>OX346246.1:138372017-140772017 GCA_947049315.1 Epistrophella euchroma
TGTAGGTTTGTAAAAAAAATGGTTGTCCTTCTAAGTTGATGTTAACTGGTCAACTTATTAGGTCAACTTCTCAAAATCAAAGATACATCGATCCGGTTTTGGATACATGTTGAAAACTACTTAATTGCTAATTAGCTACGCAAAAACAAATTTAATCGTTGTTTTGGTTTGCGAGAAAACGGGTGTCCTGCTAATTTGACGTCAACTTTTCTGAAGAGCTAAGAACGTACATTAAAAAAAAAAAATAAAATTGATCACGTTGAGCGTTTTAAAACCTCGATAAATTGCTGTTTTAATTTTTATCCTAACATTTCTCATCTCCGAGTTTTAGCGATCCAAAGTTTTATTCCAAGTTTTACAAATATCATAGTTCAAAACCTTAACGGTCAAAATAAAAAAAAAGTAAAAAACATCACGTCTGTGGCTTGAGCCATTCTATTCTACTTGTGACATATTTTACTTTGAAATGTTCTTTGAACGCATCCAAAAGTTCACTGCTATGTCACTGAATGTATGAGCTCGTATTTAGACAAACTGCTGGTATGCGTTTATAAATAAGGAGATGTCCAACTATTTAGAAAAATGTCCAAAAGTTTTCAAATGATAAGAATAGTATAATTTTTTCTGAAATCACCAAATTAAAGCGGAATGTCATTATTTGCTTTTAAAGTTTGAACGCTCAAAATCATTTGTTGATAAAGTGCATAATATACCTTACCTACTCAATTCTCCGAACATATTTGACGCAAACAAATCCGCACTTAAATTGAACATTCATGTGAAATTTAGAAGGGTCTTTTTTCACGTCATTATTGCAGAAGAGTATCGAGAGGAGCAGCAATATTTTGGAAAACAAACTTTATTTACATAATGAAGCTATTCACAAACAACAACCATTCCAGCCTCGTCAATTCAACAATTAGCCTAGCCTTGCCCCTGCTGCTGCCCGGCAAATCGGTTCAAAATGCCATTAATTTCCATATCGGTGACCCATTGTTTGGCACACTCAAATCCCAATAATCCACTTCGAGTTTTTGGCAAAACGGGAGGGAATCACTTCAGGATATTGTCGGTCGGTACCATGTATACGCACCCAGTGCCTTGTAGTGTGTAAACAAGGCATTGTAGGACAGAAAAAATATATGTAGGTCTAGGTATGTATATGTATGTTTGTATGTGATTTCGGAACTCTGAGTTTTGCATAGATTCCTCTATTTTGAGTATTTTTTGTTCTATATTTTTGTCACGTAAAGCAATATGCATATACGAAAGATGCTAAAATGACATAGGAAACGTTGATGGAGACGGGAATTTTTGACATCGTTGGTACTGACAAGGGTCCTTTTGGCGAAATCCGATTAAGGAGTTGATATTCATGTTTTGCACAGTGTGTGTTTGAAGGCCAAGAGAGAGCACGCATAGTTGAAAGTTTATACAGTTCCATTTTTAGTCCTGACAACGTGAGTAAGAGAATACTTGAGTGAGGATAAGGATTAATTGAGGAAGCCACAAAATGTTTTATTTAAATTGATGAAGTTTTAAAATTTGATTTTAAATTTGGTTAATTGGAGGTTCGCGTTTAAATTTAAATAATGGGAGTTGGGACAAGAGAGCTTCTTTTTCTTGTTTTTTTTTATCCACACGATGTTTTCCCTATAAAAATAAAGGTAAAGGTACAAATTGTCAAGTTGAAAGTAAATTTTCTCATATCGTCAGTGAAACCAAAAATTGTACTTCCGCATCCGTATTAGCACATTTTTAGAAGAGGATTAAAATATAAGCCTGTTGTTTACCTTACCGAAAGAAGAAGGAAAATTTGTTTTCTTAGAATAAGACTTGCTGAACATATAAAGTCCAGTAAGAATAGACAAAAAAAGTCTATTTTTCTTGGATTAATGATAATGGAAATTCTAAATTATGGCTGATAGAAGTTTTCTTTGGAAACGCCCACCGCGCTTCAAATTTTTCTTTTATCTGCGAAAATTTCAGCCTCCTATATAGACCAATTAAAAATAATAATTTATTTATTAATACAAAAAAGTGACTAAAAACTATCCGTGCGTCCATTGGGTGTTCTTGTGCTCATAGTTAGGTGGAGGAGTGGGGGCAAAGTATATAAATCGACAAAATCTAAAATACTTGTACTCTGGTTCGCACTTACACAAGAGAGAAGTTTTTTTTTTTGGGGCCAGTTATAGCGATCAGGAAAACGCATCAGGAAAAAATTTTCTTTTGTATAGTTCAATGTTTTATTATACGATTTGAAATATCAAAAGGATACGAATCGATGATAAATCAATTGAAACATTTGTTTCATTAAAAAAATTCAATTTGGAAGAAATACTTTGTCTAAAACAAGTACTAACTCATTTTCCTGATGGAAATTTCGTACAGAAAACGAGTTTCCATCAGGAAATGCATTCTATAGAATAAATATTTCCTCTAAAGAAATTTTTTTTAATGAAATAAATATTTCAAATGAAATCGATGATAAAGATTTGTATCATTTTTATATTTTAAATCGTATGATAAAACATTAAATTACCAAAAAGAAAATTTTTCCTGATCGCTATAACTAGCCCCTAAATAGCTAGATAAAGTAAGTATGTATTGACAAACTGGAACCAAATAGCAAAAATTCTCTATTTAAAGATAAGTAGCAAAAATAGTATTTGCTTACGTAGGTACCAACTGCTCGTCGGGTTAAATATTGAACCACGTTTGTACAACTGGCCCTTAATGTATGTTTCGCATGTTCATGTCGAACGGACTACTATCTAAATTAATTTGTCGACGAAAGATACAGTTTTAAGAAACTACAGCATTACCGTTTTGATAGGTTCGACTTTTTAACTGAAAATATGCCAATTATAATAAAAATCAACAATAAAAAATGTTTTGCTGACTTTAGGCGAAATTGTTATTTTAAAATATAATATAGGGGTATTAATGCAATAAAATAAATTTATGAACTTCGTAATTGAGTAAATTTATGCTTCAATTTGCATGAAGGTGAAGGCACCTATAAAGCAATTTGCGTATATAGCATAAACTCTCAATAGTAGTTCCTTGATTTTAACTCGCGTAAATTTATATCGTTTGCGCAGCAAAATCATCGCGCAAACTTATCTAACCTGCGTATATAATTTTCCATACAAATTTTGACATTTGATTTACGAAGTCGTACTTATGCAGAATACGAGGTTTACAGGGCATATATTATTTGCATGAATATCCCTAATATTTTAAATCAAAGCGCAGCTAAAAAAATGTTGATGTTTAGTTTGCGAAGCACATTATAGAGTTTTCGGATGCACTTTGGAACTCGCTACTTTGACATTTTCTTTTCGTTTAAGTTTTGGAACTTATGACTTTGCAGCAAACGCGCATTTGATGCATTTCAGAACTCAACCGTTTTTTTTATTTCGTTAAAAGTATTTGCTTTCTTATGCAATAAAATATTTTTGTTTGAGTTTTTTTTTTGTTTTCCAAAAAATTTCAAAAAAAACACCGTAGGTGCAGCCATAATTTAAAATTTGTGGTCAGCTGGTGGGCAGACCATGCGTCAAATCTGTTAGTCCTAATAGACCGAGAGCTGACAGTAACATTTTGGTTTAGAGATATAACCGAAATTCACAAACCTGTATGTTGAGGTAGAAGGGTCTTGATTTAGAATTCAAGAAGGGGCATTGAAAATATCGATACAGTAAAACCCGCTTAAGAGAAACTGCAAAATGTCGCAGTCTTTCTTTCACTTAAGCGGGTTTTTTCACTTGAACGAATCCCGCTTAAGTGAAAAAAATTTCACTTAAGTGGATCTAAAAATTCCATTAAGCGGAGAATTTTTTTTAAATAAATGTCAAAATACACCTCTTGAGCCAGTTCAAAAAAAAATTGAATCGCACAGAACGAAAAACTTGCTGAATGCTTTCGTTCCTTCTTTATTTTGCACCGTTACCATTTTCACCACGAAAATGACATTTGAATTTCTGATTATTTTAGAAACGTTTATACATTTACATTTTATAAACAAATTGCTTTGTCCTCTCAAACAAAAATCCAAAACAATTTGTTTATAAAATGTAAATGTAAACGTTTGTGAAATAATCAGAAATTCATTTTCGTGGTGAAAATGGTGAAGGTGCGTTCGTTCTGTGCGATTCATTTTTTTTTTTTTACTTAAGAGAGTTTTTTTTTTCAATGAAAAATATAAAGTTGAACTGAAAATATGTTGCAGGTATCCGGGTTTTTCACTTAAGCGAGTTTCACTTAAGCGGAGTGTTTTAAAGGTAATTGGTCGAAAAATTCTCGTTGATGAAAAAAGTGTTTCAGATAAGCGGATTTTTCTCTTAAGCGGGTTTTACTGTATTACAGATTGTTTTTATTTTTAAACTAGAGCTTACCACACTTTGATTAAGAATTTTGAATTTAAATGATAGCTATAACTGGGCCCTTAGGCGTCAGTTATAGCTATCATTGAAATTCATCATTGAAAATTTTAATGATGTATTTTAGGACATTTAGGATGCAAAGTCTATGATTATTATGATGAAAAAATAAAGTTTATGATTTAATAAATATATCTTGCCAAAAAAAAATTCCATTTCGGCCTAACCGTTCTCATGAAATGACTTTTATTATTTCAATGATCATTGATAAGGTAGTGCAATCATTGAAAAATTAAAAGTCAATTTATGTGAAAGATTGGACCCAAACGAAATTTTTTTTTCGCAATAAATATTAATTGAGTTGTCAGCTTCACATTGGCATCAAAATAATTACTGATTTCGCTTTTTAAGTGCCCTAAATTTTAAATTAAAAATTTTCAATGAAGCATTTCAATGATAGCTATAACTGTCGCCTGCCCTGTTTTCGTTCTAAGCCTGGCGAATAGATGGCAAATATGTAATTCAAACGCATTTAGCCATCACACAAACCATTGTAAAGGTAGGCCAAAATGTTTTTTCAACAACACAATGAGGCGGTTTTTATGTCCTGTACTTACAGCCGTATACCATAACATCCAATTGCACCAAAAATATTCGCAATTCACAGGGTGATTCGCATAAGGTATGAAAAAAACTTACACGGATCGAGACACGAAAAAAATCGTATGGGAGGAGAGGATGGTTCATTCCTTCCACTTATAGAGAGGAGGGATAGTTTTATAAAAAAAAATGGAATTGAAATGGTCTTGACCCAACCTACATACTCTAGCTTTTTGTCACACCCTATGCGAACCAACATGAACAACTGTATATATATACATATGTATGTAATATATTTTTTGTCTTCGTCATGAATTATGGCTTATCGTTTTGACCGTGCATCGAAGTAAATTGCGGATATACGTTTCTTTAATCCTGTCAGCTTTATTTTGTAAATCTTTTTGACGCTTTTTGACGGTTTTTGATGCTTTTTGACGCTTTTTGACGCTCTTCGCGTAATAAGGCTCTCCCAAACCATCGAACGCATAAGGGGAGCGTCGCACAGTGTGGGATTCTGGCAATCTAGCGGAATTTTATTATAAAAATAATTCGCATAAACCTAAGCAAAAATTGGTTTAATATATAGATAATACCTTCTCGTAAGCAAGTATACCAAATTTTTAGGTGGAGAGCATGTTTTACTGAGAGAATTGATTTTAAAGTGAGAGTTTGTGATTTATTTGAGTCAAGTTTGCGGTGCGAAGGTTTTCGGGGTTTTTCACTTTTAAACGTCTTTTGTGATCCTTAATTGAAGTTTTTATTTTTTATTTATTTAATACAATATAAGAGAATAAGAAAGTGAGTAAAATTATATTTAAAATGGTGTTCAGTTTTGTATTGTTGTGTTTTTAAGTGAAAAAAATGTGTTTTTTTTTTGTTAATTTTTACATTTATTGGAGAAAATTTTAATGTATTCAGAGTTATTCAGGAGGGAAACTATATACGCCTTAAAGGCTGACATTTCACCTTTCATATTGCGTTTTAAGTTGCTGCGCATATCTGCGCACTTCAAAAATTTGGTAATTTTTCTAAACGCTTACCGTCCTAAAAATCATGTTCTGTTTTTCTTTTTCTAATATTATTTGTTCTTGTATTTTTTTAACTTTGAGACATGTGTTCTCTCTTTACAAACACAATATTAGAGAGAGAGAGATATTTTGCATACATATACTATATATGTATGTACTTATGTGTTATGTACAACTTACAGGGTGTTTCAGTCAATTATATATTTAATACAAAAATTTAACATGTTACTTTAAAAAAAATAAGGTGCATTCCGAAAAGAAAGAAAAGTGCAATTGAACAAGAAGTTTTGGAGCTTCTTGATGTTCCTTCTTAAATTAAAAAATGTGTTAATGTATTTTTTTTTTATTAAATGTATTAAATGTTGATGTCGATTTATTTATTACATTTATATTTATGGCAATCAAAAATAAGACTAAAAAATAAAACTTATTATTTCAGATAAATTCAGATATGTTAATATATATAAAATACTTGCTTTATTTAAATTTCTGTTTACTTTTTTTGAATTTAGGAGAAAAAAGTGTATAAAAAGTTCAACATGCGACATCCTATTAATATTTTTCTTGTTGATAAGGTTAAAAACTCCCCCCCCCTGCCATACATTTTGACCTATTCCAATTGTAATTTATTTTTTTAACATTACATCTGAGCATATTTGGTGCAAAAAGTTATCAAAAAAACCAACCCAAGTTTTGTTTTATGCGTGGTAATGATTTTCAGAAAATTAACATTTTTTTCATATGAGAGATCGGTCACTTCAAAGCTCATTTAAAAAAAAAAAAAACTTTGAAAAGATATGACAAAAATTTAAGTTATATTTGATTCTACGAAGAAGTTTAATGCACGAGCGCTATAAATTTAATTCCGCTAGATTTCTATTTTTTTATTTTTTTATTTTTTTTTTTTTAGATTTCTAAATTCCCACACTGTGCGTCGGTCGCCAACTGTGAGTTACTGTGAGTTCAAAAAAGGAAAAAAGTCTAATCAATAAAATGTTTTTAAATAACGAAAATGAAAGTAACAGTAAAAGTCTTTAGTAACAAATTCATAAATATAGATAATAATAAACAAAATGGATTTCATTATTTATGAAACGAAAATGAAAAATTTAGTTAAATTCAATTTGTTGAAATTTGATCCAAAATGAAATGAATACTGGCTTGTTGCCGACTAGTGTGGCCGCAAAAAATCGGCTCTGTGAGAATCATTTTTAAGTCTTTTTCGGCAACAAATGAAATATCCAAAGCATGACACTGTCTCACTGATGGCAACGGTACTTTGTCTCACTAATGGTAAATCGCCGAAAATATGTAAACTAAATAAAACAAAAGATGTATCGAGATGACTTAAAATATAGTTAATAGTTTTCTCTATAATATAATCTACAGAATTATAAAACATTGATTTTAAAAGTAAAACTCAGCTGGATAAAAAGCTATTTCCTTTTTTTTGCGACACGTGTATTATTTTTCAATGCCTTTCACGGCGCGACTATGCTTCACTGAAAGTAAACAAAAATTGAATCAATCTGAGAAAAATCTGTTGCATGACATACGGAAATAAGCGTAACGTGTTCGTACATGTTTCTTCGGAGTTATTCGGAATGTCTCACTGTTGACGACGTTCCCCTGCATTTTGCGATGTCTCCGTTGGTCTTTTGAAAAGGGCTCTTCTACAATTGGAATTTGAGTCTAATGCCCAAAACAGATGTGCAGCTTTTTCCAATGCAGCGAAAATAAATTTACACAGGTTCTTATGAGAGCTGACTTATTCCAGGCTCTGCATGCAGCCTTTGCTGCACGATATCTCTATTTCTAAATTTGCTGCATAGGGAAAAAGCTGCACATCTGTTTTCGGCTTAAATCTTCATATTTTTCTTGAAATATGTACTTTTTTCATGTTGCAATATCAAATAAAATATGTATTGCAATATGTAGAATGTATGCATAGGAAAGAACAAATTTTAAAATTTCATTCTTGCCATATTAGGCCCACCTTCCTATATATAGGACACATCCACACATAAATCATATAGGCACTTTTTGAAATAATAAGATGAAATAACAAATACAGTACATTTAAATGACCAGCTTTTCGAATATGAACACAAAATCTTCTTAAATATCAATAAATTTAAACAAATAAGCTTAGTAGTACTCGTAACAATTATTCATTAAAAATAAAATTCAAATTGGGCTGACAAGGGTTCGAATGACTAATGTGAAAACGTAATCCTCTTCACGCATTATTTAGATTCAATAGAATTTTGTTTTACCATGCATGTTAATTCCAAGAAAAACTCTCCTACAATAATACCTATGCCTTACAATATTACCACAATTTAAATTTTCATTGTTTGAGGCACGCTTACTTGGTCCCATTGCTCCATAACAATTTCTAAGAAATTGGATAGGGGGTGCCGCACAATCTAGGACAACAAGAGCCTGTCAACCAAATCCTTTAACATTTATTGATTGATTGGATGTGTACACAGTAAGCCGTCTTAACTTCTTCGTGGTTGTTGTCCTTGTTCCTTGTCGTCGTGGCATGCCAATTGAATGGAAACCCATTTCAATACGCCCTCAGCAAATACATGCATGTTTTTAAAGTTGGGTCACCCCACATTTCCAAATGCACCCAGGACAATGGGACAGCACAATATTGATCGGTTGTTTACTTGGAATTCACCTCCTACCAGACCACTTATGGTTTCCTCAATAAATTAAGTCCATAGCTGCTTCCTGTGCATAGGGTTCCCTCCAACTATACGAGATGCTACCTATTTAACGGTGTCACGTGTTCAAGCATGACATTACATTTCGGGATATTGTACAAGTATGATGGCGATACCACTTCCTGTTTCCATTATCGCGCAGCAAGAAATACTTCAGGGATATTCATATAAATTCAAAGACTATGGATACGTATATTTAGGTGATGATGAAGAAGATGTCATTGCTTATCCTATTCGCTGGTGATTAATGATTTTGGCTGCTGTGCATATTAAATGCATAACTCTGTTATCCTTTATTCGCTCGTCCTGCGGTTGCCATTTGCCGCACAAGCTCTCCATCCCTCTGTACTTCTTCTTCGACGAACTCAATTATTTATTTTGTTTGTGTCATGGAAATTTATTGCATGCAATTTTTCATTTCTCAGAACGAAAACAGAAAAGCACCGCGCGCCGCCACAACAGTTGTAGTTCAGGGACTATTTGTGTGTTGTTACAATGTTTTCTGCTTTATCCTTATTCTAGTTGAATTAAAGTAACTACGAGTATAACTACAAGAGAAGGATGACAGAAAAAAAAACAGAAAACATAATTTTGTATAACCATTTTTCCCATAGCTAGCAGTTCCGGATTTGAATTACCCACAGTAGGTAGAAGGAATTTTTAGTCCCAACCATTAAATGTTAAACAAAAAGAAAAAAAATATTCATACAAATACATACATAAGTGAAGCCTAGTACGCTGCTGATGCGAAATACAAAATTGGGAAATTAAATCATAAACGCACTACACTGTTTGACGAGAGATAGACTTTTGATAATAATTGTAGTAGATTATTTGGGAGTTGTCCGCTCGTTTTTTATTTTTGTAATTAGTGACTTTTAATGGCTTATGTTTGGAGCGTATGTATTTTATTGAAAACCCTTACAGGTATATTTTAAGTTTTCTTTTCAAAATAGCTTACAGTCAAATTAGGAAATTAAATTGCATTTTCCGATGGACAACATTTTTTTTATGGGTATCTTTTGGGTACACCTTCTTAGTATAAAACCGAGTTTTTAGGATTTTTAGGGTTAGGGAAGAGCCGCCATCTTCAAAAAAAAGATATTAAAATTCCTGTTGCTAAATAACACATTAAATATATTTTATACTTGGGAAATAAAATCTTTTCGTACTGAAACCGAAGGGCCTCTAGAAACCTTAGTCCAGCACAAGCGAGTGTGGATAAGTCATATAAAATAAAAAGGAAAATTGGGTTTAAAATGAACAGATGAGGCTTACTGCAAAAAATATAACCATAGGTCGTTTTGTACTGGAGCTTTGCAGAAAAATGTTAGAATAAGTGTGGAATGACGCTACCAGTGGCAACAGAAACAAAAGTGTTTCCATAGTGCAATAGCTTTGAGGAATCTAATAACTCGGCTCAGTGGGGGTATTCTCATTTCCGGAAAATTAACCATACTAAATAAGTTTTCATGTTTTGTAAACGAATTTGAATTTTCGAAGCAATGACACGGGAAGTAATTCCATGAAATGCAATATACGTTTTTATGATAAAACACCGAGCTTTATACATACATATATGTGTGTTGTGTTTGTGTACCAAATATACACAATTTTCAAACCAAAATCCTTTTCCACTTATTGGGGCTTATTGAGAGAGTCTATACTGAATATAGAATTAAAGCCGAATAGACTTTTAGGCCTATCTATCGCTTACTAGGCAACTTTAAGTTGCTTGCCCCAGAAACTATTTTTGTTCCCGATCGAATTATATTAGCTTGTATGGGAGAGCGCCCAATAGGCAACATTTAGTTGCTCGTGGAACTTTGTTGCCAGAAACCCTGAATTTTCAAGGATTTTGGCCAAATCAGAAGTTTTTAGACCAAGATTTATTCTCACACTGAACGAATTTTGTACTATCGTTGATCTAAAACAGATTCCACTCATAGAGTAACTATGATGAGGCATCGAAAATCACTCTTTTGCTAGATAAATAAAAAAAACCATGACTAATCTTTATAATTTATATTTTTTATCCCATTTTTGCATTAAAACTAAATAAGCTCTTTTAGAAACCATTCTTGGTTCTAAAGTGAATATGTACATAATCAGCCCACACTTTTTAGTTCGCCCACTGATAGCATACCTACTTGTTTGTTAGATATTTTGTGTTATTAATAAACATATAATAATAGTAGCAGTCTGTACCTACCACTGAAACCGTTCATCAAATCGTGGAAGTATTTGTATATACAATAATATAAAATATGTGTCGTGTCACACGCATGCGTGTGTTATGAAGCAAAGAATATAAAGTTACTAAGAATGCGCATCTTATACAAATTTTTTACTGCACATTTTTATATGGCGGGTTCCTTGGATCAATCGACTTATTTTACCACTTATTATTTACAAATACTACTTTTATTAGTCTAATAATTAACTATTCACTGTAATTTAATTTAAATTTCAGGAAATGGGGAAAAGCTCCTTTCGTTGATTAACAGCAAATTTTATTAGTTATTGTTGTAGGCAAAACCATTTGTTGTACCATTTTGAAAAGTACATTAAACAGGAAACTTTTTAACGTAATTTGACACTGATGTTCTCATACATTTTTATTTTCTTACAGATGGTAAAACTTTTGTAAAAATAAATATTTTCTAATTTTTGTATGAAAAATTATTTTGAAAAAATTATAATAAAAAAATGCAACAACAAGTGTTAAATTTTAGTATCTGTCTATAAGAATAATTATTCAAGAAAATTATAAAAATAAAAAAACAACAAAAATCATTCATTGGTGGTCCTAGTGTTAAGGTATTCGAGGAGAGACGTAATTTTTTAATTTTTTTTTTGAAAAAATGTTATACCATGACCTCATGGTAAATTTTTTTTTGTATGCTATTTTCTGAAAGGTTTTAAGGCCTGCTATGTCTGGTTGCAAGGTTATCCATTATTTACTGGACACCCTGTATAAATAGCCTTAAATAAATTTTGTGGTACCATTTTATCAAAAAGTATTTGACCGATTTCGATAAATTGTATATGGTTGGAAAGCCATAATTGCGGAGATGTGCAGAATATACTTGAGACTCGCATTAACATACTGTGGATCATTTTTGTTTTTGTGCTGTCGAACACTGTGCATATAAAAACAAAAATAAATAAAAAAAAATGTTTTTTTCCTTCAACAAATTGTTTGCGAAATTTAAAGTTTTCTCTTTTTTAGAGTGTGTGAGTTTTTGCTGGCCGAGTCTCAACCATGGAACGATACTAGTAAATATAAAAATAAAGATGAATAAAAGCCTGTCTTTAAAAGCAGGTACCGAGGTGCTACTTAGGTAGAGGTGTATTAACTTAGTTTTTTTTTACATTTTTGGACACCAATTTTGAAATTATTTTTGGACTAAATTAAGGTAAGAGCTGACATCATAAAACCAAAAGTTTTGAAATTAATTTTATTTGTTAACTTGTTTGTATCTAGAAAAAACCATCGGCATGCAGAGGCAGTGCTATGTGGCCGAGTAAAAATGTTTGAAAAAAACTTACATACATTTTCAAACATTAGTTCATTGAATATTTAAATTATTTTATATTGCCCTATTTTGTGCCAGAATTGTAGCGCCATTCTAGTGTATATAGTGTTGTCCCCTTTTTCTGCTAAAATAGTAATGATGGGTGCGTTTTCGAGGTAAACGAGAGTTCACGTTAAAGAAATTTTTTGAAATGAATCAATTTTATGAAAAATGCTTTTTGAATGAAAATCTTACTGAATTAATAAAAATGGGTCAATCTGGTAATTTTTAAAAAAGTGGTGGCCACGCACGGGTCCTGAACGTAAAATAGTGGCCATTTCGCCACTTTAGTGCCAAACGGTAACGCTGATCCCTTAGATGCCAAATTTGGTGAGTTAATATAATCCGCTCGTCCGTGTCACCGCCCATTACATATTTATTTATACGAATTTTAAGTTGACAGATGTGTAAGTCCCACTTTTCTGTTGTTTTTCGTTTATTTGAAAAGGGTATAAAGTATTTAATGTCGCTTTCCATTTGTTAATTTTCGATACCCATCTTTCTTTTCTATAAATCTTTTTTTTTTAGTACAAAACTCGTTTACATAATATCGATTTCCTTTTAAAGCAAGCTTTACTGCTGTACTTGCACACTGAACTGCATCGCTGGCCTTTCTTGTAAGACTGCACTGTCATTTTTGTTTTCAATACCTACTTCCATAATATGTATATATGTATACAAAATTTCGGTGAGTACCTATACCTACCAAAGTTTCTTACCAGACAGATGTTACAAGGTTTAAGTCGACTGTGGCGTTTCTCCGTTAGGGATGGTCAATTTTGGTGTGCCTCAGGCATCCGTTCTTGGCCCACCGTTATACAACATTATACACATCAGATTTTCCAACTATACCGCAATGTGAATCAGCTATTTTTGCAGATTACACAGCAATATTTTCATCAGACAAACTCGCTCTCAATATAGATAGGAGTTTACATGTGGCTGTTGAAATATTGCAAACATATTATAAAAAGTGGAAAATAAAATTAAATGCCAACAAATTTCAAGCTATCTATTTCTCACGGAAAAGAAAGCTTTGTTATCTCCCCGGCAGTCAATTTCAAATTAATGGAAGGGAAATAATTTGGAAAAATCCGTTAAATACTTGGAGATACACCTTAATAATAAACTTACTTACATCAATAATTCACTTTAGAAAAAAGGTCTAGCAATTAAATAAATCGAAACAAAATCATCATATTCAAAGCCATATTTCAAGCAATATTTCTTTATGGTTGTACTGTAAAGAAATATTGCTTGAAATATGGCTCTTTATGGTTGTACTGTATGGGAGTAGTAGCCGTGGCGTGATGGTTAGTGCGATGGATTGTCATGCCGGAGGTCTAAGGTTCGATCCCAAGCCTCGCCACCTATTTATTTAAAAGAAAAAACGGCTACTGCCTCTTGCGAGGAATTGACAAATCCTCCAAGAGTATCTCCTGTCACAGAAAAGTGCCGCTCGTTAGCCGTTCGGATTCGGCAATAAACTGTAGGTCCCCTCCATTCCTGCAGACACGCACACAGGAATGGTTGAGAGTTGTAAGTCACTAGGCCCTAGTTCTTCATGAGCTGTTGTGCCATCAAATTTATTTATTTTGTATGTACTGTATGGGAAAAGCTGCTATGTGTCGTATAAAAAAACTCCAGGTGGCACAAAATAATTTGCTTACAATAATGTTAAATGGCATCATTCGACTAAAGATCTCCACGAAAGAGTTTGTACGAATTCAAAAACTCGAAAGTAACTTTGCTTATAGCTGTGATAGTCCTGATAACCCACTCATTCACCAAATACATGCTTAAAAACTGTGATAATTCCTTATTTTTTTTTCTTAAACAATTTGTATGATGATTATTTTTTCGTGTTTTGTTTTCTCTGTAAATTACTTATTTATAACAAATTATTTATTTACTTATTTATTTTGTATTTATTTGTTTGCTTGTTGTATTTATTTATTTATTTATGTATGTATTTATTTATTCCTTTTTTCATTGATTTATTTAATTATTAATACATATATTTATTTATTTACTTGTTTGTTAACTTTATTTTCTTTTGTATTTTTTTATTTATTTGTTTATTAATTTATTCAACAATTTATTAAATTACATTTTAATGTTTTTTGTTCATATTTCATGTGTTTATTTATTGCATTTAAATATTAATTTTGTTTTTCAGTCATTAACTTATAAATTTATTAGCAATTATTCTGGTTATTTGTTTGTATGCATTCTATTAACATTATCCTTTTTTTACTAATATAAATTGAAGGTTTTGTAAATGCATTTTCCTTAGGTAACTATACTTCTAAAATGTATATTATTAATAGTATTAAGTTAATGTTTCAGTTGTAAGATAAAAGTAGTCAATGTCAAATCTCTGAATTGTGAAATGTGCGGTTATATTATCCTTAAATTTTGTTTGCAAAATAAAATACATATTTATCCTGTTTACAAAAAATTTCATAAAAATTATTTGGTCTAATATCTAAAAAGTAAATGATAAATAATTAACTATTTATCTTTTTGACTTATAACCAGAAACAACCAACAGTCAAGTATAAGAAAAAAGTATCATCAATTATATTTTTGTTCAAATGAATTGATTTTTTTTTGATTATTACATAAAGCCTAGTACGCAGATCGCACTAAAATTTATCTTCCATACAAATTTCCTCCAAAGATAAATTTTAGCGAGGATATTTAGCTAGGCAGTACGCAGTTCACGCGCTAAATTTAAAAAGTCTCCACTTAATTTAGCACGCGAAATAATGCTCAACGCATTCTTTCACAGATAAATTTTGACATTTGTGCTCTTAGCAAACGATTGTAGAGATAAGAATTGTAGAGATAAAATTTAGTTTAGCTTGAACTGCGTACCTGGCTTAAGTCGAATAAATTATCTTAAAAGATTTTTTTTTCTGTTTTTTTTTGTTTTTGTTCTTTCCTTTTGATTTGTTTTATTTGAATTTAAGTTACATAAAAAGATATTAATACAAAAAAATAACCTATAAGTATATTATATTAATATTAAAATCAAGAAAAACATTTATTGCAGCAAAATCCAAAAAAAGTCAACCTAAACTAATTTGAAGTGGATCTAAAACTCAGAACAAGAGTGTATCTGTTTTTTTTTTATTGGACCCTTTTTCTGCAATAATTTACGAGAAGAATCGATTATAATTAAAATTCACCTCACCAATTAACCAAAATCAATGGGATCGATAGAAACATTTGTAGGGTTTTAAATTGGAAAAAAACTGTGAGCTTTAAGTGGGCTTTGAAAAAGGCAATGGGTAGTTGATGTTCAAATATTCCTGGTTCAATTATTTCATCAAAAAAAGCTTACCAAACCTTATTCCTTTGCTTTGCACCGCTTCAGAGGTTGAAGAATATTTAAAGATGAATCTGGATGGAAATTCATGATAAACGAACAACACGTTTTTTTTCGAACCAAATTATTATGTCTGTTCCTTTACTTTGAAACTCTGAGATTTTGTGTGCATTTTACTGCCATTTTATTTTTTTTATATGAACTTTGACAGAACGTTGGACTGAAATTCACACAAATGCACAGAAAATCACAGAGTTTCAAAGTAAAGGAACAGGGCCATTATGTTGTTGCCATTGACACTGCGAGCGGAGAGATTGTTACATCTCAAAAGTCTAATCGTCTAACTTTACCGTCTAAACTTCATCATCTTTTATTACTTGTGTTGTATATTGAACGCGGCTATAATTTTTGACGATTTGTCAGACATACAAAATTCTTCTCGCTATAATTATACATATAATTGTTTCATAAAAAGCTAATCGTAGTTTTTAAAAAGAATCATTGACTTTTTTTAAATAAACTATTAACTAATTAATAAAATACATTTATTTCATTTGAGATTTAATACGATGTATAGGGTGCTAAGATCCCAGATCCAGCGATTTCTAATCGTGCGAATAAGCGAGTTCAAGCGATCTATTGCTCAAACGAATTCCCGCGAAGCAGGTGGTTTAAGTTCACAGCTTTAAATCGCTAGATTTAGCGTTCGGTCAACAAGTGCTATGCTACACAGTTGTTTGAATTTGTTTTCAAAACAATTACAATTAGTCCAAGAGCAAGTGACAGGCAGACTTACGGTATTTCAGCACGATCCATATAAAGTGTTGTCATTGTCTTAGACCTCCTGAGCTATTTTGAGTCGATTTTGTTAATTATTTACATGGTCCACTCGGGCGTATACGTACTTTTTTCACTTATTAAATTTTCTTTTTTTCCTTTTTGACAAGTTTATTTGGTTAAGATGTATATGACACTTTTAGGCGGAAGAGTTAGATCCGCAAATCTCTCACGTAATAGCCCTAAGGACTTATTCGTTAATTTTACCATACTTAAAATTGTTAAGAAACTAGTTACTTTGTCACAACATTTCTAAAATCTACATACTTACGCAATCAACCTGGGAGAAAGGATATTCCCTGTTCACTCCCTGCTGCTTTCTCTTAAATATGTCTCTTGTTTTTAAATCTATTTTTAGTTTAGGTTTATATATAGTAAAACTTTATTTTAACAAAGAATTTTTGGATAAGGTTGCAATGCAAAATTATTTTGCTCACTCAGTAACAACAGCACTTAAATATTAAGTTTAATGAATGAAAAAGTATAGATATACTGAATTGTGAAAGACAAAATGAGCACTTAAATTATTTCTACCAGCTCATATAAGTGGACAATTCCTTTAAACGGACACATTTTCGGAAAGCTTTTTTTTAACTTGTCATACAAAGCTATACGTTCCTATAAACGGATGTGGGATAAGAATTTAACAATCTGCAAAAACTTATAAGGGAGTTTCCTGATTCACGTAAGTTCGGGTTATGTTGATGTAGTATATGATTTCCTCTTCCCTAGTTCCGTTTTTAATTTACGCAGCTATGTATTTCATTTTGTGATGCCAAGAGAAGTAGGTTGCATTATTTCTCTTAACCAGATAGTTCTCACAACTGGACAAAAATAAGGAGACAATGAGTTACCTTCTGTCACTAGGTTACTATATCCTACCCTGGAAGTAGATTAGCTAGGTACCTTGCTTAATTAATTTTCGCATCCACCAAAAATTTAAAAGCTTTTTTACATAATCTTATAGAACAATCATATCCGTAAGTACATATTGTATGTATGTAGGTATATGTAGTTCATTTTTAATCGTATACATTTTTCATTCATCCATCTTATTCTCCTTAGCGACACTCAATAAATAAAAGGCTTATAAAGAACAAAAACAAAAACTGTGAAAATTTAATGCGATACATTATAAATTTTTTTTAATTAAAAAACAAAATCACACACTTACCTAGGTACAAACAAACCAGCAACAAAGAATACAAAAGAGTTTTAATTTCTGTTTCACATTTTTTTTTTAATTACAAACACTTATGTCAGTAGGTATCTATGCGTTGAGTTAACCATACAACTTCATTCCATATAATTCTACCTGCTCAAAAGGTAAAGGTTCCATGCTGGAATTATTGTTATTAATGTATCTAAATGTTTAAATTAAAACCGACTTTTGAAATAAAAGGTTTATATTATTAATATTATTGTATACCAAAATATAATTATGTACGATCATCAATGACTCGCTGACTGAACATTCAAGACTTTTTACAAAAAAAAGTGTCAAAAAGTGGAAAAATAAAAAACTAAAATATGCTTTATATGACTTTGTGAAAAAAAATTGTATTTGGTTTGTGAGAAATAAATCTGAAATTACATATAAAAAACTGTATTCGTACGCTTTTTCGCACAAATTTATATTTCTAGCGCATGCTTTAGTTTTTACTTTTACACTTTTTGAAAACAGTCTTAAATATAGTAAAGCTTTAACTCAATGGAAAACTGACTCAGTAGGACGCTTTGTTCTGTGTATATTTAATTAAGAGTTTTTTTTTTTAACAGTGGCCATCTGGCACTTTAAGCACGGGCTGTGGACCATCGCCACCCGCAAAGAGACCGCCCGCGCCGACCAGGCGACAAGAATAGGGAAAATAAACCCACGTTTTTTTGTATGAGAACTCGTATTCTGAAGGACTATAGAATAAAAGTAGTAGCCCGTGGCGTAATGGTTAGTGCGATGGACTGTCATGCCAGAGGTCTGGGTTCAATACCAGTCGCTTCCACCGTAAGTTTTTTTCCGGGCTACTGCCTCTTGCGAGGAAGTGACAAATCTTCAAAGAGTATCTCTTGTCATAGAAAAGTGCCGCTCACCAGCCGTACGGATTCGGCAATAAACTGTAGGTCCCCTCCATTGCTGCAGACACGCACACCAGGAATGGTTGAGAGTTGTAAGTCACTAGGCCCTGGTTTTTTATGAGCCGTTGTGCTACCAAATTTATTTATTTATAGAATAAAAATCGTATGCGTTGCGGCTGCGCCAACGGATCCATTGACGTATGTTGCGGGTATATTGGTGATTTATGGAATATACGTGACTGCCTTGTGTTTGACAACGGATTTATTCAGTAAAATTGGTTGAACTAAGAAATTTTGTGTTGAGTTTGTAATAAGCAGGGATCTGATTTTGAGGAATTTAAAAATTGAAAAACGGAAAAAAAAACAACATAAAAAATGCAAAATTAACAAAATTTATCAATAATTATAAAAACTAAAAACATTTTTTAATTCTGCTATGAGTTTGAAACCAGTGCCAGTGGTGACTCTATATTAATGGTTAAATATTGTTGACATTCTTACTCCTATACTTCCAGGTTTACATTTTTGGAGTTGAAAATTCTTCATTAAAAGAAAAATAAATTTTTTAAACAACAAATATATACAAATATAATATTTTAATTTAATATTTAAAATTGTTTGGAATTATTTTACTTAAAAGTTTGGGTGACAAGTGAAGATAAGATTCATTTTGTTTAAAAAAGCAAACTTAAAAAGGAATTTTTAAAACTATTTTTCAATGCGTCAACTTTTAGACTAAAACAACAAACAAAAGTGGGTGCTTTCACAAGTATGGGAGTTAGGAGAATCTAACTTTTTTTGTATTGTAAATATGCCCTTTATTTTTTTTTTAAATTAAAACTTTAGAAGCAAAAATATTAAATAAGCAAAAAAAAAGCAAAATAAAATTCATATACAGGGTGGGGCAAAAGGTATGCACCGGTTTTGACCGACTGGCGCTCGGCCTGTGGTTGTGGTGGGAGAAGGGGAGGGGTCTCGTTGTGGCAGTGAGAGAGTCTATAGTTTTGAAAATAGCCGTTCTGTTATCGCCACGCAGAGAGCCTTCCGACAGCACTTAAATATCCCTGTTGGGGGAAACATCCCACACTGCTAGGATTTCAATGGCGATATTGAGGCAAGTGTTCCCCCAGAGCGTCGTCTCTTTGAGGGGTGACGTGGAGTGGCCTGCGCGCTCACCTGATTTTGTTTCTTTGGGGGTACATAAAGGAAAAATTTTTAAACTTCGTCCACATACTTAAGGACAGAATCCAAGAGGAAGTTACGACAATACCCATATAAATGTGCAAAAGAGCGGTTGAAAACTTCAGAATTCGCCTTCAAGAGTGCATCGCGGCTGACGGCCGCCACCTACGTGATATAATCTTTAAAACTTATAATGTAAAAAACTAGATTCTGTATTGAATTAAACAATTGAATTGTTTTTGTTTTACATCCCTTCAAAACCGGTTTAATCATTTTGCCCCACCCTGTATTTGAAATCAGAAAGCACGTCAATCGTATTTGATTCAAATCAGAATTTTGATCCGACTTTGCAAAATAAAAAGGCATTTTCCACAGAATCCGTTCCCTGGTAATAAGATAAAATAACAAATTGTAAATTAAAAACGGATAAAAATAATAATGTTAGAACGACTTCTCGACATAAACACATCAAAAATATGTTAAAAAAACAATGTTTCATACGTATAGCTTAACATATTCCATTTTACATGTTGTGTAAATACGAAAAATCTTTTAGGATTTTCTATCACATTTTGATTGTTTGAGGTTATGATAAAAAAATGCTTATTTTGATTAGAGTGTTGAAAGTGAAATATGAAAATCATGTCCAACACACAAATCGCTTGACATGCATTAATACTTTTCTGAGATCGTGTATTTTTTGCAGCTTTAAAAGCTTTATAAGAGAACTTGAATTTTATGATTTAAATTGATACATGGGTCATCCTCGAGAATTTTTTGTTTGTGTGGCTGTCTCCATGTTGTGCGGATATTGTAGATCGATGTATACATCCACCCTTGAGAAATCTAAAAAAAAAGGAATTTTTATTCTGTAGGGAAAGTTTACATTTTACAGCTTTCAATCTATAATCTACTCGACTATACCTAATCAGTGTAGCAGGTAATATTGTCCTACCTATAATCTTTGATCAACTTTTGCTTTAATTTTTTAAGATTTTCAATTCGGATAACACAGCTTGCCAATGAATTATATTTCAAGACCTCCGAGAGATTTTTTTTAGAATTCTTATTATGGTAAGTACCTACCTAGATTATATTTTGTTATTTTTACTTTCTCTGTGGTCGTTTCTGAAATCAATCTCAACGCAGTACTAATAAAGATATGTAGGTACTATCCGCCTCCGCCGCCGTCCCGAAGAGAAAAGATTGTCCTTAAATTTGTACACATGCATATGTGAAGTGCCATAACCATAAACTAAAATCAAAACTGCACGTTGCAACTAGTTTTTCCCAAATTTTATTACACAATAAATTTGACACGTTTTTTGTTTTCCTTTGGTTATTATTATTTTTATTTTTGATACTGATTTATCGAAGATGACTGGAAATATTTGCCGTTCGCAGTTTATTTCTTTTGAGATACATAATTTCACATCCTCCCCTCAAAACTTGAAAGACTGGCGATTTTTGCCAAAATAAGACTACACCTACAACAAACTTACTCTCGAAAGACAGAGGGTTTAAAAGACAGCCTATATGACTGAACTTATATTAATTTTTTAGCATCAACATTCAAGCAAGAGCAAGAACACATGACTAAGAAAGGTATTGCGAAGCATACAAAATATTCCATTCAACATGCTTATGTTTAATTAATCAGTTTTAAAATATTTTCAGCGGTGTGGCTTAAGGGAGGATGGCATCGCAGAGACAAGACTCGAAGTGGAAAACAAAAGATTTTTAAAAGAAACAAAAGCAATAACTTTTTGTCTATTTAAAATATCTCAATGGATTATCACTCAAAGAAAGGAGGATTCCTAGAAGAATAAAAACGGATGCTGAACAAAATGGTGGAAAATTGAAGCCTGTAGCAACTTTGTTTTTTTATTAAAACATCGAAATAATGAGTAGACGCATTTAATGGGAAATATTTAATGATGATGCCAACCATGTTTTAGTGGTTATTTCAAAACTCTAGATAATACCAAAATAAGTTGAATTAAGCTCAAATGTTTGGGTATAGAATGAGAGCGTTAAACCGTAAAAAGTATGAAAAAAAGGATTATCCTTTTAATTTCTGTAACTTTGCATTTGACAAAAGTTTAATTATAGCTATTTGATTAAATGTAAAAATCCAAATGCTTTTAGCTTTAATTGGGGTGTAACAGTAGTGTAGCATTATTTGGGAGGGGAAGAGTTTTTTTTAGTTTTTAAGAGTAGTCCAGGGAAGATCAATCATATACTCAAGTATATTGGTTTTAAAATGTTAATAGAACTAAATTGGGCCTTAAAGTTAGATGAAACTCAAGAGTTTTTAAGGGTATAAGTATGCGTACATTCAGTTTCAAAAAGAACAAGCTAATGGATCCGACAAACTTAGATTATGCTATGAAAGATATACATAATAGGGAATACTATCAAAGCCCGAATTGTGGAAATTCTAGATGGTAGATACATAGGTACCAGTAAAATTTAAGAATTTTTTTGTTCTACAACGATATCTAGGAAAACAATAATCAAGAAAGCAGCAATTACCAAAGTAAAAATTTAGAAAAAAAAAGACTACTATTAAGCCCAATTATAAATATTCCCCGGTACTCGTATTTTTGGACGAAAATTATGAAAATAAATTTTTATCTATTCCAATAGCTGTTTCGCTAATTTTCCTTTTTCCTATGAATCAAAACGTAAAACGATCATTTGTGGCAATTTGTTGATCTTAATTCGCTAACTGTTAGTTTTCGTATTGTTATCTCACCGTTAGTATCCCGCCATTTAGTTATATGGCCTGTGGTGGTCGTTATCTGGCCGTTTCTTTTTCTGGCTGTTTATTATCTTGCCGTTTTTATCTCACCATTTCCATTTTCGTTATCCGATATCTATAGAAAAATGTATGTATTTATATTTTTTTTTTTTTCAAATGGAAGTTTTTGCGACCTTTTGTTTAATGCTTTTCGCTCAGGCACCACAGTTGGGCTCATCAGTTAGATGCTGTCGCAGAAATTTTCTTTAGTGGTCGGGATAGAGAAGACAATGTCAGTTTATAAGACAGCAAGCTTGATTAGTGTACTCATTCCACAACACACTACACGAGACATGTGTGGATCCCATAATTTTAGTCGATGACTACCGACACAAATATATTTAGCAGTAATTATATGCTCTCGTGTATTGGCGAAACGAATTAGACTTAGCTATCGAAAACTTCCATCTGAATTTTATTCACTATAGTCCACAGAACAACAACAATAATAGTAAGATAACACGCGCCAGTAACGTTAACCTTCGGAAACGTTGTATATGTAATCACAAATCCAAGAAAATACTATAGTATTCGCTGTTTTTTCACTTACATAATTTGATTTTTAATGAATTTCGAGTGAGGTTTATTAACATGTATCTACCAACTTAAAATATCAAAAGGAAAAACTGTTTAATAGTAAATAATACTATAAGCACACAAAATGCGATGCGAAATTATAATTACCGAAATAATGAAATGCGATAAAATAATTAGTAAAGTTATAATGCCAATGAATAAAATGCGGAAATGTTGATATGAGACACAACAATTGGCAAATTAATTTATTGCGAGAGAAATTGCGAAATGAAAAACAGCCAAACAAAATCCACCACATGACCCAAACCAGTTTACCTATAATTATTCAACTTCAAATATTGGAACGACAAACCTTGTAATAAATAAAAGGTGTCTTGAAATTAAATAAAAAGTATTTTTATCTTTGCAACAGTTTAAAAATGGCTGCTTAAGTTTCGAAAAGACAAGGATTCAAAAAATCAAAGTTTTGAAACATGTATTGTACCTACGAGTAATAATGTCGCAAAAGCTTAATTTTGAATTAAGAAGCTAAAACAAGTGCGTTGATACCTATAATAAACTACCTACATCCAAAACACTTTAATCCGGTACCCGGAATCACATATGTTTCTTGCGGTTTCTGTTTAAGAGTGTTGTTGATTGTTTAATGGACTAAGAAACAAAAGAAGTACAAAAATATATACATATTAGGCTAGGCGCATATTGAGACGCGACTGGCGCATGTCACGTGTATTTTATAAAACGAGCGTCAGGTCAGGTCATGTCGCGTCGCTTCATCAATATGCGCTGTTCAGTTGATTTATATTGTTTACAAAAATTCGTGCTGTGCTGTGTCACGTCACATGCGCCTAGCCTTAATGTACGTGGAAAAAATTCTAGCGACATAATAACTGGCTGAATAGAATGGTGACGCAGACGGAGACGGAGCTGGAGCTGAAATAGCTGTCAAAATATTGAATACACCAAAATTAAATGTTGCGAGCACAACGGAACGTAGACGCATACGGAGCTGCAGCCGCAGACGGAAGAGTTCACCAACTTTTAACTTTTCATGTACGGCACTTTTCACGTTTCAATTTGTATGAAGAAAAAAAAAACAACTTTTTGGGTCGGAAAAAAATATTATGGTTATTTGTATCGCGAAAAAAATTATTTATTAAAAGGAAAATTATTGGAAACAAAAAATGTGAATTCTGAGCTTGTACACGGGAATATTCTTTTGTTTTTCTTCTAAATACTTTCAAAGCTGTACAGCTCCATTGTGGACATGTAAAAAAAAATAACGTACGACACTTTTTGACAGCTCTTCCAGTTCCGTCTGCGGCTTCAGTTCCGTCATTCTATTCTGTTCAGCCAGTAAAGGTACGTGAATTGACATTTGAAGATGCTTTCCAAATCTGTTTTTAAGTAAAGAATTGGGCCGTATTTACTCAGTACATCTAAATATGACAATTCGAAATGTTGAATAATAAGTATGTTCAGTGTTCGGAATAGTTTGGAACAGTTTAGAATATAAAAGTGCGAGAAAATGTCCGTTCTAAACTGTTCTGACTTACTGTTCAATGTGTCTGTTTGGAACAATTTAGAATAGGATTTCCTATCCTTGCTTTTTAGGAAGAACAACTTAGAACAGATTTGTGAGAAATGTCAAAATCAGTTGTTGTTCTTTTCTGTTGTATTTCTTCACTGAACAAACTTAATATTGAAGATCCGAACTTCAAAAATGAAAATTGACTATCGGACCCAAAAACTGCATTTAATCGAAAATGACAAACATTATGAAAAATTAATTTGATGGCGCTTGTCAGCTGTGTTCCGTGACAAATACGATATCCGCTATAACATTTTGACCAAATATTCCCCATCCAACAGTACGGCCAGCACGGGTCTTCTAGTTTCCTAAAATTTTAAGTAATTTATTGGAAGTTTTCAAATTCGACAATCCATATCAACTCATGGTTTCCTTTGCTCAAACTGAAAATTGAAAGTACCAGGATTAACGTTTTTAAATATGTTTAACAGTCTTGGAAGCAGAGTTGTGACACGGTGTCATGGCGTATCTTCTGCAACTTATATTTCCAATACTTATTGCATTTAATTCGAAAATATTGTGCAGCCAACCGAAATTTGTTGAATCATCTACAACACGCACTGTATGAGGGACAACAATATTGTAGTCAAAAAAATTGATCTTTCTCTACTTGACAAAATAATATTTGGCTAAGTTACTGTTTCCAGTTTTCTTTTTCATATGAAATACAGTAGGACCTCGGTAGTTCGAACACTCGGTAATTCGAATGCTCCACTAATTCGAACAGACATTTTTTGCATGTCTTTTTTGTAATTCGTATACACTTGCCAAAATTGGTACTCCGTAATTCGAATTTGTAAGTCAACAGCTTCGTGAACCGGACGCTAATAAATTTTTATTGACACGTCTTCTAGTCCGAATCACGCCAGGAAATGAATTCATTGACAATGAAGAAATTCGAGACTGGGTGGAGGATACAGCGAATATAAAGGAAATGAAAATGTTTCAACTGACTCTGGTAACTCAGAAAAAATTCTACAACCCCAAAAAGCTATCAGTAGCGGCAAAGCTCTTTGATATGTGAATCAACTACTGCACTATCTTGTGGAACAAGAACTTTCAATATCTCATATCGACCAGCTTGACATTTAAAAACATGAAATTTTAACAACTATAAAAAAAATTTAAGCAAACCACCATGTCAAATTTCTTTAAACAACTTTAAACAAACTTGAACTTTATTTCGTATTTTGCCAGACTTTTTTTAGGCAATAAATATTTTCTTTCCTGTTTTGACCAACATAAATTACTTTATTATACTTAAATCTAGTTTACACTACTTTCTCAGTCGAAATACTGACTACGAAAAACGAACACTTCCGTGGTTCGAATTGGGTCGGTCTCTAATAGTTCGAATTACCGATGTCCTACTGTAATTAGTTTAAATTCCATGTTTATAAATTTTTTATATATGTATACTTATGTATGTACTATGTATAAATGTACTCTATTTTTTTAAGTAGTTGTCTTTTTTTATAGTTGGGTTTTTGGAGTTAAATGTTCTCTTTTGTAAAGTACCTACACAAATGGACAACGTAGTCATAAAGTTCTACGCTGGCTGATTCAAGGAGGTAAATAAGCCCAAATATTTCAAAAGCAAACCCTTGGTTAATGGAATAAATTAAAAATGAGGAATGGTTTACAATAGAGTGCTGGTGTTTGTTGCCTACCCTTCCAGCCCCTAAGCTATCGAATGCTATAAAAATTCCAAACCGGTTTAATTTATTTAATGCAAACTCATCTTTCGCACTCCACAAAGTTCCGTTGGTCCTTAGGCAGACACAAAGTAATTAAAACAAACACCCACTTGCTCGCTTGAAAAAATAAATTCTGATAACAAGGATATCCATTTACAAATTAACACACTAGAACGCTAGAACGATATCCTTAAATACGCGAACCAACAACCAACATCAAACACCAATTTGACGACGAGGAAAACACTTGAAACATTTTTACCATTTTTTTTTAGCTTTTCCTTTTAGTTTTGTTGTGCTAATGGAAGTAAAAGTCTGTGTAGTGTATGGTGTTTGCGTTTTTGTTTGTTCTTGTGTCATCGTCTTTGTTGTCCTCTCAATCATAATGAGCAAATGAGTGCTTGTACTTGTAAGTAGTAATATAATGGTGCTCTCAAGAGCACATGTTTGTGCAAAAAGCATAATATTTTTTTTTAGGTGAACAACATATTTGAACATACATTTTTTTTTTTTTTTAATATTATTTAAAAAAGAAGACGAAAGGGTCGCATGTTTTTGCTTGTTGAAGTTTGCAAGAAGAGAATCAATCCCAGACCAATTTAAATTTGAGACTTGTTTATGTCCTTGTTCAACGAGGAAAATATTTGAATTAAAGAAAAATATGTTGTGACATTTTAACAAACTATGAAAATTTGTTTTAGAAAAAAGTAATGCACGGCCTTAGCTAGGGGAGGAGGCATTGGGGGGAGTTCGAAGTCCCTACCTTAAAAAATACCATCAATCGTTACGATTTCCCTATTTTCTTTAACTAATTCTACCAAAAAAATATCCTCACGCATTTTCTTTCCTTTCCTGAATTCCACCAAAAAATACCCTCGTTCATAATTCATAACTGATTTGAACTAAATGTAAAGATCTCGGACATGAAGCGCAGTCTTATATTTATTTTCAAGGGGTCTAAAAATGAGTTTTTTGCAAATATCTCAAAACGGTTTGTGCTATAGAAAAATTTTGTTGCTCAATCTTGTAGTTGAGGCGATTTCCTATAAAAACAGTTTTATCGGTTTTTTCTTAGCATTAACCGTTAAAAGGTTACAGCAAATGAAAAGTTAAAAAATCTTTGATTATGACCAAATTTTTCATATCTGTCATAGTTATAAAGTTATATTTGGCCCCTAAAATTGGCATTTTTTTCAAATTCAATTTTAACATACACTAAATACTTTCTGCCTTATTCATAAAAAAAGTGGTTATTTCAGCTCTTGTGTTCAGGGTAACTACACCATGAAATAGGAATTTTCCGGATCCAAACTAAAGGCAATTGCTAACTATTCTATTTGAGTCCGAAAAATTCTCATTCCATGGTGAAGTTTCGCTGAACACAAGAGCTGGACTTTTCCATCGCCTATAGATATCTATCTATAACAATTGTTTCGAGAATGTGTCAGCGAATTAGTCTTGTAGCATTTAGACGCACATATTTATTTTTAGCTTGACTTTCTCAACATTACGCTAAAGTGACCTGGCGATTATTTCGATGAAAATTCAATCAGGCAGACCTAGCGCCATCTGTCATTCAACAATATAATTAATTTGATTCTGTTTGAAAAACGAATGATGATGGTTTATTTGGATACTGTTCATAAAAAATACTAAAGTAACGATTAAAAAATGTGGAGTGGTTGTAGGAGGGTGAAATTTGGGGTTATATGTATTTTTGTATTTCAAATCTAAAAAAAAAAAAAATTATATATTAGATGGAATTGAAAAAATACCAATTTTAGAGCCAAATAACTTTATAACTATGACCAGCATGAAAAATTTGATAATCAATATTGTAGAGAATTTTATAAGCTATTTGTTTGTCTCGGACTATTTTTTGATAGGACAAATAGTTTCTAGGCTAAACACGAAAAACCGAAAAAACGGAATGTTACACATTCCTGCCGCTAGAGCTCGCCTCGGATTCATGGGGACTCTTGTACACTTCATCACTAGGCCTTTCTTAATAAGTGTGCCAAGTTTCAAAACTGTTGGATTTTTTCCAGTTGAAGGCATTTTTTTGCCTTCGTTGACTGGACTAATTTATCATTATTTCTTACTGTTATTACTCTGGCACAACAATTCTGCCGTAGTAACAGAAACTGACTTGTCCAGAAGTTTGTCGATTTTATTAGTTCAGGCCAAGTTTGAAATCCTTGGGATGATTCTTATTGACAAGTAAAGCTTCATATTGCTTTTTGAGTAGCTAACCAATAACACATCCTTTTTTATTAAAAATATTTTTAAAACATGTATTCAAAAATTGGCAAAAAAATCTCCTAAAATAAAAAAAAAACATGTAGGCACGTCATTTTCAGTTAACACAAAAGCCTTTATTTGTTACAATTTTGTTTTCTCTCATTTTAATTATTTTTTTATTTCCACTCACGCTTTGATAACAAATGATCTAAAACCAACATTAAATCCAGGTAACTGTTTTAACAGTTCCGTGGGCATGAGCTACTAGTCAATCGTAGTTTCGTTAAAGAGCAAAAAGCAAAGTATATTTTCTACTTTCTTAACCTTTTTCGTATAACTTATTGATATGACGCTATATTATAGTTATTAAAACAACAAGAGTCTTGTATATTATTTTGATCATACATTTTAAAAAGACTTTTAATTCCTTGAGTATAATAAATATTAATCTGAATCGGCTAAACACAATGGTGTAGATACAGAGATGCAACTGCAGCACGTACTTACTTATTTAACACTCTCAAAGCTGAAAGGAACGAAAATTGTATACAGTACTACAATGTGAAGCTGTTGCTTTAGCAATAAAAGTATCTACACCAAAAAGCTGACTCAACTTTAAATTTTGTTTTCCCCTAGGAGCTGCGTTACATGACATATTCGAGATCGTTCAACACTCTTTTCTATTTTATACGATCTAGCCATTAAGAACCATTCCTACACGTCGTTTGCTACATGAGTGATTGATTTGAATGAACAGATCTTGCTATAGCAGCTATGTACAACAGTACATCCCGTTGTGTTCTGTTATTAACAAGAATTCAGTATGAAATTAACTTCAAAAATTTTATTAAAAAGAAAATAAATTACGCTCTCCTTTACGATCAAATTAAATCTTTTCCTTTTGACCATTTTCTTTTTGTAATTTAAAGCGACCACTCTCACTCAGTATAGGTTGTGTACCTAACCCAACCCAAGAGACTACTTTTATCTTAAAAGTCAAAGCTATCCAACTAATCTGTTCATCACATCCCCAAAGAGAATTCAATTTTAATCAAAAGCAATTCGGGTAAGCCCGTGATGCCCGACAAAACAACGACGATAACAAAATCTGGAAACAACACCCGCTCGTTCTCCTGTTTAATATATGGAGATCAACTAATCCCAATGAAATTGGGTCAACGGCAACAGCCATACACTTTCAGTTTACCGAAGCCAACTCAACATGAACTTTTCAACTATGAGAATATTGAGCATCCTCCCACTTTAAGCTTTAAAACTTTTCTCTGTTGCAACAAAATCCTCTATAGGTACATCTGACAGCTAACAGTAGAAGGAAGGCAGCGTGTGCATAATCTTCCAATGCACAATGTATATAAGAGAGAAATCAACAAAGCATAAGCTACCCGCTTCATCCCCGGCCTTTTTTATAACGAGTAACCAGTTTATATTTGAACCAATTTGAGTCAATATTTAATTATAATCCGGTTCATATGTACCTATATAATGTGCCTATAATTGCAAGCACATAGACACAGAGTCGGAGAGTTTTATAGTATGGCCTGTATTTTAAAATTTAGAAATATCCGAATTCAACAAAAGTTATGTTTTATTAAATTCAATTTCAAATGTGACTTTTTTTCAACAATATTTTTTAAAATACTAAGTTCGCACTCAAATATTTTCCTCCGTCAATTTGAAAGAGCAAAATAATTAAATACTTGTATCGCCTAGGGGCAGAAATTCGGCCAACAAAAACCGACCCACTTAGCAAGAAAAAAAAAAATAAATCATAAGAGAAAACTAATTATTTAAGGGGTTTCACTTTTTTTTAGTAAAATCTATAATTATGCTGACCCCCGTTTACATATATCAAAACTAAAACCATATATTTTTGATCTGCCTTTTCAACATTTAATGATATAAAATAAATAAAATTTGATGGCACAACAGCTCATGAAGAACTAGGGCCTAGTGACTTACAACTCTCAACCATTCCTGTGTGCGTGTCTGCAGGAATGGAGGGGACCTACAGTTTATTGCCGAATCCGAACGGCTAACGAGAGGCACTTTTCTGTGACAGGAGATACTCTTGGAGGATTTGTCAATTCCTCGCAAGAGGCAGTAGCCGTTTTTTCTTTTTAAATAAATTGGTGGCGAGGCTGGGGATCGAACCTTAGACCTCCGGCATGACAGTCCATCGCACTAACCATCACGCCACGGCTACTACAACATTTAATGATATACATACATACAAATAAACTTATTTAAAATATCTATCGAATAGGCGAATACAAAACATTCTCTCCCACGCCCGTTAGAACACATTTTTTTCGGCGCTTATTCAGTTAAATTCTATTATTTACCTACCTGCAATTTTGAATTTTTAAAATTTTTTATAACGAAATTCGGCGACATAATTTAAAGAAAGGCATACAGGTAGTCTTCCCTGTTTTATTGGTTTTATACACACACTATTTATATGCGAGGTTGGGTGTGTGCAAAGTTTCTTTTGCATTTAAAGAATCTGGATTTAAAGAAACTTTGTTTTACTCCGTTAATTAACGGAAATGTATAAAACCTTGTAATAATATAAGTACAATTCCCATTGCTGCTTAGGAAATGTACAGAAATCCTAGGCAATGTCTATAGAAAAAATTAGTTCACACATTTCCCGGCGAATTTCGGCATTGTATACATTTCCTAGGAATTATATATAATGACGGATTACATACATTTCCGGTAAAAGATACGTTATTCATTTTACGATTTTTTTCCAGTTAGGGTTATATTTGTTCAAAACTCCGCATAAATATATCTACATATCAATTTCCGAATTAAAAAAACTTTTATTAATAATTAAAAAGGAACATTTTAAATAAATTTAAAATTATTTCAGTTAATAAACTCATGTTTATTTAATTTTTTTTTTTATATAAAAGTTATATGTAGGTTCTTTGATGGAATTTTTCTAATAAAAGCATTTTTTTTTTATTCTTGACATTCAATGTAGAAATTGATTCGTATATAGAATTCAGAATTAGGTTAGGTTAGAGTGGCCGTCTAGATGTTGTTGACTCACTTAGACCCTATGGGTCCATTGTGGTACCACTAAGGAAAGTTACTCACGGGAGAGTTATGAAATTAATCAAACCATTTTGTACTTTTAATGAAGTTTGAGAGACATTTTGTGTCGATCGTTGCCAGTTCACTAGTATTATCAAAGAAGGGGCTACCTAGGTAGGTGTTCCTTCTATTGGAGAGTGCCGGACATGTACATAGAAGATGTTGGATTGATTCCTCTTCTTCTCGTCCATGCAGCTTCAACAGAAGTCATTTGTGTAGACCCCCAGCCTCTTAGCATGTCTACCTATGAGGCAGTGTCCTGTTATGACTCCAATTGTGGAGCTTAAACTTTGTCTGCTCAGGGAAATCAAGCCTTTTGACCGCTTCAGGTCTATGCATGGCCATATTTGTTTAGTTGCTAGGCAGGCGGTACCCTGTGACCATCTAGCACTTGTTGATTCTAGAGCATATTGTTTGAAGAGGTGTTTGCATGTAGCAAGTGGTGTTCCTATGTTGTGTCTTTGTCTAAAAGTGGGCAGAAGTGTTGCGTTTTTGGCGAGCTCATCAGCTTTACAATTTCCCGGAATGTCTCTGTGGCCCGGCACCCAGATGAGGTGAATGTTAAACTGTTCTGTCATCTCATTCAGAGATGATCGACAGTCGTGGACTATGATAGAGTTTGTGGAGACAGACGCGAGAGATTTGAGAGCGGCTTGGCTGTCTGAGAAGATACGTATATCCTTACAAGATATAACGTTTTCTTTGAGCCAGGATAATGCCTCTTTTATCGCCATTACTTCTGCTTGGAACACACTACATTGATTGGGAAGTCTATATGATAGACTGGAATTCAGTTGTTTCGAATAGATACCACTTCCAACGCCATTGTCGGTCTTTAAACCGTCTGTATAGAAGTGTATCGTGTTTTCTTCTTGAGATCCTCCTTCTTCCCAAAAGGATCTTGAGGGGATAGAAATATGGAAGTTATTATCGAATACTATTTTTGGGGTGGTATAGTCTAAGCAATCTGGGATAGATCTGAAATTGTCTAAAATAGTAGTATGACCAGTGTTGTTACTGATCCATTGAGAGGTGGCTCTAAGCCTCTCGCATGAGTTGGCTGCCACCATTTTGGAGAAGATGTCAAGAGGTGTTAGGTTTAAAAGTACTTCTAAAGCTGCTGTTGGTGTTGAGCGAAGTGCTCCCGTGATGCACATACCTGCTGACCGCTGGACTTTAATGAGTTTATTCAAATTTACCATTTTGTCCAGTGCGGTCCAACATATACGACAACTCCATAAGTGAGTATCGGTCTGATTACCGAGGTATATAGCCAGTGGGTTATTTTTGGGGAAAAGCCCCACTTTGAGCCTATGGCCTTTTTACATGTAAACAGTGCTACAGTAGCCTTCTTTACTCTTTCATCAATATTTGCCTTCCAATTTAGTTTTTTGTCTAAAGTAAGGCCTAAATATTTGGCTAAGAATTAACTAAATCAACTTTTAACATGTTTCTCTCTGCTCTTCAAACCGATTCTATTTAAAAAAAATTCTATCAATGAATGCATTACTAACGGAAATGCTAAGTTCATACTTTAAAAACAATTTTAGAAATTTGAGATTCTTCTGAGCTTTTGAAAAATTGAAGCCCAAGCTTTATTTACAGGTATATTTTGAATTTTTCGCAAATTTAGTAAGATTTTATTAATAACATAATTTCATGTAAATCTACATTTATTATAAGAACTTATTGTACTTAAATATTATATTATCTTATATGAGATCTCTTTTGATTATATCCAAACACCTTTTATTTTTTTTTATATATATTTTTTTTGTATTTTTTTTTATTACATACTTTTATTGACCCATTAAAAAGATAAAAATAAATAACATAAAAGAAGTCACCTGAAAATTATCTGAAAGTCCGTTTTCTTGGTTCTTATAATATATAGGCTGGTGCTCCCAAATGGAAGCGCAAAAAAGACTCTTATGAAAGGCTAATGACATAGGCTATTAGAACAATAATACAAAAATTTTTGAATAACTGATTTCAAATAAAATTTTCGATTAAATTTCAAAAACAAAAATATTACCTATTTTCTCAAAATTATTTGAAAACTTGTACGTCTCGTATATCTTTAGGCTCAACTTTTGTCATCAGTTGATTACGAATTAAGTTTTAATGTTTTTTGAAAATTTTGAAATGTCTATTTGGTTTCAAAAAATAATATCTAGTGCTAGTCTCGATTTATTGTGCTATCAAATTTATTTTTATGTAGGCCCTTGTGTCCTGAAAGAAAAAACTCGCTTAGTGTATGAAAAATCTTTCATAGGTATACATTTTTCATAAATTACTTTATTTAGACATCGACACCGGTCGTCTTAAGTTTACCTAAGTCACAGACAAGAGTGAACAAGGTAAAGCAAGTTTCTAGTTACGAATTGAAAAGTTATCTTAAGATGAAGAAATGTTCTTTGAAATTACACCAAAAAGTCAATATCAATTATAAATAATCCAGAATTAAAGTAACTTCAATCAAATAAATATCAACTTTTGAAGCTTAAAACAGAAGGAAAACTATGCGTTTATTTACCTGAGTTCATATCTAAGCAAATACGGCTCTGTTTAAATAACTAAAAGCTTATAGTTCGGAAACATGTTTCGAAAAATTGCAGAACACAATTTCATCTTCAGTCGGTTGATGCTTCTGTTGTTTTCAAATCCTTATTTAGAAATTCCAACGACTAAGAGCACATACCTATCTACAAAAGAATCACTGACACAACCACATAACACAAAAATTTTGGAGTAAGGATGAATCTCATATCAAATATTATACCAATGGAATAGGAAAGCATTTCTAACAAGGAAACAGGTGGTCTTTCCAACATTTCCTAAATGCCTCCACTATAGAAAACTTTTCAGACGTAAGACAGCGATGACGCTCACACGGCACAGCAAATAGCTTTGGAATACAAAACTCACATTATGGTGTCGTGAATTATTTGTACGTACACAATAAACATAGTTCAATATTATTGCCAGTCAATTAGTGTCATCTGTTGTAGACGTTGTTATCGTTGGCTTTGACTGTGTGTTTGAAATTTCTGAGTATGATGAAGGACGACCAACCGAAACCCGATAAATGCTCAATGTGGGAACGGGAAGGTGTACCTACCTACCTACCAACTCAAACCTAAAATATACAGGGTGAGTCCATTTCATTTTAACCTGGAAACACTTCTGAAGGTTATGACAGAAAAAGTGTAAAGTGGTAAGAAAATAAATGTGCGTAAATATTTCTATTTCGAAAAATATGTTTTAAAATGTTAAGGTATGTACACAATATCGATATTTGAAAACAATAATTCAAGACATTGAAGAGAAATACGTGGATCAAACTAAACTGAATAGGTAACGCTGTTCTAATAAAACCGTCACCAAAATATTTTCATTTTCTTATCAGAAGAAAAAAAATAAAAATCTTATAACAAAAGACAAAAAAATAATATTTTCTTATTAAACATACAAGTGTTTTGCAAAAGATGCGGCATAAAATCACAAGAAAAAATTATACAGGAGGAGGGTTCTATATTTTACCCTGTTTAGGCGAGAGGAGCAATTTCCTAAAAATCGACTTGAAATAGAAATAAAATATTTAAAAAAAACGGCAACTTTTTTTTAAACCAAAATTCTACTCTTTTTTTTTGTTTTTAATTTGAATTGATTAGTGGACATTTTTTGAAATATATATACATATTTTATTCATATTTTTTTCATTTCTGGCAAAATTATGAAAATAATGGAATTTAAGAAATTAAAAGTGGGCTAAGAAGTGGGAAACAAAATCGTTAGCGATAGGTTGTATATCAATGGCCGCTATAAAATAAAAATATTTGGTCATGATTTAAATCCGAACGGTTCACAACTTGATGTCAGCGTGTAGCCCTTGTACTGGCTCACCGTTGCACTTCAAAGTGCGGTTTGGATAGAAAAAAATATTAAAAATATAAATTTCACTAAAGTGCCATGGGTGCGATCAAACATTCCCTGCTGAAAAAAAATTTAGAGTTCTCAATGAGACTCTTAAGAAAGGGACTCAAGGGGCTACCAAGGGTTTACTATAGAAATTAGCTAATACCTCGCCATTTTGCTTCGAGTGATTTAAATTTTGTGTATAAAATGATGGATAGTAGTCACAAGTTCACATTTTGTGGTGGCGCCATTTATCAAGCTGTCCAGTAGGAAAAATTTCGAATTAAGGAGCCAGTTATAGCTATCATTGAAAACTATTATTGAAAATTTTAATTGTTTATTTTGGGACATTCAGAAAGACAAATCGGTAAATATTTTGATGCCAAAATATAGGCAATGTTTTGAAATTTTTCAGGAGAAACAAAAAACTCAAACCTCGTTATTTTTTTCGTTATAAATTTCAAAATGTTCGTTAGTTTTATTTATAAATAATACAGCATTAAATATATAAATAATTTTAATACCTTTTTATTTCATTCATTTTATATGAACATACCACAACTTGGAGACCCTACACAACACGAATATCTTAGAAGTTGTTGAAAATTAAATTCACAGATTCCATTACATACATTTGTACATATCATTATTGTAAATCAACCTAATTAAAACCGTGTTAAAAATGTTCGTGCGTTTTCTGGCAGCACAGAAAAAGGGCTCGGCAGGAACGATTAATAATAAAGGTAATAAAAAAAACAAAGGAGGGGGGGGGGGGGGCGGCATACTCAACCGGGCCTAGGGCGGCAGCAAACCTAAATCCGCCACTGTGCATTCTATGGTGGCTTAAATTTGTTTCAGAGATGTAGGTATGGGATGTCTGGATTCTGGATGGGACTGAATACTAGAGCCTTGACTTAATTTGGCAAAAGCTCTCCATTTTTCTAGGCGGATATTGCTATGTGCTTAATAAAATTACTTTAAAATTTATACCTAAAGGGTTGATTATAGCGATCAGGAAAACGCATCAGGAAAAATTTTCTTTTTGATAATTTAATGTTTTACCATACGATTTGAAATATAAAATGGATGCAAATCGATGATAAATCATTTGAAATATTTATTTCATTAAAAAAAAATTCTTTAGAATAAATATTTATTCTATAAAATGAATTTCCTGATGGAAACTCGTTTTCTGTACGGAATTTCCATCAGGAAAATGAATAAGTACTTGTTTTAGGCAAACTATTTCCTCCAATTTAAATTTTTTTTATGAAAAAAATATTTCAATTGATTTACCTTCGATTCTTATCCTTTTTATACTTCAAACCGTATGATAAAACAGTAAACTATACAAAACAAAATTTTCTCCTGATGCGTTTTCTCCTGATCGCTATAACTGGCTTAAAAGTTTGAACCAAGTTTGTAGTCAGAGTTGACATTTTTGTTTTATTTTTATCACAGGAATTCCATTTTTAACCACAAACTTTGGAAAGGCTTAACTATGTACATTCAAGACTTTTTGCAAAACGTAGGGCAAAAAGTGAAATTGAAAACGTATGTTTAGAGATGCCATGTTCGAAAAAAAAAATTTGTCTTTAGTAGCAATCTGAAATGACATATCAAAAACTCTTTTCACAGGCTTTTTTCGCACACAGGCGTTTCTAGCGCATGTTTAAGTTTTTTACTTTTGTACTTTTTGTACAAATGTATGTCTTAAATGTAGTTAAGCTTTAACTCGGAAAATCCCATATTAAGCTCTTAACGTAACATCTCGCTCTGTCCGGTTATTAGAGCTTCGCGTCCGCTTATCACAGATTTTCCATTGATTTTCGAATGTACTAAAAAATAAAACAGAAATTCTATTCTTTTTTATTTATTGAAACAAAATAATCCTTAAATGAAATGAAGTGTCCGTTTTGGTTTGGGAGGTTTTCTATCTGAAATGAATAAGAAAGAAGTGTCCGCGTCCGTTTATAAGAATTTCGCTTATTGGAGTCGGAGCTGTCCGCAAGTAGAGCTTTCATTGTAGTAATACATAGATAGAATTTGTTCTTGAGCGACGTGAAATCCAATAAATAACAAATTAATATTAAATACGAGACGTAACACCTTAATTGATTTCACAATTTTTTACTTTTAACACACGCAATAAATAAATAAAGAACGAGTTAAAAGGAGTACCTTGAATGCATTTCGGAATAATTCATTCCATCATCAGCATCACGACTAAATTGAAAAGCTAAAGTGCGTGTTTGGATATGCTTTGTTGTGTTGTGGGTGGTGTTATCGTAGACGAGAGAACAAGATCGACTCTATATTCCCGTTGTCTAAGTTCATAGAGTTTCGGTCTTGTTGGATGTAAAAACTCTCGTATGCATCAAGCTTTCGGTCATCAGTAATTTCTTTCAAAAGCTTTACATTATTTATGTCCACACTTAGGTGGTTATTGCTTAATGCATGTGCAGCTAATGCCGATCTGTAAGGTTGGTTATTACGTATGTAAGTTCTGTGTTCTTTGAACCGCGATAGGACATTTCTTTTTGTTTGGCCATAGTAAACACATTCACAGTCACTGCACTTAATTGCGTAAATACCCGATTTATTTAATTTATCGGTTTTGTCTTTTGTTGTACCCAGTAAATTTGAAAGTTTGTTTTGGCTTGTATAAACAATATCCATACCGTATTCGCGGAATTTAATTTTTAATTTATTAGTTATAATCGGCACATAAGAAATTGCAACTCGTATATTCTGTTCATCCAAATTTCGATTTTGTAAAAACAACGTTGAGGATTTTTGTTTTTCTATTTTTTCAGTATGTTTTTTTATAAGACGATCAATCAAATTTTCGTTGTAGCCATTTATTTTTGCAATTTGCTTTATTGTTTTACATTCGTTCATGTAGTTCATTGCTGAGAGTTCTAAACTACATAATCGATGCACTCAAATCGTTGTGATCGCGTTATGCCAGAAAATATACCAGATTTTGTCATTAATCAATCGAGTGAAAATTTCTGTGAAGAAGAATTAGCTCTTTTAAATAAGGGGTTGAAATACACTCCAATGCACAAAAAACCACAGGTAATACCAGTAGTTATGGACATTGAAACGGTTTTAAAAACAAAAATGAATTCAGTGAAAGACGACATAAGAAGAACGGTTTCAAATGTGTTGGATAATATTCCTTCAACACAAAAAATCAAATCGAATGAGTTTGAAATAGTCAAAAATCTACGTGATAAAAATTGTGTGTATGTTAAAGCAGACAAGGGCAATAAAATTGTGATTATAAATAAAAATGATTATGAAAATAGATTATTGAGTCTAATTAATGAATGCAATTACAAACAAGTTCAAAAATCACCACTTCCTAAAATGATTCGAGAAATAGATGTGTTAAGAAAAGATATAAGTGTAGTGTTCGGTCAACGATTAAATCGGGTTTTAAAAGTTTCGAATCCAATTGTAGCAAAATTATACGGGTTGCCTAAAATACACAAACAAGGAAATAAAATGAGACCCATTGTGTCGAATATAAATGCACCTTGTTATAAAATTGCAAAATGGTTAGTGAGTGAAGTTAAAAAATTGCCACCGATTGTCAGTTTGTCGGTTAAAAATACATACGATTTTGCGGAAAAAATAAAACATATTCAAATAAAAGAAAACGAATGTATGGTTTCTTTCGATGTATGTTCCTTGTTCCCAAATATTCCCGTTGATATAGCTCTTGAAAAATTTGAAAAATATTTAATGTCGATAGATTTACCTACCAACAAAAAACGGCTTTATATCCGAGCTGCAAAAACCTGTATGAACCACAGTTTTTTTCAATTCCGGAATTCGTTTTACTTAATCGAAAAGGGCACAAACATGGGAAATCCACTAAGCCCATTAATAAGTGAATTATTTATGGCTTATTTTGAGCTAAGTTTAAAAGAAAAACAGTTATTGCCAAAAATATGGTATCGGTACGTGGATGATGTGTTTGCCGTAGTAGAGAGATCCGAAATCGAAAACGTGTTAAATTTGCTAAATGCTCAATTTGAATCTATAAAATTTACTCACGAAATTGAAAAACAAGATAAACTAGCTTTTCTTGATTTGGAATTAAAAAGAACGAATAACAAAGTCGAGATAGCTATTTATCGTAAGCCAACTAGTACGTACAGAACAATAACTAACGATTCAAATTGTTGCATACAGCACAAACATGCAGCCTTCCACGCTATGGTGCATCGATTATGTAGTTTAGAACTCTCAGCAATGAACTACATGAACGAATGTAAAACAATAAAGCAAATTGCAAAAATAAATGGCTACAACGAAAATTTGATTGATCGTCTTATAAAAAAACATACTGAAAAAATAGAAAAACAAAAATCCTCAACGTTGTTTTTACAAAATCGAAATTTGGATGAACAGAATATACGAGTTGCAATTTATGTGCCGATTATAACTAATAAATTAAAAATTAAATTCCGCGAATACGGTATGGATATTGTTTATACAAGCCAAAACAAACTTTCAAATTTACTGGGTACAACAAAAGACAAAACCGATAAATTAAATAAATCGGGTATTTACGCAATTAAGTGCAGTGACTGTGAATGTGTTTACTATGGCCAAACAAAAAGAAATGTCCTATCGCGGTTCAAAGAACACAGAACTTACATACGTAATAACCAACCTTACAGATCGGCATTAGCTGCACATGCATTAAGCAATAACCACCTAAGTGTGGACATAAATAATGTAAAGCTTTTGAAAGAAATTACTGATGACCGAAAGCTTGATGCATACGAGAGTTTTTACATCCAACAAGACCGAAACTCTATGAACTTAGACAACGGGAATATAGAGTCGATCTTGTTCTCTCGTCTACGATAACACCACCCACAACACAACAAAGCATATCCAAACACGCACTTTAGCTTTTCAATTTAGTCGTGATGCTGATGATGGAATGAATTATTCCGAAATGCATTCAAGGTACTCCTTTTAACTCGTTCTTTATTTATTTATTGCGTGTGTTAAAAGTAAAAAATTGTGAAATCAATTAAGGTGTTACGTCTCGTATTTAATATTAATTTGTTATTGTAGTAATACATTTTTCTCGGATATGTGTATTAGGCCTGCCTGGATCCAAAAAGATAAGAAAACGTACATATTACAACAGTCCCTACAGTAAATAGAATTGAGGACATATTGAAAGAATGGTATGGTCCAGAGCCAGGAGGCGCAAGTTCCTTCTCTGGCATAATCTGCGGGCGCCTATGTTTTTTCTGTTTTTCATGCGATACGCTTGTTGTTTTGTGTGAATTGAATTATTTTGGTCAGCTTAAAGATGTGTTCGTAGGTATGGCATTTTTATTTGTTTTGTAGAATAAAATGGACTGGCAGACGTAAATTATATATAATTCACTAATTGGAGTTAGGTAAGCATAGTAAGTACGTGACCTTAGTTCCTGGAGCTATGAACTTTGGGGGCATTATTGTCTTGTGTAACAGACTGTGGCAAGTTGTTAAGTCACATCCTGGTTTAATGGATTCTTCGAGTGTTGTTCTTGTTTGTCGGACATTGCAAACACTACAGGCTGAAAACATTTTCATTTAAATGCCTCCTAGAATTCTAATGAAGTTTTCTTGGCTGAGTAGTGATATTGACTACCTAACGGTATTCGTTCAAGAATTCGTTGATATATTTTGTTATACCTACCTATATATGTAGGCAAAGGTACTATACATAACTATGTAACAACTCCTCTGCATTACATATAAGTCTGTATCAAATCAAAACACGAATCTGAATTGGACAACATGCGCAAATAATAGATACCTTGTTAGAGAAAATTATTATAATCGAGAGGTAGTTTATGCCTAGAAGAAATTCTATAAACACGAACGAATGAAGCAATCAATTTGAAATTTATGGAATTTAGTAAGTAGATAATAAATTGTTTCCTATTATTGCAGCCCCTTTCATAAAAAAAAATAAGGCTGTATTGAATGATAAATATACATAATATTACATAATACGAATACCTATATATTATTTTTGATGACGTTTGTGATTAAATACATAATATATGTACATACCTACATAGCGAGCATTTTTTATTATGGAAGGGGCAATTTAAAAAAAAAATGATTTAAAATGAAAAAAAAAAAAAAATAATAAAAAAACAACGGCAACACTAAAAATGAAGTACTATACTGGTTTTGAAACCCAGAAATCTATTCTTTAATCCTAAATTTTTAATTAAATTATTTATACCAAAAGTTTTTTTTTTTTTAAATTCGCATGCAAACTCAAAATTTTGATTAAAAAAAAAGTTTAGTCCATTTTTTTTCAAGATTGTGAAATGAAGTGCTAAATTGGCTTTTTGTGGTCAATGCGTAAAGGTTTATCAATTCTAAATCGTAAACAAAAAACCGAACTGTTTTATGCTTACTAGGTAGTTTTTGTGAAAATAAGAAACTAATAAAACTACTTTTTTATTTACATATATTTTTATAAAATTTTGTTTTTTTTGTTGTTGCTTACATATTATTGGGCCAGCACCCAGTATTACAGCGTATAAACAGTGAGGTTGGGTGTATGAAAAGTTTCTGGATTTAAAGAAACTTTTTGAATGTATCCTATGTATAAACAGTGAGGTAGGATTTACCGGTAAATTCTAAAATTTCATTATTTCGGCTTTTTACGGTAACATACATATACATACGTGTCCCAAAGATGCAAAATTAAAATAGTCAGACATGAAAATGTAGTACATTATAAAAAATTCACATTTCCTATAGGTCTGTATCTGTACGACTCTAGAAAATTTGTGTTGTAATGTATTGATCCAAACATCCAAACCAAAATGTAAACATTGCACATTAACCACATGTAGGCACTTTTGACGTTTCAGATTGTATGAAGAAAAAAAAATTTAAAAATTTAAATTCTGAGCTTGTACTCAAGAATATTGTACATATATGAAAAATATCACCAATCCAAACAAAAATTTATTTGAAATTTACCTATACGGTTTTTTTTTTTAATTTCAGTAGGATCGAAACATTAGGATGAAGAAATAGAAAGGTTGAAGGTACTCTTTTTGGCATATAGGTATACGAGGATCTTCAGAGATAGTTTTTCATAAATGTCCGAAATATGTGCTCTATTCATCACTGAATAGATTTTTCTAACAGATGCGTATCAAATTACTATCGAAATAGAGTCTTTTTAAACGGAAGGTACATATAACGAAAATTAAGAAGAAAATTAAGAATATAGTATATCTGCTATAGTTCGGGAGGAAACAAAATAAAACGTAAAAAGTGCATAAATCCCACACAAACGGACTTATGACATTCGATAAATTTTTTTTAACATACATCGTTTCATCTTCAATTTTCGGATGATCCTGCTTGAATTTGAGGTTGCACATCCTCTCCTCAGATGGTAGTTCCCACCGCTGATTGATGAATTAATATCGTTATCAAAGCTGTTTTTACCAGTGGAGATTGATAGTATTTACAGACATTTTTATTGGTCACTTTTTTGTAAGGATTACTTTTTAAATTTAATAAGAGTTTGCCCGCGAACTTCATACTACGCCCATATTTTTTGTTAAAAATGTTTTTGAATCGACATAAACCAAATCAACGCTAAATAAAAACTTTAATAAAATTGTTAAAGACTCAATAAAATATAAAAATTGCGTATACGCCTTGGTGGACCACTATTTTGATTGAATGAATATTTTCTCTTTTTAAAGAGCGTCTCCTTTATTACATAAGTCTTATGTTTGTTGTTGTTACGAAAAGTTAATTAATGTAGATATTCATTGAAATGAAAAAAATGAAAAATATTGTACGAACAAAAGTAAAATGCGTCTTGGAATTATTTCCCTTAGCATCATACAATGAAATCTTAATACCGCATACTAAATTATATGCCCTAGGTGATTTTGCAAAATTCATAACTTCAACAATCCTGTACCGATTTTTATAAGAACGATAGCTTGTTTGGCTCATTATAAAAAGCACTGGAAATATAAGATCCAACGAAAAATGTTGCCAAAAACTGTCTTCAAACTTTAAAAAACGTGAAAAATTAGTGTTAGTTTCAGATAACCTTTAATGTCTGTACTACAAAGGTACATATGTAGCTATTACTCCTCTTTTTTAAACCGTAAATAAACTATAAATTGGACGAAATATGGCCAAGTTAAAAATCGTAGAGTCTGGGAGATCACTCGAAAACGGTTTTTTAACAATAAATTGAGATTTTGAGGGTATAGGAAATTTTTCAAGTATAGGTTCGTGATGTACTCGAATAGGCCTATAACCTCTACTAGGTCAGTTCAGAAGTTCAAAGTCACTGTAGCTCAGTGTAATTATTGAAAATGTTTTTGGTTGACGCGATTTCACATTGCGTGAGTAAGCGATATTTGTATTTGTATTTATTTAATTCTTGACAAACTAACACTGTAAGATATAATATCTTTTTTATAGTGTAGCTTCAAATTTTGAAATATACATGTTTGAAATTTTTACTCGTTCGAGTAAGCGATCGAAAGCAATTAAAATTACGACTTGTCTTCAAATTGAGCGATGAAAGGGATTGTAAGAGATTTTTGAGTTGAAACAATGTAATAAATTCAGTAGAATAGCAGTTTATATATGGTTATACAAACACATTGTATCTTGTGTAACATATTATAATTTATGTAAAAATAAATTGAAAAAAATTTCAAAAATATTCAACGTGTCAGAGATCGCTGCCATCGAAACCATAGTCTAGTTCATACAAAAAAATTGAGGAAATATTTTCCACGGGTCATCAAAATTGAAACAGTCAAAAATTTAAAAAAATATGGCTGTCCAAGTGGCCCCAAAAAATTTGCACTGCATTTTTTAAAACAACAACAAATAATATCGACATTTGACAAGTGAAGGGGCACTGGATCCAAAATTTTTTTTATCGATTTTGACAGATGCGTGTGAGCTGAACAGAAATGAACTAAAAATTTCGGAAAAACGGTGAAAATTGATGGAAATGGCACATATTACGTAGAGAGCGGGGCATGGGGTATAAGACATAACAGCTAAAATTAACAAGGTTCCCCATGAAAATTGAGAATCACTTGGAGGAGACAAATGTTCTTCATCTCCAATTCTAACTTTACGTCTACTTTGGAATCAAAAAGAAGCATTTCGGAGATAGTCCCAAAATTGACATGTTTTAGGTAACTTTTTTTTTTTTATGGATTTTATAGCTGACATTTTGATCTGTCGTCAAAAAAGACTTAACAAATTTATTTTTAAAATGTTAGGAAGAGCATCAGTTTAGGGGAAAGTGGTCCAATCACGGTCAGTGGGAAATGACGGCCAGTGTAGTGCCGGTCTAACTAATGCGAAATAAGTTTCATTTTTAAACGCAAATGAGAGAGAAGAACGAATAAGACAATTTGACATACCTGAATTTATATTATCGACAGGACTTAAAGGGAAAATAAAAAAAAAAAACAAAATTCACTGGTTCTGATCTAATTTTCAGCTGTACGGAAATATGCGTAAGTATGGCATTATTTACTATTAAATAATTGTTTAATTGGTTACTCTATGTAGTAACCACATAGAGTAACATATATGCACATAATTTCATTCTTTTTTTCCAAAAAAAAAAATACATGGTATTTTTTATAGAAATTAGTTTTTTTGCTTGCTCATAAAAAAAACGGTCAGATGACTGCCATTTAAATTTAAGTTTTCGCTTTGAGGTTGGCTAAGCAGGACTTGAAAAATGACCTGGAAGCCAAAAAAATAAAAAAAATTACGGTCAACAAATCCGAAATCCCGTTCTTCAGCTTTCAGCAACGCACGAAAAATGGCAGATATGGGGAGAAAGCCTATTTTCACTCAGAAGCAGGAAAAGGATTTACTGATCAGGTAAATTGTTCTAGGCAAAATGTTTTATAGCCTCAGCGCATTAGATCTAGGGAAATACGTTTATGAATATGCGCAACAAAACGACATACGAAAGAATTTTAGCACAGAATTAGCTGGAGCTGAATAACGGAACAGTAGATATTCGTACGTAATTTTATGTTTACTTATGTTAAAAGATTTATTTTTTTTATATAATTTAATTAAAAAACAAGTTATTTTTGTTTTAAGTTTCTTGTCAATGATGTTTTTGAAGACAATCGCTTGACCGTGATTACCGGTGTTCATGACCGTCATTACCCACTATGATAGGCAATGACGGTCAAGTTGGGCTTTTTTTACAACTTTTTTTTCTTAAAGTATATTTATTAGAATTTTAGTTCCATTTAAAAAACCTTAAGAAATAAGTAATTTATGTTTTGCATTTAAAATAAATAATCACCCCTATTACGGTTGTCGTTTTACGAAAACGACAGTAAAACGACACGCCTCTAACGGCACGGCTCAAACGACACGCCTCTAGGAGCGATAATAGGCGTTTAAGTGAAACTAAAACTTAAGCATTATCTCCGTTGATCTCCCTTCTAGCCATTAAAACTTTAGTCGTTTTACTGAAACCCCAAGAGTCACTTCCAGAGTCATGTCGTTTTAGTAAAACGACAACCGTAATAAGCGTGAATATTTATAAAAAAATTACGGGGTGTTTTCATACTTTTCCCTTAAGTGACCGTGATTCAACCACCTTACCCTAATCAAAAAGTGTTACCTTCAATTTAAACAATAATTATCCCGTTTAAAAACAGTTAAAATGTTTTTTTTATTTTTGACGTACCTAATTATAAAGTCTATCGATATCAAAGTGATTGCGCCGGAATAACAATTTCCAGACTGAAGCATGGTCAGCTCCCAGACATTTTTTTTTTTTAATTCGCCAAAGTTTAAATTTAACCAAGCTAAGCGCTAAGCCGAGTTGTTGGAAGATTCAGCTAAGAAATCAAATTTTTGTTTCTTAATATACATAACTAATGTGTCAAAACTTAGCGCACGAGATAATTATTCGGCACATTAATTCTCGAGATTCTGTGGTTTTTGAATTATATATATATGTGAACTAACTTTGCATTTTGAAAATAAAAATTCAAATAGAAGAATATTAGAACAAACACAAATGACTTAGGCGCGGAAAAGAATATTTTGTGTTTAATTGGAATAATAATCACAAATTATTTGTAATGGTTGAATATATATTTTCTTTTTCTCTATTTTGTATACAGTTTAGCCCCGACTTCATTTTTCAATTCCCTTGGAGCTAGAGAAAATAACACATTGCATGAAAGTTTAGCTCCAACTTCGTTATTATTTTAGTTTATTTCCCTTAGGGGAAGTAGTATCCAAATAATTTAACCATGAACTCGTTTTTTTATATTCGTTGTTTCATCTTGTAATATTTGATATTTGCAATTAATTTGCTTTAAAAATCGGCTTAGTGGCTAAAATCGGTTGTGAAGGGCTTCCGCCCCACGTTTGATCGCTTTCCCTATACAGAATGTCACCCCAGGTTCATAATAAAATAGGTGCGTCAAGATGGCGTCACAGACGAAATTAAAAAATCTAATGATGCAATAATTAGGACCTAATTAGGTGCTAATTAAGTACTGCAATATTAATTTAAGTGCTCTTTGATCTTACCTTGAAATGCACCTGCACAGTGAAAAGAATGGTATCAAATTAAAGGGCTTGTCAAGTCCTTTTTAAAAATGTCGAAATCGAATGCAACAGTATTGCAAGCAATTTTTTAATTTTTTTTTTTGACCTTTTTTTTTTTAAGAAATATTTTGGTCTGTAAAAAGTGAAGTGAGGCAGAAAAATAAAATTTGACATTATTAAGAGCACTTAATAGTATCTTTAAGCCTCTTTTTAAATTTCTTAAAAAAGGTCGAAACCAAAAAATCAAAAATTGCATGCAACTGTTGCATTCGATTTCAAGGTCAAATTGAAGAGCACTTAATTCAATATTGCTGCACTTAATAAGCACCTAATTAGGTCCTAATTCCTGCATCATTAGATTCTTGAATTCCTTCTGTGGCGGCGCTATCTTGACGGAAGTGACGTCATCAAAAAATTGCATTGTGTTCTGTGAAAAAAGAATGGGTTGAGGTAGAAACAAAATTTGACTTTTTTAAGAGCAGTTAATAGTATCTTTAAGCTTCTGTTTAAATTAAAAAAAAAAGTCGAAACCAAAAAATCAAAAATTGCATGCAACTGTTGCATTCGATTTCAAGGACAAATTGAAGAGCACTTAATTCAATATTGCGGCACTTAATAAGCACCTAATTAGGTCCTAATTCCTGCATCATATGAATAGTCGATGAATAGGAGCTTATTTACGCGCCATAAAGCTTTTTTCAATTTTTTTTTTTTTTTTTTAGAATTTTTGGGCTTAAGCTCATCTTAAAACAAGTTAAATTTGCAAACAGTTTTTTCCTCAACAATCTTAAAGTTCAAATGATAAAACATTATACTCACACGAATTATGTAACAACACTCAGTTTTTTTTAATATTTCTTTATTTAAATTTATTAAGTAGATATAAAAATATTAAGACTTATTTTTTTCTATCATTTTATATAATGTAAATATGAGTAATATATCTCTGCATGTTACTAATAACCAAACATTTATATTTAGGTATATATTGAAAAAATATTAATTTATTGAAATTATTTCTACAAAAAAAAAATATCTAATTTCAAAAACAATATTAAGTAGGTAGAAGCTAAGAAACTAAACAACTATTAACACATTTTCAACAACAACAAAGAAATTAAAATATCAAGCACCCAAAAGCTTTTTTGGTAGATTTTCGGTTCCAGTTCGCTTCATAACTTCCCGTAGAGCATCGCTTGATTGCAAGCCCCAGACATCGACTTTTGTTCGATTAAATAACCCAACTCTAAAAAAAATTAAAGAGAAATAAAAAATTATACTAAGCCACTGAAAACAAAAAATAACTTACCGTCCTCCAGAAAGTGAATGCAGAAATTTGTAATAACTTGGACGCAGGTTGAGCGGCTCGATAATTGCTGCATGGAAAAGTGTAGCTGTACAGAAACAATACAGGAAAATCAAGAATCCTCGCACTTTTGGTAGCTTCTTTTTACTTTCTCCATAGTTGTAGACAATTTGCAGGGTTTTCCACATCACATATAAAGCAACGGTGATATCCGGGTATTGTGTGAAAGCAATACTACTAACAAATCCGGCTGGAATAGCGTAACGTGGATCGTCTTTTCCCATCGTATTTCGAAGAGTACAGGACACTCCCTGAGTTAGAACAAAAAAAAAAAACTAATTCACGATCATGTGAATTTGACATCAATTTTCTTACCTTAAATAAGAAGGAAAAACTTCCTAAGAATATACCCAAACCTAGGGTTTTAGAATCGAAGATGTTCTTCTGCAAATTAATTCGTCCTGTCAAAATTTTTCTGATATTCAACACAATTTTGAGGACCACTTGAAGTCCAACTCCACCAACAAATGGCTTCACCCCTCCCATCAGCGCATACTGCAGACATCCTTCACTGTGTGGACAGCAATCATGTTTTCCTTTCAGCCATCGAACACACCTGGAGTAAGCCTGAATTACTCCAGCAATACTGTTATAGGCAATACTTTCAGGTTGGACGGCAGAAGGAGGCACCATTGGACGTTCTATTGCACTTATACATTCCTCATCTTTGCCTACAAATATTCGTAAAATGTCAAAAATCGAATCTTTGCAAGGTGTAGTTTTGTGGAGGCCCAAACGATAGAGATATAACAAAACCGATACGCTAATGCCGAAAATCAGGGCTTGGCCTTTGGGAATAGATTTGACAAAGCCACGAGATTCAGCCATGCGCCATAAAGTTTCTGTGGCAACATTTGCCACGTAGAGTGCAAGTAAGGGTCTTCGGACAGGCCGTTCGATGTATATAGCAGTGAGGCTGGCCATATAGGCCGGTAAGAAAGTGTTTGACAGGAAGTAAAACTTTCCGAGAACGTTTCGCAGCAGACAAACGTAAAGCACAAATGTAAAGCTGTTAGTGGAAAGAAATGCAGTGGACTGTATGATGCCGATCAGTGTTCGTTTTAGATCGAGCAGTGTAGGGATTCGATGACGCATTATAAGAGAAAGCTGTGAAAAAGCAGTTACATTTATCCATGCAGATCTGTTGAATGTAAAACTAGAACTTACTACGTAGACAACTGTGTAGATTCGCATACTTTGTGGAACTGTATTTATAAGAATATCAGCTGTGGAAATTGTGCAACTTTCTGTCCAGGGATGTAAGAACTCCCTGCAAGTGCAGAAGATCGGTGAAAGTTTACTTTGTACGTTTGTCATGTCCTTGTTTATCTTTCTGAAAGTAAGATAGATAGAATTAAATATAAGTAGGTATGTACATACAATTCTTATGAACGTTTTCAATAAAAAAATATAACTAAAAGTTCAATTTTAAAATTTAAGAGTAGTTTAGCTTTAATTCTTAATAAACTAACTAAAATAACTAGAAGGTCAATTTTAAAATTTTAGAGTTTGCAGAAAAAATAAATGGCGTATGACGCTCATTATCGTATCTTTACTAGCATAATTCAAGGGCATAAATATATTGATTTATAATTTTTACTATTTTTAGGGAATTACAATAAATATAGTATTGATATTGAGTAGTACATATTGAACGATATTAGCTAGGTATTATTATTTAAATTATTTTTTTAAAGGACGAGGTTACTTTAATGCCCTAGATGGGTGGGCATTAAGGTAGGTGGGTTTGTTAAACGCAGTTTATTGGTATGAATCTGTTTCCTAGCTCAAAAATAACCGCAAAATCCTTTCCCTATAGACTTGTAAATTCAAAAACAAAAAAACTAATCTTGCAAGATTAGTAAAAAGTTAGATGTACAAAAAAAGAGAACGCCGTATGTGGTTGTATAGTTTGAAGTGTAGGATTTCGGACAAAAATATGATTAGAAAGAAAATACATTAAAGGATATTTACGAATCAAAGAATTCGTAGAATTGAATATATTAAAAAATGTTTATTTTTAAAAATATTTCTATAGTATTCTTGATTGCCTAAAAAAGAATGTAAGCCCCATGCAAAACGAAGCCTTCAGAATTTTTCCTGACGACCAAATGAAACAGCTATTTATTTACGTTAAAATGAGTTCTGTTTTATATCCGTGAAAGCAAAAAATTGTTAAGTTCGATAGAAGGATGGCTGTGATGTCGAAAGAATGAAAACCTCTGAACACACCGACAGCTTTGACTTTTGATATAGAAATAACTAGAAATAACAAGATCATATAAATGATAAAATTAGAGGCCCATTTGTAGTAGGTACGCATAAGAGAACATAAGCTAATGTTAAAAATACATAGAAAATTTTATAATGATAACTGATAGGCCACAAATAAAAAAAAATCCTCTTTTCTTTGTTTTTCGTCCGCATGCTATTCTCATCTTTTTGTTTTGTTTTGCATTTCTAAATACAAAACGACCAGTTACTAAATATACTGAACTTTTATTTTATCTTAATACACAATTTAAGATGTGTAATAAAGTTAATCTCAAATACGTTCCACTGTGTACATATTAAAAGCAAGTACCTACCCAGAGAACTACTAATACGTATAAGCGCTTTTTTCTTATCTCTACGCTATTATTTATTTATTACCAGTGTTATACGAATCAATATTTTGGTAATTTTGCTATTTTCCTACAACGAGTGAAGTGTCCCAAGGTTAGGTTGTAAAATTATTTGTTGTTATCTTATAGTTTTGTATAAGTATTTTATTTTGTATTTTGTTGTTACCAAAGATTTCATAATCGTCGGTGTTGAAGATAATGAGATTGAATATAAAGGGTGTTCCCTAAATTATTTATAGGCATGTAGTCAAATAAATAGTTTTCAAACTCAAAATTTTGGAAAGAAAAATAAAAAAAAATTGTATTCAAACTAACATTGTTTAAAATTTTACGTGAGTAAATAGTATGTTTTTAATGTTAAATGCTCCAATCAATTTCTAGTGATATACTAAAAACCGGATGCCTAAATGTCTTTTAGTTTTCGAGAATATTGAAAACAACAAAAATAGGTTTTCCTTAAATTCGACTGAAATCCGTTATTTGTTAGTTTCAAGAACTAGAATACATAATAAGCATCTGGTTTTTGTGTTTGATTTGAAATTGATAGGAGCATTGAAAACAGAAATATTACAACGTAAAATTTTAAATAAAATTAGTTCGAACCTTTTTTTTTATTTTTTTAACATGTTTATGGGATAATTTTGAGAAAATTATGGTGTTATAAATTAACAAATGAAGCGTATATGAGGATAACATCCAAATTTTTGGTTGGTGTTACTTAAATATGGACAAAATGATAAACAAATGAACACAAGCGATGAATTTCAGCAAGGGTACCTATACGGGGAGCACGAAGTGTTGGTTTCGGTTATTTAGAGTCTGACTAAACGTGTTACAACTTACACCATAAGGTATATGTAAATACATATACATGTAATAAAAATTTTAATAAATTGAAAATTGTGTGTATAGATGCGATTTTCTAAAAAAAAAAAAACGGCTGATATATAAAAAAATCATTTAAAACCAACGGCAACACTTAAGGGAATAGTTTTTGAAAAATTAGTTTTCAAACACGAAATTACAAATTAAAAAAAAATGACACAAAACTAATTTTGTTCAAAATTTTACGTTATTAAGTACCTAGTAATATTGTTTTAATATTCTATGCTCTTATCAATTTCTAGTTAACCACTAAAATTCAGATGCATAAGGCTAATGTCACACGAGCATCTTTCTTTACGCGTCCATTTCAAAGTACGTCTTGAGAACTAAGAAAACTTATAGGAATGGGCACACGACTCCACTTGTTCGTTTCGCCGGCGCGTCCAACTTTTTCGATTCTTTAACTTGACCCACTAAAAAGTAAAAATAAATAACACAACAAAAGTCACCTGAAAATTACCATCTACATAATATTGATCCACTAAAAACATAAAATTAAATAACACAAAAAAAAGTCACCCGAAAATTATCTGGAAGCGCGCCTATTTGGACGCTCGTGTGAAATTTTCACAGAACGAATAATGTATCCAAAATTTAATTTAAAACAATTAAGTTATTAAAGTGTCGTTGACCGAGATAACAACACTAATATTAGAATCCTTGTTCTGTGAGCTCATATCTCATCAATACATGAATGGTTTCCTTTGACGATTTCGTAATCTAAATGTAAATAAAAGAACTATGATTTTGATACCCCATTTGTTATTTTACGTGCTAAAAAAAACCTCACAATCTTAATTTAAAATTAATCAAAAAATCGGAAAAATTGCATTGAAATTATTTGTTTTTTATTTCTCAACGTGGAGAAAGGACCATTAATTGGTAATTGCAAAAATGTGTCAATTTTCAAAGTAGAGTTTTTTCAAAAAAAATTATATCTTTAGTTGCAATGCCTCAGATTTTATTTTATAGGTTAAAATCTTAAAACAAAGAAAAAATGTCAGGCTACAATTTTCAAATAGGGACAGAGACACCCCCTTCTACCAAAACGTAATAAAGGATCAATTCGATTGTTGGAATTCTAAATTAAGAAATAGATATAAAATTTCAGAAAATTGAAAAACTAATTATGCAAAGTTCTACAAAGGTGTCATACATTTTATAGGACTCATTAAAACAGAAAAGGCGGTAGAAGCCGTTTTTTTATTTTCTCCCATTAATTTAGTTTTAATTTAATTCAACAACCAAAGAAAAAAAACTTACTGATATCGTTTTCGATTGGATTTTGGGAGTGTTCCATTCCTATCGAATATGGAAAATTTGTAGTGAATAGATTGAACCAAAATTTTCATATTCAATAAGAATAAAACACTCTCAAAACTCAATCAAAATCAACATTAGCAAAATATTCCGTCCGCGCGTACAAAAGAAGTTAAGTTAAGGGTTAGAAATATCAAATTTTCACAAAAAAAAATATTTAAAAAACCCAAAATTTGTTTTTTTTTTTTTTTTTGAAAATTTTTATATGCAGTATGATTTCAACTTTTGAGAAGCTTTTGTATACAATATTTAATTTAAATCGGTTACACACATAATGAGATAGTCCAAAATAACAAAATAAAGAAAATGGTTCTATGAAAGGTACTGTTAATAATGGCTAACTGTTAATTTTGTTTTTGGCAGATAGTAGACCATACTAATATTAGTATTAACTATTTTAATCAAAATCGTAGGAGTCGTTTTCGAAAAAATGTATATTATTTGTATGGAAGGTACCGTTAATTTTGACTACAAGAAAAGTTTTTGTGCAAAATATGTTAGATATTGTTTAAGTTTCATAAAAATCAACCAAGTCGTTTTCGAAACATGTATTTGGTTTTGAAACTTTTTTTAAAAATCCAAAAAAAAGTTTTTTGAAATTTTTGGTATACAATATTATTTAAATTTTTCAGAAGATTCTTTATAAAAAAAATAATCAAAATGAGCCTATTTCTTTTCTAGAAAAACGAAAATAAAAAAAAATGGTTCTATGGGAGATACCATTTAAAACCATTTTTTGGAAATTTAATTTTTACAAAAAGGTAGCATATATCTAATAAAATGTATTGATTTTTTTTTAGAAAAATCTGTTGAGCCATTTTTGAGAAAAATAAGATTTTCCGAAATTTCAAAAAATTATATGGCAGGTACCTTTATTTTTGGTCCTAAAAAGAAAATGAACAACACGTGTCGGGGGAATGTCCCAAAAACACTTTATACCGAGTTAAATCGGTCCATGGGTTTAGGCTGTAGGAGACTACACAACACAGTCAGACAGACAGACAAACGAATGGAATTGCGAGACCCCCTTTTCTCGTCTTCCCTATCATCGGGATGTCAAGTTTGATCAAAATCTCGAGTTCAATTTTTTTACGAGTCCAAAACTTGCCATATAGTACCTATATATATCGCAAGTAAAAATGGCTATTTAATTTCGAATATCTAAGTACAGAATCACTCTTTTCTGATGTTTTGGTTTGATAAAGAGTGATTATTTTTATTTTGGGTTATCCTATTTTGATAAATATTTGGGGGAATATTTTTAATAAAAGTATGCATTAAAATCATTTTTTACATTTTTCAAAAAAAAAAAAATTGTAAATAAAATAAATAAATTTCACAGCGCAAAGTTATGAAGTTAAAACAATTAAAAGAATTGATTTATTGTTAATTTTGCTTAAATCCACAAGAAAAAGACCAAAACTTCCTTTTGGCACCTACAATTAATTAATTAAGCCTAGTGCGCTGCTGATGCGAAATGAAATTTTTAGTTGATCTCCAACATGACAACGAAATGCGAGATTTTCAAATATAAAAATATGAAAAAAAAAAAAAAATACAAAAGTACATAAAATTGACGTTAAATTTATAATATTCTATGGATGTTTTTTTTTTTTATGGAAAAAGTCGATATTTTTATTTATTGTTTATTCTCCGGGCATGTAACTTAAAATGAGTTTGCAACTTAATAACACATAGGTATTTTTTCAAAAAATTATTATTAAAATAAAAATATTTTTTCTTACTAATAAAGTTATTTAACCATGCGAAGCGAGGCGAGCACGGGCCCGCTAGTGTCACTATATATTTATTAGTTATAATTTTATTTTAATTATCTTTGTATATAAAATGAATTTAAAGCGAAATAAAACAAACATCTATCTAAAAAAAACACCGTCTTTTAAAAACGATAAAATAAAAATAGGAATTATGTATGTAGCTAGGTTTAAATAAATGTTCATGTGGGGAGTTACATTGTGTAATACGTTCCTTTTAATACTTTACTTGTCACACGAACACATTACAAGAGGTTGCTTTATGTTTATTGGCTATATTTAATAACAAAAATCCGGATGAAAGTTGATGTTTATATATCTTATCTTAACCTATACTTAGGTGACGAAATGATCTACAGTAAAACCCGGATAGGCACTTATCCATAAATGCCTCGTTTTAAGAGGTACTTATTGCGCAGTTATTAAAAAACCGCTTAAGTGCGCATAAGCACTTATCTCTATATTTACAAAAATAAAATAAAATGACAATAAAAAAATGTTTAATGTTATTTTAGAAATAACATTACATCAACTGACTTGTATCGGTAACCTTTTAAGAAGGAAGCGCTCGATAAAAAGAAGCTTTTGTTTTTTTCTGCTGATTTTAATTGTGTACTTAAAAGAATTTTTTTTCAGATAAATTTCAATAAAACTATACAAAATAAAAGGCAATTAAGCGGGGAAGGCGGTTAAGCGAAAGGTACTTATTAGATAAGTTTTATATGAAAAAATCCTCAAAATGTTGGTTCTAAAAAATAAAAGGTACTTAAGCGGGTTAGACACTTATGCCATAAGCACTTATCCGGGTTTTACTGTAATTACTAATTACATCAATCATTGAACCCCATGTATTTCGATATTTTAAAGCCGATAAGACAGCTGTACTTTGAAGAAAAACAAATATATACGTGTGTATGTACGTATGTATGTAGGTATACACAAACGTTTACGTATTATACAAACTTGAAAAAAAAAACCACACTGATACGAAAATATTGTCTTAACTTGATTTGTATTGCAATACCAGACTTGTAAAATGACTGGATTGTATGTATTCAAATATGTTAATATATATACGAAAAGTCACAAACGTATTAGAAGCACGAAAACGTAGTGATTTCGATTTATTTCGATTACGAAGAAGATAGAACTGCTACTAATATAGGCGCTTATCTATGGTCTCAATGAGCTATGATTTTAAATTATTTTTTAAGTATGTACTAAACGCTATGACATAAGCAGCTGAACCTAGAGGCACCTGAAGCATATCTAAAGCCGAATTAAAGTGTATTTCGGTTTGGTTTGCCTGATTATTCGAATTAAATGCATAGATTAGATAAGGCAGGTATATATAGAATATATCGCGTGTCACTTAATTTAAGTCACTCATATTTTTAAAACCTCTTAGAAATTTTAACCAGAAATAATATGATAGATTAAAAGACAGTCTATCATATTATTATTTTTCAATCAATATCATTTTTTTAATTATTTTTTGTTTATGATCCCGATTAAACCTTTATACCCATACCTGGAGGGACACTGTAACTACCCAAGGTTATTATTCATAAAGACTTCAAAAAGAGCTTAAAGATTATGTACATGTTAATGATGCGCATGCATATCTCTCATTTATAAAGTAGATAAGTTCTTAAGAAAGTTTTTTTTGCGTAAATTTAAATTTTTAGTATAACATTTTTAATATGTATAAATCAACAAATTTTATGGTGAAAATACCATAAAAATAGCCAAAGGCCGTCGTGCCACAGTACAAAAACTTATCCACGACTAACGATTACCTAACCTTGAAATCATTCTATATTTGGTAGTCAAAAAAATATTTAAATTCCTTTAACTTAGAATACGACTGCCAAATTTGTGTGCTGAAAATTATATTCATATTTTCCTTCTGCACTTGCATCCAAGCAAATCAATTTCACCATAACCTCCAAATGGGATTTAAAATTTTGATGCATTAACATAATCATGTGGGTTCACCGCCGAGTTGTGTAAGATGGACTGTCACATCTTGTGTGGTGAGCTTTCATATTTTCTTTCCACACTGTTATAAATGATTTTCTTCCCATTTTTTTGAAATGTTAGTAATCTATAGACTGTTGTCGAATAGAGACTTTTACTATGCACATTGCGGTGGACACCAGGTTAGGGTTTAAGGGTTAGGAAACAACCAACCAACAAAAATATATACGACTCTAATCAAGTAATGCAGATTTAATGTATATATAGCTAAAATTCACTTATTTTTCCATACGATACATACACAGACAAATACCTACCTATGCGCTTTCAACCCATTTTTACCTTAAAATAAAACAGTTGAGTAGCTTGTTTCGACAAAACAAAAATGAAGTTTTTTTTATTCATTTAAGATTTTACCTTTTTTGAAAAAAAAAAATACCTACAACTGCGGCAAAACGTGATAATGGAATTAAGGGAGCAGGCACGCGTTTGCAATAATGATAAGAGTAAACAAAGCGATTTATGATAATCGCTTTTTTCGACATACGGTTTGGGAATCAAATGCCAAAAGGATATTTATTCCACCGAAAAAGCAGCATACTTGGACTTTTGTGGAGACTTTTTTTTTGAAACCTGTTAAATAGAATAGATTACCTACCTATACACGAATGTATTTTCAACAATTAAATTTGAAATCAGAAAATGCAAAAAATTGTATTTAAATAATTAAAATAAAGCTTTTAACCGTTTTAATTCAGAAATTTAATTTTTTTTTTAGAACGGGTTTACTATCTCGTCCAACGTAGGATTTCAAACGTTTTGAAATAAATCTAGTGGGACATTTTAAGCTTTTTCGATAATAGGGAATGGAAAATAAAATATACACTAGACTGATTCAAACAACATTTATACTCCAATTTTCAATGCCACTAGCTTTTTAGTTACGAGTTTATTGTGTTTACCGTACGGATCTATTCTTAAAGGAAATTGAATCTTACTTAAAAAAGACTGACTTCTGACTTCTTTTGCAATTAATTCCAAGCGCCGATTTGTTAATACATAGCTATAATATACATAGCTATAAATGGCCCTCCTCTATAGAAAAAAAAAAACCCTTTTTTTTTGCACTGAATAATATTTTTTGTATGGAATATTTTTATACTTTCATTGCAATTGTTTTTTGACCCACTATTAATCCAAAAATACATTGTATAACATTGGCTCGTACCTAACGAGCCTGAACTCACAGGTAAGATCGATCAAGAAGAGCGGAACTCGGACTCAGTTTCATATGCAAAAAAATGTGATCGTTCTCGACAGCCCGAGAACTAACGAGAATTATCTTTTGTGCATACCTGAAAGATAGGTTTTAAGAAAGCGGTCGAGTTATCTGAGTTAATTTTTGGTAAAAATTTGTTGGTATGTGATTTTTACATTTTGTACGTTTTATCTTTTCTTTCAGCTGATGATTTTATTGTTAAACGCCATCGTGCTTTTTTTGCAATTAATTTTATAAAATATTAATGATTTTCAGCACAGCATCATCTTTTGTGGTCTTAAATACTGGTACATAATTGGGTTTCCTCAAAAATAAAGTTTTACTGGGAGAATCTCAAACCATGTACGAAATGAGAACAAAATATTTATTCATTCAAAAATATTTAATGCAATATAGAATAACAATAAATAAGAAAAGTCTGAAATCATTTAAAAATAAAACCTTCAGCTAAAAAAAAGAGCCGTAAAAAGTGCATACGAGAAAAGGAGCGCTTTAGAGGCACGGATTAATGATCTCGGACAAATTTTTTTTGGGTCAATAACTTTATTTTAAGGTTTATAATATTTAAGGAGCACCAATTTCTTCACCAACGCAACTTTGAAATCCAGAGTCTCTTCAAAGCAACACCACGGTTGTTTCTAGGACGAGTCAACAATTGAACACCTTCTTGAACTAAGTTCCCAGGAACTAAGTCCACCGAAGGTGTTAGTTCCCACTAGGCGGGAACAGGGGCCTATAGCTATCATTGAAATTCATCATTGAAAATTTTTAATTTAAGTTTTAGTGCACTTAAAAAGCAAAATCAATTAATTATTGCGAAAAAAAATTTTGGTTGGGTCTAACCTTCCACATAAATTGACTTTTATTTTTTCAATGAAAAGTCATTTCATGAGAAAGGTTGGGCCGAAATTAATTTTTTTTTGACAGATATATTAACTAAGTTAAAAGCTATATTTTGGCATCAAAATAATCATAGATTTTGCATCCTAAATGTCCTAAAATATATCATTAAAATTTTCAATGATGAGTTTCAATGATAGCTATAAGTGGCGCCTAAACTAGTATTAAATTTTGCGTATTTCGTTCATTTTATTTTTAAATCAGAAGAAAATTCAGAGAATAAACTATCAAGTGGCCTGCAATATGAGTAAAATACATATTAGTTTAGTAATTAATGGCAGTGTATTTGCTTAACCTGTTAATTCTTCGAATTTAACTATTTCTGACTTGGTTCACAACGGCTGTGAACCCTCCATATCGAAAATCTTCAACTGGGCACTTTATATTTTTATAAATTCGATTTGTATCATACCTACAGAGATTTTAATTTGAGATTGATCTCATCGCTGTAACCTTCTCACAACATGAGATCTTTCTCAGTCAGTTATTTCTTGTTTATACATAGGTACCATATTAAGAAAAATTTCAAAAAAGTGGGCAAAGAGCTCGAGATCACCTCTTTGCATATTAAAAATAATGTTTTTTTTTTTAATCTAGTGGCATTCCTGTAAAACTTTTTAAGTTTATTTAAGTTACGAGTTAGATTATAATCTTAAAATTTAAGAAAATTAAATGCAGTGAACAGCTTGTTATTCAAGCAAGTTATTGAGTCTTTAAATTTAATATGGATACAAGTTATTAGAAAAGGCCTAATTAATATTATTTACGTAGTTTATAAAATAGCTATAATCAATATCAAACCAGTTAATTCAGTGGAGAACAAATACTTTGTCCATACGTACATAGTATGTCAAACAATTAAGGCTGCAATTAAACAAAACTTCAGATTCTTGTTTTTTTTTTACTTAAATTGAAAATTTTTCTTTTTAATTGGACACTATGCTGTGTTTTTCCTCGTTTCTAATTTCGAAGAAGACATAATAAGTCTTCTGGTTAGTTTTTCAATCCATATACTATGTTAAAGGCTACCTAATGTTTTGTTTTTAAATTAAATGTTATTTTTGGAGTAAGTAAAGTACACACATTTATTAGTTTTTAAAGATCTTAAAAACTATAAGCTGTGAAAACTTAAAAGAATTTTCTTAATAGAAAAAGCATTCCATAGGGTTATGGAATTCACAACAGCTCATTTATTATAAATTAAATCACTTGACAATAATGATGCATAGTTAAAACAAAACAGAGTACCTACTGTTTGTGAAATTATAGTTGATAGGAAGAAAGGTAACTAGTTTGATTCATTGCTTATCTTTTTTCACAGCAAGATATAGAATTTATTAGGATTTAATGATCTCTGCACCACAAATAGAAATGTTTTAACTTTAGGTAGGTAGGTAGGTAAGATTAATTTACCTTTTTATTCTATGCCCAGTCTCACACAACACGGTTTTTTGAAGTAATCTAACTATGTACCTACTTCACAATCACATGCTGCGTACTTAATATAAGTTTACAATTTCTTTTTAGATTATTTTTAATTATACCACCTTTGATTTTACTCGCACAGAAAACAAAGACTTTAAAAAGAAACTAGGTAAGTATTTTGTTTTTACTTTTCTTTCGTTGAAATGTTTTGACATTTTCAATTTAAGTTGTTGTTGTACAACCAGCTGTTCCTTTTTGTGTGTTTGAATTGTTTTCGACAGCTACTTAGCGCTAGGTGGCGCTAAACATTTATAAAAACAGGGTGTTTAAGAAACAGATAACAAATGAGGTACCAAATAATCGTTGTTCACATTCGGTGGCTCCACGAGAAAGGTTTCATACTGTATTGCATGCTATGAAAATTGCTCATGGAGGCTACTATAAGTATTCTATACAAAATTTCTTGCCACATATTGCTTTGTTCACAGAAAGGTATGAATAGTATTCTATGATGAAGCAATTTCCCCTTTGACATTTGAGGGTTTGTTTAATTTTGTTTGTTTTGTGTTTTTTAATTTATTAAATGTAGATGCCATAAGGAAGTGTTGGTCTTTTTCTTGTGGATTTAAGCAAAATTAACAATAAATCAATTCTTTTAGTTGTTTTAACTTCATAACTTTGCCCTGTGAAATTTTTGACACAAATGAAAAATAGTAAGCTATGAAAATGCCCAACCAACATTTTATGGTATAGTACCTACTATCGCTCCTTCTTTCTATCAAAAGTAACAGATAGTTATCTATGAAATATTTCAGGTTAAAGAGAGCTAAACATTATCGATCACGTATGACAGTTTTGCTCACGACTGATAGTGTGTACCAAAAATACTGAATATAAAGATATGAATCTTTCGTACGTTTCACCCTCCAAAACCCTTTTGTTTACATTGTTGTATTTGTAAGTTAATTTTGTGTCGATGAATAGATGTGAAATCATACAACAATATAGCAGGGTGGTGTGAAAGATAAATACTGTGAATGAGTGAGTTGTGAAGATAAGTACTGTGAATGTGTGAGTTTTATACCGCCATTTTTACACATGCTTTCTCATTTTTTATCTGATAGAGCTTGTAGGCAAACTCAAAAGACAAGCGAGGATTCATATCTTTATATTCAGTATTTTTGGTGTGTACACTCTGTTTGATGGTTTGTCAGGCAAGCTCCAGGCACAGACAAGAGAAATATACAGATGTAGAATGATAGAACAAAAGCATGTTCAAGAAAAAATTAAAAACTAGCATACCAAATTGAAAAGCTAGCATACCCAATACAAATACAATACCTCGTATGATGAGCAAACGAACCCAGCCGTCATAGATCGACATCCTATGTTAGTATGAAATATTGAACATGCAACCGCATCGAAACCTTTTTTTTTTTTCTTAAATGCTTGTGGGATTGTGGAGAGGATCCGACGATCCTCGGGGGGTGGAAATATTTTTTTTCGTGTTACTAGACGGAACACGAAGCACTAGACATTGGCCGCGTTCGGGGGGCAAGCCAAACCTATCCGGATAGGTTTGTGTTGTTGTAATCCCATAGGAAAATTCAGCTGATGAACCAAACAGCTGTTGTCAAAAACAAATCTAAAGCTATCCTAAAATTTTCGGGATACTAAACTATCTTATGGGCAATTTGAGGAACAGCTGATTACAGCTGACTTTTGGTTTTCGGGTGACGCTTGAGTAGTTGTTTGTTTTTATTTTTTGTTGTTTGTTTTTGACTTTTAAACATAAAAATACATATACAAATTGTTGCAAAAATAAACAAAATGAAGATATCTGTCAATTGGAAGGACACAACATACGATTTTGAAGACACAGCAGAGATCTGGGAAAAAATAATTTTTGGTACTTATTTGAACTTTTTTTAGCTGTTTTGATTTTTGATAGGTAACCTATCCGGTTCGTTCGAAAACATATCCGATACTTAAGTATCTCAGATAGCCTATCTGTGTACCCCCCGAACGCGGCCATTTTGATATCTTATGGATTATTTTTCTTTCAAATTTCAGAAAATACCTACCCATTTTACTTTTTGAAGTAAATGTTTTTGTTGACGTTTTTTGAGAGTTAAATTTCAAGGTTGAATTTGAATGAAACGAAAGGTATTGATAGGTATAATTATATATTTATATATATTTCCATGGGATTTTTTGATAAAAAAAATATGATTTTTTAAAATCTATTTTTAGGTAGGTACCTAGGTACATAATATTTCTCTAAATGGTTGAGGTAAAAAGCAATTCGTAGTAGGTATTTGGAAGGTAGATAGGTATAGGTAGTTACGTATGTTATTGATTTTGCAGCAGTTTTGAAAGTAGGAAACACTAGAACTTTTTGAATGATTGTTTTTGAAACATTTTTATATTTATGTAGGTAGGTACCTGCTTATGTACCTATATACATACATATATCATCAGAGGGTGGGCGGAAACTGATTTAAAATGGAAAGTTTATTTGTAAATTGATTTTTGATCTTTTATAACAAAAAAACAGGTTCGTATGTAACGTTAAACGGGTAGTTTTGAAACTACCGTTTCGGTTTCATTAAATGAAAGGATAATTTGTTTAAAAAAATATCGACAGAAAAATCTATCATTCAAAATTTTTTACTGAGTGCGTAGGTAGCGTATCTAAAATAGGGAAGGAAAAGACATTTAGAGAATATTTTGAAAACGGTTTATTTGAAAAATGTTTAAGAGTTAATGTACAGTGGAAATCAATTCAGTTCAGATCGACAAAGATGTACCTAGCTTCTAATTGTGATTCGGATTTTAAAAATATTTAGACCAAAAAGGCTGTTGTTCTTGTGGTGCTAAGAAAAGGAAAACTTAAGGATTAATTTATTTAAACTCCCATAACAGGAACACGGAGTTCTTTCCGGAAATTGGTATGATTTTTGCAAATTAAAAACAGATCTCGCAAATTGAAGTGTGTCAAGTTAGCACTACATTTTCGGAATTTGAAAAAACTTAGTATGCAATTAATTGTAGCTTTTTTTGTTGTAAATTAGTTGTGGAAAAAAAAATTTGGAGCTCTCATATTTAAGACAAAACAGGTATGTAGTGCTAACTTGATATCAAGTTAGCACTACACTTTTGGAAGTTAAAAAAAGTAGGTACGCCATTAATTGTAGCTTTTTTTGTTGTGGAAAGAAAAAAATTCCAAAATTTTTTTTGGCTTAGTTATAAAAAAAAAACTGGGTAGGTAGTGCTAAGTTGACACTGTGAGTCCAGGCATTAAAAAAGGAAATTCGAAAATGTAAAAATGCCATTAATTGTAGCTTTTTTGTTGTAAATTAGTTGTGGAAAAAAAAAATTTGTAGCTCTCATATTTAAGGCAAAACAGGTATGTAGTGCTAACTTGATATCAAGTTAGCACTACACTTTTGGAAATTAAAAAAAAGTAGGTACGCCATTAATTGTAGCTTTTTTGTTGTAAATTAGTTGTGGAAAGAAAAAAAATCCAAAAATTTTTTTGGCCTAGTTATAAAAAAAAAACTGGGTAGGTAGTGCTAAGTTGAGACTGTGAGTCCAGGCATTAAAAAAGGAAATTCGAAAATGTAAAAATGCCATTAATTGTAGCTTTTTTGTTGTAAATTAGTTATGGAAAAAAAAATTTGTAGCTCTCATATTTAAGACAAAACAGGTATGTAGTGCTAACTTGATATCAAGTTAGCACTACATACCTGTTTTGTCTAAAATATGAGAGCTACAATTTTTTTTCCCACAACTAATTTACAACAAAAAAGCTACAATTAATTGCATACTAAGTTTTTTCAAATTCCGAAAATGTAGTGCTAACTTGACACACGTCGCAAATTGTAGGTATGTAGGTATACTTATGTGAAGTTTCTTTGAAAGCATTTTGACTAATATTCCCACATTTAAACTTGAAGAAGATTTTAGATTTAAGCCTACCTATCAAAATTTAAAAAAAGTATGTTTGAAAAAAAACTTTCAGAAACTTCAGAAATTTGAAAATAAAAAACAGAAACAAAAAGAAGGTATGTACAATGTACATTGTACATACCTACCTACCTATCTTATTTGTAAAAAAATATATCAAACCAAAAAGAAAATATGTAATGGTAATTTAAAACATAGATGACAGGCTTGCAAATCATTACAATTTTTATGAGAATATATGTATATGTACATATAAGATTGTTGTTTTGCTGAGATTTAACAATTTTAAGCAAAAGGTGTAAAAGTATTACAAATTGTATTAATTTATTTTTTTCCGCAGTCGAAAAAAATGCAAATGATGCAAAAATGATTTAGAATAAAAATAGAATCTGTAGACCAAAAAATAGATTTTTCAAAATTTAGTTTTTAGAAGAGCTATGAATACTTCATAAAAATAATTTAATGAGACAAACTCTTGATTAAATCTTTTGCAAGTAAATTAAACATTTGTCGACCGGATTCTATAAAGAAATTTTATCGAAAATTAAAGAAGAGATTGACGAACACTGGCTGCAATAAGTAAAAATGTAGTTAGTACCTATTTACGATGACATCTTTATCGAGGAGAATATGACTTATAGTATACAGGGTGATTCACCTAAGGTGTGACAAAAGGCTAGAAAAAAAATCGTAAAGGAGGAGGGGTCTATTTCACCCCGTTTAACCGGGAGGGGCAGTTTTCTAAAAAATTGACTTAAAACAGAAAAAAAAATTATTAAAAAAAACAACGACTACTCTTACAATGCCATAATTTACTTTTTAGTAAAGCCAGAAATCTCTTCTTTATTTTATTTTGTAATAAATCTGTTTTAGAGAACAATTTTTGAAATATTTATTTTCAAACTCAAAATTTTGAAAAAAAGGGAAACAAAAATTTCAACTGATTTTTTTCAAAATTTTACGTCATTAAGTAGATACTAATTTTGTTTTCAAAATTTAATGTTTTATTTTGATTATAGTTTTCACTTTTCAGTCAAAAACTAAAAAGCGGATGCTGAAGTGTCTTTTATTTTTGGGAAAATTAAAAATAACAGGAGGCGCAATTTTATAAAAGAATTGACTTAAATTGGTAAGGCCAGAATACTATGCTTTTATTTTGTTAGTATAAGCTTTAGTGAACGGTTTTTAAAAATTTATCTTCAAACTTGAAAAGTAGAATTTTTGTTTTCAATATTCGATGCTCTCATTAATTTCCAGTCAAGCACTTAAAACCAGATTTCAAAATGTATTCTAGTTTTGAGAAAATTGAAAATAACAACAGTAAGTTTTCCTTGAACTCGACTTTTATCCGTTATTTTGTTGCTCCAAAGATCCTATTTCTACTAATTAAGTAGTAAAGTAGATTTCGTTATTTTAAATTTTCTCAAAAACTAAAAGACATTTAAGGTGATATTACATTGTCATATATATATGACCAATGCTAGTCATATAAAATATGGCACAAAATTTGTATATATGACAAGTAGCATTAGACTATGCCATATAAGTATGCCATATAAATGATCACAAGCTTTTTATGTCAATTTTTGTTTACAAATATGACACACTAGCTACGAAAAATAAAATATTTAAGAAATATAATTTATTTGACCAATCACGTTTCATTAAATCAAATATTTTTTTTAAACTCAAAACAATTCATGAGTGTCATATATGTATATGGAGTCATATATATTTTGTCATATAAATATGGCTATCACACTTATATGACATTTTTGAGCCATATTTATTTGGCAAACTTGCCATATATTTATGACAATGTAATACCGCCTTTAGTTTTTAGTGTTTGACTATAAATTATCAGGAGCATTGAATTTTAAAAACAAAAATATTACTTAATAACATACAATTTTGAACAAAATAAGTTTAAACACAATTTTTTTTTTTTCAAAATTTAAGTTTAAAAATAAATTTTTGAAAACTCGTTTACAAAATCAACTTAATATAAAAACAAAATAAAATCAGAGATTTCTGGCCTTACCATGCATGCTGTTGTAACCGTTATCACTGTTTTTTAATAATTAGTTTTTTCTGTATTAAGTCAATTCTTTTCGAAAATTGCCCCTCCCGTTATTTATAATTTTCTCAAAAACTGAAAGACATTTAAGCATCCGATTTGCTGTTTTTGACTAAAAACTAAGCTTTGCATTTTGAAAACAAAATTACTACTTAGGCCCATTTGCTGAAACGAAACTTAAGTATTTAAGCTTAACATTAGACCCAGTTTACGCTGAGATAAAAGTAGAACATAAGCGTTTAAGTTGAACATAAATATTTAAGTTTCGTTTCAGCGAATGGCCCTTAATTACGTAAAATTAAAAAAAAAATCAGTTTGGAATTTTTTTTTATCATTTTTTTTTTTTTTTAATTTTGAGTTTGAAAATTAATATTTCAAAATTCCCTAAAACAGATTAATTTAATAATAAAATAAAAGAAGATATTTCTGGCGTTACAAAAGGGTATATCATGGCATTGTAAGTGTAACTGTTGGTTTAAAATAATTTTTTTCCTGTTTTAAGTCAATTTCTTAGAAAATTGGTCCTCACGGCTAACCGGGACCACCCTCTCCGATACGCTCTAGCTTTTATCACACCTTATGTTAATCACCTTGCATACTATATATAGATAATACAGGGTGTCCCCTAATTCGTGCTTTATATTTTAGGGGATGATTCCTGGGATCACTTTAAGAATGAAAATATACCGCCGAAAAACTCTTCTTCTTTTCAAAAACTGTTCACTTAAAGAACTTGATTTAAAAACAAATCAAAGAATCTTTTAACAAAGCTTTAGCATACCATTGTATGTACCTACTTTCTTTAATTTTTAATAATTTTCTTTTCATTTTAAGTCAAGATAGAGTTTTTCGCCCATACAATTTTTTTCTTAGAATGATACATATCTACCAGGAATCATCCCCTAAAATATGAAGCACGAATTAGGGGACACCCTGTATATATACATAGATGTATATCTACATTTGTATATGTAAATTTATACATAAATCAAGTTTGGAGAGGGTAAGGTTGTCGATGCTCATGCGAATTGTTTTTGTTTCTTTTTTTAGGCTGAGTAGATATAGGCAGACAGAATAGTTTTGCACTACTTGCAAATTTTTTGTTTTATTTTATTTTATTTTATTTTATTTTATTTTATTTTATTTTATTTTATTTTATTTTATTTTATTTTATTTTATTTTATTTTATTTTATTTTATTTTATTTTATTTTATTTTATTTTATTTTATTTTATTTTATTTTATTTTATTTTATTTTATTTTATTTTATTTTATTTTATTTTATTTTATTTTATTTTATTTTATTTTATTTTATTTTATTTTATTTTATTTTATTTTATTTTATTTTATTTTATTTTATTTTATTTTATTTTATTTTATTTTATTTTATTTTATTTTATTTTATTTTATTTTATTTAATTTTATTTAATTTTATTTTATTTTATTTTATTTTATTTTATTTTATTTTATTTTATTTTATTTTATTTTATTTTATTTTATTTTATTTTATTTTATTTTATTTTATTTTATTTTATTTTATTTTATTTTATTTTATTTTATTTTATTTTGTTTTGTTTTATTTTATTTTATTTTATTTTATTTTATTTTATTTTATTTTATTTTATTTTATTTTATTTTATTTTATTTTATTTTATTTTATTTTATTTTATTTTATTTTATTTTATTTTATTTTATTTCTATTAAGAAGGCTATTTCAATATTCAATTCTTTTAGTGTGTAATTTTTTGAATACCTACAATTTTTGCAACAAAAAAGCAGAGGTACGGATCGAACGTATAAATGTTGCATTTCTTCATGTGGCGGCAAGGGAAAGGATAATTTAACCACGATATTTTTTAAATTCCCTCCCTCAATAAAAATAAAATTCATCCGTTTTAAAAAATTTTTAACTATTCTATGTCTATCTGCCTATATCTATCTACCCAGTCTGACAAAAAAAATTATACTGACCATCGTAACCTCACCCTCTCCAAACTTGATTTGCACTGAAAAGTGAGTGAAACAGTGATGCCAGATGAGATTTTTAAAACCCCACCATATTTGACAAAAAATCCCACCATTTTTGTACTGGAAAGAAAAAAAAAAACGCCATGTTTTGTCTGCCTTAATTTTACCTAAATGTTTATTGTGAACAATTACTTACTTCTACATTTTTCGTCTCAACTGAGTAAAAGTTTACCTACTGAAAATGATTTTTCAGCGAAGAAAAAAAATTACATTAAAAACAATGGCGCAAAATTTTAAACAGCCTGATATTAAGGTATTAGCACGATATTACTGAACAATTTTCTAAATTTGAGGCTCTTTACTAAAATGTTATTAGTTTTAAACATTTTTTAAATAGTATCATACTACCTAATTTCCTAACAAACTCTAACTGAACACACATAAAACAGTGACAGCTAACACCATTTTCACATTTGTAATTATTGTCAAATTGACATTTCGAGTTAGTATTATACTAACAAGATAAAACAGGCATTTGGCTATTTTAACTTTAGTAAAATGTTAAAAATATAAAACGATTCTAATGCGTTTAAAATTTTAAAAAATCCTGTTTTTAACCTAGAATCATACTAAAAATGCCTGAACATCATATGAAATCAACTGAAATTTTGCGCCAATCTTTTTAAAATAAATTATAATTCACCTCTTATGTATAATAAATTAATTTTAAAAATTCTTTAACTTCGTCCAAGATGTTAAGTAAAATATTAATAAATAAATGTATACCTTCGGTACATTTTCATTATCCGCGATTTGTCCATTACCGATCTGTTATTTGTTGTGGGAATGTGTAAATAAATATAAAAATATTACGAGAGGGAAAAATAGAGTACGGTTGAAAAAGAATTTCTGTTCTTAAAATTTGACTCTGGGTATGAGTTATTCTATATAAAATGTAGAGAACAGCCATAAGAAAAGAAGAGCACAACGACAAAAATCACATCCATCTTTTATTTCTTAAAAAGTATCTCTCCTTGTTGACATATTCTCTGTGTACATATCAGATTGACAGGTTAAATAATTTTTTATCGAGGGTGCAGTTAAATTATGACTATGCTGTAAGAAAAAAATTTGTGGGAAAATAGAGAGATGGTGAATTATTTAAGTTGTGGTTATGGTGAAAATAATATTTCCGCCCTTTCCTTAAAAAAATATTTCCCACCATAAATCCCACCATGAAATTTTCCCACCAATATTTCCACCAAGCTCCTAATTTCCCACTATTTTAGTGGAAAAAACCACCATTCTGGGAACACTGGAGTGAAATAAAGAAAGAAATGATATACTGAAAACAAAAACCACCCTCGAGTTGGATATGGATGTTGTTTTGTTTGTCGTGCTCGTGCGCGTCGCGTACCTGTTTCTGTATCTTGTTGAATGTGCGTAGTACGTTGTATTCTTCATTGTCCTCTCGCCTCCTCGTCCTCGTGTATTAAGAAAGGCAAAAATGTTGCTTTTGGCTGCGAATTAAATTTTTCTTAGGACATAAGTGGTCTTATTAATTAGATTTTTGGCTGTTTAAACTATGTCTAAGTATTTTGAAACAGTCGGAAATATGCTTTTTTAATAAAAAAAATATTGCATTTCTCTAGGTTTAGACAATAGATTACGTTGTCTAAAGCAAGATAAAAAGATACTTTAGCAAAAATTAGAAAGGTTTTTTTTAAAACTTGGACGGCTGTCTAAAGTTAGACAATGTTTATTAATAAGACCAAAGATGTTTGATAACCAATCCGACTTGCATGATTATAAAATAATCTAAAAACAGTGCAACTAAAGCCATCTACATAAAATAAGGGAACTAAACTCGATGAAGACCCCATTCTACATCTGTATATTTTTCTTGTCTGTGCCTACATGTACTTACAAATGTATGCAATGAAATCTGTGAACGTAATTTTCAACAACTTCTAAAAATCGGATTAATTGACCGATGGCAATACAATTATCTCATAAATTTGTACAAGGAACGTCATCAGGGGAGGGTATGTGGAGGTCCCATACATTATATAGCAGCATCTTTATTTAAAGTCTTAAAAATGAATTATAGTTTTAAAATAATTTTTACTTACAAAATACATAATTCAATTCATAGTAAAAAGCGTGTGGTGCTCATAATAATACACTTGTCAAAACAATTAAGGGAACAAAAAAAATCACTTTTTTCAGTGTTTTTTGAAGAGCTGTATCTCGTTGAAAAGTGGTCTTATTGAGATTAAACAAAAAGCATTCTAAAGCTTTATATTTTCTGTACTGAGACATTTTAGCAAATGATTTTTTTAAGGTACCGTTATTGCGCAATCATAAGAAACAATTATTATTATATTAAAATCATACCGTTGGTAAGTATTTATTGTAATAAAATAATAAAAATATTTATTTATTTTGAATTTATGTTATTATTTTGTAGATAAAAATTATTTACTACTTTTTCGTTCGGTTTTCTATTTTATGATTTAAGTTTTCATGTAAATATTCGCGCATGCATTAGTGAACCATCTTTATAAAACCACTATACATGTGCAATTTCGGGGTTGCTGAATCCGAATCTGATCTGATCCAAATGCGCAATTTTGTCTTTTTTGTGAAGCTGTATTGGAAAGAAAATTAATTATTGGCTGATTGAAAGCTTTGCGACTGGAGGGATAGTTGCAAACCATGAAATTCTGAAGAATAAATAAGAAATTTTTCCAAATCCGTAGTACCGGACAGCCTGATAGGTGGCGACACCACAAATTGTCAACTTTGTGACTACTATCTATTTTATACACAAATTTCATGTATGTGCATTATCGCTTATTTCATGAATTCTCAAAATTAATTTATTTATTATTCACTTTGAGAATCAATTATTTTTCAGCGCCCCAAAGAAAGAGATAAAATAAAAAATATTCTTTTGTCATTTCTTCAATAAAGTTTAACTTTCTCAACAAATTATCCATCGTCACCTTACACTACTTTTTCACCACGAAATATTCTCAGGTCTATTGCTCACAGGATCATCGCTCACTTTGAGCGCCCCCAAAGAAACACATTAAAAAAAAAAAAATCTTATTTAATTTTTGCCCTAAAATTTTACCGCCCCTCAGATTTTGCCGCCCTAGGCCCGGGTCTCACGGGCCTAAGCCTAAATGCAGAACTGCCATTTTCACTGATTTATGTTTCAATGATGGTTTTCAATGAAAGCTATAACTGGCGCCTTATGTAGATGAAATGAATGAAATTGAGTCAAAGTTGATAGCATCGTTCTCGAGATATTCGAGACGTAAAGGCATTTTACATTTTTTTTTTAAATTAGGTAGGTACTGTAATAAGATTAAGTAATGGAACTTTTTTTCTACACATTATTATATTAAGCCTAGTTTATACATCAATGCGAAGTGAAATCAAAATCGGAATGAAACACCAATAAATCTCGCGTCGAAAAGTTTACAAAGAAAATAAAATAGCTATGTTTGGTTTAGATAAGTCCGTTGAATTATATTTACTTCGAAACAAATTTCTTCCTCCTTGTCGTTAAAACAATTGCATTTAATTGTATTGTATTTTCCACGCCTCGAAAAAAAGCTATTTTCTGTATGAAAATCTTAATTCGCTTAGATCTATAAACTTGGCTTTATTCTGAAAAATGAAATTAATTTGAAGTTCATATCTGTATTGATTCTGCAAAGATGGTCGATGGAAAAAAAGGTCACATAAATATACGAACGTATAACCTACGTGCGTATGCATACCTACTATACAGACATCTTTCTAAAAACAAAGGACACGGATTCCAGAGTCCTCGAAACGTGGAGAAATGTCAAAATTTTCATTCGTCATATCGGAACATACAATAATTTCCAAATGGAAGTTAAAAATTTTCATAAATTTTCACCCCACCCTAATTTTTTGTCACAACGGTAACAGGAATTTCTATGTTTTTATTCTATTCAAAATAAAATCAATGACAAGATTATAACAAAAATGCACCGCAAAGCGAAAACCAACGAATGCCCAATAGAATCTCAAATTTGACAGTTGACACAGTTCCAACAAAAGAAAAATTTGAACGATAACGACGAACGATGGATGTCATGAGTCATGTCCACGTCCACCCCACTGCAGTGCACTACCACCAACCAAAACAACAAAACTAATGTAAAGCGGACTATCTAACCTCAATTTAAGCAAACGTTTGATCCTTAATATATACACCTAAAAACAGCTAAACAAAAGAAAAAAAAGTAGGAACTTCAAAAACGACAAAAACAAACGAGGAAACTCTGAAAAACGAATCAACTTGCATTCAACTCTGGGTGAAACAATTATACCTACCAATTGTCCAGACGTTGTCGTGGGTGTTGTGGACTGCTGTTGTTATGTTATCCAGTTTGATGGACGATGGACGATTGGAAACACTGGGAAGCTTTCTCGTTTCCTTCTTCTGAATTCCGGATGCCTTGGGGCCCATCGTTTTATTTAGCTGTCGATTGTTGATTTCTACGAATAAAGCAATGAGCCATCAGAGGGGAATGTTGAGGGTTATGTGTTTCAGGACCAGAGGGTTTTCATTCGTTGTCAATGACAAATTTTCAATTTCCTTGTGAAAGGTTTTCACGTAACTAGTTTGTTGTCGGTCAATGGTGTCAGGAAAATGAGAGAGAGACTGACCGAATAAACTCGGAACTGGAAATTCTTGGGATTTGGATTGGGTTAAGGTTTCCATATACTAGTTTGTTTGGATCGCTTTTGAACATTTGATTTTTACGTAGAGCTATCCGTCAGTCGGTTTGTGGCATTTGGCAAATGATGGCTTTAATTGGATTGACCAGAGCAGAATAAAATGCTAGCTGATGGGCTGGGATTGGCTAGGCCAACAAGAATGCGATTGTGTGCATGCTTTAAGTTAATCCCATGGGTTACTGCTTACTGCTGGCCTTGGTATTTATTCCATTTGTTTTGGTGTTATTGACTGACGAAGAATTTTTGGGAATAGAAAATTTGAATTTAAACTTTTCAAATGGAATGTGTTTAAAGTCAAAATAGCTGAACAAACTTTTAAAGTTACTTATTTTATGTACAATATATACTATATATACAATGTAGGTAGGTATATGCACATTATGAACATTATAACTTTTTAGGTTTTTAGGATTTCGCGGTGGTGTTAATGAGGACAAGACGAAGTATATGCTATCATCGAAAAAGGAATCTCAACATCGTCGACTCGGGCAAAACGTCACGATGGATAGGTACAACTTTGAAGTCGTCAAGGACTTTGTCTACCTGGGCTCCACTATAACATCCCAAAATGACATCAGCGCAGAGATCAAACGAAGAATTACTCTTGCCAATCGCTGTTTCTTCGGGTCATAGAGTACCTATTTTATCTAGAGAACCAACTCGTACCCCTCTTGCCTGAAACACCGCGTGAAATTGAAAATTTAAGTTTAGCACTTGTGTTGCAAAACGAATGATAACATTGTGAATTTTACATTACAAATTTTTCCTGATTTGTTTTCCTGGATGGCTATAATTGGCCCCTTACGTAGCATCGGAGCGTAATCGCAGTATACATACATATATCGCCTTCCTATTGATTCACATGTGCGACATCCACATTGTTAACGCGAGATCGCCACCGCCATTAAGCATTGCGCAAACCTCAGCGATGGCGGTGGCGATCGCGATAACAATGTGGATGCCACACATGTAAATTAATAGGAAGGCTCACATCTACGCGATATGTGGATTGCACTGCTGCATTCAACCAAGCGACTTTTACTGAACGCAGCACGCACCATTTGATCGCAGTATGCCACGATATTTGAATTTTTTGTGAAAATATTAACAAAATTCAAATGAACAATAATTTAGAACATTATACAGCAGATTAATAAAATTAAAAAAATCCAAAAAATCCAAAAAAAAAAGCATACAATTTACGGATAAAATTGCTGTCCGGGTCGATTTATTGAGCCAGATTTATCTGCTATCTGATTTTTTCTCACTTTTTGTATGTTCTTTTGACAACTTGCCCGTCACAAAATGTATCGCAATATCGTGTAGATGTGAGCTGGTTTTTAATCGCACCTTGATCGCGCGATAAATGCTATCGTGATCGCCACCGCCATCGCTTAGGTTTGCGCAAAGCTTTACTCGTTTAATACTTTTCGTTGATCTCGTTTGATATTGAACTACGTAGAATGAAAGCCTATAATTTGATTTAGAACAAAATTGAATTTTTGTTTTACCGTAATACTGCGTTTTCATTAGAGCAAATGAGGTAATTTCGTTTAAAATTTCAAAATTCAATTCAATTCAATTCAATTTTGTTGTTTTTTTCTGCTAATTTCACTCTGAAGTTTGCAGGAAATTCAGAATGAATCCCATTTAAAATGACAGAATTCAATGTAAAAAACAACAAAAACAATCGATTGACAATCTGGACCGTCAAACAAAATTACGAACTTTGAAATGTGAACACTTTTTTTGTAATTTGTCAAATTATCTCATTTCAGCTCTAATGAAAACGAAGTATTATATATTTAGGGTTTGTTTCACAATGTCTGATTAAAGTTCTCTATAACTATCCGACACATAAATTATCCACAACTTAAATCCTCTCATTAAAAAACTTTGCGTTTCACAATCATAAATATATGTGCCACTTAGCTAGTTGTCAGTTATTCCAGTTTTCCAAAGAATTTGACTGATTGAAAATAATCAATCAAATAATTATTAATTTATTCTCAAGTTGTGAGTTTTAAAGTGTCATAATTAAACTAATAATTAAATCCAGAACTGGTAACAAACAACATTATTATGGTGTTTTAAGGCCCCTTACTGCAATTTGATAAAATCCAGTTAGAAATTTTGCGTTGATATGTGAATGTGAGTGATTTAAAATACTTTAGTGCGTTTTGAAATTGCATTTTTATGGTGGGAATTGGGTTAACGCATACAAATATCCGTCACTACTCCAAACTATTGATGTATTTGTTGTGTGAGTCGCACTGACAGCAGCTGTAGATATTTTAAATGCCAATTTAATTTTTTAATCGGAACCTTAACCGGCCTGTAAAATATTCAGAACTTTAAGTGCCACTTAGACCTATTCAGATATTGTGAAACGTAAATGCGGTTTTAAGTGACAAATAAGTTCCATGTAGCTTAATTGGAACTTTAATCAGACATTGTGAAACAAACCCTCAATAGCTTACAAACTTTACTTTAAGTACCTAATTTGAATATTGAACAAAATAGAAATTATAAGGTCTTTTTTTTTAGAGTGTACTAAGAATTGTTCAATATAATACAAAAAGTATGAATAGTATTTTATTAAACAAAACTGACACTCAAAATGGTCAGGAAAATGGCTTATTAAACAAAGCAGTTCTCTATAACTTGAAAACTAAAAGAAATAGAGCAAAATAGTTTGCACCAATCGAAAGAGCGTACCCAAATTATGAAGACTGCATACCTAACTTCGTAAAAAATTTCCTTTTAAACAAGATAGAACTCAGGTGACGAAATGTAACCCAACGTTATTTGAAGCTTGTTATAGTGTTACTTAATCAAGAATGTTGAAAATCTATTTTCAAAATTTGAATTTTATAAAGAACTGATAATTCATATCTGCTTTTATTTGAGATCTATCATAAAATAACTACCACAAAATATTTTCTCATATCCTCTTCTTTAAGGAACTTTATCTTGCATCAAAAGAAAGTTGGGGCAATAAGAAAACCGGAAATTTAAAAATAAGTCATTAAAACCTCGGTGACGGATAGAAAAATGCAAAACTATTTTGTAAACTTAATTACATCCCATAAAATCACACCGTGGAGTGCTTCCTCTTAAAACCCTCCTAAAAGGTATTCGCTTCAAGGACCACAAGTAATTTAAACGAGCAACAGACGAAAGAAGCATAGCAGCCAGAGCGTTGCAATGCAGCTCTTAAGTTGCATTAGTTGAAGCACGTTCCTGTCTTCTATATATTTCATATGCAGCCAGAGCTATGCTCTTTAGCAACCAATTACAACACAATTTTAATTCACTCGGAAGCATCACCACAAAATCCAAGACAAAAGGGATTTCCATCCGTTCGGTTCGTTCCATCAGAGAATTAATGCACGTAGATTTATCTAACTGAACAAGCAATTCATTTTGGTTAATTTAACATTTAACTAAACAAGGTATGCTGCAGGACCTGGATGGCAAAGGTAGAAATATAGAAATAGGAAGCTCTGATGCTTCCCGATCAATATCTTACTTTAGGGTCTGGATAATTACGGGTTGGAGTTGGGATGCATTGACAAATAAAGTATCTGAGTATCTATCCATCTCATCAATTCACTGGTTACACAATCAACCTATAAAGTATCTGCACAGCATCTACCCGTTTAGAGCACAGTAGTTGTTGTAGTATCATCATCAACAAATTGCTGATCGATGGATTATGGGTGGATAAATTGTGGTGCAGTAACAAAACACAAGCAGGGAGCGCAGTGACGATTAAATGCTCGAAGAGCCTTTGTTTGTAAATCGTCCTTATACTGGGACGTTGCAAAAAGTGTTTGCTGGTAACAATGTTCAATTAAACTTCATAGAAATCTAGTTAAATTAAATTTAATTACTTGATTGTGTGGATGCATTTAAGTTGGTAACTGAGCAGCTCTTGTAAAACATTTGAGTTGACACACAAAAACACATTTCATTTAGATTGTGTTAATGTTAAGATCGATGCTCATTATCATTACACTAGCTTAGGTGTCATCAAAAATGATTTGTTACTTAATGTGTCGTTTGGCATCGAGTCTAATTATACAGGTTGATTCGCATATACGGTGTGACAAAAAGCTATAGCGTGTAGTTTGATTCGAGACAAGAAAAGAATGGTGTCATACGCGGCTTTGAAATCCATGACAAGGCTGTCATATGCATCGATTTCGAGTTCTTGAGATTTTTTCCAAGATCTGCAATAATTTCGTAACTTTCCTAGATCCATCTATAATTTGGAAAGAAGCTGGCACTGCCGTTTTGAGATGCCAAAAGCAAGGCCATCAGCATACACCATTAGATATATTGGACTTTTGTTAAGATATTGATTTCTTAACTTCGTCGTCAACGAGGTTGAATTGTGCAATCTGTCTGACAGCGATTCTACGACACTGTTCTTTTGATCATTCTTATAAAGGCCTCAGTACCGGGAGTTTGACCTTGAGAGATTGGTTTTACCTTTTCGTAAAACTTCCAAACTGCATTCCTGCTACTACATCCTCTATATTCTTGATCTATCAACATCAGGTTTAGGAATTTCGGTTAGATAACAATAAATTTGGTGCCACAACAGCTTGTAAAAAACCAGGGTCTGTAGTGACTTGCAACACTGAAACATTTCTGTATGTGCGTTTTGTTCGGCAGGAATGGATGGTAGGTACCAACCTGAACAGCTAAGAAGAGGGGCAAAGGCCAAGAGATAGGATTTGTCAGTTTCGTGCAAGAGGTAGTAGACCACAAAAACATTTTTCGTTTCAGGTGGAAGAGCCTTTAAGAATTGAACCCAACCTCATGACAATCAAAGCCAGTAACAATTACGCCACGGGCTAATATTTCGGTTATCTAATGAAAAAAGATATCTGCTAATGGCCCATTTTCCATTTTTTGGTATTAAAGAAATATGAACAAACATTAACAAAAAACTAATTTCAAACATATTGGGCATACCAATAATCAAATTTAGTTATGACTTAAATATTGCAGTTAAATTAACCATTACGTTATGGATCCTAAATAACTAACCATAAAATAAATAAATTTAGTGGCACAACGGCTCTTGAAGAACCAGGGCCTAGTGACTTACAACTCTCAACCATTCCTGTGTGCGTGTTTGCAGGAATGGAGGGGACCTACAGTTTATTGCCAAATCCGGACGGCTGGTTAGCGGCACTTTTCTATGACAGGAGATACTCTTGGAGGATTTGTCCCTTCCTCGCAAGAGGCAGTAGCCCGGAAAAAAACTTAAGGTGGAGGCGGCTGGTATTGAACCCAGACCTCTGACATGACAGTCCAACGCACTAACCATTACGCCACGGGCTACTAACCATATAAGTTAACAACAACAACAGTAAAACCTTCCACCCAGTTAAAAACACAGTTCACCTACCTAATAAAACCTTCAACCCTTCCGTCCGTAACCCAACACCTATACTGTTAACAATAACAACAGTTTACCTACCTAATAAAACCTTCAACCCATCCGTCCGCAACCCAACACCTACTTACATTTTCCCACTGCATAATTTCCTGTTGCCTTCTCAGCACTTAAGTAAGTTTTAGATTAAGTGATAGAAGATAAGAAAAAATAAAATGCAAATAAAGAATCAATCGCAGACTGGACACGAAAAGACTTTTTCATTATTTACTTATATACATTAACATTATATTCTCAATTTTATAGAGTCAATTCGATATAATGGTTCATTCTTTATAGTCCACGTAAATATTTAGGTAATAACATGCACGGTTTATTATTTAGAGCCCATTCCATTATGGTCCATTTTAGTGAAATATTCAAGTTCTTACTAAATTTGATTATTAGTAGGACCCATTATCTTTGATATAACATTTTGCAAACAAAGGGAAAATCATGCCAGTTGTTTGCGATTTTCCGCCGTCAAAAATTAGGCCTCTGAATAGGTACATTTTTCGTTAGAATATGACAGATAAATTTTATTGATCGTTCATTTCAGCACAAAACAGTTTTATTTAACAATAATATACATGCATACACATTAGGGTGGCGCTTATTTTGGCAATGTTAGAATTTATCCCCCCCCCCCCCTCCCCACAAAGTGTTGACTTAAAAAAAAAAATATGTGCAAAATTTCATTGAAATCGGTGGACGGTAACATGTGCCACCGAGCACTTGAAATTTCCCATACAAATTACAGGTAGATTTTTAGTCTTTTACTAAAAAATTCCGCAAAATTGTAATTGCTGATGAATAAAAATGAAAGTTGGCAAAAATCTTAAAAAACATGGTAAAGTATAAAAAAAATTTCTTTATATTTTATAAAATTTTTCTACCCACTTAAAAACAACGATGAAAAACAGTGATTTTTCGTTTCATTGTGGCCAATTAAAGATGCTGCGGGTATATTTTTATTTTTTTATGAAGTTATCCATATTATACTATTTATATGATCAACAAATGTACAAATTTTATTGCGAAATTTTGTTTATAACAACATTAACTAAAATTTAGTTTAGTAGGTATAAATAATTGTTAACTCTTATTTAAATTTTGTTGATCATATGTGTAGTTATATAATATTGATAACTTCACGAAAAAAAAAAAATATATATATACGTTAACCGATTTCAATGAAATTTTGCACAGATTTTTTTTAAGTCAACCTCATCACTTTTAGCGGACGCGAAAGAAATTTGCCAAAATAAGCGCCACTCTTATACACATACATATTATGTAAAAGAATCAATTTGATTTTAAAATTATTTAAGAGACATTCTTTAAATAAAAATGAACTTAAACATGAAAAGTCATAATTGGCTTCGTATACAGTAAATAAGTAAAGGATTTAAATCAATACATCAATGATCAATTTTTTAATAGATAAATTCACCATAATGGTGATTAAGAGCTAAAATGTGGTAAAATCACCTTAGTTTTAAGGCATTTTGATTTTTAAGAAGGTGTGGCTAATCGTAATATTACAACGTTCTTCTGACACTTTTAATAAGCTAAACATAAATTCTCGTCCCAGATTAACTCGGAATTCCGCTTTTTTTTATACATTCTCCGCCCGGGGTTAAATATGGATTAAATGAACCTGTAAATGTACGGTTATCTGATTTAAATCGTTTTTATCATATAATTGACTTTAATGAATCAAAAAATAGTCTTAAAAAAATTGTCATGTTATTAATTACTTACAGCCTAATTCATAATCGCATTATAACGAGTGCATAATTTTATACACTCTTTATAATGCCTCTAAACGCCAAAATGTGAGGCATTATAAGCTAAACGCGTTTGGAGGTTGAATAGTGCCTACATAAGGATATTGTTGTACCGAAATGTCACTGTGACTCACATACAATAATAAAACACAAAGATTTAGGGTGGCGCTTATTTTTTAATTTCTTTTTTTTTTCAGCCTAAGAGTGATCAAGGTACATAATTATTTAGTTTTAGTGGGGTGAATAAAACAAAATATTGGGTAATTTATTTTAAATTCGACTAACGTAGTCATGCTAAAGGTCTAGGGATCGAATCCTAACCTAAAATTAAAACTTTTGTGTACACCTCTTTCGACGAATTATATTTGTTACACTATTTACCTTACTTTACTTGATCACTTTAAGGCCAGGCGCGCACATGCAACTAAACAGTTTGGTTTCGATTTTGAGTACTATAGAATTATATGAGAGTCCGCGCACATAAACCGGCGCGCACTCCCATATAATCCCATTGTGCTCAAAATCGAAACCAAACTGTTTAGTTGCATGTGCGCGCCTGGCCTAAGAGGGGAAATAAAAGAATTTTAAACAAAGCCAAAATAACACTGATCTCTATAATACACTGGATAGCGCATCCATACAAGAAAGTTGATGCCATTTGAGAATTGTTATAATGTTGAGTTGCCTATTTTTTTGTATAACGGTATAACTGTATAACATAATGAAATGCAAAATTTTTTACAAAATTGCAACTAAAATATTTTAAATTCACTTCTACAATTATTTTAAATTACAAAAAATCAAATTTACAATCAAGTGATGGTTCTTTTGCTTTTTTTTCTTAGAAATTCCACTTTAGTTTTTGCCTCTCTTCGGTTGTAGTAGAATTTTTGAGATCTCAGCAACTTGAACTGGCCTTCTCAGCCTCACTGAACATACCTAAAGTGTTGAGTTGGTTCACTGCACATACCTAAAGTGTTGAGTTGCCTACGTACTTGTCATCTTCAATTGGAAGTAGAAAAACTGTTATACTTTGTAGGGAATCCACTATCCAGTGTATTATAGAGATCAGTGCAAAATAAGCGCCGCCCTAATAAATGAATATTCTTCTCAAAAAAAAAAAACATTCTGTGAAAACAATTCTTTCAATAAATCAAAATTTTTTTTATTCCAAAACATTTAACTTTATTTTCAAACTCATAAATTACACAAAGAACAATAATTACAACAATATTAATAGATATTAAAAGAATACAATCGGCGCGGCACAATTATTTTTTTGATTTTTTACGAACAGCTGAGCTTTAGTTGTCAGTTGTGGAGGTAAAACGTAATAGATTTCTCATTTTTTGTCCTTTATTTGACTGTAATGTAGGTATAACTATAATGGATAGGAAAATGTTTAATGAATAGGAATTTATGCAACGTTGCATAGAGGCTACATAAAACCTTATGCAGTGCATACCTAACTATTCATCTGTTTAGCGCAATCTAATGAATAAGGCTGTTTATGTTTTCTTAATTTTGTTTAATTTTTTTTCAATTTTAATTTGTTTCTAAAATTTTAAACAACTTAGACTACATATTAGCCTGCAGTTGAAATAAAGAAAGAAATAAATAAAAAAAAAGGTCACATAGGTATTTCCAACAACCTATTTAATTATCAGTATGTAAAATTATAGTGATATGTGTACTATAGAAAAATACACTCTAAGTATACCTACATAATATGTATGCATGCACTTCAACATATTTAACACAATATTTCGATTTCATATTGGGTTTGGATGGTTTGATTTCTAAATGAAATTTGATTCAAATTTGCATTAATTCGCAATAAAAATTCCAGGCACTCTCCTGATGAAAATTCCCCAAACGAATACTATTCCAAAAAAATTTAAGCCATTCCTATTCATTTCATGCATAAAGTAGAATAGTTTTTATAAACTTATATACAATTGATACATTTTCATATCAAAAATAATTTTTCTTGCGACTACATACACATACTTCAATTCTCAATTAATTTCCTATCTGTTGATTGTATTCCATATTGTTTGATGAAAATTACCATAGAATGGGCGACGAATGCTACATTATAACAGATCACACACACCCTAAAAAATAAAACAAACGATGTTTGTATTTTAAATTAAATAAACCCTCTGGAGCAAGGTCTATGAATCAAAGGATACCTTTCAAATAAATATAAATATAGAGATACTTTCAACAGAACACAGAATCTGTGTGCCTTCTTTATGAAGTATAAATCCTGTTTATTTTATTCTATTTTAAGCTTTTATTTTGTATATTTTTTATGGAGTTGTCAACAATTGAATAGGAATGGAATAGTTAGTAGAATAAACAGGAAATAGAAAATGGAACTTTTAGCCAGAAAACATCGCTACGAGGAGGAGATAGGATCCTTTATTAAGAGGCGTAAGCTGACCATTTTAAGGCTTTTTCGATTTAGCGTGTTCAATTACAATTGTATCTATACCTACATACATGAAGAGGATAAATTGTGTTTCAATTTACGATGTCCTCCAACATTTCAATTAGTATCCATCATATTCAGTTCAAATATGTATGTAAAGTAAGCAGCTGAATGGATACATATCTACAAAAAAATCGAGATTCAAAAGTGCATTAAGGGTTTGGTATGTACAAATGTACCTACATACTAGATAGATACAATTCAGCTCAAATAGGGCGAATTTGTGTTTTTTGTATTTATCGATTTTAAACGAAATTGGAAATAGTGGAGTTGAGAGAGGTCCCTTCCCTATAAAGCTAGTTTATTGAAAAAAAAAAGTGACAAAGATATTCAGGTTAAACAAATCCTACCTTTATTGCAATTTTTGGCTTCATTTGCTGAGCAAATTGTGCTATAACTGTTTGTATTATGTATATGCATATGCAATATTCTTGAATTGAAAAATGGATTCGGTTCAGTGTCAGGCATGAGCCGATTAAGAGGACATAGGATGTACTACGTAGTGAAAATCAAATAAAAATATACATATACATGTTACCGTAAAAAGCCGAAATACTGTAATTTTAAATCTTACTTCACTGTTTATACATAGGATAAAATCAAAGTGTTATTAAAAATCCAGATTCCTAAAATGCAAAAGAAACTTTGCATACACCCCGCCTCGCACCTACCCCAAATCCTATAGGGGGCCAAGCAGGGGTTGAACTCCTCCCTCACTTGGCCACCATTTTGGAAAAGTGGGCGTAAAAATTTCTTCATGACATCTTGAGAACCATACATCGCAAAAACAAAATTTTACCACATTTGTGTAGAAAATTAAATTTCCTTCAACTTATTTTAACACAGTTTTTATTGCAAAAATTGAAAACAAAAAATTTTTAACCAAAGAAAGATAACCGTTCTAAGAAATTTATCTTAAAGAGGATATAAAATAAATAAAGGATATTTTTCTTGACAATGGTCATCTTTTTTTGATTATAACTTTTTTGTTTTCAATTTTACCAACGATAAAAAGTGTACATAAATTGTAGAGAATATAATTCTCTACACAAGTGTGGACAAATTTTGTTGTTGCAATGTATATGGTTCTCAAGATATCGCGAAGAACTTTTTACGCCCCCTTTTGCAAAATGGTGGCCAAATGGGGGGGGGGGTAGTTCAACCCCGAAAACTCTTTCTACACTAACACTGATCCCTCCTAAAGTAAATTTAGATTTATAGATTTCTGCGACGCGTTTCGGAGTGTGTCTCCATCTTCGGGCGAAATAACTCAATTTAATTTGACGTTGTTATGTGTCATTCAAAGCCAATGTTAATTGTTGTGTTGTTGTAAAAATATTAATTTGTGTGGTTGAGTGGAGTTTTTTTAAAATTAGTTCTATGTTGGTCCTCTTTTGGCTAGTATGGTTTTAATCGCTGTGTCGTATAGTGGGTTAGTTTTTAATGTTAATTTGTCATTTAATAGTTTGTCTTGTTCTAATTTGTTTGCCTTATAAATCTCGTACTCTTCGGTTGCGTCTAGTATTTTCCCTTTCCTGTATATTATGTGTAATGCTTCTAAGTTATTGTCGAAGTCGGTATAGTTGTGGTTGTTGTCAATCAGGTGTTGAGCGAATGATGATTTTGTATTGGGCTTTGGTTTGTGCTCTATGAATCTTTAATGGAAAGTTCTACCTGTTTGTCCAATATAGAATTTATCGCAATCGTCGCATTTTATTTTATATACTCCTGCACATGTTTTTGTTTCGTTTTTGGTTTTATTTTTCAATATGTTTTGGATGTTATTATTTGTTTTAAATGAGATGTTGATTTTTAGTTTTTTGAATTCGTATTGTATTGTTTGTGGTAGTATGTTGGTGTATGTTATTGATGTGTATCTGTTTTCGGATGTTGTAGTATTAATGGTTTTGTTGTTATAAATTTTTCTTTTCTTTTTTGTTATTAGCTTGTCAATTATATTAGTGTTGTATCCATTTGCATGCGCAATGTATTTAATGGTGTTTAGTTCATTATTATAGTCTTTTTTGTCCATTGGTATATTTATTAATCTGTTTATAAATGCGTGGTATGCAGCCATTTTTTGGGAGTGTGGGTGGTGGGAGTCTTTATGTATAGTGATGTCCGTTGTTGTTGGTTTTCTGTGTACTTTAAATTTGAATTTGTTGTTGGTTTTCGTTATATTTACGTCCAAAAAGTTGATTGAGTTGTTATTTTCGATTTCTGTAGTTACTTTTATTTTTGAGTTTATTTTGTTAATATAATTTGATAGGATATTTATTTGTCGGTGTGTTCCATCAAATATAACAAATGTGTCATCTACATATCTTGAATAGGATATTATTTTTTGTTTTTGTGGATTAAGTGGCGATAAAATAAATTTGTTTTCGTAGTAATTTAGGTATATGTCAGCTAATAGTCCACTCAGAGGTGATCCCATTGCTAATCCTTCTTCTTGGGTGTAATATTCGTCGTTAAAAGTAAAGTAGTTTTGTCTAAGTGTTATTTCTAATAAAATAATAAGTTCGTCAATTTGTTGTTTGTTGATAGTTGCAGTGTTTGTGAGATTTTCTTTAAGTATTTCGATGGTTTCGCTTATAGGTATATTTGTGTACATGTTGGTGACGTCGAATGAAATCATTTTGTAGTTGGGTAGTGGATTAATGTTTTTTAGATTATCTATTAAAGTGGTGTAGTTTTTTATACTTTTATTATCTTTTAAATTGATGTTGGATTTGATGATGCTTTGTAGTTTTTTAGCTATTTTATATGTTGGTGCTGTGGTATAGTTTATGAGGGGTCGGATTGGTGTTTCTTGTTTATGAATTTTTGGGAGTCCTGTGAATTGTGGTGCTTTTGCGTTGGGTTGTTTGAGTGTGTTTTTGTTAATATTTGAAAATAAGTGGTTGCATTTGTTAATGGCTGTGTTGATTTCTTTGGTATATGTTTTAGTGGGGTCATTTTTTAAATGTAGTATGTTGTTGTCGTTGAAGAAAATGTTCGTCTTGTTAATGTATTCTTCTTTGTCTAGGATGACCATAGTATTACCTTTGTCGGCTTTTGTTATCATGGCGTTATTGTCGGTTAGTTTTTGTTTGATGTTTTTTAGATTTGTTTTATCTTCTTTATATTTTATATGTAGTTTTTTATTGATGTCTTCATTTTTTATTAGTTGTTTTAGCTTTGTGTTAATAATAACTCTGGTTTCATTTTGTACTTCATTTGTTGTTATTGTTTTAATTGCGGCTTCTGCATTAATTACTTCTCGGTTTATATTGTTTTTGTTTATTTTTGGAATATTATATTTAAGTCCTTTGTTGAGAGTTTGTATTTCTGTATTAGTAAGTTGAATGTTTGTGTTATTTATTAATCTAGGATAGAATGTGTGTGTGTTTAAAAGTTTTGTGTTATGGTTTTGTAAATTTATTAATTTTTGTAATTTGTTGTTATGTGTTTTTGTATATTGTATAAACCGAGAAGTAATTAATGCAGAAGCCGCAATTAAAACAATAACAACAAATGAAGTACAAAATGAAACCAGAGTTATTATTAACAAAAAGCTAAAACAACTAATAAAAAATGAAGACATCAATAAAAAACTACATATAAAATATAAAGAAGATAAAACAAATCTAAAAAACATCAAACAAAAACTAACCGACAATAACGCCATGATAACAAAAGCCGACAAAGGTAATACTATGGTCATCCTAGACAAAGAAGAATACATTAACAAGACGAACATTTTCTTCAACGACAACAACATACTACATTTAAAAAATGACCCCACTAAAACATATACCAAAGAAATCAACACAGCCATTAACAAATGCAACCACTTATTTTCAAATATTAACAAAAACACACTCAAACAACCCAACGCAAAAGCACCACAATTCACAGGACTCCCAAAAATTCATAAACAAGAAACACCAATCCGACCCCTCATAAACTATACCACAGCACCAACATATAAAATAGCTAAAAAACTACAAAGCATCATCAAATCCAACATCAATTTAAAAGATAATAAAAGTATAAAAAACTACACCACTTTAATAGATAATCTAAAAAACATTAATCCACTACCCAACTACAAAATGATTTCATTCGACGTCACCAACATGTACACAAATATACCTATAAGCGAAACCATCGAAATACTTAAAGAAAATCTCACAAACACTGCAACTATCAACAAACAACAAATTGACGAACTTATTATTTTATTAGAAATAACACTTAGACAAAACTACTTTACTTTTAACGACGAATATTACACCCAAGAAGAAGGATTAGCAATGGGATCACCTCTGAGTGGACTATTAGCTGACATATACCTAAATTACTACGAAAACAAATTTATTTTATCGCCACTTAATCCACAAAAACAAAAAATAATATCCTATTCAAGATATGTAGATGACACATTTGTTATATTTGATGGAACACACCGACAAATAAATATCCTATCAAATTATATTAACAAAATAAACTCAAAAATAAAAGTAACTACAGAAATCGAAAATAACAACTCAATCAACTTTTTGGACGTAAATATAACGAAAACCAACAACAAATTCAAATTTAAAGTACACAGAAAACCAACAACAACGGACATCACTATACATAAAGACTCCCACCACCCACACTCCCAAAAAATGGCTGCATACCACGCATTTATAAACAGATTAATAAATATACCAATGGACAAAAAAGACTATAATAATGAACTAAACACCATTAAATACATTGCGCATGCAAATGGATACAACACTAATATAATTGACAAGCTAATAACAAAAAAGAAAAGAAAAATTTATAACAACAAAACCATTAATACTACAACATCCGAAAACAGATACACATCAATAACATACACCAACATACTACCACAAACAATACAATACGAATTCAAAAAACTAAAAATCAACATCTCATTTAAAACAAATAATAACATCCAAAACATATTGAAAAATAAAACCAAAAACGAAACAAAAACATGTGCAGGAGTATATAAAATAAAATGCGACGATTGCGATAAATTCTATATTGGACAAACAGGTAGAACTTTCCATGAAAGATTCATAGAGCACAAACCAAAGCCCAATACAAAATCATCATTCGCTCAACACCTGATTGACAACAACCACAACTATACCGACTTCGACAATAACTTAGAAGCATTACACATAATATACAGGAAAGGGAAAATACTAGACGCAACCGAAGAGTACGAGATTTATAAGGCAAACAAATTAGAACAAGACAAACTATTAAATGACAAATTAACATTAAAAACTAACCCACTATACGACACAGCGATTAAAACCATACTAGCCAAAAGAGGACCAACATAGAACTAATTTTAAAAAAACTCCACTCAACCACACAAATTAATATTTTTACAACAACACAACAATTAACATTGGCTTTGAATGACACATAACAACGTCAAATTAAATTGAGTTATTTCGCCCGAAGATGGAGACACACTCCGAAACGCGTCGCAGAAATCTATAAATCTAAATTTATTTATTTATTATAAAATATAAGTTGTGATAATAATTAAATTAAAAATTTTAAAATTAAAAACAAATTTAAGTTTTTTATTTTAATTTATCAGTTAAACCAACACAACTTGGAGACATAAAAGCACTTAAAATGTACCCTCCTAAAGATCCATCAAAAAAAAAAAATTGTCCTGTATAAAATGCAAGGTTAATGTAACATTTCAATGGAAATTAAAATATTTATGTGAATAATTTATAAAAAATTCGCATGCAAACTCAAAAATTGAAAAAAAAAGTTTGGGCCAATTTTTTCAAAATAGTGAAATAAAGTGCTAAATGTGGTCAATGCGCTGTTCAATTGATTTTATTGTTTACAAAAATTCGTGCTGTACTGTGTCACGTCACACGCGCCGCCGGTCGCGTCTCAATATGCGCCTATCCTTAGGGTGCGCCTTATTTTGCAACTTTTGAAATTATTTTTTCCCAACCCGTAGAGTAGTGCTGCCACTTTTTAGGAAACTTTCCGCAGTAGATTCACAAAAAATAATCAGTAGATTGAGCTTTTTGCAGTAGATTTGTTTTATTATAAAATAAAAAGTGCTGTTAAAAATACATATTATTAAATATCAGACTATAAGTTACAGCAAATGAATGTGTAATTATTTTTAATTTTAAATTCCCTGTCGCTGCTAAGTCGTTCGTGACTTTGGCCAACACTGTGCATCACTACTTAAGAAATGCATATAAACTACAATTAAAATAATTTAATAAGAATTTAGACCTTTTTATGCAGATTTTATTATAAACTTGCCCATATGTATCACGTTTTCTAACATTTAAAAAAAAAATGCAAATTACCAAAAACAAGATTTCCGTCAAAACAGAAGCCGCGTTTTATTAATCTATGGATCTGGTCAGGATCATTTTTCAACACGTATAGTCGAGGAAAAATAGACTTTTACAAAGAAAAAATTAATTAGAGGCTGAAATTTGGCATGGACGTTGGTAATGGGACTCTTTAAAAACTGAGAGAGTTCCTCATCGATCCGATGACCGCTATGTCAATTATAAGGGGTTCTAGGGTCTAAAAATGAGTTTTTTGCAAATATATCAATTTCAAAAACGGTTTTTGCTATAGAGAAAAATGTATTTCTTTAATCTTGTAGTTTCTTGTTTATTTCTTCAATCTTGTAGCTAAGGGATTTCCCTTAAAAATAGTCTTTTCGGTTTTTTGGTAGCATTAACCGTTAAAAAGTTACAGCAAATAAAAAGTTAAAAAAATCTCTTAAAAGGGGCCAAATGTCATAAAAATGGGAGTTTTTTTTTGCAAATATCTCAAAAAAAGTTTGTTTTACAGAAAAACTGTATTCCCTTATCTTATAGCTTTTCTTTTTTTTTTCGTAGCATTAACTATTAAAAAGTTACAGTAAATCGAAAAGCTAAAAAATCTCTAAAAAAAAGGGGCAAAAAGTCATGAAAATGGGAGTTTTTGGTAAATATACATATCAAAAACAGTTTGTGTTAGAGGCCAAAAATGCAGTAGATTTGATTTAAAGGCATTAGATTTTTATTCAACACACACCAGTTGAAATAAAACTTTATCATCCAAATCGTAAGTGAAAGTTAACACTAAACATCGCAGGGACGGTAAAAGACCAGTTCGTTAACATCTGGAGTGCTACCTTCAAAGAGAAGACGGAAGAAAATATTGGATAAAAACTTAACGGGTATACACTTGGGGTTGCTTAACTAAGTGACCGCAATACAACATTAAATTTTTCTCCTGTAACTTTTATTAAACTTCTTGAAAAAAGCAGTACCTATACATTTTAATTTTAGAAGGAAATATAAATTTTAATTGTAGCTGCCGCCGAAGGCATGCGAAGCATCGTTGCATCGGCTAAGCATTGCTGAGAACTTGAAAATGGAATTACCTGCCTTACTGAGATGACAAATAACTAGAGGATATCGTTGGAAGCGAGATAGATTAGATAAACTTCTAGGCTAGGCTGTCGTGAAGTTGAATATTCTAGTTCAGTACCCGTGTTCTGTAAATCTCACATCGAAAAAATCAATCAAGAAACGCTGAAAAATGGAATAAAACTCATGTATTTTGTTTCCTGACCGATTTTATTCTAGTGCAAAAATGAATACAAACATGCCCTAGTTAGCATGATGTCAATATATTTAAGAGAACAAGTTAGAAGCAGATGTTATAACGTGGACCGTCAACAGGCCCGAAAATTTTGATTGAGAATTTCTGGACTAAAATCAAACAAAATTGTCTATGAACAATCAACAGCTTTATGTTATTGAAATCTCCGACGAAATTGTCTAAATCTCTACTGTTTAGAGTTCCAACATCGAGATTACTACAAGGAACTTCTCTACTGACGATTTCACCAGAAACAAAGAGGAAGATGGTTTGAAACTGAGGGAGTAGAGAATCTCTTAGGCCAGGCGCGCACATGCAACTAAACAGTTTGGTTTCGATTTTGAGAACAATGGGCTTATATGGGAGTGCGCGCCAGTTTATGTGCGCGGACTCTCATATAATCCTATAGTACTCAAAATCGAAACCAAACTGTTTGGTTGCATGTGCGCGCCTGGCCTAAAAGAAACTAAATGTTAACGTTGCTAATATATAGTCAAAAGTGTTGGAGCATTACGCTAGCTATATATGCAATTAAATTATGGAACTCCTTGCCGATAAATATAAGATCAATCTCGGACACCAAACGCTCTATAAAACTGCTATCCTTCTTCATTTCTCACTCCTACCTTAAACAAAACTTTTTTCTTTTTTTCCCCTGCACTTCTCATAGCTGATTTACTTTATTTTATTTGAACTTTCACTATAATTTAAATAGTTAATCTAAGTTAATCTAAGTACTATAAAAGATATTAATCTTAATGAATTGAATTGAATTGAATTGAATTGAATTGAATTGAATTGAATTGAATTGAATTGAATTGAATTGAATTGAATTGAATTGAATTGAATTGAATTGAATTGAATTGAATCGAATTGAATTGAATTGAATTGAATTGAATTGAATTGAATTGAATTGAATTGAATTGAATTGAATTGAATTGAATTGAATTGAATTGAATTGAATTGAATTGAATTGAATTGAATTGAATTGAATTGAATTGAATTGAATTGAATTGAATTGAATTGAATTGAATTGAATTGAATTGAATTGAATTGAATTGAATTGAATTGAATTGAATTGAATTGAATTGAATTGAATTGAATTGAATTGAATTGAATTGAATTGAATTGAATTGAATTGAATTGAATTGAATTGAATTGAATTGAATTTAATTGAATTGAATTGAATTGAATTGAATTGTATTTTTTTAAAGCTTATACCTACCTACCTACGTACCTACAATACCAAAGTCACGGGTCACTTTTTCAAACATAAGCTAATTTTCGTTTTCTTTTTGCAATTAGCTTATGTTTTTTAGGTATGAGAATTGTTTTTTTTTTTTAAATTTTCGTTTCAACGCACGTATAGGTATCTAGATCTATATTATGTAGGCATCCACCAACAAAAACAAAGTACGTCGATTCAGCAAAATGTGTTTTTTTACCTTCATATACATACCTACGAGTAATAATATAATAGTGAATATGTAACAATAATCACAACAGAAACAAAAGTTGAAAGACTGCCGCCCGGGCCATGGCCCTCTTCGCCCTAGGGTAAATAGGTACCTACTTTTCTTTTGTGTATGTAAAGTTATCGATAAATATAATTCGGTTATACATAATTCATCCGACATATGCACAAAATAATAAATCTTTGCTTGATTTAAGAAAACGTAGGTAACTAATACGGGTTCTGTGCTTAATAATTCCTATATATAATACGATTATATGTAAATATTCATTGCATCCAACCATCTATTCATTGGTGTTTGAAAGAAATCACTTTTCGCATGCACATTGCTTCGTTCGTTCGTTTAGCATATTATAACAAATTCTGCACATCCTTTTGCAACTGCACACTTTAACGTAGAGCTGCATTCATATCCTTTACAAGCCCCATTTGCCGTCATGCTTTCTCAGTCCACAACCATCACTTTATTCGCCCCCCTCTTCTATCGATCAACAACAATAATAAATAATACGAGAAAATTTCCACTGTATTTAACAATCTCTACTTGGAGCGATTTAACCCCCTTCTTCACTGGTGATGTGGTGTTGAGGAAAAGGATGTGAATTCAATAATCTGTCCATTAAAGGATCGATACATTGTACATTTTTTTCCTTATACCAAACCAAGTCCTTATAAGCTGGGCCAGTTATAGTATTTTGTGCAGTTGGGATGTTTTATTTCTGCTAAGCATTATTCCATCAGCAGCGTCAGCAAGAGTAACAGTAGCCTAGCCTCACAAAACATCCATTTGGTCGTAGTCCTCATCTTTGTCGTTCCTTCTCCTCATCTTAGCCCATCGCCATCGGTAGTATTATGGCAATGATGTTAGCAAGCTATCCGTGAAGGAAAGTAGAAGGGAACGTACCGCTTCAATCCATTGCATACATTTAAATTTTGTAGGAGAGGCTTCAGAGGAAAGAAGCCCGCGTTAATAGTTTACTCCAGGACGATACAGTTATATATTTATACTCACTTAAATGGTGAATGGCGTATTATGGACTCTTTCCTGGATGATGTGATGTGAAGCGCTCTTGGAAACCAAAGCAGAACAAGTGCGAACTACCATCAGGCATTAGCATCATTTTCGCTATTGGTACTCTGTTTTGCTAAGTTCTATTTTCAATAGCCCCATTTTAATAGGAAAAATATTATTTCTCGTCACGTTTCCTCTATAATGGAAAAAATTTCAAAAATCTAATTTTTGCTTTCTTGTTTTTTTTTTTTTTTTTAGTGGTATGATGGTGTATGTGTTAAAAGTGCCTTATTCCATTCGGCAAACATGTGTGTAGGTGTACCTAGGTCACCAAAAACTAGAGGAAGTGTACCGATTATGGAATATCAATATATCAAGTCATTTTTAAACACAAAAAAAAAAATCTAATTTTATTCAGTATTTTCAATAGATGTTGATAAAAATATTATACACAACACTTGTTATAAAACAAAAACAAAATAAAAAAAACTTATCACACTCCATAAAATAAATAAAAATTTAAAAAAACACAAAATGAACACATTGAAAAAAGTGTCCCTAATATGGACCAGTAGTGATTTTGTATCCATACTCTATAATATATGTGGAAATTTAATTTGATGTGTAGAGGGGATTTTTATTGATATTTTACTACATTGAAAAAATTTTTCAATATTTTTTTTTTAAACAAAACAAAATCAGATATAAAATAAATATTTTTAGTAGGTAGTTTTAACTTTTTTAACATTTTTTCCTTAAAGATATCATAACAGTTTTTTACCACAAGAGCAAGTTTGTGCGATCCAGTAATGCATTTTTTTTTTCTTTTGGTGTCATCTGAAAAATTACAAGATAACATTTAAAAAAATATTTTAGCTGGCTCCCAATATGGAATACTATTATACATAATGTCGTTTTCAGGATAATGCACTATTACATAAGCAAACAGGAATATATCTCTGTCTCGTTCATTTTTAAATGTCAAACTAAAATTCTTGGCATACAATGACATTTATTTGTTAGTTTAATTTTGGAGGCAAATAGATATTTGGAATTGTTTTTTTCCTTTTTTCATAGAAAACCTGCAAGTAAAAATGTTTTTATACCTCATGTACATAAGATATTTTAATCTTTTTATGGGACCAAATAGCTAGATTTTTGTAATTGAAATTAGCACGCCTTTTTTTTTTCTTTCCAATTTCATCTGTCAGTGTGCCAAGTTTTTGCTGTCATTTGAAACTGACAATTTGGTAGAGATCTCTTTTATACAATTTTTTAGAAATATCCCCAATTGTGGGTGGTGAGGAAAAAAAATAACGGGATTTTAATGGGAATATTTTTTGATTTTTCGGAAAATTTTTATTTTATTAAAATGGCTATATCTTGGAATCTAATTTGTCTATGTGGAAGAAGATTTCGAATATTGTAGGTATTCTCTCTTATGTAATTATGTAAATTGAGGCTAACATTGTGGCTATTTTATCTGATTATTTATTTTATGAAAATTACCATATAGATAGAATATAGTATAGGTCTGTACATTGAGAACCGATGGTAGTTGTCCGTTTCTTCGGACATTCTGGTTTTGCTTGTTTGTCTATGCTCCGCAAAACATCAGAGCATTTGCTTTTCTGCCCGTATCTACTGCTTTGAGTGACCTGCTTCCTGTTGTCCATGCTTTTACTTGATGCAATACCACCTGAGTTTTTTATGGTTTCATTTGTATGAAATTAATTTTTTAATAGAAAGGATCGTAGGATAAACTTGTAAGATATCTCAAATGATGCAAAATAAAATGATAAACACAAAAAATAGTATTCTTGTTTTTTGCCTTCTTGCCTTTAACCATTAAACTTTAATAGCAAAAACTGTAAATGCTTGTTAAATATTTCCCTTTTTCAAAATTTAATTAAAATTTGTCAAACCTAACACTACTATACAGGACGATCAGTATAAGATGCACCAAACTGCTGGAGCGAGTAGCTTGGGCTAAGACAAAAAAAAAAAAATCGTATAGGAGAGGGGGTCTATTTCTCACCGTTTATGCAGGAGGGGCAATTTTCTACAAAATTGACTTCAAACAGAAAAAAAATATTTAAAACCAACGGTACCATTTAAAATGCCATGCTATACGTTTTCGGAAAGCCAGAAATCTCTTCTTTGATTTGCAATTCAAATTAAGTTGTATTAGTGAAAAATTAATTTCCAAACTCGAAATTTCGAAAAAAAAAATAAAAAAAAAAGTTTCAAACTAATTTTTTTTCAAAATTTAATGTAATTAAGTACAATTCTTGTTTTCAAAATTCAATGCTCCTATTATCTTTTAGTCAAAAACAGGAAACCAGATGCTAAAATGTCTTTTAGTTTTTGAGAAAATTGAAAATAACAGGAGGAGCAATTTTCTAAAATAATTGACTTAATACAGAAAAAAAAAATTATTGAAAAACAACGGTAACGGTTAAAACGACGTGCTATACTTTTTTGTTAAACCAAAAATATGTGCTTTTATTTTGTTTATAAATTAAGTTCTTTTAGTAAACAGTTTTTTAAAAATTAGTTTTCAAACTTAAATTTTTGAAGAAAAAAAATTTAAAAAATTGTGTTCAAACTGATTTTGTTCAAAATTTTACGTTATTTAGTAGTATTTTTATTTTTAATATTCAATACTCCCATCAATTTGTAGTCAAACACTGAAAACGAGATGTCAAAATGTAGTCTAGTTTTTGAGAAAATTGAAAATAATAAGTAAGTTTTCCTTAAATTCGACTTCCATCCGTTATTTTGTTGTTCAAAAGATCCTATTTCTACAAATTAAGTAGTAAAGTAGATTTCGTCATTTTCGATTTTCTCAAAAACTAAAAGACATTTTAGCATACGGTTTTCAGTTCTTTATTGAAAATTAATAAGAGCATTAATTTTTGAAAAAAAATTAGTTTATAGCTTTTTTTTTCATTTTTTTTTCAAAATTTCGAGTTTGGAAATTAATTGTTCAAAAACTATTTACTAACACAAATTAATTTAAAACTAAAATCAAAGAAGAGATTTCTGGCTTTCCAAAAAGGTATAACATGGCATTTTAAATTGTACCGTTGTTGTTAGATATTTTTGTTTCTATTTTAAGTCAATTTTTTTAGAAAATTGCCCCTCTTGCCTAAATTCAAAAAAATTTCTGAATGGTGAGCAGAAGAAACTCCTATTTTATTTTAAATATTGCAGGATTTAATTATAAACAAAAAATTCTAAATTTTGTTTGTATTAAGTTCCGTAACTTTTAAATTTTAACGCTGAAATTAAAAAAAAAAAAAAAAAACGAAACAAAATTCACTTGATCAAAGTTTACTAAAAATATAAGGCCTTAGAAGAAATTTTATTAAATAAAATGTTATGCTCAATTAAATTTAACGTTATTTGATTTACTTTTGTATCATTTGAGATATTTTTTAAATTCTTAGGATATACCGTTATATTTATAAATATATATATATATTTTTTAATTATTTCAACTTAATTTATTTTTAAATTCCTTTATGGATTAAATTTAAATTATTTCAAAATAAAAGTCCACTAACTTTAAATAAATTCAATTCTACGTCGTTTAAGAAATTCTTCAAATTTCTGACATATACCGTTATATTTTTTTCCATTTTTACGATTTTGCTTTAAATAAAATTTACAAAATGACCCAGAATTCGATAGTGAACAAGACTGTATTTTTTGTTTTTACTAAAATTAGTTAACTATTCTAATTTCATAGAAAAAACGCAAACAAATTGTTTAAAAAATCACATTTTCAAATTTAAATACAAATTTTTCCAACTTACTATAGACAACAACAAAAAGTTCAAAATCGTGTATGAAATTAAATTTCCAATTATTTGAGATGTTTCGGAACTTTTTAAAATGCACCGTAATATTTTTTTAATTTTTTTTTGTTTAACTATATATTATTTTTTCAAACACTGATTACAGGAATTCCTCATCAGTAGAAACAGGGATAATTCCTTAAATAATCCTTTAAACTAGCTCTACAACCATACAAAATTTCAAACCTATTACTAAAAGTTTTGCACAAAATTCCTGGGCTACAAAAATAAACCGAATACAAACCGTATAATGTGTGAACCTACGACTACTTGCCGTTTTGAAAGCGAATGAAACTGATGCGTGTAGAGCAGAGCTGTAAAAGCCTGCAGTATAGTTTGGTAATGCAGTTAATAAAGTCGCAGTTAATTAACTTACCTATTGAATGTAAGTTAATACTGTAAATAAGTACTTTAACTGCGAAACAAGCAGTCAGCAGTCAGTACTAACATTCCGACTGTGCAGTTAAAAAAAAAGTTAATTAACTTTAAGTTAATTAACTTTAGTACTTTTTAACTGCTTTTAGTCTTTTTAGTCAGTGAAGTCTTTTTACTGCGATGATTTTACTTTTAGTCAGCAAGTCTTTTAACTACAGTCAATTAACTGTATTTTTTTTTAACTTTTTTTTCTTTTAAATTTCTTTTCTTTTTATTCCATCATGTTTCTTTTAGTTAAAAGACTATAGAAAACGTTAAAAGACTTACAGTTAATTCACTGTAGTTAAAAGACTTGCTGACTAAAAGTTAAATCATCGCAGTAAAAAGACTTTTCACTGACTAAAAAGACTAAAAGCAGTTAAAAAGTACTGCAGTTAATTAACTAAAAGTTAATTAACTTTTTTTTTAACTGTACAGTCGGAATATTAGTACTGACTGCTGACTGCTCGATTTTAGTTAAAGTATTTTTGTAAGTTAAAAGACTTATTGAAATTAGTCTTTTTAGTCAATTAACTGCAGTACCGAAAAGACTGCAGTTTTTACAACTCTGGTGTAGAGGCATTCCGGTGCTATTCGGTTTCCATTGACGGTGGTGTTCACATTGGACTGAAATTTCAGACTTATTTTTTGACTTTTCTCTATCTATATCTCACTCCCACTGGCGAAGTGTGAGTAAGAAAAAGCACAGATACCTATGTCAAAAAAAAGTCTGATATTTCGGTCCAATGTGAACACCGCATTGGGTTCTTATTCTTTGCCGTTTTCATCGGTTCACACTACTTATCAGCTGCTACTGAAAATGAAAAGAATACAGACCGTACTGAATAAAACCGAATATGTGGAAAATAAGCCTTAAGGCAGTATTACATTGTCATATATATATGACTAATGCTAGTCACATAAAATATGGCAAAATATTTGTATATATGATAAGTAGTATTAGACTGTGCCATATAAGTATGCCATATACATATATGATCACAAGGTTTCTAAGGTTTTGCTAAGAAAAATAAAATATATAAAAAATGATATAAATTTGACCAATCACGTTTCATTAAACCCAAATTTTTTTCTAAAGTCAAAATAATTCATGTTTGTCATATAAATAGAGTCATATATACTTTGTCATATAAATTTGACTATAACACTTAAATGACTATATGGCTCAATATTTATTTGGCAGACTTGCCATATATGACAATGTTATACTGCCTTTACTATTCTTATTCTTGAAATAAAAGGCAAAATGTGCCTACTTTTCGGTCGAATACATCATATTATTTCTACGTTATTTCTCTTAAAAATTTCAAAATTCAGTTGGCCTATATTTCGCACATGTTGTTTTATAAAGGGCATAGGTCTGGGTTCGTTATGAATTCCTGTAGGATTTAAAATTCTTTAAGAAAACCCTTCTTATTTTTTTATGCTGTCTTCTTAACATTTCTCTATTACACGCCCATTTCACTTTGAATAGTGATGGCATATTATTATTTTTTATTGCCAATTTATTTGGCCACTTTTAAGAAAGATTCCTTTTTTTTTTTTTAATGCCTTCGGTTTTTTTTATAGGTGATTTCATGGATAATTGGGTCCTTTATGGCAGGTGTTGTTACCTAGGCCAAGCGAATGCTGTAAGTAAAAAAGTTGTGCGATTGAGCGGAAAATGTCAGTCATCACTTTGAATTTATTTGACATAATAATAATGAAAGTATATGAGTATGAAATGGCACATGACAGCTACTCATGGTAGAGTAGATATCCTTGTTGGATGATGGTTGGTAAGTAATAACTTAATTCTTTTGGTTAAATGAAAGGAAACAAATGTTGATGTTGAGTTAGGTAGCAGATGTTATAAAAAGAGAGAAAGGTTGAGGCTTCTGGGATATTCTCGTAGATTAAATGGATTGATGCCATATAATTTGCATACCAAATTCGTTTGATACATCTGCTAGGGATAAAAAACCTTCAAGATTAATAATAATCTATGTATATATTTTACATTATTTCGCGAATATAAAAAGGTTAGTTGATTTGGTCAAAAAGCCCAAAGTTTTCTACAATGATTTCAAATCAACCCAAAAAAAAAATCATATGAATAAATACCTACATATATACATATGTACAAAGTACATACATCGTGCCAATTCTAATGCTTAAATTACAGAAGATTTTTGTTCGAGTGACATTTGATTCATCGAGTTCCAAAATTTAGCTACTTCGAAACCGCGGCGAGTGAGTGAGATGACTCACTTTTTTTCACTTGAAAATCGATTTAGCTAGTAAAAGTGAGTGAGTAGGCGAAATGAAATGAAATGAAACGTCAGCGTACTCGCCGGATGTTTCAGCGGCGGCTTGATGTACATATGTGTTAGTAAATTTACACTTTTGCATAAGTATGCGTTCTTTTCCAAAGGAATTTTAACAAATTTATTCACGAATGTGAAATGAAATAGCAAAACAACAATGTATGTACATAATTAAAAATGAGTATGCATTACATAAAAAATTAGTTTTTTTATACAAACATATGTAAAAATGATATTTGATAAACATTATTAATTTGTTATTTAAATTTTAACTGTAGGTACTTTATATTTTTTAATACAAGTGAAAAATATAATTCAGCATCGCTTGGACGACCCCATCAACTTCGTGAGGACTAACTACAAAACTTTGGAAAAATGTTTAGGAGTGGGGCACACTAACTACACACTAAAGTCACACATTGATTAAATTTTTATTTTTAATAAAGTTTGATTAAATTGAAAAATTAAACCTCAAACAAAGAAAACCAAAGACAACAAATTATAAAAGATAGTCTTTGGTTATGACATTTCATGTGTTCGAAACTATATTCGAAATTACTTATTTCACTTTAAAAGCTAAATCACTTTTGTGAATGAAGGCGAGTCATCTCATTTCACTCGCTCAAATAGCTAAAGCAAGAAACAGATTACAAAGGCAACAGCACCGTCCACAGCAGTAGCTGCCGCCATTATTTTTGAGCCAACGTATTTCAATTATTCAACACAGATATGAACAGTAACAGCAACGTCAACAGCGCCTATAGGCCTAAGTCCTAAATTTGCTGTTGCTGGTGTGGTACAACGTAGAAAATGCTTTGATTTGATATGTCAAACAGATACAAATGTATAGGTGCTGTTGACAATGTGTTTCAGAAATTTTTGCTGGCTAGCGTGCTGTTTGCTGTTGACGGTGCTGGTGCTGCTGTTGGTTTAATCTGTATTTCGCATAAATCTCTTTGAGTAGTTTTCATATCAGTCGATTATGATTATTTTAATCAAAATATTATTTTCATAGGAAGGCTTTAATGATCTTGTGGCTTTTATGGAAATTCAACGTCACTTTAGACTTGTCTGCCTGAACGCTATTGTACCAGGCACCAGCAACTTACCTATCTTATTGATAGATCTTAATACATAAATGTTTGTTGCGATGGGAAGCCAAAATGCCCGCTGGCGTAAAATTCATGGACCTTAAGTCGGGCATAAGGCTCATGGATATTATATCCGGGGAAATTTTATCATCCCATCGCAACAAATTAGTGATGATTAGTGATAAGTTGTTGGTTCAATAGCCCTGCATTTAATTTTTTTTTTTTTTATCAAAGAACACAATTGAAAAAATCAACCGCTCCCCGGTTTTATAGAAACTATAATTTTATTTTAAATACATGTATCCAGTTCAAGGTCTTGTAATATTTTGAATGCATTTTTATGTTTTCTACTGATGGAACTGAAAAAAGATTCTTACGGCTATATTATTGATTTTCTTCAAAGCTAGTTTTACTGAAAAATTAGTTCTATAGGGGTTTCGAGTTTAAAGTTTCTCAAAAAAAATTATTGATTTGATTTATATGTCAAACTATGTATGTATGTATGAATATTTTGATTTAGATGTCAAAGTAATAAAAATGTGTGAAAAACTTAAAACTTGAAACCGCATTCGCAGTTCGCTAGTCGTGTCTCATGTGCAAAGCACTTTAGTGATTTGTTTTGTGTCACAACACAATATTTTACTTACGACCGAAAATTCTCCACACGCACTCTCACTCACAGAATCACATACTGTCACACTGTTGCCATGCTCTAGTCATAGCAGTGATGGAAATCGACTTCTGTTGATAGTACTGAAAGCTGAAAAAAAATAGTACTGAAAATGACCAAATAGTACCGAAATTTTTCCAATCGTGAATTCTACAGGAACTTAATGTTTTATTGGGTGCTGCCATCGTTAGAGGAAAATTTGGTTTGAGTATTCTGATGCCATCGACCATTTGCAGCTATCTTGACTTGGAGATCAAATACTGTTCAATATTTTTTTAACGAGATAGAAGCTTTTTTTTGTATAATGGATAAAAAATAAATAAATTTGACGGCACAACAGCTCATGAAGAACTAGGGCCTAGTGACTTACAACTCTCAACCATTCCTGTGTGCGTGTCTGCAGGAATGGAGGGGACCTACAGTTTATTGCCGAATCCGAACGGCTAACGAGCGGCACTTTTCTGTGACAGGAGATACTCTTGGAGGATTTGTCAATTCTTCGCAAGAGGCAGTAGCCGTTTTTTCTTTAAATAAATAGGTGGCGAGGCTGGGGATCGAACCTTAGACCTCCGGCATGACAGTCCATCGCACTAACCATCACGCCACGGCTACTATAATGGATACATTTTTAAAATTTACATTATGTTAATAAATTCTGAAAAATCTAACGTTCAATAAATAATTTTATATAAATCGGAATCATTTAGGTAGGTTGTTGATTTTGTTTTTTTGGAAACTTAATATAATATTTGACCTATGTTTGAGTACTATTTGGTTTATTTGTTTTTTTCGCGGAGAATTTAAAAAAAAATATTTTTTTTGAGAGAGAAAATTCTCATAGTTTTTTTTTAATATTTGGAATTACCTATTAGTTTTAAAAAAATGTTGACATTTTTTTAGGAAAAATACGTTTGTTTATTTATACAAGGTGTACCCTAATTCGTGGACTAAGTATGTTGTGAGGGCAACATTTATGAGAGGAAAGTTCTATCTTCCCTCTCTTTCTTAGATATATGTATCTCTTAAAGCAATTGAAAACAAAATTTTTATATTGGTTGTTTGTTTTGTAAGGTTAATGACGCAAAAAAATTATTCATAATTAAAACCCTTTTTTCGGTTTTTTTATTAACCATTAAGTACCATTTAATTTCTCCAAAACATTCACTTATGTCGAATTCCTTTTAAGAAAAAATTCGATTTTTTTTCGAAACAGAATCGATTTTCTTTCTTTTAATACAAGGAATTTGTCTAAAAAAATCGATTTTTTTCTGCTAAACAAATTAATTTTTTTGTTTAAAGGAATTCGAAATTAAATAACATAAAATATAAGATGTCACAAAAGGTATATAGCACATCATTCGGTTTAGATTTTTTTTTCATTATCATGCAATTTTTTAGAAACCGCCTCAGCTTATTTAAAAAAGTTTTACAAAATTGATTTTCCTTAATTTTTTAGATACGCAAAAATATTTTTTTTTTTATTATGTACCTACGTAGGTATGTATACCTAGAGCTATGCAAAACCGAGGCAAGTTCCTACCGCATCTACATTCGAACGGTACCTACATTTTTTAAAATTTCCATTATCTTAATTGAAATTTGTAAGAAAATCTCGACTTTTTTGCAAGAAATCTACATAATGACTTTCATCAGACTTAAACCAAACTAGCACTTGATGCGTTCAACTCAGGTGATGAAAATTACAGTATTTGTTAGTCGTTTGCCAATCATTGAAATAGTACTGAAAGTTGATAAGTGGTACTTACGTACTGGGAAAATTAAATAGTACAAAATTCAGTACAATAGTAAGCCTTTTTCCAACCGTGAGTCATAGCCTAGGAACGAGCGAATAATAGGTCTGTTCCTATACTTTAAAACTCTGTCATTTTCTGTGCATTTTACTCTTATTTAATTTTTTTATATGAACTTTGACAGAACGTTGGACAGAAATTCACAGAAATGTACAGAAAATAGAATTAGGCTAATAATTTTCTGTTAACACAAAATTTTTATTCCTTTGGCATCTAAATCAAAATATTCATACATATTTTGACATCTAAATCAAATCAATAATTGTTTTTGATGAAAAACTTAAAACTCGAAACCCCTATAGAACTAGTTCCGTGTGGTCAGTGTTGCCAAGCAGATATTTTCAAAAATCTGGCAAAAGTGACGAAAATAAATCTGCAATGCAGATTTCAAATAAAAATTTAATCATAAAACAACAACAAGAAAATTAAATTAAAAATTCAATACATAAAAATTTAAATTAATTAGATCACAATGTTAATGTTACTAATTTAGATGACATTTTTGTGGTTTGTTATAATAAATTCTTCGAAAATAAGAATTTTACTCAGTGTGGATGCTTCCAATTTATTTCTTATTTTGGTTTTATTTAAATTGATTTGTGAGAAAATGCATTCAACATTTGCCGATGATACAGGAATCGATAGTATTGTCAAAACAAATTTATTAAGAATGGGAATATATTCATTTTCATCCCCCCGTTTTAACGAAAATAAAATGCATGCCAGAAATTCGCTAATGACAGTTTTTTATCCACAGCAATATCAAAAAAATTTAATTTTTCTCAGCTCACTCCACTCGTCATATAAATTTTTAAGATCTTCTTGATCTATTACTTTCGGAAAGAACTCAATTTTTGTCAATTTGTTTAGAAAACAAAATCTTATCTTGACAGATGACTGCGTTTACTCAATTTGATTTCAAGATTAAAATAGAACTGACAGTACCTATATGAATTGTTGCAAAAAGAACAAAGAACGGCGCATTATGCAGACAAAATCTGCAGTTCATATTTGTAGATTTCAAAAGTCTGGGAATAGGTGAAAAATCTGCAAAATGCAGATAAATTTGCACTATTGGCAACGCTGCTTGTGGTATACCATTTTTAGGAGTATGTAATTAAGAGATGGAGTTGTTAATTTTTGATCTGTAAAATCTGTTTGTAAGGAACTATTTAATGAAATAAAACATTTTTGTTCAAAACGACATGGATTCCAGTGCGTTCGATTTTCGATAGCTTTCTCAAAACCAATTGACACGATTAAGATGTGCTTTTTACATGAGAGTGCAGCTTAGCTATTTCTGTGGATCTTACCTTTAAAGAGCAACATACGTTAATCTTCAAATTTCAATTTGTGTAGGTAGTTTGTTAAGGTTGAAGAATGAAAAGCAGTTAATGTTTGATTCGGTTGTCTCGTTGTTTGTTCAATGCTCAAACTCTCAATTTTCTTGCTTATGTTTGATGACAATTCGCAATTGTCAGCGACCACTCATGTGAATGAAATGTCAAAATACGCGACCATTCGCAGTTTGCTAGTCGTGTATCGGTGCACTCCACACACACTCGCACTCACAGAATCACATACTGTCACACTGTTAATAGTCATAGCGTAGGAACGAGCGAATAATATTTTTCATGTCAGTTAACATTTAAATTTTCGTAAGTTTACAGTTTTGAAATGACCAGTGGGCATGTACATATTTACCTATACTTACATTTATATAGTAAAATGAAAAAATAATTATCATTATCAATATTTGTATACATATAATATTTTGTAAAACATTAAACTTTATTATTATTTATGTCCCATTATTAAAAGCTTATAAATAAGTATATTTTATAATAAGTGTTTAATATTGTCAAAACACGAAATGTATACCTACTCTAGTCTAACCCAAAAATTACATTTTTATATGAGTCAATGTAGGTTTGATGTTATTAACACGGGTGATTCTGGAATGGGAGACAATTATTGTATTAAATTATACATTGAAAGCATAAAATTAATATTCGATTAACGTATTGAATTTGTCAATGAAAACCTACTAAAACTTTGCCTTGTTCGTTATTTTCATAAAAAATAAAATGCACAGAACATTTATATATGAAGGGCAAATAATTACGACCCAGTCAGGCTTTATTTTTTTAAAAGTCAAAAGATGCGATTTCATTTTATTTTATATACATATATTAACCTTACTATAAAATCATTTAAATTTACTGCAAACGGTGAGTTTATCTTACAATAAGCCAACAGATAAAAAGCTTCATCGTGTTCCTACAATGTTTCTGTTACCTTATTTAAAGTGCAAAAGTTTTCCCAAAACATGGTTTTCGGCAATTTAAGACATCTACCGAACGTTCCTTTCACCAGTTGTTATCTTTCTTTTAAGTATAGGTAACTACCTAAATATCGGTAGAATATTTAAGAAATTTAAGGAGTTTACAAAGGTGTTTATTCGGTTTATATTTGGGTTGCACGTTAGTAAGTTAAATGAAAGCCACTACATTTTCATTCATATTTCACTTGATATCACTGATTCTTCTGCACCAATTCCTTCTATTGTAGGATGGTGGACCTAAACTTCATGCCAAACTCTTTCCCCCATCAGGGAAGGGAAATAGAATTTATACTGTGAGAAAAAAAAAGAAGAAGAAAAAGAATATTCTGTGGAAACATCTTGGGTAATTTCAGGTCAGTGGTTTCGATTGGAGGTTATTCGATAAGAAGACAATGTTGACGACAATGATTTTGAGTGCAAGCTCTGGAAAAGTCTTACTCTCTCACAAATATTTTTCAATTTAGAGATGGTATTCCTTAGTTCTATAGATTTATTTTGTTTTTGATATTCTTTGTCCGTATTGCGTTCTTGTGCGGATATAACTTTAAATCAGTTGTTTTATGTTTTGGATTAAACATTGTTTTCTGCTACTTTTGAAAAATGATATCTTTAAGAAAGAAAACTGTTTTATTATATTATATATTATATAATTATAGAATGAATATAGAAAAGCTTATGATTGTTAAGAAATCGGGAGGTTTGCCAATTTTTTTGACAGAAAGTGAGAAATAATCTTTGCAGAATCGTAAAACGGGTCAACGGGGTTACTTTACTGTTTCGGGGAGATTTCCGAAAATATAAGGAAACCCATTATAATATGTTCAAAGGGTAGATAAGTTTCCTCAATAACCTCTGTCAATCAACTCCTACTCTCAACTTCCCCGTGGTGAACATCGGGTGCCTAGTACCTTTAACTGAAGATGGGGTTGCAATCCCTGTGGATGGTTTTAGGTGGCAGCAAAGGAAAGAGGGGGAGTGTTAGAAGTGATAGTCGGAGGACACAGCCTGCACGACAACACTTCCGGTAAAGTACTCAGGCTGATTGATTTCGCGGCGGGGCGAAATGTCATCATAACAGGCACTTATTCCCACACCTCAATATACACAAAGAACCAGATTGATCATGTTGCGATAGACGCCAGACATGCCTGGATGTCTGAACTTTCCGAGGTGCCAACATAGACTCGGATCACTACTTGGTGGTAGCTTAAGTACGAGCGGATGCTGTAAACCGATTTAACATCGCGAAGCTAAAATCGCAAGAGATAGCCAGGACTTTTGCTATTACTATTTGATAATAGTTTAAATAATAACAAATTAAAGTGTCATGTCTAAGGTGACCATACGTCCCACTCTGGGCGGGACAGTCCCGTTTTCGAGCTATATGTGTCCCGCTGTCCCCAAAGAACGCAAAATGTTCCGCTTTGAAAATAGTCGATGAATGCACATAATATGATAAATCTTTTAAAGAATTCTTTAATAAAGCTGACAAAAAATCCTCTGGCCTATAGTAAAACTAAATTTCTTAAATAGATGCCTGCACTGAAAAAGGTTTTGAAAATATTGCAGATTTTTGAATACATTAAAACAATTATTTTTTTTTTAATCCACAGATCTAAATTTGGATTGTTTTCTATGCATCGTAACGTAAGATCTGCAGCGGCTAAGTTTAGTTTTACTTTAAAATAAATCTGAAATGTTATTGTTTGCAGTAATTGCAGAATATTTAAAAACTAGTTCAAGTGAAACAGTAGAGGAAAAAAAAGAACCATTTAAATTTTGTTTGTGTTGCAAATAGTTTTTTTTTTTTATTTATTGGCACATCAAAATAACAAATTATTTTAATAATATATTTCAAGTTTAACAGTGGAGAATAAATACATTAATGAATAAGAAAAAATAAAAAAAAACTAGATTTCTTGGGAACTTTCGTTAAAGTTCGAGGTAATTTCTAACAAACTAATCATTTCTGGAGAGTATCGTACTTTGAAGTCTTTTTCAGTTCTAACATGCCTTAGCGAAGAAAAAGAAATAAGAAGTTCCGATGAGGCTGCAAGCATGTTAAATAGGTCTTCATTCTGCCGCATCCTTGAAACCTTACAATTATTTTGGTACCTATATTTTTTGTAGTCTTTATTTTTGGATTCCTGAGCTTCTTCTGATAGTTCTCCGATTGGTAACGACTGATACTACTTCGGCCATGAGCCAAAATTTTATGAAGGGTAGGTGCAAGAGTTTCTGTTCGGGAAACTTTTCAATAAATTTGGTGTTTCCATTCCATAAACTTCAAACTTTGAACCGTAAACATTTTCTCTGCAGTTTAGAACGTTAAGTATTACTTAAAGCCTTCTTATCACCTCCATTTTGACTAGGAAATTCCCATTTTTAAGTTCTTTAAAACTAATTTGTTTGTTAAAATGCAAGTAGCGTATATGACTTATTAATTACGTGGTTGCTTTATAACTAATCATTTTAACAATTTTTGTATATTTATATATCTACTCCTTTTGTGATGATAATATGAAAAGGCACCTAATAACGTTCTTATTACATTAACCCGACGTTGGTGACGCAAATTTGACTTTGATCAATGGTGACGCCGCCGGTCTTACGGACCGGGTTTTTAAACTGAAGTTTTTTTGAAACGTTTTATTAATAGTTGGTGTTTTTTGTTTTAAATATATGTTCCTTGACAGTAAAACAAAGATATTAAATCAACATAAGCTCTTTTGTTTCAATATAAAAATTCACAAAAAATGTTTTCTAAGAGCATTAAAAATAACAAGTTTTTTAAAATACATTTTTTAAAATTATGTAAAAAATCAAAAAAATCACATATTCAAATAAAAATTAGGTTTTTTGGTCTCTCGACACTAGAAACCTTAATAAAATAAACAAAAATAAATAATAATACAAAATAATAAAAAAATAATCCTTGATTATTTTACCTACATAAACGGTGACGCACGGTCTTATGGACCAGGTTAGCATATAAAATACACAACGTGTGCTCACTACGAAGTTTCGTCGACAACTAATGGTGGGGGACGTGCAATGCGGCAGCTACTCGAAACAGCAAAAAAAAAAAAATAACGGAGAATAAAGTTATTCGCACTTTTTTGCACACCCGGTCTCACAGACCAGTAGGTCACCATTGGCGGGTTAAATAAAAAGGATTACACAACAGGTGCTTAATCTGTCATAAAAATGAATAGATTTTTTTACAAATCACGAAAACTACCTGTTTTATCATTAAAAAACTACCTGATTTATCATAAAAAAATTATACCTAGATATAAAATATTTATTACATGTATAGTTAAGAATACACTTTCACATGCAAAAATAATGTTTTTATGCGATCACTTGCCCTTTTTAGGATAATAATAAAAAAAAAAGCCATAAATAAAAAAAAATCCTTCTTTAATAAAATCTCTCTAAACCGCAAATAGGCAAAAACTGGCAGCTGAATTTTGTACTACATGTTTCAAAAATGTTTAAAGATTAAATTTCCGTTGAGTTTAGACCAAGCACTCTTAAGCGGGTTTTTATAACTCAACACAAATTCAAAAAATTGAGCCAAAAACAGTTTTTTGAAAATCTTAAAATTTTGCAATTAACAAAAAAAAAAACTCAACACAAATTCAAAAAATTGAGCCAAAAACAGTTTTTTGAAAATCTTAAAATTTTGCAATTATCAAAAAAAAAAAATTTGATCATAATTGTAATACAAATGGTCCTTTTTACAATCTCAAATTAAAAAAAATATAATCTATAAACAAGGTTTTTAGACTTTAAAGCCGAAGCTCTGAAAATTTTTATATTTTCTTTGATTTTAAAAATAAGGACACTTTGACTACCTGTATCATCCGAATCCTTCGACCGATTTTAAAATTTCTTTCGGCTCTCGAAGCTTCCAATATTTCCTAATCCAGTAAAAGAAATAGTTTTGGATTTTAAGCACACACGAAAATTGAATTTTGCAAAAAGGCGCCACAGTGCGACACGCACGTTGGAGAAAATAGTGTGGTGAATAAAAAACATTTTTTTGCGAGGTCGGTTAACACTCTCGAAAAGAAAATTACATTCACTCATAGCGTTATTTGCATGAAAATGTTTTTTGTATCCAAAAATAATTGTTTTCCATTTTAGCCATTTGACATCAAACGAAATAGGTACCCTACGGGTTCCTTACACCAAGACTTTGGTTTTGGACTTTATACAATACTAGCCGATAATAACCAGCGTTGCCCGGGTCTTCTTCAGTAAAACTTTATGACAATCAAACATTAACCAAAGAGATGATGAAAATCATCACTCGAAATTTTTTAGCTTAAAGAGCCCTACACACCATCCATGTTACTTGTCAGGTAACATTCACTTTTTTTTTGTCAGGTAACATTGATGAAAATAAGCCTCTATACAGTACATGATGATAATTGACAATGATTTTGCTCAAGTTATGTTTGTGGGTTGTGTCTTGTGTGTGTTTGAATTTTCATCAACTTCTGCAAGCCTCTTCGGAGGTTTTCATAGGATTGAAGTTTTAAATCTTTTTTCCACAAACATTCAATTTCTTTGTACTAATAAGCGCGTTGTGTAATAAGCGCCCCCGTATCACCTTTGCGTACGACCTTGACTGTGTAGTTACTCAGCAAAAAAATTAGAAAAACAATTTTGATCCCTTACTCTACTGGTACACGCTCTTGCCTCTAAATAAGTTCGTTTCCATTCACCATCACCAACCACCCACCGCAAAACCAACCAATTTCAGTAGATACAAGAATATTTTTCTGCTGAAAATATTATACCTACCTACTCACATAAAATCCAAATTTTCGATTTTTGCCTTTAATTATGTGGTTTTCGATTCAACAAACAAATAAAAGTTGAAATTTTTGGAACCACTATCTCGCTCCCACCCTTACCCAAGGCCCATGCACAAGGTTTGAATTGTTTTTTTTTTTTTTTTCTTGTTATTTTTTGTCGATGAAGAATAATTCGCTGCCAAGAAACCTGCATACATATTTTTACGGCCCCATCACTAACATCTTCATTAAAAAAAATATGTTTACCATTTTTTTTACTCCATTAATAAAGTATTAAAAGAACAAAAAAAAATTTTTTCCATTCTGGAAATTACCTCAATCCTCGCATAAATTTGCCTTCTTTACCGAAAAGTGCAATCAGCATCAAAGCAAAGCAACAACCATTAATGATTTGACTAACCAGTCAAATCTGCCACAAAAAGTAATTTTCCATCAATTCAATTCAATTAATTTTTATTGAACTTTATAATATTTACAATTTGTCTTAATAATTAACAAAAATGATATTTTTGGTTTTGTTGGCACATAGGGGGCCTTACGTTATACAATGGCAAGTTTTTAAGTTACAAAATATATATTTATAAATTATTATGATATCTTAAATTAAAAAGTCCATGTCCCGCGTACCTAATCACGGGTGTAATATTTTTGGTGATGGGGTTTCACCGCGCAACGCTTTAATTCGTTTGGAATGTGGAATATGTCCAGTTACAATACCAAATGCATTTATGCGGGTTGCGTTAAAAATGTATTTTAATTTATTGATTCAATTCGATATGGTTCTGGTTGTCTATTTTCTGCACGACAATGCGGCCAAAAACAAAATTTTTAAAATTGTGTACCATTTAATTTAAAAAATAATTAATTGTGTAGATTTTTTTACACTTCATGGCTCAACGGAGAAAAGAAGGAATCTTCTTGTCTGGTTTCAACATTTAACCCACAACACAAGTCCATCTTATGTGAATCGCATCTTATGTGAATCACTTATGGGGTTTTCCATTGGTAAATTAAGATTTCAATGGAAAAATTGATTCATTTTGTGGCGGAACACAATTTCAAATTGATTTATTTTTGTCACTGTATTTGTGCATTATTGCTTCTATGTCAATATTAAAAAAGAATTTTCACCCCTCGATTTACTTTTAGAAGAGAAATATGAACTTCGATAAAGTTGCCGGTTCATTCTTAACTGCTACCAATTATTTATTACCAATCATTTTCCACATTTTTCAACATAGTTTTTACAACCGAAATATCAACGAAGAACATTTGCAAACTGACAGCTGGATTTATTGGTATTAGTACAAGGAGGGGTAAATCTTCCGAAAAATTTAGATTTGCAAATTTGATTTAAAATCAAAAATAAATCAATTTATTTTGCCCAATGGAACGTAAAAAGAGGGGAAATTGTCTTTTTGACAGATCCCAATCAAAAATAAATTGATTTATTTTACCAATGGAAAACCTTATTACAATGCAAAAAACAACAATGTACGCGATTTTCACTCACTAAATGAAATTAAAAATTCAAGATGAACTTTTTCTTAACGACCACCATGAACATTCATATGCCTATAAATAATCAGGACTCCTTGATGTAGATGACTCCCTTTGCCATGATTAAAGTGCTAAGAAGTTCTCACTTTTCAAAAATTATATCTAGGTATACATCGATATCTAAATCAATTCTTACATTTATAGTCCCACCAATGAATTTTCTCGTCAGTATGATGTTAGACAAATAATTTAGGACCAAGTAAGAAGACCAAATTTTAAAAGCTCTTTTTTATAGGTAATAAATATTTTTATATGATTCGATTTTTCATTGTAGGACACAACATACTTATTATTCCTATCTCGTGTAAAATTTTTCTTCAGATTTATGCTCCAAAGGATGATTCAGATTTCAGACAAAAGCTACCTAGAATTTTATTTTATTTCATGAAAAGAATTACATTTCAGATAAGAAAAACGCGCCTTCAAAAGGTCTGTAATAAATATCCAGCCTCACTGGGTAATTATCAATTAGTAGCCATTTTTGGTTGATTTACGCACTCAATTTCTATGCTTGCCTTACCTATACAATTTCCAAATTTTAATGTGCCTCAATAGAGAGAACAAATTACCGGGCGTTACAGAGATTTTCTTATACCTCCGTCGTTTTCAATATCCAACCCATCGAAAAGTTCCTAAGCTCCGTCGACAAAAAAAAAAGAAATATAATAATAATACACAGAGCCGACAAGGATACCTTGTAGAAAAAGGGACCTTCATATAAATATCTTTTATATTACATAAATGAGTATAATAAAATATCGAATAACGTCAACTAAATGGGTCTCCTAGACTAGTGTATCGGTATCACCCTAAAAATACCTACACTCTCTTCTATCACGGGCTTCCTTTATTGATTAAAATGAATGAAAGGAAATGTTAAAAGGAACGGGGTCGTTTGGGTAGTTCAGTCCATTAACACAAATCAATGCTTTCGGATCCTTGATCAACGATTATGATGATGATAATAGCACAAGGACTATGAGGGTCTTTAAGGGTATGGAGAGTTTTGCCTCAGTGGTTTAGTGAGAGTCGTTTGATACTGTTATGTCAAATTGAAAATGAAAGCACAAAATGAAGTTTAAAAGCAGAAAGATGATAGCCTGGTAACCATACGAAACTAAAATAATATAACTACGTGTCATACACAGTACACAAGGATTATTTTCTCAAAGTTATAGGAGATACCTTTAGATTGTTCTATATCTATATGCCTATGTAAAATAGGTCGCTAAGACTCACAAGCTCATAACGCTTTCGCTATGAAAAAGTTATGAGATCTCATGAAGAGCCAAGCCCTTAAGTCTATTAGGCCTAACTCTCCAAGCCCACAAAAACTGGTATTTAAAATAAATTCATAATACAAGTTTTTGCCTCCTCAAGTGTCCGATAATTGAGAGCTTTCATTCTTACCGTAAATATTATGTTTTTATTTTTGGGAAAATTGAAAATAAATTTGTTGCGTCAACAATAACAATAATTCTTGGAAGTTTTTTTTAGCAAAAGTTGTTGCGATAAAAACGTTATTTCATTAAAATGTAAACATACGTAAAAACTCTTGAATTTTTTTTTATAGAGAGGTTTATTTTTACATTTCGTTAAAAACTCATTTATTGCAAAAATGTTTGTTAAAAAATACTGGGCTAATAAAAGTTATTTTACTTAGCCGTTTTACTCCATGGGCGAAAAATGAAAAGTGGGGCCTTTTTGGAAAACTTGTAAGTTTGTACGTAATTGTAATTTGCACATTCCTGACACAACAGGTTTTTAGTGTGCGGAAAGCAAGTTGTTGATATTTTGTTCTTTCTACATATCTTTATAAAAATAAAAATATTTAAAGCAGCTTCAGTGTCATGCAGGGAAAATGACTTCTTGAAAAATATATATTATCGCAAATAATAAAAATTAAAATGGTTTCAACAAAAAAGTTATACAACTTGAAAACACAATTTTACGTTTTGATTGTGATTGACAAACAGAAAATTGCTGTGACAAGAATTACATTCTTGATCTGATTAACTTGATTTTTGAACATTAAAAAATTAATTCTTGTAGTAAGAACAATTTCATAAGCAGCAATCTAAAGCTTATAATTGTTTATTTTAGCAACGAAAGATAGGAACTCATGTTTGTTTTATTATGTTTATGACGCAAAAAAGTTACCATTCAAAAAATAAACGTTTTTCGTTTTTTTTTTTTTTGGGTGAAGTATTTTTGGTTTTGTTTTAATTTTTTAAGAAAGAATTTAACATTTGGTTTACAGTATTTGACTAAGAATAAGGGCACTGAATATTAAAATAAACAGTGGCACTTAACCACACAAAATTTTGAAAAATATCAACTTGAAAAAAAAAATCAAGAATGAGGAAGCTAGAACGATTAATGAGAGGACTCCCCCGATAAAATTTTATACCAAAAGATTGTTGAGGATAACAACAATCTCCTGGTAGCACAAGAAACGGCTGTCAAGCGCAACAGGCCTTGAGAAGAGACCAACCGATCTGGTAAAAAAAAATTAAGCTCCCAGAGCAGCGCAACTCCGTCCTGTAAGTGAGGTTGTCAGGGATGACCTCTAAGGATCGATTGTTGATGAGCGCTCCACAAACAACAAAGGTCTGTTGAATGTTTGGAACACAATCACAGCAAACGAGGGCCCTTATCTCAGTTTGGACTCTGGCGAGATGTTCAAGGGATACAGGGTAATCAGGTGCGCGGACATAGGTTCTCTAGGGAGCTTCTTAGGAAAAACATCGCGAAGATTAGCGATAACTGGGAGGGCTTGAGGCTCAAGTTTATCCCAGCTTAGGACGTCCTTCAACAACCGAAATCTCGCATCTGGTTGCCCCTCTGGCTATCATGCCAAGTATAGACAGGAGCCGATACGTGGTCTTCAGATGCTAAATCCGCTGGTTCCGATGCATGACTGGGCTGTCATCAAGGTTGAGAAACTGAGGAAGTGTCTTATGTTTTTAATATCAGTGAGGAGAGCTTAGGGGCCGAAATCAAACTACGCTTTGGCATAAGGAATGCCAAAATAAAGATTCTGCAAAGTCAGGGAGCAGACCCCGACAAAGTTGATGAAAACGTTGGCATGGACGACGTCATCAGCAAAGTCGAAAATTATGAAGGGTGGGGAAGACGTGTTAAGACTAGTACGCAGATCGGGAAAAATTTTTCTTTTCATACAAAATTTTTCCCAGGACAAATTTTGTCTTCAGTTTTTTTCCAGACAATACGCAGTTCACGCGCAAAATTGTGACGTTTGTACCCGCTGAAGGGTGAAGTCTCCACTAAAATTTGACAGGAAAAATAATGTTCGCAGCATTATTTTGCGGGAAAAATTTTGACAGAGGTCAATAATTTTGCACGATAAACACTTATCAACTTTTATCTATCGATAGTTTTACAAAAAGAAAGACATTAATTTTGCGCGATTTTCCCAACGTTTTTGTAGAGATTAGAATTGTAGAGATAAAATTTGTCTTTTCCCGATCTGCGTACTAAGCTTTAGATGTTACTATTGTTAATAACAATTTTAATCCATCGGTGGAGAATTGGAGAGTGTCCCTGGTGGCATCGGATCACAGATGGATTCTTTTGCAATATAAATTTCGAGGCTGGAACCCCTCCCCCTTATAGAATTGTCTGGAATAAAATCAGTCAAATTGTTAATTATAAATAGTGCATTATACTAAATATGAGTCCAGACTCTTGAAGATCTAGAGTCAAAGGTGTGAAAACCTTTGAAAAGCATCAATTAACACTGATTTTAAGGTCTCTTTCCAGGTGAAATAAAGCCGAAAAACCCTTCCCCAAAGGAAGAATGAGGATCTGTCAAACCTCAGGAAGTTTGTTGTTGAATATCTGCCATAAACACAAGTTTTATCAACCTTATAAAGATTGATCAGAGTCTACAAGCGAACTCTCGCATCAGCCACTCGGCCACTGCCACTCTATCGAAAATATAAAAGATTTGGCAAGGCTTAGTAAAGTTCTACCGAAAGACCACTGCAACTGCAACCCTTCGTTCTTAATTGGATTGTGGACAGTTTCTCCAACTGATTCCCTGGAGTTAATGATGGTGACACACTTTCCGGGCTGCGAAGACAGTTACTTCGTACGTAACGCTTAGAACTCGTATCGTAGGCTCGCGACATTTTTAGAGCGTAATACCGTTATAAACTCAGAAAATATTGGTGAGGAATTAAAACTTTCTAACCATTTAAGTCTCCAGGTCTAGACGGCATCTTTCCAATTATGCTACAAAAGCTAGAAATTGTGGCAATCCAATGGCTGTAGATGTCTCTTACTTAATCATAACCTACAGTTTATTGCCGAACCCGAACGGCTAAGGTGAGTGACACTTTTCTATGACCTCTAGCATGACGGTCCAACGCACTAACCAATATACCTAACCCTAGTTTAGCCTAAAAACATTCCGTAAAAAGTGGGGCCTCTAGTCGAAGATGATATTGTGGACCTACACAGCCGTGGTACCAGTGGTCCTCACGTATGGTTCGATTGTATGGTATGGTGGCCCGCTTTTAATAAAGCTTATCAAATCGATAAACTTAAAAAGGTCCATCCATCCACCCAGGTAGGAGTGGATGATGACCTCGTGACGAGAGGCTTTGACAAAACTATTTTCCCTGCTGGTTCAAATATGGAGTGTGGAGTTGGTTCAGGTGTTGTTACCGAATCACTGAATACATATTTCCAGATCTTACCGGCCCAACTTCGCTAATGTTTTCCAGGCAGAATTACTGGTATTTAGGGAAGCATATGCAAGTTACTCAAACTAGACCCTAAACAAAACCGTAATACCGCCATCCTATATCAAAACCCGAACTACTGATCGGAGAATATGCGGCGAGGATGGGCTTCCCTCACAATACTTCCTGCCATAGTTGTAGAGACCAGCAGGGAAGGGAAATTGTCTTCCTCTCATGTAAATATCCCGTTCTATCCAGAATGAGAGCGCAGTCATTTGACAAAGCCTATTTTGACGACCTCAATGAACTCTCTGAACTAAAGGTCAAAAACTTGATATCCTTTCTCAATGCGACGAAATGCCTTTAAGGTTAACATGGTAGCTCCTGGAACATGTTCTCCGTCACACTCCCTAGACCACAAGCAAGTGGAAAAGGATATCTCACAAAGGTCACACGAGTTATGGTATCAAAACGTCGCGTCGCTAACTGGTTCACAGAGCTAGGTTAATCGGGGCTGCCGTTTCCACCTACACCTAAACCAGTTAAAATTAAAAGCAGAGTAAAAGAAAAGACATGTGGAGTTTCGATTTAGAAAACTTTAAAAAATAACTTAAACTTTTTATAATAATGAATTAAATTACCTCGAAAACGCCTTGTTGACGAGTGATTTTTTACTTTTCTTAATTTTGTTTACTTTCAAGTTACTGACGGGCATACACCATATAAGCTACTAATTCAAAAAAAATACGATAAGAAATCTATGCGATTGGTTGGTATTTTGGGGTGGAACATTTTTATTTTCGTTCTCATAGTTTCCATACCTTTTTGTCATTTTCCCTTGAAATATTTTTTTAAAATTTTATATTAGCTAACAAAACACGTCTATTCTTGCTTAAAATAAACAAAAACATAAATCAGCAAATTTTGTTAGTTAATGCATAAACAAAATATTGGTGTGAGGGTTTTTCTGTCCATGCAATGCTACGTAATATCCAACACTGACAGGATTTTCTCTAAGTCGTATTAATAGTGGTTCGGGGATAATATTTTGAATTTTCGAATTTGATTTAGGAGTCGTTAGGTATAACATTTCGCTTTTTTTTGAATAAAATTTACTTTTTTTATGGTATTTTATTTATGTCTTTAAAACATACCATCTGTGCTGTATCAGATAATTGTAAAAACCCGAAAAATGGCCTTTAAAGCGTGACAACCCTATTATGCCTTGACCACTTCACGTTAGGCAACCCTTGCGCACAATGTTTGTTTAAACACTACCTACAAAACTGCATACTTCTTATCTGGTACCTCTATGAGGGTAGGTCGTTCTATGGCGGGCTCTTAGACTATATGGTGTTGTTTTAGATCTCATTTATTTTTAATATAGGAGAACTTGGCTCTTTTTTTTTTAACTTATGTTTTTTTGTGATCAAACTTACAAATAAATACCTATTTCGAAAAAAATGTGTATTCATTATTCTAATAAGAAAATGTGATTTTTTATTCAGGGATAATCTAAAGTAACATACATTACATACTTTAATGTGCTTTGGTCAGCTCGATTAACTCGGTTTTATCTTTTCTGATATGATACATTATGAAATGTTTTTAAAGATTTTATATTTTATCCTGAAAATTAATTATTGTGCAGACAAAAAAAAAGTATACATATTTATAAAATCACATAAACTATTAAATCACTCCCTATCCTTTGGGTTTCAAATTAAAAAATCTGCCTTTATAAGCAGGAAATAAAGGAACAAAGGAGGAAGAAATCAATCCGCCCCATCCCTGCATAAACTCGGAACGTTTAGTGTGTCCCTATTCAATTTCGATTACACAAAACTTTTTTAATCGATGGCACAGTGCCGATGCTGAATATTCACGAAAACTTCATGAATACTAATCAATCGGAAGGACTTAATAATTCTGAATTTGATTTCATGGAAATAAGCTATGGGAATGAGACAGCTTCTGAAGGAGCTAAAAAGGATTGAACGTTAATATTGGTGAAATATTGATTTTTACTGCGGCAGGTGGCAGCCAACAAAAATCGTACTTATGCTAATGTGAAGATGCCAAGGAAGTTGTTGAGAGCTGATACGTTAAATGAGTCCATGCATATCCAAAGAATTCAGTTCTAGGTTTAAATTTTTTTTCGGAGTAAAACAGTCAAATATCAGAAAAAAAATATTTGCTAGGCTGGCCGTTTCAAAATATGGAACTATGAGGTTATTTTAATATTTATATCTTGTAAACAAATGATAAGTAAAAATAAAATGGCTAATTGGCTGAGTTACATCATATTGGATGTCGGGAAATTTTCGAAACATCATATTTTTCCAACAAGTGTAAAAGTGAAACACTAGATACTTTAAATTATAACAAAAATCATAACGTAACTAACCTAGGTCCATAGTTGGTATAACTAAAAGAAAAAGAAAATTCCATAAATATGTTTATCATACCTGTCTATATTTATCATACCTATCTATACGTCTAATATACTACCGTTGTTTAAGTCGTGATCGAGAGAAGCCGATTTTTGTCATTTAAGAATATTTGAAAAATAAACTTTCCCTTTCATTCATCAGAAAACAGCTGTAGTTTCACAGCCGTGTTTTATTTGGGGTAAAAAACCCAAATAAAAGATATTTTGTTACAAATAAAAAGCAAACAAAAAATAACTTTAACCAAAAATTAATTATAGAAACATAAAATCGACAATTTTTCAGAAGATTATGATAAGAAAACATACATAATGTTACTCCTTCTCAAATAATTCATGTGATAGATTGAACGGGTTTCAGCGATAAATGCTTCAGGAAGGGGTTGTTCGTAGATTATGGTCAAGATAAATTCACACGTAGAAATAAGTTTCTGAAAATTTTTTTGGCGTTTTTTTAATTTCACTAAAAATCTCTTGAAAGTTTCACACGATTAAACTAAATCATGGAAGATTTTCTGTATTTTTTCCTTTTAAAATGGTGTGTGTGGTTGCACGCACACATACATGGGTACGTAGTGTAAAGAAGAATGTCAAAAAAAATTTCTGTAACCGACGACCGGGGAGAATTTGTTTACCCCTCATACTTTCTGACCTTTCACCCAGACCGAAAGTAACCGGAAACTCAGTTTACTCGTGCGAAATGGGACTTAGATGTCGTTCATGTATCCTGTAGTAGATGACGTCTTCGGCGATAATTTTGTTGGATAAAAAACATGATTTGTTAACTGAATTGTATGTGGTTTTCCATTTGGATATAGTTTATAAGTTTATCAAAATCTAGATTTCGAATAAAAACCACCAAATCTTATCGAAATCAACAAGATTTCCAGATTATTTAATCTAGAAAATTACTGCAAAATCTTCTTGGAACAGTATACTAATGTGAAACAAACACACTTAATTGCCCATTTTTTTTCTTCAAAACAACACTTCAGCAATAAAAACGAAACTGAAAAGAAAGTTTATTGTACCTACTCTACTCGGGTAGTGAGTTTTTTTTTTTTTCAAAAAAATCTAGTTTATGTGTGAAAGATTCAGTGAAATTTTGTAATTTTATTGCGGAAAATTGCTCCTGTTCAAAGAAGAACAGAAAAAGATTTATTTTATTGCCCAATGGAAAAACATACCATGAACACATCCATCGAGATTCAAATGAAATTATCAATCGCACCAACATCTAACAACAAAACCAATAAATTCGATTCGATACTCAACCAAACGTCACAAACCCATCCGCAAACCGCAATCCGCAGTAGGATTCTATACTTCTCGTTTTATCGGCAGTAATCCTACTGTGGATGTTGTAGTTGTAATGCGTGTAAAATTCTACTGTACTATGTATAGCTTTCCCAAAAAAACACGGCTATTGTTTTCAAGAAGTTTCTTATTTCAATAGATACTTTTTTCCTGGGCGAAACATCGCTACACCCACAACAGTGAATTTATTAAGGAAGTGTTGCGCTTGACGTAACTGACAACACTTGTATTTTATAGCCGTATTTTTAATGGCAAAACCACTTAGGTACATACATACCTACATGTGTAAAGTACAATTATAGCTCTCTTATCACAAAATACCTTTCAACATTTTGTAGCATATTTATAACAACCATAACTTTGCTTGCCCGGCCCCCTCTTCCCGCCAGAGAGCCTAATTTCAATATTTCAATTTACCGCAAACGCATAGGTACATTAGGTAAACACATTTCGTTCTCTCTCAAGATAAATTTAAATTTTATTCAAATCTGGTTTGTTTTTGGAAATCCATTATCATTTCTCAGTCATGTTTGCGTTCTGTTTCGCTTTTGCATGTTAACTCTCATAATAGCACTCTTCGTTTTCGGAGGGTAAAATATTCTTGTTTACTATACCTTCATTTACGACCATAAAACATTTAACATTGCATAACCAGAAATAAATTTAAAAAAAACCTGTGCAATACAATTGAAGGAACGGATAACCCACAAGGATGGAAATTACAGTCCCAATCACAAGCCACGAATAGAAACGAAAAATGGCTGGTGAAGAAAATAAATTTTCTTATTTGAGGCAGTTTGGTTTTGATACCATACATTTTTTCTTATTTATGGTCATGAATTAAAATTAACTTTCTTCTAGTAAACTTGAGTGTGATATATTCGTATATAGCATCACATCACAGTTATACAATGTGATGTTGCAGCTGAAATATTTAATGAAATTAAAAATTGTTGTTGTTAAATGTTTACACTCTGTGCGTTCAACTAATAGCGTTTTCGGTAACCTATGAAAAAGCACATAAATATCAATATTTTATGCATTGCTCACATTTTGATGTCAGAGGATACCGATAGATATAGTGACGTTTATTCGAAGGTGCGCAGGTGTTCACCGCATACCCTACCAACATCTTAATTTCCATACGTATAGCCAAAGTTCTCCAAAATACTCATTTGTCTTTCCGTTCTTTAATAACCTATCAATACATACGTCAATAAATAATTAAGATCTGTGTACGAACTCAAATAATCCTCAAACAAAAATCTGAACAAATAATTCACTTCCATTCAAAGTAAAAAAAAAAAGTAGGGTGTTCTTTTAACTTCAGCGCACCGCAAGCTAACACAAATCCACATACAACTACAACATATAATTCAAACTACCTACCTACCAGCCAAAGAAGTATCGATTAACAAAAATTTCTTCGTAGGGTGTTCTTCTTACTTCAGCGCACCCAACTAACCCAAATCAACCAATTTCCTGATTTACATACACATTTATATTAGTTCATATAAAAAAATATAATTGAGGCGCCACCGTAAACCCAAAATTGATTATTTTTAAATCACATTTATCGGTAAATGTGATGAAAAATTTTAAAATTTTCAAAAATTATTTACTACAATATTGTGCATGTTGTGTATGTTGAAAAAAATAAGTTAATAGTTTTATGGAGGTAATTTTAAAAGCGTAGCGAGAAATTTCTATTTTCAACGATTTCTTAAATTTCATTGAAAAAATCGCTTGTCTTGACTTATAAAAAAAATTCTTACAATAATTGTCACTTCCTTATGAAAGGGGTATCAAAAAACTTCAATGAATTATGCATTTTCTTAATGTCAGAATATTACAAAAACTCATTTACAAAAAATATTAAAAATTTCAAATAAAATGTATTTTTAATTTTCTCAAAAAACTAGAAGACATAAAAACATTCGATTTCTTGTGTTCGATTGAAAATTAATATACGCATTGACCACAAACAGTTAATCTAGCACTTCATTTTACAATTTTGAAAAAATTGGTCTACATTTATTTTTCATTTTTTTTATGGAAATTTTAAGCTTTTATGCGAATTTTTTTTTTTAAACTATTGACGGGGCTAGATAGACCCCCCTCCTACAGTAAAAAATGCTTGTTTTTGACCACTCTACAAAAAAAACGTTATCAAATGTTGGTGCCAAAGCTAACGTAGGTACTCTCCTCGAATGGATAATTTTACTGCAGAAAAAACATAGCGAATAGCCTACTAAAAGCACCACGGCACGTCGCACTGGATAGATATGTAGGTATACTGTCGGTATTTAGTTTTCTGTTGCACTTGACAAAGAAATTCGCTGCATAGAAGTATAAATAAATGTTCTTATTTGAACATTTATTTCTCCTGGAAGTCCACAACTGAGTCTCTTGTTCTTGAAAACTACTAATTATCATCCAGTGCTGATGAATCAGATGCTTTTTAGTTTTCAACATTGTATATCCAAACCCGGATCATTTATCTTTATTTTTGGAAAGTTATCCTGCTAGGTTGACGTGCGTCAAGTTAGCAGGACACCCATTTTCTTGTAAACAAAAATAGCGGTTAGTTTATTTTTGCGTAACCAATTAGCAACTAATTACGTACTATATATACTTTTTAATCTCCATTAGAAAAAGTGTCCTGCTAACTTTATACATAATTTACCAACAGCAAGTTGTTTTACGGCCAATTTCGTGACAAAGTTCTAACTCCTATAACTCGGTTTATCGAAAAATTAGAACAATTGAGTTCTAACTCATTTCTTCACAGGTTCTAACGTGTTGAGAACTTCGATTTAGATCTCAGTTTGAGATAGAACTTCGATAAATTTGGACCCTCAAATTCGGGGGTCAGAACTCGGTTTAACAACATTTTGATTTTTTCAAAAAACTTATTTGGTTGGAGATTCTGATACGACTTTAGAAAGAAGTGCAATTCAATTCAATTTGGGATGTATTTGGTTTTCGCTGTAAGCCTTTTTGCGTGCGTCTAAAAATCTATACAACCAGGAAGCTTGCTGCACATAACACAATTTTGTGATTACCTACATGTACTACTATTTCAACAAACTTTAAATACCACTATATTTACTTGGTATTAATGGTAACAGTATAGTGCATTATTGTTACATAGTTTAGACAAAAAGTGCATTTAAGCACTATTTTCCCCATAATAAAAAAATTAATGACGCATCTCGACACTGCAGAATACGAATGTGAATCTGAGAAGCCACGAAAAAAAAACACGATTTTTGTGGCGTTTTTGGACGCATTTTTTTTGCATTTATATATATTTTTTTTAAAGTTATCCTTTTTACCAATTTGAAGAAAAAAGTCGTTATTGTATTTAGTTTATTTGCATATGTTGGTGTTGTTTTTAAATCTCGTGGTATACAAATTTTTTATTTTGTGTATTTTGTTTGTTTTGATTTTTGAACTCGCACCAGATTTTTGTTTTATCAAAGAAAACATGAAGTGTTGCATGTTCAAAGCTTATCTTAAGTCATCTAAACAATTTGTCTGAACCATACATTTATCCATAATCAATGATTCGAGGCAACTGGAACTTTTGATGCACATGCACTCTTAACATCTTTTTGATTTCATTCCACGTGAAAAGTTTGTTCTGAGCTATCGGACTAATAAGAATATTTGCTACTTGGAAATACCACCAAGTATTCAAAAATCAAGTTTTCAACAAATTGAAACTGACAAATATTTAAATATTTATTGACAGAAATTTGTTTCAGAAAATGATACTGGGTGCTACGAAAGTATTAAAATATACGCTAGAACGTCGTTTATTGAAATCGAGATCTAACTCAATAGTAATTTTAGACCGAGTTCTAAGGAAGTGATTAAAAGTGAAGAAATGATCAACTTCTAAATGTTTTTAAAACTATAAGTTCCTAATATAAACCGAGAACGGGAAGTACTGGATCGAGTTTTAAATTGATTTTAGAACTTTGTGAAAAAATTGGCCGTTAATGAATGAAAAATTAATTTTCAAACTTGAAATTAAAAAAATATAATGAAAAGTAGGTAGGTACTTATATAGTCTAAGATCCGCCGTTATACGCCTGACAAAATAATTGGAAAAATCGCCATTTTAAACTCCCCTTATTCACCACAAGCTTAAAAAAAAACACTTCCAGATTGTTGTTTTAGACATTATGACAATTGTACCTATTAACCCACGTACTTACATTTTGCTTATACCTTACCTCTCCAAATATGTAGTCATCTCTCTAAAGGCGATTTTTTTCACTATTGCTCAACTTGAGGCAAACTCTCAAAGTTGATCAACTCGAGAGTTTACTATAACTCGAGAGTTGAAACACAAATTTGAATTTCTTTTTATTCACTTGTTTTTTTTTCTCAACTCCCCAGTTGAATAATATCCCTGAGATATTTGTGAAAATAAAACAGAACTGTCATTTTCACTCTCAAGTTAGCTCGGTCAACTTCTACTTTTTCCGGGAGTTCGAAAATCTAAAGTTGATCAACTCTAGAGCTGAAAATCGAAAGTTAAAAACGTCAACTTTGTGTGAATAAAAACAAATTCACAAGTTGAGAACAAAACTCCTCAAGTTATGTTCAACTTTGAGTGAATAAAATCGGCCTAAAACTATTAAAGTTTTTTCCTCTAACACATTAAGGTCGGTTTTCTTCACTTTTGTTCAACTTGTCGAAAACTCCGAAGTTGGCCAACTCTAGAGTTTATACCAAATCGAGAGTTGGGCGGCAAGTTGAAGTTTGCTTTTCTTCACTACTCAAATTCTTTAGTTTTTCAAAAAATCTCTAGGATATTTGTGACAGACGTGTCACTTATGTCAGTTTCAATATTGTAGATTTGAATTTATTGCGTTTAATTGAATTTGAAATTTAAATGTATGGACTATCTTTATATTGAAAATTAAAAAAAGATAAATTAATGTCGGAAACAAAAAATAAAACAAACCACGCAAAGATGTTTATTCGGTTGAAAAGAAAGACTGGACGGTTTTGAAAATAAAATGAATGGTGTTAAGAAGCATGATGTAGCGAAGACCTGGGTGAAAATTGTTAAGACTTTCAATATCGCACCATATCGTGCAAAGTTAATTTAATTTTTATGTTTTAGTTTGTGTTTATCATGTAGGAAAGAAGAAGTGTTATTTGAATTTCTGTGGCCGAAATATTATAAAATAAAAAGAAATTTGAAAATCGTGTGTTTTATTTATCTTTTATTGTCTTCTTTCAAGAATCAAAAATTATTATTCTACTGCATTTTCGATGTCGAATTTTCCAAAAATAGTTTTGAGTTTATGTTTTCTCGATCTCGATATTAAAATCGAAAATAATTTGGATAAAACAAAAATTCCGGCAAAAATCTAAATTCAGAATCGAAATCTTATGTTTGCTCGGACAACTTCTGCTTTTTTCCGGAGTTGAGAAAATCAAGAGTTGATAAACTTTAGAGTTGAAAATCGGAAGTTGAAAACGTCAACTTTGAGTGAAGAAATACAAAATCACAAGTTGAAAATAAAAATCCTCAAGTTACATATGTTCAACTTCGAGTGAATAAAATCGCCCTAAAAAATTTCAAAATATCGATAGTTGAAAGTTCGAAAATTTTGAGTTTTTGACAACATTTTTGGAAACAATATAGTACCATCGTACTCTCGTAATTTATGTGTCCTTGCACTGATACTGCCTTTAATGAAAATACATATGCGCGTAAGATTGAAAAAAATCAAAAACCGCCGAAAATTGATGAAAAAAATGTATATTATTCAAAAATTCATTTAGAAAAAAAATTTGAAAACACGGGTCAATTTATTTCTTATCTTCTTTTTAAAAATATAAAACTTATTCCAAAGAACATAACCCTGATTCATAGTAATTTCTTTTCCCAACGTCTATTTCTCAGATTTTTTCTTTCAAACGTTTATATCTCGAGTTGCATATTTTCCATATTTTTTGCATATATACTTGACTTTTTCATATTAAAATAATCTATCGATTACAAAAACAACCAACTCTCTATCATTTTTCGTTTATAAAATAGAATCTAAACTTTTATTTTTGTTTACCATAATTTATCCTATTCAAATAAAGATTTTTAAAAAACCACGTATTTTGGATTTTTTAAATAGAATTTTCTTTTTTATGGTATTTTGTTTATATCCGTAAGGCATACCATCTTGGCTGTGTCAGACAATTGTAAAAACCCGAAAAATGACCTTTAAAGCGTGACAACCCTATGCGTTGACCCTTTTATGCTAGGCAACCTTTTGCGCAAAATGTTTGTTTAGACACTACCTACAAAACTGCATACTTTTTAGAATATTATGTATTTGTTTAAAAAGTGCGTCGCTCGAAAAATAAGCATTTTTTAAAAGTGAACAGGCCTCTAGGCAGGAATGGAGAAGAACTACAATTTTTTGCCGAATGTGAACGGCTTATAAGAGAGGCACTTTTTCCTGACAACAGATACTCGGAGGATTTGAGAATATAACTCAGAGCTCTGGTATGACAGCCCAACACACTACAATCACGGCATGGCCTTGCTATACATACAAGTATTTTTAATATTTGTTACTTTGGAAAAGCAGAATAAGCGAAGTGCCAATTATTCAAAAAGGCAATTCAGAAAATCAATAATCCCAGCGGTTCTTAATGCTTTTTGGTTGTGAGTCTGATTGACAGATTTTAAAAAGTAAACATTTGTGAAATCAAATCGAAAAAAATTGATTTTTTATAAGCACAATTTTCTTAAAATAATTTTCCAAAAAATTTATAAAATGGAAATACCTAGAACAGTCCAGTCATTTGGTCCGAAAAGGGAGTTTGCCTGGAAAGTTTTGGAGGAGTTTTGAAAACTGGTATACATATTTATAGATTTTGAGGTACTCTCTTCGAATTTTCACTTTGTCACATCGTAACTTTGACGCTCGCGCGAAAAAAAATAAAATTTTGGTCAAAAACGCCCCAAAGAGTGGGCGGTACAAAATATTTTGTGTGAGTGAATAGTTTAAAATGATATTAACTAAATACTTTTCATAGAACACAACCCTCTTCTTTATCAATTTTGGAGATTATTTTAATTTTTTTTAAAAGTGGGTGTGTCAGTGGGCGGAAATTTATCGTAAAGATGTCTTTTGTGAACTCTTATAACACCTGAAAATTTCATCTAATTCGGTGAAGTGGTTCAGATTTTATCAATCTATTTCGTTTTTTCCTTATACAACGAACCACTGTACGCTTCGCTCGTATCTTTTTAAATATTTGTCTTAAAAAAAAAAGCATAAGACCTAAAATCTAGGAAATTTTCTCAGCTTTAATTTATCTTTTGACAATTTTAGTCGTAATATTAGTTGGAAAGCAGATATTGGCCAAAAACTATTTTTGGTCGCCATTTTTTTAAATTGGTGTGGGTTGTGTGGGCTTGCATTTGAATAAAAATGTAATGCACCTAATGCCTGCCTGTAGTGTAATTTTAAGACAACTTTGAAAATCAGACTATTTGTATGTTATGTTATACCTACCTCCCATTACCCCCTAAGGAACGAACGACCGTGAATTGTGTTAGTAACCACTTGACAAAGAAATTAATAATTTATCAATGGAATGTTAAATTTTTTCTTCTTCTCTACCATATACCTACCATATTCTTAAAACGAAGCATTTTTTCCCAGCAAGGGTTATTGCCGTCTATGAAGAATAATTCCGTGCCAAAAAACCGGAATACATTTTTTACCACCCCACCCATCACTTATCAACATCAAAAAAATTTTACCACTTGTACTACCTAAATAAAGTAGGTACCTACCTATTAAAATAAAAATACATATGTAGGTAGGTATTACCTAAAAAAAAAAAAATTTTGAGCCGATTCTGGAAACCAGATCCCTCCTTGCGCACGTTCTTGTCTTCTTGTGTTCCCACATTACATTTAATCTTCATTTAAAATCTCGAACCTTGAAAATCCGATCATTAGAACTCAAGGTGTAAATTTTGCTGATTTGAACGTAATAAGCACCCCCACATCACCTTTGCTTACCTACGCCCTTGACTGTGTAGTTACTCAACAAAAAGAATTAGAAAAACAAATGTATTAGTGATTCAAGTGCCCCCTTACCCCTTATTGTGCACGCGCTTGCCACTAAATAAGTTCCTTTCCATTCACCATCACCAACCACCAACCTCCAAACCAACAAAAATTTCAGTCTTACCTTAAAATCCAACAATTAGAACTCACGTTGTAAATTTAGTTGATTTTCATGTAATAAGCATCCCCCTATCCTATTTACGTGCGTCCTTGATTGTGTAATTACTCTGAAAAAAAAAATTGAAAATAATTTGTATAAGGGGCGCAAATGCCCCCTTACCCCTCCTTGTGCACGCCTTTGCCTCTAAATAAGTTCGGTTCCATTCACCATCTCCAACCACCCACCGCTAAACAAACCAATTTTAGTAGATTAGATACCTACAAACATTTTTTTCTGCTGCAAATACCTATTATACCTACCTACTCATACCTATACCTACCGACTGTTTATGTTTTGTTTTGTTTTACCATACCTTCCTATACACAAAAATATCACCACGATTCGTCGACGGCGAAACTCTACTCACTATCTCGATCCCACCTACCAAGGCACAGTGCACATGGTTTGAATTGTTTTTTTTTTTATTTTTTGACGATGAAGAATAATTCACTGCCAAAAAACCTGCATACATATTTTTACCACCCCACCATCACTTATCCTCATGAAAAAATTTGTACCTAACCTAAATAAAGCATTAAAAAACCAACCACCCACCGCCAAACCAACCAATTTCAGTCTTACCTTAAAATCCAACAATTAGAACTCAAGTTGTGAATTAACTAAGCCGATTTACATGTAATATAAGCACCCCCCATCCTATTTACGTGCGCCCTTGATTGTTTAATTTACTCAGAAAAAAAAATTAAAAATAATTTTTATTAGGGGTGCATTAAATGCCCATTACCCCTCCTTGTGCACGCCCCTTGCCTAATAAGTTCGTTTCCATTTACCATATCCAGCAAACACCCAACACCAAAACCAAACAATTTCAGTAGCAAACATTTATTTTTGCTGCAAATATTATACCTACCTCTCATTACATACATACCCTATACTCCACTCATTCCTTACTATAGAGAAAAAATCCCTACCGTTGATGTTTTTTTTGTTTTTTATTTGAACTTTTCCTATTACACAATAATATAAACACGATTCGTCGCCGGTGAAAACAACTCTACTCACTATCTCACTCCCACCTACCAAAGGCACATTATACTGCACATGGTTTGAATTGTTTTCTTTTTTTCGATGAAGATTTTTTACTGCCCACCACTTAAATTTTCATCAAAAATTTTTCCTAAAAAAAAAAAACAAAGATATTACCCTACGCCTACCCAAAACAACTCTTTTTTTGAGCCGATTCCAGGAAATCAGCCTACCAAAAATATAGATTTGACTTATCGTCAAATCCACATGCCACAAAAGGCAATTTTCCATGGCAAAACAACTCCTCCTTATAAATAATTGAGCTTGAAGTAAATGTGAGTTGAAAATCTATAAAACAGAATTTTGCAAGGAAAATACCTACATGCTTGATTTTAGAAAATTTCCATACGGTTTTTTTTTGTGGTAAGTTTTTAATTTGTTTATTATTCTGTATTTAACAAAAATTTTCTTTTCTGCTGTATCCTATAGCATACCAGATAAGTGAAATTTGTATTATATCTATTTTTTAAAAGAGTTTTTTTGTTTGTTTGTTAGTTTAGTGCATTACAGCCAAACTGACAAACAAAAAAAGTTACTCTTTTATATAATAGTAAATTTATATTTTAAATGTATATTTTTTTAGTAAACTGTTCAAACAATTTTTGAAAAAATTTTATTTTAAATTTTAAATATTTTGAAGATTAAAAACCCTTTTCAAAACGGTTGTATGTCAGGTATCGTTCTTTTTGGAGCTAAAGCTTAGTTAACAGTTCCCATGCGAAACAAAAAAACGAATTTTCCAAAACTATTTTCCACCTAATCTGTGCCTTAGGTATTTGTATAAAGTCCGAGGCGAAAAATGTTTGCCTTTGCGTAAAGAACCCCTAAGGTAGTTGAATTTATTCTGATTTAATTAATCAAATGGCTTTAAATGGAGAACAATTACTTTTGGATGTAAAAAATATTTGTATGCAAATAACCATGTGAGGTGAATATATTTTTTTTTTCGGATATGTAAATGACCTTGCAAAAAATGATTTTATCCACCACACTAAGGATTAACAAAAAAAATGCCAAAGAGAGGAAAAAATTTGTCAGATGCTGAAATTTGGCATGGACGTTGGTAATGGGACTCTTTAAAAACTGAGAGAGTTCCTCACCGATCCTATGACCGCTAGGTCATTTAAAAGGTAATAAAAATGTTTTTTTTTGAAAATATCTCAAAAATGGTTTGTGCTACAAAAAAAATTCATTCGACAATCTTGTAGCTAAGAAAATTTCGCCTAAAAATGGTCTTCTCGATTTTTTCGTATCATAAACCGTTAAAAATTTACAGCAAATCGAAAAGTCAAAAAATCTCTTAAAAGGGGCCAAAGGTCATGAAAATGTGAGTTTTTTTGCAAATAGGTACCACAAAAATAGTTTGTGTTAGAGAAAAATTTATTCCCCAATCTTGTAGCTGAGACAGTTTCCCATCAAAATGGTCTCATCGGTTTTTTCGTGACTTTAACCATAAAAAAGTAAAAAAAAATCTCTTTAAATGGGGTCCAAAGCCATCAAAATGGGAGTTTTTGGCAACTGTCTCAAAATTTTACTCCCCAATCTTGTAGCTCATGTAATTTTTAACAAAAAATGGCCTTTCAATTTTTTTAGCATTATTCGTTAAAAATTACAGAAATTTGAAAATTCGCAAGTATCGCACAATTTGGTTAATTTTGCGATACTTGCCATGTTTGAAATGCTATAAACTTTTAACGGTAATTGCTAAGAACAAAGTTTCAGATCTATTTGTATAGCAGATTATTTAAGTTACAAGTTTGAAGAAATAATATCTTCTTTAAAACAACAGTTTTTTTTATACAACGTAATATTTGCAAAAAACTCATTTTTATTAACACTTGCCCCTCCTAACTGACTTTTTGAACTCATTAATGGGAACTCTTTTATGAAACTGCCTGACCATTTATGAGCGCTGACTTACCTTTCAGATGGTATATAGTTTTTTCCAATATCTCATAAATGAGGCGCCAAAAATCTATACAACCTTGTTTAAAAAAATCTATGTCTGGCCAATAATTACTGAAACTACCTGAACTTTTACTGACCTTTTAAGTTGCATACTTGTTTATTCTTATAAATTTCATTGCTTTAAAAACATTAAAATTGAATTTTAAAAAACCTATGCCTGACCAATAACTGATATTAGGTAGTTATACCTGACCTTTTATCACTGTCCAGTGGCCCTTCAAATGGTATACTTTTTTATCAATGTATCAAAAGCCTTACAAAAAAAAGCCTTGTAATTTAATATGCAAAACAAAAACTATTTGAATATAAATGTTATACCGGAAAACCAATGAAAATAAAACGAAAGAAAATTATACGTATTTTTCTATTTATTTTGAAAAAAAAGAATGTTTTCTTAAATAAATGCGAGAAGTATTTTTCACTTGAACCCATTTAACCAACTTTAATAAATACTTACCAAAGATAACTTGGATTCTTACAAGCAACTAATTTCCCACTCATATCCTGCCCATGTTCTGTTCACATCAGGTGCATACATTTTCTCTTAACATTAAGGAGCATTCTTCTTATATCCTTCACCACTAAAAAAAAAACTTTCTTTTTCCTTCCAGAAGCAGCAGAGTATCCTTCCTGTCCCTGATAGGGTATGATTCCTTGAAACTATCACCATTTTGAAGAAGATCGACGGCATTAAAGGGAAATCTAAATCTAAAGTTTCCAAACATGCCTGCGGTCTTCTCAACACACTCATTCACATCATCAGCCCAATAGAGTGGGTAAAAGTTTTTTCTTTTGGCATCTTTTTGATGAATCATGGCACATGCCAGAGAAACACCGAAGCGTAAGATCGCATTCAATGAGCTATGTATACTTGAACAATATCTAGGTACATATCTAGGTTTGGAACGTTAAGTGTGGAGAATCTCTTATCTTAAAAAACTCTTCACTTCAAAAACTTTTCCCGACACATTCCATCAACTAACTTAAAAATAGTGCAAAAAATCAATGGTGGTTCCACTATACTGAAGAAAATGAAAGAATTAGAGAAGGATGCGCAATCTGAGCAAAAGTGCATCCGCAGTTTAGTAGGATGAACTTTGAAGTGTAAGCGATGTCAAAATATGAGATGAGGGTATTCTAGGGTATAGCCCACATCATCGATAGTTGAAAAACATTAGTTTCTGGGCGTTTTTCGGTGTAATGTCAATTGCATCATAAAAGTTATCCGTACGTCATTTACCATCTAAGGACAAAGTATTTTTTAATTAATGTTGACAATGTTGTGGTACGGTCAGGTTTTGGAAAGTTAAGTTGGGTTAATTTCAGTTAATTAAAAAAAATATATATTTTCAGTGGCTCATAGCTTAATAAATTAAATTTAAATTCGAATAATTCTATTTGCATTGCACATCTAATAATTTCAATGATGTGTCCTAACTTTTTGAATTCATAAAAAAAAAAAATTTTAATCAACATTCCAAAATATTTGAGTTGAAATTAAATTCATTTTGATTTCCTTTAAGAAGTTTCTGAGTGTAAGTGCTTTGAAAACGACATTTTGATTGAGTATAATACGTCCATTTTTGTTGCAGTTGCTGGTGTAAAGGCTCTTTTTGATGCTTTCATATTGAATGTGCCTAATCATTTTTAACAAAAATTGCTAAAAATTTTTTTTTTCAAACTCAATAAATTATGTTGGTACCTAAATATTAAAAGTTTGGAAAAAATGTAAAGGCATGCCATGGAAAGCCATATACCGAACTTTATCTGAACTTTATTCAGCAATACCATGAACAACTAGTTCTAATACACTTGTCAAAACAATTAAGGGAACAACAAAAAAATCACTTTTTTTTTAGTGTTTTTTGAAGAGCTGTATCTCTGTGAAAAGTGGTCGTATTGAGATGAGACAAAAAGCATTCTGAAGCTTTGTACTTTTTGTATTGAGGAATTTTCGCAAATGATTTTTTTAAGGTACCGTTATTCCGCAATCATAAGAAGCAGCACGACCAAAAAATTTAAAATTTTTTTCTTTTTTTTGAACATTGTCATTTTCTTTGAAAATTTTTTTTGAGCCAATTTAATGTTTAGTTTCAATAACTTGTTTATTCGGCTTTAAGGTTATCTTTTTTCGTCATTGTACAAATTTTTTTCAAAAGGATATCTGGCTTTGAATGAAAAAACAGACTTTTGACTTTGACTACCAATATTATCGCAAGGAATGAGAAAACCGAAAATTTATGGGTAGTTTTAAAAACTGGAAATAATGTTCTACAAGATTTTTTCAAAACTTTATAACGATTATTTTTTTTGGCTCCTCATTGTTACATTCAGAAAAGGTCTAAAAAACGACTTTTTAAAGACTTTTTGTAAATCTTTTACTGATTTAAAACTATTGACTTTAGGACCTTATTTGGTAAAAAAATTTAAAGAACTATAGACCACCAATATTTCTGTAAAATTTCAAATAAATCCATTGAACCGTTTTCAAGTACCGAATGATCAAAGTCGTAAAAACCAATTAAGGGAACAAATTGGGTGGTTCATAAACATTGTGAAATTGTCATCAAAATGGAAACGAAAACAACAATTTCTGCCCACTTTTTCCACAGTTTTGCGTTAGTTACAATACTGATAAGCGTGGAGAAGAAAAAAAAAACATTTTTTCAAAAAAAAAAAATTGGAGCAAAAATTAAATATTTTTTTCAAAATTTTCAAATTTTAGTTGTGATTTTTTTTCTCGAAAAGATGTTTTGCTTCCATTAAAATCTCATCAATTTTAAATTTTTGGGTCGTGCTGCTCCTTATGATTGCGCAATAACGGTACCTTTGCGAAAATTCCTCAATACAAAAAGTATAAAGCTTTTGAATGCTTTTTGTTTCATTTCAAAACGACCACTTTTCACAGATATACAGCTCTTCGAAAAACACTAAAAAAAGTGATTTTTTTTGTTCCCTTAATTGTTTTGACAAGTGTATATCACCTTCACTCCAATATGCAGAAGAACATGAACATAATAGCTGTGTTTTGTTGAGCTGGTTACTGTGCCGATTCTGCAATGTTCCACATTAAGCCATAGAGTTACTGAAGATCAAATGTGCTGTTAACTTGTTGTTGGTAGAATTTGCATATGAAAATTTTGCTTAATGTGAAGAATTTCTTAATGTGCACATTAAGGAGTTGAACAAAACACACCTAATGAGTGTGTTTCTTTATTCATTCCGGTATGTCCAGAATATTTGGAATACCAGTTTTGCGTTTCTTTATTCCACGGAACATTCCGGATAAACTATTTTGTTGTTTCTTTATTCATTCCGGAACGTTTGGAATGCATTCTTTTTATTCCATGTGAAGTGTGGAATAAAAAGAATAGAAAAAGAATACTGGGCGCGTTCAATATAATTGACGTTCTTAACCTCAATTATGGCAGATTCACATTGGTGTTAATTATTAAAAAACAGCATAATACCGCGAATTAATGTACCAGAGTATAATTTTATGCATTAAATGTAAAATTTACTAAACTTTTGACTTTGAGAATACATAAATATCCAAAATAAAAACATTTATTTCTTCAATTGTTTTGACATTTCACCGAACAACTGGATTGCCATTCTTTTTGTTCTAGTTTTGTTTCTTTATTCATTCCATTCTGGATATTCTGGATAAACATTTCGTCTATTCCATCCATTCTTTTCCTTATCCGGAATAAATAAAGAAACACACTCAATATGTTGCATAAGTGTTAACAACAGAACTTTTAAGGCTGATTTCCAATGGCGCGTTGGGCGTCGCTTTGACAGATTTTCTTTCAATGTGAAAGTTCACACATAGCAATTCATGCAAAGTGTTTACAATGACGCGTTGGGCATTAATGTTACGATTTGGCACCTATTAGCATGCACACAAAACCAACGTTGTTCATAAGAAAATCATCAAAATATCGTGAAAACTTTATTAAAATGTCTATTGCGTTAAATGATTTAATTTGATCTTCCTCAAGTTTATTTTTGACAATAGAATCCATCCATCAAAAAAATTTAAATTTAGTTTTTTAGTTAATTTTTTATGGACATGAGATTTAAAATCAAAACTTTGATTTGAAAAAATAAGAAAAAAATTTAATAGCTAAACGAAGGCAATAATAAATTGAACAATCTACACAAACCAGACGAGACAATCATCTAAATTGTGCATGTATGTATATCCATATTTCACAACGACGATACCACACAAGAATGCATGTATCCTTTGGTATTGCGTTACTATGTCAACAAACTCGGTTAGAATTCTGGAACATAACTTAAGAACATATTTTTGAAGCAGCTTCTTTCACTATATTGCTAGCTAGCATATAGAACATGAACATGCCTACACACTTTTCACAAGTCTAAAAATGTTGTATCTTCTCCTCATGTGACTTCTTTAATTGAATCTATTGGACAACAATCACAGTTGAGGGGAAAAGGAAGAAGAAACAAAGTTTTGCTCCCAAAAGACATGAAAAACACGTCATTGCAATAAGGCAAAAGCTACAAGTAAGTAAAGAACCAGTCTACAGGACAAAAGAGAATAAATTGGAATTTATGTCGGAATTAGAAATTAGAATATAGGTATGCACACAAATATTGAGGAGAATGTAAATCTTGAGATATACCTTTACCATAAGTTTATATGTATAGGAAAAGGTATACTTGTACATGATGATAATCAAACATCTATTCAAAGAAAATCACTACGATGCAAATGAAAATTTTGAAAAGAAAACGTCTACCTAATTCTGCTTAGGAAATTACAAAGATCTATTTGAATAACGACACGTGTTTCTTGGGATTAAATAGAAGAGTATACTAAATTGTAAATTATTGTCACAAGGAAATTTAATGATAGCTATCCATATTTAAAACCTTATTTAGTTAAATGAATTGCAATTGCAACTCTTATAATTTTATTAGATTTAGGCAACAGTTCTACATCTATCATTGAAATTTATAATTGAATATTTTAATTTTTTATTTGTTAAGAAAACTAAATACAAACATACATAAGTGAATGATTGTTTTGGAATCAAAATATTATATTTGAACAAAAAATTACATGAAATGACTTTTATTAATTCAAAACGTTATATATACTATACAAATACTAATGATGATTGAAATACATAATAAACGTCATTTCATGACAAAGGTTGGGTCAAAATGAATTTTTAGTGGCCAGATATAATTACCAAGTCATAAGCTTTATTTTGGCATCAAAATAATCAAAATAAAAATAATAATAAAGTTACTTTAATTTATGTAGCATCAAATTGATTGATTTTTATGATGGTATTTATTTCGGTATTTTTTTTTTTTGTCTATTTGAATTGTGAATGCGAATAAAAACTTATTCCATTCTTCACTCAACGTTTCATAAGAATTCCTTTCTTCTTCATGAGTTTTTTTACTTGCGATATATACTTATAGGTACTATATGGATTCGTACAAATAATTGAACTCGAGATTTTGATCAAACCTGACATTACGATGATAGGTAGGGAAGACGAAAAAAGTGGGTCTCGCAATTCCGTCCGTCTGTCTATGTCTGTGTACCGATTTTAATTAAACTTGATATAAAGTGTTTTTGGGACATTCCCCGACACGTTTTTATCATTTTCTTTTTAGGGCCAAAAATAACGATACCTGCCATATAATTTTTTTTAGCTATTTTGGAAAATCTTATTTTTATCAAAAAGGGTTCGACAGATTTTTCTAAAAAAAAAAATCAATAAATTTATTTAGATATAATAATAGGCTAGCTGCCTCCAGTTACGCACTCCAAGTTGGTTGAGGTCGTTCTCCACTTGTGTGCGCCACCTAAGGTGGGGTCTTCCTCTGCTGAGCAGACCGTCAGGGGTAGATTCGAAGACTCGTCGGGCTGGTGCGTTGGTGTCCATACGCTCCACGTGTCCCAGCCATCTCAGCCGCTGAATTTTCAGCTTCTTGACCAGGTCGACGTCGCTGTAAAGCCCGTAAAGCTCGTTATTAAATCTTCTCCTCCATACTCCATCGATACAGACTGGACCGAAAATCACCCGAAGAATCTTCCTTTCAAAGCACCCAAGCAGATTCTCATCCGTTTTTGACAGGGTCTATGCCTCTGCCCCATATAGCAGGACCGGGATGATTAGGGTCTTATATAAGGTCTCCTTGGTTCTCTGAGAGAGGGCTTTATTACTTAGATGCCTTCTTAGCCCGAAGAAACAGCGATTGGCAAGAGTAATTCTTCGTTTGATCTCTGCGCTGATGTCATTTTGCGATGTTACAGTGGAGCCCAGGTAGACAAAGTCCTTGACGACTTCGAAGTTGTATCTATCCATCGTGACGTTTTGCCCGAGCCGACGATGTTGAGATTCCTTTCTCGATGATAGCATATACTTCGTCTTGTCCTCATTAACAGCCAAACCCATTTTCACCGCCTCCGATTCAATACTTGCAAACGCGCCGGTAAAATATACATATGCTGCCTTTTTGTAAAATTAAATTTCCAAAAAATGGTTTTAAATGGTACCTCCCATAGAACCGCATTTTTTTTAATTTTCGTTTTTTTTCGAAAAGGATAATATACTGATTTTGATAATTTTTTTTTATGGAGAATCTTCTAAAAATTAAAGTAGTATTGTATACAAAAATTTTCAAAAAACTGTTTTGTGGATTTTTAAAAAAAAGTTTCAATTTTTTTTTTTAAAAACCAAATATTTTGAAAATGACTTAGTTGATTTTTATGAAATTTGGTACCAAGCGGTTTTTAACATTATCTAAAATATTTTGAAAAAAAATTTTTCTTATAGTCAAAATAATCAGAACCTTCCATATGAATGTTAAAAAACCGTTAGAAAAAATATAAATTTTCTTGAAAACTACTCCTACGATTTTCATTAAATTTTTTCTAAATACTAACATTTGTATGGTTTACGATCTGCTAAAAACAAAATTTACAGTTAGCCATTATATTGATGTAGAATTTAGGTTAGTTCTTCATATAGGTATTTGTGGTACTAAGAAACGCTTAATATATAAAAATTGTGCGACAAATTTGACCTGTTCGTCAGTGATTAAAAGACAAAAAAAATGTATGTGCCGAAGGAAGTAATAAAGGATAGTTAGGGATAAAAGGAAGGAAGTACAGGGATAAATTAAGCAATAGATTTCAAGTTTTTTAAACAACAAACTCTGATTTAAATCTAATTATATAAAATGAACTGTAAAGCTGTGATGTACAGATTTTTAAGTCTAACTACTATATGCTGATAAAAAAGTACGTATACGCCACAGTGACTCCACTAATGCTTATTTTGTATTATTTATTTTAAAGGGTCTGTATTAATATACATAGGAACTCTTCTTATATCCACATGTAATAGATTACAAGATCCAATAAAAATTTATCAGTGTGTAACCCGTTTGGCTATATTTCTTAGGGGTCATAACATTTGGTTATTTTCTTCTTCATCTGACGGTAATTCCTCTAGAAGTAGTTACTCATTTTTGTAATTATATATTCCAGTTCGAATTCATAGCTAAGACAGGACAACGTCTGTTAGTTCAGCTAGTTAACTACTAAAAAAAGTATCCAACTCGTATCAAATAAGCACATCGTGCCATATCAACGCTTTTCAAAATGTTCATCAAAGCAAAATGCGCTTAATATTGTGGTTTGTGTGTATTCACCCAATTCTACATGCTGTCAATGCTTGTTTTATAAGACCATGCCATATTCTTTTTCTTTAAGCAGCCGTGAAAAGTGATGAATTTGTTTTTGTTTAATTTAAATTTTTGTGTTATTTCCTACCAAAATCAAAATTAGCAATTCAAACCACAATAAAAGGGCAATACTTCAAGGCGATTAAGATTCACATAAATCGTCCATAGACTCCACCAACAAAAAGACAAAAACCCGAGGAGTCACAATCTAGCAATTAGAAGACGAAGGTGCTAAGTGACTTTTTTCTTACAGATGAATGGTTTAGCCTCAATTAAATATACTTCGTGATATTGAAATCGATGAAAAAAGTTTTGGATGAGTTTTTTTTTTTTTTTTCAGTAGGCACCTCGTGGTATCAGCCTCCCGAATTATGAAAAATCGCTTCTTGTCGTTTTAATGGACATGGAAAATATGAAAACATCCTCCCCCCCCCCTGGCATAATTTCTGCGCACGGGCCTGTGTGAAATTACTGACAAACAAAAGTTTTCGTAGTATCATAGTTAATTTTAGAGACTAAATGTAATTTTTAGCATCGACCCTCAAAATCAAAAGTCTGAACTTATATACGTCCAGGTTCACATACCAATGTCTGATTTTTACATAATCTAAGATACCCATACCTAAAGTCATTGAAATATAACATTGACCGCTTGCATTTTGTATAGGACAATGTTTATTTTAATGTGTAAGCTGGGTCAACACACAACCTAAACGGTTTTCGGGTTAAAATGTTTTTTTTTTATTTTCGCAATATCTTGAGATCCATTTTTTTTTAAGAGACTTATATTTTTACCGTTAAGCTTAGTTTATACATCAATGCGAAGTAAAATCCAAATCAAAATGAAAACATCAATAAATCTCGCGTCGAAAGGTTTACAAAGAAAATAAATTATGTTTTGTATTGTGTTAAGATAAGTCCGTTGAATTATATTATTTCGAAACAAGTTTCTTCCTCCTTGTCGCTTAAATAATTGTATTTAATTTTATTACATTTTTCACGCTTATGAAAAAATATATTTTTTTTGTATGAACATTTCACTTCGCTTTGATGTATAAAATAGGCTTTAAATCGAAAATAGAAAAATTACAGTCAAAAAGAGACGAATATTTCAATGCTTATAAAATAGCTTTTTGTCTTTAATTTAATTCAAAAATACTTGAGATATTTTTGTAGTTCTTTTTATACTGTCAACAATCTTCTACGCTTATTTTTTAAATTCCTTTTTATGTTTGCGGACACTGCAATTTGGTCTCACACTTAAAATTCTCTCTGGAAAAGGTGTAGAGATTTTTTTTGCCCAAATTTATGGCGCTCAAGATGTTGCAAAAAACTTTTTGACCACCTTTTCCAAAATGGAGGATACAAATATACCCACATTAAAATAAACGGAACCTTGCCCTGTACAAAAAAACAAAGTTTGCCCAAAATTGTGTAACATTTCAATAAAGCACGATTTTCAAATGCAAGAAGATTGGGTAGGGTATACATAAATGAGGAAAGCTAGAACTCAGCGAATCTCAGCAATCTTTCATGCTTCAACAATTGTATAGGAAACGAGTACCTACAATTAAAAAACTAAATACGAAAATCGATTATATTTTTAATAAATTACTAAAACTAGCATTTCGTTTTCTATGTATGTACAAACATATGCGTAGGTATGTGCTTCCACCCACACTAATTGTTTTCCTCACATTTATTAGGCAGCAAGACATTATATCATGCATGCATACTGATATCTATAGATAATCTAATCTCCATTAGGCAAAGTAAATAGAGAAAACTCTGCATTGCTGACCAAGTAGGACAAACGTAACAAAAAAAAAAAAAAACCAAAGGCCAGTTCCTAATTGCATTTCATTTGTCCATTATGCCTGCCACAGTGCCACTTCCATTTTTCCGACTCAGAAATCTACAAACCAGATAAGGTCAAAGAATCCACTCATTTAGTTTGTTTATGTTAAAGAGCGCGCAAGCAAAGCGCAAAACAAACTCATTTCCGTTTCAGAGAAGCATTAACACGAACATCGCTGCCATTAATTTCGCTATGTTAATTATTATCCTTTTCTCTGTCATTGCGTCCCGCTTTCGAATAATTTCTTCAAAAATACTGCATTTCTATGCTTCTCTCTGTATCGTTATTTTAGAACTACCACAATCAGCGTCCTCGAAACAGAATACAATGCAACTATCTCCATTTGTTGAAACCGGGTCTTTGGGTAAACAGATGGAGTCATGGAGTACAGATGATTGCGATTGCAAGCGCGTAATTCGCCCTTTTGGTCCTTCTTGTGCCTGTCACTGTCTTCTCCCATTGCATTTGCAATAATGAATTTATGATACCGAAACGAAATATCACTTCTTCCAGTCTAGTTGGCGTTTTAATTTAAGTTTCGTTTATATTCACACTTTCAAGTTTGAAAAAACGGGAACAAAAATACCATAATACCGAAAGTTATTTCATGCTGTTGCCGCATATCCTCTCATCAACAGCGTACATGTGCGTTTTGTCTTTTTCGATGTCTTCTAGGAAAAAAAAAATACCAACAAAAACAGAGTAGATTTCTCATTCAAATCGCTTTCGTAAAAGTTCGCATTTGGTTTTGGTTTTTTGTGCAACAAATGGCGAAATGAAATTATTTGTCTGTGCCCAGGAGCATTATGTGCATTCGTATCCGACCCATAGCTTGAAGCCTTACTGATTGTGAGTGAAAACTGAAAAGTGGAAAACAAAAGTGGAAGAATATTTTCTGGAAAGATATTTTTTATACATCTAGGTATCTACTGCTAATGGATTAAGAACCATTCATGCATATGAATTAATTTCCTTTTTTCGAAAGAATAAGGGAGTTGTGTTTTAGATTGACGATTTTCTTTAAATATTCTTCGGTCCAGAAAACAAGTATCTACTTAATACGAGTAGTATATCATTTAAAATGACGTTGATTAATTTAAAGCTATCTGTAGCGAATTGCAAATGTGACCAGAGAAAAATTCAATTTCTTAAATGCGATTTTTGGTTTTTTTTGTGGTTCAAGGCTAAGCACGCACTTGCGATTTCGATCGCGCGACTATTTGGTCGCAAGAAATAGAACAGATGAGTTTCATTGGGAGTGACCGCACTTGCAACCGAGAAATCGCGACGCGATTGTCGCAAAATAAAATGAAACAAATGCAATTACATAATTGTGACCGCACTTGCGATTTAAATTTCTGCGATATAAAAATCGTAGCACGCACTTACGATTGTCAGTGGCGCGACTTTTCAGTCGCAAGAAATGAAACACATGGTTTTAAATGTGAGTGCACGCACATGCGACTGAAAAATCGCGGCGCTTGAAAAAAATGAAACAGGTTCCATTTTTAGAACTATCAAAGTTTTTTCCTCTAAGACATTAAGAAATTTTAATATGTATATCGACAGTTAAACGTCAATTTTGAGTTTTTGACAACGTTTTTGGAAATAATATAGTACCATCGTACTCATAATATATGTGCTCTGGCACTGTTACTATTTTTAATGAAAATACCTATGCGCATAAAATTGGAAAAATATATCAAAACTCGCCAAAAATTAATGGTTTTTCTATGTATGTATTCATATGTATATTATTCAAAAATTCACTTAGCCGAAATTAAGCGTGGCAATTCTATGAGCTGTGTTAACTTGGCCCCAAAAATTGTCTAATTTTTTTAATTTTTTTCTAAAAGATAACCAATTAAATGACCACTTTTGACCACCCATTAAAATTTTTTGACCACCCACAGTTATCGAAAAAATCGATTTTTAAAAATGGGGGGCTAAAAGAACGCTGCCCCCAAAAAATCGATTTTTTCAAATTTGATTGATCGTTATGATAGGTCGCACGGAAGAAATTATTGACCACCCTTTAACTTTTTTTGACCACCCCTAGAAATATTTTTTTTTGATTTTTTGAAAAAAAAATTGAGATTATTTTTTTGTTTAAAATGTTCTCTTAATTTTCTTATTTCAAAAATTTGAAGATGCAGATTATAAAAGGAACAAAATTAACTAAAATCACCACTCTTTAGAATTTTTCGATCTTTTGAAAAAATATTTTTTTCGAATTTTTAAAGATGACCATTGTAAAAAAACTCAGTTTTCTTAGATAACCATCCCTTAAAATCGCTCTATCCCTTAAAATTCTGGCAGATGACCATTGTGAAGAACATACATATCTAAAATGACCACCCTTTAGAATGTTTCGATCTTTTGAAGAAATATTTTTTTAGAATTTTTAAAAGTGACCTTTGGCCCCTTTTATGAGACTTTTTGACTTTTCGACATGCTGTAACTTTTTAACGGTTAATGCTACGAAACAAAATAATAAAGGACCATTTTTGTGGGAAATTGCGTCAGCTACAAGATTATAGAATACAATTTTTCTCTATCACAAACCGTTCCTGAGATGTTCGCAAAAACATCAAAAAACTATACTTACTATACTTGAATTTGATGTCAAAAATCGAGAGTATTGAAATGATTGAGATTGGGATGGAAAATCGAGAATCATCAAAATGATCGAGATTGAGATTGATATCGAACACCGAGATTCATTAAAAAGATTGAGATTGGGATGGAAAATCGAGAATCATCGAAATTATTGAGATTGGGATCGATTGAGATCCCAATCCCATAAAAATTAGTTTTTTTGCAAATATCTCAAAAACGGTTTGTGCTAGAGAAAATTTGTATTCCACAATCTTGTAGCTGAAGCAATTTTTCACAAAAATGGTACAAAGAGTTTTTTTCGTAGCATTAACCGTTCAAAAGTTACAGCACATTTTCATGACCTTTGGCCCCTTTTATGGGACTTTTTAACTTTTCGACTTGCTTTAACTTTTTAACGGTTAGTGCTACGAAAAGTAGCCGTGGCGTGATGGTTAGTGCGATGGACTGTCATGCCGGAGGTCTAAGGTTCGATCCCCAGCCTCGCCACCTATTTATTTAAAGAAAAAATGGCTACTGCCTCTTGCGAGGAATTGACAAATCCTCCAAGAGTATCTCCTGTCACAGAAAAGTGCCGCTCGTTAGCCGTTCGGATTCGGCAATAAACTGTAGGTCCCCTCCATTCCTGCAAACACGCACTCAGGAATGGTTGAGAGTTGTAAGTCACTAGGCCCTAGTTCTTCATGAGCTGTTGTGCCATTAAATTTATTTATTTTTTTAGTGCTACGAAAACAATAATAAAGTTATTTTTGTGGGAAATTGCGTCAGCTACAAGATTGTAGACCAAAATTTTTCTCTAGCACAAACCGTTCCTGAGATATTTGCAAAAAACTCATTTTTATTACATTTGATCGCTTATACTGGCCAGCCTAATCTTTTCTTTCTTTTGAATTTTTTCTTACTGTACTAGAGATTGATGTTGTAAATCGAGATATATTGAAATAATTGATATTAGGTTGGAAAATCGAGAACCATCAAAATGATTGAGATTGAAATCGATTGAAATGAAAATTTGTGATTTCAATCATCAATACTTTTCGATGATCGGATCAAAAAAATCGAATCGTTTATGATTGACACATCCCTATTTCTTTTATCCGTCATTACAATGGTATACCTATATATTTGCCATAAATAGGTACTCTTGTTCAACTTTTGGTGTGTTCATCAACTTAACGATTTCTCGTAATGTTCCTTTAACGTAGCACCCAAAATAGGTGTTGAACTGTTGTGCCATCTACATGAGTTTTTAGAGATAGAGAAGAAATATCTGTAAGTTCCGTCTTGAACACGCTAAATTGATTGGGAACACGAAAGGATTGATTGTTCAAAAGCGAACAAGGGCGAAAACGATCCTTCCAGTTTCTGTCACTCAAAATTTCCAGGCCAATCCCATTTTGACTTCCACTCTTCTCATTTAATTTGTCAGCTGTTTCCAGCCCTCCAGTATAGTTGCTGTTGCAGCCGTCTGTTTGCCAAAAATATCGAGGGGTGTTAGATGGAACAGATTGTCAAGTGTGGTGTAATCATATCCTAAATAAATCTTGTTTACATACTTAACTTGATTTTAACATTTAGTTTTTTTTTTTAGTTTTATTTTTCTTGTCAAATATCAAACAACATTAAGAAAATGGATTTACAAAATATTTAATTTAAAATAAAAAATAAATATATTTACATTTAATTTGATTGATAACAATAATAATAAATTAAACAAATGAAAAATAGTAGAACAAGGAGATTAAAATATTCAAGAAGAAACTTCAGCCATCATTTGTGACAGTATATTTAGTTTGAAAGTTGCTCTACTCATATTGATATTGTAAAGATAAACATATTTGTTGAATGTTTTACAACAACTGTTAAATGGTTCATGATTTGCATAGCTTGTTTTGTGTATTTTTTCTTTTAAAATTTTTGTGTGCCTCAGGCAGCGAGTATTTAGATTTAACCATATTTTTGAACATAAAGCAGATGAAGCTATAGTACCATTCAATAAATCAAAAACAAAAAGTGCTTCAGAAAGTATCCTACGGTTGGCAAGACTAAGCAAATTTATTAGTTTTAAACGGGTTTCGTATGGTGGTAATTGAAAATTCTCACAATTCCAATTTAAATCTCTCAGTGCAAATAAAAGAAATTGTTTTTGTACTGATTCTAGTTTCTTAGCATCAACATCGAATAAAGGTGACCAAACGATACTGCAGTACTCTAAAATAGGGCGAACTAACGAACAATAAATTGCTTTGGTAATGTAAGGATCGTTAAAATCTTTTGATCTACGCTTCACAAATCCTAACAAGCTTTTGCTTTTAGAGCAAACTTTGTCAATTTGATGCTTAAAAGTTAAGCGAGAGTCAACTAGTATGCCAAGGTCTTTTGAAACATCAGTTCTTTGCAAGTTGTTTTTGTCAATATTGTAATCCATGAAATATACATCTTTTTTTCTAGAAAAGGAAATGACACTACATTTAGTGGCATTTAAAGACATACCATTTATATTGCACCATTTGACTAGAGTATTAATATCCTTTTGCATTTTGAGCCCTTCACTCACATTGTTAACTACATTGAATAACTTAAGATCGTCGCAAACAACAGAAATCGACTATATTCGAACAATCTAGTCAATTCATTAATGAATATCAGAAATAAAAGGGGACCAAGGTGACTGCCTTGGGGAACACCTGACGTGACATTTATTGCGCGAGAAGATATATTACAAAACTTTACAAACTGTTTTCTTCCAGACAGATATGAAGAAATCCATTTTAATAAATTCCCTCGTACTCCAATTTTCTGTAATTTAAAAGTTAGCAGGTCAATATCAACTCTATCAAAAGCTTTGCTGAAATCGGTGTATATGGCATCAACTTGGTTTTTATTTTCCATTTCGTTTAAAATGAATGAAGTGTAGGCAGAAAGATTGGTTGCAGTGGACCTACCTTTGAAAAATCCATGTTGATGTTCACTTATCACCGATCTCAAGCCCACATGTAATCTGTCGGAGACAAGCTTCTCAAAAACCTTTGGAATAGCTGATAATATTGCAATTCCCCTGTAATTTTTTAAGTCAGATCTATCACCACTTTTGAAAATAGGAGTCAAGTATGATTCCCGCCATATTTGAGGAAAAACACCAGAAGATAACGAATAGTTAAAAAGTTCCAATAGAGGAAGAGCTAATGTATCGGCAGTTTTCTTTAAAAAAAGTGGGGTTATATCATCAGGTCCAGCACCTTTGTTAACATCTAAATTTTTTAATGCAAGGACCAATTCATCAAGGCTAACAGACATTTCACGAAGGTTAATAATGTTGCCTGTAATGTGACTGAATTCATCTTTGTTGAAACTTATTGGTTTAGTATATACCGACTCAAAAAAAGATGCAAACATTTCACATATTTCATTTGTGTCAGAGTCACACTTATCTTCAAAACGCATTTTCGAAGGAAAATTACAAACATTTCTTTTGTAATTTATAAATTTATAAAAATGACGGGGATTTGATTTTATGATTGAACCTGTTTTATAAATATATCTTTCATAGCAAATTCTATCATAATCGCAGAAATACTGATTAAGTCCAATATATGCTTCAAAATCGCGTAAGCTACCTGAAGAATTCCATTTGCGATGTGCTTTGTTTTTTTTGTTTTTTAAATTTATCAATAATTTGTCATACCATGGAGGTGTGCTAGTTGAGGTTTTTACCTTTCTGGGAACAAACCGATCACAAATGGAGCTCAAAAAATTTTTAAATCTACAGGCTTTATCATTAATGTCGCCGTCAGCAAGAAAATAAAACCAATTTATATTTTCTATGTTCATATTAATTTGATCATAGTTAGCGTTTTTAAAATCAAAGACAAGATTGCAATTTTTCACCAAGGACCGTGTTTTGTCTGCATAGGAATAACTTATTTTAAAGGTTTTGTGGAAAATACTTGTTTTTTTAGGTAAAATAGATGAAGTTTCTTCTAAAATAAAATTATCACAAATATTTGTAAACACTAGGTGAAGAACGTTAGAAAAATTATTTTTAAAATTACAAATTTGATTGTATCCATTTTCAAAGAAAAAATCAATAACGCAAGCTTGTTGATCAGTTGTAATGTTTACAGGATCATAAATGTAGTTATTGTCATCGCAAGAGATCCAACCAAGTCCTGGTAGATTAAAGTCTCCAAGTAGAAAAAAGTCATCAGAATCAAGTAAACTCGTCAGTATTGAAGATGCATGACTTATAGCTTTAGCATAAACCTCTTGTGGCTGGCTAGGATGTATATAACAGCAACCTATATATATTTCACTCTCATTTGTCGAAATTTTGGCCCAAACTTGTTGAAAGAGATTACTGTCATTTTCAGTAAGTCCACATTTTACAGGAAAACAGGGAATCGATATATGAATTGCAATTAAGACACCGCCACCTTTGTTTTGATTTACTCCAAGAAACCGATCACATCGGAAAACCTGCCACGATGAATCAAATATCTCGGCATTTAAATGTTCAGTTTTTAGCCAGGTTTCAGTAAGTACAATGACATTGAATTCGGTCGATGATGAGACACGATGAAGTTCATTTAAATCGCCTCTCATTCCAGACATATTTTGACAAAAAATCTTTAGTTCCTTACGGAATAGCGTCTTGTTTTTTGAAAATTTGATCTATCCGTGCGTTTTATCTTAATATTAGGCACAAACTCTCGTACTGACACTTCACTAGGCCACTTTCTGGAGTTCAGAAGCTCAGAGAAGAAGTAATCAGGGATACTAACTTTGTAGTTGGTAAACTTGAGATCCGATCTCTTTTTGTTCCATGGAACAATTTGATTACACACAATGTCGTTGAAGTTAAATTTTTTTCTTATAAAAGTTTCAAATATCAGATTCAGTTGTCAATCTTTCAGCATTTTGTATGTATAATTGTTTTCTTTTGAAACTCCTTGTGGCAAATGTTAACTGGTTTTGAAGTGGTGGTGGTGGTAAATGAAGCGGTGGCAATTTAAACGGCTTTTTTATAACTGGTTTAGATTGAGTTGATGTTTTATTTATGTTTTCTAAAGTTTGGAAGTCTTCCTTAGTCGTTTGTGAGAAGAAGCTTCTTGATTTCTTATCAGCGATACATTCATTTGTTTTTGTACTTGAGCCTTCAAAATGCGAGAGTTTGTCATTATGTGATGTAGTTTTGTCTTTGGTTTTGCTAATTACATCATTTAATTCGTCATTTAATGTCGTTTCGTGCAATATTGTAGAAAGATCATTTGTGATAGTACTGTTCGAGCAAGAAGCAACGTAATTCTTATTGTTATTTGATAGCCTTATTTCGTCAATAACAACATTAACAAGCGATTTAGTCGAGTTAAGTTCTTCGTTAATATTTTGAAGGCTACCTTGAAAGACGTCATTATGATAAAATTTATCAGATATACTTGTTAAAGCAGTCGAAATAATTTCACTTTTCTTTGTAGTATTGCATGCTAAGGCATCAAGTTTACGGGTATTATTTTCAGTACTATTTTTAATTGAAAGAAGTTCCGTAGATATCGTTGAATGTTCGTTATTACTTTTAATAACATTTGTCATTGTTGTAATATTATTATTTAAATTTCTGATTTCATCGGAGCAGTTATTAAACGTTTCAATACAATTGGAATCAAGAAGAAGCAAGCAAAAGAAGCATTTTCTCAAAATGACCAAAGTACTGTTGTCTAAGAAAACTGTTGCTAATGGCACTTGCCTAAACTGAACATACACTTAGCCGAGCAATGGAGTTGCGTATATAAGCGGATGTGTTTCAATTCTTCAAACCCGCGAAGTGTGTGTTTTCAAAGACAACAACAACTGTTGACACACATGTTTTGGTTTAATTTTTTTTAAATGCGTAGGTATAGATGAATGCAATAAAGTTTAAAGAGCTTTATTGCACTCTTATAGTAGTGCAAAAAAGCCCAAAATCGTTTTTGACTTTATTGCACTCTTAAAAGTTCGAAAAATTAAAGTTGTGGCCCTACCTATTTCATTGGTCGACATTTTGTATTATGACTGCTTAAATTTCTTTATTTTTGTGAACTCAAGATTATATATTTTGTCTGCCTTGTTTTAATACTGCACCTGGTGAACCTGGGACTCCCCTCCATATTTTAATCCTTATTTTGGTTTGGCAAAAAGTTAAATTAAGCATACTTCAGTTCAAGTGCACCCAAAAAAAAATTCTGTACAAATTATTTCAGGCCATTATATCCCCTTATGAACCGGAATAGGATCAACCAAGAAAACAAAATTGCAGGACAGCAACAGAAGAAAAAAAACAACAAAAAATCATTAAAACTACGATAAAAATGTTAACCACAAAAGCCACACGAAGCAACGGAGAACAAATACAAAAGGTGTAAGTAAGCAACTAACGGTCCAGTATACACGAAGGGTATATAGGTACTGAGAGTGCAGGAAAGCACAGACAAGTCATGTGGTTAGGACGAGAACATTAAAAACGTTATACTTCATTCGAATTCGCGGCTTTAATCTTTATACAAAAAGTTCATTCTCCCGTTAAGAGTTCCGGTTCGATAGATCAAGCCCACCGAATGTAATGATTTTGTTCCACAAAGTGGCGTTGTTCATGGCGGTGTGATGGTTATTCAAAGGCAATTTCACCATTTGCCTTGTGTTCCCATCTACATGTCCAGCCAGACGGCCGCCGCCACGCTGCGCTGTATCGCATAGTAGGTAGGTACCTATATTCAAACTCAAACGGACGTGACAATGTCTTCTATGTAGCAACATTTATTGATAAGTAACATATGGACATTAAAAATAAAAAAATAAAAAAAAGTCGAAACGAAACTGTATCGATTCCTTCTCTCCGGGAAAATCAAAATTAAAATCTCTCTCCTTACCCCACCAAATAAAAGAAAAGGAATAATCAAGTAACCATACATTATCTGGATTGAGGTGATTTCTGAAATAAACTTAAACAATGAAAAAGTCAATACACCTAATCTAACTTGACTTCATTGGCTTGTTTTAAGTCTAGGGACATCACTACCATCACCAGCACCAAAGGTGCTCATGTCTGAACAACATTTCGAGTTTAATTGGTTTCGAAAGCATTTCCATAGTGAGTCATTTTGCTCCAACACCCTAAAAGTTTCTCTGGTACTTCTCATCACAACACAGATTGAAATCTCAAATTTGGATTCTGCATCTGAAATCACCAATCAAAAGGTGTAATTTACAAACTATACTCCTGCTCTTGCCTCCCTCACTATGCGTCCAATACCCACCCCTATGCTAATGTCATTCAGATCTGACCAAACAAAACTGAATTCCACACTTCCCGATTTCCGGCACAAGGATTTCAATTCAGCATCAAGGCTCTTTTAATGGATTATCATGATTCCCTCTTCTGACAATCAAAATGGACGCTGGCGTTGGCAGAAAGCAATGGGATTGTTTTCGGTACAAGCTTAACTTATTTTCCATGAATTCAATTAGAGATAAAGAAACTTTATAGCAGTGCGATGGAAATCTAAAAGGACGACTAACGATTTTCGTGAAAGTTAACTTCTAACCCCGGTTGTTAAAAGAAATCGATTTCATTTCTTCTGCCTCGTGTTAATTTAGCTTGTTACCTGACCCCACTTTGTCAATAGCTGCGTTTGCAGTCCATTGAAAAATAAAAGTATAACCATTATCATACTTTTTATTTTCCAGCTTTTAAAGTAGATATGATAATTTAAGGTTTTGTTGTTAAAAAAGAAATCGGTGTTCAGAATGGTATATCAACACCATTATTGAAACGATGATATTTTGAGGGGCTAGGTGAAATTTAGCTCCAATGAAAGCTGACCCAAAACCGGAAATGAAAAATCGCCTCAAAATTTCCCCATTTTCAAAATGGTAAAATTATCCCACACTTAATAAAAAAAAAGCCCCAAAAAAGAAAAACAAACTGAAACCAAACGCGTAAAATAGCCCCAAAAATGTTTACAAAGCAACAACAACAGAAATTGATTTGTTGATCAAAAATTCAATGAAATTGACGGAATAAAGGATGGTCAAGTCCAATAAACGGACATTCTAGTACAATAAATAATAATAACAACCGAAATTCATTTATTTTTAAGGTTTGCGGTTATTTTTCTTCTTACTTTAGGGCTTTTTTTTTATTTTTTAACTTGGGGTGCAATTTAATTTTTAAAAATATCTGAATATCGGATTTTTGTGTAGGACCTATGTAAGCCTGATATTATTAAATCAGGTTTTTCGAAGTATGTATATCGTTCTGTGAATTATCATACAAAAAGTGGTACCATTTTTGTGTACCGCACTTTGCAGAATGATTCTTTAAATTTTGAATATTCAGATTAAGCAATCGTACATAAAAATCCACGAATAAATTTACTATCGTATACTAAGATCCAGCGATTGTTTAATTTGTTATATTTTATTTAAACTATTTTTATGAAAAACTAAAAGGATTATTCAGTGAATTATCGTACACTTAAATAGCGTGATAATTCACAGAATGATGCCATAATTAAAAAAAAAAATAGATTAAATAATCGTACAAAAAATCGAGCGATTTATTTCTAAAATTATGATGTCAGTTCCATTGTTTCAAAATGTAAATCTAACACAAGTAACAAGAAGTAACAACAACAACATAAATAAAGGGAACGCTTGCGAAGCATCAAACTGAAGTCGCATAAGAGCATTTTAATTCTCATAAACGCCACTTCACACGATAATAAAACTCGTATGATCATATTTTCTGTATGATTGCTTACAAAAGTTGTCCTTGTCATTATTTGTGAAATCATACCGTTTTCAGTTTAGCATGCACTTAGCCACTTTACACGATAATAGAAGTCATATATGATTTCTCGTTAAATATATCAAAAAAATCATATCAAATCGTCTGAAGTCGCTCATAAATCTCAAGTCAAAAGAAAAAGCATATGTATAACTTTTATGACATTAGGATTACATCTAATTCCATTTGAGAAGTCATATGCAAATTTTGTCTTTCTGATTATATATTATATTCTATTCAGTGTTGAAAACGGCATTTTGTATTTTCTGTGTTTAATATCTAATTTTCATTGTTAAAAATATGTAAGTGGGAAGGGAAAATATAAAGCTAATAATGAAAATAAAAATGGAAATTGAAAACGGTATGATATCATAAATAAGGACAACTCTTTTTTGAAATCATACGGAAAATATAACGACGGGTCATATGACTTCTATTATCGTGTAAAGTGGCTTTAAGTAAGGTCTTATAAAGATATTATACAAGATTTAAAGAGTAAACAGCAGCCATATTTAAATATGAACAAAATGTTTTCTGTATATTTTTAGAATTACAGTAATATAAAAAATTTGGTCTTATTGTAAAGTGAAATAATTATTTGGTCATCAATTGTGACAAGAACATTTAAAATATACAATGTGTCATTATTATTACGATTTTTTTTTTTTAAGTATGTTAGGTTATTAGGTACCTACTTAAAAGATATTCGAAAATTTTCATTGAACCGGAAACCAATGAAATAAAACCTATGAATATTGATTTTCTTAATGCTCGATTTTACTGACAAAATTCCAAATTTGTCAGAACACCGACTTAGTAATGGTTGAACGTAGCGCTTCAATAACCCGAAATCAAAAATGGTAAATAAAAGTGGGAAATAACTTAATTTTGTTTGGTGAAGTTTTTATCATGCAACGATATAAGTTTACCAATTGTGTTAAAAGATAAGTTTACGCAAAAGTTTGCGTGAACGTCCTTTTTTTTCATTTGGATAAATGCTGCGTAATTGAATCAGCTGTTCGTTAAACGTCAAATATTAATTGTCAAATGTGTGACAGATTAGACGTGTTCAGATTTGGAAGTTATTTTTAGGTGGAGAACCTCTCCCAAATTTCACACGTCAATCGTAGTAGTTAAAACAATCAAGGGAGTCTACAGTAACATTATATCATTTTCTCATTAAATTAAAAAAAAATAAACTGAAGTTTGCTGAGACAACGACGAAGAGAAGAGAAAGAGTGAATTATGGCTCAATTCTTATTTTTACTGTTCAGCATTTTGCTTATAGAGTACCTATATTATCTAGAGCCGCGGTTCTTAAACTTTTTAAGCTGTGAATCCCTAAACAAAGCTCAAATATATTTCGGAACCACAACTCTTAAGGTAGAACTATAATTATTGAAACGCAGCGTACGCAGCCGTACGAAACCACACGAATACAAGTAATTCAATAGACGCACACATAATTGCGTTTTGTTACGTTTCGTTCATTTTCACCTTACGGAAGAAAATTGTCAGCTACATGTAAATTGTTGTAGTATACTAGTCTCGAATCTCTCGTGCATTATGGTTTACGTGTGCATTTGACGTTTCGGAAAGAAATTTTTCGTTCGTTTATGACATTAGTTTCCGACGGCTTCCACCTATTATAGTTCGACCTTTAACGATAACAAATACTGAAAATATATTTTCGAGGTTAGTGTGAAGAATAAAACTGTTTTATTGTTTGATTTATAATTCTTTTAAGATTAACTTCTATGTAGGAAAGTTTTGTTCGCATATCTGGTGCAGCGACCCATCTGGATCTGTATATCCACTTTCACACGAAGATACTAGTTGCTGGAGATTTTTTTTGACGTTTTCTTTAACAGCGTTCGATCTGGACAAAGAAACTGAATATGAAGAAATGAATCCTTCGTACGTTTCACCCTCCAAAACCCATTTGTTTACATTGTTGTATTTGTAATTTAATTTTGTGTCGATGAATAGATGTGAAATCCAACAACAATATAGCAGGGTGGTGTGAAGATAAGTACTGTGAATGTGTAAGTTGTGAAGATAAATACTGTGAATGTATGAGTTTTATACCGCCATTTTTACACATACCTTCTCATTTCTTATCTGATAGAGCTTGTAGGCAAACTCGAATGACAGCCGAGGATTCATTTCTTCATATTCAGTTTCTTTGGATCTGGATCTGTATATCCCCTTTCACACGAAGATACTAGTTGCTGGAGATTTTTTGACGTTTTCTTTAAACCTGCTTAACAATCTCTTGTACCTTTCACACGCAAGCAACAAAACCCGAAGAGATTCTCTTATTTTCCTTGTGTGAAGAGGAACGTCAAAAAAATCTGAAATTGTTGACCGGGGAGATTTTTTTTAGCCCTCTTTCTTCCTGCCCTTCTCGCCTATGAACTGATTGTTGTTGAAACTCAGTTGCCTTGTGTGAAAGGGGACTATTTAGTTTTTACATAAGTAAACGCTGGAAAGCCTGCTTCACAGCGATACGTTGTGACAAAAGGGACCATATTAAATATAGCCTTTTTGGCAAGTTCAGGGTATTCATTCTTAATACCAACTTAAAACTCGTTCAATTATACACGATAAAATAAATATTTTATTAAAGAAGAACAGTTGCTAGCTATGCATTTTGAAAAAAAAAAAACGAAAGCAAATTGATGCATTCACGACTCACGAGGAATAGATAAAGAAGTAAATAGATAAAACGCAAATTTGGAAGTGTATTCCAATTTCAATCTGACTATATTTTCATTTTTTCCAAAAGAATAGGTGAATCGAATGTCCCCGTTAAGAGTTGGTGCACAAAGATTATATCAGCGTCTTGACGTTTTTTAAAAGTTTAAAAATTGATCAATTTTAATGGATCTACATAGGGGGGCAGGATAATATTATCGGACCACTGAAGAAATCTACGTTGTACGGCCTCAATTATTCTGGAGTGAGTGTTCTGATATCCGAACAAAGTTGGTTAGTGTATTCAAATAGGGACGTAACGAAAGAAATGCAAGGGACTTAGTGGCGTAAGGGTTCGAGAATTCCTTGGACCAAAGTTTTTTGAAGCCGAGAGGGGAATTAACCATATTAATTATTTGATCGAAATGAGAGCAGAGAAGTTCACTGTCACAAATAATTCCAAGGCCTCTAATGGAAAAGACTATGGGAATGACTTCATTTAAAAAATAATAAGTTTTAAGTGGTAAGGATAACCACTTGCAAGAAAAGGTTATAGATTGACATTAAGCAATGTTTAGTTGCAAAACATTCTTTTCTCGCCAAGTTTGGAATAAGTTAAGGTCGTTGGGGGTAGAAATGACCTTAATGATTTTCATAAGTAAATAGACAGATATAAGTTGTTAATTATATATTCAACATACATTGTTTATTGTTAGGACAAAGATTAGAGGTCCCAAGTGACTGCCTTGGGTAACGCCGGATGTGGCGTTAATGCGAGCAGAAATCGGCACTTCATTTTTTCTTGTGTTTTGTATTGTTTGCGGCAGAATATTTTCACAATTCAAGAAAACTGGTAATATTCAGAACCAGTTGTTCTTGTCTGGCAAATTTCAAAAAAATCAAACCATTTAATCGTAAGTACTACAAAAAGCAACTTACATATCGCCATATTTTCTAACATTAATTTTGTATCACAAAAATAATAATGGCAGTAAATGACAAAATAAAATAGCAAAAATAATGTCATTTTGTCTTCTGTCGTTAAATCAAACATGACAGTTTTTTTTTTTTTTTTAAACCTCTTTACTGATAAAAATGGTTTTTGAAGCAAAATCTGGAAATTGTTAGGTAAAATTTGTATTGCAATATGATTTTACCGTTATCATTAAAACAAATAATACTTACTTATGTGTCAATTTAATTTCACGACAGACAATATGTATATGCTTGTTTTATAAATTTTAAATAATTTTTCATTGAAATTAAAATGCTGAAATAAATAAAATGCTTTTAAATACATCCACATCCAACTTATTGTATAAAATTCCCGTAGCCACACCCTTCGGAACTATTTTTCAATTCATGCATAAAAGTTGGAATTTTGTGCATAACTAAACTTTATAACTCCCGATAAATCTTCAAGCTTACTTTACTACATACCATAATAAATTAAGTTTGACAATTCAATAGATTTTAATTAAAATTATGACTTCCGAACGGGAACGTAATGCTAGCCAATTGACCGTAAAATTGCATTACTCACTTCTGCAATGAAACGATGAACGTTTATACTTATTTTCCTACTGTACCCGCTGTAAATTCCAATTAACTATTCCCGTATTGACAAGGATATGGAAACAATATTGTGTATCGGTGTGGAAAAAGCACTATTTTATATAAATTTTTTGGTAACATGCATACATATAGGTACCTATTAACATTTTTTGTTTGTAAGGCAAGCAGATATGGCAGCTAAAATTAAATTCTTTGCCATCAATAGACTTTGTTGTGTAACCTTTTAGGTGGTATATATTTTTTTTTTTTCGAATATCCCATAAATGAGGTGTCAAAAATCGTTATAACCTTTAAAAAACGTTAAAAAATTATGTTTATTTTTTCTTTTAGTGTGGTCTTTAAGACGAACGATTCAATGATTAAACTAAAAAAAATTAGAATATCAGCTGTAGTTCGGGAAAAAATCCCATACAAATTTGTATGGAAGAAGTATGGCTTTAAAGAGCATGGCGCGTATTAATGGCCTCGGAGAAAATTTTTTTGGTCAAGAAATTTTTTGTAGGGCATCATCTTTTGATTTAGGAGGTACCTATCTACCCTTGGAAAAAAATATACTCCATCTGAAAGGTAACTCAGTACCTGCTCATAAAAGGTCAGCTAGTTTCAGAAATTGGTCAGCCTTACATTTTTTTTTAATGAAGTTTAAAAGTTTTGTTCAAGGTCATTGAACTTTTAGCGCCTCATGTATATGGGATATTCGAAAAAAAATATATACCATCTGAAAGGTTACTTAATATCCATTAAAGGTCAGATGGTTTCAGAAATTGGTCAGCCATAGATATTTTTTTACGAATTTTTAAAATTTATTGTTCTTCAAGGTCGTAGGGATTTTTAGCACCTCATTTGTTGATTTAAAAAAAAAAATAATTTAGTCCAGTAACCTTGTCGTCTCATAGGAGGGTGTAGTTGCGTTAGCTCCGAGTTCTGATTTTTTACTGAGTCGTTGATGATATTGGTCTCATGAAAAACTCAAGTTCGAACTCGAGCGCCGAACGCATCATGGTCAAAAACCAAAAAAACCGAAATGTTCGCACTTTTTTTCAGTTATTTGCAATTTTATAGTTTCTCGACTATAATTTCGTTCTACGATTTTAAAGTATTTAAATTTTCTTCAATTTGAGCCCATAACTATCTGTGTAGGCCCAACAGTTTTGAAAATACAGATATTCAAAATTTAGCAAAAATAAATTTATAACAATAAGTAGTATAATTTTCAGTATATATATATACAAGATGCATTAAACTACTAGAGCGTATAGGTTTGGTCAAAAGAAGAAAAAAATCTTTTAGAGGGGGTAGTCTACATCCCCCAGTTTAATTGGGAGGGGAAATTTTTCAAAAAAATGACTTGAAATAGAAAGACTCATAAAAATCCAACGACAATATTTGGAATAAAATCCTTTACCTTTTGCCAAAGCCAGGTATCCATTCTTCAATTTTCTTTTTAAATAAAGTTAAACGTTTTTTTTTAAAAGTGTTTTCTTTTTAAATAAAATTTTACTTTATTGAGCACTTGTTTTGTTTTCAAAATTCAATGCTATTATCAATTCTAAGTCAAACGCCAAAAATAAGATGCTTAAATAACTCAGTTTCTAAAAAATCAAAAATAACTAAGACATTTTCCTTTAATTCGCTTTCAATAGGTACGTTATTTACTATATTTTTTTCATTTAATAAGTAGTAAAGTATTTCAATTTTCTCAAAAACCATGAGTCATTTGAGCATCTTGTTTGTGGTATTTGATCTAGAATTGATAATAGAATTGAATTTTGAAAACAAAGCAAGTGCTCAATAACGTAAAATTTTATTAAAACAAAATAGTTTTTATAAAAAACGGCACGATTTTTCAAAATTTTTAGATTGGAAATTAATTTTTTAAAGACTTTCACTTGAAAAAAATTTTATTTAAAAAGAAAATTGAAGAATAGATTCCTGGCTTTGACAAAAGGTATAGAATTTTATTCTAAAAATTGTCGTTGGATTTTCATGAGTCGTTTTGCTTTTTTTATAAGACTGGAAATTTCATAAATCATGGATAAAAACGCAAAAAAATTATAATAATATAATATAATAAAACTGATATTTCTACAAAAATGTAATTTTTAATGCAAGAAAAGCATTTCCTTTAACTTCCAAATGATTATAAATTTTGATATAAGAAAAGATATGTTGAAAATCATACAGTTTTGCAAACTGCAAAACAGCACCAACTTTTTTGATAAAGGGACAGAGTAGTGTAATTTTTACACATTTTAAATATGAAGGTCGAAAAATGGGTTAAACTAAAACTTTGTTTTATTTATTTATTTTAAACAAATGGTTACGGTTAGGTATTAAATGACGGCAGTCATGATCTCACTACCTGTCCACCACCTTAACATATCCACGATCCACCCTGTATTATGTAAATTAAATTTTTTTTTAATGATAATGTAAAATATGGAAAATATCCCCCTTTTACGTTTTTTGCACACGGGCCTGCTTACAAGTAAATATATTACTAAAAGGTGTACATATATTATGTATAAGAGCTCTGATAAACGATTCGAACTGCTATCCCAGCAAATAAAATCATGCCTATGCTACTATCAAGGATAGATTTTGAACTTTTTATTGAAAAAATTTAACTAAAAAATACCTATATAAAAATTTATATATAGAAAACATCGCTTATCTATCGTAGCGACCAAAGCTTCGAATTAGTCGTTGCTCGCAGTTTTTTTTTTTTTAATACAAATTATAGATACACAATAGGCAGCCTATTTCATGTGAAATAAATCATTAGCCAAGTAGAAGACATAGCACATATGTTTAATTGGACTTATTGAATTATTTATATTTAAAATAGCTTCTAACGGTCTTTAGTCAACAATGTCGACGGAAAGAAATGCCAATTTTTTTGGACTGAAAGCTATTTGAAATTAACATCTATTTTTGGTAATGGGTTTAAATTTACTAGCCACCACTATACAAGAGTGTGTGGGATAAATTAAATAAACTTAACCACTGTGTGTGGTTGGCTGGATTGTCAATTGTTAAGGCTTTGCGGTACAAATGTGATACAGTTCCAAATAAAGCTAAACGTTACATCAAAAGAGTAAGCCATAGAATTTTGAATACTCACACAAACCTACTCACCGTGTCCTGTGTGCGAAAGCCTGGGACTGGAAATATTATTAGAAAAAAATTTATTTGCAATTAAGCAAATTGTTAGAATTGCTTTTAAATTGATAAAATTAGTGATGGAGTGACGGTTGCTGGTTTTTTTATGGCATGTGTTGCGGTCCCCGGAAGTGGCATGGTATTAAACATTTCTAATAGTTTTGTTTTTTTAATTGTTTTCTATTTTGAGGTTTTGTTTTTACATAAAATCAATTATTCACAAAATTAATTAAATTTTGCAAACCTATTTGCAGCCAATATAAGTTTTAGGATAAAATCATTTATGGAGAGAAGGGAGCTTGAATTGTTATTCTCGGAGGTTTTGTTGCAACATCGGGGGTGGGACATAAAATCATTTTAACCTAAATAGTTCTGAAGGCGACGAAAGAAAGATTAAATATCTACCTAGCTTTAGTCTTAATATTAACAAAATTGTTGATCGGACTTAAGACAAACTTTTTAAGGATGTTTCGGTTAGAAAATGCACTTTTCTTGTCCCATAAGAGATTTCTATAAAGGGGTATCAAATGAAAGGTAAGACTGCCTCATTAGTAATCCAGAGGTCGAACAGGCGCGAGCCCGACCATTTTTGTGTTGTTTGTTTTTACTTTGCGTCGTTTAATACTATCTTAAATGAAATAAAAGTGGTATAAGGTGCTTTAGTTTGCTAAGATCTTGCAACATTTTTCACGCTTTAAACACCAGCCCTATTAAATTAAAATCACTATCCGCTCATTAACACACGTGTTAGCTAGCACACATATATAGACAAATTATCTGCTGGATAACTTTGATTATTAATAAACAAAGATATCATAAGAGTTCCATTCTGTACCACTGAAAGTATGGCAACCCTTCATCAAATCGTGGAAATATTCTTATACATGTGGTAACACGCATGCACTGATTGATGAAAAATATGCTTGTAGTTGAACCGGTTATTATGAAATGTAAACATGTGTGTGTTATGAATAAGTTATCCATCCCTTAAACGCCAAAATTGGCGAGTTAAAGTTATTCGCTCGCTGTCACCATTTAACAGACCATTACGTATTTATTAATACGAATTGCAAGTTGGCTTATCTTTCCGCTGTTTTTCTATTATTGATACGGGGGATAAATTATAAACCAAATATTTTTTACTAAAAGGGTCGGACTGGCTCCATTAACCATCAAAAGTCTTTCAACCATTTCATATTTTTGTCGCACCTAGACTTCGGACCTATTGACATTCACTATTTTTCTGATTTTTTTATTTTAATAAATTAAACATTGAACAACGTAGCAGATACTCAAACATTATAGGGCTGGCAACGAGACGAGACCAGGCGAGACTTTTGTTATTCTCGTCTCGGTCTCGTCAAAATCGAAAAATTTCATTCTCGTCTCGGTCTCGGTCTTGGTCTCATCCCTAGCCTTGGTTTCTTTCATGTTTTTTGGTGGTAAAAAGATGTAAGATAAGCCGCCTGTTTAGAATGAAAAAATAGAGTACGATATCTCGGCAGTTTTTTGGTAAGAAAAATGCGGGGTGTGGAGTCTTGTGTGAAGCACGAAGAAAATGTATAAAACAGACTCGTGAGTCTGTTTTTTCTTTTGTTGTTGTTTCAAACAGTGAAATTGTAAAATTGTTGTTTTTTCTCTCAGTTCTTTTTGAGGCGAATCAAAGTTTTTAATGTAAATACGATGAAACTTGCCAGTCAGTACTCATGCTTCCCACTATCTAAACAGGGCCAAATGCATGCAATAGTTAACAATGGTTTCTAAAATAAAAAACTATACGACTGGGATGCACGTAATTGTCCTATATCTTTATCAGGTGCACTTAAGAGTTTAATACTACTTTTATATGCAGCATCAATAAATTGAGTTGGATAAGACTTTCAACGCAGGTTTTTTTTTCACTTGAGTTGAATGCTCCATTTTGAGTTAAGTTGAAATATCATTTTGAAGAATTATACCATTCTATTATTATTTCATAACAAAAACAAATAAAATATTTAAAAAAAGAGTACATACAAAGCTCGATTTTTTAAAATAAACCAACTGGTTTTAAAAAACCTCTCAGAATTCAAATTTTACCTCTGAAAATTCGAAATTTTTCCGATATTTTTTTTCTCCGGAAAAAGTTGATTTTAGCCCTTTTGGGTGACATTTGGAAAAAAAATTTTTACCAAAACGTTAAAATATAGTTAGGCAAATAACCTGTCAAGCCATGAACTGTCAAAATCTGTTGAATGATGGCTCCGATTTATGTCGAATTCCATGCAACAAAAAAATCGATTTTATGTTTCGCAAAAAAACTTGTGCATATTATAAAAATTGAACATGATTACCTACTAAAAAATAATTAAATAAAAAATATTTCTTCTAGCGAAAACCGAAACCAAACTACCGTGACCGGCGAGACCAGTGAGACTCTCGGCGAATTTCGGTACTAGAAATACGGTCTCGTCTCGGGTGTTTTTAAAGTAGTCTCGGTCTCGTTGCAAGCCCTACAAACATACAATTACATCAATACAAAATGTTAAATAAAATTTGTATTACTCACATAATCTGTAGAATGCATACGCATACTGTTTAGGCAAGATCACTCAACTCTAAAATAATTTTAATTAACTTATTAATTCTAAGTAATCTCTTATCAATTTGTTTTAAAATATATTTTGTTTTTCACTCATTGAATTTTCTAAGCTCGAATCAACAACATTGTTTAATCAACATCTTTTTTTGATTTGGAATCTACATAGAAGACTAAGTTATTTGACATTTTTGGTCCTTCGAGTCGGATAGATGCCAACATAATCTATTTCTTGTTTATCTCGTCATCAGTAAAACGTTATCTCAAATAACAATAAAATGGCTGCTGCTCAAGAGATAATTATCGAAAAGCAAAAAGACCGCTTTGAATCAATTTTTGCATCTATTGGTAGTTTACGTGTTCTTGGAGAAGTTAATATCACTAAGATGCAAATTCAAACATGAATGAAAATGCTAGAATCAAATTGGAAAAGTTTCAATCATATCAAGTTCACATCAAATACAGTCCACTGCAAAAGCCAAAAATTTCAACAAATTAAGTGCTCATAATCAAAAGAAGCCATAACACAATCTGTAATAAAACGAGTTCGGACGTTACTGGCAACTGCTCTCGTTCGATTGATTTCTTCAGAAGGTACGGAACTTCAAGTCTGTGCGCTTATCGATCCTGGCTCTCAAATTACAGTTATCAGTGAGTATGCAACACAGCAACTTCATTTCAAACGTTATCGAACATATATTCTTCTTTATGGAGTTGGTGCTCAGTTATCTGGAACAACAAAAGGTATTGTTGAATTTAAACTTAAGCCTCATTTTAACTCAACACTCGAATGCAAAGTGGCTGCTCATATCTTGCCGAAGCCTACGGCATATTTGCCCTCATTAGAATCAGATTATGAATATTGGCCTCATCTTCACGGAATCACACTTGCAGACCCATTTTGTCTTCAGCCATGACAGATAGACCTTGTTATTGGAATTGATATATACTTTAATCTCATTGAACCTGAACTCTTAAAGGGACCTCCAGGAACACCTTTTTCTAGGCGTACTGGTCTTGGTTGAATCATTTCTGATCTAGTTACAGAATTACAGATTTGTCTCAAGATCTTTCTCAAATGCAAATCTATCATTGCTCAACTACTGAAATGATTTGCTAGAAGCCATTCAACGTTTTTGGCATGAAGAAGAAATTCAATTATCATCACAATTGCTCTCTCAAGAAGAAGAATAGAGTGAAAATCACTTTATTGTTACTCACTCAATAAACACATCAGGGCGATATATCGTACGTCTTTCTTTTAAGAAATCTTCTCAAGATCTTGGTAATTCTCAACTCAACCGGTTGCTTCTAGAATGTTGTCAAGAATGATATCGAAATTCGAAAATGACTTTAGATTCGAAGTTCCAGCTTTTATACTGTGATTTTCTTCAAAAATATTTATCAGTGGGCCATATGCGTTTTGTATCAGATGATGCACCAGAGCCTCCCTGTGCATATTATTTACCACATAATGCAGTGCTCAGGGAGTGCAGTACTTCCACAAAGTTGAGAGTGGTATTCAATGGCTCATCTCATTCAAGTAACGGCCAATCTCTCGGTGATCTACTCCATACTGGAAAGAAGTTACAAAATAATCCTCCGATACTATAACATGGTTGCGTCAATTCCCTTCCGTCCATTCAGCGGATATGAGAAACATTCTCAGACTAATACTTGTGCATGAAGACGATTGGGATTTCCAACGAATTTTGTGGTCACCAACTCTCAAATCAGACAACAGTGATTTAGGGACTTAACTCGGCTCCATTAGCAGCGAATGTTCTCAATCGTGTGGTACATAGGTAGATGATTTTGTTAGTGGAGCAGACACTCCACTCGAAGCTATACAGTAAGCAAATCAACTCGACAGCCTCTGCATGGTGGGCGGCTTTACCTTTAATCTTCTCAAAGGGACGTCTAATGATTCGGAGATTCTTTCAGACCTCTCAACTCATCGGCATGTCACTTCTGTTAGCAAATACCTCAATGGAAATCGTCTCTTCAAAGCATTACGAATTGCTTGGCAGCCAAACTTAGATCAATTTGTTTTTGTCGATATACCTTGGAATAAAGACAACAACCCGATATATTCGATACGATTAAGTAAACTTAGGGTGTATAGGAGAACTTTATAGAATAGAAGTTATTCTCGTTGAATATTAGTCATATCATAAACAATCCAAGCACAAAATAAAATACGGGAGATCCTTGCAAGTCAGTTCAGGCGGTGTTGCCAGTCGCTATATAATGAGTAAGATGTCATTATTGTACATTCAATTATAGAAGCCCATTCCCCGATTTTGTCACAGTATAAGTAAATAAATAAATAAATAAATAAATAAATAAATAAATAAATAAATTTGGTGGCACAAACGGCTCATGAAGAACCAGGGCCTAGTGACTTACAACTCTCAACCATTCCTGTGTGTGCGTGTCTGCAGGAATGGAGGGGACCTACAGTTTATTGCCGAATCCAAACGGCTAAGGTGAGCGGCACTTCCTCGCAAGAGGTAGTAGCTCTGAAAAAAACTTAAGGTGGAAGCGGCTGGTATTGAACTCCAGACCTCTGGCATGACAGTCCAACGCACTAACCATTGCGCTACGGGCTACTACAGTATAAGTATGTAATGGAAAATTTCGTGTTCATTTCAATAGGTCTGATTTGTAGGTGCGACAAAAATATAAAATGGTTCAAATATCAAGATAGTATTATGTATTATTTTTTGTGAAATTTTGCCGCCCCCTAAAAGTGCCGCCCCTACTACGCCTACGACTAAACTACGCCACTGAGTGATTGACGGACTTTTGGTGAGGCAGTCCGATCCTTTTTATAAAAAATATTCGTTTTATAAATTATCCCCCGTATCAATAAACGAAAAACAACGGAGAGATAAGACTAACACATTTATCAACTTGCAATTCGTATTAATAAATATATATGTAATGGTCTGTGACATGGTGACAACCAGCGGATAACTTTAACTTGCCAAATTTGGCGTTTACGGGATGGATAACTTCATTAATCACACATGCTTACATTTCATAATAACAAGCATATTTTTCATCAGTCAGTGCATGCGTGTGACACATGTATGAGAATACTTCCACGATTTGATGAAGGATTGCCGTACTTTCAGTGGTACAGTCTGAAACTATTACGATATGTTTATTAATAATAAAAGTTATTCAACGGACAAGTTGTCTATCCGTGTGCCAGCTAACACGTGTATGTATTAAGGAGCGGACGTGACTTTTAATTAATTGGGCTGTAATTATATAATGTGACTTTTTTAATTGTAACTTGCACAATATACAATGATGGATGATAACTGTCCTTGCCGAAAAATTTTTTAGAATTACTGTATCTATATATATAAAATTAAATGGTTTTCGTTTGTAACCATATCACTCACGAACGTCCCGGTGGATTTGCTTGATTTTTTTTGCACTATGTTCGGCATTTTCTGTGGAATGTTCTTAGCTAAGAAGTTTTTCAAAATTGAGCTCCTAATTAGGTTCTTCTATGCACAATTTTTGTTATTACATTTTGTTTACACTTATATTGCTGGCCGGTGATTATCGCCAAACCCTTCCCCTCATTCCGAGATCAACAGCAGCTGACGAAATCAACGCATATCTGAAATCTTCTTATTTGTGGCGGCACGTCAAGACACTCCAACTGACTTTAAACATGCGTGTTCTCTTGCGACATGATCAAAATGTAGAGACGTTTTCAAAACAATTGTTGGACTTTGCAGATATTTCTACCGGACATATATTACCTTGCTTGAAGATTTTTGCAATTTAATAGGTTGTTTCCTATACATCGGTGGACGAGGTGATGAATCAAAACGAAGTGGGTAATTACCCAACCAAGTTTTTAAACTCCTAAGAATTGTCCGGTTTGCCATAGCATAATCTTCGGTGAATATCATGCTGCGTAACATCAATTAACCATGACTTTGCCGCCATGGCACCAGACTAGCGGTAAAAAATACTCATGAACAACGCCATTGAAGCAACTATTTTAAGGGGAAATTAAAAAGGCGAAGACGTTTTTGATTCCCATGATTTCAAATGATTTTCCGATTTAGCTTACTTTTGCAGGCTGGGGCGCGTCGGGTGACGCACCTGACGCAACCGACGCGCCCCGGCTACAGCGAAAGCGCATCGACCCCCCCCCCCCCCTCCACCTCAAAATCGCCCAAATAAATTTTGGGCGATTTAGCATTTTTTTAACTTTTTGCATTTTGGGCGTTTATTTTTTTTTGAGCGATTTGACATTTTTAAATTTTTGGGCGATTTAACATAATGTCAAATAGTTCAAACATTTGGGCGATATGTGACATTTTTCAAAATTGAGCGATTTTGTTTTGGGCGATTTGACACTAGGCCTAGACAGACATCTAGTAGTAAACGCATCATCCCACTCGGATCTCAGTGGATCCATTGTGTTCCCCAGGATAAAGGCAAGGTAGGTATAAGGACGGGTGAGAGGAGCTTGTGAAGCTTAGGATCAGATAGGAGGGCCTCCCTGTTCCATTTTGAATTCTGGATGAATATTATAATGTCTCTTAATGGCAAACACGAGATGTCGTCCAATTCGTTGAAAAAGTATACTCCGAGGGCTATCTTTCTGGCTCTTGCTGGGGCACTTGCAGAGAAAGTGATAGGAGCCTTCCTCCGCCTCTTCATCCTGACACTCCCTGCATAAGTCAGAAGTGGAGATACCCATTCTGCTCATTGAGTTGTGACCCGTGAGGTCTGCTCAGCTCGAGAAGGTAATCTGTTTTTTTCTTTGAGATGGCCGGCCATAGATTCCTCAGAATTCCCCAGATGGAATCAACGGTGGCGTCTACAGTTCCAGTCAGGTTGAACTACTAAGTGAACACCTTATATGGGCTACTACGACGTATTTGTAGCTCAGGCCTATAAGGAGCAGTTTATAATAAGGATCTGGTCCTCCAGGCTAGGGGGTTGTGCGTCGGGGTGACTTCCCTACCACGGAAAAAGTATCGCTTCCAAAACGACAACAAGCCTCGGATATGGATGATTTTAATGTTGACGACCCCAGAAAACGAAACAAGGACAATTAATTTCGGATCTACACGTGGAATGTCCGGACCCTAAACAGGCCACGTGCAGCCGGACAATTAGTGGAGAACATGGATAGGCTAAGGGTTGATGTAACAGCCATAGAAAGTGCGATGGGATGGAGAGGGCATCCGAAGGATGAAATCGTGTGACATCTACTTCGGCGATTGCTGCAAGGAGGGTCAGCGGCTCTTTGGTTTTGTGGTAAGGGGAAGACTTAGGCAAGAAGTCTTGGCCTTTAGAAATGCAAGCGAGCGCCTGGTCACAATTCGCATCAAAGCAAAGTTCAAAAACATCACGTTGATCTTTGCCTATGTCCCAACGGAGGAAAAAGATGACTCAACCAAGGAAGAATTCTATAATCTCCTCGAGGATACGTATGATAGGTGCCCCAAGTATACGACGTCAAGATTATTCTTGGCGACTTCAACTCTAAGATCGGAAAGGAGGGCATCTTTGGTTCAATAGTTGGAGGACACAGCCTGCACGACAACACTTCCAGTGACGGACTCAGGCTGATTGACTTTGCGGCGGGGCGAAATACCATCATAGCAAACAATCGATTCCCACACCTCAATATACACAAAGGGACCTGGCGGTCTCTGGATCAACTAACCGTCAACCAGATTGATCATGTTGCGATAGACGCAAGACATGCTTCCAGTATCCTGGATGTCCATACAATCCGAGGTGCCAACATAGACTCGGATCACTACTTGGTGGTAGCTCAAGTACGTATGCGGATATCCATGACGCCACAACGACGAGCGGATGCTGTAAAACGATTTAACGTCGCGAAGCTAAAATCGAAAGAGATAGCCAGGACTTTTGCAGACCACGTATCTCTTAAACTCTCAGCAAGCCCCCCACAAGCATAATCTGTAGAGGACAAGTGAAAACACAGCACATCAGAAGTGCCGCTACTGGATGTGCTGCGTTTCACTAGGCCACCACAAAGAAACCCCTGGTTCGATGAGGAATGCAGGCTGGTGCATACAGCAAAGAATGAGGCCTGCCAAGCAATGCTGCAGACTAGAATCAGAGCTGCTAAGAGAGCAGCCCGGGAGCTCTACGGGCAAAAGCGAAGGGAGGAACGCCGACTTCTCAGGAGGAAGCATGCGAACCGGGCGGTCGAGTCTATTGAGGACTGTAGCGGCAGGAGGGATGCTCGAAAGTTCTCCCGAAGGGTGAGGCAATCAACCCGGGGCTACAAGGCCAGAACGGAAGCCTGCCGAGACGAGAGTGGGAATATGGTGGTAGACACACAGTCGGTGCTGAGAATCTGGAAACAACACTTTTCTAGACTGCTAAACGGCGAAGATGGCCAAAATTCCGCTGTAAGACAGAAAACTCTATTCAACCTGGACGATGATGGTAAAAATTTCCGTCCACCCCCCCCCTAAATGAAGTGCGGTTAGCAATAGCCAAGCTTAAAACGTACAAGGCTACTGGTGCGGATGGCCTGCCAGCCGAGCTATTCAAAGCAGGGAGAGGTGGTTTGGTAGGGAGTATAAAATCCTGTCATCTGTACTCTGTGATCGCTTAAAACCGTTTGTCAACAGTCTGATCGGCCCTTATGAATGTGGTTTTAGGTCCGGCAAATCAACCGTCGATAAAATGTTCACACTCCGACAGATTTTGGAAAAAAACCCAGGAGTTTAAAATCGATACACACCACCTCTTTATCGATTTCAAAGTCAAAGTCGTTCTTGAAGCAATTGTACGCAACTCGCAAGTCAACAACAGAAGTACAATTTTTCAAAAATGTGTTCAACTACTTGCTTATGCAGATGATATTGACATCATTGGGTGAATGAAGCGAGCTGTTACAGGCGCGTTTGCAAGTCTTGAATCGGAGGCGGCGAAAATGGGTTTGGCTGTTAATGAGGACAAGACGAAGTATATCCTATCATCGAGAAAGGAATCTCAATATCGTCGGCTCGGGCAAAACGTCACGATGGATAGATACAACTTCGAAGTCGTCAAGGACGTTGTCTACTTGGGCTCCACTATAACATCGCAAAATGACATCAGCGCAGAGATCAAACGAAAAATTACTCTTGCCAATCGCTGTTTCTTCGGGCTAAGAAGACATTTGAGTAATAAAGCCCTCTCTCAGAGAACCAAGGAGACCTTGGGTGCTTTGAAAGGAAGATTATTCGGGTGATTTTTAGTCCAGTCTGTATCGCTGGGCTTTACAGCGACGTCGACCTAGTCAAGAAGCTTAAAATACAGCGGCTGAAATGGCTGGGACACGTGGAGTGTATGGACACCGATGCACCAACCCGACGAGTCTTCGAATCTACCCCTGACGGTCTGTGCAGCAGAGGAAGACCCCACCTTAGGTGGCGCACACAAGTGGAAAACGACCTCAACCAACGTGGAGTGCGTAACTGAAGGCAGCTATCTAGGGACCGAGCTGGCTGGGGGGGCTTGTTGGTTGAGGCGTAGTCCATCCTGGTCTGTGAGCGCCATCTAAAGTAAAGTAAAGTAAAGTAAGTAAGTACTTCCACTTAAAAGACACTGAAATCAGGAAGCTTTATTGATTATTTGCCGTCCGTAAATGCCGATACATGATCATCGTTCATGACCCGCTTTTCCGTCCAGAGGTTCTTTGTGGGGATATCTGTAAGGGCTGTTTGGGTTGAAGTCAATGCTTGGCATGGTAGTCAGTTTGAATATCTTTGTCAATAAATTTCTTAATGGTACTATGCCCGAATTGAGAACTTCCACCAAACGTCAAAAACTCTAGATGGGGGGAAAACAAACACACTATTAAAGGCGCGAACAGTATCGGTGTGTATTTCTATTTTTTTTGTATTGCTGTTTTCCCCCCATCTAGAACTTCTTTTCGATTAAAGAACTGTCAAAATTAGAAAGAGAAAAGACAGAGTCAGATTCTGGAAAAGCCCAATTGGCTCTTTCTCCAATTATTACACTGTTTTAGTCGTAGAAAACTTTTGGCCTTCATTTCTTTTGTAAAAAGATCGAGTGGGGCTAGTGAATGAAATGATTCCAGGGCTGCAGTTCGTGTAGTTTTCATGGCACTAGGGGTTGTCGTACCAATACCAGCCAGTCTTTGAAATTTAGTCATGGTTTTAAGATTGGTTGCCTTATCTAAGGCTGGCACCAAGCCGAACACGCGTAGCGTATGTCAAAAAAGCAAGATTTCATTAGTATTTCAAATTTTCTAAGGGCCCTATTACCGTTCGCGAAGCGAATCAAAAAGCTGGCGAATGAATCAAATCCGTATTAAAAATTGTTGTGCCACGACCCACGAATATTAATCGAACTTTTTTAAAAACGTTTAATACTTGAAGAAAACTGCAAAAATTCCGTACATAAAATTATATTTATGACAATTATTTTTTTTTACTTTGACATTTAAAGCAAGTTTTTGGCAATAAATGAATTTTGCGATGAATTTTTGGAGAATGAGTTCATTCGCCAATCCTTATACAAAATATCACAAACCGTTCGACTTCAGGTGAACGTTCGATTCGCGAATCATAATAAGGCCCTAAACATGTCGTAATGTATTCAGTGTTTGTAAAAAAAACTCAATACGTTTCAGAATTTTTACTGAAAAGTGCATGCATATTAGGGTTTCCGTTATTTACCAAACTCATTTTTCGTTTGGATTAGGCAAGAGTTCATACTGTACTAAGGTGATAATAAGAGTAGCTATAGTTAGTACAGAAATCTACCTCACCCCAGCCGCCCTTCCTCCCCGCTTTACGGCCCCCCGCCCAACTTGCGTGTGCCCTTGTCCCAGACAGAAGAAAATAAAATACAGTTACCTTACAATCATTATAGTTTCTTAATGCCTTGACCTTAAATTTACAGAAGTAAACTTTAAATATACCGAACATCTCTCATCTCTTGTAATTTTGCCTCTTTCAATTCATTAACATTAACAGAATGTTTGGAAAAATTCCATTTCTCCCTCAAAGTATTTTGCTTCTTACTTGCCTTGTAAAATCGTTTCTGGAATATTTTAAATTAAATTTATTTACGCATCTATTGACCGACTACGATAACAATAACAAAGCCATTCAAAAAGTAATGATTCAGAACAATTGAATTTGGTTTCCTTAAGCGTGTACAATATGTATGTAGATATTATGACAATTGAAATTTTATTCTTCCTTTGAACGGTCCTAGAAAAAATGGGGTCCTAATTTTAAACCGACTATTTCTCTCGATAAAATAAATGCCAGGCTGACAATTTATTTTATTATTTAAATAAATAACGACAGTGTACTCAACAGAGTACTTTATTTAATTTAATTTTCTCTTTTAACAGTCCACATCATGATTGCTACTGTCGGTCGGTAGGTTTGGTACAGTACATGACAACCTTCCCGCAAAGTAAAATAAGTTTAGAAGTGTATAGGTACCCTCTTTCGTCCTTCATATTTATGGCCAATAAGATTACCCTTTAAATAACCTAATTGCGAATGTTACTCCTCTGCTGGTTCATCAAAATAGACGAGCAATATATCTGAAGTCTTAGACGAGAACAAAGGACATTCTCTAGTTGCGCAGGTATTACCCCTGCACTCATTTAATTTTATTTATTAAAATTGCCAGTTTTTGCTGAAATGTTCTGGTCCATGTCCGGACATCTACTTCTAAATAACCATACTAATACACACATAAAAAGATATGCCTTTGTTTGTATAGATACAACAGGAGAAGAAATGAAAAAGTGGTTGGACATTAAATTTGTTATTAATGTTCACTGAGAGATAAAGTTAATTGTTTTATAGTCGAAATGATATATGTATCTATAATATATTGGTGATATTGTGGTGTCCTTGCAAAAGAAGATATCTTCAATTCTTCATGATCTAGTATGGCATGTGTTTGATAAAGTGTCACGTCACGTACAGTGTGATAGCAGTAATTAAACTAATTACATCAGATAGTACTTCATCTAGGCTGTGATATTCTCGTATGCTCTGTATGAAACATACATGTAAAGGTTGAAGCACTACACTTTACAGGGAAAACAAAGGAAGTTAAAGGTGAGTGAATTGTCCCATAGGTACAACCTTCATTTGTATTTGATATGTTGAATAATAACTTTGCTCTCAAGATGAAGCATGAAATTAGGTCATTAGAGCGAGTCTATCTGAAGAACAACGGATGTATAATGGTAGAGTCCTGTCTCGGATGTCTTGTTTATGTCATCTTAAAAAATCGTTTAGGTATGTAACCGCTGCTTATATTTACTGGCTGAACAGAATGGTGACGCAGACGGAAACGGAGACGGAGCCGGAATAGCTGTCAAAATATTAAATACACGCAAATTCAATGTTGCGAACACAACGGAACGTAGACGCATACGGAGACGCAGACGCAGACGGAAGAGTTCACCAACTTTTAACTTTTGACGTACGGCACTTTTGACGTTTCAATTTGTATGAAGAAAAAAAACAACTTTTTGGGTCGGAAAAAAATATTGTGGTTATTTGTATCGCGAAAAAAATTATTTATTAAAAGGAAAATTATTGGAAACAAAAAATGTGAATTCTGAGCTTGTACACAATAATATTCTTTTGTTTTTCTTCAAAATACTTTCAAAGCTGTACATCTCCATTGTGGACATGTAAAAAAAATAACGTACGACACTTTTTGACAGCTCTTCCAGTTCCGTCTGCGTCTTCAGTTCCGTCATTCTATTCTGTTCAGCCAGTTACGGTTTTAGCTTTTTTTCATTTATATTAACTCGAATTTGAAGTAGCTTTTTTCGTCTGTATTTTTGTGGATGCTTGCCTTCTTCGTTGAATTTATTATTCATATTTTTATGGAGAACCCACCGCCAGGGGTGTAAAATCTTATATCACCGTATAAGATACCTAGCAATTATTATGTTTTCTTGCGGAGAAAGAGTCAGATAAGTTTTATGACATTTATCTTTATTATACATGTTTTTTTGTTTTTGATGTCTTACGTGTTGTTTTTGTTTTATCTTATTGCACCCACCGTCTGTGGTAGTATTAAGGTTTATTATATTTGGTTTCGGTGAGAAATATTTCCTAGATATATTTCCTAGATAGATAGGTACTTATGAACGTAAATAGCATTCTCGACTGAAAAGATACCCTTAGGTAATTTTTACTACAAGCGGTTTCGCAGTGGATATGGGTATACCTACTTAGAAGGAATATAATTTTATTCAATGTTGCTATTAGCTTGTTATTTTAATTTTTATTTGCGATACTGTTTCATGAGGTATGGAATAGAAGTTATTATTTTTTAATTAAATACTTACTGACGTGACTTTGTTATACATATACACTTCAGCCCTATTAATAAAAAGCCATCACTGTTCGTTACTTAACACGCACGTGTTAGCTAGCACACGATAGAGAACTTGTCCGTTGTTTAACTTTTTTTTTATTAATAAACTATGATATGAAACAGCTCCAGTCTGTACAACTGAAAGTACGATAAGCCTTCATCAAATCGTGGAAGTATTCTTTTATGTGTCATACGCAGGCACTGATTGCTGGAAAATAGGCTTGTAATTGAACCGGTTAAGTATAAGAATGTGTGTGTTATGTTGTTATCCATCCCTCAAACGCCAAATTTGGCGAGTTAAAGTTATTCGCTCGCTGACACCATGTCACAGACCATTACCTATTTATTAATACGAATTGCATGTTGACAGATGTGTTAGTCTTATCTTCCCATTGTTTTCGTCTATTGATACGGGGAATAATATAATACCCTAAATCCAAGGGCGTACGCAAGGGGGGACTGGGAGCGTGTCTGCCTCCCGTAATCAATATTACTATCCTACATTGTTTTGTTGAGTAATGCACAATATTAGGTTTAAAAACTGTTTTCGATGTTAAACTTTTCTCTAAACATGTGGTTCTTTATTATAAACAAATTTTCTTCAAAATTTACGATGAATAAAAATGTTTGAGGTAGATTTCTGAACTATCTGCCTGATGGTGTCCGTTATTGCTCAAAAGAATTTTTTTTTTGTTGATCAGACATCCCTAAATAAAAATTTTATGCCCTACAAGAAATGTATTTACAAAAAAATTCTGTCAACATGTGCCCTTTCATAAAAAAGGAAATAATTTTGAAAATATTGTTTACAATTTTTTTCTTGCTTAAATTTTGAATGAGGTTTTTTAAAGGGTGATGATAATAAAAATCAACAAGAAAATTAAGAATATATGCAGTTGTTCGAAAAAAATACGTATAAAGTCCATAAATAGCGTAAAAAGTTGTGTATGAGAAGACTAGAGCATACATTTTTTATGTAGGCGGTGTCTGTCCGAACAAAAATTGAGTTTGGGACCCTAATATGCATGCAAACGCTGATTGTCCCTTTTCAGTCAAAATACTGGGTCTGGGTTAAATTCTAAGCCTCTTCCACCTAGAAAACAAAAACTATTTTTCAGGGCTACTGTCTTTTGCGAGAAAGTGAAAAATCCTTCAAGAGTATCTCTTGTCGTAGAAAAGTGCCGCTCACCTTAGCCGTTCGGATTCGGCAGTAAACTGTAGGTCCCCTCCATTCCTGTAGACAAACACACAGGAATGGTTGTAAGTCACTAGGCCCTGGTTCTTCATGAGCCATTGTGCCACCAAATTTATTTATTTTTAGTCAAATACCCCAACGGAGTTTTTTTTTATAAACACTGAATATTATTATTATATTATATTGGGGTCAAAATTCTGCCTGAGTCAAAATACTTTTATCAAAGTTCTGCTTACAAAATTCTATTTTTCAAAATTCTGTTTTACAAAATTCTGCGAATAGTAAAAAAAAGTTAGAAACATTTTAAAAAATTTAGAAACTTTTTTTTTATTATTAGCAGAATTTTGTAAAATTTAAAAAAAATTATGAAACTTTTTTTTATTATTAGCAGAATTTTGTAAAACAGTATTTTTTGAAATTTTGGTTTTGTTTTACAATTTCAGAAATTGATAGTATGTATTTGTAGATAGAAATAATGTTATTTTTTATTTTTCTTTATGATTTTGTCTTGATTGATTTTTTTATTCTGTAAGAAAGTTTAAAGGCTCTCCCAAACCAACGCTATTAATCGCCGCGACAATAGAAAACAATAACAACAACGTGTTGTTATTGTTGTTTTCTTTTGTCGCGGCGAATAATCGCGTTGGTTTGGGAGAGTCTTAAAATCAAACGCAGAATCATTTTCTGAAACGAAAAAGAATTAAAGAAGTTTGTTATCGTCGCTTAAAAGTGTTGGTTGCTTGGAGTCGAGTCATGTAATGAAGTTATTAAGATCTCAATAAGAAAAGCCGGATAGCAGATAGAGCCATAAAATGGTGAGAATATATATGAAAAAAGAGAAAATTAAAAACTAGAAAAAAAGATTTAAGCTCTAAGCTTAAGCAGTATAAGATTTTGTTTTTCTTTCTTTCACTAATTATAGTAAATCGTACCGACTGATATCTTGTTTAAAAAAAATAAAACGCAATGTGAGTTTGCCCCCTTAATCGAAATCCTTCGAACGCCCTTGCTTAAATCCCAATATAGACAACTTAATTAACTCGGGTTCAATTTATTTGCAGGATTAACTAACTCTGGTTCAACTAAGAGTTAACGGTTAACGCCGCCGCCCCGCCGCCGACGGTAGGTACTGAGTACACAATTTTTTATTATTGTCAGATATTTAGGACACTGTTAGAATTATTTGAAATTGTCAGATGCCGTTGCTTGAGGCATCTTACAATTGCTTACCTTACCACTCATTGGCCGAGAACGAAAACGAAGATGCAATTTTTTGATTTTGAAAGTGCTATTTCTTGATTGATTTCTATTTTTTTTGTAGTGTATAATAAAAAATGAAAACAAAATTGGGAAAAATTGTTTCATGCAAAACGAAGCACCATAATATTATTCACCGACTCTGCCGCCATCTAAAAATAAATAAATAAATTTAGTGGCACAACGGCTCATGAAGAACCAGGGCCTAGTGACTTACAACTCTCAACCATTCCTATGTGCGTATCTGCAGGAATGGAGGGGACCTACAGTTTATTGCCGAATCCGAACTGTTAAGGTGAGCGACACTTTTCTGTGACAGGAGATACTCTTGGAGGATTTGTCACTTCCTCGCAAGAGGCAGTAGCCCGAAGAAAAAACTTAAGGTGGAAGCGGCAGGTATTGAAACCAGACCTCGGCAATACGTCATCCTCACAGTCTCCCAATACGTAGAGGTATTAAATTTAAAATAATCGGATATCCATTATTTTGTTCCAATTGGATTTATTTTTGTTCACACTTCTCTGAAGTAAACACAACAAAAAAAATTTTTAATTTGCCTGAGAATGCATATCAATGCTGACTAGAACCAGAGCTGCTGAGAGAGGAGCCCTGGCCCCGGGAGCTCTACGGGCAAAAACGAAGGGATGAACGCTGACTTCTGAGGAGGAAAAAGAGAGAGCATGCGAAGCGGGCGGTCGAGTCTATTAAGGATATTGCTGTCTTCTATAATGCACTGGATAGCGCATATAAGAAAGTTGACTCCATTTGAAGAATTGTTATAATGTTGAGCTGCCCATTTTGTGTATAACAGTATAATTGTATATCATATTCAAATCAAAATGTAACAACTTAAAATATTATAGGTAGGTTCAGATTTCTGAGATTACCTCTTGCTTTTTTTTTGAGAAATTCCACTCTGGTTTTTGCCCCTCTTCGGTTGTAGTTACAAAGCAGAATTTTTGAGATCTCAATAACTTGAACTGGTCTTCTTGTCATTCAATTTTGACATTTCTTTTTTTTTTTGTATTATAGAGATCAGTGGAACAACGTAAAGTGTTGAGTTGCCTACGTACTTGTCATCTTCAATTGGAAGCAGACAAACTATTATACTTTGTAGGGAATACTCTATGAAGTGTATTATAGAGATCAGAGTGATTGAGGACTGTATAGCGGCAGGGGGGATGTTCGAAAGTTTTACCGAAGGGTGAGGCAATTTACCCAGGATTACAAGGCCAGAACGGAAGCCTGCCGAGGCGAGAGTGGGAATGTGGTGGTAGACACAGAGTCGGTGCTGAGGATCTGGAAACAACACTTTTTTAAACTGCTAAGCGGCGAAGATGGCCAAAGTTCCGCTGTTAGACAGAACACTCCATTCAACCTGGACGAAGATGGTCAAAACTTCCGTTCACCCAACCTAAATAAAGTGCGGTTATAAGTATATACCTCTAGTGGGCTTAAAAAGATCACGTAAAAATGAAATAATTTAAAGTGCGGTTAGCAATATCTAAGCTTAAATCGTACAAGCCTGCTGGTGCGGATGGCCTGCCAGTCGAGCTATTCAAAGCAGGGGGATATGACTTGGTGTGGTAGGGAGTATACACCAGCTTATCTCCACAATTTGGTCGGAGGAAAGTATGCCCGATAAATGGAACCTCGGTATAGTGTCCTCCATCCACAAAAAAGCAGATGCTCTGACTTGTGCCAAATACACAGGTATAAGTCTCCTTAACGTCGCATACAAAATCCTGTCATCTATACTGTGTGATCCGCCTAAAACCTTTTGCCAACGATCTGATCGGCCCCTATCAGTGTGGTTTCAGGCCCGGTAAATCAACCGTGTCGGTCAAATGTTCACACTCCGACAGATTTTGGAAAAATCCAGGATTTTCAAATCGATACACACCACCTCTTTATCGATTTCAAAGTCGCATATGATAGCGTAGACAGAGACGAGCTATACAGGGCCATGGCGCATCTCGGTATCCCTGCCAAACTCGTCCGCTTGTACAGGATGGAGAAATCACGCTGCTCCGTCATAGTCGGCATCAAGAACACCACCGAACCCTTTGATGCAGAGAAAGGATTGAGGCAAGGCGAAGCGTTATCATGCAACCTCATCGTAATTGAGGCTGTTGTTTGCAAGTCGCAAGTCAACAAAAAATTTAAAATTTTTCAAAAGTCCGTTTAACTACTTGCTTATGCAGATGATCATGATATTGACATCATTGGGAGAACGAAGCGAGCTGTTACCGGCGCGCTTGCAAGTATTGAATCGGAGGCGGCGAAAATGGGTTTGACTGTTAATGAGGACAAGACGCAGTATATGCTATCATCGATAAAGGAATCTCCACATCTTGGCTATTGTCAGATAATTGACAGCTATTGCCATAGCATTGGCAGATGTGACAATATTGTAAGATATACCAATCCTCTTTACATAGCTTCGGTTTTTGGTACTTACTAATAAGCTTTAAAATATATACGACCGCCTTGTGTAAACTATTCTTTAATCCCCGAAATCTTAACTTTTGGCCGATAAAAAAAGATTTATGCAAAAGACCGAAATAGCCATTTTCCATATATTGCTTCCGTTCCGTCTTTTTACGATACATTCAAACCTATACTGGTGATAGGCCCAGGCGTTTGTCTCAGTTTAACCATATAGGCTTACAAAAGAGTGTACTATGTCCACACACTCACACACACACAATCAAGGGAATGATGAATTTGGGGTGTCAGCCATCCCTCCCTAAGTATATTATATTAGTCCGGGATGAAATGGAATATAGATATTTTTGACTTTTGCTATTGTTGCTTGTAAATCCTTTATGTTTTATCGGCATATAGCTAGTTAAGGCCCATATGTCTGTTCCTTTACTTTGAAACTCTGTTATTTTCTGTGCATTTTATTTTTTTTATATGAACTTTGACAGAACGTTGGACTGAAATTCACACAAATGCACAGAAAATCAGAGAGTTTCAAAGTAAAGGAACAGGGCTAATAATACGTAATTTAAAGACGAACACTGCGAAGTTTTTACTGAGAGCCCCAGATTATTTGTTTGCTTTGTTTTGTTTATTTGAGTTGTTTTTAAAAAATTGCAAAAATACATAAAAGAAATTATGTACTTAAGATTCTTGAAGAAAATCATTTTTATAATGTCAACCATAAACTTGAATTCTTTCATAATGACCTTTGACATATATTATAGCAAGACTTTCATCCAACCGACGACGACATCGACTTGACTAAAACATTTTTATACACAACACAGATATGGATGCAAATGATATTAATCATATTTCCCATCGCTTCTCAGAAAACTCTTGAACTTCCATCACTGACATCCCTTTTCCAGAAACAACCTTTATAAAAAAATATATAGATACCTCCGTTGAACCAAGGTTTTTAAAAGACATAGAATGGAAGGATAATATTATTATAATATGTACCGCAAAGATTCGTACAAAGAACTCCCTTTGTGACTCTTCAGAGCAACGGGAAGTTCCATCAGGAGTAAAAAATAATAAATAATGGAATCATTGAAATCCCTACTTAAAGTAATCGTCCCAATAAACGGATGATAAACAAAAACGAGATAAATTATTTCCTACTTTTCCCTGCCCTGGCATAATTTTGCCGCATTAAATGTCCACAATCGAAAGATTCTCAGTCGTCTAATGCAATCCTCTCTAACCCGAAGTTGCTTTTCGGTTGTCAAACTTCCTATCCCTTTTATCAATTGAAATATTAATCGGCTTGAAATTTGACCTAGTAAGCAGATTATGAAACTTTTTTATCTGTCGAGGGCGAAGGATAGACAATTTCCCTCAGTGGGTTCGCAATGGACACCGATTTTAAATCGGATTTTATCATTGGCTTTTCATAAAACACCCTTCCTTCGCCTCTTTTATATATTTCCGAGAAAACTCAAACTTTCACTTTCAATGAACAAAATCTGATAGAAACTCTGTCATCCGTATCACTCTTACCAAACCAGACATTTTAAGCAAATTAGCATTACTCAAATTTGATAAGCACACTAAAATTCAAGTTGTCAGACTTTAAAGAGTAAGAATTCTTTTGTAGAAGAAAAAAGCTAAATGAGTATTCATACTTACTTGAGTTTGTACGCACAGAAATAAATTTTTTTTTTTTTTTCAATTTTGAGGTTTGTAACAAATTGATCTAAAAACAAAATAGAATTCTGGCTTTAAAAATATTTCAGTACAATTTTGTGATTCTCCTTGCTGTGTGTAATATTTTATTTTTCAGTTTAACTCATTTTTCTATACTAGTATCGTCCTGTGTCAAAATTCCACACTTTCAATTTCGCAAACATGTTTAAAAATATTGAAGGAAAAAAACATTGTTTTTTTTTAATTTAATTTTTTTAAAATATGTATGACAGTACGAAAACAAAAATGACCCACAGTCAAGGCTGTTTCACAATGCGACGATGAAACGAGACGTGAACGTGACGAGAGCTCGTCGTAGCTGTCAAACCAATTTCAAGCAATGAGAATATACCAGAGAATTCACAATAAAGCGTTTCTCGTCATGATTTCGAAAAATTGAAAAAAAGACGAGACGAGACGACGATTTTCATTTTGACAATTGAGAAGAGGACACCGAGCGTATCTGTATTTGTATTTATATTCATTAATTGTGTAGATAAATAAATAAAATACCGAAAATGGCGAGCAAATATGTGTTTTTATTTTGCGACTAATTAATTTTGTCTTCATTAACATTCGCACCGTCTTCTTCTGCTCACTTTTGGTTTTTTTTGCCTTTTGCTTTTTTGTAAATAAACACTCCCAAAAGTACTAAAAGCATTTTTTTTTACATTTTCATTTTTTTTTTCAAATTTTGTATTTTATTTCCCAAATTCACTGACAAACACGAATAATTCTACCCTGTCTTTGTGAATAACTCGCTGCATTGTGAATTGAGGAACGATGTTATAACGAGAAAAAGATGAAAGCGTTTCTCGTCACGCTGACGTCTCGTTTTCTCGTCGCATTGTGAAACAGTCTTCACAGTGTGTAAATGCGTGTCTCAAGTATATTCTGCACATCTCCGCAATTGTGGCTTTCCAACCATATAAAATTTATCGAAGTCGTTCAAATACTTTTTGAGAAAATGGTACCACAAAATTTATTTTAGCCTATTTATATATAGATTAATTGTTTTTTGTATTAACATTGAAAATGGTCATAGGGTAGTTTTGATAAAATTATAGTTTTACTAAAATCAATAATTATATTAGCATTATATGAACTCCAGTGTTTAAGGGGATAACTATTAAATTTTTGATGTGACCAAATAAATGACCAAAACGATTAAAATAAACAGCGTTTACCTAATTGATTAAGGACAAAGAAAAACTATATTCTAATTGAGGAGAGATAGCGAATTGATTTTTATTAATTAATAGATGCTAAAAATATTTAAAAAACTTATACCTAGATTTACGAAAAAAAATCTACAAAAATTACATGTCGAAAAAATAACCGTTTGAACAATTATTTATTGTGATATTAGATTAAATATCACCGGGTAGTATTTTCTGGCATGGATGGAGTGTGGTATACAGAAATATTTCTCTCAAAGCAATTTGTAAACCTGGAGTAAAATTATTTTTTTAATTAGTTTCAAAACGGAGCTATTTTTTATACAGAAGTTATTTTACTGTCTGGCGAAATGGAATTAACAGAGAAAGTTCAACTTGTGGCTGCCGGAGAAAGAAATAAGTCACTAGACAAAAAGAAAAAAAAAAAAAACGATGCAGAAGGTTCCTAATTTTCTCCCTAAAGCCTTAACTACATTGGCTACTTTTTGCAAAATTACAAAAGTAAAAATATTTTTTTCCAGCTAGCGCATTTGTTTTGTGAAAAATAATATACACATTTTATTTTTAAACCAAAATTTAAGCTTTCTGCATCATTTTTTTAAGTTTTCCTGTGAGAAACACTATCCCAAAATGAGTTTGAAAATTTTCACTTTTGTACTTTTTCACTTTTTTGGCTTATGTAGTTAAGGCTTAAAAATAAATTTTTGATTTAACAACTTCCAAAAAAAAATCAATTTTATCGGCATGCAAGGACTTAATGAACTCACTCTCTCGAAAGTATTTTGATTGTACGACGTTACTGGAAAGGATCTAGATATATTTGCTGGCCCACATACAATTTTATAAAGGTAAGAGACATATACTACTGATGCTTTATCAAGTCAGCATGTCTTATTATTCAAATTTTTTATAAGATTATCAAAAAAATAGACTCCGAAGAATATGCCCAAGAATAATTTTTGGAAATATTTAATGGCGGTAAGAAAAAATCCATACCCTTTCTGTATTGGTAGCTTAGTAAACCTCAAAGAACCAAGTTAAATCGAAATAAAACAACAAAGTTTTTATAGTGAAAAAATTATTATATCCATTTTTTTCTCTTTTATTTAATAGCTGATCTTTCTCGTGAACAACCCGTTCAGTCGGGTTGAAATCTATTCTATTTTCTATCACTGGTAATTTTCATCTTACATTGTTCATTCTCTTCTTTTATAATTTTAATTAAAAACTTAATATGTATACGTCTCAAACCATCGAAATCACACATACATACATAGTTTCCAAACTCCTGCCAGTCGATACACTTTCTAGATTTTCCGAAAGACTAGCGATGTGGATATAAAAACAAGTTATTTTTTAACGTCAAAGAAAGCTTAGCTGTGTGACGCCAGAACCCCGACCTCAAAATTTTTTGACGAAACATGTCGCATTCGTTTGTCCATCGTTTGTCCACGTTTGTCCAGGCAAAAAAATCGTTTGTCCACCCTCAGGATAAAAGTTATTAAGCTTTTCTTTTTTATAGCAAGTACCCCAAAATTAAAAAACGCCTCTACTGCCCACAATTTTAAACTTAGGAGGTCCGGACCAATTGCAATCGTTTGTCTACCGGCTCCTCATCATTGTCCACCCAAAATTTTCGTTTGTCCACCCTTAGTTCAAAAATTATTGAACTTTTCTGTTTTATAGCACAGGGCATAAAAATTAATTTTTTTTTTTGCGGAATGGAACCAATTGCAATCGTTTGTCCACCGATTGTCCATGTTAGTCCAGAAAGAAAAAAATTTTTTCGACCCTTAGTTCAAAAGTTATTCAACATTTCTTTTTTATAGCAACACCCCCAAAAACAAAAAGTCCCCTAAAATCCCCAATTTTTAACTTAGGTGGCCCGGACCAAATGCAATCGTTTGTCCACCGGCTCCTTATCATTGTCCACCAAAAATTTTCGTTTGTCCACCAGTTCAAAAATTATTGAACTTTTCTGTTTTACACAGGGCATAAAAAATTAAATTTTTTTTTGCGGAATGGAACCAATTGCAATCGTTTGTCCATCGATTGTCCATGTTAGTCCAGAAAGAAAAAAATTTTTTCGACCCTTAGTTCAAAAGTTATTCAACATTTCTTTTTTATAGCAACACCCCCAAAAACAAAAGGTCCCCTAAAATCCCCAATTTTTAACTTAGGTGGCCCGGACCAATTGCAATCGTTTGTCCACCGGCTTCTTATCATTGTCCACCCAAAATTTTCGTTTGTCCACCCTTAGTTCAAAAATTATTCAACTTTTCTGTTTTATAGGACAGGGCATAAAAAATTAAATTTTTTTTTTCGGAATGGAACCAATTGCAATCGTTTGTCCACCGATTGTCCATGTTAGTCCAGAAAGAAAAAAATTTTTTCGACCCTTAGTTCAAAAGTTATTCAACATTTCTTTTTTATAGCAACACCCCCAAAAACAAAAAGTTCTCTAAAATCCACAATTTTTAACTTAGGTGGCCCGGACCAATTGCAATCGTTTGTCCACCGGCTTCTTATCATTGTCCACCAAAAATTTTCGTTTGTCCACCCTTAGTTCAAAAATTGTTCAACTTTTCTTTTTTATAGCACCCAACATTAAAAATTAAAATTTTACTTAATAGAATGGAACATATTCACAGATATTCCATGTAAGCCCAGAAAAAAATGTTCGACCCTTATTTTTTTAAGTCAACAGTGCCTTAAAGTTACTAGAAAGATATTTTATTATTACTTTGAAAATAAGGCATTTATCTTCACTCCTTTTTTGTTTTATTTAGCGAAACTAAAATCCCTATATAGCTTCAAATTTGAATCTTTGCTGTTGTTAAGTTAAAAGCTTTGATTACTTAATTACAAAATTTAATTTACTAAGGGCCACTTGCTCCAAACGAACGGATAAATATATAAAACTCAGGATAACTATCCTAGTTTAAATAAATAAATAAGAATTTATCGTTTTTTAATTGCACGAACGGAAAATAAATAACAAGCGGATAAGAATATTTTTTCAGAATCACCAACACAACAAACACAAAACTTTCTCGTAAGAAATTCTATAATTTGACGTGAGAGCTATTCAGAGTTTAAATATTTATCCAGAGAACGAGGAGAAGATAACTTTTTAAACTTAAAATAGAGAAAAAATATTTAGCTACAACATGATTTGATTCAAATCAGTCAGATAATTTAATTTATTTATAAATCAGGAGTTACTGCTGTCAAAAAAAGTTCTGTGCAAGTGGCTCTAAATATATGTATTATTATAATAACTATGTTTTGCAGATTTTCATAGTTGGGAAATGAATATACATATGTATGTTTTAAAAAGTAATTAACGTTCAAGTTTTTGGTATTTAAAAATCTTTTGCTATTGTTTCTTACAAATTGATTCCAACTTTTCTTTTGTTTTATTTATTATAATTATATAAAATAAGAATTTTTATTTTAATAGATTGTAATGTTAAATTTTGGAAAATTTATTTCGGCAGACGTCATTAGCCACGCTGTTATTCTTTTAATTTATCTTAAATTAAATAAAGAACTGGATTTTAGCATGAATAAACGAGTGATGCATCATGTTTTCTAATTTATCAAAGATAAAATCATCAGCATAAAATTTTGAAAATTTTTTGTCATTATTTTTTCAAAAATTTGAGTTTGAAAATTAATCTTAAAAACTGTTCTCTGAAATATTTTGACTTAAACATAATAAACGAAAGGTTTCTTGCTTTAAAAAGAAAGAAAGTCCTCTAACATTGTTAGTGTTGCCGTTGTTTTTTAATGGTTTACTTTTTAAGTAAGGTGATTTTTTGGAAAATTTGACGTATAATCTATGCATTGTACATATCGTATGAAATCTTTCATTTTCTGCAAATTTCTTTTAATTAAATGAAATGGCTAGGAGCCATGCCAATAAAAAAGGTGATTTTTTCTTAATTTTTGTTGGTGGTCGATCATAAATGAGCAAAAGACAAACGAAACCTTTTGGCATCATCATCCCAGGTTTGCCAATGGTTGCCATATGAGGGCAGTAGACGACTTTTGTTTTCTGGGACTGTTGCTATATAAAAGACATTTTGAATATTTTTTTAACAAAGGGGGGACAAACGAAATTTTTCGGTGAACTTTTTTGTTTTTGGGGAAGTTGCTATAAAAAAGGAATGTTGAATAACTTTTGAACTAAGGGTCGAAAAATTTTTTTTCTTTCTGGACTAACATGGACAATCGGTGGACAAACGATTGCAATTGGTTCCATTCCGCAAAAAAAAAATTTAATTTTTTATGCCCTGTGCTATAAAACAGAAAAGTTGAATAATTTTTGAACTAAGGGTGGACAAACGAAAATTTTGGGTGGACAATGATAAGAAGCCGGTGGACAAACGATTGCAATTGGTCCGGGCCACCTAAGTTAAAAATTGGGGATTTTAGGGGACTTTTTGTTTTTGGGGGTGTTGCTATAAAAAAGAAATGTTGAATAACTTTTGAACTAAGGGTCGAAAAAATTTTTTTTCTTTCTGGACTAACATGGACAATCGGTGGACAAACGATTGCAATTGGTTCCATTCCGCAAAAAAAAATTTAATTTGTTATGCCCTGTGCTATAAAACAGAAAAGTTCAATAATTTTTGAACTAAGGGTGGACAAACGAAAATTTTTGGTGGACAATGATAAGGAGCCGGTGGACAAACGATTGCAATTGGCCCGGGCCACCTAAGTTAAAAATTGGGGATTTTAGGGGACTTTTTGTTTTTGGGGGTGTTGCTATAAAAAAGAAATGTTGAATAACTTTTGAACTAAGGGTCGAAAAAATTTTTTTCTTTCTGGACTAACATGGACAATCGGTGAACAAACGATTGCAATTGGTTCCATTCCGCAAAAAAAAGTTTAATTTTTTATGTCCTGTGCTATAAAACAGAAAAGTTGAATAATTTTTGAACTAAGGGTGGACAAGCGAAAATTTTGGGTGGACAATGATAAGAAGCCGGTGGACAAACGATTGCAATTGGTCCGGGCCACCTAAGTTAAAAATTGGGGATTTTAGGGGACTTTTTGTTTTTGGGGGTGTTGCTATAAAAAAGAAATGTTGAATAACTTTTGAACTAAGGGTCGAAAAAATTTTTTTCTTTCTGGGCTAACATGGACAATCGGTGGACAAACGATTGCAATTGGTTCCATTCCGCAAAAAAAAAATTTAATTTTTTATGCCCTGTGCTATAAAACAGAAAAGTTCAATAATTTTTGAACTAAGGGTGGACAAACGAAAATTTTTGGTGGACAATGATAAGGAGCCGGTGGACAAACGATTGCAATTGGTCCGGACCTCCTAAGTTCAAAATTGTGGACAGTAGAGGCGTTTTTTAATTTTGGGGTACTTGCTATAAAAAAGAAAAGCTTAATAACTTTTTTCTGAGGGTGGACAAACGATGGACAAACGAATGCGACATGTTTCGTCAAAAAATTTTGAGGTCGGGGTTCTGGCGTCACACAGCTAGAAAAGCTTTTGTGGACTTTTTAAGCAAGTTTAATATTCTTTTGGTTAATAGGTTTTCAAGGAACGCAAAGCGACAATACCTTTCAAGAAATATCAGTTTTTCGAAAATGTTCAAAACGTATTTCGACTAAAACTTGGGTTTTACATCTTCTGCCAAAAATCAGTGCTTTTGTTATTAATAAAAAGAATATCAGAAGATTTTTTTTTTATAGAAATGAGTAAATCTGTAAATTTTGTCTACATATTAGATTTTTGTTTTAAACTAACATACTTTACGGCCATATTGTTGACTTGCTTCAAAGCTAGTTTTACGGCAAAACTAGTTCTAGGGGTTTCGAGTTTTAATTTGTTCATACAATTTTTATTACAAAATATACTTTTGGCATTTAAATCAAAACATTCATACATTTTTTGATATCTAAATCAATAATAATCATTTTTGAAAAACTTAAAACTCGAAACCCCTAATATAGAACTAGTTTTGCCGTAAAACTAGCTTTGATGCAAGTCAATAATATGGCATTTATGTAAATTTTTCAAAACTGTTTTTGTTTGTTTTATAATGCGTTTTTTAATAAGCTTAGTTGCTTCAGGTTACAGCTACCAAACAAATTCGCTATTTACTCTAAAAAACACCAAGGGAATTCGTTTAAATTTGGAAAATTTCTATACAACAACTTTGAAGAAAAGTTCTTATGTGAGTAAATTGTAGCTCGAAGAATTTTCCTCAGGGTGGCGAAAGCGACAGAGTTCCAAGTTAAAAACTAAATTCTTCTCGATCGAATTTCAGAAAGAAAATGGTTTTAACTTTACCCTAAACGAATAAATGGTAGAACCGACATCAAATCGACGAGAATAATCTTTAAGTTGTTGTTCCTCCATCATCATCATTGCATTGCAGGAAATTAAACATGCTTACAAAAACAGTCAATAAGGGGTATGAGGTTTTCTATAGAAATTTATTTTTATGCCAAAAAAAGGCTTCAATGTTAGATGCCCGTACGAATAGTTTGAACACTAAGTTCTGTTGCACTGCTTGCATGAAGAAAAAAACTTCTTTTTTTTTTGAAGAAACTTTATGATATTGGCAAATTGAGAGTATTTAACAATTTAAAAAGTTTTAAACTTTGAGATCTGTTATATTTTTTTGCAAACGTCCAGTAACTGGAAGTAGCTGTAATCGAAGGAATTCAAATTGTGTAATAGTTTTGGTGGTTATAGTCACACTTACCCAAAGTGAAGTGAAAAATTTTAAAGAATGAGAAATTTTTTTTTGAAAAAGTTTGCTCCGCTCCTAATATATTTTTTGCTGAAATCAAAGGCAATGATACAACGAAGGGCATATCCCCCTTTATCATCCCCCATTATCATCAAAAGATGATGAATTCTATATCTTTGATATTGTTAGGTATATGTAGATTTGCTGATGAGCCTAGCACTGCTGGTATTCCTTAAGTTTGATTATAGTACTAGTTTGTTTTTATCTCTACTAAAAGCAAACTTGAGCCTGTATGTATTTTTGTTGGAATTATATTTTAAACTTTGTACCACTTGTGCTTGCCAGCGCACCGTGAGGCGTCACGGCAACCGCCCCTCCCCCCGCCCCTCAACCTAAATCAACACGCATCACGAAATTGTTTATCAAATTTATAATTAATTTTATTAGTATGTTGTCTAATTCGAAGTTTTTTTTTAGATTTCCTTAGTTTATGTAAAAAAGGAAAAAGAATGAATAATTATTGTTACATTAAATATAAACAAGTAAAAAGAAGTTCTTCATGTCATGCTACGAATATTAGCCACTTAGGTACACCTATTATAGTCTAAGAGCCCACGGCATATTTTGGGGTGTGAAAGTGAACCAAATAAAAGTATATGAGTCGAAAGCGGTGGTCAAGCTGATGACAGAAATGAAAGTCTTGCTGGTCGCGGCGTAATTCTGGGTATAATAGTATGAACCAAAATTTGTTTTCACCCACCCCTGGATATTGCTCTCCTGATCACGGAACAGTGGGTCCAAGACCATTTGGAAGCGGCTTTTGCTCTGCAAAACCGTTTGAAAAACCCCAAAAAACCCACTTTGGGGATAATTGTATGAACCAAAATTCGTTTTCACCCACCCCTGGATATTGCTCCCCTGATCCCGAAACAGTGGGTCTAAGACTATTTGGAAGCGGCGTTTGCCCTGTTAGAGCATTTGAAAACCCAAAGGGGTTAAACCGGGCGATTCGCACAAAATGCGAAGCTAGGTTTTACACTGTATAAGTTCAACCATGACAATAAAGGAATTGCGTCAGAAGGAATGTTTGTTCCCCTCCCTCCTTTAGGTGGAAAAAAATTTTTTTTTAAAAATAACGACAACACGTAGAATATCAGGCTATAACTTTAAAGAAAGCCAGAGAACCATTGTTTAACATTATTTCTTGTTCGGTCACGGCATATTTTTTCTCGAGGTTCGACTTTCGTATGCAATTACCTTCTCATCTTGTCAGTCTTTCTGAGACAACACCACTCCTAACCCATCTTGGCCTTCATCTGTTTGCAGGATAAAGGTTTGGTCAAAATTGGGGCAGGTTAATACTGGTGCTTCGGTAAGTTTTTCCTTGCGGGTATTGAAAGCGATTTCCTGGTCTTGCCCCCATACCCATGGTTTATTCCTTTTTAACAACAAGGTCAGTGGTGTGGCAAGTGTAGAAAAATCTTGAATAAACCTTCGATACCAAGATGCTATACCCAAGACTCGACGAAGTTCTTTGACATTTGACGGAGCTTTCAACTGACTTACCGCCGCTATTTTATCTGAATCAGTATGTATGCCTTTTTGGCTAGCTACATGGCCTAAGTATTTCAATTCCTTTTTTCCGAATTCGCATTTGTCTGGAATAATTTTCAGGTTGGCGTCTCTCAACCTTTGGAATACTTGTTGTTAGTTCTGGATATGTTCTTCGAAAGCCTTCCTGATGATGATAATGTCGTCCAGGTAGGCAAAAGCGTAATTTTCCATGCCTATACCAATAACTTTGTCGAGCACTCGATGGAAGGTAGTTGGTGCGGAGTGCTGACCAAAGGTCATAACCTTCCATTGAAATAGTACACGTCCAGGGACTTTAAATGCGGTAAAGGCACGTGATTTATATACTCTAACGGTATCTGCTAATACCGCTGCTTTAAATCAATTTTTGATATGTACTTTGCTCCTCGTAATTTATTCAGAATAGCGTTAATTAAGGTTAGAGGGTAAGAATCTTTGACAGAGATTTCATTTAGCTGCCTAAAGTCGACGCATAGTCTCCAAGATGTATCCTTTTTCTTTAGCAGCATTTTACAATTTTATTAAGCGCGATAAGTATTTAGGATGGCAGAACTTCAATCCGCGAACACAAGACGATACAATAATAGAATATTAATTTAATAATTAATCAGACCGGCCGGCCGACACGACGAACGATAACTTACGAATGAAATGAAATGTTAATTATCAGCTGTAACGTTGACAGCAAGTTAAGTGCTGCCACCAAGGTAGCTCAGCAATTGGGTGGGTTTCAGCGATCGAGAGGGTTTTATTAATCGAATTCGATTAATACAAATATGGGTGATTCTACAAATGATGGAATCGTAGGTGGCTCCGAAGATATTTTAAAATCCGTTCAATTATTTAACCTGATCTTTCTTTCTAAAATTAAATCTGCTTGATATCTATGTATATGCGCAAACAAAATTATTAGGGTGTTTTTTTTTTTTTTCTTGCTCAGAAAATTTTTTTAAGTGCCTGATTTTCAGTCCTCTCACGTGTCTTTTTCGCGTTTTCGCAAAGAAAAATCATTACTGTCCTTTTATTTCAAGTTTCACACCAAGCCACCCATTCTAACGTCAAATAATAAATCTTCGTTATGAAATAAATTAATATTTTTTAACAATTGATTTTACTGCAAAATAAAATTAATTAAACTTTGTCCGAAACAATCGAAAAAATCGATAACTAGAATATCGATCGAATGTCGAACGCTAGCAATGTCAAGTATCGAGTGTCCTGAAAATAAAATCGTGTGGCCAACTCGCTTCTGTTTGTAATATGGGTTGTGAAGAAGGTATTCGTACGAGAGATCGTCGATTGACCGTTCAGTTTATCAGTTCTTTGGTGAGTATTTTCAAAATAAATCTGTAGGCATTATTGTTAGCAGTATATAGTATAGGCTGAATGAAACCATAGTATTAAATTGTTTTTATTTTTTTTTTCGTTACAACCTTAGCATGCTCTTTGCGCAAAAACTCAGTCCCCTGGCCTATGCTCCCTAGCTTTTCAATGAAGAAAAGTACTGAAATATCTTGGAACCTGAGAAATTTTGCATTTTCGTACATATTCATTGCGAATGTTTGCAAAAAGAATACAATTTATTTAAAATTAAAAAATTATTTACATAATTAATGATTAATATTGTGATTTTTCTCGATCCGAAAAGAAAATGAGAAGAAAGTAGAATTATGCTGAATTCGTTTCTGTAATGTGAATCAATTTGAATGCGAGCATCAACTTTGGTGATAATAGAATATCCTGCAAGATTAACTGGAAATAATGATGATTTTTATGGAAATTCGGGTTCACATATTTCAAAAGCTATTAAGTGTAACCGACTTTGATACCATATTATTTTGTTTTACTAAAATGCTATGTTACACCATATGAATTTTTATGTTTTATAAAGCCTAAATAAATTTAATTTCTATATATAAATACATGAGTCATATTTTAGAGGAAATTAAAGGAATATTAAGAGATTTAATTATTTTCTTGTCAGTCCCCTGAAAAAAAATCAGACCCCTGAACCTTCTTTTTCAAAAAATGTCTTTAAAATTGACATTTTTTATTTTTTTGACTTGCCGCTTTAAACAACGTAAAAAGGCGTTCGAACGATTGACTAGGACTACTTTTTTTAACTTTTAGCTTCCAAAAATGTCGTGCCGAAATATTCACCAGTTTATTCGATGTTCTACGTTCCAAAATGCAAATATTGTTTCATTTTTCCGTATGCAGTAAATGCCTATTTTATTTTGTCAGTATCATACGAGTACTAATTAAAATTTTGTCCCAGTAATATTTGTTTCCTTTTGAAATGCTCCATATTAATAAATACATAATAAAACCCTTTAATTCTTCCGTACTTAAGTTGGCGATACATTTCCAAGAAAATATTAAAAACTATTTCTCAAAATCTCTAACAATGGCTGTTGGTTATTTTCTGCAAATTTTTAGTCACGCAACATTAATTTTTGGTTACAAATGTATACCTACTATAAGATTAAATATGTTTTGTTCAACACTCTTGTGACCTTAAAACAAGACAATCTACAACCTTTGTCCATCCAGTTGGGCAGTGTGGTAACATGACAATCCCACAAGAAGTGTCTTAACGAGCATGTCCATACCAGAAGTGTGTCACTACACCTTTCAAGTGCAGCTCATGCACTAGTGGGTATATGCATTGGATAAGCTTTTGGTTTTCATGATGACGTTTACATCTCTCAAACGGACAAATAGAGGACTCACATATCGATAGTTTCAGGACTATACGGAGCGAAGGCTAAGACATCATTGGCTGAATAAAGCAAATATGTATGTGGTGTAATTGCTTGTAATGACTGCTTTTGGCTAGGGCTCGTGATAAGGATTTACATGCAACACCAATTATGTAGGTACATATGGTACATAATGTACAAGGAACTGACATTTGAGAAAAATTTGTATTTATTTCATATTGGTGACCTTGAATAGTATATTTATATAGTATATGAAGTATGGAGTCTGGGGTAAAACCGAAATTTCTTTGTACCTAAATGTTTATACGTATGTAGGTGTTGTATATTTCATATATGTGGAGTGCGTTTGTTATTAAGATAAGAAAATTAATGAAAGGAAATTAGGTATTTTTCGATTATGTATATGTTGTGAGCTTTGAGTGCGCAAACAAATGTTTTGAGAAAATTACAACGCGCTCTCAAAATCCTTTATATTAACCCTGGAAATCTAACGTTCGTCAAAATGACGAGCATCCAACAAACATTCCTCTCTAACTCTTTTATTTTTTTACCAACGTAATTGTGCTTTCGCGCCAACTTAGTTGCCGGTGATCTGTCTCGCGTGGCGTATATGTTTTTCTTGTAAGTTATTTGAAGAATTGAAGAATTGTTGCAATAGGTGCAAAGTTCCTATTTGTGGCGAACAAACGCTTTGTCTTTGTTAAAGTGCTAAAATAGTCTCAAAAAAACATGTCCCATTAAAATATGATCGAAGCATTTAAAAATGAAAGGAATATTTATTCTTATGATATTTATCTTTAATTTATAAATTATTTTTCTTTTTAATACTATAAATTTAAATAAAAGTTAATTATTTATAAAAAAAAAAGTTTTTTAATGTTCGTCAAAAAGTCGAATGATTAGCTTTTCATGGTAGTTTTGGAACGTTAGCTATCTGGGGTTAAGCTGAATAATACAAAAAAAGAAGTTCAAAAATAGAAAGAATCGAACTTAGGCTAGGCGTGTATTGAGACGCGACCGGCGCGTGTGAATTAACACAGCACAGCACGAATTTCTGTAAACAATATAAATCAATGGAACGCAGAGCATATTGATGGAGCGACGCGACATGACTAGACGCTTGTTTTACAAAACACGCGTGACATAGCTATTACTGAACAAAACACAGTTTTCCTTGCGAGACTTTGCACGTGCCCGGTTTTTATTAATTCCCTGTTAAAAAAAAATAATACAAAGTACCCTATTACACGTTGACTCTAGAGTCATGACTCTTTTCAAAATTCAATGGGTGCGAAGGTGAAATCCGATCTTTTTTCTTCTTCGCACTCATTCAATTTCGAAAAAAATCATGACTCTAGAGTCAACGTGTAATAGGGCACAAACTGTCGGTTAAAATTGAAAAATAAAAAATAGTTTGCTTATTACGAAAACAAATAGTTTTTTGTGAGTTTTTTATTTTTGAATTAGAGATGATAGAAGAAAAATTTTAATTTTCCATTTACATGTTCCTGTTGGTACTTCAACTCCAATATACCTAAATAATATTTTCGGTAAAATATTGACATTTGACTCGTGAGTCGTGATTCAATATGCGGATAACGACACATCACGTTTCTATTAATCAGGTTATGTCGCACGCGTCAGGTCACTTCACCGACGCGACCGGCGCGTCTTAATATGCGCCTAGCCTAAATGTTACAAAAGTGGATTGCAAATTAAAAATTAATATGTTTCACTTTTAAACTAAGTGCAGCGAACTTAAATGTGGATTTCAATACAAAAATGAATACATTTTCACTTTAAAGCAATGTTGACTTTATAAATATTAAGTTATCTAATTTGACACAAAAGTGTTTCAATGTAAAATAAAATATTTTTCACTGAATTTTATTCAACTTCAAAACGAATACGATCGTATTTAATTTTACATTGCATTTTTTCCTCAGTGTAGAGAACCCCCTTAAAATTAGAAACAAAAATATTTTCATAAATACAGCTAAGATCTAGAGTAAATACAGTGTAAAGCAGTGTTTCCACCCCAACAAAACTATTCTAAATAATCACCCTAGGGCTAGTTTTTCAGGGTTTTTTAAACCAGAGTAAGTTTACCCTTCAATTAAATTGATTCCGATTTAACTCAGAAACACCAAATTTGGTGTTTTAAGTCGATTTGCTTCTAATGAAATTTCTGACAGAAATACCTACTTAATTAATAATTCTAGAGTTAATTCACCAAGTGCCAGTTAGCTTTAATTGAAAATTGTATTTTTTTGTGCCATTTAGGGGTAGTTGAACAAACATGGTTCAGTATTTAAACCGTGGTTCAGCAATTTTTACTCACCAACTTCATTGAAACGAAGGTATAACGTTGGTTCAAGGTTCAAGTATAAATAAGCATGCCTGAACCATCATTAAACCGTAGTTAATTCACCGATATCGGTAAATTAAAATTCCTGAAACACGGATCAATATTTTAACCACGATTGTCTAAGTGGCTCTCAGGGTTGTAAACGCTTAAGCTCTTTTTAAGCTGAAGCCCTTGCCTTGCTCAATTCACAAGTCAGTAATGGATTTGGGAATTGAAAAATATTTAAATCACGAGCTCTTATGAAACTATGAATGAAATGAAATTTCAATTCACAAGCTCTTTCTGATTTTTGAATTGCAAAAGATTTAATTCACAAGCTCTTGGAGATTTGAGAATTAAAAGATACTAGTACGTCTAGTCCAGCCCTCGAAATTCGAGTGCCAATTACATTATCTTCTAATTGACAGACATTTAGACTGAAGTTGAAAGCCTATACAAAGTAGGTACTTTGTATAGGCATTTACAACATTTTTCGTGAATTTCATTTCGTTTTATAAGTGATAAAATATTAGTTTCTGTTTAAGAAAAAATATTTTCTATTTAGAAATAAAACAAGTTTTTCGTTTCAACGTAGAAAACTTTTTTTTATCAGCTGACTGATTTAGTTTCTCATACAGTGAAACCCGCTTAAGAGAAAAACCCGCTTATCTGAAACACTTTTTTCATCTCCGAGTATTTTTCGACCATTTACCTTTAAAACACTTATAAACAAATTGCTTTGTCCTCTCAAACAAAAATCCAAAACATAATTTCAAATGGCTCAAGAGAGACATTTATTTAAAAGAAAATTACATTTTCATAATTCAAAGATAAATAAAAGACAAATGCAATTGTTTCTAGCATTAATTATCCGCATAATGGAATTTTTAGATCCGCTTAAGTGAATTTTTTCCGCTTAAGTGATTTTTTTTCACTTAAGCGGGGTTCGTTTAAGTGAAAAACCCGCTTAAGTGAAAGAAAGACTGTGACATTTTGCAGTTTCTCTTAAGCGGGTTTTACTGTAACATAAAAATGTGAGTTGCTGGAAATTATTTAATTACAGTTTTTAATTACTTTCCAACATTTTCACTAAAACTAGACTACATAGTCACTCATATCCGGTGTTTTGCGAATTCTGTTCGTTATACGAGGAACATTTTCTTCTTCTTCTAAAAAAGATACATTTGTTACCTCTTCCTAGGTCTCGGTTTCGGCTTCTTAAAAGTCATGGTCTGAATTCGACTCTACTTCTTCTTCTTTTGATGTATTAGTTGAACTATTAGGAATGCAAATTTCTTCCATACTTGATCCTCCATTTTCTGATTGTTGTCCCGAGTTATTATCATGACCAAGATTTTCATGTTAACATTTGTTGGAAAGTATTAAAAACTGTAATTAAATAATTTCTAGCAACTCACATTTTTATGTTATCAGAAACTATATTATGTCAACTGATAAAATAAATTAAATGTCCATTCTGTTTTCTACGTTCAAACGAATAAGTTGTTTTTTTTTTTGTTTTTTAATGGAAATAGAAAATATTTTTTATCAAACAGAAACTAATAATAAGCCTTTTTGGTGGTTTGTGATTTGAGAATTATGATGAAGATGCCCGTGTGTCTTGTAACGTGTGACATATTGCGGCTTGCTGGATGTGGTACCTATGTACATCGCATGTTGCATGTTGCATGTGGCATGCTGCATGAGGCTCTTATGCAAGACGACGTTTACATGACTCATGCGATGTACCACATCCAGCAAGCCACATGTTACAAGATACTCTGGCATCTTCATCACAATCTTCAAATCACAAACCACCAAAAAGTCTTATAAAATGAAACTCTTTCAATTCCTTATTCCACAAGAGCTTGTGAATTGAATACACATAAGACATATTTCAATTCAGAAATCAAAAGAGCTTATGAATTAAAACTCATTCAATTCACAAATCCAAAAGAAGTTTTGTGTATGAAATATCTTTTAATTCTCAAATCTCCATTTGCTATGTGTAGCTTAATTCATAAACTCGTAACCCTGCTTGCACTTAAAAAGTAAAATAGGTAGATATTTGATTACCTACTTTCTATCAAAAAAAAAAAAAAACAATTTTGGCAATAGCCCAGTAACTTTATACATCATCATCATCGCTATATTTACTTTTCATTGATTTAACAAAAGCTTTTGTGGAACACAACTACAAATCTGGACTGCACTGAGCAACCAACAAATCCATTCTGACTTTATAAAAACCATGAAAAGCATATAAAAGGATCCACTATTGCCACCACTATTCTCAGCCGTTCTTGAATACATTTTTTGAAAACTCAGTTGGACAAAATATGGACTCGATATCTGGGGACAGAAACTAAACAATTTGAGATATGCAGATGATTTAGTTCTCCTCTCTCACTCATCAGATGATATACAAGCAATGATAAACGAACTCTCACCTACATATACACATGCTCACAATATGGACTCTCTATGAATTTGACAAAAACAAAAATCATGACAAACTATATAAAAAAGAGACATAGTTACTACTCCTTGACAAAAAAATTGAATATGCTGACGAAATAATATATCTCGGTCAAATTAAATTATTTATAAATCAAGACGATAAGGAAATAAAACGCAGAATCGATCACAGCTGGAAGCAGTGTTGGAACATTAAACAAATACTCGAATTCAATCTCAGCAACGAAATGAAAAAATAGGTGCCGTGACTTAAGGCAAAATTACAACTAAAAATTTGATAAAATTATTAAATTTTTTTCGTTATATTTTTTTTCGAAAAAAATGTTTCTTTATTCTTTTAACTCTTATTAGTATTGTAAAAAATGCAAAAGTAAACTACGAAAAAACTGAACAGAAATTGTTCTTTTCGTTTCCATGGCCTATATTTCTTTAAAATGTTTTACAAAATTAAGTCCTGCAGCCAATACTTGTAAAGCAGTAAAAGATTTACAAAAAGTCTTTAAAAAGTCGAACACGAACTAAGCAACCTGAAATTAGATGTATATATAGTTAGCAGAACACTTTTTCTAATGGAGATTAAAAGTATTTTCGAGTAATAATAAGCTGCTACTAAATTGCCAATTAGTCATAGCAAAACAAAATTTAATCGTGTTTTCGTTTAAGTAATAAAAGGTGCCTCTCGCACACGTCGCGTCGTAGTGTTCAGGTGTTTGATAAGTCATTTTTTGGAGAAAAAATCATAACACCAGAAGAAACCACTTGGACATTTTTTTTTTTTATCTGAAATATCTTGAGGCCAACCATATGTTAAAGGTTATCGGTTTATTTACTGACAACCTGTGTCATCATGGTATCATTAGAATTTTTTTAGTTCTTATGTCAATTCTCTAAAACCTATACGCAAATTGAGCAATCCTTACTAGTCCGAAGTGTTAGTTTGTGGTTTCAGTATCATACAAAGTAAGACAAGTTAAATACATCAAATAGAATGTTGTATTATGCTTTGTAAACTTAAGTAGTAAGGTACTTAATATTGAAGTTGAATACCTATTACTTCTCTCTCTGCATCGTACTTAAGATCTTCCAACTAAAAACAACGCATCAGCTCCAGGCGATATGGTGAGGTTTAGTTTAGATTCCTCAAAGCCAAAAGAGAGTAGTTTTAGTCAATGTATTCATCTACCTAGATCGTAGCTGGATGCTGTTTTGCCCTTTGCACGTAAGGAATTCCAATAACCGGCTTCAGCAGACTGTAAACTTAATCAAAATGGCAAAGCAATTGCCTGCCTTTTTTATATACAATAATTTCATCCACACTATGGAAACGCTTAATTTCATTTCAGGGGACAAATCAACTTTTGTAAATATACACGGCTCTGGGCAATTTATTTCCTTTGGATGTTGATAAAAGAATTTTTTTTATGTAAGTATGTAAAGGCGTTTAATTCGAAATGTTTTCCCATTTCATTTCGAGTCATAATGACGTGAAAAACTCTGCGGAAAATAAACTGAGGAAGTTTTGATAGTTTCGGGTGATAATCTCACAAGCGAATTTGAGGGAGAGCAGAAGAATTTAACATAAAACACAAAACCATTTCAAAGCGCGAATCCCTCTTAATGGCAGAACAATTATGCGAATTCAATTGACTTTGGCAAATAATAATAGAAATTGTTCCCAACCATGAAGAGGAAGTGTCAATTTGCATTTGGTTCAATTTCAATGCCCGGTTCTAAGCATTTAAAGGGATTTCGCGATTTTGCAGTCTCACAGAACAATTATTGAAAGGGCAAATATTTGAATGGTTTTATGTGTGATTCACAATTGTACATACGTATGAAAGTGTAAATGTTTGTTCAGTTGGTATTATTGATTAGAATGTGCTTTATCGCGATGAGAGAGCCAACATTGGTAAATCAGTTATTAGAAGCATTATGTAAAGCAATCTGTTTGCTTAAGCTTTAAGAAAGGATGCAAGTAAAAATAAAACTGCATTTGCACTTAATTACATAGTAAATTTGAATTCACTTAAATAAATAAGGATTATGTTTATATAGGTAGCAAGGTCATTGGTGCAATCAACGGAGAGCTTACCATTTGAGAAAAGTTTTGAAGTGGTCCAAGTTTGAATCCAGTATTGTAGAGGGGTTGATTCTGAGTATGTGAGTTTCTGGCTCAAAAAATTAACTTAAAAATCATTTAAAAACAATGTTTTTTTAAAGCCAACAATCCATTTTTTGTATTCTGTTTTTAATTCAAATTGTTTTTTTTTTGATAAATTAATTTTCAAACTCAGATTTAAAAAAAAAATTAATAAAATGTGTTTAAACATTTTTTTTTCAAAGTTTTCTACTATTAAGTAGTAGTTTTGATTTAAGTATTCAATCCTCTCAACAATTTTTAATCGAACACTGAAAACTAGATGTCTAAATGCCTTTAAGTTTTAGAGAAAATTGAAAATAACTAAATAAAGTATTTCTTTAATTCGACTTCAACATGTTATTTTGTTGGTCAAAAGATCCAGTAGTAAAGTAGATTTGGTTATTTTCAATTATCTCAAAAACTAAATGACATTCATGCACCTCATCTTTAGTGTTTAACTGGAAATTGATAGGAGCATTGAATATTAAAAACAAAAAACAGTTTTTTCATTAATTTTTCTTAAAACTTGTGCTTTGGTTTAAATTATTTTTTATTTTTACAAAAAAAAAGCGATCCAATTCTTTCATTTTCAGTCGTATTATTCAAAAACATAAAACAATGTAACGAAGTAAATTATTTTATTAAATTCGCTGTTTTTGCATATTAGCACTCTTGTATAATAACCGATTTACTGTAGATACTGTACAAAATTATATCATCCTGAAATTATATGTACACTAGTTGCACCAATTTTTTAAAAAGTTTGCCACTAGGGTTTTCACACGATTTTTTTATATCAGAGAAGCGTAAACTTTTTATTTTTTTTTTAATTTCTCAATTTGTGGAATAAAAAACAAATTTATTTTTTTTTATAAAAAAGTCCAAGAGCTATATTAATACTTTCTATCGATTATGTTTTGGCACCAATGTGAAGAAAAGTACTGCAAAAGAAAATCAATGGAATTCATCCATTTGCAGCCGCGGTATTTAAAAACGTTGGTAAAAATATACACTGAACGAAAAAATTCACATATTTTGAGTACCCTTTAAGATAACCCCTTTTTATTTTCGGTTTCAGAGCATTCATAAAGTGGACTTAACACAGTTTCAGTATTATCGAATGTTTACCGGACACCCTGTATAAAAAATTATTTTTTTGAAAAAATCGCTCCAACGATTTTTGAATTTTTGTTCCATTTTAAAGAATGTAGATGGCGTTATTCATTCTGAGATTTTAAGTACTTGTTTATCGATGTAAGGAACGTGTTTCATGCTTTTTTCATATAATCTTCAATTTATTATATGAATGAATACTTATCATCTCAATCTTTAAAATTCGAAGAAACTTTTACTACAAAAGCAAATTCGTGCGATCCAGTCGATATTTTTAGGCGCCAGTTATAACTACCATTGAAACTCATCATTGAAAATTTTAATGATTTACTTTAAGACGTTTAGGATGCAAAATCTATGATTATTTCGATGCCAAAATATAGCTTTTAACTTAATTAATATATTTCTGTCCAAAAAAAAATTCATTTCGGCCCAACCTTTCTCATGAAATGACAACCGATATTTTGTTTTCTTCGTTTTAGAAGGCTGCTAAATTTCCAAGAGGCAACAGTTTTTTTTTTTTTTTTGGATTTTCGAACAACTGGATTTTTCAAAGTTCGATCCTGCTTCACTAAAAAAAATGGTACTTCTGTTAACATTATAAAAAATTCGACATCACGATTAATTTTTTGTTTGTTTAAAAACAAAGCTCGCAATCAAAATTCAGCTTTGTCGAGTTTTTTCCGAAGTTAAGTCTTAAGTAGATACGCACATATATTATTGTCTACATTAATACGCAACAAACACTAAAGTTTTAAGTAAAAATTAAAAAAAATGACGGAGACGCAATGTGTTCTTCCCATACAAAACGCTTCCAGCAGTAAAATACATTTGGAGAAGTAGTTTCAAATAATTTAAACCGAGCCATCTAGTTTAAATAAAAACACCCTATTGTTTATTTTAAAATTCAATAGCTTTTTTTCTCATTGCTGAAAAGTTTTATCATCTCATCTTGTCAAAATAGAAAACTTTGAAAATGAATAATTAAGAATGAAATCGTATCTAGAATCGTCTTTCAGGCTACATCAACTTTTAAGCTAACTTTAACCCAAGCACCACAGTGGACTAATGCAAAAGAAACTTGAGAGATAGAAAAAATTAAATTCCTCTTGCCTATGGTGGTGGTGGCGTCTCATTGTGCCCTAGCGAAAATCTCCAATGAAATTTAATTATCCTTTGTGGTGATTACTTTTTGCGCTTTGGAATCTATTAAACTTGGTATACATCGCATCCATTTTTTTTTGTAGATATTCATTAGCTGTTGCAAGTGTAGTTAAGCCCTTCGGATAGGACGGACCTTGTTTTAATTTATCATAAAACTTTCATCGGGTGTTTCACCCGTGTATCGCATTTCAGATAACAATATCGTTGACGAAACCTGCTCGCTCGAGAGTTGTTGTAACTTGTAAATACGTGTAATCCCAGGACGGGGAAAGAAACACCCAAGGGAGGCTACAAAAATGCATTACCCGGTAACTTGGTATGTTACATGAAGTGTGGTTGTGCGTTCTCAAAAGTAAGCCTCAAAATTAGACAGATAGGTATCTATGGAACCCAGGTCAGGTCATGTCGGTATATTAGCAACTATTAAGCATGACCACTATTCGCCATTACGACCAGCCCCTACTAAGGTGGTATTAAACAATTAAATGTGATGTGTGCTCTCCTCGTGCGTTGTGTTGAAGGAGGCACTTCCGTTCAGCTGTCATGATGATTCGACATTCCACGAAGGAAAGGTAAAATTTGCAGGGTTTGTTTAAATAATTAAACGGGGAGTCAATTTGGGTACATACTCAGGGAAGCTAATGATATTGATGTTTGGTTTTGGATTATAAGCGAGGTTGGATAGGGTATGATGGAAATAATGAATTGATTTTGTACAGAAGGCAATGAAAAATATTACCTAGTTATTTAAAAAAAAAATGTAAAGGTAAAATTGATTTCAAAAAAAGGAATACAATGTAATATGTACATAGGTGCTTTGTTTTCCTCATAGATACATAATATTAACTTTGAGAAAACTTTTAAAAACGTTATTGTGAGTAGAAGTAAAATAAAACGTTTTGCTTTGATGATGATTTTTATGTGTTTGGGTAGACAAAAAGCTTTTTTTCAATTTTTTTTTTCAAAAAAGAACACTAAAAGTACCTATGTATACTCTGTATAAATTTGACGTTTCTTAAATTAACCCTGTTAAAACAAAAATCAAAAAATTAAAAAAAAAATTATTTAAAGTTTATTTTTTTTTTAAATGAAAAAAAAAAATCAAGAGATTAAATTTTCCAAAATTAACTATTCGTTGTATAAGTTTGAAGTTTCTGAAAACAACCCTTTAGATTTTTTTTTTCTTTAACTATTTTTTTTAATCTAATTTTTTCCAAAAATCTAGACTATAATTTCCTATACCTCCTATACCCAACGCTTAGGTTAGGTTAGGTTAGTTTTGGAGGGGTGATAACACGGCAAGCCGCATCATCTCACTCGGATCTCAATGGATCCATTGCGCTCCCCAGGATGTAGGTAGGGTAGGTATAAGGAAGGGCTAGGAGAGGAGTTGGTTGAGATTGTGTTTAGGAATGGGGGGCCTCCCTGAACCATTTTGAGTTCTTGACGAATTTCAGAATGTTCTTTAGTGGCAAAGACACTCAACGCTTAACAAGATAAAAATCAAAAACTGTACAAAAGTTGAAAAAAATTCACATCCTTTTGTGGGATAGGATGCAATTACAGATCGAAATTAAAACTCAACCTTTTCAAAGGTCTTCAAATAACGCTTATCTGCTCAGATCTTTAAAAAATGGTCACTTAAAAACCCTTTTAATTAAAAAAATTCGATTTGGTATAACTCAGTGAGAAACTTTTATTTTGATTTATTTTTTAGGTTTTGGACAACTACTGACTTATCGCTGAGAGAAAAAAAATAAAACTCTTTTAAAGATTTATATTATTTTAAGTCAGTTAGAAATCTCTGCCATTGGAATTTCAGATAACTGTTTATTTAGTCTAGTTTAGCACTCTCTAAGCAAAGTTCGATAAAAGTGTATAGTAATAGTGCGTGACATTAGTGAAAGTGACGATGGGGCGAAGGTCAAACTGTAATGTAAGAAATTATTTTGAATACAGGGTGATTTATGTTAGGTGTTACAAAAAGCTATAGAGCGTGTAGGTTAAGTTGAGACCAGAAAAAAATCGTATGGGAGGGGGGTTCAATTCCCCCCGTTTAGGTGGGAGGGGCATTTTTCTAAAAACTCAAAACTAAAAACTCTTCTAAAAACTCAAAATAGAAAAAAAAATCATTAAAAAACAACGGCAAGAGCTACATTGTCATGCCAGAAATCCACTCTTTTACTTTGTTTTTAATTCCAATTATTATTTTTCAAACTCAAAATTAAAAAAAAAAATTATGAACAAAATTGTGTTAAAAATTTTACGTTGTGATGTAATCCTATCAATTTCTAGTCAAACAATAAAAATTGGATTGTCTTTTGGATTTTGAGAAAATTCAAAATAACGAAATCTATTTAGTTGCGTTTTGTTGAGCTAGTCGAATTTAAGGAAAACTTACTTTTGTTATGTTCAATTTTCTAGTTTTTTGTGTTTGACTAAAATTGATGGGAGCATTAAATATTAAAAAACAAAAATACTACTTAATAATGTAAAATTTTGAACAAAGTTATTTTAAACACAATTGTTTTCATTATTTTTTTTTTTAAAGGTTGAGTTTGAAAATTTTTTTTTCAAAAACTGTTCTCTCAAATAATTTGAATTGAAAATAATGTAAAAGAATGGATTTCTGACTTTAAAAAAAGTGTAGCATGATGTTATAAGTGTTGTCCTTGTGTTTTAATAATTTTTCTTCTATTTCAAGTCAATTTTCTAGAAAATTGCCTCTTCCGCCTAAACAAGGGGAAATAGACCCCCATCCTATTCGATTTTCTACACGCTCTAGCTTTTTGTCACACCGAGTGCGAATCACCCTGTTTATACATTATGTGTGCACGTATGCATATACATTGTACATATGTACAAAACATTTTGATTATTTGTACATCCATTGCAAAATTAGATGTCCGCTAATATAGACCTACATACATTTATATATTATCTTTATTTTCCTTTTTTTTGTAAATTTAATACATTTGTTTTGTTTTTATTTGAAAAATAAAAACAATAATATAGTATAGTATAAATGGTTAAAGGTTGATCAAATCCCTTTACTTTTTTTTATATAAGTCAACAGGTAAGACTTATTTTTCAAATTAAATGATAAATCCCAAAGACCGAAATAAATATTTTTTTTAAGATAAATCTCAGACCAAGACCAAAATAAAATTGGCGAATTAAATATCTCTCAGTGAGAAACCTATTGAAAATAAATGGTTGACGGTTATTTTCGATCTCTGGATGCAATCAAAAAATATGTTTCTTAAAAAATTGGTAAACATATTCTGAGAAAAAACCGTTCAATATGATTGGAAAACGCAACGAAGGAATAATTTTTTATCTCACCTGTCAGACGGGCAACTCATATAAATTGCATCAACATTATTTCAGAATATAATTTAAACCTTACCTGTAGTAAACATTATTTTGTAAACTTATAATTCTGGTGAAATTTTTAAATATTTCAAAAATGCAACCTCAAAATTTCGAAAATTTCGTATTTTGAAACGTCTTTAAAGTTAGCATAACATATAAGCATAATTAATTTAAACAAGAAATAGAATTTTGCGCTATATTTTTTCCGATTTTTGTGCTAGCAAAACTTCTAAACCGCTCAGCATAACCCGATGAAATAAAAACTAGAATTTTGTGCTCTTTTTGTGCTATTTTTGTGTGGAAGTCGCGATTTTTGTGCTAGCATAGTTTTTTTTTATGTATTGTTATGCTACTTTAAAAGCAAGCTTTAGGAACAAGAACTTTATAGACGTTATTTTGACAACACGAAAAAAAAGTGTTTGAAAAACAGGTCGATTAGATAACTCAATTAATTAGTCCCGTAACTTTATACATCAGCGTGTGCGTTAGATCTGGTAGTTGTGATATTTTGTTGAGTCGTTTATGATATTGGCCTCATGAAAAACCCAAGTTTTCGAACTCGAGCGCCAAACGCATCATGGTCAAAAATAAAAAAAAAAACGCGACATTTTCGCGCTTTTTTCAGTTTTTGGCAATTTTAACCCCAAAGGATTACTTTTTCGACTATAACTTCGCTCTACGATTTCAAAGTATTTAAATTTTCTTCAATTTGAGCCCAGAACCATCTGTGTAGATCCAACAGTTTCGAAAATACAGAAATTCAAAATTTAGCAATAATAAATTTATAACAAAACAAGTAGTATAATTTTCAGTATAATAAAAAAAAGATGGTTCTTGGCACAAGATGCATAAAAATACAAGAGCGTATAAGTTGGCTCAAAAGAAGAAAAACATCCCCTGGAGGGGGTTGTCTATATCCCCCCGTTTAATTGGGAGGGGCAATTTAAAAAAAAAAACTGATATGAAATAGAAAACGACTCAAAAATATCCAACGAAATCTTTTAGAATAAAATCCTATACCGTTTGTATATTATTAAAGCCAGGAGTCCATTATTAAATTTTCTTTTTAAATAAAGTTGTATTAGTCAACAGTTTTTTAACAATTCTATTTCAAAAGCAAAAACTAGGAAAAAAAATAGTTTTTTGGGTTTAACTATTTTTTCTTTTTAATTTAAGTTGCTAAGTACCATTTTTATTTTAAATATTCAATGCCCTTATTAACTTTGAGTCGTCTTGTTTTAAATCCGGTAGTTATGATTTTTTTCTAAGTATTTTATGGTTCATGTGCTTTGAATAACCCAAGGTTTCGACCTCGAGCACCCAACGCAACATCGTCAAAAATCGAAAAAACCGCAAAATTTTCGCATTTTTTGTACTTACTGCCTTTCTACTTTAAGGTTGCAAAATTTGTTCGTTTGTATGTAGGGGGTAATCTCTGAAACTACTGAATTTACCGATTCTATATAAATTCCAAAAACAAAAAATAGAAGAGTAATACGTTATGTATATGTAATAGGCTGGAACTTATGGCCTTTTCGATTGGTAGTCCGGAAGACATTTTGCCAATCGAACAGTCGAGCACAACTTTATTGAAATTTAAGCTTATGCACCACTGTGCAGCTATCGTGCTTGTTGCATTTTTGTTAGTTTTGTGTCTAAAAAATAATAAATACCTAAATAAAAATGTTTCGATGCAATATTTTAATACTCCGTAACGAAATAGAAAAAAGTCAATTGATAAGAAAAAGAAGAGAACTAAGAGATGACTCGGATCCTCTATCTCTTGCAGCAGGGATGTAAGCGCATCTATGAGTTATTCCTTTGGCTTTCTTTGTCAAAAACATTAATTTATTACAGCTTTATTCAACGCTTTCGACTTTCTTAAGAGACTTTTTTGGAAGTTTTGGGAATAGTTAATTTGGCAGACGGCTGTCGATCCACGTTCATACCCCCAATGCTGAGAATCAGCAACTTTAGAGATCCTAAGTGGAGGTGGATATCAGTGGGTAACTGGAAACGATTTTGGTGTTACTGTTGCTCAAAGCACAGTTTAAACAATCCTCCACGAGACCACCAAAATCTGAGAGGTAAAAATATCCCCCTTATGGATTAAATGGGCAATCGAAAGCCCGAGTCAAATATCATAGATAATACAATGGTTCCATAGGAAATTTTCAATCCCAGGAGGTGAGCCAAAGATACACAACACACTGTCTATATTACAATTTATGTAATAACATAAATATTACATTTGTCCTAGTTTTCGGATGTGAAGACGGGACGCATTTGTTTTTCCAAAGGCCACGTCAAAATGAAGAAATGTACTTCAATCGGAAAGGCAAAAACAGCTTAAACGCAATGATTGTATGTTTAACTAAAATAATTACTCAATTTTGAAACTAAAACTATTCCATTAGAGATTTGTGACCATAAAATGAAGATAATGTCCATCCAATCCGGAGTATGCTGCTTTCTGCCCACGACTCCTTAGTTTGGAAACACTCCAACGAAAGGGCATTTTTCCAAAACAGTTTCAATGAACAGGAACATAACTGTTGGCTTCTAGGTAAATATATACATTCCTATAGTATAGCATTCGCACATTGAATTAACCTAAACGCAAATAGATTTAACTCAAACGCAAATAGAATTAACCCAAACGTAAATATATTTAACCCAAACGCAAAAAGAAGTAACCCAAACGCAAATAGAATCAACCCAAAATCAGATAGAATTACCCCAAACTCAATTCCATAAAGTTTTCCTCTTTTCTTCAAGACCTTCCAGAAAAATTGAACGAAACATCTTTAAACGACGGTATCTTGATTTTGGACACCAATTTATCAAGCTCCTCACTCACAGGTCACAGAATTGACTAAAAATCTCATTATGAACTTAACTTAAATTTTTAATTTTTTTATTTACTACCTACCTACGAATTTAATGTTACTGTGTTTTTTATTAGGTATACTAAGATTTAAATTTTTATTGTTAACATCATAGTCTATGAAAGTTGTGTTCTTGTTAGACGTAAATAGATAAATTTTCGCGCTTTTTTCAGTTATTGGCAATTTTAAGCCTACAGGATTATAACTTTGCTCTACGATTTAAAGGTAAGTACATTTTTTTTAGTTTTGGCCCGAACCATCTATGTGGACCCAATAGTTTCTAAAATAGAGCTATTCGAAATCTAGCATTAATAAATTTATAACAACAAGTAGTATAATATGCAGTATATAATAAAAAATATGGCCTTGGCACGACAAGATTAATAAAAATACTACAGCGTGGGTCAAAAGAAGAAAAAAGTCGTATGGGATGGGTAGTCTACATCTCCCCGTTTAATCGGAAGGGTCAATTTTCCAAAAACTTGACTTGAATCAGAAAAAGACTATTTAAAATCCAACCACAACATACCTATGGAACAATGTGATATATCTTTTGTTAAAGCCAAGACCTCATTCTTGATTTTCCTCTGGGTTTTTCATTAGGCCAATATCATAAACAACTCAGCAAAAAATCAGAACTAGGTAATGGATCTAACGCAAGGTCTCCCTCCTATGAGACGAGACGACAAAGCTTACTGGACTAATTATGTAGTAAGTACCTACATATTTATAAAATAGAAATGCTGTAATTCTACTAAGGAACTGAAACCACTTAACTTTACTAACATAACAAAATGCCTGGGCGTAGCGTAAGTATCCTAATCATTCCATTTCATTTTTATTTTTGTTTTATTTTTTAATTTTTTTTTACTTTGACTTTTTTATCTTAACGATCTACATATTCTGTATCTACCTTTTTTAATTTTAAATTAAAAAAATTATAGTTTTGTCTTTGGTTTTCCTCATTTTTGAACTGCTTGCAATGCAAACCCAATTTCTCATCTTCCTCGCGCTGAAAGGCTGTTGTGTTAAGTTGGCATCAACTTCATACAAAACATACCTATAACTGTTAATAAATACCATCATCAAAAATTATTAACATTAATTCGAATAACTGCAACCGTAATTGCAATCGTTCTCGGTGTTAATATGGATCCCAGCGCGTGTGGTTGGGGGTGATGGATGGGCGTTGGATTTTTTATTTTATTACCTATCCTTTGCATATTTTATTCTTATCCCAGTTTTCCTTAACATTTAAGTGCCAAAAAAAATCCTTGAATAAAATTGTACAGAAGACGCCTACAGTTGAAAGTAAAAGAAGACATATTAAACAAAAAGGACGACGGACAGTCGATGAGTCGATGACAACGCGATAACTGTGTAGCGGCAGTCTTAAGCATAAGCATCTTTTTTTGCTGAGAGAAACATCTTTGAAACTTCATTGATTGTATTTGTACATTTATCCGTGGCAATTCAATTTCAATTTAACGAGAACGATTCACAATTAATAGGTTTTCTCCTCTACCTTGTTGAAACTCCAAGACTAAAATAAAAAACAGAGCAGAACAGGAATCAGAAGGACAACAAATTAAAAGCAATTCCATTTCAATTTTCAATTAAATTAGTCAATTGAATTGACCTCGAAATGAGTAAGCAGCAGCCGAACAGTTCCCAAGAAGAAAGAAAGGGAATCCAAAATAGGCAGGTATAAAATTTATAAAAAAAAAACAGAACTGGAAAACCAAATAGCCTCCAGGTTTCACAAATAAAAAATGACAGAAGGAAGCTAAGTGTGTCGGATGTCCTCACCACTACCCATGTCTCAAATATGTAGGTGAACTGTATATACCTATACTTATTTGTGGGTCTGTTATCCCATCTTCTGCTTGTCGGTTCGGTAGCCGAGGATTTATCTATACACTGGGAGTAATTAAAAGCTAATTTATCACAAGACGAAGGAAACGGATCTGCAAGTTCGTTCTTTTTTTATACAAAAAAAAAAATATTTTGTGTTCGCCCTTTTTCGCAATTAGTCCTTGTGCCCGTATCTGATGGAAAAAGTTTTTTAATCAATTTTTGTTATATGTACCTATGTATTTTTTTTTTAGGAGATACATATTTACTTCCACTCTTTTTAATGATAGAGGAAAAAATTCCAAAACTTCGACCAAAAATATATGTGGCTTAATGTTTGATAGGTAGACCGTTAAAAATATTGTAAGTAATGATTTTGATTTTTATAAAAAAAAAAAGGTTATCTATTTGAAGGCTAAATTCTTATAACAATAATTCTCTATAGTAATCAATGAGAAGAGTTTTAAGTGCGAATTAAAAATGATTTATTATCACCTCCGCCAAACCTTACATACATATTTGAAGGATTAAGAAAAAGGCTTCTAGGTTCAATTCCCAGTCTCGTCTACCTATGTAATAATAGCTGCATTTTATTTACAACGAAATCTGATCCGGATCAGATCATGATAATAAAACAAACTGGATCACAAATTTATTTATTTCTCACAGTTGGCTTTATTTGCACAATAAAATTGACAGAATGAAAATTTTCACAAATCTGTTTTGAAATAATATTTGGTATCTAAGGAAGAGCTAATGTTTAAAAATGGAACAATTTTATTTTTTTTCCATTAAGGCTGATTTCCAATGGCGCGTTCGCGTTAGAGACGCTTACGTATACGTTTACAAGCTTTACGAACGCGTCGACATGACAGACGACTTGAAGAGAACCTGAAAATCAAAATGAACCTACATAACTGTAATTTCGAATTCCTTTCAACAAACTATTCCATTATTTTTAAACAAAATCGATTTTTTTACTTCAATAAAAGGAATTTGTCCAGAAAACCGATTTTTTCTTCAAAATAAATCGATTTTTTTGTTGAAAGGAATTCGAACCTTAGTTTAACTGTCAAAACGCACGCTGAAGTTGATTTTTTTCAACTTTAACGTTGAGGTAGCTTATGTTACGTTGGTTTGTGTACATGCTAATAGGTGCCAAATCGTAACATAATACCCAACGCGTCATTGTAAACAATTTGCTTGAATTGCTATGTGTGAGCTTTCGCGTTGAAAGACAAATCTGTCAAAGCGACGCCCAACGCGGCATTGGAAATCAGCCTTTAAGTTAATAGTTTTTATGTATTTTTTCCGTGCCTCGCGACGCGTCGGCTCTATTAGATGAAGAAGATTTCGAGAATTTTTAATTTTATTGAGTTTTTTTTTGTAAATCTCAGCAGTGGTACCAACCTATAAAATTAAAATATTGCTAGGAAAGTGTTCAGAAAATGGATTTTGAAATCTAAATCCAAAAGGCAGACCTGGATCTTGTGTTGTTTTTGTAATACAGTGGTGGTCCAGTATAACGAATGATATAATGTCCAGAGTCAATTCGTTATATCGAAAATTTGTTATATCGAATACGTTTTTTTCATACAAATCTTTAGATAAATAGAAAGTACAACTGTATTTTTCATTATTTTGTTTCATATTTCACTTAAAAGAACAAAAAAACATATTTAACTTCATTTACATATATACGTATGAGGAAGAGATTTATTAATTTTGTTCAAATTATGTACATAAATAGTACATACAGATATTTGTGCTCATATTTAGGAAAAAAAAAACACGTCAATATGCATTTGTTTTTTGGGCGTTTAATGTTATGATTGAATGCCTCTGCCCGTAAACTTCTTAGAACTAAGACTTAAGAGTTTTCAATGCTATTTTGTTCTGAATATTGGATGCAATTGTCAAAATTTCCGACAGCTTAGTAATGACTCACTCTTTGAATTTCAGTTTCTGAGCTACCATTTTCATTAAATTTTCTTTAAACCTGTAGCATTTGAGTACGCGAGAAAGGTAAGACGTTCCTTAGAAATTTTTCTACCAAGAGCACTCGTTTCGCCAGCGTGAACGTATGTAGTGTCTGATAGCATTTTTCAATACAACCCAGTTTCATCCGCATTGAAAATTGCATTATAGCTGAGTTTATTTTCTTTTATTATTTCAGCTAATTTCTTCTTAAACGGTTTGACAAGGTCTGCTCTCGGTGAAAGCTTTTCACCAAACTCTTTAAGAAATCGAATTCCAAAGCGTTTTTTAAATTTTGTTAGCCACAACAAAAAATGCGACGAAAAATCAGTTACGTTATTGTAACGTTTGTGCATAGCGAACGAAAATTTTAAACTTAAAAAAAAAAAACACTTGAGTAATGGAAAATTGTGTATGTATCTTTCAAAATTATCATAAACATACATATAAGTAGATAGTAACACATTTACAGTCAAGAGTTTCTTTCAAATTTGTTGTTTTTAATTTTTTATTTTTTTTTATTTTCTGCAATTCGTTATTGGTTCTTTATATAGAATACCTAATGGGCTTGAAAAAAGTGTTCGTAATATCGATCATTCGTTATATCGGCATTCGTTATACTGGACCACCACTGTACTTGTATTTATGTTTCCAAATCCAATCCGGATTAGATCTGGGGGAAAATAAAATGCAGCTAAAAATACAAAAAAAAACGTTACTGCCTTTTGCGAGGAACTGACGATAAATAAACAGTAGTTCCCTTCCATTCCTGCAAATACAAGTTCTTCATGAGCTGTTGTGACACCAAAATTTATTTATTTTTTTTTTTTAAGTTGCTTTAACGAAATTCAGCAATACATTTCCAGTATCATTGTAAAAGTGATTTGTATTAATTTTCGTCAAACATTTAACGAAGATAACTTCTATGCAAGGCCAGATTTACGGTGGGCGGTGGGGCGACCGGGGCCACTACATGTTTAAGTCTCCAAAAACCGTGGATTTAAAAATTTAATAGTAATACAATTTTCTTTTTTAAAGAAATTGATGACCACCCAAGTAACATCGTTGGAGCTTGAAGAAGCAAATCTGTTCTCCTACAGCTTTAAAAACGTGATACCTAAGGCTGCAGCTTTATAAAAGATAATTTTAATGCTCTATATTAAAGTTTTAGCACACTATAAGCTCTATAAACTTATGTATCTTTAAATCTGCTCCTTAATAATTTTCACTTGATCTCTTAACCAGCAAACTTCAATTTTCAGGCATTGTACAGCTTCAAAGAACGCATGCGCAATGGCAATCGCCTTTAAAGCATAGTACGCAGATCGGGAAAAGACAAATTTTATCTCTACAATTCTAATCTCTTCAAAAACGTTGGAAAAATCGTGCAAAATTAATGTTTTCTTCTTTTTTTCTTTTTGTAAAATTATCGATAGATAATAATAGATCGTGTTTATCGTGCAAAATTATTGACCAGTCAAAAGTTTTTCCGCAAAATAATGCTTCGAACATTATTTTTCCTGGCAAAATTTAGTGGAGAATTCACCCTACAGCGGGTACATATACGTGACAATTTTGCGCGGGAGCTGCGTACTGCCTGGAAAAAAAACTGAAGACAAAATTTGTGCTGGGAAAAATTTTGTATGAAAAGAAATTTTTTTCCCGATCTGCGTACTAGGCTTAAAGCTCCAAAAAAGCGGCTATAGAGTTTATTACTGCATGCGTCAAACGAAACGTCAAAAAATAGCTGTAAAAGAATTACACAAAAAGCAGCTGTGGAGTTAAGTATTGCATACAGCAACACACTTACGCATGTGTATTCCGAAACGTCAACATTAAGCATTAATAGAGCTAAAAGAAGTGGTATTAGAGCTGCATATTTATTTATGTTTTTATTCAGTTGACCCAGCCAATCATATTATAGGGTGTTACGTTACGAGATAGAAATAGAAAATTCTTTCACTTTATGTAGTTTTGAGCAATTAGGCGCTATACAGATTTCAAAAATTTGCCGATGGGAATCGATAGGAGGGTTCTCCTTATTATTAACAGGCTACGTAGCTAAGTCGCCATTTTGAAAAGACGGATTTTAATCGGTATCGAACTTTGTCTTACGCTCTGAAGAAAAACAATTTTTCACATTTCAGATCTTAAAAAAAGTAAAATTTATATCAAAAAAAAGATCTAGGTAAATTTCTTTTAAAAAATTTATAAAACTAAAAGAGAGTAATTCTCGTGCTATTTTCCTCCTCAAGATATTCAAACGCACAAACATTTTATTTTTTGACAATTTCCTTTACAAAAAAATATCGAGAAAGTAACACATTTTAGGAATAAAAGGTACCTCCTCTTAAATAAAATTATTTCTAAAACACCCTTTTTATTTTATTAAATCAAAAACACGAAATTGCCATCTTTTTCAAACTAGCTCTAAAATAACAAAATTAATCTTTATGTTATATTATAACTGCTCGACATCAACAGTTAACAATATTGCAGCTCTCGAACAATAGAAAATATAGCTGAAAGCTATGTATATTGCAGCTCTTTTAAAGATATCATTTTTGCCTAATGAAAAATGGCGATGAGATAGAAAATTAATGAAATAATTTTAATTAAAAAAACGATATATCTATATCCGTTCTCACTCAAAAACACACGAAATTGTATTTTTTTCTGCCCTGCCCACTTTTTCCGGAATTTCATTAAATTTTGTTGATTTGCTTCATTTTAAGTAAAGTAATAAAAGTTAAAAAAATCGTGCCATATTAAATTTTTTCGTGCCACCGTGTCACGACGAAATTATCGTGTCAAAAAGGCACGATCGTGTCACTTTGGCAACACTGTCCCTCAGGTGCAGGTCGCTTGAAAAAGTACAAATTTGTATGCGTATCACGGTGTCATGACACCAGTGTGGCCTTTCACCATACACGCAACACATTTAGCTACACCGATACAATAAATCAAAAGATTTTGATTTTCTTGACACCATGTTCGACACCGAAATCGGTGTAGACACTTGCCCATACACACACCACATTTGAGTACACTGACACCAGTGTTGACACAAGTGTTGTGTGTATGGGCCGCTTAAGGCATATTTGTGAAGTGATAATATGAAAAATCTATGTGAAAAATGAAATGATAAATTTTTTATAACTTCACAGCTTCAAAGAACGAGAATCGACCCCCATATTATGATAAAGAATTTCTCTAATTAATTGTTGTTAAAACAAAGTTACATTTGTTCCCAGCGTTTCGACAGGGATTGCTGTCCTCTTCAGGGGATCTTTATTAAACACTATAAAAATAACAATTTATGTACAAACAAGAAACTAAAAAAAAAGTTAAAATGAATGGCACAAAATTTTAGATGGTTTAGTATAATGTTAAAGCATTAATAGTATGATGCTAGGCTAGAAACAGGATGTTGCAAATTTTAAACGAGTTAGCATCGTATTATCTTTTTAACATTTTACTAAAGTTAAAATCACCAAATGCCTATTTTATCTTTTTAGTATCATACTAACTCCAAATGTCAAATGTCCAAATGGTACGAACTGTCACTGTTCTAGGCGTGTACAGCTGGAGTTTAAAAAAAAAATATGTTTAGTACCTATACCTACCAGTTAAAAAGTGTTTAAAAATAAGAACATTTTAGTAAAGGGCTTTAAAGTTAGAAAATTGTTAAGTTGTATCATGCTAATACCTTAACATCAGGTTGTTTAAAATTTTGCGCCAATGACTTTACTTATACAGTGAAAGCTCCTATTGCGGAAAGCTCCCTTAAGCGGAAAATCCCCTTAGCAGAGATGTAAAAACTTAAGTCAGTGAATGACTTAAGTCAGTCGACTTGAAAGACTTACTTTATAAGTCTTTTGACTTTCAAAATGACTTTAACTTTAAAATTACAGTCAGCAGCAGTCATATACAGTATTCTGACTTATAAGTCAATTAAGGCAGTCAGTTGACTTTACAGTTAATTGACTACATTACTATTAAATGGTGTAACACACCATTTCGATAAACAGAAGACTCGCTTAGAATTTAATTTTATGCAATAGCTACAAGTAGATTGAAGCCTTAATACAAAATTTTAACTTAGGTAAGGTAGTTTAAAATAGGTTTCTGTTATGATTTCTTGTTTTTTTTTTAAGAGTTAAGAACGTTCATTAAAAAAAAAATTAAATCGATCACGTTGAGCGTTCTAAAATATATATACATTTATATTTTTAGCCTACCATTTCTCATCAACAAGTTTTGGGGATCTAAAGTTTTGTTCCAAATTTTACTGATATCATAGTACAAAACCTTAACGATACAAAATAAAAAAAAAGTAAAAAACACTTCGCGAATTTAAACTAGTTCGTTGGGTTTTTGCGCAGATTTGGGGACTAGAAATTAACGTTCCATCTTGTACAAAAATTAAAAATTATATATAATGAAATAGGTTGGGCACGCAGCTATTCTCACTTGGAGGAACTTCCGCGTTGGGGACCAACTGTCGCCCGCGCATCTCATATCATGGTATTGAGCAGACCACCCGTCTGTCAATATATTGGTTGTCTTCGGGGACCAACTGTCGCCCGAAATTAGAATAGATATTTCCGACCGGCTGTCGGTTATAATGGAGTGGATCACCCATCCACTTTTACTGTCAAAATTGACGGCATCGATTATTGCTTTCTCAAGATACTGAGAGATTGAAGCAATGGCTGATGGACCATGGCTGCCCTTCTCTCTCTCTCAGTATATTGAAACAAGCACCTGTAGGGAAAAGAAGAAATGGGCAAAGTTAGGAATAAGGATGTGGACGATCAAAGAGTGATTTTTGTCGCGGTAAATTTTACCGTGACATCACTTTTTAAAATGTGGACCGTTACACGGATGAAATTTATAAAACCAACTGTCTTGGAAACAGAGATGAAATTTGCGACCTTTAAAACGTGGGGACTATGAAACACTTTTTAAAACAGAGAACTGCTAATCACAATTCGGATTTAAACTGCGACAACTCTGTAAAAACAGCCCTTGCATAAATCTGATTTCGAAGGCGTTAAAATCCTTCAAACAGACAGACATGCTTCAAAAAAGTACACCCTGACTATGAACAGAAAACAGGACAGATATAATATTTTAGCCTTTATTGCTTCCACAAAATTTTGGCTAAAGAAATTGTCGAAGCTTACCGTCGCTCTTCGTTCAATTGTGTTTGGTCACAGAAAAGAGAAATATTTCTCTTGGATGTGGTTTGGTGGACGTGGAATGTAGATAGCGACGGTCGTTTTTCGCTTCAAGGAATATACTTTTTTTTCTTAATTTTAGTCCAAGCTCTAATTTGTATTGAATTGTAACTGAAAGTAATGATGGATTAAATGGATAATAGCAATGTCATGGACCCAGTTAAGATCCGGCAGCCTAATTTTTTTAGATTTTCAGATAAGAGTCTAAGCTTTAATTCGCTGTATGTTTTTAGATTTTACCTTATGAAATTTCAAGCATTTGATCTAAAAAAAAGCTAGTAATTTCGGTATAAAATTATAATTAGGGTTACCATGTTTTTTTAAGAGTTGCTGCAACTGCAACTGCCAAATGTCTGCTTTCATATTCATAGAATGAAAATTAAGCTTTAATATAATTGTCCCGGTTTCAGTTGTGTCTATAGAACAAGTCATTGTTTTTATTAAAAACCCTACTGAAAAATTTTAAGTCCGTAATAAAATATGAGAATGAGAATTAAGCTTTAATATAATTGTCCCGGTTTCAGTTGAGTCTATAGGACAAGTCATTGTTTTTATTAAAAACCCTACTGAAAACTTTTAAGTCCGTAATAAAATATTTTGTTTAATTTTTTCAAGATGTTATTCAAAACTTAAATTTATTTTAATATTTTTTCACAGATTCTCAGCTCTCATTCGGTGTAGGTATAATACATAGATGGCTCAAAAAACAAAATAAATTAGTTGTGATCAATAACGTGCTTATTACACTTTTTTCCTTCAAATAGGGTTGTCACATGCATGCATCCATTTTAAAAGTGGCAACCCTATTTTTTATTTTCAGTACGATGTTATATTTCATTTAAAACTAGTTTCAACCTTTTACTCGATGAGATAAGTCATGGTCCAAAAACAGTGATAAGTAAATAGGGTTGCCAAGACCACACACACATTTTAAATTAGGCAACCCTATATTTTTTTATATTTTGTCAAGCTCTATGGTTTGAGTGCAGTTTGAACCTTTTACTCGATGAGATAAGTTGGAGTCAAAAAATGCACCTGCAATGGCTCATTTTCGACGTTCAGGTTCTGCTAGGCAACCCATGTGCGTTAAGTTTCTTTTCAAAAAATCTATCGATTGGATTTTACCCTAAATCTTGTAAAATGTATTTTTTTTTTTTGATGCCTTAAAAGACATAAATCTTAATGTGTAAATGCATTGTGTTGAAATAATAAATGATATGAAATAACATGAAATTAAATGAAATGATGAGTTAAAGTGATCCGACAGTCGGCTCTTGGACTTTTGTGTTCGAAAAAAACAATCCCTTTTTCATTCGGCGGAATTATTCAAATGGATAGGAATATAACTCTGCATATTAATCAAGTAATTTGTAAAAGTTATTTGTGTAAATTTAATGACAATTATTAAAAAATTCTATTTATTATCCAAAAAAAAAATTTTAAATACATACATACACCTATACAAAAAAAAAATGGTGTTAAAACCGGAGGGCCCCCAGGCTTGGCTGGGCCTCTAGGCAGTTGCCTTAGGATTAATGCGGCTCTAAGTGTAATATATAAACCAATAAAATCTCGTTTGTATCTGCAGCCGATTTGATCTGCCAATAAATAAATTCTCAACAAAAAATATGTAAAAAAAAAGTCATCATTGGACAAAAACAAATACAACACTTCGCTTTTCAAAGTACACCTAAAACTCTGTCTCCTTCCGATTTCACCATTACCGACGCCAGATTATTTATAAATGCATCCTTTTTTCTGTACCTATCTAGTAACTTTTTGTGTTGATGTCTGTGCATTTGTCTGACGCCACCCAATAGTACAACCATGCAGAAACTCATTTATCACATGTCGTGTTTACGTCAAATTTACACCATACTTCGAAAATTACATTTCAAATCCTTAGACGGTGGAATGATAGGTCGCAGAAATGGGTTTGAATTGAATTTCAGGTTCTGCGAAGGAAACCGTGTTATTGTCGTGTCTGACTGTGTTGGCGTTGGGCGCCATACAATTAGATTACTTACCACCGAAACACCATGCAATACAACTTTGTATGCGCAGATTGTCACCAAAATATAATAATATACCTACCGAAATGTACATATACACTAGGGTGGGTCATATAAATCTTCTTTTAATCATCATTTACAATTATTAATTTATTATGTTTTTATTGATTTTCCAATATAAATTTAAGTATGACAACAAAATGTTGTCAACTTTGAAAATTTATAAGTGCATTATGATTTGACGAAAATTTATTAAAATATTTCTATTTTTCAATTATGATGAGATTACCTGTACGATACTAGGCTCCCACAACCATACATAGTGTATCGAAAATTAATTTGTACATATGTATCTCGTAGGCCATCTTGTTGGAACAAAAAGGTGCCGTGAAATAAAGAAGATGGAAATAGGGGCGATAATTAATTGTAATTATTATACAATAACCTACTGTATAAAAATTTTGATTGATCGCTAAAACTGCTAGGGAAAGTCGAAAATAAAAAACAAAAAAAAAAAAAGGTTCTACGGCGGGTACTGTTAAAAACAGTAAATAACAATTTTTTTCCTAAATGCACATAGGTGTACATAAAGCGAACACAAGTAGGTACCACCTACAGTACCTACATAAGGAGACAGGCAGAATCGCGGCTCGTGGACTTCCAACTATCTCTCATCATCTGCACAATATGTTCTCCATCATCTACATGATGTTAGTTTCATTATAATACCGAGTTCGAATTTTTCGCGAGTTAAAATTTACCTTAATTGCAATTAGAATTTTTTTATTTGACCCACCCTAAAATTCAAAATAACACCCCGACGACCGACACGAAGCGACGGCCCCCTCACTATGTGGTTGGCTCATAAAAGTTATATCATTCGGTCAAATACATTTAAGGGTGTTGTGAACAAAGTAATTTTGTATCCGACTTAAGTACTCAAGTTTGACACTGGCGGAAAAGTTTTCAGGACTTTTATAACACACTTATTTTTTTATTTTTAACTCGACGACGACGCGACGGACGCGACACGCGGACACGATGTGCATCCGTAGGAAAATCGATATAGGTAGTATTGATTGTATTCGAAAAACATTGTGCCAGTCATATAAATTTTTATATTTCGACAGCCATTTTGAGTTTATATTTGAATTTCCTTCCTTTTTATTTTAAATGTTTGTTTCTAGATTTTGAATCTCTGTTACACTACACCCATTACATACGTAGATGAGATATAAATACGAGTAGGTACATTCACAGTCTTGGTGCAAGTTTTTGCGCGAATTACAATTTTTGCTCCACATATAGGAAAACCTATTTGTATTTATTTTTAAATATACTTACTTCTTTCAAAAAAATGTACTGGTAGGTATGTAAGCTGTGTTGTGCAGGGAAACTAAACTTTTATTAGAGTTTCACTCTATACACAGATCGTAATTTTGGGTTATTGTTGCGTATTGTTTGGTTTGTTTTCGGCATTCCCTCTGGCCTCTGACTTGTTTTTTTGTGTATTTTATGTGTTTTCAGTTTTTAGCTTGGCGCCCAAGTTATTCAAGTGAAAATAGAAATATCTGAGTAAATAAATTTATGAAAACGAGTTGAAATGGAAAATTCTGCACAAATACACAAATGGCCACCGAAAGTAATAAAAAACAAAACTAGAAACTGGAATGAGCTTGTGTGTTTTGGTTTGATTGCGTCAGGATGTGATGATGCTTTTAACTTTTTATTTCTTACTAGCCGATAAAACCCGGCGTTGCCCGGGTCTTCTTTAGTAAAACCTTTGACAACCAAATATCGACCAAAAAGATGATTTAAAATCAGCACTCGAAAAATGTTCAGCTTAAAGAGCGCTACACACCATCCATGTTACTTGTCAGGTAACATTGACGTTTTTTTTTGTCAGGTAACATTGAAAATAAGCCTCCACACGTATCAATGAACATTGACAATTATTTTCCTAAAATTATGTGTGTGGGTTGTGTGGGCTTGCATTTGAATAAAAATGTAATGCACCTAATTATGTACCTACCTGCCTGCCTATAGTGTAATTTTAAGACAACTTTGAAAATCAGACTATTTGTATGTTATGTTATACCTACCTCCCATTACCCTCTAAGGAACGAACGACCGTGAATTTTGTTAGTAACCACTTGACAAAGAAATTAATAATTTTTCAATGAAAAGATAAATTTTTTCTTCTTCTCTACCATATACCTACCATATTCTTAAAACGAAGCATTTTTTCCCAGCAAGGGTTATTGCCGTCTATGAAGAATAATTCCGTGCCAAAAAACCGGAATACATTTTTTACCACCCCACCAACCACTTATCAACATCAAAAAAATTTTACCACTTGTACTACCTAAATAAAGTAGGTACCTACCTATTAAAATAAAAATACATATTTAGGTAGGTAGGTATTACCTAAAAAAAAAAAATTTTGAGCCGATTCTGGAAACCAGATCCCTCCTTGCGCACGTTCTTGTCTTCTTGTGTTCCCACATTACATTTAATCTTCGTTTAAAATCTCGAACCTTGAAAATCCGATGATTAGAACTCAAGGTGTAAATTTTGCTGATTTGAACGTAATAAGCACCCCCACATCACCTTTGCTTACCTACGGCCTTGACTGTGTAGTTACTCAACAAAATGAATTAGAAAAACAAATGTATTAGTGATTCAAGTGTCCCCTTACCCCTCCTTGCGCACACATTGGCCTCTAAATAGGTTCGTTTCCATTCAACTTCACCAATACCCACCGCCAAACCAACTTATTTCAGTCTTACCTTAAAATCCAACAATTAGAACTCACGTTGTAAATTTAGTCGATTTTCATGTAATAAGCATCCCCCTATCCTATTTACGTGCGTCCTTGATTGTGTAATTACTCAGAAAAAAAAAAAATGAAAATAATTTGTATAAGGGGCGCAAATGCCCCCTTACCCCCCCTTATTCACGCCTTTGCCTCTAAATAAGTTCGATTCTATTCACCATCACCAACCACCCACCGCTAATAAACCAACATTTTTTTTCTGCTGCAAATACCTATTATACCTACCTACTCATACCTATACCTACTCCAATCATTTCTTACTACACTATAGAGAATACCTACCGACTGTTTATGTTTTGTTTTGTTTTACCATACCTTCCTATACACAAAAATATCACCACGATTCGTCGACGGCGAAACGCGAAAACAGTCAACTCTACTCACTATCTCGCTCCCACCTACCAAGGCACATTGCACATGGTTTGATTTGTTTTTTTTTTTTATTTTTTGACGATGAAGAATAATTCACTGCCAAAAAACCTGCATACATATTTTTACCACCCCACCATCACTTATTCTCATGAAAAAATTTGTACCTAACCTAAATAAAGTATTAAAAAACCAACCACCCACCGCCAAACCAACCAATTTCAGTCTTACCTTAAAATCCAAAAATTGAACTCAAGTTGTGAATTAACTAAGCCGATTTACATGTAATATAAGCATCCCCCATCCTATTTACGTGCGCTCTTGAGATCGTTAATTTACTCAGAAAAAAAATTAAAAATAATTTTTATTAGGGGTGCATTAAATGCCCATTACCCCTCCTTGTGCACGCCCTTGCCTATAGTTCGTTTCCATTTACCATATCCAGCAAACACCCACCACCAAACCAAACAGTTTCAGTAGTAAACATTATTTATTTTTGCTGCAAATATTATACCTACCTCTCACATACCACTATTTCTTACTAAAGAGCAAATCCCTACCGTTGATGTTTTTTTTTTTTTTTTTTATTTGAACTTTTCCTATTACACAAAAACATCAACACAATTCGTCGCCGGTGAAAACAAAACTCACTTCTCGCTCCCACCTACCAAGGCACATTATACTGCACATGGCTTGAATCGTTTTTTTTTTTTTTTCGATGAAGATTTTTTACTACCCACCACTTAATTTTCACCAAAAATGTTCCCTAAAAATAAAAAAAGAAAAAAACAAAAATACTACCCTACGTCCCTACCTAAAAAAAAACAACTCTTTTTTTGAGCCGATTCCAGGAATCAGCCCACCAAAAATATGGAATTTGACGATTTATCGTCAAATCCACATGCCACAAAAGGCAATTTTCCATGGCAAAACAACTCCTCCTTATAAATAATTGAGCTTGAAGTAAATGTGAGTTGAAAATCTATAAAGCAGAATTTTGCAAGGAAAATACCTACATGCTTGATTTTAGAAAATTTCCATACGATTTTTTTTGTGGTAAGTTTTTAATTTGTTTATTATTCGGTATTTAACAAAAATTTTCTTTTCTGCTGTATCCTATAGCATACCAGATAAGTGAAATTTGTATTATATCTATTTTTTAAAAGAGTTTTTTTGTTTGTTTGTGAGTTTAGTGCATACATTCAGCCAAACTGACAAACAAAAAAAGTTACTCTTTTATATAATAGTATAGATAGGTATACCTACCTAGCCCATATATTCCTTTTGACATAATCTCAAAATTTTTTTGTACATGCAGGTAATATAGAGGTACTCATTTTACCGTAAAGGCGTAAAGATTAGTGCATAAGCCCGAGGACTGGGTTCGATTCCCAGCCTCTGCCACTTAAAAACAAACTATGTTTCCCACTATTTTTGATCAGACACCCCCTAAATCAAAAGTTTATGCCCTACAAAAAAAAGGTATTTACAAACAAATTCTGTCATTTACCTGTGCCTCTTACATAAAAAAAAGAAATAATTTTTAAAATTTTGTCTAGATTTTTTTCTTCCACTTTGAATAATGTTTTTTAAAAGGATGATCATACATATGTATAATAATAAAAATCAACAAGAAAATAAAGAATATCTGTACAAATTTGTGTGGGAAGACTATGGCTTTAGAGGCACGGGTTAATGAGCTCGGCCAAGTTTTTTGTTGATCCATAAATTTACTGTAGGGCATAAACCTTTTATACAGGGGGTATCTGAACCAAATAAAAAAATGAGTGCGAAATAACGGAAACTCTAATATGCATGCACAAGCTGTTAAAATTTACCCTTTCAGTCAAAATAATGAAACAGAGTTTTTTATAAACACTGAATATTATATCTAAGTACGTTTCGAGGGTTGTCTGGGTCAAAATTCTTTTGTCAAATTTCTGCTTACAAAATTCTACTTTTCAAAATTTTGCTTTCAAAATTCTGTGTTTCAATATTCTGCTTCTCAAATTTTTTTTAACAAAATAGGTACTGCGAATAATAAAAAAAAAAAAGTTTTGAAAAATTCAAATTTTTTTTTTAACTTTTTGCAGTGTTTTACAATTTAAAAAAATTATATTATGTATTTGTAAATAGAAATAATGGCGCAAAATTTTAGAGTATGATGTTAAAGCATTTTTAGTATGATGCTAGGTTAAAAACAGGCTTTCCCAAATTTAAAACGAGTAGGTAAGCATCGTATTATGTTTTTAACATTTTACTAAAGTTAAAATCGCCAAATGCCTATTTTATCTTTTTAATATCATAATAAATCCAACCCAACTAACAAACTCTCCAGAGCTTAGCTCTTGAAATCTAAAAAAAACTCCCATAAGACTCTTTTTTATCTCATATCTATACTTAAGAATTGAGATCTTGTTATAATACTCATATTTGTCTAATAACAATTTTATTATTAAAAGTTGGCATTTTTCAAATGTCAAAGTACTTAAATCCTATATCTAGATCAATTTAAGTCTTTAAAGTTTCTCGTTATGAAACTAGAACCCTAAACGTCATTTTTAGCCTTTAGAATTCCATAACAACACATAAATGAGAGTTCAAGCGTCGAATGGGAGCTAAAGTTTTTAAATGTCAATCGAACTGCTGTTTAATTTGAATTATACAAAAGTGCGTTCTTTTACCAAAGAAAGTTTGCTTTTGTTCATGTTTCTATCGGATACGCTATCAGCCAGAAACAAGGGGCAAATTCATTACTTTGGAACGATTTTTTTGTTTGGTGTAAGTATAAAGTGAGGGTTTGAAAAACTTGGTTCATTATACTAATAGTAAACACCATGGGTATGAGTGTCAAGTCAAGTCTCTTGTTTTTAATTTTATATTCATTTCGTTGTTGGTTGTTTAGTTAACTTAAGAGACATCATAAATTTCACCTCAAAACCATTTCAAATCAACTCAAAATCAAGCTCTCAACTCTAGGAATAAAAACCTGGGCCGAAAATTGAACTCTAATCTAACTTGCTGCATATAAACGGAGATAGTCAAGCGAATATACATTCATCGGGTCAGTCGGCTAGTGCATGTGTATGTACATTATAGTTACGGTGACCATCCGGTCATTATGAATTATTTTGTATTCGAAAACATAAAAATGTTCTGTATTTTAGGAGTTGTTCATTATCCGTTATGTATTTTTTTTTACATAAAATAAAGTTCAAGGAAAAAATGGAATCGTATCCTTACCCACTGAACGAACAATATGTATATTTTGGCAAGCACTCTACTGGTTTTTACATCATCAACTATGTATTCAAAAATATCGGTTTTTTAAACCGATAAAGTAGTCCCTCGATTATGCGTGAACTAATTAAAACAAGGCGTTTTCGGATTTTAGAGCGATTCACATTACTGGAACTTTTTTCAGTGCATACAAACTTATTGAAACAACAAAATGTACCTACTGGCACTCTCTCTCTCTCTCTTGACCGCAGCTGCATTCAAAACCTTGAAATATCTCTAAAAAATAACGGTCAATAGATTCTCTAATATCGCATGCAAAATTAAATTAAAAATATAAAAAATTAAAAAAATAAATTCACATTTTAGATTCCGAACATTGCGGAAGTTCACATTGTAGAGATGACAATGTAAAGTAATTCACATTATTGAGGGATTACTGTAGTAAGTTTGAATGGAAATTCAAATTTTAAAATATTAAAAATAATTGTATGCGGCTATTCGATGTTGCGGACGAAAAAATTCTTTCGAAGACATAGTCATTGAGACTTCCCCAAATTCAATTTAATTTGTCAGCTTAGGGCATTGCAAAATGAAATGCAGCAGGACGAAATATGATTTTGATGTGAAAAAATTGAATTGAAATGGATTCTCAATAAAATATTTAAATATGCTTTAAACTGCAGTATTTTTTATTTTGAAGTTATACTAATTTCAAGTTTAAGTTTCATGTAAAGCAATTAATTTTTCCTTAATGAAAAAATTATTAAATGAGGTAAATATAAATACATATTTGTTTATTATTTGGCATTCTAAAATATGGTCCACCGTAATTATAGTACACCGAATCAACATCAATGCTCTGGCTTAAAGAGTCTCTGTGCGAACTGGAGAGGAATGTTGTCCAATCCCATCTTCATCCCGATTTCGAACCACCTTCTTAACCTTATATTAGTTATACGCTGCTTATGCGAAACGAAAATCCCATATAAAAATGAAACAATGAAAAACGTTGTTCTGCTTTCCGTTTCGCAAAAACGCTGGCGCAGTTCGTCGAACGAAATTGATATAATAATTGTAGCCTTTGTAGACACCTTTGTATCTATATAAATGAAATGTGGGGTTCATGAACTTTTGATATGTATAGCTTTTAGAATTAAGCTTTTGTTTAAATATATAGCATTCGCACATTGAATTAACCTAAACGCAAGGTGCAAGAATGTAACCATGTTCCCCTAGAAGAAAATAATTTACAGTACATATGCGCTGTAGATTTTATTAAAAGTCGGTATTCATCGACCAAAAAAAAAATTGCGTCTTAGAAAGGTACGACAGCATCTAACTGATGAGCCCAACTGTCGTGCCTGGGCGAAACGCATTGGACTAAAGATCGCAAAAAATCTTCCATTTGAATTTAATTCAATACAGTATCCACTAAAACAATAACAAAAATAATTTTCTTATATTTTTGTTAACTCCCTTCTTCTAAACGCAAATAGATATAACCCAAACGCAAATAGATTTAACCCAAACGTAATTCCAACAAGTTTTGCTCTTTTCTTCAAGAACTTGCAGAAAAAGTGAGCGAAACATCTTAAGGCGAAGGTGTCTTGACTTCGGACAACGCTAAAATACATAAGACTCAATCAGTAGGGTTAGATCTCTATTTGCGTTTGGGTTAAATCTATTTGCGTTTGGGTTAATTCTATTAGCGTCTGGGTTAATTCTATTTGCGTTTGGGTTGAATCCATTTGTGTTTGGGTTAATTCTATTTGCGTTTGGGTTAGATCTGTTTGTGTTTACGATAATTTAATGTGCGAATGCTATACGTAGATCAAAAGTAGCAAAAAAAATATCGTCAAAGCTAACCATAATCATTCATCATACTCACTGAACATTGAACAATAAACAAGTGCCATAATATATATTTACATAAAAGTACATTATGTATTTCAATTTACGGTTGTGCATCTTTCTGAATACACTTGCATCACTGCCTGCGCCCTTTTAGAAAATCCTTGATTTGTGTCTTGACATTTTCCCTATGGCTCATCATAATTTCTGTAAACAAGTATTTTTTTATTTTATCGCTTGAATTATTCTCTTATGAATTATTCAAAACTTGTTTACAACTTTGAATTTCTTAACATTTACAAAATTCATTTACAAAAAATAAAAAAAAAATAAAAAAGGGCAAACAAGTGTATAGTAAAAAGAGAAATTTAAATATTAAAAAAAAAATATTCCAGTATAATGCATTTTTATCTTTTCTATTTTTCCACTTGGTGAAGAGCAAGATGATGGTTTTCCACTTTTCATATGAATCCTTGCTTTCGTTCATTTCGCTGTGTACCGAACCTACCTATATTTTCCAATGCAATGAAGACTAGAGGTCTCATCCTACGTAGGATGAGCAGGACCAACGACCAAGGATGCTTTTAGATGAAAGTAAAATGATGAAACCCATGAGGAAGGTACTTGCTTTGTATAACCTCAATGGCATTTTATAGTCTTTAAGTTTAAATAAAAATATAAAGACAAGATAAAAATCGTCAAAAAAATAATCTGCTATTACGGCGCGAGATATAATTTAAATATGATTTTCTTATAAATATGTTTGATACATACATACATGTACTGTACACATTACAATGTATTAATATATAGCTCATCCCTTAAGAGCATATTCATAATAACTTTATAGTGAAATGTTACAAAATTTTGGCCGAACCTTGTATTTTGTACAGGACAAATTTTTTTTTATGGATATCTGTAGGATCAATGTGAGTTAAAAACGAGTTTTCGGGGTTGAAAGCCCCCCATTTGGCCACCATTTAAAACAAAAATTGCTAAAACTTTGTGCAATGTATATGGTTCTTAAGATATCACAAAGAATTTTTTACTCCCCCGTTCACAAAACGGCGGCCGATTGTGGGGGGGGGGGGGAGTTTAAGATAATATTTATTTTTATCTTTATAATCTTTATGCAAAAATAACAAATGAATTGCCTTTTTTTCGGACTGAAACATTTCGTTTATTTGTTAACATCGGCTAGTACACGAGATAAAAAAAAAACTGTGTGTGTACTAACGTACGCGCGCTGGAAGTTATACTTCTTTTGCGAGATAATAAAAATATCCACCCCCATCACAGAATCCATCATAATCGAAAATATTCTCCGAATAAAGAAAAAACGATCACAGAATCCATTAGTACTACGTTCGTAGTGAAAAATCTCCTACGAACTTCGAAATTCGTGGAATTTGATATCACAGAATCCGAATGAAACGAAAATAAGTATGTTTACAAGTTGTCACTGTGGTACCCAAAGTGGAATCTATTATCTGCATGCAAAAATTAGTATTTTCAATAAAAACAGATAATTACTTTAGTAAATTTGTCAATTTGATACTTTTAACTCCAATTCCAGCTCTTTAAACATATTTGCATGCAATCTAAAATTATCTACAAAACAGATGTCAGATGCATAGGTATGTTTGTATATGTTACTTTTAATTTTATGGTCAAAGAATAGATTGGTACAAATGAATGCATTGGTTGGGATACTTCGTTAAAAGGAATTTTACTACGTTTATATTCAGGATCGAGAGATCGAGTTAGATTAATGTTGGATTTTCAGGTTTTTCGTTCATAGATTTGAGAGCTTGATATTGAGTATATCTATGAAGTACCACCTTTCAATTGATGCATCGCATTCTGTGAAAAATCGACTTTTATCCTTAAACGCGATTTGCGGCTAAACTAGACGTGCTAGAGGCATCAAAGTTGACGCTTTTAAACTTTACTTCCGGCTGAACTAAGCGACTTTAAAAATGCATATTCGTGATCTAGGAAGTGCCAGTTCTAAAAAATCAAAAAAAAAAGTTGGTAAAAAAACTTTTTTTCCAAAACTTAAAAAAAAATAAACTTCACTTGCCGCCAAAAAAATGCATATTCGTAATCTGGGAAGTACCACCTTTCAATTGATGCATCGCATTATGTAAAAAATCGACTATTATCTTTAAACGCGATTTGCGGCTTAACTAGTCGTGCTAGAGGCATCAAAGTTGAGGCCTTTAAACTTGACTTGCGGCTAAACTAAGCGACCTAGCGACTTCAAAAATGCATATTTGTGATCTACAAAGTGCCATTTCTAAAAAGCAAAAAAAAAGTGGTAAAAAAGGTTTTTTTTCCAAAACTTCAAAAAAAAAATAAACTTGACTTCCGGCCAAAAATATTTATATTTGTAATCTTGGAAGTGCCACCTTTCAATATTGATGCATCGCGTCCACTGATCTCTATAATACACCGGATAGCGCATCCATACAAGAAAATTGATGCCATTTGAGAATTGTTATAATGTTGAGTTGCCTATTTTTTTTGTATAACGGTATAACTGTATAACATAATGAAATGCAAATTTTTTTACAAAATTGCAACTAAAATATTTTAAATTCACTTTTACAATTATCTTAAATTACAAAAAATCAAATTTACAAACAAGTAATGGTTCTTTTGCTTTTTTTTCTTAGAAATTCTACTTTGGTTTTTGCCCCTTTTCGGTTGTAGTAGAATTTTTGAGATCTCAGCAACTTGAACTGGCCTTCTCAGCCTCACTGAACATACATAAAGTGTTGAGTTGCCTCACTGAACATACCTAAAGTGTTGAGTTGCCTACGTACTTGTCATCTTCAATTGGAAGTAGAAAAACTCTTATACTTTGTAGGGAATCCACTATCCAGTGTATTATAGAGATCAGTGATCGCATCATATGAAAAATCGACTTGACGTGCACACTAAAAAATATGTCAGCGCCATAGCGTGATATTGCGCAATCGTTACAAAATAGATTTCGACACAGCACACTACTTCACAACACACATCACACTAGATAAATATGGATACGCATATGAAATACTTAGTAAAAAATTTGTTAGGGCAAGCAACTTAAGTTGCCTAGTAGGCGATGGTCCTTAAATTTACCTAGCTGGTGATGGCCTTACTAAGTCACATATGGCCAAACACGCACTTGCACACATACCAAAATAAATTGACATATATTTAAACAGTCGCGTTCATCAGGAATTCTTAAATTTCAGAATCTGAAGCAAAGAAACTGAATATGAAGAAATGAATCCTCGGCTGTCATTTGAGTTTGCCTACAAGCTCTATCAGATAAGAAATGAGACGGTATGTGTAAAAATTGCGGTATAAAACTCATACATTTACAGTATTTATCTTCACAACTTACACATTCACAGTACTTATCTTCACACCACCCTGCTATATTGTTGTTGGATTTCACATCTATTCATCGACACAAAATTAAATTACAGATACAACAATGTAAACAAATGGGTTTTGGAGGGTGAAACGTACGAAGGATTCATTTCTTCATATTCAGTTTCTTTGATCTGAAGTTTCAGATTTTTTTTTCGTTGAACGCAAAAACAATCTGAAATTGCTGTCAAAAGCCAATTGTGTCAAATTCCTGTATTTACTTATAGAATATGCATTGAAGCGAAATAAAATAGAACTTTATATATTCGTAAATTGATAATTTAGCAGGAGCTTTGTAGATGAAATTTTATGTAAAAAGATTAACAACACTAAATTTCATTAAATTTCATTAAAATTGTGTGTTATTTTGTAGTAAATTTGTTTTAACTTGAATGAAAAATTGTTCCACAATAATCATTAAATTTCATTAAAATTGTGTGTTATTTTGTAGTAAATTTGTTTTAACTTGAATGAAAAATTGTTCCACAATAATCCGATGGAGAATAAATTATGGGAACACTTTTGTAAGAAATTAATTCCTTTTATTCAAAGCATCACTAAGTAATTAACAAAGTTCTTTCATTAAAATAAGTAAGTATTACAATTTTCATATAAAAACTTATAAGCACAAATCAACCACACCGAAAATCATAAAGTTCAACTTTTAATTGTAGCAGTTCAGCTCTTTTTACACTTCCCCCACCACAAGCAACTGTCATCTGAATTTTCAGATGAAATTTTCTTTCTGAAATTTCAGAATAAACGTAACTAAAAGTCATCTTACTTTTTATGACAGCTGGCCAATCAGAACTCCAAAATTTCAGAAATCTGAAATTTCAGATGTAAAACGTAATGGATTGAACGCGGCCAACGTCATTGTAAATTGACATTAAATGAAACGTCATTGTGAAATTTTTTATTTTGTTGTCGTTTTCGGTTTTTTTGTGCTTAAATAAATTCAACTTAGCAGGACACCCATTTTCTCTCAAACAGCAATTAATTTTGCTTTGCGTAACGAATTAGCAATTAGTAGTTTTCAACATAAATGTATATCCAAAACTGGATGGATTTACATAGGTATCCTATTGTGAGAAGTTGATTGTTGATCTGCTAAGTTGACGTCAGCTTAGCAGGAAAACTTTCACAATGACGTTTCGATTAATGTCAATTTACTTTGGTATGTGTGCAAGTGCATGTGCGTGTGCAACTTGCAAAAGTGATACCAAAATATTTTTCTGATTGAATAATTCCATCTCCTACCAGGACACTTTTACTACGTTTCCATATGGTACTTAAGCGAGTTTGAGTAGTGTTTAAGTTGCTCGCCCTAGCAACTTTTTTACTACGTTTATATTCAGGATCGAGAGCTCGAGTTAGATTAGCGTCGGATTTTCAGGTTTTCCGTTCATAGATTTGAGAGCTCGATATTGAGGATATCTAGGAAGTGCATGCAATTGATGCATCGCATTATATAGAAAATCGACTTTTATCTTTAAACGCAATTTGCGGCTAAACTAGACGTGCTAGAGGCATCAAAGTTGAGGCCTTTAAACTTTAATTGCCGCTGAATTAAGCGACCTAGCGACCTAGCGACTTTAAAAATGCCTATTCTTAATCTAGGAAGTGCCACCTTTTGAATGACGCATCGCTTTATGTGAAAAATCGACTTTTATCTTTAAACGCGATTTGCGGCTAAAGTAGACGTGCTAGAGGCATCAAAGTTGAGGCCTTTAAACTTTAATTGCCGCTGAACTAAGAGACCTAGCGACTTTAAAAATGCCTATTCTTAATCTAGGAAGTGCTACCTTTCGAATGACGCATGGCATTATATGAAAAATCGACTTTTATCTTTAAACGCAATTTGCGGCTAAACTAGACGTGCTAGAGGCATCAAAGTTGAGGCCTTTAAACTTTAATTGCCGCTGAACTAAGCGACCTAGCGACTTTAAAAATGCCTATTCTTAATCTAGGAAGTGCCACCTTTCGAATGACGCATCGCTTTATGTGAAAAATCGACTTTTATCTTTAAACGCGATTTGCGGCTAAACTAGACGTGCTAGAGGCATCAAAGTTGACGCTTTTAAACTTTACTTCCGGCTGAACTTAGCGACTTTAAAAATGCATATTCGTGATCTACGAAGTGCCAGTTATAAAAAATCAAAAAAAAAAAGTTGGTAAAAAAAGTTTTTTTCCAAAACTTAAAAAAAAATAAACTTGACTTGTGGCCAAAAAAATGCACATTCGTAATCTGGGAAGTGCCACCTTTCAATTGATGCATCGCATTATATGAAAAATCGACTTTTATCTTTAAACGCGATTTGCGGCTAAACTAGACGTGCTAGAGGCATCAAAGTTGAGGCCTTTAAACTTTAATTGCCGCTGAACTAAGCGACCTAGCGACTTTAAAAATGCCTATTCTTAATCTAGGAAGTGCCACCTTTCGAATGACGCATCGATTTATGTGAAAAATCGATTTTTATCTTTAAACGCGATTTGCGGCTACACTAGACGTGCTAGAGGCATCAAAGTTGAGGCCTTTAAACTTTAATTGCCGCTGAACTAAGCGACCTAGCGACTTTAAAAATGCCTATTCTTAATCTAGGAAGTGCCACCTTTCGAATGACGCATCGCTTTATGTGAAAAATCGACTTTTATCTTTAAACGCAATTTGCGGCCAAACTAGACGTGCTAGAGGCATCAAAGTTGAGGCCTTTAAACTTGACTTTAGGCTAATCTAAGCGACCTAGCGACTTCAAAAATGTATATTCGTGATCTAGGAAGTGTTCTTAAAACTAAAAAAAAAAAAGTTAGTAAAAATTTTTTTTTTCCAAAACTTCCAAAAAACATAAAAAACCTAAAAAATTCGGAAAATGCTTGCTTTTTATTTTCTGCTCCGGAAAAATGCATTTTAAAGGTAATCGGTTCGTATTTGTAGAAATTCGTTGTTTTGGACAGTACACGAACAAAGTTATAATTTATATCCTATCAGGGGGGTTCACATTCAACGACAAGTTGATCAACATGTATCGAGTCGGCAGATTTTTGTAATGTGAACAGCAGTCGAACGACCGTCGATCGATTTGTTGTGTAGTTCAAATTTTTTTAATATTTTGCTCGGTCGGTCGACCGTTGTAGTAAATGTGAACACAAGTTGAACGACCGATGATTTCAATTTTGTAGTTTTTTTCTATTTTTGTGTGTAAGATTTAATTAACACGCGTTAAAATCGAAGTTAAACAACAAATAGAAACGCAAAAAGTCAAAAATAGTGCGGTAATATTGGTGCAAAAAATTAAATACGCGTAATTTGTCTGTGTTTACATCACAAAGAAAAAATCCTTTCATTCCTTACTCACACCTTTGAAATCCATGTGTCTCTCACACACACAAAAAAATCTTCATGCTGAATCCGAGAAAATTTATTGAAACTGGCGCATCGTCATAATTTGGGTGGAATCTACCCATCTTTTTTTCACACACATAAATCTACCTGTCTCACAAATGCGCCATTCATTAAAAATCCAAAACAGGCATTATGAATATGAATATTCACCTTAAAGGAAAAAATCAAAGTTAATATAACATGTCAATTGTCAATTGAAAATACATAACTTTCTCGGAAATTGCCTAGAGCAATTTTAGTTGCTCTGTGTTGCCGGCAACTTAAAGTTTCCTCGTGAGTGATAGGCCTAAGTTTCTAAAGAACATACCTTCTAAATATTTATTGGCAGCACTTCAGTAATGCCATTACCCGAAGTGTCATCTTCTAATGACATTTCTCGGTGTCCCGTCAGATTCATAGAAAATTTTTTACCCCCAACGTCCTAAAAGAAGTATAACTTCAAAAATGCTAATATGCCTGCGTTAGTTGAATTTATTCCTAGGAGGATATCGCCTGCACATGATTCATTGAGTTTTTCAAAGGACATTATAAAGTATGTAATATTTTAATAGATCACATTTGTTCAACCAAGCTGTTAACTGCAGCTTCAAGGAATACCCAACGGGCTTTGCTTAAGTTTAAAATATGGTGCGGCTTTGTACCAACAAATTTCTGCAAGTTTTCGAAATCAACTTAAATATATTTGCCTTGGGAATCAATCAGCAAAACTTATTCTTTCTAGCTCTATTATGTAATTATATCGAGCCAATAGGAAACATCATCCGTCTTTGTATTTATTTGTTATTCCATATAAGACCCTACTCTTACTACAAAGTCAAATAGATACATACTACATCCTTTCCCTTATTTTTAAAATTCGAATACACTGCTGTCTAGTTACCTATATGTTTCTCCCTCCAAGAACCCATCAATTGCATCAATAATAATGCAAAATCCAAAGAACCCATCAATAATTTTTGTGAATTCTTACGTACAAAATTAGTATTGACCAATTACATATTACCGCCACCATAACTATGTTTGCTATTCAACGTCTTTGTTGCCAGCTCAAACTCCCAGTGAAAATATTATGGAGAGGTACATGTGGCTTGAGAGCATAAGTCATTGCCAACATATTGTTTGCGAGGATGTGTCGTGCGAACATTTTGTTTGCGAACATTAGTCAGGTTTCCATATTTTTTATATTCAAAATGTTTTTCACGAAAGTGCAAAAAATACCCCAAAGATTTTGGTGCAATTTAGACTTTTGTGCTACTTGGGAATGTCAAAAAAGCTCGAAAATTTCACAATTTTGCTAAGCCATAACCACTATATCTAGTGTTTATTTTGCTTCTGATGGCCTTATTTACTTTATAATATTAAGTAAATAATTTGATTTTTTTGTCATTCCTACGTCAAATGTCTTTAATTTCATGTCAGCGATAAGATTTTGCAATATCTAAATTTTTAAAGCAATTTGTACTTTCTAATTTTTCCTAAAAAAGAGTTAAAGTTAAAAGTTACCTTGTTTTTCAGTTACATAAATACGCGCGTTATACATATTTACAGGTTTTAGGACCAGTAATCGAAGCAAAAACGTAGAACACGACCGTTTACTTAATTTCTTTTCTTCTCTATAAACTCAAAATGAATTTGAACTTGCTTCCCTTTTTCATGAAAATTTTAATGATATTTGTGTATAACATAAGAAATTTAAGACAGAAAGCAAAACAAGATGTGAATTGTATGTCATCTGTCACTCGAAAATTTTGAAACTCGTGACGAAGTTCCTCTTGAGTAATCATAATTTCAAGCCCAAGGGCAAATTACAATAATAATTGATTAAAGGGATTATAATGAACTACGGATCGCTCCATTATCTCGTTACATCTGTATGCTGGATATGTACGCAATCTGTGAACGTGTTCACAAGTTAATGTCATTTAATTTTAAATAACATTGACGTGCTTTGAATGCTTGTGTCAAATTAACACCCGGTTCTGGGAACTCCAGTATCCAATGAATATAATTAAAGCTTTCGCGCAATTTGTTGTAATTAACCAATGAACGAGAATTAATTGCACATCAAGCGCTGAGGATAGGCCTAATTTAATCTGAACTGAACATAATAATTGAAAAGTCAAACAATAAAGAGTGTGTGATTTTTTCAATGAAATTGAATTAATTGCAAATCTTTTTACAAATAGGCTATCTTTACTTGTTCTGATATGATAATAGTAACTACTTTAGGTGTCAGTTACATATATATAGCTTTCATCGAAACTCATCATTGAAAATTTTTAATTTACATACTGCCTTATTCATAAACAAAATATGGTCACTTCAGCTCTCGTGTTCAGGGAAACTACACCATGGAATAACAATTTTCCGGACTCAAATGGAGCAGTAAGCAATTACCTTTATTTTGAGTCCAGAAAATTTTTATTCCATGGTGTAGTTTCCCTGAACACGAGAGCTGAAATAACCAATTTTTGTTTATGAATAAGGCAGATAATGTATATACTATATGTAAGTAAAAAGCAAAATCAGTGTTTATTTTGATAGCAATATGAAGCTGACGATTCTTTTAATATTTATTGCCAAGAAAAAAATCATTTGAGCTCACCTTCTATATAAATTGATCATAGTTATTTTAATGATAAAATTATAGTCAAGAAACGATGAAAATTGAAACGAAACTCACTTTATCGCAATATCGGGTTTCTGTGACTTTGACAGGCGATAACTTTGGCATTTACTGCGCAGTTTGCGCATCCAAAAACTTACTAGCTGCTTCGATTTAATTAATTTTTGGCATTCAGAAACGTCAGACTTATATAATGTAATATTTCTACAAAGCATCAAGTTTTCGTTGCTGATGCGTATGAAAAATGAAGGCATTACTTCCGCATCAAAACATATTCTACATTTTGGAACTCAGCCTTTAGCGACGTTTATTATCTGAATTTTTTTCAATTTTTTGTTGGGCTTAAAAATGGTTTCCAGAATCATTTAGAGGACTAAAATCAACACACAAAACCTCAGTGGATCTGTAAACCTTATTAAAATCGGACAAAAAATTCGAAATAAATTCATATAATAAACGTTTTAACATTTTCATATTCATATTGAAAATGTGGAAACTTCCTTTATATGAATTTTTTTCGAAATTTTTGTTGGATTTAAAAATGGTTTTTAGAATCATTTAGAGCCTCTGGGGTTCAGTGGAAGAGTTTTCAGAGTTCCGCGATTATCTTAAAGCAAGACGTTTTTGGAAGTTTGTAATTGCAAACATTTTTGCGCAAAAGAAATGATTGCCTTTTGTATTTTTTTTAATAGAAGTATGACCTGTCCATAATTAAAAAAAAAAGAATAAATAAAAATGATAGCTGTACAACAACATCTACTTTCTAAACAAAATTACGAGCCACATGAAGTATGCCTGCCATGCATCTGTGTGTGAGTACAGTTCGCGCATACCTTTTATAAGGTTCTGTGACAGTGTACAAAGAATGAGCATTTGACCCACATGAAATTTCCCGGGGAAATGTTTCTTCCACAATGTGATTTATATGTCAAATACTGAAAAAGGGCAGTTTCGAGCATTTAGAACTCTCACTCCCAGTCCCACTATCGAGACTCGAGAGTAAAAATATCAACCAGGGAATGCGGAATCGGAGTATTTTACTCCCGAAAGAATGCGTCTCCCGGGGAGTTTTTTTCCGGGGAATATTTAGAATTGGGTTAAATGTGTAGGTATTTGATCGTGTATCATTGAACGAATTTTGGGTTGGTATTAAGAGTGAATAACCTAAACTTGCTAAAAAGGCTTTTAATATATTTGTTCCTTTTTGTCGCTGTGAATTTAGGCTTACAGATCAAGATTGGACGCTGTTGCACATATGTGAATACAGCTTAACTGACTGAACATAATAATGCTGCAACTGGAGCCGTAGACGGACTGGAAGAGCTGTCAAAAAGTGTCGTGCGTTTTTTTTTTAGGTGCCAAAATGCAATATTGCAAAACAATATTCTTGTGTACAAGCTCAGAATTTACATTTTTTATTTCCAATATTTTTCCACAATTCCTATATTTTTTCCGACGTAAACAGTAGTTGTTTTTTCTTCATACAATTTGAAACGTCAAAAGTTAAAAGTTTGCGAACTCTTCCGTCTGCGCTGCAGCTCCGTATGCGGCTACGTTGCGTTGTGTTTGCAACATTGAATTTGTGTGTATTCAATATTTTGACAGCTATTCCAGCTGCGGCTCCAGTTGCAGCTCCGTCTATTCATTTCATATTAGTTAGTTTTAATTTCTATACTCTATGGGCTACATTTTGGTGGAAACAATATTTCTTCACACCGAATCAGCTGATTTTGATCATTTATTATGTAGGTAGGTATTGAGATTGAGAAGTTTATCTTGTATCGTAGGTATATCAAAATTTTGAAAGAAAAAATTTTTAAACTAGCACCAAGCAGTTTTTTTTTAACTTTATCCAGAATATTTTGAGCAAAAATTATTTGTACCTTCCATATAATTGTTAAAAAAAAATCTTAACATAGAATCTAATTTTCTAAAACGACTCCTAAAAACGTTTGTTTTGATGTTTTTTTTTTATTTGGCAAGAAGGAGTTAAGATCACTTAACGCCTTTATGAGCTGAGAACTCATTTTTAAATATTTTTTTGTTTTAGCATGAAGGTGGTAAGTGCAAACTTAACCTTTAACTTTATACCCCAAGGGCACTGTTGGTCATAGGCCATATCTTAGAGTCCTGACAACAAAAAGAAGCCTAAAATCAAACATTAAAACAGCCAACTGTCAGAAAAATATAAACTCATTTTTGCATAAAGGTTTGAAGTGTAGAGTTTTTTTTTAAAGACACCTTTCTCATGAATTTATACAAAATTTTTTGATATAAAAAAATTGTACATTTTTTGTCTTTTTTTATGTTCTTTTTATAAATTTCTGTCACTTTCAGAAAAAAAAGTTATAAACGTAAGACTTTAAACGCTTATATCTCAAAACTTCAAAAATGTCGCTTGACCCCTTCTCGTTCTAGATGCTTCATTTATAAGGACGGGAAAGGAAAGGAATTATAGTGGAGCTTAGAGGTTAGGTATGGTGCCTCCCTGAACAATTTTGAATTCTGGGTGAATTTTAGGATGTTTCTAGGTGGCAAACATGAGATTTCGCCCAGACCCAGTTCGTCGAAAAAGTATTCTCCGAGGGGTGTCTTTCTGGTTCTTGCTAAGGGGCTAGTTATAGCGATCAGGAAAACGCATCAGGAAAAATTTTATTTTTGGTAATTTAATGTTTTATCATACGATTTGAAATATAAAAATGATACAAATCGATGATAAATCATTTGAAATATTTATTTCATTAACAAAACTTTCTTTAGAGGAAATATTTTTCTCATAGACTGCATTTCCTGATGAAAACTCGTTTTCTGTACGAAATTTCCATCAGGAAAATGAGTAAGTACTTGTTTTAGACAAAGTATTTCTTCCAAATTGAATTTTTTTAATGAAAAAAGTATTTCAATCGATTTATCATCGATTCGTATCCTTTTGATATTTCAAATCGTATAATAAAACATTGAACTATAAAAAATGAAATTTTTTCCTGGTGCGTTTTCCTGATCGATCGCTATAACTGGCCCCTAAGCTTCAGTACTCACAAGTTACGTGCATAGCACACGATTAGATGTGCATCAGCTTAGTAGGCCACTTTTTCGATTGCAAATTTAAAAGTATATGGTAATTATAGCTGATACTTATTTGGTAATTAGATACGCAAACAAAAAATTAATCACTCTGTTAGTTAGTTAAAAAATTGGTGTCCTGCTAAGATAACGTCAACCAAAATAGCGATAATTTTTTTTTCGTAACTAATTAGCAACTATAAGTAGCAGCTAATTACTATATACTTTTTAATCTGCAATGGAAAAGTTGATACACATCACGAGCAAGTATAACGAACAATTCGTTCTAAAACAGTAAAATTATATCAGGTATATCGCAGTATTATAATATTTAACATGTACTGTACATATTTTTATTATAAAAATACACGGAGATATTTAAGATTAAAATTGATATAGGTACTTTTTTACTTTGGCCTTGATCCCTTTGGCCTTTTTCCAAACAGTTTGAATCCCTTTTATAAAAAAGAATACTGAAAGTCTTATGAACTCTCATAAACATTTTACTAATACAATTCGCATTTAAAATTTATTCTTGAAATTTCTATACATTATACCGTGAACTCACTCAATGCTCAAGTTTAAGCGAATTTCTCTTACATCTTTTATAAATATCCAAGAGCTAAAAAGGTTCATAAATGGGGTTTCAAATGTTTCTTTTGAAATATTCAGTCTCACAGATGTCTGCGTGGCACACCAATAAAATAATCTGACCTTTTCAAGTGTCCTCGATTGAATCTGAAATAATTTTTTGTGGCCGTAATAATGGGGAGGATGAAAGGTTAACTACCATCCGATTGAACGTGAACGCACTACTTAGAAAAGAATAAGTAAATCTGCTTTAAAGTATATATGGTTGGATTGTTAGACAATAGGCACTTCAGTTTCCTCGCAAATTTCTCATGCTAAAGGAGCATATAAAAAGTGATTTTATTATATATAGAAGTGAAATTAGCACTTCACCTAGATCGAATAAGGAATTTTATTATGTTTTGACCATTGCTTTAGGATGAATGAGTGATACAAATAATGTTATTCGATCCTATTGGCTCATCCATCAATGTCCCCATAAATCGAAGTACGTATTTGGTAATTTATCTAAGCTTTGGTCGATATGGAGATAGCAAATTATAGAGAAAGAAATATAAATATATAATCAAAATAGTAACTTTAAGGTGAAACAATTCCATTTTTTTCGAAGCCCGAAGATAAGATTCAGGGGCTATACAATTTGCATGTTAAATGCAACAACAACTACTATAGTTAAGTACTTAAGCGGGCTTAGCTAAGCGCCTATAAACCCTAACCGTTGAAAAGTTACAGCAATTTGAACAGTCAAAAAAACTGTAACAAGGGGCCAAAGGTCATGAAAATGGGAGTTTTTTTTGCAAATATCTCAAAAAGGGAAATTTTAGAAAAATAATAATTGCAATGATGCCGAAAATTGTATTCTTAAGCATTTACCGTTAAAAAGTTACAGCAATTCAAAAAAGTCAGTTACAAACTGGTCAGTGATGGTAATAAAAATGAGTTTTTTTGCAAATATCTCAAAAACAGTTTGTTTTAAGGAAATGTTTGTCTTCTACAAACACGTAGCTGAAATAATTTGCAATAAAAATAGTTTCATGACCATAAAACATTTTCATGACTTTTGGCCCCTTGTAACAGATTTTTCGAATTTTTGAATTGATTTAACTTTTTGACGGTTAATGCTACATAAAAACCACAGAGTCAGAGCACATTTTTGTGGAGAAGTGCAAGTGCTTCAGCTACAAGATTGCGCATTAAATTTCTCTCTAAAAAAACTGTTTTTCAGATATTTACAAAAAAAAAAACCATGATGCAATAAACTGTAGGTCCCCTCCATTCAGACACGCACACAGGAATGGTTGAGAGTTGTAAGTCACTAGGCCTGGTTCTTCATGAGCCGTTGTGCCACCAAATTTATGTATTTTTATAAAATTTTGGTAACGGTACATTTGGGCGCGGCTTAAATTGAAGTTTTTGTTTTAAATTCTTCAGCTTCAGTTAAATATGAATTTTGAAGCGGAAATATGAAAGTTAGAGTTAAGTTTTTAAACTGTAAACAAAAGTATACTGTTTAAGAAGAATGGAACATCTAATTGAAACATTGCAAAAAAAGTGTAGTCGAGGTTAAAGAAGCAATAAAACCAGCAGAGGCCATTTCAGCTATCAACACCAACCTGAAATTCGCAGGCAATGTAAGGCCGATGAATCGACACCTTTAGGTTAAAAAAAGTAACGACAGAAAGCAATAACAAGAATTCTTTCTTCTGAGCGACAGTCTACCATAGAGCAGTTTTTTAAGAAAATGTCTAAATAAATCTGTTCTTATTTAACACTTATGAACAAATATTTTATTTTTGTTGTTTTTTTTTTTTTTAAATAAAATGAATTGTTATTTTGATAGATGCAATGTATGTACAACTATATGTTTTTCTTAAACTAATTCTCGAAGCTTGAAAAGATGAACGAGGCCTGTTTTGTATGTGTTCATCTTTTCGAGATTCTACTGATTGAAGAAAAAAACATTTTTTTTTTTTTAATTTTTAACTTCCCATTAGAAGTTATTGTAATCGGTTCGATTTTCGAAATTGAAAATTTTGACATTTCTCGACGTTTCGAGGTCCCTGGAGAGTCGGATTACATTGGCGCAAAATTTTAGACGACTTAGATGTTAAAGCATTTTTAGTATGATGCGCTGATTAAAAACAGGCTTTTCCAAACTTTAAACGGGCTAAAAAAATAAATAAATTTGGTGGCACAAACGGCTCATAAAGAACCAGGGCCTAGCGACTTACAACTCTCAACCATTCCTGTGTGTGTGGAGGGGACCTACAGTTTATTGCCGAATCCGAACGGCTAAGGTGAGCGGCACTATTCTATGACAAGAGATACTCTTGGAGGATTGTCACTTTCTCGCAAGAGGTAGTAGCTCCGAAAAAAACTTAAGGTGGGAAGCGGCTGGTATTGAACCCCAGACCTCTGGCATGACAGTCCAACGCACTAACCATTACGCCACGGGCTTAGCATTTTTTTTTTTAACATTTTACTAAAGTTAAAAATCGCCAAATGCCTATTTTATCTTTTTAGTATCATACTAACCAATTGCAAAAATGGGTTGAACTGTCACTGTTTTAGGCGTGTTCAGCTAGAAAAATACGTTTAGTATGATACTATAGTTAGAAAATATTTAAAACTAAGAACATTTTAGTAAAGAGTTTTAAAGTTAGAAAATTGTTAAGTAGTATTATGCTAATACCTTAACATCAGGCTGTTTAAAATTTTGTGCCATTTTACGCGACTTCAAATAAATGTTATTTTACAGATAATAGGGTCATAACGTACAGAAAGTATTTTCAGAAAAATTCAATTGAATTTTTTTTTATTACAGTAATTTTAAAAAATAATAGATATTAAGCGAGTTCAATACAGTACTCACCCCGAAGAAATTTCATTGAGCGTGGTCACCGGGAAACGTTCGGGGTGAGTACTGTATTGAACTCGCTTAATAAAAAAAAAAAAAAATCTTCGTATATAAACATTGCCAGGCCACGGGCACAAAAAAAAAAAAAAAAAAAAACTTCTAGCTTTAATGATTAGGAATTCTAATCTGGTTAGATATAGTTCACACTAGGTATTCACCATGAAATCTATGTAAGATGAACTGAACTTAATGGAAATTGCGTATTGACAAGGCCCTCACTAGTCAACTGATGAGTCCAAGTGAAATCGCCGGGACGAAACGCCAAAAATTTTCATGGACTAAAGGCCGTTAAAAGCTATATTGAATCGCTTAATATCTATTATTTATTAACGCGGCTAATCCGAAAATCTTAAAATGTCATATGTAAACAACCGCGAAAACCTTAAAAGTTATAATTTTAAAAAAGTTGTAAAATGGCTTGTTTCTCGAATATCTCTATAACAAATAATGCAATCAACTTCGGCCCGGTTTCATTCTATGCATATAATGACGTAGTGAAAAATTGGTCATACTTAAAAAAAAATCAACCCAGTTTTTTTTTTTAATTCAATTGAAAATTGTTAAACAAAATATCGAATATCTTGAGAACACACAAAGATATTAACTTCTGGTTAATTGTATTTAATACACAAAATTATAGTTAATAATCGGTAGAGTTTGTAAAAAAAATTCAATTAACGGTTTTTTTCTAGGCCAAAAAAACTGCTAAAAACTGTTTTTCGGCTCGAATATCTCGAGAAAAACTCCCGGATAATTTTAATCTACACACAATACCATACTTAGTAATTGATAAGGTTTTTTAAAAAAAAATTCAATTGACAGTTTTTCTAGGGCAAACAAAATGCAATAGAAACAAAACCACACCTGGGACCCAATTCCGCCTGAGTGAGTTTTCTCTGTGTAAACAAAAATCCATGCATATAATTGTGACTACTTGAAGCATATTTTGAGCGTGAGTGGAAAGTGAAGACGGAAAATTATTCACACTTCCGAAATTGGGCCTCTGGTATGAATACATATTTAATTTGAAAATAGCTATTTTTTTTTATATTAACCAGCCATTATCCAGAGTTTAGTCGTTCTCATTTATGATTAAAAATTATACTTTAATGTCATTTAAATAACATCAAATTGAATTGATAATATTGAATTTTTTAAATTCCCCGCCTAAGTATTTATGTTCGTTGATATCTTTACATTTAGCTTATACATACTTACTTAATTTGGTCGAACTGAGAACTTTTCCGATAAAGATTTATTCGAATTTTTCCAGATATGGAGTGGAAAATGTTCCATGTTTTTGGCGACCTACATGGGGCAGTATCTACCAATAAATTATTTAAAAATCCAACGTGACAAAATTTATAATAAAAAATGCACACGAATTATTCCACGATTTTATAAAGTGTTGCTCTACTTTCTGTGGCACAGACTAGAATTATTATGATATGTTGATTAATAACAAAAGTTATCCAACGGACAACCTCTCTATCCGTCTGCCAGCTAACACGTGTGTTAAGGAGCGGATAGTGACTTTTTATTAATAATGCATCTAATGGACTTTTTAAATTATTTGATCAATTTTTTGCTAAGTGAATTTTTGAATAATATACATTTTTTCCATCAATTTTTGGAGGTTTTTGATTTTTTTTTTAACTTTACACGCATCGGTATTTTCAATAAAAACAGTATCAGTGCAAGGACACATTAATTACGAGTACGATGGTGCCTACTTTTTTATTTCAAAAAACGTTGTCAAAAACTCAAAATTGCCTATCGGTCTTTGAAATTTCTAAATGTGTGAGAGGTATATAGTCTTTTACTAAAAAATTCCGAAAAATTGTAATTGTTGATGAATAAAAATGAAACTTGGCAGAAATGTTCAAAATATAGCATAGTATAAAAAAAAATATCTTTGCATTTTATAAAATTTTTTACCAACTTCAAAATAGCGATGAAAAACAGTGATTTTTATTTTTTTACATTTTTCGTTTTATTGTGGCTAATTAAAGATGCTGCTAGTTAGTTTTTTTTTTATTTTTACGTGAATATATATATCCCGATTAATAAAACAGAAGACATAAACTTTCCAAGCGAACCATATGTGCTTCGTTGTAAATCTATACTATTATATATAAAGACGAAACAAATATTTAGATTGTGCGCGTTTATCGCAAAAAGTATTCAACCGATTTACTTGAAACTAATTTTATAATTTTTCTTATTCTTTGAAGCATGTAAATAGATGTTTTTTATTTGTTGATTATCTAAACTTTTAAGAAAATTTCGTACACTTTCTTGTCGAAGTTGACCAACATATTCAATTATGCTTTTAAACCTGCTTGATATTTTACAGAAGTGGGATTTTTTGTACAAAGTCAATAGTTTTATGCAAATTTTAAGCCCTAAATCATTTCTTAGCTGAGAAATAAATTTATTTAGAAATTATAAATTTATCAACTTTTTGTATTTTTGCATCTATGAATTCGATTCAATCGCAAGGGCTGGACCCATGTTCTGTAACTCTCACATCGAAAAAATAAGTCGAAGAATGGAACAAAACTCATGTATTTTGTTTCAGTTTCCATCGTTTCTCGACCGGTTTTATGCATGCGAGAAGTTACAGAACATGGGTCCTGGGTTGCTGGTCCATTTCATTATCGTTCCATGTTTTGTGAATTTTCTTTTGTGTATTTGCTTCTGAATCTCTGTCCACTCAATTGTTCGCTCATCCACTCATTTGTTATTCTTTCTTCTTAAGCGAACTAAAATGTTACATACATACCTACTCCTACATATTTTAAGTATGGGCACCGGCACCGCTGCCGTGCGCAGTGTGTTTATTTTTTGCTTCTTCTGCAGTGAACCGTAGTGGTACATAAATGTACATATTTTGAGAGGAAAGAAGCATGAAAAAAGGTTTACTGAAAGCTGCTAAAGATTATGAAAATGAAACCTTACTGATTTCAATTGAGTGGAGTAAAAAGTTAAAGACAGTGCAAGCTCCCTTAGCCGGACAGTGACGGTCGCAAAACTTTTGTCCATAAGGGAGTTTTCCGCCCAAGGGAAAAAATTAAAAGTATTTATAAAAGGAAATGTATAGTTGGCATCATGAACATTGTACCTACAATGCTAATTCTTAATTCATTTAAACTAAAAATAATTTTAAAATCCACAGATACTCATACTGTGCATGTTCGAACATCAACAAGGTCTATTTTTTTCAAAACTGTTTCAGTGAGAGAAAATAAAATTTTTTATTTTGTTACGGAAAGCATATGGAAATATATACCTAAAATGTTTGTTAATAATATAGTAGAAATTGCGGTTAGCCTCATGGAGCATTTGATATACTTTTACCTACTCATATTAATAAGTATATTTAAAGCTTGCGAAGCAACGCGAGCACGGGCCGGCTAGTTTAGTATAAAGCCGAAAACAGATGTGCAGCTTTTTCCAATTCAGCGAAAATAAATTTACACAGGTTCTTATGAGGGCTGACTTTCCAGGCTCTGGATGCAGCCTTTGCTGCACGATATCTCTATTTCTAAAGCCGAAAACAGATGTGCAGCTTTTCCCCATGCAGCAAATTTAGAAATAGAGATATCATGCAGAAAAGGCTGCATGCAGAGCCTGGAATATGTCAGCGCTCATAAGACCCTGTGTAAATTTATTTTCGCTGCATTGGAAAAGGCTGCACATCTGTTTTGGGCATAATTTCGCTGCTGGAAAAAGCTGCACATCTGTTTTCGGCATAAGGCCAGGCCAGGCGCCCACATGCAACTAAACAGTTTGGTTTCGATTTTGCGCACAATGGGCTTATATGGGAGTGCGGGCCGTAGGTTTATGTGCGCGGACTCTCATATAATCCTAATAGTACCAATCGAAACGAAACTGTTTAGTTGCATGTGCGCGCCTGGCCTAAAGCAAACAACTGAAAACAAAAACTACAAAAAAGAGCCCATATAGTTGCCTTAAAATGCTTATTTCTTGGGTTCTATTGATCGGATGGCCAAGGTTAAGGTCTTGAGACTTAGAAAAAATGATAGAGCACCATTTTTGTGTGGTGGCCTTGACTACTTTAGGCTAGGCAACCTTTGCGCAAAATGTTTGTTTAGAAACTACCTATACAAAAATGTATAAATACATCTTATCTGGGAGCCTCGATGACGGTAGGTCGTTCTATCTTCTATTAGAGTCAGAGGTCACAAACCGAAGCTGAATGAAATTATTTTAATTTTTTTTGTATGCAAAAAAAAACAAATATTTAATTACTCACTGTACTGGTACCTTAGACATGTGTTTATTGTGCCGTGTTACTGCTTTCGGATTATATTGTTAATACAATGTTAACGGGGATCTGCAATTATTATCGTGTTCAAATTATGAAAAGCATAAACAATATTGAGTTCATCCTCTTGGATAAGTAGTCCAAAACCAAGGACACGTTTATTAGGCTTGTCAGCACTATAAAATACATGATGTTATCTGGCTATAAACTAAGTTAAGTTACACTCTCCTACCCCTCCTTCTTTTAAAAAGCCTAAACCTACCCAAATTTCCAATTTATTGGAGTTTGTTTGATAGAAGGAATTTTAATATGGATTGGATAGTCATTTATGTATCCTGTTTTTTTTTTTGTATTTAGTATGCTAATTTCATTTATATTATTTGTTCAACACGTATACAACGAAAAATTCGCACAAAAAATTACAATTTCCGCCGTCAACTGTATTACGTACGCCATGTTGTCCTGGCAAAAACGTGTTTGAATATATTATAATCAAATTTTATGCAAAACTAAAATAATAATGCTGCATGCTGCGTGATAAAGCTTATTATTTGTCATTCGCACTCTTGCAACACAGGAAAACACAATAAAATAGACTTTTTAGTCTTTAGGTATTAAATATGGGACAAAGGAAAGCGGATATTTTGGTAATTTTATGAAATTACAAATTTAAAAACATGCGTTGTTCGAGGCCTTTGAATTGGAGCTAATTAAATTCAAATGTTTGCTAATGTTAACGCAATTGGTAATTTAACAGACTCACCAATGTTTGGATAATATTGTCAATTGTATCAAATGATTATTATATTTATTTGCGTTTTTGTTTGTGTTGAGTAAATATTGGAATCAATATAATAATTTAATATTTAAAAAACATTTTCAGTAGGTATGTAGGTATATCGTGTGTATACTTCTTTTAACTCACTTCCATGCAGTAGCTGGAGCTGGGGCTGGAGTTGATATTTTTGACCTGTTCAAGAAATATATTTATACCTTGTGGAACCATGGGAACAAGAATACTTTCCGAAAAAAGTGTACATAAAATACATAAATTGTTTTGCAACAAAGTGGCAAAAAGTGAAAAACATAATCAAGCGCTAGAGATACCTGCGTGCGAAAAAGTGTGCGATAAGTGTGTTTGATTTACTATTCAGACTTTAGCCCCATAGATGCGCCCCCGCCACTGCTTGCATGGAAATATCAATTTTTTTAATCAGAAATCAGGTTGTTTAACTCAAAAAAAAACTTTTTTCGTTGTTGTTTTTGAAGGTAAAATCTATTGCTTATACCTTACCCGATTCGAGACCAAAATTTACACCATTGTGTGGATACAATGGTCTTTCGTTACATATGGGTTTTCACTTCCCATAAGAGAACATTTTGTGGTGCCAAAAACTGTATGTCTTCTAATAATAATAAAAGCAAGGCGTTGAAGCTTTGTAGAATGGATTCAGATTAAATTTTCATAACCAATCTCATCATATCCATCCACTCATTTCATTCAAATGGAAATCTACGTATTGAAACCGCAGCTATATGTTCTTTGTTTCTATTCTATCCAACTGATTATTTTCCGATTATCACAGAAAACATTTTCTATTATAGTCAGCTTAACACCATACCAAAAATGCAAAATTATTCAAATTAAAGTTCTATCACTAATCGTCATATAGAAAAGGCAAAACCTAAAATCAGGAGTCGAACATATCCCACCACTTCGCACCTCATTGTTTTATATGCTCTGGACTGGGAACACTAAACCGCTTTGTGTGTTGTGTGCTGTGTCTACAAGTTTCAAAAACGGAAATATCAATACTAATGTGAATAGATTTAACCGTCATACCTACATATATCCTGAATCTTTCCCGATACACTTTCCCAAAATGCAATACCATAGTCCCTATAGACAATGTTGCCGCTGTGCGACTTTAGTCTCATTTTGACCCCTTTTTGAGCCTCATGCGACCATGAGACGACTTTTTGGAAAACTGGCTTTTTTGACCCTTTTTAAAAATCTTGCGACTTTCCTGAACCTTTTTCTAGAAAATTACTTGGAATATAGATTTATTGTCTTCCTTTTTGTAAAAAAAAACATTTTTTGTTTCACTTTGGTATTCGTCACAAAGAGATCAATTACCTAGTTATTTCGTCTAAGAGTAATGAATTTTCGGCGAAAAATCAATTCGCTAACCGAAATACGAAATTGCAGGCCATACCGTAAGCGAATGTTCAATTCGCAAACCATAACAAGGCACTTTATTTTTTAATTGAAAAAAAAAATGTTATAGTAAAATGCAGTAGGACATATGTACATACGTATAATTACGCACATATATCCTACATGTTCCCCAAAAAAATATCAGCGAATTTGTTCGCGATGGGAGTTCGTATGAATTTTTCTAAGTGGTGGATTCTGTGATAGCTTCCTTTTTCTTATTTCGTAACAAAATTTTAATTACGATGTACCAACAGGGCTGACTTTATCTAGGTACCTCTATACTCACAATGACAAAGGAAAGACGTTTTTACTTTCCCAAATTTAAAGAAGGTTAAGATAAAATTAAGAAACCTTAAGTTTCTCGCCACTATAATGTCAACTAATAAAAAACGGATTTTTTAAGCTATATATTTAACGAAATTTTCTGAATGCGACTTTTTTTTCCTCGTGACCCTTTTTTTTTGCGACCATTTCAATTTTCTCAGCGGCAACACTGCCTATAGACACTAAAGCGAGCGCATCATACAATAGGACATTTGCTTCAAGTGAAAATGATTTCCTCTGGTATTACCGACAGTCGAATTGAATTTCACAATTGCCAGCTAATGCCTTATTTTCACAGATAAATAGAACAGCCAAACCGAAAATTTACTCTAAATGTCTGTTCCTGGAAAATTAAGTATTAAAACAAAATTAATCCCGGTAATGACTTTTGAATTGTTGTCAGTGTGGTATGGTGTTAGCCTTTGGCTTCAAACTATTCTATAGCATATCCTAACGCTGCGTTGTAATAGTCACTATTCATTAATGAAGGGGTCGTGGGTGCATATGTTGACGATGACAATTGTTGAAAATCTGAAAGGATGCATATAATCCAATCTGGGCGAAATTCTTAATTTGTTAACTGTCCAATTTAAAGGCTCTTATTATGCCTCACTCGGGAAATAATATCTACTTTCAAGCCTAATGTCCAACAATAACTTGAAAATGATGCACATATGTTAATCTTGATAATGGCCAGTGGCTGACGTTAAAAATGAAAATTCCAAAAATGTTCATAAAACCTGCAAACTTGCAAACTGTTTCTGGTGGGTTGGGAATGTTTTGGAAATGTCTAAACTTTAAGTTTTTTTTTCGGATAATTGCCTGGTGAGGTTGGTTAAACGCAATACAGTTCCGTGGTTTATTTTGCTCTGTACAGTGCACAACAGGGGGTTTTATTCATGTTACGGTGCATGCGAGCTCTTTAGGCAAAATTTGGTATCATTATTTAAATATTATAATAAGCAATTTTCTATTGACAAACTTATCTTGTTGATTTAGCAACACGCCAGTATGTAAAAATATCGAAAATTTTGCGTTATTACTATCTAAAAAAATTAAGGTGTTTTTTCAAGTTTTTTGAAAATCCAGATTTGGAATCTCTGCACATAGTTTAAAAAAAAGCGCGAATTTTTCGACTATTTGCAAACATTTCTAAGCGAAATTTGAAAAATTTTATTTAAGGAAAAAATTTAATAAACCGATTAGAGCAAAATTTTAACGTTTAAAATCCGTCCTATTTTACTTTTAAAATGGGAGTCCACTTTTTTACATATATTTTTGCAGCGAAAATAGAAGTATACATACTTTAATGCTAAGGCACTCATCTCCCAGTACATTATTGTTTCATAAGAGAACATTCGGAGAGACAATCTATTTGTATTTTTTATATTGTCATATACCTTATAAGAACGTTGAATTCATTGAATTTTGAAAACAAAAATAATACTTAACAGTTAACAGTTAAAAAGTAGTTTAATTTTTTTTTTCATTTTTTTGTTTTCATTTTGAGTTTGAAAATTAGTAGGTATTTTAAAAACTATTCACAAAAACAGCTTTATTAAAAAACTAAGTAAAAGAAAAGATTCCTGGTGCATCATGGTATTGTAAATATAACCGTTGTTTTTTTAAATTTTGATCTGTTTTAAGTCAATCTTTTAGAAAATTGCCCCTCCCGGATAAACGGGAAAAAATAGACCCCTCTTTCAAACAATTTTTTGCTTATATCGATCCAACCTTTACTCTCTAACTTATTGTCACACCTAAGGTGAATCACCTTGTATAACCTCAAAAAAAGGGGTTTTTGAGTATACGGTGCATTGCATTTAAGAAAGATTAAAGTTTTGTTAACGAATAATACAAAATTTACTAAAATGTTAATCACTCTTGTTGGAAGATCATAAAGTGTTTGTCACTAACAATATTGTAACAGCATATTTACAGATTTATATAGAGGGTGTCCGGTAAAGATTGAATAATCTTGAAACGTCGTATAGCCCACTATGACTGCTCCGAAACCGGAAACAAAGAGGGGATATCTCAAAGGGCACTCAAAATATGTGCATTTTTTTGTTCAGTGTATTTATTTTACTTACTTTTCGTTTTTGAATACCACGGCTACAAAAAAATGAATTCCGTTGTCAAAATTTGTATGTTACAAAGTAGTTGATTTTTAACATCGTCGTTCCGTATAGCGAGTTGGCAAAGTGAAAGCGTAGGTTGATATGTAGAAGGTTCCACGTTCAATCGTTACAAAAATCAAGTAGTTTTTTTTTCTAATTAAATAAAATTGTATGAATTTCAGAATAAAAACATGGAGGTGCAAAACCCCTATAATGGAAGTAAAATAAATGCAAGAACAAAAAATTAGCTAGGATATAATGTAGAACAACACTATTTTTACTTATGGTTAAAAATTTGTTTTTCGTTAAGACAATAAATTTTGTTTGCAACAAGCACTTTTTTGTTGCAGTTCGAAGGGTTTTTTTTCTAACAAGATTCATAGGCTTTCATTTAGAGACGTAGAATATTAGCCACAAACAACTCCAACCTCTTATCTTTTGTGGTAAACAGTTTTTACTTGTGAAAAATAATTTTTTCTCTAAACTCTACTACGTTAACTAGAGCCAGCTTTATTCCTTAAACGCTTAAACGAGCATCAATATTTTGCGCCATTCTTATTTCTAAAAAAGAAAATACAGGTTCATTTTTCGGAACTCTACATTTCTAAAATCAGTTATAAAATAGGATATTTGAATTTTTATTTGAAAAACTAAGGTCATATTTTTTGTATCGAAATAATTATATAAAGTAGGTATTATATATATAATAAAATCCCTGTATATGCGCTCCTACAGGCTGAACATTACATAGCAATTTTTAAAAATAAAATGAAATATGGCTTATATGTACCTATGTACCTACATAAGAGAAATAACATTTCAGATTTCACGTATCTGAAGTTCCCCAGTATAAATCTTTAAATATTCCAATGAAATATAAAACCATTTTCATAGAGAATTTAAATAAAGAAAAGAGCGAAGTAAGCCAAGCAAGCACCGCCCGGCCTGCTAGTCTCACAATTTAAATATATATAATAATACTCCTTTAGTGATGCTTATATGGCCTATGTATACTCAATTTTATTAGAAAAACTTTTTTGTCGTCACTGGGGGCTCGAACGATATACCAAGCGTTCTGGGGTCATAGGTCATACACTACGCACTGCGTTACTGAAGGTCACGTGATCATGCCGATCCCGTGTAGGTTTTATTGTTTGACAACTGCATTTTAATCAACTAGCATTTTTACTAGCCAAACACAAATTTGTTTTTGTTCATTCAGTTTCATTCCTTTTTCTCCGTACTCGTTTCTGAGCCAAAAAATCAAAGTCAGAAAGCTCGAATGGAATAACATTTTAGTATAAATTTCATATAGACTTCTTGTTTTGACTTAATGTCAAAATATGTACATATGAATGTTTTGATTTAGATGTCAAAGCATGTTTAAAGAATAAAAATTTGTCAAAAACTAGTTTTGCCGTAAAACTAGCTTTGAAGCAAGTCAATAATACGGCCTTAAGATGTTAATCACATTTTAGCAAAAATATACAAAACACCCTTTACTTTTATTTTTCAGCCACTTCTAAGAGATTTTCACCACTATTTTTCAATCAATGTAGGGCCATCTGATTCTATACATATCACTATACCCGCCAGTATACCTCTGAGAGCTTGTATAGAAAATAACAGAATAGCCTCTATTCACATGAATAGATTGGTCGGTTAGTCGATGGAAACTCATTTGCGGTTGCAAATCGACATATACGCCGCCGACCGACGTTTTGAAATTTTATATGGATGGAAGAGCTCGCCGATTAAATGCAAAGGTTTATTGTTTTTAACGTTTTGAAATGCTGCAGGTTGAATTGATATCCTGGACTTGATTGACGGAATAGATTTATCATATCTACATTTATATCTGAGTATATGTACATAATGTTTACATATGTTTTTTTTTAATTTGTTAATTTTAATTATGTTACTTGACTAGTAAGGAATATACATATTTTTTTGGCAACCAAATAATTTGGGCTATCGTAAATAAAATTAAATTTCCCTCAAGCCTAGTTAATACATCAATGCAAAGTGAAATCCAAATCGAAATGAAACATCAATAAATCTCGCTCAAAAGATACACAAAGAAAATAAATTTATTATAGGTACTTGGTTAGGTAGGATAAGACCGATATTTACTACAAAACAAATTTTTTTTATCCTTGTCGCTTAAATAATTGCATTAAATTTTGTTGAATTTTTCACGCCTGGGAAAAAAGCAATTTTTTTGTATAAAAATTTCACTTCGTTTCGATCTATAAACTAAGCTTAAACTTGGATTATTCAAGTGACAGGAACTTTATTCCTGATACCAATAAATGCGGAGGGTCATTATTCATGTACCAAATTTTTGATTGGGGAAACATTCCCAGGGGAGTTTAATTCGTGATCCTTGTGGTTGTAGTCAACCGACCTGAGTCGTGTAATGTAGGTATAAATTTAAGATCTCGCATGGAATTAAAACACGTATTTATTAATTTAAAACGTGATTGATATTATTAAAGCAGTTTTTTTTTTTGAACTTTTGAATAACAACATTAAAGGCGCTGCCATGAATTGTTTTTACGAATTAATTTTAGGTGTTTAAATTCGTTTTATTTTTGTTTGGCTGGAGATATAGCTATTTCGAAGGGTGCCGAGCCCTATCATCAGTCTTCTTTTTATTGGTGCTAAGCTTTATTCCAATTTTATTGTGAAAACATTTCTACATGCACACCATGAGATGCGAACCCACGCATATCAGATTTGCTCAGTCTTCGAGGTCGTATGCACTACGCATTTCACCGCTTATGGCCACTGACGTCACAAGTCGAGATGTGCGCTGTTTGTTTATCAAATGCATTTGGAGCATCAGCATTTTTATAAGCTCCTTTAAGTATGCTGTCTTATTCCGCCTCCATTTTATTCCGTACCTTATTTTGATAGACTACAATTCGTAAACGTATCAAAGGGGGAGAGGTTGGAAGATCTGTAACAAACCAGACCATTAAGTTATTATTATTATTTATTGTACTATTCATACTAGAATGTCAATTTTTAAGACTTTACCATTCTTTATTCCGTCAATTTCATTGAATTTTTGAACAACCACAACAACTTGTTTTTTTTTTTTAATAATGCCGCATTAAAGCCCAAGCAATGCCTAAACATGGACTGCGTGACCATTGATTGTGCGGTGATATTTGAGTTTCAAATTTGTTTGTAATAGGTATGTATTTTTGTCAAAAATCCAGACATAACTGGGGATCTAAATTACCTAAATAAAAATCATGTTTTTAGGCGGTTTTTCGGTGGTTTCCTCGAAGCTTGGAACATGGCGTGTTTTCGATGACTCGGTTACTGTGCAGTTAGATGTGGAACCCGTTTCAACAAAACAATCATCTTCAGTGTTGAGGTCCATTTTGGATGGAAGAGTAGGTATAATTCAACAAACAGAATTTGAGTCTGAAGCAATTCACACGAAGGTTAACCAACCTGGCAATACAACCGTAGAAATAAAGTCGTTGACATCACGTTTAACTTTATCAGCTTTATTAATAAAAAGTCACTGTTCGCTCCTTAACTGGCTGAACAGAATGGTGACGCAGACGGAGACGGAGCCGGAGCTGGAATATAGCTGTCAAAATATTGAATACACGCAAATTCAATATTGCGAACACAACGGAACGTAGACGCATACGGAGCTACAGACGCAGACGGAAGAGTTCACCAACTTTTAACTTTTCACGTACGGCACTTTTGACGTTTCAAATTGTTTGAAGAAAAAAAACAACTTTTTGGGTCGGAAAAAAATATTGTGGTTATTTGAGTCGCGAAAAAAATTATTTATTAAAAGGAAAATTATTGGAAACAAAAAATGTGAATTCTGAGCTTGTACACAAGAATATTCTTTTGTTTTTCTTCAAAATACTTTCAAAGCTGTACAGCTCCATTGTGGACATGTAAAAAAAATAACGTACGACACTTTTTGACAGCTCTTCCAGTTCCAGCTGCGGCTTCAGTTCCGTCATTCTATTCTGTTCAGCCAGTAACACACGTATTACATATCACGCGGATAGAAAACTTTTCGGTTGGATAACTTTTATTAATAATAAACATATCATAATGGAACTATTATGATATGTTTATTATTAATAAAAGTCTGTACCATCAAATCAAATCGTGAAAGTATTCTTATACATGATTGTGTCTCCATGCACTGATTGATGAATAATATGCTTGTAGTTTAACCGGTTATTATGAAATGTAATGTGTGTGTTACAGTGGCGTGGTGTCCATATAACACGATTCCTATCGAGTTACCTTTTGAAAATCTCTATCATGTTTATTAAAAAACGAGCAACATTAATCTAAATTATTAGAAAATTCACTAAATATGTCGAAGAAAACCGTATTATTTTTTTTCCATAAGAAAGCAAAAAAATAACTCGGTTTTCTGCGTCTTATTTCGGGAGTTTTAATACAAATAAATTAGCAAGAGCAAACAGAACAGCGAAAAATTTTAAAAGTTCTATTTGTGTTTCTTGTGGGGTATGAAGTTGTAGAAGAGAGAATTTAGTATGTCTCACTGTTGTATGAAGTTTATTGAGCAGGGTAGGGGTAGTTTTCTGTGCAAAAAATTAATTTTAATTCGAAAAAATAACACGCTTTTTTTCGTCTTATTTCAATAAATTCGTATGTGTCTCGCTGCGTTGCTGTGGAAGTCATGTAGGTTTTTCTTTAAAAAATACAGTTCATACACCTTTTTATTTTATTGTAAAATTAAACTTTTATGACTTTTTCTATACAAAATTTGTAAATCAAAACTTATATCATGGCGTGGAAGGCGATATAGACAATTTAAGGTAGACATTCATAATTTAGTTACCTATACGTTTTCGGGTGACTAATTTTTCTTCGACTTACCATTTGAAATCATCCACGCCACGCTACTGGTGTGTTATGAAGTTATCCATCCCTTAAACGCCAAATTTGGTGAGTTAAAGATATCCGCCATGAGACACACACCATTACATATTTATTAATACGAATTGTAAGTTGACAGATGTGTTAGTCTTATCTTTCCGTTGTTTTTCGTTTATTGATACCGGGTGTATATTCTATTTTAACATCTTGTATCTAATTGTATCTTTTAATTGACATTTCGCTTCTGTGCGAAAAGTTTTAATCACCATAAATCAATTTTCTTTCATGAGGTACACATTTTTTTTGTTGGGCATATTTTGGTGTCTATGTAGTATCCACCAATGTAACAAAAAATATAAGAACAGAATAAGAATAACAAATAACTGAACAAACTCTACAAAATTTTGTATGACATTTAAGTTGCATCACATTTGTATATCAGCTGAAAATACATAGAGCTTGACATTTACTGACTTTTGAACTGAAAAATGGTCGTGGCGACCCAAGCATGATCCTTTTAAAGAAAATTTATGTATTCTCACACAAATTCCTTTCATCAAAATTCCACCGGAAAATACAATAATTTTCTTCTCTGAGGTGAGTATCCTTGCTTTTTCTTGGTGGCATTTTAGAATGTTCATAAATTTAACATGGGATATTCCGTTGGAGCATGGCTTGAAGAATCCGGCAAGACCCTTGTTTCTCATCAACGTCGACATCGACATGCGGTAATGTCATCAGCCCAATGGATGGTGTGGTAGCTGAAAAAGGAGTGAGATTACACGAAATGTTGAAATTATCATTCAAAATTTTGTCGGTTTCACTATACTGCTGTCGAAGTCAAATGAACTACCATAGAAGAAGGCAAAGAACGTGCTATTTATCCCCTGTCATAAATTTTGAAAAATACCTCTCAGAGTGACAAAATTTGTTGAATTTTCTCGCTTCTGCTGAAACTGCAGTTTCGTCCTAATTCTCCTTGTTCTGCTCATGTCTGTTGGAAATTGGTCTGTAAAGGATGTATCGTATTTTGTTTTCATTAATGCAACACGCTTTTCTGACAATGTTCCACCCTCTCTTTTCTTGAAAACAAAAACAACAGCGCGGTGATGTAGGATCTCAGAAGGATTCGGCACGAAAAAAAGGATTACAAATGCAAGAGCTTTAGAAGGATAAACAAGAAAAATCAAAACAGAATTGTCTTGTTGTTAACATGTCAGTTTGTGGTTGCTATAAATAGTGCATCCCGCTTTCTGGGGAATATCTGGGGCCAAAAAGGACCGAATTCTGTAGTTTATGTTCAGCGTGAAGAATGTATGCACATTTACAAGAAAAAATGCATTCTTGAAGGAATGTTATGTGCTGTTTGCAATTTTTAAGTGTATATGAAATAAATTTATTTCTCTTTGCGGTCTACTAAATTTCTGATTGACGATATGGCGAGGACCAAATTGCTTTTCATGCTACACCAACTCTGAGAAGAGCTGGAGGGGCAAATGTTTGGTTTGTGAATGGAGGTGAAGTGGACGGGATGTATACATCGATATAACAGTTTTGTAGTGCAATGTATAACTTTTCCTAGTAATGTATACAATTTGAGAAAATTTTGCACCATGTGTAATTGAAAGTATGTAATACCAGATGCCATAGTGAACTAACATTTTCCATGGACCATATTAAAACAAATTTGTAAATAAAGCTTAGATAAATGCATATTTAGAACTTTTGCTTCTTCCAGAAGTTTTAACGTGAAAGGAGTTTAGTTTCCAAATTAAGTTTAATTTAATATCTACTAAGCACTTAAATAATTCAACTTAAGGGACCTCCACCCATAATTTCGGAAAAAAACGATAAGTCGCACGTATTGACACACTGTTTCTGCGAAACTGTTTAACGTATTACTAAAATTTGAATTGGGTATGGGTATCCAAGAATTGCATTTTGATTTTAAATTAAATTGTCTACTTTTTTAATCCGTGCGCATTTTGTGTTTTTATTTCAATATTTAAGTGTCTTATTTCGCAAACTCATAACACAAAACTGCTTAGCAGATACAAAGTAAAACTCAAGTAGAAAAATAATTTGCGAGAGAGTACGATAACTAGGGCGCCGCAAAATAATAACGAACTTTTGTAGAGGGGTTTAAATAAATACAATTATTTTTTAATATAGGAGGAGGTCTATCTCCTTCCGCTTAGGCGGAGTTTGAGTTTGGAAGTATTTTTTCCAAAAACTATTAACACAAATAACTAGACTGAAATAAAATATAAAAGAAAAAGTTTCTGGCTTTCAGAAAACCTTCATTTTTTTTTTTAAATTTTAAGTATTGTAGGATCGTCAAGGTTAAGGTCTTGAAGCATAGGAAAAATGACATAGTATTATTTCGCGTTTAAAGTGTATAATTATAAGTGGTTATACGCCTGACAAAATAATTGGAAAAATCGCCATTTTTAACTATTATTAGACATCATAAAACTTGTACCTATTAACCCACGTACTTACACATCTCTCTAAAACTGTCAAAGTTTTTCTCTAACACATTAAGAAATTTCAAAACATCGATGGTTAAAAGTTCGGTAATTTTGAGTTTTTGACAACATTTTTGGACACAATATAATAACATCGTACTCATATTTAATGTGTTACGCTGGTACTGTTTTTAATGAAAATATCCATGCGTGTAAAATTGAAAAAAATCAAAAACCGCAAAAAATTGATAAAAAAAAATTTATATTACTCAAAAATTCACTTAGCCAAAAGTTGAGGTTAAATCGAAAATCTGGCAAATACGGGTTTATTTATTTCTTATTTTCTTTTCGAAAATATAAAACTTATTTCCAGAAAACATAACCCTGATTTATGATAATTTTTTTCTCCAACGTCTATTTTATTTTTCACATTTTTGCTTCCAAACGTTCATATCTTGAGTTGTAGATTTTCCACATTTTTTGTGTATTTAAATGACTGCATTATATTAAAAGAATTTATCGGTTACAAAAACAATCAACTCCGTATTATTTTTCGTTTAGAAAATAAATTCTAGACTTTTATATTTGTTTACCCTAATTTACCCTATTAAAATTGCGATTTTTTAAAAATTACGTATTTGAAATTTTTCAAATAAAATTTCCTTTTATATGGTATTTTTTTTGTCCTTAAGACATACACCTGAGGTGTGTCAGATAATTGTAAAATCCCGAAAAATTACCTTTAAGGCATGGCAACCCTATGCCTTGACCACTTTACGCTAGGCAACCCTTGCGCAAAATGTTTGTTTAGACACTACCTACAAAACTGTATATACTTCTTATGGCGGGATCTTAGACTATAAAGAACAATATCCGTTTTAGTAGAATCCTACAAAGCTAGGAGTCAAATTTGGTAGGTTTGCATTTTTTAATTCTATTTTAATACATCTTGAGTGTGTTTCTTTATTCATTCCGGTATGTCGGAATACCAGTTTTGCGTTTCTTTATTCCACGGAACATTCCGGATAAACTATTTTGTTGTTTCTTTATTCATTCCGGAACGTTTGGAATGCATTCTTTTTATTCCATGTGAAGTGTGGAATAAAAAAGAATAGAAAAAGAATACTGGGCGCGTTCAATATAATTGACGTTCTTAACCTCAATTATGGCAGATTCACATTGGTGTTAATTATTTAAAAACAGCATAATACCGCGAATTAATGTACCAGAGTATAATTTTATGCATTTAATGTAAAATTTACTAAACTTTTGACTTTGAGAATACATAAATATCCAAAATAAAAACATTTATTCTTCTTCAATTGTTTTGACATTTCACCGAACAACTGGATTGCCATTCTTTTTGTTCTAGTTTTGTTTCTTTATTCATTCCATTCTTGATATTCTGGATAAACATTTCGTCTATTCCATCCATTCTGTTCCTTATCCGGAATAAATAAAGAAACACACTCCTTGTGGGATGTTGGTCAATAATTTGTTTGTTAATTTATGCAGGTTGGCTATACAGACCAAAAGCGGTGTTAAAAGTAATGTTTTTTTTTTTTTTTATTAATTTGTGTAATAATAACTTGTTACAGTGAGGATTCCTAATTTATGATAAATTAGGATTTGTAGAAATCGCCCCTGACCATTGTATTCTATAGTACTCTCATGGAACGGAAACTTTTAGTACTGCGTGTGCTCTACAGGAGACGCTGTCGACACCACAAACCATGAGAGACTGATAGTGGAGACCTTAGAATTAGGTGAGGAAAAGGATTTCGACAAGTAGTAAGAGTGAGAGGTTTGTATTAATTTTAGTCTGACAACAATTAAGTGGAGTAAGTGAGAAAAATAAATCAGCTGGTAGCGTCGTGGCAACGAGGTTTTTTTTGTCGTAGGTAGCTATAGAATATATGACAGGAGGTATTCTCCCGCTTTTTTTTTTGTTGCAATTTGATAATTTGATTTGGAATTTTCAATTCTTTGTGAAAGCTGAAAGCAACGTTGCTAAATTTCACGATTTCACAAAGTTTTCGAATATGCTTGAAATAGATTTTTGGCTGTAGGTATATAAATAGTTATTTGTTATTTTTTTTAGTTTGGTGACGTCACAAGAATCTAAGATGGCGACATCGGTGTATGCAATAAGCATATTTTGTAGGTATCTGTCAACGTGGGTAGTTGGGCAAGTGCATGCATTACGTATGTTGGTAGATACATATAAAGGGTGTTTTGTATAAAATGTGACAAAAGAGTGGGCTTTTAGCTTGAATTGAGACAAGAAAAAAAAATCGTATGGGGAAGGGGGTCTATTTCCGTTTGTTTAGGTGGGAAAGCCAAGTTTTTTAAAAATTGTCTTGAAATAAAAATAAAATTATTAAAAAAGAATATTATATCATTAAAATATAATGATATACATATACCTTTTTTGTAACCAGAAATTCATTTTTTTATCTTGTTTTCAGAGAATGTTTTTTTTTTTAAATTATTTTAAAACTCAAAATTTTGAAAAAAAAAAATTAAAAACTAAATTTTTTGTCGAATTCCTTTTAACAAAAAAAATAGATTTGTTTAGAAGAAAAAAATCGATTTTTTTGTTTTAAACATTCGATCAATTGTTAAAGAAATACCTAAATAAATAAATGTTTAAATGTTTTCTAGTTTTTGTAAAAAATTTAAAATAACAAAAGTTAGTTTTCCTAGGTTTTCCTTATATTCGATACTAAAAAAATTATGATGTGCCAATGTTTTAAATATAAGTTTACAGGTACAAATTATCTATTTATTTATTTTTATGAAAGTTTTGAAAAAAAAATTTTTACCAACTTTTTTTTTGATTTTTAAGAACTTGCACTTCCTAGATTACGAATATGCTTTTTTGAAGTGGCTAGGTCGTTTAGTTTAGCCGCAATTCAATTTTAAAGGTGTAAACTTTGATGCCTCTAGGACGTCTAGTTTAGCCGCAAATCGCGTTTAAAGATAAAAGTCGATTTTTTGTACAATGCGATACATCAATTGAAAGGTGGCACTTCCTAGATCACAAATATGCATGTTTGAAGTGGCTAGGTCTTTTAGTTTAACCGCAATTCAATTTTAAAGGTGTAAGCTTTGATGCCTCTAGGACGTCTAGTTTAGCCGCAAATCGCGTTTAAAGATTTTGTTTCGATTTTTTATATTATGCGATGCGTAAATTTTTTTTAAAACTTTTTTGAGTATTTCAGAATTTTTTTCTTTTAAAATGAATTATTAGCGTTACCGATACGATTTTTCGAAAAAAATCACCAATTTTATTTTTTTGAATACCTTCATATGTTTTCGTTCTCAAAATTGACATACAAAATTTATTTATTTTATTCTTACGACTTTCCAACGTTTTTTCTATTTTAAAATCTTTTTTTTAATTGCCCCTACTATAAGGGGAAAATAGACCCTCTTCCAACCCCTCCTCCCTCTCATCACCATTCAAACAATTTTCCACTTACCTACACGGTCTTACATTTTGATGAAAAATATCCTGTGAAAAATGCAATTGAGTCCAATATATTCCAATTATTTTATGATACCTACCTATTATGATATTTAACGGAGGCAATAATTTTTTAACTAAAATGTTTTTTTTTTTTTTAATTTTAAAATATTGAAAATAATTTCCCCTCCCATTAGGGGAAAATGCACCCCCTCACACCCCTTCCAAAACAAATTCTGCTCCACGTACCTTCACGATAAAACATTTTCACACAAACATATTATGCAAAACACCCTGTTAATGTATTCAAATTCAATATTTTCAATACAAATAAAAATATTTTTTTTTTGAAAAAAAAAAATACCTTAGGATTCTTAGTTTTGTAGCTAGGTAATGACTTTCGTTTTTAATATTTTTTTTTTTCTATTTTTAATTTTTTTTTTATTCACCACCCCCGCCTCCCTATGGGTAATACAACCCCGTCAACCCCTTCCCAAAAATTTAGTTATACTTTACCTACATGGTCTAACGTTTTGATAAATATTTCTCAAACACCCTATAAATTGATTTTAATTCAATACATTTTATATACATATACCTATACCTACCTACTTAAATCATGACGAGCTTTACACAAAATAGAAAATTTTTTCCTTTCCACTGAAAACCAAAAAGCATTTATATAAAATATGGCAACCGTGCCAGTTTTTTTCTTAGTCATTTTCACAAAAGACAAAAATGTAACCTCTTTTGAACTATATTTATTTTCGTTCTTTCTTTAAACCAGAGAAAAAAAATAAGCCACTCCCACCTATTTGTATAGAAAATAATAAAAGAAAATGTGCAAAATGGTTTTTTCTCGTCTCCCTTCAGCTCTCTTAAATTTTGTATACTTTCTTCTCGTTCTTTTATCATTTCTTTTATCCTAATATTTATTCCTTTGTCTTTCAATAACTGACAATTCCCAACTCTCCAACCACTCCACGAGTGCAATTGCTAAAAGTTCTGCGTGTGCTCGCCTAGACGTCGCCTCGTTCGTTCCTCTCCATGAGAGTACTATAGAATATATATACAATGCCCTGACTGATGGGCAGGAACGATTCGACTACACATCCATCCCTCATATAGCTTTAAGTTTTGCACTCTATTCTTCTTTTCCATTCTATTAAAATTTCCATTTGTTGCTTTCTTCGTAGATGTAAAAATCGATACACAGGTACACTGTTAGGTGCGTAATAGAAAACCTGCACGCTCTACTCTACCCATATGATTCCGAATAAATATATGTAATTTTTTTTTTGACATTATGTTCCCATGAGTTTCGCAACTCAGTGTGTAAAAAATAAAACTTGCACATATGAGGTGTAAGTAAGTACGTATGTATTTTAATCTCTTCTCTTTTTCGGAGACATTTTTTTGTTGTTTTGTTGTAAGATTAAACTTGCATAGGTCTAGTAAGATTTTTAATTTTACGATATTTTGAGTTAAATTCTTCTTAAATACAACAATGAAAGTGATGTTAGTGTGCAAGAAATAACTTAGCATATAGTTGTGATGGATGTTATTTTGAGATTATTTGAACAAGTTTTGCGGTTAAAATGCAAATGGCAGTACATATTTGTTTTCGCAAGACTAGATTACATTTTCTTGCTAATGGTAATGCGCCCCCCAAACATTACGCCCTGTGCATTTGCACATCTTGCACATATAGTTGGTCCGGCCCTGGGCATGCCGGACGATGATTGCTTACACTGACCTACATATGTATACTACAAAAATTGAGCCTCAAATTTTAGAACAATGAACAATACTATAGTAGAAAATTTTATCGAACTAGTGAACTAAATGAACTAGAATAACAACTAGTTTAGTAAAAAGATATGAACTAAAAAGAGAGCTCTTTGAAGTGAACCAAAATACACAAGCCCAATCGAAATTTCACTTTCAATGGTATCTATGTTCAGATCTGAATACCGGTCACGTCTAAAAACATAAAATGTGCTGTCAAAAAGTTTAGTCTTCGCTGCCAGCATACCTACAGCCATGTTTTAGTGAAGGAAATGACGTCATGAGAGCAGGTCACCTTGTTGGTCTTTGTCCGAAGTCCTGTCACATTTTGATAAAAATGTCAGTTATAATGGCGACGATTTACATGTCTTGACTTGTCAGTTTGTTCTGAAAAGGATAACGAATATTATTCCTTTTGCTGAAATATTCATGAAAAATTATATTATCCAAACAGTTTTATTAATTAGTAAATTGAATATTTCCTGGGTAACGTAGAGTTTAAAGTCATTACTTTTTGTCGACAATTTTTCCCTAAAGTGTCTCAAATAAAAAATAAGAAAGATCAATCTTCAAGTAAAAAAACACTTATGTAAGTGTTATGAAACACCAGATTTATTTCCAATCGATTCTTTTTTTTTTGCAAGGAATGTGTAAAAAATTCGATCTTTTTTTGTGATTGTGGTGAGTGACATTTGACAGCAATTTTGAAGCAAAAATGTAAACAACTCTGAAATTCCTGCAAACTTCAAAGTGAAATTAGCAAAAAAAAAAAAAAAAAAAAATGGCACCTATAGTCTGGAATGCAGTAAAATTCTGTTTAAAAGCGCGAATAGTTAAAACAATTGATTGAGCGATAAATTTAATATTTGTTTGAATATATCAGTTCGCTATCAACTAAAAAATAATAATATTAACAATTTACAGTTCAAAACATTATTTTAGTATTTGTAAAAATGCCTACTGGCTGCTGTGTTATTCATAGGTTGCAAAAATTATGCTTCTAAAGAATCACTTCTTATCTTCGATTTTCCTTATTAAAACTCGACGTTCTTTAATCATAAAGGATCAACAAACGAATCAAACGCACGTAAACACTTTCAGCCTTATTTATTAACTCGTTTTAGAGACGGAGTATAAGGTTACTCCGACTTTACGACACCTCTAATCCTGAAAAATTTATTCATACAAAAATACATGCGGAATAGAGGCGGAGTAAGCTAAAACTGGTACATAGGGGGAATAAAGCCGGAGTAAAGCCGTTTTAGTATTTATGTCATTTTGACATGACATCAGCATCGTGTGAAATTTACAAAAAGGTGGTGCAAACGAAATCCCAGTTTTCAGACCGTTTTCTTTTATTTTGCTTATCATTCAATAGATAGGTACTTGGTTAGATAAAATAAAACCAATAATAATTACTTTAAATTAATAATTTGTGGAAATCAGCCATGTTTATAATAACCAGAGTTTTAGATTTGTCATTTTTTGATAATTAACTATATTATATATATTTTATAAATAAGAATTTGTTTGACGTGGCGTAAAGACGGAGTAAGTGCTTCGACTCGGTTTAACTATTCCGAGGTTGAAACGAGTATTAGTGAAATCTATTCAATAAGGCTGTTTTATTTTAATAAATCTAATCAGACAAATATTTTTCATCCACCTTTATTACACTGAAAATAGCATTTGTTTCCTACATCCCAGGTTTTTGTCTTCATTTTTTTTTTTTTTTTTTTTTTTTTACTGTCAAAATTAAAAAAAGAATAGACAAAGACAATTTTTGGGAAAGCTCTATTATTGCGCGCACAACACAAGCTTTTTAATAATTATTTAAAAGTCCATTCATTTGTATGCGTGGTTTTGTACGATATAAAACAAATATATTTCAGAGATTGGTTGCAAAATAAAATAGAAAATTGTTGTGCGTTCATACAAGACGAAAAAAAAAAAACAAATTCCATCACGAAACCGTCAATCAAGGAACGCATCGGCAGGCAGGGATGAATGGACTTTGGGCACTTGGAATCACAGTTTATTAACTCTGTTGATGACTTCTAATTTATTATGCACACTTATTTGATGAAAAAAACACATTTTTATAGAAATAGAAATATATATAAATAGCCTTAAATAAATTTTGTGGTACCATTTTCTGAAAAAGTATTTGACCGATATCGATAGATGTTATATGGTTGGAAAGCCAGAATTGCGGAGATGTACAGAATATACTTGAGACACGAATTTACACACTGTGGGTCATTCTTGGTTTCGTACTGTCGAACACTGATGTGCATATTTAAACAAAATAAAATTTTTTTTTCCTTCCTAGAGTGTGTGTCAGTTTGTGCTGGCCGAGTTTCGGCCACGGGACAATACTAGTTTGTTTTAAATCTATTTAAACTAACAAAGAATACTTTTGATTTCCATGTAAATCTTGCATCTTGCTAAAACGAAGGATTCATTTTCTAGAAAATTCAATTTTTCTAAACAGAACCGATTTTTTTGTTGCATGGAATTCGACATATGTAAGTCTTAACAGTATTAAAATAAAATTACTGTTTCCATAATCATTTTGCCTGTAAAAATGAATTTGTAATTTTATTTGCAGAAATCTTCATCCGAATACACGAATAAGTGAAACTTTATTTAATACTTGGTAGGGCTATTATCCCAGAGCAGCAGAGTTGCTTTTCTAAAATCCTTCGTTAATTTTCTAATATCTTTATTATACTGATTATACTGAAAACTAGAAGCTTCTGCGAAGCGTAGCTCTCGATATATTTATATCCTAAATATCCAATGTCAAAGAAAAAATGTTGGTTTTCATTTAATACCATTTTATTTACAGTACCTACATCATTGGTTTTATATTTTCTAATAATTTTTTCGCAATGAACATGAACACAATCTAATTTTTTTTTGAATATGCTTCAGGTTTTCGCAAATATGTAATTTTTTTGTTAATCTTTAAAAGATGAAGTTATTTTTTTTTTTCGAGTAACTCTTTTTCAATTTTTCATCTCGGTAGAACCTTTCACTATCTGCTGACTGCTTTGTTTGCCAACTTTTCCACTTTGCATTCCACATCCACCCTCAGTTCATCATTCACTTTAAGGGTAAAAAAAAACAACCCTCACAAACAAAACATAAGAAGGATGCAGGAAAAAAATCACCCTCGTAGCAAAACACTTCACTCATTTGTTCCATTTCCATTTAACTAAGTGCAATTAAGTTTTGGGCTGGGCGATTAAAAAAGCACAACCCATTCCCTAAAGCAGGCAGCTATGCAATCCTCCTTGGCTTCGAGGAGCAAAAAGTCCGTAAACACTGGTGCAAAGGGCTCGCATGCATCATGCAGCTGTACACACTATCTACCCAATGGGTAGTTATTTCCGTTTTTAATCCTGCTTAAAAGCTGGAACAGGAACTAGATGACTCCCAGGACTCACGAGTATATGCAACACAAGAACAAGCACCAGTGGCAGTTGGCGGCGAAAAGGACATTTCACGAATTGTTGGCTTTTCATTGCGCAATTAAGTGTCGTTGCACTTAAAAAAACAGCGCGGGAACAAAAAAAATGAAAAAAAAAAACCATCAGGATTCGGAGAACAAAGTAGCGTTCGCTTCGTTTAATTAAAGTCGTCTTTGTCCAGATGACTGATGTGGTTTTTTTTGTCAAATGCATTTTTACATCCCCACGAACTGAAAAATGTTCAGCTGCAGACATAGCAGCTGAACGATATAAAAAAGAAAAAGAAAGTTGTACTTAAACGTAAGCGAAATAGATTTCAACCTGAATGAAGGTGAGCGCAATAACTTCGAAACTGAAGCTAAGACCAACTACGACGACGTTGATGACGACGAAGGAGAGCGGGTGAATCATCTACTGCAATAGTTTTTATATGATCTCATGATGCTATCAAAAGGTTACTAACCTGACAGTAGATAAATTATCCTTCAAGTGTGTAACTTTGAATGAGGGAGAGAAGGGTCGTTAAGGATGACTTCGACGTGCCTAAAGTTTTAATTGCAACCGTATAAGCAAGCTTCAGTACCGAGTGTCTGTACAAAAATCATTGAAGGGGACTCCACTTAATTTGAATCAAACTGAAATGATTTCGGAAAGTTAATAACGGTTAAGCGGTTTACCAGCAGTATTCGGTATGAGATTCTTTAATGCTATAGCTGCAATTGTGGCAGTTAGAATGAGAGCTCAAGTACTTAGTGTTCCCTATTACTTGCAGCATCTTATTATTTTAATAGATATCCAGCATACCATTAACATCGATATAAAAGTAAAATGGAATAGGTATCTCAGATAAAAAGAAATAATACTTAAGTTTAACAGATTTCGCGAGCATAAGAAAAAGTTGCATAATTATATGTATACAAGATATAGTGTTCTTAAAGTACCTACAATTATCTTTTTTCTAAACCTTCCCACCGCTAATAAAATCAAATTCTGTATGTTTCAACTTATTCCCAGTAAAAATGCGCTCAGTAGATCATGATCTAGAAATTACATTTCTATCATAGGTATATAAAAGTAAATTCCAACCAGCGTTGCCAGATAAAAAAATCTCCCCCCAAAAAAACTTAAAAAACCCCCAGAGTACCACATTTTAACAAAAAAAAAAAAAACTATTTTTTTTTTCAACTTTTTTGTTTTTATATTTTATTCTATGTATATACATACTTACAAGTGCTTTATTAAGGTATTTAAATAGTAGGTGCAGAGCTCTTTAAAAAAAAATGTTTTTATTTTAAATTTAATTGAGGTGCGGGTAATAAGGCCTTACTAAGGGAGATTTAAAAGAAAACAAATTTAATTGTTAGTTAATGTTACAGATATGTTACTATGAAAAAATAGCAAAACATGACAACTTCAGCCTTAAACGAAAACAAAATTCAACATTTTTAAAAACCTTGTCAATAGGCCATATTAAATTACGGTCGGGTGAATATGCCTATGTCTTTGACATGCTTACAAATTCAAAATCTGTAAAATGAATCCCTTTTTGTGTTAGTACGCGCATAATTCGGCTAAACATTATCCGATTTGGTTGGGGATTTTTTTTGTTGGATTTGTATTGAACCAGATAAACACACTACGGAGATAAACATTGGAAAATTAGGCCAGAGAAGTCGGAAAGTCGTGGTAACAATAAATTACATACTTTCTGAATGGCTTTTTTTTTTTGTTCGAACGGTGTTTCTATTAAAACACTTATCGTCAATATTTTTCTATTTGAATAAAGTATTTTGAATTGAATATTTTTTTTTATCCAATTTACATGGGGATCTTTTTATTGGATTAGTTTTGTACTGAAACAGGTAAGTACACTACAAAACCGAAAGTTGGATAATTTGCTCGGAGGAGCCGGAAAATCGTGAAAATCATACCTTGTAAATTAGGCTTTTGATTATACGTGCATAAATTGGCTGAACATCAACCGATTTCGAAGGGACATTTATAATTTAATTAGTCTTTTTAAATAAGTATAACTTATTTGTTTCTGTTGATGTAGAATTTAGGGTAGTTCTAAATATAGATATTTGTGGTACTAAGAAACGCTTAATCTATATATAAATAGCCTTAAATAAATTGTATGGTACCATTTTCTCGGAGATGTGCAGAATATACTTAAGGCACGCATTAACATACTGTTGGTCATTTTTTTTGTGCTGTCGAATACTGTGCATATTAAAAAAAAAAATAATTTTTTTTTACCTTCAATATTTGCAAACAAATTGTTTGCGAAATTGAAAGTGTCGAATTTCGACACAAAGCGATACTAGTATATACAAATTGTGTGACGAATTTGGCCTGTTCGTCAGTGATTAAAAGACAAAAAAATATATGTTGCGAAGAAAGTAATAAGGGATAGTTAGGGATAAAAGGACGGATGTAAAGGGATAAATTTCGCAATCGATTTTAATTTTTTTAAACAACAATTTCTGACTTATTTCTAATTATTAGGGATCGGACTTTCATGCAAATGCATATTTTTATAGGAACAACTTGGAAGCCATGCAACGAATTGTGTGTACGAATCAGGAAATTTCCTTTAAAATGGCATTCAATCGTTAGTGCATATGTTACTATAAATACATATTTTGCCTATTTTACTATAAATGCATATTTTGCATAATTTAGCCTATCTTTTTAAAAAATCATATTTTAAGAGTATAATATTGTTGAAAAATTTTACTAGACAGTAAAAAAATATGCCCTTTATGTCAGTGCAAACGAACTTTAAAACTTATCTATTTCTTTTCACAATCTTGAAGTAAAAACATTATAAAGCGTTTGAAAGCATTGTCAATGACTTCGATGGCTCCGATCCAGATGCGATAAAAGGGGCAAATTAATTAATGAACCAGCCGTTATAATAATTTTTAGTTCAAACTTCAGTTTCCTATGTGACACCATCACAAAGCTAGGAGGCAGGATAACCTTAAAAAATCAAATTGATTTTGTTGAAAATGTTGTTGCAAAGGTAAATGCGGTTAGAGGACTTACGGGGAAAGTCATTAAAAAAAACTTCCGTGCGTTCTGGCAAAAAATGAAGGATATTCAATAATGCAAGATGTACGTAAGACGTTCACATTGGACTGCAATGACGAAAATTACCCAAAGAACTTTACCGTGGATGAGATTTGTTCTTTAATAAATGCTCAAGTAACTACAGTTAACGTCGAGCGATCTTTTTCATTCTATAAGGCATTCTTAAAACCGAATCGGCAATGTTTTGATTTCGAAAACTTTAAGAAAAATTTTATGAACTATAAAACTTTTTAAAATCAGACTTTATGTTATTTTGAATTATTAATTTTAATTAAACAAATGAAGATGTTTATGTTTACTTTAACTGTGTTTTTTTTCTATTAAATGTTAAATTTCGTTGTAAGTTATTATTTTATTTAATATCTAATTAAAATAAAAAATTGAACTTATTGCTAAAGACTGAAGAAAATGTGTTTTTAAATTGAACCGAAGTTAAGCTAAATTGGTTTTAAGTGCATATTTTAAATGCATATTTTGCATTTTTAAACACATATTTTAAGCGCATATTTTCGGATTTTAAGTTCATGAAAATCCGAACCCTACTAATTATATATAAAATGAACTGTAAAGCTGTGATGTACAGATTTTTAAGTCTAACTAATATATGCTATACCCCATTAATGCTTATTTTTTATTATTAAGTTTAAAGGAACATTGGAACTAAAAAGAGGCAAAGAATAATAAAGAGGATTTTTTCACCTCTCTCTCTTCTTATATCCACATGTAATAGATTACAAGATCCCAAAAAAAATGGAAATAAAAAAATGTATCAGTGTGTAACACGTTTGGCTATATTTTTTTAAGGATCATAACATTTGGCTATTTTCTTCTTCGTCTGATGGTAAATGCTCTAGAAGTAATAGCTAAGAGAGGACAATGTCTGTCGGCTCAGCTAGTACACTTCATAAATTTTTTAACTGAGATAAAAAAAATTAATGAATGCATTAATAATGTTTAAAGTCTTAAAAACAAGCCATTATTTCGTTGTTTAACAGCCATTAAGGCACTCAAAATTGTCTTTATCATCCGCTGATAAGCGGACGCATTCTTTATAATACCACTTGCTGCATTTGTAACACAGCCTCATGTCAGACCAGATTGCTCGTTTTGGAGGCATCGTAGTTTAAGTCACTAAAACAACAATAAATTAATTAGCAGACAGTTGTAATTACTTACTACCATGCCTAAAATTTTGAAAAACTTTAAAACAGACAAAATGAAGGAAAATAATTAAGCCTACCGTAAAACTTTGTAGGCCTTAGTAACTCCCGACACTATATAAATCATTATTGAAACTATTTCAAACATACAAAATAAACAAAACAGGAAATAACGGAAAACTAAAGGACAAATATTAATAAACATAAGTGTAATTAAAAAAAAAATATTTACAATTATATAGGATGATTTCTTATTATTTGGACCGCACCATCATCTTTCACAATAAATGACACAACACTATGATGACGATGAACGAGCGAACACGTATCAACAGTTCTGATAAATCATTTAAGGGTCTTAGCTACATAGTAGGCTGGCCGTTAGTGTCTGCTACTATTTAAATTGCTTTTTTGAAACTTAGGCCTTATTACGCGCACCTACCTTACTTTGTTGTATATATTTTAAATACATGGATTATTTTTCTCTTTTTGCATTTTATAAAATTACTTACACATTAAAAGGCAACATACATCTTATGACCAACAACATCATATAAAAATTACAAATAAGAACCACAGTTTTAAGCTGACATTTGAAATTGAAAATGTGACAAATGGCGGTTATTATTGAGCGAGACAGAAAACATATAAACAAAATAATGTTGTCTATTCCTTTATTAATGTTTTGTGATGTATTTTCTATGTATATGCCCTTAAGAAAAACCAAGAGTTTTGGAATGTTACACGGGAAACAATAACCGTTGATTTGTATAAAATACATACACGTACCATAACACAACTAGTGGCATAATTATTGGACATTCTTTGATAGTAGATTCAATTTGAGCGCAAAATTCAGGTATTGGAAAAATTTAACTTTAAAATTAATCCCCCAGATTTCCCCCAAACACATCGTCTCCCCAGTTTTCCCTCCAACGATAAAAAAAACTCTAAATCTGAGAGGAAAACCCCCAAACTGGCAACCCTGATTCCAACATAGTAGTTATTTAATTGCATTTGTTTTGATGGCAACTGAATTATTAGGTACCCTGCCAACAACTGTCAATAACAATATAATTAATCAACAACAAGACAACGTATAGTTCTTAAACCAAAAGTAATTCCCTATGCGATTGCCAATTTCCCCTATACAGTTATTATTATTTCTTATGATTGTTTTGCCTTTTAATTACATCGCATTGCTTCAAGGTTATTTCTCCTAAGTCACTCCTCAAAATAAAGCCCAAAGTCCCAAATCTAATAACAAAACTGTCAAAGTATTTCTTTACAAGGCGCAAACATTCCTTCTTGCAACAAAATAAAAAAAAAATTTATGGACGCAGTTTTGCTACACCCCATTCTTCCGTCGTCGCACAATCTTTTATTAATTAAGCCCGTCCAGGCTGACGTGACCTATAATAAAACTTCTGACACTTCAAGCTCGTCCATGGTGAGCGCCATGATAAATGAGCAGGAGCACAAGGTTACTTTTACTGTTCTTTGCATTCCTTAACGCTTTTACGTTTTACTTGCTCTCAGGCATGCAACCTGTGGGTGTGAGTTCACCAGTACTTTCATCCCTTGATACCACGTTTTTGCATCGCTAGCAAATATTTAGTCGCGACATCTCCGTGTTATGGTAAGGAATTTTCTAATTTTCCTTAGGGAAGTTGTTTTCTACATTTAGTGAAGGTAGCAGGTTTGGAACATGGTTCATAGGAGCAAGAACTGGGATCATTAGTAGACCATTAGTAGCAGACCATTATTCATCGCAGTCATTATATATGATAGAGTTTTATTCCGTTTAACTGAGTTTTCTGTATATTTGTCGACCATGGGTGTTCATGTTCAGGATTGGAGAGATTCCGAAGTTTTCATGACTTAAGACCTAACTGTTTTAACTTAAACTTTTTCTTTTCCAACAAGCGCAGGAACGAGTTGAATATATTTCAGTGTATTTTTTTCGGAACGTGAGTAAAAGTTCCGCATATCTGTTGAGTTAAAGTTTCGTTGGAGCTGAGATTAAAATTTCGTTCTTTTCTTCGCTATCCAAATAATTTTCTTTTGGGTTTTTCCCTCTACATAGCAAAAGGAATAAATTTTAAATTTAATTTGACATGATTCGACGACAAGGAAGTATAAAATTTCTTATATAAATACTTGAGAAGGGAGAAAACTAAGTAGGTAAGACGACGAAACATTGGGACTTATTAAAATTTTGAATTTTATTTTAATAGCTGCTTTGTTCAAGGAAAAGCATGTCATTTATTTAATTGCACTTAAATCCTTATCTGGAAATTTCTCCGAAAAGATCAGAAAAGTACCGAATTAATGTAGAGGGAACTGGGATGTAGAGAGGAATTTTTTTTTAAATACTAAATAGGCGCATTTTTCTCACAATTTCTTGAAATATTTTACTTCGTGTAGGTATGTATTTTCTCAAATGTCAATTTGTATGGACAATGAGTCGATTTGGAGTCAAAGCAATTTGGGCCCATCAGAGGTAATATGTATCTATAAACGAATTTTGTGTAAGGTAATGTTGAGTTTCTTCATGGGCGTTTTGAGATAAATTTTTTGGCAATTGCAAAGAAATAAGTTTTACTTAATGTGCGAAAATGTGACGAGAAATTCATTGCCGAATAGAGACAATAAAATTCGCGAGTCTGCCCACACCTTTTTATTTAAATATTTTTATACCTTTGCGTGAGATAAATATTCGGATATTTTTGACCATGTTTTACCAAATTTTTCCTTATTCAATTCAATTCAATTCAATTCAATTCAATTCAATTCAATTCAATTCAATTCAATTCAATTCAATTCAATTCAATTCAATTCAATTCAATTCAATTCAATTCAATTCAATTCAATTCAATTCAATTCAATTCAATTCAATTCAATTCAATTCAATTCAATTCAATTCAATTCAATTCAATTCAATTCAATTCAATTCAATTCAATTCAATTCAATTCAATTCAATTCAATTCAATTCAATTCAATTCAATTCAATTCAATTCAATTCAATTCAATTCAATTCAATTCAATTCAATTCAATTCAATTCAATTCAATTCAATTCAATTCAATTCAATTCAATTCAATTCAATTCCGGTATATTTTTTGATTAGTTGGCAAAGCTGAGATTACTGCCAAATATTTTTTTATAGAACACAGTCTAAGCTTCAATTTGGTGTGTATGTACGTATGCATGTATGTATGAATGCTTTTACCTTAGGAAATTTTAAGCATTTGATCTAAAAAGTTAGTAATTTCGGTATATTTTAATATTTAGCAGAGTTGCCCTGCACTTTTAAGAGTTACTGCAATTGCCAAAATTTCTGCTTTCATATACTACATAGAATGAGAACTAACCGATTTCTGGCTAGCGTTGCGAAAACGGAATTTCATATCAGAGGAGGCCTGGAACTTTACTTTACTGATGATCAATTCGAATAAACTAAATAGTGTATTTGAGTTATCGACCAGTTTTTGGATTTTCAAAATATGAAATTTTGAAAATTTTGAGGTAGCATTTTCGAACTTTTGAAAAATGGCATCAAAATTATAATTTTTCAAAATAATGTCAATTATCACAGGTTTAAATTATATTCTAAAATTATGGTGACGAAATTTATATGCGTTGTCTTCTTGACAGGTGAGACGAAACCGCTATGTTGCTTTTTCGCATTGCTCGCCTAAAGTAGTATAGCATTTGAACCTAAAAAAATACTTGTGTTTATTGCGTTTTCAAATTAGAATTATCGGTTTTTTCTCAGAATATTGAGTGCTTATTTTTATAATGTACTAAGTAGTTTTTGAAAAAAAAAAATAACATAATTTTTGATTGGATCCTGTCCAACAAAAGGATGCATATTTTCATTCCTTATTCCTCAAAAGCTTGTGAATTGAATACACATAAGAAATTTTTCAATTCAAAAATCAGAAGAGCTTATGAATTAAAACTCTTCAATTCGCAAATCCAAAAGAGCTTGTGAACTAAATATCTTTTAATTCTAAAATTGAATATTTTCCAATTCACTATTCACAAAGGGCTTGTAAGTTAAAATTCATTCAATTCACAAATCACAGAGAGCTTGTGAATTTAAACTCATTCAATTCAGAAATCAAAAAGAACTTGCGCTTAAATATTTTTCAATTCACAAATCCCCAAGAGCTTGTGAATTGAATATTTCTCAATTCACGAATCAAAGAAGCTTGTGAATTGAAACTCATTTAACTCTAGAACACTAAGGCGACCTGACCTGTACCAAACATTATTACTAAGGCGTAGTCTAACAAACTACTTTTGTTTAAAATTGAAACAAATCTTATTAACAACAAAAAACTATATTAAATCTATTAAACATATCGTGCCCTTTTCACAAAATTATCGTAAGCGACATTTTCACATTGTCACATAAAGTTAATTATTTCATTTTTTTCTGTGCATCGAAAGCAATCGGACCTTTTGTCATCTGTCAGTAACAGTATTGTATGTGTGTGAAGTTAGCATATCAAGTGTCAGCATATCAATTTTTTTTTGGAGTTCTGGTCGCATGCACCATAGTTCTATAGTTCCTGATAGTTTTCCAAAATAGTTCTGTTCGATTTCCCCGTAAAAACGGATTTTAAAAAATTATATGCTAACTTCGCGTAGCATATCAATTGTTGAAATCTTAAATGAAAATATTTTTTTTAGATGTAAGAAACATCCCTTAAGAGTTCCTCATACCTAAAAAAAATAGTTCCGTTACATTGGGGCCTAAAAAAAAAAAAACAAAAAAATTAATTTTAATAAAAAAAAAAGACTTGTTATGGAAAAAACAACAGAATTTCAGAAATCACGGAAAATTAATCCGGTTCATTGATCCACAAACATAGGTACAATGTGTCTGGAGTATAATTCAAAGAATTTTCCTTTCTAATACATTTCTACTATATATATAATAATATTTTTCTAATTGTTTAAGATCCAACTTTCTAGAATTTTTCTTACTACATTGATAAGCTGGTACTTTTTTACGAGTTCCAGCTCATTTATCAACTTAATCAGATAGACTTAATGTTTTTACAATATAATCCGCGGAGTTCCCATTTCTAACGCTTTTCTAACAAAAAATATGATTTTTTTTATTTAGATCGTTTTTTTCACGTGTTTTGGTAAACGACCTTGATATGCTGATACTTTTTTACGAGTTCCAGCTCGTTTATTAATTTATTCAGATAGACCTAATGTTCTTACAATATAATCCGAGGAGTTCCCATTTCTAACGCTTTTCTAACAAAAAATATGATTTTTTTTTATTTACATTTAATGCAAACATCCATTGAAGATTGCCTTGCTACTCAAAGAACTTGTTTTGGTTACAAGTCTAAAACAGAAAACAGAACAGAGTTTGGGCCACATCTTATTATTGATACTTCTCTAATAACAGATCCTTTTTACAAACCAAAAAAATGTATCAAAGCTCACTCGATCTGTTCGATACCAAAAGACATTACGGTTGACAACAAAATGTATATGCTTGCTGGAGTCGTTGATTTTAATGCAGATCGAGAGCATTATACTGCAATTGGCCTTACCGGACAGTTTTGGTATAAATATGATAGCCAATTTAAAAAAAGACAAGCGATTTCTGAAAATACCAAAATAAGCCCCCATTTAATTATATATACTGCATATAATCAACCGCTTTTAAATCAAAATTGAAGAATTAAGAAATAACAACAAAAGAAAAAATAATAAAAAAAAATTCAAACAACCGCCCGAAAAAAAAAACCGAAATTAGAATTAAAAGTTTTTTGTAAAAAAAACAAAATAAAAATACAAAATTATAAGAAAAAAAACTTTTTCAATCAACTGATTTGAAATCAGAATTGAAATTTTATTATAATGAAGAATGACAAAAAAAAATAAAAAACATATAAAAAAATTAAAAAAAAAAAAAAACAAACAAAAAGAAACAAAAACAAAAAAAAAAAAAACAAAAAACAAAAAAAAAAAAAACAAAAAAAAACCGAAACACATGAAAAAAACGATCTAAATAAAAAAAATTATATTTTTTGTTAGAAAAGCGTTAGAAATGGGAACTCCTCGGATTATATTGTAAGAACATTAGGTCTATCTGATTTAATTAATAAACGAGCTGGAACTCGTAAAAAAGTATCAGCATATCAAGGTCGTTTACCAAAACACGTGAAAAAAACGATCTAAATGGAAAAAATCATATTTTTTGTTAGAAAAGCGTTAGAAATGGGAACTCCTCGGATTATGTTGTAAGAACATTAGGTCTATCTGATTAAATTGATAAATGAACTGGAACTCGTAAAAAAGTATCAGCATATCAAGGTCGTTTACCAAAACACGTGAAAAAAAACGATCTAAATGGAAAAAATCATATTTTTGTTAGAAAAGCGTTAGAAATGGGAACTCCTCGGATTATGTTGTAAGAATATTAGGTCTATCTGATTAAATTGATAAATGAACTGGAACTCGTAAAAAAGTATCAGCATATCAAGGTCGTTTACCAAAACACGTGAAAAAAACGATCTAAATGAAAAAAATCATATTTTTTGTTAGAAAAGCGTTAGAAATGGGAACTCCTCGGATTATATTGTAAGAACATTAGGTCTATCTGACTGAATTGATAAATAAACTGGAACTCGTAAAAAAGTATCAGCATATCAAGGTCGTTTACCAAAACACGTGAAGAAAAACGATCTAAATGGAAAAAATCATATTTTTTGTTAGAAAAGCGTTAGAAATGTGAACTCCTCGGATTATATTGTAAGAACATTAGGTCTATCTGATTAAATTAATAAACGAGCTGGAACTCGTAAAAAAGTATCAGCATATCAAGGTTGTTTACCAAAACACGTGAAAAAAACGATCTAAATAAAAAATATCATATTTTTTGTTAGAAAAGCGTTAGAAATGGGAACTCCTCGGATTATATTGTAAGAACATTAGGTCTATCTGATTAAATTAATAAACGAGCTGGAACTCGTAAAAAAGTATCAGCATATCAAGGTCGTTTACCAAAACACGTGAAAAAACGATCTAAATAAAAAAAATCATATTTTTTGTTAGAAAAGCTTTAGAAATGGGAACTCCTCGGATTATATTGTAAGAACATTAGGTCTATCTGATTAAATTGATAAATGAGCTGGAACTCGTAAAAAAGTATCAGCATATCAAGGTCGTTTACCAAAACACGTGAAAAAAACGATCTAAATAAAAAAAATCATATTTTTTGTTAGAAAAGCGTTAGAAATGGGAACTGTTCGGATTATATTGTAAGAACATTAGGTCTATCTGATTAAATTGATAAATGAGCTGGAACTCGTAAAAAAGTATCAGCATATCAAGGTCGTTTACCAAAACACGTGAAAAAAACGATATAAATAAAAAAAATCATATTTTTTGTTAGAAAAGCGTTAAAAATGGGACCTCCTCGGATTATATTGTAGGAACATTAGGTCTATCTGATTAAATTGGTAAATGAGCTGGAACTCTTAAAAAAGTACCAGCATATCAAGGTCGTTTTCCAAAATACGTGAAAAAAAAACGATGTAATTAGAAAAAATCTTACTTTTTGTTAGAAAAGTGTTAGAAATGGGAACTTCTCGGATTATATTGTAAGAACATTAGGTCTATCTGATTTAATTGATAAATGAGCTGGAACTCGTAAAAAAGTACCAGCTTATCAATGAAGTAAGAAAAATTCTAGAAAGTTGGATCTTAAACAATTAGAAAAATATTATTATATATATAGTAGAAATGTATTAGAAAGGAAAATTCTTTGAATTATACTCCAGACACATTGTACCTATGTTTGTGGATCAATAAACCGGATTAATTTTCCGTGATTTCTGAAATTCTGTTGTTTTTTCCATAACAAGTCTTTTTTTTTTATTAAAATTAATTTTTTTGTTTTTTTTTTTTTTTTAGGCCCTAATGTAACGGAACTATTTTTTTTAGGTATGAGGAACTCTTAAGGGATGTTTCTTACATCTAAAAAAAATATTTTCATTTAAGATTTCAACAATTGATATGCTACGCGAAGTTAGCATATCATTTTTTAAAATCCGTTTTTACGGGGAAATCGAACAGAACTATTTTGGAAAACTATCAGGAACTATAGAACTATGGTGCATGCGACCAGAACTCCAAAAAAAAATTGATATGCTGACACTTGATATGCTAACTTCACACACACCAGTATTGTTAATAATGCTGAATGCTTAAAATTGGCCTAATTGGTTCCGTTTCTGAGCAAACAAAAAATAAAATGTCGCTTACGATACTTTTATTTCTTATCGCTTATGATAATTTGGCGGAAAGGGCTCGAATAAGTTGAGAATTAAAAATTACATTTTAATAAGTTTTATAAAAATTTTTCATGACTCATGACCTAAGACTCTCAGCAGACTTTCCGCTGGTGGCCTCCACAAATGGCTTGGCCATATTTTTTTTCCTTGTTGGGTTTGTTCTTGGTTTCGATTTGCGATATCTTCTTGTAGGATAGACTTAAGTTAAGGTGTAGTCCACACGCAACTACACAAAGAACTCTACAAGAACGTAAACACTAAGACGTAGTCCACCAGACGACACGTGACAAAAATTTACGTCAAAATGGAGTATAATGTACGCTTTCATGAAGGCGAAAAGCTGCTTAATTTACTGGCTAACAACACACTGAAGGTACATAGAGTGAGGGGAAGAGGGTGAAAATAGATTTCGGCCCTATTCACGTCGTCTCACAGACGACCCCTTAGTATTCTAGGGTTTTAATTCTCAAATCGCTAGGAGCTTATAAATTAAATCTTTTGCAATTCAAAAACCAGAAAGAGCTGTGAATTGAAATTTCATTCAATTCGTAACTTCATAAGAGCTCGCGATTTAAATATTTTTCAATTCACAAATCCATTACTGACTTGTGAATTCAACAAGGGATTAAGCTTAAAAAGAGTTTAATCTTTTACAACCTTAATTGGAAAACCCAATCGAAAACATAAGTTTTTTGCATTCGACTTATTTTTATAATAGGCCGCAATTTGTGCGGTCAAGTAGAATTTTAAAAATTATTTCTGTGTTTAAAAAAAGAATACTCATGTATGTATCGCAAAAAGTTTTTGTTTGCTAGAGACCTCGAAGAATTATTGATGAATCTGAGTTCTGATGACGAAGACAAAATAAATTTGCAGCAGTTCAAACAAATGCCTTAAAAAAATGATGCTGTGAGCGACAATGGGGAAACTGATGATAATTTGCAGCTGGTGGGATTGAGCTAAAATGTAAATTTGATGATTTTAATCCTCAAAAGCTTTGTGAAAAATACGCCTAACCGGAAGTCGATGTTGTGCCAAAAGATTCAAACGATGCATCAACATCCGAAAACGTTGCCTCAACATCTAAAATAGAATCAACATGTCTTCATTATGAGTTGCCGAAGTGGTCAACACTAACACTCAACAATTAAAAATTCGTGAAAATGAAACTGGTAAAGCAAGGTTGACCGATCCAAAGGAAATTAAAAAAAAGTCGTAGTTATATTGATTGAAAATTTATTTATTTATTTATTTATAAACATTAACAATAAATTAAAATCTATTATTAACAGAAATTTAAAGAGCACTAGCATCAAAGAACTTTCAGCTCTAAGCTGATTGAAAATGAAATTGCAGCTGTTCTTTGTTAAGGACTATTCACATGAGAGCGACCAACGAATGAACGAATATTCGACCATTTTTTGACATTTCTTTCACATGGCTTTTTTTATTCGTCGCGAATCACCACCAAGAAAACATAAACAAAAGTGATTTTGAGGTTAGTCGCACGCGAACAATTTGTTCGTTGAAGTGTGGATCGTATGTGGAACGGGAATAGAGTTTGACAATTCGTAACAATCAGATTGGAATTCGCGACGACAAATTTCTTTTCTCCAATTTATCTTGTTTTAGCAATTAAAAAGTAGATTTTAGTATCTAAACATTATAATAACTTATATTCCTACAATTTTGTTCAGCATTTGTGAAGAATTTTGTTTTAAATTACATTTTTTCGTTTATTTGTCAGTCGTTAGTCGCTCTCACGTGTTTTATAAAATCATTTGATGGACCAAGGACCAACCATTCAAACAAGCAAAACGGCTTGATCGAAACAAGAGAAAACACGTCATCATTCCAATGCCAAAAGCAAATCGTGAGTAAAACATAACGATGAGTGGAGTTGATTTGTTTAACAACGCTGCAAGCAACTATATCGCATTCGAGTCGAGGAAAGAAGTGATACTGGCCATTTTTATCAAATGCACTGGACGCAGCGTTTGTTAAAAACTTATGTACTATATCTGGTGTTTTGTTTTTATGTGTATGTGTGTGTATCTATCTTTTATATAATCATATATAGTATATAGGGCCCACAAATTTGATTAAACTGGGACGTACGTCTACGTCCCAGTGATCATATTTTTTTCTTCTGCATGCGATATCTATGGAATTATAGTGTCTGTGATAACAGGGTGATCGGTATAAGATGCACCAAACTGCTGGAGCAAATAGGTTGGATTAAGACAAGAAAAAAATGTTATGGAAGGGGGGGTTAAGTATAATTTTTGTTTTCAAACTAATGCTCTTATTATTTTTCAATATAAAACTGAAAACAACCGTATGCTAAAATAACTTTTAGTTTTTGAGAAAATTGAAAATGACGTAATCTACTTTACTACTTAATTTGTAGAAATAGGATCTTTTGAACAACAAAAAAAAACGGATGGAAGTCAAATTTAAGGAAAACTTAAAAATTAGACTACATTTTAACATATGGTTTTCAGTGTTTGACTAAAAATTGATGGGAGTATTAAATATTAAAAATAAAAATACTAAAAACGTAAAATTTTGAACAAAATTGGTTTGAACACAATTTTTTCATTTTTCTTTTCAAAAATTTAAGTTTGAAAATTTATTTTTTAAAAACTATTCACTAAAAGAACTTAATTTATAAACAAAATAGAAGCACATATTTCTGGCTTAACAAAAAAGTATAGCACGTCATTTTGCTTGCATGTAGTTGGCCCCCCGACTTTCAAGTTGGGCAAAACTGTTAATGGCAATCGTTTGTACATCGTTTGTACACGTTTGTACAACTTTTAGAATAATTTGTACACGCACCGTTTTTTTTTTACAGGCAATTTAAATAAACGGACGGAAGTTGGCCCCAAAAAAAATTTTTTTTAATGTTTTGAAAAATTTTGAAATGCAATTCGATAGATAATCGTTTGTACAAAAAATATTTTCGTTTGTACACGTCCCAAATTTTTTTTACAAAAAAATTTTTTTTAAAAAATGTGTCTCGAAATTTTGAAAAGTATGCAATCGTTTGTACACTTTTTATGATGATTTTTCATGGTATTAATTTTTTGAATTTATTTTTTTTTCTATTTTTAATTAATTATTCAAAATTTTGGGACATGTAGTTGGCCCCATTTCAATTTTTTTTTACAATTCGAAAAATCTGAAAATGCAATTCGATGGATAATCGTTTGTACACGTTTGTACAAAAAATATTTTCGTTTGTACACTTCCCAATTTTTTTTTACAAAAATTTTTTTTTCAAAAAATGTGTCTCGGAATTTTGAAAAGTATGCAATCGTTTGTACATTTTTTATGATGATTTTTCATGGTATTAGTTTTTTCTAATAAACTAATATCTATGTTACCTATAAACTTTTTTTTTCAAACTAATAATAAACTAATATCTATGTTACCTATAAACTTTTTTTTTCAAACTTTTTTGTAATAGGTATCTACATACCTACCTACCTACCAAATTATATATTTCTACCTAGTGGTACCTACTTTTCTATTTTTAATTAATTATTCAAAATTTTGGGACATGTAGTTGGCCCCATTTCGATTTTTTTTTTACAATTTGAAAAATCTGAAAATGCAGTTCGATGGATAATCGTTTGTACACGTTTGTACAAAAATTTTTTTCATTTGTACACTTCCCAATTGGATTTTACACATTGTACATTACACGTTTGTACATTTTTTATGATAATTTTTCGTGCTGTTAATATTTTTAAGTTGATCAACTTTCTATTTTTAATTAATTATTCCAAATTTTGGCGCATGTAGTTGGCCCCATTTTGATTTTTTTTTTACAATTCGTAAAATCTGAAAATGCAGTTCGATGGATAATCGTTTGTACACGTTTGTACAAAAAATTTTTTCATTTGTACACTTCCCAATTGGATTTTACACACAAAATTTTTTTAAAAAACTTCTGTACAAATTTCGAAAAATATGCAATCGTTTGTACACATTTTATGATAATTTTGCATGGTATTAATATTTTAAAATTGATTAAGTTTCTATTTTTATTTAATTATTCAAAATTTTTGTGCATGCAGTTACTCTAAACTTAATAAAATGCTTAGGTAGGTAGGTATGTAGGTACGTAAACTAATATCTATGTTACCTATAAACTTTTTTTTTTCAAACTTTTTTGTAATAGGTATCTACATACCTACCTACCTACCAAATTATTATATATTTCTACCTAGTGGTACCTACTTTAGATACCTACAAAAATGACGAATAAATATATCCATTTCACTGGAGCTTACATACCTAGCTCTTCTTTTGGTACCTACTCACGTATATTTTGTAGGTACATAGGTACCTACATAAACTATTAAGTTAAGTGAAACAACGGAAAATGGCATTAAATCCATAACTATACTAATTTGAATTTTGCCGTCGGCAAAACGCTTTGTATGTGTTTATATTTCATTTATGTACCTACATACCTTCCTACCTCCCTACCTACTGAAAAGTAGGTAAACATTCCCTCGCATTAGTTTCTGCAGCAAAAAAAAAAGAAAACTTAACAAAAATAAAATAATGCAGTTTACATTTTCAGTAATATTTGTCCTAATTTAAAAAAGACCAACATTTTTGAGTAACAAATCTATTTATTTTCTTAAAAATTTTACAGAAAAAGGAAAGAAAAAAATTTTGGCTTGTTGCCTAGTAAAATTGTAAATTTTAATTTTTTTAGTAGGTAGGTAGGTACCCAAATCGTGAACTTACACTATCAAAAACTACTTACAGGGGTCCCAAATTCATAATCGTGTAGGTATTTTTCTGTTGCATTGAGATGGTATGTACCTAACCTATAGTAAAAGTGCAAGATTGTTGCAATACTGACTTAAATATACTTACAGTGACTTCTTTAACTATAAGATAGCTATACATACCTACCTACATTATAAACATAAAACATTAGTTAATACCTACCTCTTAACATATACCTATGCTCAATTAATTTTTAAAAATTTTGGAAAAATACCTATACATATTTGGGGGACCTAACTCTTTTTTTCGGGCAATTACAAGTGTTGAACTTGGCTTCTTTCAAAGGTGTTGTACCTCAAACATACTTATGAGCATGTACCTATATACCTACATATATAGGTATCAACAACTATATTAATTTACCTATTTCTTAATTAAATTAGAACATGTATTATTAAATTTGTTCCCCTCTCTCTTTTAATAAAAAAAACGTTTTGGGACGTGAATACTACCAATACTACGAAGAACCTCAATTGATCAAAACAATTCAAAATTTTACTTGACAATAAATTTCATTTCAGCTACACATATATCAAAAGTAGAAATGTATGCGTAAATTTTATTTATATTAAGTCAACGTGTCGTCATCGCATCGGTCGTCGAAAGTCATATTTTTTTCATTCATCAATCACTTTAGCCCCGCCCCATAACAGAATTTGTTTATATATTTTCGATGTGTTTCATTTTATTTACTCTTTAGTAGGTCACTAAACGCTGATGACCAACGATGGCTGACCCTGACTCTTATAATTTGCGGTCATAAACATGGTTTCCCGCAACATGTGTGCAAACAAACGGTTAGAATTTATTTATTTATTTATTTTTTTTTTAAATATTATAAATGAAAGTGTTGATTGATTCACTCACTGACTTATTCATAATTTTTTATCATCATTGTACAGGTCAGTGGGTAAATGATATATATATATATATAGAAAATTTTTTCATAAACATATACATATGTAGAGCTTCAATAAGAAGGGATTTTTTGATAATCGCAAAATTAATAGGGTAAATTGGGGGTAAATATAGGGTAAAGTCGAAGTTCTAATTTCTTAACGAGATTTTTTAGAATTTTCATACCAAATACATTCAATAGAGTTTTATTATATTAGATTGGGCAAAGTTAATTAAAAAATTCTAAAAAAAATTTTTTACCCTACAAATTTTGGTTAAAATTCAAAAATACCAAAATCGACTTCTTATAAAAAAATTCTTATAAATCAGGAGTATTTTTTAGAATTTTTTTCAATTTCATTTTCAATTAGGAAATTAAAAAAAAAATTATACATGTTTAAGGAATTTTTTGTGGGCGTGGTTATTGTGGGCGTTAGGAGTTTTTGAAAACACAAAGATTTTTTTCAATTTTTTTTACACTTTTTATTTTTTTATCTTTTTAACGGGGAAACCTAAAAAGTTTATAGGTGTTTAAAAATGCAGCTAAAATTGCCTGTTTCGTTCATTGTCAACCACCATGAAAATCGATTTGATGACGGCTTTTCACCCCCCTTTCGTATAGAATGCTTCCCCTCCCTGAAATTATTTTTACACAAAATTAAAGCTTGTGATTGTTTTAAGACCTTAACCTAATCGATCGGACGTATAGTAGAGAAGTTATGAATTTTTTAATCGAACAATATCAATTGATTTTTACGATTTTGATAAAATAACAGTTATCTCCCACTGGTGCATGGTGGTTGACAATGAACGAAACAGGCAATTTTAGTGCATTTTTATTGAATTTTTGATCGGTTTTTAAACACCTATAAACTTTAAGGTTTCCCCGTTAAAAAGATAAAAAATAAAAAGTGTAAAAAAATTGAAAAAAATCTTTGTGTTTTCAAAAACTCCTAACGCCCACAATAACCACGCCCACAAAAAATTCCTTAAACATGTATAATTTTTTTTTTTAATTTCCTAATTGAAAATGAAATTGAAAAAATTCTAAAAAATACTCCTGATTTATAAGAATTTTTTTATAAGAAGTCGATTTTGGTATTTTTGAATTTTAACCAAATTTGTAGGGTAAAAAATTTTTTTTAGAATTTTTTAATTAACTTTGCCAATCTAATATAATAAAACTCTATTGAATGTATTTGGTATGAAAATTCTAAAAAATCTCGTTAAGAAATTAGAACTTCGACTTTACCCTATATTTACCCCAATTTACCCTATTAATTTTGCGATTATCAAAAAATCCCTTCTTATTGAAGCTCTACATATGTATATGTTTATGAAAAAATTTTCTATATATATATATATATCATTTACCCACTGACCTGTACAATGATGATAAAAATTATGAATAAGTCAGTGAGTGAATCAATCAACACTTTCATTTATAATATTTAAAAAAAAATAAATAAATAAATAAATTCTAACCGTTTGTTTGCAACATGTTGCGGGAAACCATGTTTATGACCGCAAATTATAAGGTCAGGGTCAGCCATCGTTGGTCATCAGCGTTTAGTGACCTACTAAAGAGTAAATAAAATGAAACACATCGAAAATATATAAACAAATTCTGTTATGGGGCGGGGCTAAAGTGATTGATGAATGAAAAAAATATGACTTTCGACGACCGATGCGATGACGACACGTTGACTTAATATAAATAAAATTTACGCATACATTTCTACTTTTGATATATGTGTAGCTGAAATGAAATTTATTGGTCAAGGAAAATTTTGAATTGTTTTGATCAATTGAGGTTCTTCGTAGGATTGGTAGTATTCACGTCCCAAAACGTTTTTTTTATTAAAAGAGGAGGAGCTTCGTTAACGGAACAAATTTAATAATACATGTTCTAATTTAATTAAGAAATAGGTAAATTAATATAGTTGTTGATACCTATATATGTAGGTATATAGGTACATGCTCATAAGTATGTTTGAGGTACAACACCTTTGAAAGAAGCCAAGTTCAACACTTGTAATTGCCCGAAAAAAAGAGTTAGGTCCCCCAAATATGTATAGGTATTTTTCCAAAATTTTTAAAAATTAATTGAGCATAGGTATATGTTAAGAGGTAGGTATTAACTAATGTTTTATGTTTATAATGTAGGTAGGTATGTATAGCTATCTTATAGTTAAAGAAGTCACTGTAAGTATATTTAAGTCAGTATTGCAACAATCTTGCACTTTTACTATAGGTTAGGTACATACCATCTCAATGCAACAGAAAAATACCTACACGATTATGAATTTGGGACCCCTGTAAGTAGTTTTTGATAGTGTAAGTTCACGATTTGGGTACCTACCTACCTACTAAAAAAATTAAAATTTACAATTTTACTAGGCAACAAGCCAAAATTTTTTTCTTTCCTTTTTCTGTAAAATTTTTAAGAAAATAAATAGATTTGTTACTCAAAAATGTTGGTCTTTTTTAAATTAGGACAAATATTACTGAAAATGTAAACTGCATTATTTTATTTTTGTTAAGTTTTCTTTTTTTTTTGCTGCAGAAACTAATGCGAGGGAATGTTTACCTACTTTTCAGTAGGTAGGGAGGTAGGAAGGTATGTAGGTACATAAATGAAATATAAATACATACAAAGCGTTTTGCCGACGGCAAAATTCAAATTAGTATAGTTATGGATTTAATGCCATTTTCCGTTGTTTCACTTAACTTAATAGTTTATGTAGGTACCTATGTACCTACAAAATATACGTGAGTAGGTACCAAAAGAAGAGCTAGGTATGTAAGCTCCAGTGAAATGGATATATTTATTCGTCATTTTTGTAGGTATCTAAAGTAGGTACCACTAGGTAGAAATATATAATTTGGTAGGTAGGTAGGTATGTAGATACCTATTACAAAAAAGTTTGAAAAAAAAAGTTTATAGGTAACATAGATATTAGTTTACGTACCTACATACCTACCTACCTAAGCATTTTATTAAGTTTAGAGTAACTGCATGCACAAAAATTTTGAATAATTAAATAAAAATAGAAACTTAATCAATTTTAAAATATTAATACCATGCAAAATTATCATAAAATGTGTACAAACGATTGCATATTTTTCGAAATTTGTACAGAAGTTTTTTAAAAAAATTTTGTGTGTAAAATCCAATTGGGAAGTGTACAAATGAAAAAAATTTTTGTACAAACGTGTACAAACGATTATCCATCGAACTGCATTTTCAGATTTTACGAATTGTAAAAAAAAAATCAAAATGGGGCCAACTATATGCGCCAAAATTTTGAATAATTAATTAAAAATAGAAAGTTGATCAACTTAAAAATATTAACAGCACGAAAAATTATCATAAAAAATGTACAAACAATTGCATATTTTTCGAAATTTGTACAGAAGTTTTTTAAAAAAATTTTGTGTGTAAAATCCAATTGGGAAGTGTACAAATGAAAAAAATTTTTGTACAAACGTGTACAAACGATTATCCATCGAACTGCATTTTCAGATTTTTCGAATTGTAAAAAAAAATCGAAATGGGGCCAACTACATGTCCCAAAATTTTGAATAATTAATTAAAAATAGAAAGAAAATTAAATTCAAAAAACTAATACCATGAAAAATCATCATAAAAAATGTACAAACGATTGCATACTTTTCAAAATTCCGAGACACATTTTTTGAAAAAAAAATTTTTGTAAAAAAAAATTGGGAAGTGTACAAACGAAAATATTTTTTGTACAAACGTGTACAAACGATTATCCATCGAATTGCATTTTCAGATTTTTCGAATTGTAAAAAAAAATTTGAAATGGGGCCAACTACATGTCCCAAAATTTTGAATAATTAATTAAAAATAGAAAAAAAAAATAAATTCAAAAAATTAATACCATGAAAAATCATCATAAAAAGTGTACAAACGATTGCATACTTTTCAAAATTTCGAGACACATTTTTTAAAAAAAATTTTTTTGTAAAAAAAATTTGGGACGTGTACAAACGAAAATATTTTTTGTACAAACGTGTACAAACGATTATCTATCGAATTGCATTTCAAAATTTTTCAAAACATTAAAAAAAATTTTTTTTGGGGCCAACTTCCGTCCGTTTATTTAAATTGCCTGTAAAAAAAAAACGGTGCGTGTACAAATTATTCTAAAAGTTGTACAAACGTGTACAAACGATGTACAAACGATTGCCATTAACAGTTTTGCCCAACTTGAAAGTCGGGGGGCCAACTACATGCAAGCCGTCATTTTAGCCATGTTTTTTAATAATTTGTTTTTCTGTATTAAGTCGATTATTTTAGAAAATTGCTCCTCCTGTTATTTTAAATTTTCTCAAAAACTAAAAGACATTTTAGCATGCGGTTTTCTGTTTTTTAATGGAAGCTAATAAAAGCATTGAATTTTGAAAACAAAAATTATACTTAATTACATAAAATTTTGAAAAAAACATTAGTTTGAAACTTTTTTTTTTAATTTTTTTTTCTAAATTTCCAGTTTGGAAATTATTTTTTCAAAAACTATTTACAAACACAACTTAATTTAAAATGAGAATCAAAGAAGAGGTTTCTGGCTTTCCAAAAAGATATAGCACGACATTTTAAATTGTACCGTTGTTTTTAAATATTTTCTTTTTCTGTTTTAAGTCAATTTTTTAGAAAATTGCCCCTCCTGCCCAAACGGGGGAAAATAGATCCCCCTCTCCCATACGAGTTTTTTCTTGTCTTAACCCAACCTACTCGGTTCAGCATGCAGTTTGGTGCATCTTATACCGATCACCCTGTATTTACTTCACTTACAGGTGTCCATAGCAACATACAATGGATTATAGGAGTTCATATATTCAATTTATTGAATTCATTTGCTACCTTAATAATTTTAGTAACACCATAATTAAACATTTTCAATGCTAAAAGCATCAAAATAGTTTTTGAAGCTATTAAAACCAACAGTATCTGGTGATATGATTTTTTTTAGATCCATAAAATATTTCCCTTAAAAATTCTTATATTTTCAGACTTAAAAGTATCTTCTGTATTATAGTTTTGATTTATTTCAGGCGAACCGTTTCCAAGACATTTGAAAATCCAAAAAAAAAATAAAAAAAAAGGTTCTAAAAAATTTCAAATATAACGCGTATTTGTTATATTTTTTATATTTGCTCTTAACTTAGACTAAATATTTATATTCTGAACACCTTATATATATATAACGTTACAAAGCTATACCAACATTAAGAGTATTTTTTATTGAAATTCAGTTTAATAAAGAGTTTATTTATCCTTATATATTCCTTCCCTATTTCTTTCTCCTCTCAAATCTCAGAGGATCAAGAACACAAAAGTTTGCTTTAGCTTTCCGACAGTATGTAACTCAATAAATTTCCAATTTGCACTCGCAAATTGCTTCAAGGAACAGGAGTACTAAACACAACTAATACAAAAGTTCTACACTTTCAGCATCATATGGAACGAAGATGCAGCTACACTACACTAAGCTAACCTTAAAAGTGTACTTAAATGCGAAGCACTCAGGATGCTGAGTTTCAAAAGGTTGTCGGATAATATGGCAAATAACGAATTCTTGTGAATTTTTATTTCGTCCTACGTGCTTGACGGAGATGAAGTTCGTCCATCAGTAAGTATATAATTCCCTAGGGCAATAGTCCAAGCAATTTCCCTTCCAGGTAATGATAGGAAAGCTATCCAAGAAGATCAATTTGGTTTTTGTTCGCTCTTCTCACCATTCCCTAATGTTTTAGAAACAAGCAAGAAAATCCTTGTATTTACTCCTTGTTTCCTTGTCTTGTCCTTTTTTTGTTTCCAACTCCCAAGTGACTTATTGAATTCTTAACAAAAGTTCTTTATAGCGCTGAGTTTATTGGTCATCGAAACAAATCGAATAATCGATTGTCTCATATTGCGGGTAAATGAATTGTGCAGAGGCTTTTCAACACAAGTTATTGTCGTCTTTGTCGATTAGGTGCGGAAAAATGAGGTGAATCCTTTTAACAGGATTGCATTGACCAATTAGGGTTATGGACATTGGAAAACCATTTTTTGTATTTCTCTCTGACTATTACAGCGCAATTCAGATAATGTATGGAATAGAATTAAACCCATTGCAAGGACATGGAAACTCGAATGTTATTTCTGTGTAGCTTAGCGTTTCGAATATTGGTAGGGTGGTTTAAGCTGGGAAGTTTGTAGGTGCCTGCATATTCCGTCCTGGAAAGAGGAGTTTTTCATTTCATTACTTATTTTGGCATATTTCCAAAAAGGATTTGCAAAATATTTTTTTCTTGTGTTTATTGCATTGGATTTCCTATTTCATTCTCTACGTGATTCTTTTGATCCACGGCCAAATTGTTGGAGTATGATGAATGGTATGAGGCTGCGGTAGCCGGTCGCCGTTGAAATTAAAACTGTAAAGAGAAATCCCGACTGAATGGACGAAAGAAAGAATTTAATGGAATCAGTTCATTTTATAATCACTTTTTGGTTATGTTCTGGTGGGAAAGAATCTTTGGGTGCCGGAAGTACGTTCTTTTTTAGTATATTTGTTTGTTTGAGACGAGTGTCGCCATAGTAAGATCCTTAAAGTTTGCGCGGAGCATATATTGTGGAAGTTACGAGCCGAAAGATGGATGCACTATCGAAATCCAGAATCTATGCTGTTTTTTATAGTTCCTCGAGTTGCGATTGAATTTCAACAATGAAATAGATAAATGTTACGTGGTAAAGAGTAAAAATTATAAAATTGAGTTTATGTATAATTAATCCCACCAAAAACATTTCATGTAAAATAGGTCGCCAAGACTCACAACCTCATAACGCTTTCGCTATGAAAATGTTATGAGATCTCATGAAGAGCCAAGCCCTTAACTCTATAAGGCCTAACTCTCCAAGCCCTAACTCTACAAACCCTAAATCGTGGTCAAAAATTATGGCTTGGTCGTTTCACATAGAATTTTAGCATGGCAGACTTCATTTTACAATAAATCTATGGAAAACGGGGGTGTTGGAGGGTGAAAGTTAAAAAAAAAAACAACACAAACATATATTTGCCAGTAAGACCTAGGGTCTTATAAATTAGGCAATGTTAGAAGGAATAGAAGGATAGGATAGATTTTTGTTGGCACAGTGGACTGAGAAATAAGGTTTTGATTATCTCATTAAATCCCAGGGGTGGTCGAGGGAATATAGAAAAGAATGCTGCCTAGACTGGGGCTCGAACCCACGCCAAGTCAAGCACTACTTCCACTGCGCGTTTGTATGCAAATCCTAGTCTACATTCCAAATTTCAGCTTTCTAGCACTTCGGGAAGTACCCTTTAGATTTTGATGAGTGAGTGGTCAGTGATAAAATCGACGTTTTTGGCTATTAATAACATCCAAACTATAAAAGCTAGAAATATTAAATTTGGTGTGTTTTATAAGGCTGCAGACTACATATAATCCTGAAAATTTGAGCTCTCTAGCTCTATCTATACCGAAGCTATGAGGGCTTGAAAATACGACGAAACGTTTCGAGAAAATATAGGTAGTGCTAACCGCTCGTCTTGGCGGGCGCACTACCGTACGCATAGATATAGGAGCAAGGCCAGGACTGATAGAATTTAGAAAATCACTTAAAATTCTTCTGTTGCAGCCCGTTTGGTTAGTACTTTTTAAGAAACTTGGTACTAAATTGGCTCGTTTTAACCTGACTTGGCAGTGGTGTTTACAATTGATTTGGGCATTATATTTATCATCCAAGTAGCATTAATGGATAGTACCTAAGTACCCACAATTTACACATAGTGGAATTACTGCGACCTAAAAATCTGTAGTGCCCCGCCTCCACATCTATTTCTGTGAAGTTTTAGTATTGGCATAATAAAAGATGTTTGTATTGTAATACCTATACTTTTTACAGCAACAATCAATAGAACCAATTTCGTTCAAGTGAAAAGGAGCTATGTATTATTAGCACAAAAAAAACAAATATTCTAGTCTTAAACTTGATCTTAATATGGACTTATGTTTCTTTCAGTTGTCCTTGCACAATGTACACTGACATTATTTCGCCATCAGCTCATACAATCCCTAGAAATGCAAAGTTTAATTACGTATGGATTCCTGCAGAGCCAAAAAGCCATTATCCATATACAGTTTTCACTACTCCACATATGTGTGAAAACCCGTTTTGAATATTCAAATACGGACAAAACATCCTAAGATGTTTCATATTAAATTGGAATTCAAGAAACCCTTCCTAAAATAGTCCTCAAGCGCATGTATTAGTTAAAAGATGACTTCCTGGCCCCATATCCTCATCACTGCCCGGTTGATTTGGAGCATTGCCGCTAATAGTCACCGTCTAAAACTCTCTCACACATGAAGTTTATTTGATTTCTGTTTTGGCAAGCTTTGGTAAGGTGAATTTTGCCATTTTGTGAGATTTATGAAAACTGATTTAATCAATCAGGCTGTAAAAATATCGGTACCTGCCGCACAACCAACTTAAAAAGGGTAATTTTTTTCAAAATTTTTGTGGAATATTGCAAAAATTGTTATTAACGGTACATACCTACTTGCTATAGAACCTTTTTTATTTTCGATTTTCTTGTAAACAGCTTGCTCGTATTGATCCAAATTTTGTACTCAAACGGTCCTTTTAAATTTGAATAATTTGCACACTAGCTGGCCCCACCCGGACCCTCCCGGTTAGTAAATCGCAAGGAAATAACAAAATCAATTGATAAATATAAAAGAATTATATGATAGGTTTCCCTAGTAGTAGCCCGTGTCGTAATAGTTAGTGCGTTCGACTGTCATGCCAGAGGTCTGGGTTCAATACCAGCCGCTTCCACCTTAAGTTTTTTTCAGGGCTACTAACCCTTGCGAGGAAGTGACAAATCCTCCAAGAGTATCTCCTGTGTCCTGTCATAGAAAAGTGCCGCTCACCAGCCGTTCGGATTCGGCAATAAACTGTAGGTCCCCTCCATTCCTGCAGACACGCACACAGAAATGGTTGAGAGTTGTAAGTCACTAGGCCCTGGTTCTTCATAAGCCGTTGTGCCACCAAATTTATTTTTTTTTATCCCTAGTCAATGCCAATAACTTCGAAGTCCAAATGTTATGTTAAAAACAAATAATGGTATAATCTAAACGGATGAAGGACAAAAATCCAAACAAATATACGTTTCACAAATTTAGTATTGAGTAGGCTTATTAGAATTTTAAAAGATATCTGAGAAAATACCAGCGAATAAAAATTCTAAAAATATTTTTGTGGTAGAAATTCATAGAAAAGAAAAAATCGCAAACCCTATATTCTTTTCAAAATTCGGTACATTCGATTTTTTTGAATACGGGAACGCACTTGGACTTAAATAATAAAATTCGAGAATATGGATAGGACAATATTTGTTTGCTTCTCGTATTTTTTTTTTCCATAACCAGAACCGGATACCTATCATAACCGGACAAATTTATGGGAACCGCCAGCGTCTGGTTTTGAGAGAGTTCACTGTACATACATGTATATATAAATATGCGAATTCAAAAAAATAAAAAAACAACGAAATGATAAATCACATGCATGTATATGTACATGTACATACCTACATACATATCGCTCATTAGAAAGGAGACCGTCATAAATCAAAATATGACGGTTTTGAGTTTATTATGTTATTAAGTAAAATATTTTTGGTTTTAGTTTTGTAAAACATTATTTATAGATCATATATGTATCTATTCTGAATTTTACACACGACCATCTTCTTTCTTGCACAACTGTTGTTTTTCCATAGATCCTTCACGAAAACGAAATTTTCCATCACATTTATCTCGAAACACCATATTTTGAATTATGACGGTCTTCTTTTCAATAAGCGATATGTGAATTCAAAAAAACTAAATGGTAAACCACGAAAAAGAAAAATAATTAAACTATACTTGTGTACGAAATTAGCGCTTCTCATATATTTTCCTTTGTGTAAAATTGAGCAAACATAATATTTTAAATTTTTGTTCTAATTTTTTGACAAAATAATAATTTTTTTTTGTCAAAAACTTAGATTGCTGATATCTCAGTACAGCGCAGTGGGTGTAGCTTTTATGTCTAACTGATTGCACTGGTTAACAAAAAGTATATAAAAACCAGCGATGTTTAAATTCATGTAGAAAACTATTTTTTAACTTTTATACGTTAAAGTAGTTAAAAAAACTCGTATATAAGTGTAAAAAACGTAAAAATTCCGTAAAAAACTCGTAAAAAGGTGAATAAGAAGAAAAAAAAAGTAAGTTCCTGAGAAAAAAGAGAGAAAATGAGACGAATTGTCACTATCTGTCAAAATCTTAATAAATAAAGAAAGTTTGCAGTCATTGTTTAATTGTTTATAAGGTGCCAAAAATAGTATTATTAAAGTTACTTCCTCTAAGAAAAAGGATTTTTCTTTTTTAATTTTTGCATGGTTGAACGAGTGCTTCCAGATTAGGCAAAATATTTTCATTAAAATCGAAAGAACAAATAATTAACTAAAGCTTTATAGTGACGAAAATAGATTAGAGAATCTGTTTTTATGAACATATCGAAAAGAAAGTGAAAACCCAAAAGTTTTTTTTAGATACCACACAGAATTATCGGCTCCAACCCTCACCTTTAGTTTTGAAGCTAAAGCCTAGTACGCAGATCGCGCTAAAATTTATCTTCCATACAAATTTCCTCCAAAGATAAATTTTAGCGAGGATATTTAGCTAGGCAGTACGCAGTTCACGCGCTAAATTTTAAAAGTCTCCACTTAATTTAGCAAGCGAAATAATGCTCAACGCATTCTTTCACAGATAAATTTTGACATTTGTGCTCTTAGCAAACGATTGTAGAGATAAGAATTGTAGGGATAAAATTTAGTTTAGCTTGAACTGCGTACTTGGCTTAACCAATTTTGATTTTTTTATCACGTTTTAGTTTATACTTTTTTACATTTTTTACATAAGCTTAGTAAAAAACTAACGTTAAAAACGTAAAGTAAAAAGGTCGAACAACACTAATAAAACAGGTTTGTAATCAAATGCAATATGTTGTGTGAAAATTTCAAAGCAAACGGTGGTTAACTTTCAAAGATTACTTATTAAGGAATAAACGTAGGCGTGTGGGTTCTTAATACTCGTGTTTTTAGAATTCTTTTTTTAAGACCAATCAGGGCGTCCTGTATTTCATCAAAAAGTCTAAGTGACGGACTTGTAAATAAAAGTTAATTTAGCATAAGACGATTTTATGATTTACTAAAACTAAGGCCATGCGAGAATTGAATTAAAATGTCGATTAAATTCTATCCGAGATCAAATTTTTACGTTTTCAGCAAAAGAAAAATCATCTTTCGATAAAAAAAACAAAAAGCGATTTTCAAATAACTACACGTGTATTTTTATAAATACACTTGTAACAATAAATACAAGTGTAAATATAAATACACGTGTTCATACACGGATAATTTGATTACACGTGTAACACGTGTACACGTGCAATAGGGGGCTCTAATATGTATTTAAAAATCCTACAAAAAAATTGATCTGAATTTCATATATAAAAACACTTTAATTTATACTTTACCGAATATTTTCCTAAATAAATTGCCCACGAACTTGCACATTCGTGTGCCAGGTCAACTCAGCTTAACTGAGCGAATTGCATTGTCAGTGTTGCCAATATCAAATTAGAACTGCCAAATATTGAAAGGCGGCACATTACCAACACTGGCATATTAGAACGACTTACGACTTACCCTAAATCTAAAGCAGTTTTATAATTTTTTTTGGCGAAATCTCTCATTTCATTGCACACGTACTATTTGCAAGTGTAATTATACATGTATGTACAAACAAACACATATAAATATACTAAGTATACATAGTCTAATATACTCAAGTCAAAACAAATACTCATACCTATAAAATTTTCACCCACTCCTTCCTCATTTGTCTTCGGCTTTTGGCATTTTCATTAAAACGACATCAAAATCAGGAGTAGGAAAAGTATGAAAAAAAAATCATATAACAGATGAAGAGGAATAGCTCTTAGAGAATTGAGTGAAAATTATGCTTCTGCGGTGACAGCAAAAGATGAAGGACAAGAAGGGATGGTTAGAAATATGATGCAAGAGCAAATCTCCTTCTTCGAGTGGTTCAAATTCAGTCTGGGTTTCAGCATCAGTTTCAGCAATGAGTAAGTGAGTGAACAAGTTGACGTAAATTAAAATTTGTGACAACAGCGGAATAAGCCTTCTATGTGAATTTATTATCTGAGTAGGAAGATGTGTTCCTGCTTTGCTTCTTCTATTCGTCAAGAATAAAGGTTTAAGAAATTTACCCTCAACTTGTCTCAAGAACTCAATAAGGCCTTCATCATTCATAGGCACGTATGGGAATAATAATATTTTGATCTTAATACTGTTCTCGTGGCACTCAGCTTTTTAAACCACCACCCCAAATTATATACAAGATTATACACAACAACACAACATACGACATACCCACAACAATTACGAGGCAAATAACTTTTGTTTTCTCCTCAATTGTTGGGTTTTTTGATTCGAGAATCGTTCCTTTAGAAAATCTTTTCCTTGAAAGTACTCAAATTAAAATAGCTATATCCTTCAAATAGAGATCTAACCCGTACTTCTTGAGTTTTATGTATTTTAGCGCTGTCCAAAATCAAGACACCATCGTTTAAAGATGCGTCGCTCACTTTTTCTGCAAGTTCTTGGAGAAAAGAGCTAAATTTCTTGGAATTGCGTTTGGGTTCATTCTATTTGCTTATGTCTTCGAGTGTAGGTATGTAAATATTAAAAAAGTATTTAGCATGATAATCTTTTATCTGATGGCTGACCCAACTTATAAAACATCAAACTCTTTGATCCCGTAAGAATTTTCCAATGAGAAAAGGAATTTCATTATAAGTCTTCAAAGTCCTTTGATACCAATATTTTTATTCACCAAAAATACTTTCCTCAACCAGGTGAAAGTCGATGTTTTTTAATATTCAGTGCGTTGAGCAAAAACATTTTTGTGTATGTAAAGGACGTCAGTCCTCCCTCACCCCTGTTTCACTTTCTTTTATAAACGAAAATGAATAATAAAATATATGTCCCCATAGGTTTTGCTGTTTTATGTTTCCACCCCAAGTTGTTGCAAACATGACCCAAGATTTCCATCAGATAAGCCATCTTTTTCTTTTGCAGTTGAGTGATTTAGTGCCCACTTTAGGAAGGACTATCAAGATGGGTCATGAAACTTTCTTCACCAGCCATTTAAGTGTTTTCAACTTTGCTTTTTTTTAAAGTATTTTCCTGACGGATGTCGCCGTCGAAGAAGTTATTTTTATTTCCTTAATACTTTAACGTATACACATTTTTGTTGAATCGGTGAAGGATAAGAATCACTAAGCAATTTTGATAATCCCGGGTCAATGATAAAACGTTCATTTTACATATGTAAATCAAAAAGGAGGAATTGACAATTTTTTTTGTTGAATAAAAAGGACTAGCATAGCAATCCAACCAGTAATAAAATTTTCAACATGTCTTTTGCATATTTTATAATGATTGTGAGAGGAAGATTTTCAAAATGCTGGCGAAGGTGATGTAAGTTCGCTTAGCGTATTTTTCTTATTTGATATTATGAGAATATGAATTTTAAAATAAGTATGTAAATATTTGATGAATTCATGGTGATAGTGTTTATGGTGCACTTATTCCCAAATAACTTCAATAGGAACAATTTATTGTTTTAAACAAAACTATTAATTTAGAACAGAAAAATACTTAAAATCAAATGCAGGTAGGTTTTAAGGGTTAATCTTAAACGAAAATTGTTATGAAAAACTATGACCACGAGCACGGTTGGAAAAGGGCTTACTATTGTACTGAATTTTGTACTATTTAATTTTCTCAGTACGCAAGTACCACTTTTCAACATTCAGTACTATTTCAACTACTGGCAAAAGTCCAATTATGAAATTTTTATTAAGTGGGTTTAACGCATCACTCAATTGCTAGTTTGGCGTAAGTCCGATGAAATTCATTCGAGATTTTCATTAAAATTTCAATTAAGATAATCGAAAAATTCAAAAATGTAGGTAGATGCCTTTCGAATGCAGATGTTTGGTGCGGTAGGAACTCAAATAAGGAAAATAATAAATTTTTTAAAACTTTTTTAAACAAGCTGAGTCAGTTTGTATAAAAATCGAAAACAAATATTTAAAAACCCAATTATGTGCTATATCGGAACGGATACCTCGATTAAAAATTTTCTTCTGAACGAATACCTCGATAGGGCTGATTATTTTTGACATGTTTCGGAAGTCAAAGTTCCATCGTCAGGTTCGATTTTATATCATAAAAAGTTCCATCTTCAAAATAGAAATGAAACTTTGACTTCCGAAACGCGTCGAAAATAATATGAAAAAACAAAAGTTGTGACATAGTTTGAATAAATAAATATTTATATTTATAATTTATTAAAGTTTTTATCTTTTATTTCATAAAATAAAAAGTTTGTTTTTAATTTCTTAAGAACTAAAAAAGAGGGAAGATAGAACTTTCCTCCATGCATTTTTTTTCTTAAAATGATCCCAGGGATCGTTCCTGTCCTAAAAACATGTGAACGTTTTATGAAATTTGAATTTTCACTCAATAATTCCAAATATGAAAAAAAGTACGTATCTAGGTAGATAAAAAAAACTGTAAAAATTTTCTTCCGAAAAAATATTTATGTTTTAAAAAAAAATCTTTCCGCGAAAAAATAAGTAAACCAAATATTCCTCAAACATGGGTCAAATATTCTATTATCTTTCCAAAAATATTTAACAACATACCTACTATGATACTGACAAATGCCAGACAAATTTTACCAAAGATACATCTCAGATTTTCTTGAATTTTTAACATAAACTTGTTTTCCGACATAAGTACGAAAATGCATGCGATGCTGCATTGTTGATCTCAAAATCGAGATGGTTGCAAGGGGTCGATGGCTGAATACTCAAACCACATCTTCCTCTAACGATGATAACGTCCAATAAAATATTAAATTCCTATAGAATTCACGATTGGACAAATTTCGGTACTATTTCTTCATTTTCAGTACTATTTTTTTTCTGCTTTCAGTACTATTGGCAAAAGTCGATTTCCATCACTGACCACGAGATAGCGAGAAAATACTACGACTACCTCTACAGCATCCACACTCCACATCACGGCCTCTTTTTCTTTGGGCTAAGATTTACCGAAATTGCATTTTTTACTTTCAATTGAATTTTATATTGAATATTTTTCCACCAAAAACAAGCGAAGAGACCGAAACGATACCGAGACTAGACGACACCATAGAAATTTTTCGATTTTAATGAGACGGAGAGGAGATTTTACAAATTGTTCGTCGTTTTTTCATACACTCTCATATACGAAGAGATCGAAACAACCTACATACACATGTATTGTTTGTATGCAGGCATGTGAGGCAAACTGAATTTTAAATTAAATTTCCTTAAAATTTTGACGCAACGTGATGACGGGAAATGCTTTATTTTGTATAATTTAATTGTTTAAAATTCGTTTTCAAGATATAACAACTGGACACAGATCACGTAAGACGATTCGATTGAACGATCATCGTTTTGACGATTGCTCTCTCTATATTTCACCTCACATATGATAGAGACAGCTATTGCCAAAACGATAATCTTTCAATCGAATCGTCTTACGTGATCTGAGCCCTGTGTATTTCCCCGTTTAGGCAGGAGGGGAAATTTTCTAAAAAATCGACTTGAATTGGAAAAAAAAACTCATTAAAAAAACAACGGCAATCTTTTACAATTCAGTTCCATACTTTTGGTCGTATTAATAAACATTGTCTAACTTTAGACAGCTGTCCAAGTTTTTAAAAAACCTTTCTAATTGTTGCTAAAGTGACTTTTCGTTTTATCTTGCTTTAGACAACGTTATCTACTGTCTAAACCTTGAGAAATGCAATATTTTTTTTATTAAATAAAGCATATTTCCGACTGTTTCGAAATTACTTAGACATAGTTTAAACAGCCAAAAATCTAATTAATAAGACCATTTTGTTTTTAGCTCAAGTTGTTTGAGAGAATAGGTTTATAAATAAATAAATAAATTTGGTGGCACAACGGCTCATGAAGAACCAGGGCCTAGTGACTTATAACTCTCAACCATTCCTGTGTGCGTGTCTGCAGGAATGGAGGGGACCTACAGTTTATTGAGCTGTGTTAACTTGGCCCCAAAAATTGTCTAATTTTTTTAATTTTTTTGTAAAAGATGACCAATTAAATGACCACTTTTGACCACCCATTAAAATTTTTTGACCACCCACAGTTATCGAAAAAATCGATTTTTAAAAATGGGGGGCTAAAAGAACGCTGCCCCCAAAAAATCGATTTTTTCAAATTTGATTGATCGTTATGATAGGTCGCACGGAAGAGATTATTGACCATCCTTTAACTTTTTTTGACCACCCCTAGAAATATTTTTTTTTATTTTTTGAAAAAAAAAATTGAGATTAATTTTTTGTTTAAAATTTTCTCTTAATTTTCTTATTTCAAAAATTTGAAGATACAGATTATAAAAAGAACAAAAATAGCTAAAATGACCACTCTTTAGAATTTTTCGATCTTTTGAAAAAATATTTTTTTCGATTTTTTAAATATGAACATTGTAAAAAACTCAGTTTTCTTAGATAACCATCCCTTAAAATCGCTCTAACTTCTTAAAAAATACTATTTTTAAAATTCTGGCAGATGACCATTGTGAAGAACATACATATCTAAAATGACCACCCTTTAGAATTTTTCGATCTTTTGAAAAAATATTTTTTTCGAATTATTAAGTATGAACATTGTAAAAAACTCAGTTTTCTTAGATAACCATCCCTTAAAATTGCTATAACTTCTAATACTTTTTTTCAATTCTGGCAGATGACCATTGTGAAGAACATACATATCTAAAATGACCAATCTTTAGAATTTTTCGATCTTTTGAAAAAATATTTTTTTCGAAGATACCGTTCTCTTTAAATCGCTCTGACTTAGGTATCAAACAAATTTTTTTTTTTTTCAAATTCTTTAACTTGAAGATTATAAAAATATTTGCAAGGGAATCGTTCTGGAATATAAGATCGAAAAATTCTAAAGGGTGGTCATTTTAGATATGTATGTTCTTCTCAATGGTCATCTGCCAGAATTGAAAAAATAGTATTTTTTAAGAAGTTGGAGCGATTTTAAGGGATGGTTATCTAAGAAAACTGAGTTTTTTACAATGTTCATACTTAATAATTCGAAAAAAATATTTTTTCAAAAGATCGAAAAATTCTAAAGGGTGGTCATTTTAGATATGTATGTTCTTCACAATGGTCATCTGCCAGAATTAAAAAAAAAGAATTTTTTAAGAAGTTAGAGCGATTTTTAGGGATGGTTATCTAAGAAAACTTAGTTTTTTTACAATGTTCATATTTAAAAAATCGAAAAAAATATTTTTTCAAAAGATCGAAAAATTCTAAAAAGTGGTCATTTTAGCTATTTTTGTTCTTTTTATAATCTGTATCTTCAAATTTTTGAAATAAGAAAATTAAGAGAAAATTTTAAACAAAAAATTAATCTCAATTTTTTTTTTCAAAAAATAAAAAAAAAATATTTCTAGGGGTGGTCAAAAAAAGTTAAAGGGTGGTCAATAATCTCTTCCGTGCGACCTATCATAACGATCAATCAAATTTGAAAAAATCGATTTTTTGGGGGCAGCGTTCTTTTAGCCCCCCATTTTTAAAAATCGATTTTTTCGATAACTGTGGGTGGTCAAAAAATTTTAACGGGTGGTCAAAAATGGTCATTTAATTGGTCATCTTTTACAAAAAAATTAGACAATTTTTGGGGCCAAGTTAACACAGCTAGTTTATTGCCGAATCCGAACGGCTGGTGAGCGGCACTTTTCTATGACAGGAGATACTCTTGGAGGATTTGTCACTTCCTCGTAAGAGGTAGTAGCCCTGAAAAAAACTTAAGGTGGAAGCGGCTGGTATTGAACCCAGACCTCTGGCGTGACAGTCCATCGCACTAACCATTACGCCACGGGCTACTACAAGAGAGAATAGGTTTAGAAAAATTAATTTTTAAACTCAATATTTGGAAAAATATTAAAAAACTGTGTCCAAACTGATTTTTTTCATAATTTTACATTTTTAAGTACTGTTTTTGTTTTCAATATTCAATGTTTCTATAAATTCTTAGTCAAACACTATTAAATAGATGATTATGTATTTTATGTCTTTTAGTTTTTGAGAAAATTTTAAAACAACGGAAGGAGAAGTTTGCTAAATAATTAACTTAAAACAGAAAAAAAAAATTATTAAAGCACAACGGTAACCACTACAATGCCCTGATTTACCTTTCTGTTAATTCACAAATCTATTTTTAATATTCTTTTTAAATGAAGTTGGCTTAATGAACAGTTTTTAAAAAAATAATTTTCAAACTAAATTTTTTGAAAATAAAATTAAAAAAATTGTGTTCAAACTGACTTTGTTCAACATTTTACAGTTTTTGTGTTTCATATTCAATGCTCCTTTTAATTTATAGCAAATACTAGAAACTAGATGTTAAAGTGTATTCTAGTTTTTGAGGAAATTGAAAATAACTAAAGTACCTACCTTGAATTCGACGGGAAATAGACCCCCCCTCCCATACGATTTTTTTTCGTCTCGACTTAACCTACACACTCTAGCTTTTTGTCACAGCTTAGGTAAATCACCCTGTATGATGTTGCAATCGTTGTAATTATGTTTTCTTCCCTTTTAATGTTTTCCTTTTTTTCCCCTTTTGCTTCATAATATCGGGAAAAACGGTGTTTTATCCTGAAGCTGGGAACAGTTCGAATATATGTAATAGCAAAGTCAAAAAAGTGTCTAGAGTTGTTATTTGAAAAGACCTCCACAATTTTGCTCTACCGACTTACAATCACGCTAAAAATGCTTGGTGGTTAGAGCACTGCAATGTCATTCTGAAGAACTAGGAATCGAATCTCAGCCTATAATTTATTCAGAAATGTTTTTTAGAGTACCTACTATCTCGAGCAAGTACAAGTAAGTAAGTTACATATATGTGAAAAACCGATAATTTCGATTTTTACCTTTATGGCAAGTACAATTTCACATTTATAATAGATGCCAAAATAAAGATAGTTTAAAAATGTTCTAATGATTTTTTTTTGTATAGGTCATACTATAGGTATGTTTTTCCTGGATTAAAACGGCCGGCGATTAGAGCTATTTGTTTAGGCCCTGTGACCTTGCTCTTGCGGATAAGAATGTTTTTATCCTGGGCGTGATATTGCAAGAGTTATGAGCTCGTTTAAGTCGAAGAACCGTTTATTTCCTCCCTGCAACAGCAGTCTTCTTAGAAAACATGCCGTTAAACTTGTAACATATTGAAATTCTATATTTTTTCCTATGACCTGGCGAAATGTATAAAAAATAAGGACATGGGCGGACATAGAAGTTTGCAATACTTCATGCTCGGGCAAGGACTGATTGTGAGAGTGTTCACAGTTTGATTTCTCGCTTCTATAGTGTTTGTAGGTACATGTACAGTTCCTACTACATGTGGGATTTCCTCAATGATTACATGGTCATTCGACTGTGAATGAATTCAAATTGAAAACTACTGGAAAACCAATTTTGTATCGATGAAAGATGTGTAGGAGAAGGAATGCGGAGAAAGTTTGTAGCACAAACAACCCCAGTGATAAACAAATAGAATTCGGATAGATGGGGAGTGGCATTATAATAAGTAGGGATTGCATTATACTGATGGGAAGCGACACTGTTAAACTTAAGGGTAATCAATATAGTACGGTAAATAAGATAAAGATGGTCAGTCTGGAAGTGGGCTTGTGAGATACGTAAACTTTACAGCATTCACCCTCTATGGGAGTAGTAAAAAGTTAATGTTGCGAAAAACGCCAATCTTTAGGGAACAGTGAAGTGCGAACTGGTAAAGTACAACTTGCTGTTAACATAGCTATGTCCATCAATGTTTCAACAGTAAATACCTATATTGTGCTTATTTATCTGGAAACCACCGAGTAATGTGGTTTAATCTATCCCATTTTGCTCTGTTGGACACGGCTGGCTGAATGAGTCTCAGAAGTCTTAGATGAGCCCATCAGAAAGTAAGATGAATGCATTTTTTTTAAAGAATCAAAAACCTAAATGACTCACTTTATAGACTGTAATATTTACAATAGAAAATACAGTATTCAAAAAAATAAAGGAAACAAACATTTTTTTTTTTAAGATCTGTATCTCTGCAAAAAGTGGACGTATTGAGATGAAACAAAACGGATTCCACAGCTTTATGTTCTTTATATTGAGAAATTTTAGCAGAACATTTTATAAGGTACCGCTATTGCGCCAACCTTAGGCAAATGGATAAGAGAAACATTTTAATTTTGTCTTATTTTTTAAGAGCGTCATTTTATTTGTAAAGTTTTTTAAAATCTTCTCAGTACCGTGACGAACACAAAACTGTTAAAAAAAGTGGACAAACATTGTTATGTTTTCTCTTTTCTATTTTGATCAAATTTCACAATGTTTTAGAACTACATACATATATACAATTTGTTCCTTTAATTTTTTTGTACAACTTTAATCATTCGGTAGGGAAAAACGGTTCGATGGAAACTATGCATTTGCCTTCAAAATATTTAACTAAAAGTCCTACAATTAAGATTTGTACTTAAAATCTATAAAAATTCGTTTTTTTTATATAAAGTTTTGAAAAGGTCTTATAGAAAATCGATTGAACTTGCTCTTAAATTTTATATATTGTCATTTATTGCTAATATATTGTTAACTAAAATTAAAAGATTCTTTTCCATTCAAAACCATATAATCTCGTAAAAATTGTAGTACGACAAAAAAACATTACATTTAAGGTAAATAAGTCTTCGAATCAAAACATTTAGGGGAAGTACGTTCAAAATGACATACATAAGTATACGGACGGACAAAACGACATACCGGTCATATCTTGAATTCTACTGTACTTATAAAACCACCTCCAATGTAACTAGTTAGCTTTGAAGATTTTGTAAATCCTTTGAAAATTCTGGCTCATTTGACAGCCATGGTGTCGGCGTAAAGAAATAAAACATTATTTAAGAAGAAAATAATTTTTTGTTGGTTCGGGATAGTGTTTTGGATTTTGGTGAGTTTATGCAGTTTTCAATTAGTTTTTTTTAATCATATCTATAGTTCATGACAAAATTGATAATATAAACTCACAATTGACCATATCAGCAGAGTTGTATGGAATTTATTAACAAAATTTTGTCAAAAGTATGATATGGACAAAATTACATACCATAACCACGGACAAAATGACATACCTTCGTATACGAATATTGTTTCAATTTTAGCAATAAACATGCCTCGTAATTATAAAAGGACAACGGATCGTCAGTCTTGGAGAGTTGAGTCAATGGAGAAGGCCTTTGAAACTAGGGCCAAATCATCGCATCAGTGAGCTCTTTAGGTAACTGAATTATTTCAAATGGCACTACTCTTTACAATGTATTTAAAATGGAGCAGTAATGCAATGCCAATGTAATATATTTCAGTGACGTATTGTCCACGCACCGATGATGCGGGAATTCAGCCCCTGTATAAAATGCAATCGTTAGGCCCATGCATCTTGTGCGGACGTGCCAAAAAGCACTAACTCTTTAGCACTTTTACTTTTTTCAAAGCTAGTTTTACTGAAGAACTAGTTTTGTAGGGGTATCGAGTTTTAAGTTTTTCAAAAATAATTTCGGCCATATTATTGACTTTCTTCAAAGCTATAGTTTTGCTGAAAAACTAGGGGAGCGGGTCAGAACTCTGGCTATCAAAATCCTGTATGACCAAAATTATGTTTTTTATTTTTTTTGAAAATACTGTACGACCAAAATTCTGTTTTTTAGAATTATGTATTTCAAAATTCTGTATATCCAAATATTTGTATATTCAAAATGCTGTAAGTGTAAAATTCTGTTTTCCAAAATACTGTTTTTCCAAAATTTAGTTGTTTGTTTTTTTTTTTTTTTTGAAAAAAAATCATAGTAGGTAATAAAAAATTTGAATTGCAGTTATAAATTTTATTATAGAAACAAAAATAAAGCGAACAAAGTAAATTATTTACTTACAAAACTATAAACATCACATACTCTTTATAGTAATCTATTATAATTTTTTTCCATATTCTTAGGTTACTCGAGGAGCCACAATACCTAAATTTGTCATGATTGTATTGTTGTGATTCGTAATTATTTTCATTTAAGTTTGTATGCATGTTACATTTTAAAATTTTTAAATCAGTTTTTATTACAATGAGGGAGGTACCTTACCTACTACTATTGAAAAAGTTGGTGAAAAGTCAATTCGTTTATACTTAATGATTTCACTATTGAATATTCCTCACATAATAAGGTCGTGGATAAGCAACTCCCAGTTACCTACTGATTTCACTATTGAATTTTCATCACATTTTTCATCGATTGTAATATAAGCAGATGAATACCTAAGCGTGGTCCATTTATGAAATGATTTCTCTGTTTAATATTTATCATATTTTACATCGTTTTCCAAGCTGGCGAAAAAGTAACTTCCAACGGACCAGTGATTTCGTTGTTGAATTTTCACCGTGAAAGTGGCATGTGCCTACCGCCAATAACATGCATATGTTAAATTCATTAGAGAAAATAGCACAAAAGTGGAGGGTGTAGCTTCTTTTCCTCAAGGAAAACGCAGCTTGTTCAGCACTGAATTTTTAGAAAATTCCTACTGGGTATAATTGATACAAACATTTTTGAGTGGAGTAGAAATATTTTGTTATTTACCTATATTTACTTACACATTTTTACTTGCAGATTTTTTTACATTATCAAAACGATTTCTTTTAAATACAGAATTTTTATATACAGAATTTTGACCATACAGAACTTTGTGTAACCTGAATTTTGAAATACAGTATTTTGAAATACAGTATTTTAAAAACAGTATTTTGACCCTACATTATTTCAACCCTAACCCAAAAACTAGTTTTATAGGTGTTTCGAGTTTTAAAAAGTGTAAATCTCGATATAGTTGTTCACCATTTAGAGTAGTGTTTATAAAATTTTGTGTTCACTATCCCTATTGGATAGTTCACTCTACCGAGATTCACTATATCGAGCTTCTACTGTATTGATTTAGTTTAAATGTCAAAATATGTATGTATATTTTGATTTAGGTTTGGGGTCGAAATACGGTAGGGTATTTCAAAATACTGTAATTCAAAATTCTGGTTATACAAAATTCTGTATTTTAAAATTCTGTATGGTCAAAATTCTGTATGAGCGCACTTTTTTACATTATCAATACAGAATTTTGAAATAAAGAATTTTATTTTAAATAAAGAATTTTACTCATATAGATTTACTTAAATACAGAATGAGCATTGAAAGTTTGAATGAAATGAAATCTTATATTACAACAATTTTCCTTGTACTATCTATATTTCTATTAAATTGGAATGAAAACAAAATTCGGAAAGTTGCTACACTTAAGCCTCATTATACAAATTACGGACATTACGTACATGAAATTTGGTTATAATGAAAAAATACCCTAAAAAAAAAAATAAATAAATTTTATGGCACAACAGCTCATGAAGAACTAGGGCCTAGTGACTTACAACTCTCAACCATTCCTGTGTGCGTGTCTGCAGGAATGGAGGGGACCTACAGTTTATTGCCGAATCCGAACGGCTAACGAGCGGCACTTTTCTGTGACAGGAGATACTCTTGGAGGATTTGTCAATTCCTCGCAAGAGGCAGTAGCCGTTTTTCTTTTAAATAAATAGATGGCGAGGCTGGGGATCGAACCTTAGACCTCTGGCATGACAGTCCATCGCACTAACCATCACGCCACGGCTACTACACCCTAAACAAAATATAATAAATATCCCCAAAATTGGAGAAATTACCCCATTTTCAAAATGAAAAAATGACCCATTTTTCATACTGAAATTTAACCGAAAAATTAAAAAAATGAAAAGAAGCCCAAAAACAGTGAAAAATTACCCCTATTCATAAAATATTATAAATTTTTTGATGTTGTTGCTTTTATATAAATTTTTGGGAAAAATGTTCATATTTTGTTTGGGGCTATTTTTCAATATGGGGCCAAATTTCATGTAGCTATTTTGTACCTTTAATTAAAAATTGATCATATTAAGGGTATGTGTCCCTTTGTGAAATAGGTTGGAGCTTTGCGCTAAACTGTATAGCGTTCACAATTTTGCGAATATTTTAATGAAACAAACGGTAATCGATTGGAAATAAGTTGAGCAATATATTTTTGTGGCTCTAAAAAAAAATAGAAAATTATATATGCCTCAAAACCGCCAGACAGATGGAAAAATCATAAAATTTAGTGAGATGCTTATAGGAATGATAGGGAAATTGGTTAAATATTACTTTTTTATTTTTTTTACATTTTTTTTCTAGAGACAATTCATCTCAAATTGACAAATGGGTTTTGTTTTTTCTATATTTTTTTTATTTATTCCCCAAAAAAATGTACAAAACTGTGAAAAATGAAGAAAATTTACAAAGAGATATGAATGCATTATTTGATAAAACTTCTGAAGTATAAAAGGTAACGAAGTCAAATTAACGGTTTTTCAAAGCTTATATGTATGTGCAGTTGTTTTTATTTTTCTTTCATTTTTTTTTTATTTTTTACAGTAACTTTTTAGAGACAAAAATACAAAATATACTCCTTTTTTCCTAATTATTTCGTTTGACCCCCTGGGAAATTGAGTGTTATATTTTTTAAATTTCCTAAATGTTTTTTAAATCAAAGAATCATATGTCTTGAATGCCTAATGGGTTTAAGAAAAAAAAAAATATTTCGTATAACATGCTAAAAAATGCAATTCAATGTGACACTATTCGTAATGCCGTGGTTAGGCAAGGACAGCCAATACAATTACCACATATTTTTTTTATTTTTTTTTGGTATTTTGTTTATTAAATTTAAAAAACAAAATAATATTTTCTCTCATGGTTTTTTTAATTTTAATTTTGAAAAAGTTGTCCATTTCGCGTTTTTTTACCATAACAACATCATTGCTCACGCACACAAAGAAGTTTGGTTCACCACACTGGGTAGTGTGGTGATGCATTCTCTTTTTCCTTATTCTCTTTTACAAAACAAGTTGTTTCGTTGTTTGTTTGGTATCAGCTCTCGATGGAAAACCATAGTATGCATACAAATATAGTATGTGAATCGCCAAGGAAGATAAAAAAAGATGTCATGAAAAAAATATGGGTTTGTTATGTACGTATGCCTTGTTTTGTTTTTTTTTTTTAAACACGTAGATTTGGTGGAAGTTCGTGTTCAATTCGGAGGTGGGATCGTTGCAGGAAATTTGGATGAATTTTGTGTAGCTTGTACGTAGGTACGCTAGTCTGTTAGAAGGTTTTTCTGCTTCTTTTGGGAAAAAAAAATTATGATGGGTATTGCGGGCCGATTATAGAAGAGTTTTTGTTCTTTCAGTGTTTTTCCTATCTTCTATTGGAAAAATACATTGGTAGGTACATGTTAAAGTCAATTAGTAGCATTATTATTGTGTAATTGAATAGCGATCCCATTTCACTTTGAGTGGAATACATACTGCGCTAAGCATAAAATGATAAAATGTGTCTGGTGGTTGGTGCCAAAATATATGTAGGTATATTGTAAATGTACCTACATACATAGGAATATTTATCAGTAGACAGGAGAAAGACGATCGCATTTTGTTGTTGAAGAAAAACTAATAGGTAGACCCTGAAAATTGGACTTTCACTTCAAAAAATGACCACAAGGCTGAAGTTTGGTAAAGAGCTTTTTTATGTATTAAGCATTTTTCAAAAAGTATCAGTTTTTTTTTTAGAAAAAATGTGAAGGTAAAAGTTGCAGCATATGAAATCGTACAAAGAGAAAAGCTTACACTTATTTTAGAGGATTTTCAATAACTGTGAAAAAATATCTTTCGTAGTAAATTTAATCCAAAAAAAATGTTATGATAGCATGTTACGTCTGTCCATTATAAAAAAAATGCAGTGGTTAGGAAAAAGCCATCACCTTTAAAGAGGTGATGATTTTGTTTGCATTTTATAGTACCTAACTCGTTTGAAAAAACTTTTACAAAATAAAAATATTTAAAAATTTAACAATTAAATGTAAAGAAATCTTAATCTTGATATCTTTGAAGGCTTATGTCATTGAGTTGTATAAAAATGGATATTTATCAAGGCTTAATTATGTTCTTAACTTGGATAAATTTTGTATCCAGTAAATAAAATAAGCCCAGTGCCAGGCTAATGATAAACTGTATGGTTTAATTGCTATGGGACCTACAAGTCAACAGATATCTTTTTTTTTTTCTAGAGACATTCGAGATAAAATACAGTTTTGAACAATTTTTAGTAGTTTTTGTATTTTATGTTTACTTAAAAAAAAGCTTCAATTAAATTTTTTTACAGACTTTATCAATTATAAATTAAAGTTTTATGTATGTAGGTACCTACCTAAATACATAATTTGTACTGGCCTATTTGTTAAAAAAAAATTGTACCAGATTTTATATGTATTTGTATATGTATGTAGAATATGTACATATGAAATTATTTGTTCCCTAGATTTTCGAGATGAAAAACAATTTTCAAGAATTTTTAGCGGTTTCTTTGGCAGTTTTGTTTTGCTTAGAAAAAAATATCCATTCCAATTTTTACAAACTCTTATCAATTTTTAACTATGGCAAAATTAAAAATTATTTTGAAGACGATATTATTGTTTGTTTTCGAGATATTCCAGTCGAAAAATATTTTTTCAACAATTTTTAGTAGTAGATTTATTTTCTTAAGTCTTATCTATTCTTCATTATCTATAGAATGTAATTGAGCTGAAGTCGATAGAATTATTTGTTCTCGAATAATAATAAGAAAATATTTAAGTAATCGAATTTTTTTGACAACCCTTTTTGCACTTTATGACGTTATTATGTATCTGTAAAATCAAATCTATTCGAAGCCCATGGCTTTATTTATTCTCAAGATATGGTCGACGAAATGAGGTATCACGAACGTAGCCACGAGATATGGGTGTACATGTATGTACATAACATTTAACAAATAAATCACATCGACATATCAGACAAATCGGACCAATTAGGTGCAATAAGTTCTCATGGGAAGTTAATATATACATACATACCTTACTACTTATACACAACACACAAATCTGCTTACATATGTACCTACATCTAATTTAAACGGCTCATATCCCAGCCTCGCCAATATCTGCAACTTCTATTGATTTTTTTTTTAAATTCAATCTCCACACTCCATGTCAAATTAGGCCCATCAAATGCATTAGCATTCTTTTTCCATTTGATAATAAAACATAAATACATACCTAAATAACATAATAAAAACCAACTGGCTAAATATTAGTAAGTTTGGTTTTCCAACTTCTCGTTGGTACAGTAGATGATGGATATGAGAAAGTCCCATTTAAGAAAAACACGCTTATAACACAGACATTCCAAAATATCATGCACATTCCCATAAAGATACATGCTAAATACACCTCATATAAGAAAAACGTATATAAGAAAAACACTGATATAAGAAACTTAGTCTTTCACTACATAGAAAATTAAACTTTTATAAGAAATTTTCCCGTGTACACTTCTAAATGATGCGCCGTGTAAGTTTCACAAAATTTCTGAACCCACCCTTATTGAATTGCCAAAGAATTGACAAATTGAAGATCGGGGAGAAAGAAAAAAGACCATACATTTGACTTTTCTTATAGGCATTTTTATACTAGTATCGCCCAGCGGCCAACAAAAAATGACACTCTAGTAAGGAAAATAAAAAGTTAAATTATAAGGGAAAACTAATTCTTCAAAACCATCAATGACTAACTTTAAAACCAATTCAAAGTCTGGTGGACGGTCATACGCCACCATGAATGTGCCTAAAATTTGTCAATTTGGTATTTGAATTTATGAATTTTTTTTTACCAATGGTTGAAATTCGACCACATACAACAAACAAAATTAAATAACCGTTACTAATCTAGACTTGTACTAAATTTTTGGTGTATCAATTGGTTATAAATGTACCCCAAAAAGAAGTTGATTTTCTGCAAACTTTACAGCCGTCAGCTATAACCTCTATCAGTTTCATTGAAATCCTTGGATTTTTTGAGTTTTTTATATCCGTCATCTACTGTACCTAAATTAAGAAAAAATTGACTTAGGAAAGGTACGACATATTTTTTTTAGAAAACATAAAATAGAGAAGCTCCTATTTTTTTTCCTTTTTATAGGTAATTTGTTCAACCCGAAAAAAAAAATAATACCACCGCGCTGCGCTACACCAACCAATTCTTTTAGAAAATTATAAAAGGTATTCTTTTTTCTTCATAATACATATTCACATATCACACCATACCCATAAGGAAAAAACAAATCCATCCATACCTTACCTACCTCCTGCTCCTACCCTTCTGGTATCTGGTTAGAATCGTTATTTTCTCTAAATTGTATGTCTAATTGTAAATACATAACAAGTAGGTACATTTGCTTCGTCTGCGGGTACATTTGCTTCGTCTACGCTTACTCGATCGCTACCTGTTTTTTTTTTCTTTCTTTTGCTTGAGTCTTGTGCGTAGTGCTTGTGCGTGAAGGCTGTTTCACAATGCGGCGAGAAAACGAGACGTCAGCGTGACGAGATCTCTTCACAGTTGTTCTCTCTTTAAAACGAGTTTCAAACAATGAATTAATACATAATAAAGTATTTCTCGTCGTCACGTTGCGTCTTTTTTTCAATTTTTCGAACTTTATGACGTGACGAGACGACGAGAAATGCTTGGTTATGTATTATTTCACTGTTTTAAATTCTTTTTTAAGAGAGAGAAACTGCGAAGAGATCTCGTCACGCTGACGTCTCGTTTTCTCGCCGCAAGGCTGTTTCACAATGCGACGAGAAAACGAGACGTCAGCGTGACGAGATCTCTTCGTAGTTTCTCTCTCTTAAAAAAGAATTTTAAACATTGAAATAATGCATAATAAAGCATTTCTCGTCGTCTCGTCACGTCATAAAGTTCGAAAAAATGAAAAAAACACGCAACGTGATGACGAGAAATACTTTATTATGTATTTTTTCGTTGTTTAAAACTCGTTTTAAAGAGAGAACAACCGTGAAGAGATCTCGTCACGCTGACGTCTCGTTTTCTCGTCGCATTGTGAAACAGCCTGCATTGTGAAACAGCCTTGATTCTCTGCTCTCTCACTCTCTGCACCATCCACCATCGTTTGCGATTAAAACAGAGTACAAGCAGAGTATAATTAAAATTGCAATGCCGAATCTGGTGAAGAGAGCTTACTAACACATTCAAATTCATTTACATGAATTTTGAGTTGGCTGGTCGGGTACACCTACCCTTAAGATGTCAATGTAAAACCTCCTCAAAATACTCAAATTCCACAATGAATTTTGCAAATAAATTATTTCAGACTTGTACCAAAATTTGCTGAGGAATTCTAAGTTTCATCGTTAAATGCTACAATTCGCATATCGAGGTTTAACAGAAATATATCCACGAAAATAGAGTTAATAAAACGTTGGTTACAAATAAGTCTCCTACTGGTTTTTAAAGAGATCGCACTTGAATGAATTTTTGTACAAGTAAATGCAAAAAATTCTATTTGTACTTGTACGTGCCTAAAATGATATTGTAAAAAGTTTTTTCTTCAAAATATAGAACTTGGACATAACCAGCATTTTGAAAAACAGAATTTTACACTTACAGCATTTTGAATATACAGATATTTGGATATACAGAATTTTGAAAAACAGAATTCTGAAAAACAGAATTTTGGTCGTACAGTATTTTCAAAAAAAGAAAAAACAGAATTTTGGTCATACAGGATTTTGATAGCCAGAATTCTGACCCGCTCCCTTTGATTTAAATGTCAAAAATTTGTGAAAAAAACTAGAAAACCATATAGAACTAGTTTTCCGTAAAACTAGCTTTGAAGAAAGTTAATAATATGTCCGTAAGAATTACATTTGCAAATTATTTATGCAATATGAACCTGATAAGGTTTATTTTCAAAAAGTTTTTCGAACAACAAATTCTAACATATAATTAATTTATGTTAGCAAGATAAAACTTTTGTTTGCATTTATATTTTAAACTTAAAAAAGTATTGTAAAATGTGTACAATGAATTCAAATATGACATAATAAATATAACATAAATAAATAAATACTCTAGATAATTTTTTGTTAATAAAAAACTTCCCCTAAGTGGATACAAAAATTATAACAAAATAAATGAAAAAAATATTAAATTTTTTTTCTCGTCTTACTTCTTGATTGCTCAATAATGGTACGCACTTTTCTTACTTTTTTGAAAATTCAACAAATGTTCCTTGTTGTTTGTTAATGCACGTTATGTTGGATTATTTTAATTTGTATAGCTCTGAAGTGTAACATCACGGTTGTTTAATTCAAATGTTACTTTTCTCACATCATTATTTTTCAAAGAATGTAGTCATGGAAAATTTGTTCGAACCTCTCTCTTTGAATCAGCAAGAGATTTTCGGTATGACTAAAATTTGGTATAGGTAATACTATGTTTCCACCGAAGGTTTATCTCAGTTTAGATTATATAAATCTATTTGGTGTTTCCACCGCACAAAAAGATTAAAAAGGAGATTTATTTTGACAGTATGCATATGTTGTTTCACTTTTTCTAATGGAGTTGGAGTGAGGCAGAAATATTCATGTATATCCCCTTTCCAAAGAATGCATTCAGTGTGAGAAAATATAGGCCAGTTCGAGTTTTGTAACTATTGGACCTATGAAGATTTAACAAGATTTGTTTCAAATCTTCGAGATTTAGGAAATAAATTTGTATGGTAAATCTTCGGGATTTGGAGAAGATTTAGGTAAATCTACTCAAATCTCCGTTTTATAGTCGGTGGAAACGTAGTATAACCTATTCATGTAAATATGCTGTGAAAGCCATTAAAACCAAATAATTTGGCATGACTTCGTTGAGCCTATCTTATCGAAAAAAATGGTTCTAGAGTAAAGTGCCTGGCAGTTGAGCTTCCATTGAATCTTCGTATAAAAGGCTTGTAGAATCATTTGAATCTTTCACTAAATTTCAAACCAAAATAACTTAGTTATTATAGTTCTAAGCTCTTGAACCACAAAGAACAAATCCAGTTGTACATATTATTTAACATATATTTTTGACATGTGCGCTTTAACTCTGTGAGTTAGTACCATGAAAGGATTTTCGGCGGACAAACTTTAAGCAAACTAAAGAAAAATTTACTAACTGCTTTGTGATTATTCTATAACAAGCTATTCTACAAGAGCTAAATCTATGGACAGAGGCAAAACCATCGGGATCATAAAAGTGTCACCAAGTTTGCGGCCAAATTCATGTGGCAACTATAGTTTGCTACATATTGCGCACTTTCACCGTTAAATTTCGAATAGAGGTGGATATTGTATTATTTTTTGTTTGCTGTCCTTCGCCTTCCCTGTTCAGTGTTACGGCTGGTTATGCATATAGTGTGAACTGTGAAGTGTGAAGCATTTTGTATTTGTATCGGCTAGCGGTTACGGTTTTTCTTTTATCTGCTTCCTGATTTATGTGGCGTAAACTTTCAACCGGACTGGTTTGATACAGTCTGCTTTCTGGTTTCTATGGTTATTCCCTTGATCTCTACTTTATGCATAATATTATTGTCTCGTCCTCTTTTGGGTTAATTTTGTTATACCTACCTATATAGGCAATTTTTTACGTCATTTGTGGTCAGTTGTCGTCAAATGGGTTCAGTTGTTCAGTGTGGGTGGAGTGGGTGTGTTAACAGAGTTTTATCTCGACAACTTTCCCATGAAAATAAGTCTTCACATATTATACAGGCAGAACAGTTCGAAAACATATGGCGTCCATGTTGTAAGAGACAAATATTGTAACAAAACTACCGCAGCTGCTATGGCTACTTTATCGTTCAGTGCAGAGTTTAAAAGTGCTCTCTATGCGGACAAGTATCAAGTGGTTAATTTATGTGATGTCCTATGTTGAAATTTGTAAGAACATATACATTATACAAACATGTATTATTGTATACTAAACTACTATCTAATTGAAAAAGCCAGGCTTAATAGAAACCATTTCATGGTGAACACAACAATCAACAATTTATTCCAACGAAAACGGACTCTAAATTGGCAATTAATCAACTGAAAGTGACAGAGTGGCATGTAGTCAAATTAGCACGGTTAGTTGCGAAACGCGCGAAACGGATACCCCTCTAATTTCCGAATGATGTAAAATATTTTCACATAATTACCTACCTATACTAGGGTTTCGAAATTAAGCAATAAAATTGATTTAGCCAAGTGCATAGATTGCTGGCACGCATACTTCGTACCTACATATTGTGCTCAAAAGAATAAAGGACCGTCCTATAGAAGCAAGAACCAAATAACAAATCGTAACTTATGGAACATGTAGGTACAGTACATATATGTGGAATGTATATTAGCTACCTGGGTTGTTTTGGGTAATGTGGAAATTTTAACGAAGTAGAATCACGAACAAGGGTGTCAAGTCAAGTGATATGGAACTTCATATATCTATAAGAAGCTTAATAAAAGAGCTCATAAAAATGTCAAGGGGCTGTGACAAACGAGGTGGTAAGATATACATATAGGTATATATTTGTATATGTTCGTATTATATAGAACTAATTTTACGGTCGCTGATGGTCCTCTCCGTTTCTCTTCTATGGCCTATGCCACGTGTAAGATAATTGTTTCGAGATTTTGAGTGTTTGCCGATAAGATTCGTTGATAGACATAACAGTATAATAATATGTATAAGATACGGTGAAACCTTTCTTTTAAAAACTTAGAGTGCAAGCTATCTAGACCGATTGTTTTCGACTAGATAGTAGACATGCTTTCAAAACATCGACTCCTTCCAAAGATTTATTAACCATAGTCTTCTGAACAATAAAAAATATTAAACGGGAAGCCTTTATCTTCGTTAAGTGACAAGTTGGAAGAAATATTTTATGAATTCCTAGATAGTATATTTTAATTGCCAACAGCCCTACAGTATTATGTTTTTTTTTTCGTTTCTTGGAGGATTCAGATAATAACGAACGAAAAAATTTATAATTTCTACAATTTTTCGAAAGGAAGATAAATGATGAGCCTGCCCTTGTGCATTCCGCAATCGGAGAAGAAAAGAGTTATAGGAATTATTTAAACAGAATTTAAGGAAGAAAATTAGAAATCAGAAACTTTTACAAACTATGTTTAAACACTCAAAAAGCTCGTTTTAAAGCATGACCTTGAAATGGGAATATCTGAAAAAACTTGACGTGATAGAGTTTTTCTGACTTTGAATTCGAGTTCAGCACACCAAAAAAACTTTTGAAAAGTGTACTTGTTCCTTTCGGCAACAAAACAAAATTAATTTTGCTGACCAGTGTAATTATGTATTTACCTTGCATATAGGTTATGTATACAGTTGATAAACATAAGTAAATCTAGATCTAAATCTAAGACAAGACAAGACAAGACCTAAAGTCTTTTAAAAGCAGGTGAATTCCACAGCAATAGTAAGAAGGAATAGAAGGATAAGAAAGAATTTTTGTTGGCACAGTCGAAGTCTACTGAAGAATAAAGTCCCACGGGTGGCGTCCAGTTGAAACTGGGGGTATACAAAACAAATTCTGCCTAGATTAAGGCTTGAACCAAACCTATAAGTTAGCGGTACAACACTCTATCCACTGTATATATATATGTATTGTTTTTCGAGAAAATTAAATCTATCCCCTGCATATATGTATATGTATTGTTTTTCGAAAAAATTGGTCTGGATCTTAAGCCACCATGTTAGATTCAATGAAGAATCAGTCTGTAGTGAATATCTTGGGCATTTTTCACATTTTTCATTTCTGTGTAGGTGCTTTAAATACAGAAAACACTAAAAACAGTTTTGTTAGTTTCAATCAGTTTTTTTTTTTTCAACTGGTGTACGTCAGTCCTAGAAGTTCGTTAACTCGGTCTGTCATCATACTTATTCACCGATGCTAAACTTTTATAATAATGAACCTTTAAAAATCCTAAAATAGTATATAATGTATTTTTATTACGTTATTTATTATAACCAACATGATGGAGCCATCAAAAAAATATGTAATCGCCTTTTCATACCAGTTGAAACGGTTTCATTTTTTTTTAATTTGCCTACAAAAAAACAACCTATAATTATTGTATCTAATCGATTCCATTTTACAATTTTTCAACAGTTGACTGACCTGATTTTTTCGTCCCCGTAAACAAAAACAAAAATCTAAGATACTTTTCAGAATAATTCCCAAGTGGCACTTCAGTAACTGCCACCCTTTCCCATTTCTCCTCGCTTATAACAGAAAAATTGACTAGAAACAACAAATAGCACGCGATTAGCCTGAGGGAAGAATCCATTAAAATATTTCTCGGTTGATGGTTTATGGATTTCTCTTCAGGCTCTAAAAGTAGGTTTCAGGTCGTTTTTTTCTTATACTCTTATAATATACAAAAAAGGAGCTTTGTTGTTGTCTGCTCCTGTTAAACACAATATCTTGTAGGTATACAACTTTGAGAAAGACCCGAAAGATGCAGGATGAAAATTACATCACTCTATTCGAGTGCTTGGCCAAGAATTTCTACAGAAACCTTAAAAAGTCTAGTGACAACTTTTTGTTTTCAACACAGGATACCCCCCTTTTTCCAAATGATCATGTTGCACTCCTGATGGTAAATGTATCCTTGGAGCATTTTACATCCTCGCGAAATCTTTATCAAAAGGAAGAAGTGTTACAAACTTTTCTTCGTTGCAACAGTGTGTGGCATACATAAATGTGGAAATTTTTGTTCCTGATGGGTTTTAAATGAAGTTCTTGTCAAAAATGTTAACATTATTATTGTTTTTAGAAGAGATGTTTCGCATATGGCTCTTATATGTTCTTAAACATAGTGAAACTTAAAAAAGAGGACATGATTTTTGCCTTGTTGACATTCTGAAACACTTAATATTTACATATACATATGTCAAGGAGCTAGATTAATTTAGGTAATACAAATTATAAACTTAGGTGTGAATTATGAATGTAGGTACAATGTACTGTACAAGTTAGTGCCTGGGCGTGAATCTATAGATATTATATCAGGATGAATGGATTTTATAAAATATTTAAAGAAAAACTTTTATGAAATCCTTTTAGAGACAGGGGGTGACCAAATATGGATTGAAAAAACCAAGACAAGACAAGACAAGACAAGACAAGAACGATGTGTTTACTAATGGGATAATGTTGTCACACATGCTAATCCATGTGAACCTCCCTAATAAAAGATAAGGATTTGACGTCACCAAAAGGGTAGCCCCGAAATCCGTGCAGTTTGTTCTTTAAATTATTTCCTGAACGCTGCCGTTTGACATTTCCCTCATTTTCCATAAATGATTTTTGCAGTCAGACAGTGAAAACTTATTCAATTTAATATCTTCCCTCTAGCTCACTCCATTCCTGCAGATAGTTTTAAGTCACTAGCTTCCCCATGAGCGGTTGTGCCACCAAATAAATATTATTTAATTTATTTGCGGTTAAATAATTTCTTCGTTTCAAAAATGTCTTTGTTTGTAAGCGTACAACTCGGCTAAAAATCATCCGATTTGCATGGAGATTGTTTTGCTGAATTCGTATTGAACCAGGTAAAAAAGTAGGAGCCGATAATTGGATATTCCGACGGGAAAAGTCGGAAGTTGTGATGATCCGAAGTGCTTTTTACGTGGATGATAGCGATATTTGAAAATTCAATTTTGTATGAAAAGGATAATGATAAATGAAAAAAAAAATGCGGAATTGGCCATCAGGTAATTTTTTTCTTGACCAAAATGGGGTAACAGTGGGTGTCTATGTCTATATATGATATAGTGTGCTCTTATGCTCTTCTCTCATTTTTAAGTCGATTAAAGTAGTTTGTTTGCATTTCGGAAAGACGTATGCATTGTATCTTTCATATTTCGTTAATTATATGACAATTTTGATATCACTACTTTTCCATTGGCTATATCTGTGCCGAGATTTAGTTAATACGTAATCGCAGCGAGTGAGTGAGAATAGTCATTTTTCACTGACAATCGATTTATTTTGCAAAAGTGAGTGAGTGAGCGAGTGCAATGAAATGTCAGATTACTTGCCGGATATTTCAGCGGTGACTTAATGTATGTGTTGGTAAATTTAAATGTGTTGGTAGTGTTCATAATTTTTTGATTTTATCAAAAACTGAAAGACCTACAACTATCTAGTTTTTAGCGTTCGACTAAGAATGAACAGCAGCAATAAACACTGAACTTAAATTTAGCACTTAGCTACAAAAAATTTTGCAAATAAAATCATTACAAATTTTTTTCTTCAAAACTTTAAATTCAAATTCAATTTTTTCATAAACTGTTAAATAAAAAAACTTGTTTTAGCAACAAAATCCGTTGATTTTAAATAATTATTATTAATGCACTTTACGTCAATGCTTTAGAAAATGGTCCCTCCCTTATAAACGGGGGGACATAGACCCCCAATCCTAAACTATTTTTTTCTTAGTACACTGTCTGAAAATTATTTTACAAAGTCATGGTCAGTAACTTGGAAAAATCCATTCTACTTTTAACCTTTGAAGAAACAGTATTTTTCATAGTGAACGCAAACACGCTGCAAATAAATTAAATTAGGAAATTCTAACCCTCGCCACCTGTTTTAACCCCATAAACTTTCTTCCAAATCATCAATGGAAAAATTTTGAATACATACACTTACTCTTTCTGTTATTTCTGGGTAAAATTGACCAATTGACCGATTTTTTAGATTTCTTGACATTTCTCCACCCCCCATCTTCCTTAGTGCTGCTCCAAGCGAACATATAAATATAACATTTTTTGTAGGAAATTTAATTTGCTTTAATTCCTTGGTGCAGACTTTTCACTTAAGCCCTTGGTTCACAAAGTATTCGCGAAAACCTAAAAAAGGGGACCCCCTCTTCTGGCTTAAGCTCGTGGGCCTGGGCTGAGGACTTTTGGTATGTTGTACCTGAGGGTCACCCCTACCACTTAATAAAATAACCCAGACTACACGATTTATTTCATTTATTTTTCCTTCGTTGATTGGACTATTATTTCAAATTGAATAGTAAAACACGACATTCTGCTCGACACCAGAGAGGTGCGACTGCGAATTTAAAATATTACATACTTATGTACAGTACATACATAATCTAGTAGATGCGAAAGCAATTAAGCAACTTTTGATTTAAAAATTATGAATACCATTCCACTATATTCTACTCGAATACGTTCTGGTAAATAATTTTAATTAAAACTACAAACAAGAACTCGCTCAATTGACAAACAACCTTTAATATACACTTCATAGCAACACCTTACCGTATACCTCTTACCTCCAAAAAAATCCTACATCACAATTTACACCCGAAAATAGTTAAATAACCCTGTTTATCCTGTTTACTAATTGAAATGTTAAGTATTCACCGGACCGGGAAGCACCAGGACTTCCGTTTCGACACACCGGTCTGCAAACGAGTGACAATTATTTACACAGTGAGAGCGAGTACACCTGTCCAATGTCAATCCGCTTGGTCCAACAAAACAATATAAAAAAAGGGAGTCAGCCAGCACGGGGCAGTTGTTTATGCAGTTTCAACTGGATCCCTCATCACACAGACATTAGGTGGGCCCCAAGAGTAATTAGAATTAAGTTGATATTTGTACATTGGAAATGCAGAATGATGAATAAAAAAGTCTGGCCTAGGTGTTAAACTTTGAGGCTCGTCTAGCGGATGGAATTGTCCCTGTTATGTTTTTGGGAAAAGTTTTTTTTTATTTATTTGCATGTCTAGTGGAGTTATTTTAACGGCTTAAATTAAATTTCCTGTCATGTCGGTTAGAAAGTACGATTCACGCAAAGCCAAAAAATGTTGTTATATCGACACAAACATTATGTAAAGTGAATAAGTATTGCATTTTTATCGATAAATACTTGCATGTTCAATGTGTGTTAGTGTATATCTTAGTGTTTTTTTTAAGAGCTGTATTTCTGTGAAAAGTGAAGAAATGAAATAAAAGCTTTATAATTTTTGTGTTGAGTTCATTTTTTTTTCGGAAGAACCTAATTTTCCTTGTGTGTTTTTTTTTTTATCAATTTAATTCGTTATAGATAACATATTTATTTAAAGTTCATTTTCTGTTTTGTTTCTTTTTAGTTTTTTTTTTTTTCGAACAATAACTTTTAGGGAATATAACAGCTGTATCTTCGCTAAAAATAGCTTTGTGTTTATAGACGTAAAATGCGGGGTCATTCAGAGTAATACTATGTTTCCACCGAAGGTTTATCTCAGTTTAGATTAAATAAATCTTTTTGGTGTTTCCACCGCACAAAAAAATTAAAATCTAGATTTATTTTGACAGTTTGCTGATGTTGTTTCGTTCTTTCTAATGACGTTGAAATGAGGCAGAAAATTTCATGTATGCCCACTTTCCAATGAATGTATTCAGTGTGAGAAAATGTAGGCCAGTTCGAGTTTTAAAACTATTGCACCTATGAAAATTTAACGAGATTTATTTCAAATCTTCGAGATTTAGGAAATAAATTTGTATGGTAAATCTTCGGGATTTGAAGAAGATTTAAGGTAAATCTACCTAAATCTCGGTTTTGTGGTTGGTGGAAACGTAGTTTAATGGTCCGACGGAAAAATATTCAAGATTCTTAGGGGTTAAGATGGATTGTTTGAAATAAAACATTAAGTCAAGCTTCCTTTTTTTTTGTAACAAGTGTTTAAACATATTGTTTGCACATAGTAAATGTTTTCCTATCTGTCGGTTTAAATTCACGTAACACAAATTCCAACAAGAGATAATAGGTGCGTTTTATTATCGAAAAATAACCCGCATATGGTTCACCGCGAGAAAATTAAACGATACAGATTCAATTGACAACAGTGTTGTATACCCGCACTTCTTTTTTCCTTATGTCTGTATATTTTTCATGTATTTACCTGTTTTTCTTTCTTCAAACTGAATCTTACACTACCTTACCATTTACAAAAGGAACAATTAGAACTATTTTTTGGGTATTTGAATGAAACCCCGATAGAAACCTAGATATTGTGTTTTTTTTTGTTCCACGTGTTAAAATATAACCCCGACCCAGACCCGTAGATAATAAAACGCGGCTAATATATTCACACACTGCATCGTAAGCACTATTTCGGTATGTTTAAGAGATGAATAGAGCCCCATGACCTATGAGTGTTATCGGTTGCATTTGTGTGTTATTTTTCTTTATCTTTCTTGGACGGTCAGACATAGTCATTTACTTATCTGAACCGGTTCATTATTCTCGATATATATGTACTATTTAGAACAAGAATATTTAGTAATAGGAAATTTGTATAAACAGTTAAGTTAAGTGAAAAAAAAAACTTTTTGTAACACAGGAGACTTTTAGACCGAGAGCTGGTGAACGGTTTGCTCAAAGCATTTTATACCGCTCCAAATTTTGTGAGCATAATGTTTAAATGTGCCCACACTAAATTCCATCGGTCTGGCAGCGATATCGTGCAACTTAAAATCAAAAAGGGTTTTATACCGCTCCAAAATTTCGTCACAAGTCCTTTTTTTACTATCAAACAAAATTTCATCAACCTGGAAGCAGTACAACTTTAATTTTTTGTTGCGTTTTGAAAGTGCATAATTTGGAAGTAACCTAGTACAAGTTACCAAATTTTTGAGCGGTATACAACCTCTTTTTGTTTTTAGTTGCATTTTGAAAGTGCATTAGGGCTAACTATATTGCTTCCAGACCGATGGAATTTAGTTTGAATATGTATAAACGTTATGCTCACATAATTTGGAGCGGTGGAAACCACTTTAACTTCGCGCATTTTTCTGCATTTTGAAAGTGCACTATGGGTACGGTGACCATCCGTCACGGATCTTATATTTTATAAAACACCTATACCTACCGACTTAGGTATAAAAGTGCAAAAATTTGACCTTAACATTTTCTGAAATGTTTTCATGCTATTATCCAATCTAAATACTTATTAATTTGTGTGTATAAAGTTGGTTTTAATTATTTTTCAATAAATTACGTACTAAAAATATGAAGGAATATGTCTTATTTTTCGCCCATCTCAACACTTGCACAACCCCAATCAAAATTTAGTGCCTTTCGAAGAATCTTTTCTTAATATTAAGGTATTTATTTGATTGAGAACATTTAGTTTTATATGTAACTAGCTGTCCTGTCTGAGCTGTGAATATATTCAATTTTAAATGGAATAGATAATAATAAAAAACCTACCTACTTCTAAAGAATTTACTATCAAATGAAGCAGGAAATAACAAAATATAATGCAGCCAAACGTGTTACAAACTGATAAATTTTTATATTTTATTTTTTTAGGACATTCGTAACCTATAACGTGCGGATATAAGAAAAGAATAAGGTGAAAAAATTCCCTTTATAGATCTTTGCCTGTTTTTTAGTACCATGTACAACTTAACAGGCCCTCTAAAATAAATAATACAAAATAAGAATTAGCGCAGTAACTGTGGCGTATACGTACTTTTTTATCAGCCATTAGTTACATCAAAGCTTAAAAGTTTGTCGCGTTAAAATTGAAAAAAAAAAAAAACAAAAATAATTTGCGAGAGTCTATTCGGAATAAAACAATCAGTACAAATTTGAAATAAATAAGTAGAAAAATAGTAACGATGAGATTGTCGTCAAAACTAACTTTTTCGAAAGCTGTCATGTTAACTTTATACGGCTAGAAATGTGTGTTTAGGACAGTTTTTGTTTTTTTTTTTTTTTATCGCAAGGCAAGAAAGTGTCTATTGTCTTGACAGATTTCTGAACAACCCTTCCTCTGAAGGCTTGCTATTTTTCATTTACTCAGAGGTTTCAATTTTTCATGGTTACATTGCAAGAATCTGCAGTTGCGATTATAAAAGATCTTGAACTACAAATAAAGAAGGGAATAGACAAACAATTTATGAGTCTGATAATGATGAGTCGAAAAAAAATTAATAGAACAAAAGAAATTTCAAGAAACTGCAGTCTTTCATTTTTATAACATGTGCAGCGAATATTAAAATCAGCGGGATAAATAAAGATCTTAGGGCCAGTTGTACAAATATTTGATCCGTGGTTCAGGAATTTTAACTCACCAATTTCGGCGGATTAACTGTGGTTCAACGATGGTTCAGGCATGTAATTGGCTTTAATGCATATTAGAACCTTGAACCATCGTTGAACCTCAGTTAACCCACCGAAATCGGCCAGTTAAAATTCCTGAACCACGGATCAAAATTTAAACCACGATTGTACAACTGGCACTTAGTTGGGTAATTCTTCGTAAGGAAGGTTTTGTGAACCAAAAGAGAAGCAATACAAAAACTGATGCTCTCATTTGTTTTATGCGTTTGTTTGATGTTTGCTTCAAATCTTTTTTAAGTTTAGGTAATTATTACAAAATCGAATACATTACAAAACAAATACAGCGGGGTAGAAATTTTTAAGCATTTTTCAGAAAAAAGCACTGGGCTTGCAAACCTTTTACAAATTGCTGAGTTTAGCTTGGTGTTTGCCAGGTTATAATGCTGCTACAGAAAGGATTTTTTCAACAAATGAATAGTATGGTGCACGAACGAAAAATCTCAGCTAAATGTAAAAACTCAAAAAGCCATGTTAATTATTAAATGAAATGAAGATTTAAGCCCTAATGAATTTAAAAGTTATTTAAAATAAACGACAAATTAAAGAATTTTACGTTGCGCTGTATGTGCATTACGAAATGTTATACTTCTTGTAACTCTACTTACATAATAATAAAATTAAAAATCTAACGTTTTAGTTTCTTGTTTTGAGTTTATGCCTAGTAATTAATTTTATTGTTCCTTTTTTAAGAATTTCTTTTCGTTTGATTTTGTCAATTATCAATTATTATTTTTTCCCTCTTTTAATCTATATAAATAAAAATGTAAATGTACGTTTGTTCCTTATAAGTAATCTCCGAAAGTTCTACACCGATTGCTTTGAAATTTTGACACAACATTGCATTTGCATATGGGCGTGTTTATATATACTTTTTTTTTTTTTAAATCGCCATCAAATGGACAAAAAAGCTACACCTGCTGTACCTACTAAGATATCAGCAATCATGAACATTATTTATCAAAAAAAATTTGTTTTTTTTTGTATGTATGTTTTTGCTATTATTTTACATGGACGAAAATATATGAGATGCGTTAATTTCGTAAGTATAGTTTATTAATTTTTCCTTTTCGTGATTTACCATTTAGTTTTTTGTTTTCTTTTTTTGAATTCACATATCGCTTATTCATTTTTTGAATTCAAATACTGTATATACTCTTTTAAAACCGGACACTCCCGTCCCACCGTCTACAAAAAATTACATAAAATTTCGACTTTAAAGTTATTGCCATTAACTACCTATCGCATATGTATCAATTTATTATGCTATTTTCTTACGATTTTCTACCCGTGCCGTGCGAAGCCGGGTCGGGCAAGCTAGTATCTACATAAATAAAATTAATGATAAAACTAATATTTTTTCATAAATTTTAATTTTTCTCTTTTGTCCCGGGTTTCACTCTCAGAAATATGGTCACCGTAACTATGGGGGTCTCAGGGCCGCGACACCACTGAAAGGTTGATCGCATGTCGTCACCCTTGTATTGGAGTCATTCGCATTTTCACCATTTTTGAGTTAGGAATATGTCCGTAGTGACAAAAAGGAGATCTTTCTATTGGTGTTAAATCTGTGCCATGTCTATCAGTGTTACAAATAATAGAGAAAAGTGCAAAGCTTGTAGTACATTGGATTTTCTAAAAAATAATTTGAAACGATGGGAGATTTATTGGAAAGGTTTCAATCCACTTAGCAATAAAAGTTTTTTTTTTTTTGTTTAATATAATTTGAAGGCAGTTTTTGACAGCTGGCTATTCACAGACTAGAAACTAGCCTTACCTTTAGATCCCATTTATTTTCTGGACGTACCCAATTTCAATCCCATGATGTCGTAGTCTTCATGACATAAACAAAATATTCCCAAAAACGTCAAAGACGATTTTGTTTTGCCTTGTTTTTATCTTTCTGAGCCCCTCACTTAGTTTATTTCCGTTTTTAATTATCGTGTTATCATCCTTATATTCGACCGCAATATAAATTACTGTTAGTCTCTGTCGTTCAGAATAATAAGCCCTTTTACTGTGCCACAAAAGAAATGAAATAAATAATAATTATTCCCGACAAAGCCAAAAACACGAAGCCAAACAACGTCTTTACTTCATCGTGCATTATTATGACAACAAAAAAGGATATCGTAATACAAGGGATTGTCATTGTCACTCAAACTTATACTGAACTCACACTTACACTGAGAAAAACAAAAGGCGCGACGCGTACCCAACCCTTTACGTTATTGTAATAATTTGTTAATACCAAAATTCGAGAGGTACGTCGTATATGGAGCCAATAGAAAAAAAGAAAATGTGTGGGTACACCCACGCGCAAGGGTTGCGGGTACGATATCCCGCTTTTTATAAATCTGTTTTTAAAATCCGGTTTTTTATAATCTCCCTTTTTTATAACCCCACTTTTTATAATCCCGTTTCTTATTATCGCTGTTCTTATTATACCGTTTTCGCAACCAAAACCAGTTGTTTTATTAAAAAAATAAATCTTAAAAAGACCTTACTTATGTTTGTCTTTGTGGATTTTGTCCATGGGGATTTTTTTTTTGGAATTTTGTCTTTTAGCCGAAGTTGCATTGATGCATTTAAAATAAGAAAGAAGGTGACTGCGTCTTCACATATTTCAGTAAAGCGTTTCTCATAAGATCTTACCAAGAAAGTTAAACAAAGCTTGGCTTAAGTGAAAATTTTGTTTATTATGAACGATTTTTTCCTCGAAATAAAATGTTTAAATTATTTAATCTTCTTTATAATACATGCAATAACTTATCTGTCCAATCAGTAAATTTTTCAACTAAGTTCATTTCAATTTTGTATTCAATTATTTAATTGTATTATAAACCTTGTAATATAAAGTTGCTAACTAATTCGAAACTTATTTGATTAAGAGCTGATTTTTCAATATTCGGTTACCCCAGGAATCCATTATACTTAATTCAATTATATTTACTTATTATTATGTACTCATTAGTCCTGTTTCGTGTACTTTTTTTTTTTATATAGCCAGCCCTTTGTGGTTATTTTTGTACGTTTTAAACGCAATATTAACGTGTAAAACGCAATATTCAAAAAAATGAGGTATGAAATCTTATGGTCGCCTCCCAGACTTTATTATGAACTTCATACTTCTTTAGAACAACCCCTTTTAAAGTTTAAAATCAAAAGCTTCTTAAAATCAATATTTTCGCCTAATAGTATTTATAGCTGCGTTTTATTTTCCACTAAATCTGATCCGGATCAGATATTGATAATAAAACAAACTGGATCCACAAATGTATTTATTTCTCACAGTTGGCTTTTGCACAATAAAATTGACAGAAGGAAAATTTTCTTAAATCTTGTTTGAAATAACTGTTTCTTTATTTTATTTATGTTACTGTATAACTTTTCTATAAAGTGAAGATTTTATAAAATCGATTCAGAAGTTCCAGAGATTACCGCCTACATATAAATATAAGAGTTCTACAACTTAATAAAACGAAATTGAATTTAATTAATTGTTACTAACTCATCCACCAAAGTAGGTGGATTAACAAGTTATTAAGATAAAAATAATTATTGTATGTTAAGATAAATAAAAAATAAAAATAATAAAAACATGAAATACGTTCTTTAAATTGATAAAATAAGTACTTAAAATTTTTTAATCTCAGAATGAAGAACGCAATCTAAATTCTTGAAAAAAATTTGAATTTTTGCAGAATTTTTTTTTTAAAATCGTTGGAGCGGGTTTCTTAGAAAATAATTTTGTATATGTATATAAAAATTCTTGATATTTTTTAGAAAAAAAAATTGGTATGCCATTTTTAAGAATATAATAATATACAGCTAAAACCATAATTTCAAAAATATTCATCAACCCGTTTTCAAGAAAATAATTTAAAAAAAGATTCTTGGAACTTTTTTTTTTAAATCAAAAAAATATTTTTTTTTTTAAATATTTGCATGCATAATAATAAAAATAATTTAAAAAAAAATTTTTTGGAACTTTGTTTTTTAAATCAAAAAAATATTTTTTTTTAAATATTTGTATGCAGTATTATTCACACTTGATAGCACCTCCTATTAAAATCGGTAAAGCGGTTAACGAGAAAATCGAAAATAAAAAAAAAAAAAAAACGGTTCTATGCAGGTACCGTTAATATTGGTTTTTGGTAATTTTTTTTTTCACTGAAATATAGACCATACCACTACAAGTACACACAAAAAATTTAAAAAAACCGTTAGCTCCGTTTTTGAGATAAATTACTTTTTTTTTAAAACGATTGTATGGCAAGTACCACTTTTTTTTTAGCTAAAAAAATTTCGATTTCCCCTCTAGGGGATCACCAAAAAATCTTATGCTCCAAGTTTGAAGAAAATCGCTTCAGGGGTTTAGGCTGTAGGCTGAGGTACAGACATACACACAGACAGAGGGAATTGCGGGATCCCACTTTTTTTGTGTTCTCTATCAACGTAATGTCAAGTTTGATTGTTATCTCGAGTTCGATTTTTTGCACTAATCCATAACTTGCCCTATAGTACCTAACCTATATATCGCAAGTATAGAAAGTAAAGGCAGAGTAGTGACACATTGGGCCCTACCAATAATCAAATTTAGTTACGACTTAAATATTTCAGTAAAATGGATCATAATTGAATGGGCTGTAAATAATAAACCGTGCATGGTATTACCTAAATATTTACGTGGACTATAAATAATAAACCATATATTCAACTGACTTCACAAAAATTGAGAATGTAATGTAAGGTTTATAAATTAGGATCCATAACGTTAAGGTTAATTTCACTGCAATATTTAAGTCATAACTAAATTTGATTATTGGTAAGGCCCATTATGTTGTTTACTAGCTGAAATGAACTATCCTGGTGCGCAGTATAACAAATCCTTGATGACGACAAGAGTTCTGTAATAGGATTTTGGTAGGGAATTATTGAAGAATCTATCACATGCAGTTTATTTTTGTATTATTGGAAAATTGGAATCAAATTGTTAATATTTATAAGATAAATAATTATTTTGAATGAGTAGGATTGAAAGAAGATAAACCTATGTGACTTATTCATTGCGTTTCCGTTCTGTGTACCTTCTACATATGTTTTTGGGTTCATCATAACCCATCATTATGCGCTGGACCTGGAGTCCAATATGATTGTTTGACAAACTATCAACTTGTCACGATATCATTACGTAAGAATAAACTTCCCTTTTGTCATGCCTCTGTCGTGTTTGTGTTGTCCCATTTTCAATTGTTTATACATATGTTTTAAGGGAATTAAACCATGACACCACATTGTTTTTTCTCATTTGTAATTTTTCTTGCCATTCTCATTTTGATTGCCATCCAAGGAGTATTAAATTTTACAAAGAAAAGTTCACAAACGGAAGGATAAAATTGGATATGTCAAAAAAGCATGCTAACGTTGATACATAGTTGGCAAAGGAACACACATAAAGATAATTAATCTTAAAACATGTTGTCTGTCGTCAATGAACATTTTATACAATTTTAAAACCTTCATTTATGTTCTTCATATTTTGTTATGAATCAACAAAGATGCTGACTGGTTGGTCCATCGAGCCAAAACAACAGCAAACGCATTTTGCATATTTTATTGCCAAGCAAGCTATATCCAAAGAAGAGCACAAAAATGTCTTTAACTTGGTGTAATTATTTGTGCCATGTCCTACGGCCACATTATGAGTCGACAAACTATAAACTCCATTGTCACTTATATTTATATTTTTTATATCATCAGCAGTTCTGGTGGTCAGTCGGTTAGTGCATATAATTCCTGGTCCTGCTGCGACAGTTTGATAGTCTTCATATTAATTCTTCGAGTGTCAGTTAAAGGTGACAGACGAGAACATATAGACCGAATGAGACACAAACTTGTGCAAGTATTTTACAACCTCAGAATAATGTTTGTGTGCTTGTTATGAACTCTTCTGTAGATAGCTAAGATAAAAGGAAAATAACTATGAAATGAAGGGTGACATGTTTTTCATTTATGTTTTGTTTTTATTTCAGACGTTGTCATTCCAGCTAAAAAGATAACTTGTGGCATGCAAGATTATGCCTCCAAACGCACTGCCTGTGACAGACCAACAATTTTAATTAACAAAATAGCTAGCGGTTTGTAAAAATAGGATAGAGGCCACTTGCGAAACTCTGTTAGGGGGTACGAAATTTCGACGATTAATTAAAACAACTTCCTCAGTTTCCCCTTTTGCAAGTTTAAGAACTTCACAATCTAATGAAAAAGATACAAATACAATAGATATGAGAATAAATGAAATGACAAACAAAAAAAAAAATTGGTAGGTATTGACGGAACTTTGAATTAGGTTTTAATTTTTGGAGAAAACTATGGCATTTAACTAAACCTTATTCAAAAGAGTGAATTTTTGGCAACGGTTATAATTGCTCAACAATTTAATGAATCATAACCCTCGGCTGGTCAATTCAATATTCACAATAATAATAAAAATGGTTAGCTGTGAAGGTTAGAGTTCTAGACAATTCTAAACAATTGTCATGTTTCTTTTCCTTGAAATTAGAAATCATTCATTTTATGTATGTGTAGAGAATTGACATTTTCCACTATTGTTGTTCAGAGATATTAATGGACTCTGTTTACGACATTTCGTAAATAATTTAAATTAAATAACAATAACTTAAAGTATTTTGAGTTTCAACATAAAATTAATATTTTTTCACCAAACTTAATTTGTTAGGTACATATTGTGAACTAACCATAAATATGAATTGCCAATGACACTTTAATTGACACTTGATGTTATACCTATACTATTGTAATCAAATGTAAAATAGTTAAGGTTGTAAAGTTTAGCCTTCATTCGATAAAAGGTCACATGTTCTAGATAATTTGACCCTACTCGACACAAAAGAAGAATAAATTATTTTATAACTTTTTAATAGGTTTTGAGTTTTTATTTTATTTTGGTACATATTTAACTTATAAATTTTAAATTTAACACAAAACAGACTCCAAATGGTGATTCGTTATACTGGGCATTCGTTACATCGGCAACCGGCATTCGTTACACTGGACGTTCAGTTTATTGAAATTTAATCAGAAAAATATAGGACATTGACAGTTGAAATAAAAAAAGTTAAAAAATAAATCATTAAAATTTGTTGGCAAAACAGCTCATGAAGAACCAGGGCCTAGTGACTTACAACTCAACCATTCCTGTGTGTGTGTCTGCAGAAATGGAGCGGACCTACAGGTTTTTACCGAATCCGAACGGCTAAGGCGAGCCGCGAGCGGCACTTTTCCATGAAAGGAAATACTCTTGGAGGATTTGTTATAGTTAATTCGGACCCAAATTTTGACGTAAAATGGCTTTGAATTTCTCAATGATCATTGGTAAAGTAGTTCAATCATTGAAATAATAAAAGTCATTTTAAGTGGAAGGTTTGGCCAAAATTAAATTTTTTTTTTTGACTAGAAAAATACTTCAAGTCACGGCCTATATTTTGGCATCAATATATTTACCTATTTGACTTTCTAAATGTCCCAAAATTAACAATTAAAATTCTCAATTATGGTTTTCAATGATAGCTATTACTGGCCCCTAATAAAAGGCTTGTACTCCAATTTGTTAACAACCATTATTAATGAATTACCGACAAAATATTCCTACGCAATTATACATATAATCAAATGTAAACATACATACAAAGGCATATCTGCAGTCATTAATTACAAATAATGTACATACATACCAAAACATATTTTGTAGTGCATATCATACTATACCTACGTCCTACATACATCATGCTATTCAATGACCTACGTACATATACTTTCACAAAACCCTCAGAAGTTTCATTTCTCTTTTTGACGATGGATACGACATAAAGTTCATCAAGATTTTATTGTAGCCAGAACATCCATCGCGAACGCTGATGATATCTTTTTTATCATTTGTAAACATAGCAATTTAAGGTATACGTCTGATAATATTTATATACATGTGTGTAAGTGTAGAGTATATGGTAACACGCATCATATTTTGGTGTCCTTTTGGAGCGAGGGTAAAAGTCCTTTTTGACTGTAAAGCTTAAGCCATTCAATCGTCCTTTATCCTGTTCAAAGTATAATTTTGCAGCTCTATTTCAAGGATAATGGGTTAGTTTGTTAGTGAATTTGACACATACATACATATACTTAGTGTGTGGGCTTTTTCATGTGTGCTAAATCAGATCCGAACCAAGAACGTATCTAGTTCCCATACCTATTGCAAGATATCACCTAGTTTAATTAAGTTATACTGTATTGCCATATAAAATATTTCCATATCAGTTACATTTCAATTAACATAAAAAAGTTGCTTTAAATCACCGTCTAATCTTATCATCTGACAGGATCTTCATGTACTATTTTTCCTAATCTCTTTTATTTGATTCATATCATATCATACAACAAAAAAACTAGGACATGAATTACTGGTGTTTACACTGACGACGACATGGTTCTGCTAAATTAAACGATAAATCGGAAAGTGATTTCTTAACAGCTATAGAAGTCCTGAGCGTGTGTTGCTTGTGCGGTTGAAGAAACATTTTTACCTTCTGACATCTGACATTATATGACTGGGAATCAAAGTAGTAGGACGGGAAAAAATAGTCCAACCTAAGTACATACGAAGGGCGTGCGCAGAGGGGGGGCGGGGGGTTGACGGTTGCAGCAATGATATGCTGCATGCAAATAATTAAATTTTTTATTTTTTTACTATCGTCGCTTAGAAGTGTTGGTTACCCGGATTCATTTAATTAATTTTTTTTAATTTCGATAAGAAAAGCCCTTATTTACTTTCAAAGCTGGATAGCAGATAGAGCCCTAAAATTGAGAGAACATAAAAGAAAAAATAAAAAGATAATTAAAAAGTAGAATATAGCAAATAGACCTAATAGCTAAGGCTAAGTCAAATAAAATTTATTAAGAAAATAGCTTAAGTAGCTTTAGTTTTCTTTTCACTAATTATTATAATTTGTACCGACCGATATCTTGTTTAAAAAAATAAAGTGAGTTTGCCCCTGTATTCGAAATCCTGCGTACGCCCTTGGTACAACATGTAGAAGGTAGTACAACGTTCGTGGAAATAGGAGCTCCCCCATTTTCCAGACTTTTATCGTTCTATTCTCAATATTTATGTAGGTACAGTAAAACCCGAATAAGTGCCTATCGCTTAAGTGCCTAACCCGCATAAGTATCCTTTACTTTCTAGAACCAAAATTTTCAGGATTTTTTCATATAAAACTAAGGTGACCATAAATATTTCTCTTCAGAGCGGGACGCCTGTAAATTTTAATACTAAAAACATACATTTTTTCTAAACATAACACTAGCAGCCATATTATTGACTTGCTTCAAAGCTAGTTTTACAGGTTTCTGAACTTCTTCCAAACCACGAAACACCGCTTAAAATAATCTTGACTTGTAAAACTAAAATCAGCAGCTGCAGGTTTTTCGGTGCATAGAAAACAACCGATATTCAGAGCTGGGAATTTTCTAAAAAAATTGTTTTAATCTATCGAAAATCTGCAATAATTTCAAAACCTTTTTCAGTGCAGGCATCTATTTAAGACACTTAGTTTTACTATAGCCCAGAAGATTTTTTGTCAGCTTTATTAAAGACAAAAGCTTCTTTTCATCTGGCGTTTCCTTTCTAAAAGGTTACCAATAAAAGTCAGTTGGTGTAATGTTATTTCCTATTTTTTAAATAACATTAAAGTTTTTTTGTAGTCAATTTTTTTTTATTTTTTTAAATACAGAGATAAGTGCTTATGCGAACGTAAGCCGGTTTTTAATAACTGTCCAACCCGCATAAGTACCTCTCAAAACGTGGCATTTATCGTGGGGACTTATCCGAGTTCCCAAGCACACGCTTTATTTCTGTAAGTTTTCTTCATCGAGATAAAAGATTTTCTTTTAGCTTCGCTATACCTGTTATTAATAACAGACCTTCATATTCAATGAAAATGCGTGATGTAAACAGTTGTTTTTAATTCGATTATAGGGTGTTCTCGATAAAAAAATACAAAGGAGGTTAGAATTAATGTTCCAATTCAAATGTGTACTACTTCGTTTCGCAACATAATATGTTTTCTTATTTGCTTTATACAGTAAAACATAACGTATTTCACTTAATTTCATTCGCATTAACCAATCGTCGTATGAATTATTTGTTTTGTTTTGATAAGATGATAAATTTTTCGTTTGCGTATTTTGATCGGGCAGACGGCAAAAAGCTATGCTTTAAAGATGTTCAATTTATAATGTGTACTACTAGCTGACAGACGTTGAGTCTTAGCTATGAATTCGAACTGGAATAAAAAAAAATTGAGTACCTACTTGTAGAGGATTTACCATCAGATGAAGAAAAAATAAACAAATGTTGTCCCTTAAAAAAATATAGTCAAACGTGTTAAACACTGATAAATTTTTATAGCTATTTCCATTTTTTTTTGGGATCTTGTAACCTATTACATGTGGATATAAGAAGAGATAGAGGTAAAAAAATCCTCTTTATTATTCTTTGCCTCTTTTTAGATCCAATGTTCCTTCAAAATAAATAATACAAAATAAGCATTAATGGGGTCACTTTGGCATATACGTACTTTTTTTTATCAGCATATATTAGTTAGACTTAAAAATCTGTAAATCACAGCATTACAGTTCATTTTATATAATTATACAGTTGAGTTAAGTCAAAGTTTGTTGTTTAAAAAAATTTAAATCGATTGCGAAATTTATCCCTTTACTTCCTTCCTTTTATCCCTTAATATCCCTTATTACTTCCTTCGGCACATGTATTTTTTTGTCTTTTAATCACTGACGACCAGATCAAAATCGTCGCTTAATTTTTATATATTAGGTGTTTCTTAGTACCACAAATATCTGTCTGAAGAACTACCCTAAATTCTACATCAATAGGAACAAATAAGTTCTTTCTTCTTAAAAAGATTAATTAAATTATAAATGTAACTTCCTATAAAAATCGGTTGATATTCAGATGAATTATGCACGTATAAACAAAAACCCAATTCAGAACGTATGTTTTTTACGATTTACCGGCTTTTCCGGGCAAATTTTTCAACTTTCGCCTTCTTAGTGTACTCTCCTGTTTCAATACAAAACGAATCCAACAAAAAGATACCTATACATTGGATACAAAATAAATAGCTATTCAATTAAAAATACTTTCTAACTTACTTGTGTTAATATTGACAAAAAAAAATTGCAATAATTTGTGCACTTTTTGCTTTATTGTGAAAGTAAAACAATCAATACACATTTGAAATGATCAAATAGAAAAATATTAACGATAAGATTTGTAGTATAGCAACAATATAAAAGAAGTCTATTTGAATAATCTATTTTTAATAGACTCTCGCAATAAGCTTCTGTATTGATGCACTACGTATCAATCGCCAACGTAGAAACTCCGTTCGAACAAAAAAAAAGCAATTCAGAAAGTATGTATTTTATTGTTTTTACGACTTTCCGACTTTTCTGGCCTAATTTTCCAATATTTATCCCAATAGTGTGTTTATCGGGTTAAATACAAATCCGAGAAAAAAATCCACCTCCCAATTTGGATGATCTTTAGCCAGAAATGTCGAAATTTGACCGGATATGCCGAATTTTTTGGTCTAATTTTCTGATATCCGGTCAAATTTCGACATTTTTGGTTCCTTTGAATATTAATCTACATCAATTTCAAATACAAATACAAATTCAACAAAAAAATCCCCAACCAAATGGGATAATGTTTAGCCGAGTTATGCGCGTACAAAAACTATTTTATTTCACAAATTTTGAAATTTCAAGTTTTTTTCAGGATTTTCCTACTTTTTCGGTGGAATTTTCTAATTTTCGGTCAAATTTTCCAATTTTCGGCTCCGTTGTGTTTTAATATGGTTTAAACCAATACACAAACAAAAATCCCCGACAAAATCGGATGATGTTTAGCGCGTACAAGAAAATTATATCAATTTTCCAGCACTACTGGAAAGATTATTGGAATATCAGTTGGCAGCGTTCAGAAAATAATAATAATGAAATGCAATGAAATTAAGGGTGGGACACAAGTCTGTCACGGTACATGGAATTTTCTTGGGATGATCTGTTAGTGCCTTACACTGGATTTTTAACGAATGGCGCAAAATATTATTAAACAAAACTTAAATAAAATAAAAAAATATAATTTTATGCCCACGAAGAAATCTTAATTTGTTTATAAAGGAATTTACAACGATCTCCTTTTTCCAATTGAAATGCCTTCCTCCAAAACTCGGAAATATTTTTAAAATTTGTCTTCAATATCAAAAATTAAAAAATGGCTTTTTGGTAAAATAATGCCTCAGTTGGCATCGCTACCTGTTGTGAACATAAAACATCATGTAGCTATATAAGTATTAAGGAGAGGAGATAAAACTTGCCTTACCCTAATGAAATCAACGAATGAAATGATTAAAAAAAGAAAATCAAGAAATGACAACCCCTGGAGAATGTGTGTGTACGTAAGTAAAGTATACTCGGAATGACAATATTGCAGACCACAGATTTTTCAGTTTATTCTCAGTTAACGTACATGACCAGAATTGTTAAGCGAAGCAACAAACCCAAACTATCCAGAAGAAAGGATTGAAAATCGATGCGATAAATTCCCCTAAATTACCCCTCAAACCAATTCGTTTCATTTTCTAGTACCCTCTGCCACCAGCCAACAATATGTGTGATGAAGAAGTGAACAGAAAATACCATCATGACATGAACATTTTTTTTCCGTGCGGGTAAGGTATTTTTCGAGCTTTTAGTTTTAAGTTATGCTTACTTAAATTCGTATGCTTCGAGTATTTTAAAGATTTTACAACTCACGTTTCACTACCCTCTATTTTACACTGACATGAAATTATTGGAAATTTAAGAAAGAAAAAAATTACGAGTAGGTTAGGTTAGGTTAGCGTATGGCTGTCAGCACAAGTGCTTGACACACTTAGACCATAAGTTGGTCCAATATCTACGTTTACCAAATCGCTAGGATCATTATAGTAGAACTCTCCTAGATGGAGCCTACGTCTTTGAGAGAGAGCAGGGCATGTACAGAGAAGATGAGGTGATGAGGAATGGATTCTTCCTCTTCTTCGTCCAGAAAATTTCTGCAGAAATCATTCGAGTATAGCCCGCGCCTCGTCGCATGTTTGCCTATTATAGACAGTGTCCGGTTATGACACCTATTACGGAGCCGATATGTGATCTGCTTAGAAGAGATAACAAACACCTAGAACGCTTCAGATCTAATTGTGGCCACATTTGTTTTGTCGCCACACAAGTGGTGATTTGTTCCATTTAGCTTAGCGTTAGACCTTCACTAGGTGATATAGAAAAGCTTGGTCGTCCACCTCATATCCTGGTCAGATTGGCTGGCCGACCAAAAAGAAGTGCATTTTTTAGGGGGGTAACCACCCATCGATAAAGATGATTTTACCTATGTAGCTGTATACAACCATTAGGGGATACAGGAACGCCTGGTCGTCCACCCCATATCCTGGCCAGATCGGCTGGCCGACCAGATTTATGCATTGAGTTAAGATACTGTGTCACTCACTTATACACATAATTTTTTACTGGTTGTCTTTGGCTCATGCTTCAAATTTTAACTCGTGGAAGCTCAGGCCATAAGCTTTCAAAGTATCTACTTGTTACTTGTCCATACCAAATCCTTACCAGTTGGTAGAAATAGCTTTAGTAAACCAAAATTATATTCAACTTTTATTTTGAACTTCAATTTTTGGAGTTAATAATCCAAAAAAAATTCCTTACGTGTGGGTTTTGTCTTTCAAAATTTTTCCCCATTTTTGAAGTTTCTGAAAAGTTATGAAAGTTACCATAAATAATCTTAGATCAAAAGTTACAAACATTTTAATCTTTATTCTTAATTTTTTTTAAATAACAGGTAGTTTTTAATTTTTTGTATTGGGGATTTGGATCAAAAAAACTATTAATTAAGATGAAATCTAGCTCATAACAAGTTATGTATAGTATTTTCTTTACTCAGTTTATAAGAGTTGTGGAAATGCATTCGTTTTATGCGTTCTTAAATTTTATAGCCCTGACAAAATGTACTTATGCAAGTGGACATTTCTAAATGCAATAATCCAGATTTTGGCATTAGAAATAATGCCTCAAAAGTCCATTGTCGAAACTGGCTTGCATAAAAAGTTATTGAAGGTGGTATGTCGACAACACCGGTTTTTCGCATATAACGCTATATGTCTATTAAAATAAAACGAAAAACGACAAAATGGCGATTTCACCGACTATTTGTTGAACTGCAAAATCCAAAATAAAAATGCAAACAAATGCAAAAAAAAACTGCAAATTCCTCTCTTGGTCCCATTGCTCTAAGTGAAAATTGCCCTACCTACTTCACAGACGTCAGATACTAACCTATCTCAGATAGGCTAACGGATTTCCAACCAAATTCGGCCATTGTGTACAAAATATATTAAGGAAGGCAAAATATGTTCGTATTAAAATAGGTAGGTATTATCTGCAAATTTACACTAGGACAAAAAATATGTCCTTCAGGGTTCTTACTTGAAACGTTTAGAAGATGAAGGATGCAAAGTGATTCATGGCCGATTTCATAAAGCCCTTTTTAACCATTTAACAGGGTTTTAAATTTTTAAATGACGTTTGTTCCATAAAAAATACTTCATTTTAAAATTTAAAAGCGTTTTAAATCTTTATGAAACGACCATCATTCATTTCATCGATTTTCAAAAAAAGAACGCAGATATTGAAGCCATAGGTTTGGTAGGTGCTTTAGGAACTCGTTTGGAATCTTATCTGGACCCGAGGCTTTGTTATTTCGTAATTGTACTATTACAGATGTCAATTCCTCTAAGCGTATGTCTCTGTCAAGTAATGCATGATATGTATCAGCAAAAAGACTGTGCTCGGTCATATTTCCCCCATACATTTCTGCTAGGTAGCTCTCCCAAACTTCTTTTGAAATGGGGTTTTGTGTGTAGGAGTTAGTTTGGATGCTTTTGATTGCACTCCAAAAATCTTTGCTGCTTTTTGTATCCTGAAGTTTTTGAGATAGGTTCACATTGTACTGCTTGTTAGCTGATTTTATTGTAGTTGAGTATTGTTTTCTGCTTGTTATGTAATCAGATCTTTTTCCTAAGCTGTTGGGGTCTTTACAGTATATCCTCATTTTCTGTCTCATATTTCGTTTATGTAATCTACATTCGTTATTGAACCATTTATTCTTTTGGGGCATTAGTGCAGAGTTTTGCCTATAGTATTTTATCATATTACATTCTTCGGCAGCATTCTTAATGCTTTCTACTATTTCTTGATAATCTATTACATCTCTCGACCGTTGTAAGTTTCCAGCTTTGATTTGCATACACGAGATGTAGTTTTCTGCTGCAGTCGGATTCCAAACAAGCTTCCATTCTGAATTCATTTGCGGGGCATTGTGGAAACTTACTGTGGAACAGCACATAAAACTTAAAATACAACACATATGATCAGATTGTAGCAAAAGCGCAGATACTTCGAAGTCATCAATGTCAAATGCCGCTTCCAAATTTACCCATACAGTATCCACAGTACTTCGACCTTGATGTGAGTCGAATGTGAAGTTGCCATACGGGTCACTTCTACTTCTCCCATTTATAAGCAACATCCCAGCGCTTTCAAAAATCTCACCCAACAATTTGCCTCTCCTACTTATTATTGTGTCTCTACTTCTTCTTGTGTGAGATAGTTGTGAGCTTTCTAGCATGTCACCGTCTAGTTGGTTCGTGAGGCCAAAGCGAGCATTTAAGTCTCCTCCAATTATTATTGTATGTGCGAAGTAATTTTTCCGTATGAACTCCAGTTCGTCTTCTATTAGTTCACAGCATATTTTATCATCCATCTCCTTCGACGGGCACAGGTAGGGAAAGAATATTATGTACTTCGATCGCTGGTAAATTACTTCTAGCACTATCCATAAGTTTGTTTTACTGACCTCTCGAAGAACATTGAATTTTGACGGATTTTTTACAAAAATTTGCAGTCCACCTTTTCCTCTCATACAGCAATGTATGCAGCCACTTTTCCTCCCAAGTATATACATATATTCTAACGGCAAAAAATTTTCTTTACTTTCATTGGAAAATTGTGAATAGTTTGAAGGTGGATACACATTCTTTTTGAAAATAGTAATTATAGATAAAAATTATTTTTTGGCCAAGATTTTTTTGGAATGTTTTAATAAATAAATAAATTAAATAATAAAAAAAAATGTAGTTTGTATGAAATTCAAATAAAGCATTTTTGAAAAAAAAAAATAGGCCTCAAAGCCTCAGGCAGTGAACTAATGTCTAAAAGGCATAAAAAAGCTTTAGTTGGCATCGCTGATCTTGATGTTAAAATCGATGTGCAAAAAGTTCTGGGCGTGTTTTTTTTCAGTACCTCGCATAATCAGTTTCCTGAATAATTTACTTTTTTACATCTTTTTGATGTTTTTAATGAACTTGAAAAATATGGAAACCTACCCCCTTGCACAGTTCCTGCGCACAGACTTGTTTCCTACTTGAGCTTTGATATATATTTCAAGATCTAAAAAAAATATTATCCATACATAGTTCCTTTCTATGTTTCTATTAGCCAAGTGTTTGAAGGTAAGTTATTTCATCTTGGTAAATAATGTAACTTCCGTTACAAAAATTAATTATTTTTTTCATTATCATCTTGAAGATATATAATTCTTAAAAGAATGATCAATCTTAAAACCTCTTGTCAACATAAATATAATATTCAGCTGGTTCATTTGACAGTCTCATTTCTGATTAACTTCTTGTTCATGTGTGTATTTATCTCTCTGTAGAATAACACGTGGGAAGTTATCAACTGTTACAAAATTCATAAGAATATTACTTCATCAAAATACCTTAACATTTTCCATGTTTTGAATGAAAAAATATAATGTTAGCCGCCCAGGCTCCATAATCATAATCAACTCATCATTTTACGTCAGGCGAAAAGTAAATAATGTGTTTGTGATGGCCTCCAACTCAAATTAACGTTTGGTAAATTGTATGGCATAAGCTTAGTAAAAATACACTCTTACCTACAAACATACATAATATGTACATGCTTTAAGGAATAAGGTTGGCACAGCCAAAAAAAAATTTTGGGTTATTTTTATACCTACACTAGTCAAAAAATTTAAAGGAACAGAAAAAATTTCACTTTTTGTTAAGGGCCCGACCCCGACCCATAGAGTCCGTCGCCTACGTTGGGTCGACGTATACAACTGACAGCTCGATTAAATGCATACAAACATAAATACACACCCATGCTGTTCGCGCCTTTAATAGTGTATTTGTTTCCCCCCCCCCCCCCATCTAGAGTTTTTGACGTTTGGTGGAAGTTCAGAATAGGCGACGCATGCGCGGGACGCAACGCAAAAAGTAGCCGAATTTTTAATTTTCTCTCCGGCAGGTCCGTTGACGTCAGTAATTGTCAATAGTAGGTTTGTTCGATGACAATTTAATTGTTCAGCTTCCAATTCGAAAAAAGCTAATTTTCTTTCGTGTTCGATGTTCAATGATTTACGTTAGTACAGTACACATATTGAAGGTAATATATTGCGCATCTTCGAAAATTACAGTGACCTGCCTGTCAGAATTAACAAAAACAAAACACAAGTGTTTCCGAATCGCAGTGACCCTCGTCCACAATTTACAAAAACAAAATAAAAGACATGCGCAGAACTGAACAAAAATGAAAACTCGGAAGATATTACCTTCTATATGTGTACTGTGTTACGTTAGTACATAATGGACATTTTGTACACATTGCCATAAAGACAGTTTTAACATTGAAAATGTTTATAGGATCGTTTTGACAGAGTTGTGGTGTTACCAAAATGATAAAATGAAATAAATTCAATAAATCAAAAATGAACTCCAGCGTATAGGGCATCACAACGAAATTTTTGGTTGGTGTTACTAAAGAAATGACCGAAATAATTAAAATGAACACACGAATTTAGAATATGAAAAATGAACTCCAGCGTGTAGGGGGATAACTATCAAATTTTTGGTTGGTGTTACTAAAATATTACCAGAATGATAAAAATAAACAAACGAACACAAGTGATGAATTACAGCAGGCATAGTCAATAGATATACGGGGAAAAAACGAAGAAAGAAAAGTATTGTTCGTCGTCAACAGGCAAGCTTCAGTGGAGAATGGTCATGAAGAATATTCAAAAAGAGAAAAAAAAACAACAACAAGGTATTCAGAAGAAGACAAATGAACAGACAAGGCAACCAACAAAAGTGTATAGTTACCAGCGTTGTGCTAAAGTGCCCAATTGGGCCATTTGGCCCCAAGATCCTTATTTTGGCCCCGTGCCCCGGGCCATCACGAAATGGCCCCAAAATCGCAAAATTCACAAACTAAAGTAACTAATTTTGCACAGCGTTAAAAAACATAGTAATTTAAAAATTTTAGAAATCGATAATTTACAAGTAACCGATGTTTACTATCGCATTTAAATAATTTAAATAATCCGCTTTATAAAATGTATTTGATTTTTTAAAAATATATACTAAAGATTGTAACAGATTTGAATTTGCATTTCCAAAGTGAATGTCCAAGAATTCACACATTGTCTAATGATATAAAAAAGAAATCAAGTATTATACTGCGAAATTTTATAAAAAGTGATTATTTGCAAGGTTTGACAAGCATAAATGATGTGAGCTTTGAAAAAAAAATTTAAAACCATTGAATGATATTTTTTACAGAAATGATTTTGATCTGATGACATATTTAATACACTTTCGGATGCAGAAAAGAATACATTTTTAAAATCAGTTCAAAATTATTATATTGAACTTATTACTCAATTCACAATAAGGTTTAAAATAGACAATAATGTATTAAATGCTTTTCAAATTTTTGATCCAAATTATTTGAAAAAAAATATAAATGATTTTAAAACTATATCAATTCAATTTAACGAGATTCTTTTAAAAAAATTTCCTAATTTATTTGAATGTTCTTAAGATGTCTTGGTCTTTGAGCTTCAGAATATCATAGAAGAAATAGATTTCTCCGAGGAACAATTAGATTCGGTTAAATTCTCGACCAGTCTTAAAGACAAGACAAATTTTAATAGAAATTTTTTATATAATAACATTTGTTCTTTCGCGATTAATATTTCAAGTTTACCCCATAGCAGTGCGTGTACAGAACGTGTTTTTTCGGCTCTTAATAATATTAAAACCGAAAATCGCAATAGACTCAGCTATGAAGTTATACACTCACTTATGAGCTTTAAAGGTTTTCTGAAAAATGTTACTTGTGGCAATTTTATTCCACCTCCAGAATTAATTAAAAAATGTTTAAGATAGATATTTAATGTACCTAACCTACTTATGTAAATTAGATATTAATGTTGCTTTTTATAAAAAAAAAAATCGATTGAATGAAAAAATACTAAATAAAAATACAGAAATACGAAATATAATTCAATTTTTTATTTGATTATTATATTATTAAACATGGAAAAAGTAAGTGGCCCCAAAAAAGTTAGAATGGCCCCAAAAATGGCCCCAACATTTGTTTCCCCAAGAACAACGCTGATAGTTACTCTGCCAGATTTTGTATGTTGTATATGTGTGTATGTATCTACATAGTTATTATTGAGGTAGGTAGGTTGTGATTTTGTGAAAATGAAAATGATAGGTTTAGGTTATTTTTATTCCACAAAGAATACAATGCGGTCTTAAAAGAAAGGCCAGTGATGCAGTTGAGTGTGCAAGCAGGAGTAGAGCTTGCTTGAAATCGACATTACCTATACAAAAATGTTGAATAATGGACTGTATTTTTATGGTTAGTTCCTTTATTCCAAATTACAACTTAAAAAATTAAAAACAAATTGAAAGTTAAACTATTTTATATGAAAAACAAAAGTAAAATGAAATTGAAAAATTAGAAAAAAATCGATGAGAGAAAATTTCGTTTTAAAATACCTATAAAAGTTTGCTAGATTGATAAGTTTAATGAAAGTGTTTTATATTTATTGAAGCAAGTAGGTATGGCTTATGTAGGACAACCAAAAATATGCCAAAGCATATTTTTTTCTAGCAACAATATTAAGACGAGACTAGGTTAAAAATCCTTTTTATAAGAAATACTGTCTTTTAAGTGCCATGTTTCGTCGTATATTTACGTTTAACGTGCATATTTTGCCGTACTTCTGTATATTTTTCATTAAAATCATAATTTGTTCAGTGTCTTCTAAGGTTTGTTCAATAAATAATAAAGGTCTGCAGGGTAGGCATTACCAAAAAATTAAAACATAACTTCAGGTTATGGCGAAAAAATTGGCATTAAGGAAATTAGGGTTGGAGTTTTTGTTTTTTTTTTAAATTAACCTATTTTTGAGTTGGTTAAATCGACTCGAACGATTTTATTCAATTTTGTAATCTAGTGCTTCTAAATATTTTAAGGCCGTGTGGGAATTGAATTAAAATATCGAATAAATTTTATCCGAAATTAAATTTTGAAGTTGTTACGTACATATACTACAGATTCACCTCACTAGTGTCAAAAATTAAATTAATCTTCGGATAAAATTCAACACATTTTAACCCAATTCCCACACGACTTAAACAATAGGTATACTTAGATAGCTTTTGAAAATTTAGAAAATATTAACCCAAAATTAAAAAAATCATGTTCCCAGTAATTCTGACTTTTTAACATTTCTTTCGTTGAAAGGTACCAAAATGTTTGTTAGCCACGAGAGCAAGCTCGTGGGACTCACTCGTGTATTTTTTTTTTTATTTTTGGTATAATTAATGTCTTAAATAAGCCCATGTAGATGAATTTAAACGATTCACCATTATACAAAAAAAATGCATGTACCGTACCTATTTCAAATATGTACGTTTTAATGGCTTTTAGCCCAAGCAACGTTATGTTCAACAATCTCACTTGTACACTACTTACATATTTTTTTTTTGTTTTTAGATTTAACGTCTATAAAGCTAGCATATACACATTAGTATAATCAATTAAAACCATAACTAGAATTTTGTACTATTTTTGTGTGGCAGTCCCGATTTTTGTACCAAAACTTCTAAACCGCCCAGCATAATCAATTGAAATAAAAACTAAAATTATATAAAAAAAAATAGCACAAAAAGAGCACACAATTCTAGTTATGGTTTCAATTGATTATGCCAGCTTTATAGACGTTTAGATTTATGTCCTACTTTTTAGTGCAGTTTTTAAAAATGCATTACATAGGTATACAAACCTACATAGAATATATTTTTACAAGCAATATTGAGCATATTTTTAAGGAATATAATAATCATAAAATTATAATTACTTGTTAAGGGCATATTGATTTTTAAGGGCAAATTAAAATTTTGAGGGCATATTTTTGTTTATCCTAATAGTTATGAGTTATGAGTTGATATCAGATTAAAAAAAAAAGAAACGATTTTTTTTGTTGAATAGAAAAGTATGATGGTTGATGGGGTTAGTTAAAGAAAATTAACATGATTTATTTTTTGCCAAATGGAAAGTGACATTAAATACTAGAAACTTCAGAACCTATAATGGTGTCTGAAACAGATTATTACGTTTTGATTAATTTGTAAATATTGTAAAGATTAGTCATGTGTTTTGTTTATCTAGCAATAAAGTCATTTTCAATGTCCCCATGGTTACTCAATGAGTGAAATCTGTAAATTTTTTAAACTATTTAAACAGTAGAAACACAGCAGAAAATTAGAAATACATACCTAACTTATTGTTTAGCATTTTGATTAAAAGTTGTTTGTCTTATAATATTTATTTTGATGCTTTTAGATGGGGTCTCCACATTATATGTATAGGCAACGCTCTTTATTCGAAACAATCTGTCATTTATTGGTAGGTTGAAAGGTTCTTCCACAAGTCACATGAATTTATGCTCCACACATGCAAATTTTACTTTTTGAATGCTCTGGGTACTGGGTTAGACAATTCTGCATAGCCTTTTGGGCTTCATGCAGATTCAAACAAGCTCACCTCAAGTTAAATTTAATTAATTTATTTATGCAATTCCATGAGGTTTTTCATATTTTGGACAAGCAAGCTGTGTCGATTCGGGTTTCAGGACAGGACTCTCTGTTTAGTATAAATGTATGTAGGTATGCATGCATATGTAAATGTGGATATGTGGTGTCGCATAAAATATAAAAATGGAATAATAAAATCACATCACCTCCAAGCTCTAACGTCTGCGATTCTAGTTTGTTATGGACAAACAACCAACCAACGTTAACTCCTTGGTAACAGAGTGCTGTGTACAATCGAAATTTTGTTTGTAAAGTAATATAAAATATTTATGAATATTCAAGGGTTCATTTACATGTTTGAAGGATTTCTTTTTTTTTTTGTGAATTAATGCAACCAGAGCTAAAATTCCGTTTGAATTTTGAAATGCAACGATACTTAAGTAAAAAAAAATCCTTCCGTAAATACACATGTTTCAATTTGACTTACTTTTTATAAAAATTAAATGACTTAAATTTTGTATGTTGCCTTGTACCTTGTTTTGTGTTATTTAATGCTTAATGGTTTGTGTTAGAAGCCATTGAGCGAACAAAGATACGAAAAAATATCATGTGCCATTTTACGAAAAAGAAAAGTCCGACATTCGGCATAATTTTTTAATTCAACTGATTTGAGAGCCGCTCGACCGATTGCCATATGAAATTGATTCTCTTATTATTTGCTGACGTTGCCCAAGTAACATTTTTGCTCTCATATAAGACGCTCCAAAAGTTTTAAATGGCCTAGTTGTGGGATGGGAGCAGTGCTGGGGGGGCATTTTTAACGGAATTCCCTCCACGCAGTCGGTAAATTCCCTTTTTTCCCACAAATATTTTCTTTTTTCCCTTTTTATTTCCCACAGAAAAAAAGTTGAAAAGTGGACTTAAAATGAAAAATATAAAAAAAATAAAAACCAACAAAGCACATAAATAATGTTTAATTTGAATTTTTAAGAAATTAAAAAACAAAAAGACGAAAATTTTAAAAATATAAAATAATTTTTTTTTAAAACTTTAAAACTTTTGAAAGGAACTTGATTTAAAAAATTACTAAAAAAATGAAAATATTAGCCCTCAAAACATCCTTTTATTTTAAATAATTTTTTTCATTATAAATTAACTTTTCAGAAAATGCCACCTCCAGCCTCAGGAGTGTTCCCTCATAGAATGACCCAAAATCATCCCCCTAAAATGTATTACACAAAGTAGATGACACCCTGTATATTTTTAAGTGCATACAAGTACCAAACTTGAAGCAAATCGGTCCAAGCGTTTATGCTTTATTAACTGTGGAAGTGAAGAAGCAATTTATTTCTGTATATAGCATGTTTTTTCTAAACACTAAAGATATATAGCTGAACACGAATGTAGAAAAAATCACTAAAGATATATATCTAGTCGTTGATAGTACCTAGTATATTCACGATCGCGATTTGTACCTATTGTGTAATTTATCAGGTGTTGTAAGATCGTCTAAAAAATCATTCTGACATTTCTTGAACTTTATTTTTACTTGTTTCAAATTAATTGATTATAATTTTGTTGATTTGCTCTTTTCCGGGTAAAATTTCAAAAATCAAAGAATTCCCACAAAATGGGTCGGTTTTCCCTTTTTCCCTTTAGAGGTTCAAATTCCCACAAAAAGGGATTTTTCCCACGATCCCCCAGCACTGGATGGGAGGCTCTTCATATATTTATTCTTCAGTATATTTATTCTTCTTGCTAGGGCACTCTCTTAGCAAGAAGAATATGTTTTCCTATAGGATTATCTTGAAAGAGAACGAGTATGCTATATGCATTAAAAAAATTATCTCTCACGTTTCATATTTCTTTTGTGTGTGTGTGCGCAGTGTCCCCAGATTGGGGGGAAAAACACCACTTTTGCCGATTTTATGAAGCAAAAGGGGGGAAAAAAGGGAAAAGCCTAAAAAAGGGGACAAAAATAAATGTTCTGTGCTATCTAGTGATTAGACCTTTAGGTTTTAGTAAATGCAAATCAATACGACCATGCAACACCTCACTCATTCTTTTTACTACATAAAGCCTAGTTTATACATCATTGCGAAGTGAAATCTAAATCGAAATGAAACATCAATAAACCTTGCCTCGAATGGTTTATAAAGAAAATTAAATTTTGTTTTATATTTGGAAAATTAAATATTGTTTTATATTTGGTTAAGGTAAGTCCGTTGATTTATATTCACTTCGAACCAAATTTCTTGCTCCTTGTCGCTTAAATAATTGCATACATATTGAAGTTTTCCTGCCTGAGAAAAAAGCTAATTTTTTGTATGAAAATTTCACTTCGCTTCGATCTATAAACTAAGGTCTAATTGAAAACATGAAATTTTTTTAAGTTTTTACAAATTTTCTGCGAAAATCCACAGAAAACAACTCAATTGTGGAAAACTTGTTGAAAATTTCATGTTACGAAACAGATATTATGTATTGAATATTATATTTATGAATTTAAGGCAGCTCCAAATACCTTTAAACGCTAGCCGAGGGTTATTAAATTAAAACTCCGTTAAATTTTATCCGAATAATCATTTTTGACTGTAGTGAGGTGAATGTGAATCTGTACGTAGAAGCGTCAAAATTTAATCGAAATTTTAAACAAATTCGAACTCGGCGTTACTTTACCTTTATCATGATTTTTTTTTTGCATGAAATTACACTTTTTCGGTGAGGAAAGAACAAAAATGCAAACAAACCTAATTTTGAATAGTTCTAGTGAAAAAGAAACCGACAAAGATTTTTTGAAAAAGGAATTAAGCATTAAGTTTTTTAATGAAACAGAAATGTTTCAAAAGCTTATTGCTCTAATTTTTATCTTATTCATAGCGCAAGAAATTAAAGAACAGAATGATTAAAGACAGAATGATTTAATTCATAAAATATTTTTAGCTTTTTTTTATGTTCAACGGATTGATGTAATGTAACTGACACACTATTATATACATTTATAAGTTAGGTACACATATGTACAAAAATGTTACTAGATAAACATAAAAAAAAAATATTTTAAATGTTTCCTTCACAAATGTATGTGTAATTTATTTAGGGAAAAAAAAAGGGATTTCTTTTAGATAATTAGGGGGAAAAAAACATTCTGGTGTCAAAAAAGGGGAAAAGTGTCTTGGGAACCCCAGTGTGCGTCATGCTCTCATATAAAAAAAAAACTGATGTATTTTTTGATGCGAGTTTTTATCGGGAAAGTAAATTGACATAGGCATATTAATTGTGATAATTGTGGCGTTAATTATACTGCGTAAATATTCTGCTGCCTCGATTTTGGAAATAATGACAATATTTTTTTCAGTATATCTATAGATTTAATCAGAATACTATTATGTATTGCATTGAGTAAATCTAGTATTTAAGAAATGGAATTCTGTATGCAAGTAACATTTCCGAACACCTTTTTAATAAAAAAAATTATAACCATTGTGTGTTTACATAACTTGCACATAATTATTTACACATAATACATTTTTAAGATTTTATTCACAATAGAAAACCAAACAATTTTTCAATAATACCATATTTGTATGTTACGGTAACCCTAAAAATATAGGGAACACTTTTTATTCGTATTGAAATATGTATGAGTGCTATTCACCGATACTTTAACTCTTGGTTAAACGTCTTTATAACACCTTTGTTATATTTACACAATGAGTAAGAGAGAGAAAACAAAACGCTTTTTATGAGCATTCAAATGCTCTTATGAGACTTCAGTTTGACGTTTAGTAAGCAACCGAAACTCTTGTTATGAGAATTCAAATGCTTTTATGGGACTAGGAAAAACAAAAATCTGTTGCATGTTCTTTTTTTTTATAAATTCTAACTATTGCTGATGAAAAAAATCTTTAATTCTGCTAGATTTCTATTTTGAAACATTTAAAATACATCATACATCATAATTTTTGGAAGCAAATTAAGTTTGGTATTAGTTTAGTCCTTGTGAAAATACGATTGACTGCAACTACTAACGCAACAGCAATTTTTGATATTTGATACTCATACTCATATTTGATACTCATACTCATACTGTTTACTATTAGTACAATGAACCAAGTTTCTCAGACCCTCTCTTTATACTTATACAATACACCAAACCAAAAAATCGGTCCAAATTAATGAACTTGTCACTTGTTTCCGGCTGATAGCGTATCAGATAGAAACATGAACAGAATCAAATTGTCTTCGGAAAAGGAACGCACTTCTGTTTAATTCAATTAAAACAGCAGTTCTTGACATTTAAAAACTTTAGCTCCCATTTGTAAAAATGACGTTTAGCGTTCTAGTTTCATAACGAGAAACTTAAAAAACTTAAATTGATCTAGATTTAGGATTTAAGTACTTTGACATTTGAAAAATGTTAACCTTTTAAAACGCATTTCTCTTTTTTCCAATAGCTCTTAAAACTGCTGAGGTTATTCCTCTTTTTAAAAAAGGATGTAGAAAAAAAGTAAGCAATTATAGACCAATATTATTGCTACCTACTTTCTCTAAAGTTATATATTTAATATGAGTGTTAATTGTGAAATTTTTCCAATATCTCTTAAAACTGCTGAGGTTATTCCTCTTTTTAAAAAAGGATGTAGACAAAAAGTAAGCAATTATAGACCAATATCATTGCTATCTACTTTCTCTAAAGTTTTTGAAAAATGTATGAAGGAGCGTATTATGTCGTTTTTTCATAAAAATAATTACTTATGTAATCAGCAATTTGGTTTAAGGGAGGGCAAATCTACAGAGGATGCCATTTTAAAATTATCTAGTGAAATATACGATGGTTTTAATAAAGATTCTAGCCCTATAGCCCTATTTATCGACATGACTAAAGCCTTTGACATGGTGAACCATACAATTCTTTTGGATAAACTTTACAAAGCTGGATTCAGAAACTATGTGTTGGATTGGTTTAAATCTTATTTATCTGATAGAGTTCAAAGCAATGTTGCCGCTGTGCGACTTTAGTCTCATTTTGATCCCTTTTTGAGCCTCATGCGACCATGAGACGACTTTTTGGAAAACTGGCTTTTTTGACCCTTTTTAAAAATCTTGCGACTTTTCTGAACCTTTTTCTAGAAAATTACTTGGACTATAGATTCATTGTTTTCCTTTTTGTAAAAAAAAAACATTTTTTGTTTCACTTTGGTATTCGAGAGATCAATTACCTAGTTATTTCGTCTAAGAGTAATGAATTTTCGGCGAAAAATCAATTCGCTAACCGAAATACGAAATTGCAGGCCATATCAATTCGCAAACCATAACAAGGAATTTTTTTTTTTTTAATTGAAAAAAAAAAAAATGTTATAGTAAAATGCAGTAGGACATATGTACATACGTAATTACGTACATATCCTACATGTTCCCCAAAAAAATATCAGCGAATTTGTTTGCGATTGGAGTTCGTATGATTTTTTCTAAGTGATGGATTCTGTGATAGCTTCCTTTTTCTTATTTCGTAACAAAATTTTAATTACGATGGAATGCATTATGTACCAACAGGGCTGACTTTATCTAGGTACCTATATACTCACAATCACAAAGGAAAGACGTTTTTACTTTCCCAAATTTAAAGAAGGTAAAGATAAAATTAAGAAACCTTAAGTTTCTCGCGACTATAATGTCAACTGATAAAAAACGGATTTTTTAAGCTAGGTATATATTTTACGAAATTTTCTGAATGCGACTTTTTTTTCCTCGTGACCCTTTTTTTGCGACCATTTCAATTTTCTCAGCGGCAACACTGGTTCAAAGTGTAAAACTGAATGGAGTTTTTAGCAATAAGTTACGGTTACGGATTGGTGTACCTCAAGGTTCGGTTTTAGGTCCCATTCTCTTTTTAGTCTACATAAATTCCATCTTCAGACAAAACTTTAAGAGCTTTTGCCGATTACATGACTTTCTTATATAAACAACTCCTTATTTGAATCGATGGCAGAACTAGAGAATGATGTGCAGTTATTAAGACAGTGGTTCGCAAAACATGAACTCATTGTGATTGAAAAAACTAAATTTATGTGCTTCAACTTAAAAAAATCAAGTTTGCTTGAAAGCAATGTTGTTTTTCACTACGCTGCGTGTTCTAAGCTTTCAATGTCCTCATATTCTTGTGAAAAAGTAAACTTCTGTAGGGATGTACCCTGCTGTCCAAATTGTTTTAGAATTGAATCTGTGGATTGCTTTAAGTATCTAGGCGTATCTTTTGATCGTAGCTTGAGTTGGAAAACCCACGCAGCTAACTTGAAAAGCTATACGCGGTGTGCGACTCGTAAAATATTTTTGTTACAACCATACTGTTCTAAAAAACTTCTTACGGTTATTTACTATGGCATTAACAACTTGGGGTGGTGCTTATAACAATGTAATTGAACCACTACAAATTGCACAAAAGCATATTGTAAGAATTATTTGTAAAAAAGGTAGATTAACAAGTAGCTGGCCATTGTTTTCCAGTCTTTATATCCTACCAATTAAACATCTATATATCTATAAGGTTCTAAAAGTTTTCTTCATGCGTAGTGGATTTAGTACATTGCTTAGAAGTTCAAATGAACACGAATTAAGAGTTAACTATCAGCAACTTGTTAATATACCTGTATCAAACAGAACTCAGTTTTCAAATTTTTATACTGTATCAGCACCTGCATTGTTTAATCGATTACCATATGAAATAAGAATAATACGTATTCGTAATATATTTTTAAAAAAGATAAAACTATGGCTACTTACTATGGATATTTCTCAAGTAAAAAATTTGTTTATAAGAACTTTTTGATATATTTGTTTATTCTTTTTTTTCATTCTGTACTAAAATTCATAATTCAATAATTCAAAATAAAAAAAAAAAAAAATATTGTTATAAACACACTTGTTAACCCCACAACTAGTGTATAATTATTTAGTTGATGGGTCATTCGCCTCTAGTTTTATAAGGCTATAGAATGACACCTTTTTCTTAAATTCCTAAATTATTTTCTCTTTATTATTACTGTAAAGCATCATTCCTGGCATAGAGTACCTATATTATCTAGAGAACCGACTTAAGGTGGTTGTTCTCTTCCACCCTACAAGCTGTATTGACAGGATTTGCCCATTAGATTTTGTATGGGCTAGTTGTCCCGTGCATTTTAAATGGAACCGCAACCACAATATGTATACAGTGCATTTGAAGTGTAAAATAAGAGAGTTTTCTCTTACTCAACTCAAATAAAATTTGCGGGTGTTTCAGGCAAGAGGGGTACGAGTCGGTTGTCTAGATAATATAGGTACTCTATGATTCCTGGAATGAAGATTGAATTAATAAAAAACAAAAAAAAAAAAAACCTCTTATAATAAAATTGTTATTGGACGAATATGTTGAGCATAATGCATAGGTAGTTCAAATTTAGGCTCATTTCTGTCATTTAAATAAAACTTTGAGTTCATTGCTTGATTTTGACAACATTTGGGGGTATTAGATATTAGATTTAAGTAAAGCGATTAAAATAATGTAGGTAGGAACACGTGGATCAATATTTCAAAACATTAATATATTGGACCTCAAATGGACATTTACTAATACACGCTAATTCAACTAAGGTGTGACAAAAAGCTTGAGCGTAATGGTTTGGTCGAGACAAGACAAAAATCGTATTAAAAGGCGTGTCTATTTCCCCCCAGCAAGGTGGGAGGGGCTATTTTCAAAAAAAATCGACTTGAAACAGAAACAAAATTATTAAAAAACAACGGCAACACTTACAATGTCATGCTATACTTTTTTTAAAGCCAGAAGCCCATTATTTTACTATGCCTTTAATTAAAATTAGAATAGAGAATAGTTTTTGAAAAAATAATTTTCGAACTTGAAATTTTGAAAAAATAATGAAAAAAATTGTATTCAAACTAATTTTTTTCAAAATTGTACGTGATTAAGTATGATAATTTTGTTTCTCATATTCAAAGCTCCTTTTAATTTATAGTCAAACAGTGAAGATTAGATACTCAAGTGTTTTTTAATTTTTAAGAAAATTAAAAATAACGGGAGGAGCAATTTACCAAAAAAATTTACGGTAACCAATGGCATACTATACCTTTCTCTAAAGCCAGAAATCTCATCTTAGTTTTTTAAAATTAATACGATTTTTTTCTGGTCTCGGCTCAAACTCCACGCTTTAGCTTTTTGTCAAACCTTAGGTGAATCACTCTGTATAAACATATTTAAACATTTTTTTGCTACTCTGCAGTCAAAAAATATTATTAAGCATTTCAAGCCTATGAGCAAAGCAATTTTATTATAATTAACTATTTTTCTTTTTCATGCGAATGACAGAACTAACATGGAAATGGCAAAATCCTATCAAAGCACTGATAAACAACATAGAAATAACCTTGACTTTTATATAACAATATAAAAACATTAATTTGAATTAATTTTTTTGTAAAGAAGAAATGGAACGTAAGAAATTTCAGTCTTGTGCTAAATAAGGAAGCTTATCTTGCTCTTAAAACTTTTCCTTGATTCAAAATAATATTTTTTTCATTATGGTGCCAATTATTTAATTTGGGAAGAGATTGTACTTTTTAATAATTTTACCATTTAATTACTTTTTAACTCGTATACTTACACAAACCAACGTAACATAAGCTACCTCAACGTTAAAGTTGAAAAATTAACTCAGCGCGCATTTTGACAATTCAACTTATTTCGAATTCCTTTCAACACTAAAGGAGTCTGATGATCGGCCTGGCGACCGTGAAATAGCTATAACTCCAGCCTATAAAACTTGGTGGTAGCTCACTCAAGTTGTTGTTCTTTCATTCAAACCTTCAATATTAATATGATGGTGCGAAAGCTTTGCAGCCTACACTGCGAGTGTGTTATCACACAAAAAACTCTTTCAATTAATTCTAATTTAATTCTTGACCAGCGTCGAATCTTTCATACAATCTCCCTCCTTATATGTTCAACGAATTGTTGACTTATAAAAAGAGTATGGAGAAAAAAGAAAGAACCCGAATGAACAACAACAAGCTTGTGTGTGGCTAGTAAAAATGCTAGTTGATTCAAATGCATTCGTCAAACAATAAAACCTTCACTCGATCGACATGATCACGTGACCTTCGGTAGCGCAGTGCGTAGTGCACTTGGCCCGGAGACGCTTGGTCTAGGTTCGAGCCTCAGTGGGGCAAATGGTTTTCGAATAAAAATGAACATAAATAGACTAAGCACCACTAAAGGAGTCTGATGATCGGCCTGGCGACCGTGAAATAGCTATAACTCCAGCCTATAAAACTTGGTGGTAGCTCACTCAAGTTGTTGTTCTTTCATTCAAACCTTAAAAAAAAAAATCGATTTTTCGATTTGTTTAGAAGAAAAAATCGATTTTTCTGTACAAATTCTTCCTATTGAAAAAAAAAATCGATTTCGTTAAAAAAGAACAATTGTTTGTTGAAAGGAATTCGACATTACAGTTATGTATGTAAGTTCATTTTGTTTTTCAGATTAACACTTCAATTGTTGTTAATCAGCTGATTCTCTTCCAGTCGTCTGTTATGTTAACGCGTTCGTAAAGCTTGTAAACGTTACGTAAACGTCTCTAACGCGAACGCCCCATTGGAAATCAGCCTTAACTGCTGTCGCACTTTTGATGAGGCTTCGAGGATACTCCCTTCTAATTCATTTAAAGTTTTTATTTCAGTGGAATAAACACATTAATTCATTCTTTCCCATACAAAAAATCAGTACAGTAAGGTCGGGAGATATTGCAGGCCAGTGAACTGGTCCATTTCTTCCTACCCAACGATCATCGTACTCTTCGTCTAGCCAAATTTTAACCTCATGATCGTCGGGATGGAGCGCCCTCCTATTGGAAATATGATGAAGCTAGTGGAATGTCCTAAAATAGTTCTGGTATATCATTGGGCAAAAACTCCACACACTTTGTAAGATTCAGCCTGGGTGGTAGTTTGAAGGGGCCGATTAATTTATTTCCAGTCACACGACACCTGCCCACATATTGACTTTGAAAAGCTGAATCGGTGCTGAAATGATTTATTACTATGTTTCCACCGAAGGTTTATCTCAGTTTAGATTTAGATTATATAAATCAATTTGGTGTTTCCACCGCACAAAAAGATTAAAACGGTGATTTATTTTGATAGTATGCAGATGTTGTTTCACTTTTTCTAATGGAGTTGGAGTGAGGCAGAAAGTTTAATGTATGTCCCCTTTCCAATGAATGCATTCAGTGTGAGAAAATATAGGCGAGTTCGAGTTTTGTAACTATTGGACCTATGAAGATTTAACAAGATTTGTTTCAAATCTTCGAGATTTAGGAAGTAAATTTGTATGGTAAATCTTCGGGATTTGAAGAAGATTTAAGATAAATCTACCTAAATCTCGGTTTTGTGGTCGGTGGAAACGTAGTATATGTCTCTTTTGTATATCCGGAGCCCATGTATGAAGATTGTGGAAATTTGAACTGAATTTCCATCGCATAGCCCATAAACGTAAACAATGTCTGGCAATGTAGACATTTCAAATAGCGTTTCCAACGGTACCTTTGGCGTTAAGAATTAAACTCATAAATGAATAAGTCTTTCTTTCTAATCCTTTATACCATTTTTGTTTGAAAAATTTTGAGGAACGGGATAAAGAAATGAGAGTTTTGACAGGTTGTCAAATAAAAGGGCACGCAAAAAATTTGTATAGCTATGTATATTGAAAAATTGTTGACTCTTAAAAAAACACTTTTATTGTCAACTTTTATAAGAAACGTAGGGAAAAATCATAAATTCCATTTTTGACTTGTTGCTGTTATCATAAAATCCACGGTCATATCCTTGATTTTTATTTTTGTTATGTTCACTAGAAAAAATAGTAAAAGGTTGTGTTTATTACGCCATTTTTTGAGAAAATCGACCTCGAAGTCAAAAAATTAGCATGGGCTGGGAAAATGGAACAGAATTAATAGAAATATTTTGGTAATATTGGGTCAGGGAAGAGCAAAGTAAGCGTTTTCTTAAATCCACCATAAATGATGTCAAAATTGGAGATAGATCTTTACTGTAGAACAACTATTTTTTTCTTAGAATATACCCAAGACCAACACTCTAAAATACTTCGCATGTTTACTGTGAGCAGATCACCTGTCTAATTTGCGGTGCGGTGGCAAATACATTGGCCAAACCAAGAGAGCTGTAGAATGTCGTATTGCTGAGCACCAGAGATTATATCAACAATAAAGATATCACGGAGGCTGTTGCTGCTCATGCCTTTGAGTTGGAAAACGATGAACTTCATGACATGGAAAATTTCAAACTATAGTCTATCCAAAATAAATTGGCAGTACACGTCTTATGGGAGAGCTTTTTCAAAATCAGTAGCGCACCATATTTTAGCACCATACTAAATTGAAAGAACTCCTTCATAAAAAGTGTTTGCCCGCCCGTAAATTTCTGATAGCATCTGACGCAGATCCAACGTCCTATCGAGCGCACATCTGACTGCGCACTGAATTGCTGTGGCCTATGGCTGCTGCTGCTATTCAACTTCAACCCCCATAAAATACTGATGTGCATTCAGGGTTACCCATGTCCATTTGGCAACTCGTTCAGATTTTTTTCCTTGGGTTTCTGTTGAGGTGCTTTTGGTTTTAGAGCTTTAAAAAAAGTTTTTAATGATGAAGGTTACCGTAGAGTGTTTTCATTTTGTGCATTTCGTTTAATGTCAATGTGTGGAAAATACGTTAAAATGCAGTTACAAATTTTTAAGCTGTTTTCTTTGAAAGAGTATTATTTGCGTAGATTTTCGTAGCGGTCAATTAATGTGAAGAAAAGTATTTTTATGTAATTTATTTTTTAAAAAGTGTATTTTTTTTTAAGTTTTGTGCAATTTATGTTTTTAAGACGGGTAGTTTTTTAAGAATCGTTTGTAAAGTTTTTTGAAAATGTGTGTGCAATAAATTATAATTCAAGTAATATTTACAGAGGTTAAATAAAAGAATAAACATTTAACCAAAGTGTATATTAAAAATAAATTTAAGAATATTTCTAGTGTCGACTGTTTCTTTTGGGCCTTCGTCAGTCCAGACTTCTTTTCTTCATCGTCCTTTAACTTGTGTAATTTGTATTTTCACTCGTGTATTTTTGAAGAGGTGTATTTTTTTAGATTTTTGGGCAATTTGTATTTTTAAGTCGTATATTATCTTACCTCATAGTGGTGTGGAAAAAGATAAATGTGTTTTAATTTGTATCAATAAAACAATTAAATGAACATTTCTATCAAAAAAAAAAGGCAGTAAACCTGCATAACATTCTTTCATATTTGGGTTCATTCAAAATAAACAATACGACAACCCTGTGAGAGCTTTAATAAAGGACAGATTTATGCAATCCACTATAGCCAGAATGAGAGGCAAACGTCGTATCTTGCCTACACTGCCTTTTTTATTTGGATAAGGTATAATTAAAAATATTAATAATTCATCAAAACTTGACGCCTATAAATCGCTCTATTAAAATCAATAACAATTTGATGAATGTAGACGAAAGTATCACTTGTTCTCTTTATTGTTATTTGTTTTTTTCCCTCTTTGTATCATTCTCTTCACATTTAGTTAGTTAGTACGCGTTTACGCGTATTGCTTTTAAGATGCTCGACCAAAATGCGCCGTCCGAAATGCATTTCGTATATAAGAGAATAAAAATTAAAATTTGACAATTTGTTCTTTGGTGTTTATTTTTATATAATTTTATTTTCTTAAAATCTTTTTATAAGGATAAAATTTTGACAAAAACTTAAATAAATCGGCCACAAGATTCGTTCATTCAACAGATTAAATTGTTGATCAATAATTTTTTTTTACTTCACACCAGTGCCTACGTTCTGTAACTCTCACATCAAAAAAATAAGTCGAGGAACGCTGGAAAATGGAACAAAAATCATGTATTTTTCAGTTTTTATCATTTCTCGACCAATTTTATGCATGTGAGAATTACAGAACGTAGGCACAGCTCCGGGACATCCTGTATTTAGATTTTATGTGAAAAGGCAAGAAAAAAGTATATTTCATTTAATTTATTGTGCACAGATGCAGAAGGTATTGATTAATTGATTGAATTATTGCTTTTTTTTAAGTCAAAATTTATACCCATTTGGGCATCTGAATGTTCCAAAAAATAGGGCCTCTACAGAACGCATTTTTTCAATACTCCTGTTTTTCATTTTTTACTTGCGGTTTAGCTGAGTTACATCAGAGCGTTTATCTTGTATTATTTTTTCAATGACAGTTCGGGCGCGCTCCATATGAGCTAAGAATTAAATGACCGAGCATTAGATGTATAGTAAAAAGCTGAACGAAGCCCATGCTCTGTTTAAAGCTTGTTCGATTCGCTATAAGGCCCTGCTAAAAAAGAAAAACGCCTGATGCACCTACGGCTAATTTACTTTGTACAAGGTGTAATTAATGTGCAATCCTTAAGAAATTTGTCTGGACACGCCCTGCACAATACATTTAATTTCTTCTTTTGCTAACGATTTTTTTTTTTTTTTTTTTTTTAATTGCATAGGAATGCTTAACACCACCATACACACGTAATACGTATACATATATCCTAATGTATAAACGCATCAATAACGAGTGCATGATGTTAAACACCCTTTATAATGCCTCTAAACGTCAAAATGTTATTTATAAAACTTATGCAACGTTGAATAGAGGCGATATTAAGTTGGCGCTTAATTTTTTAATTTCTTTTTTCCCAGCCTTAAATTAATCAAGCTGCATAGTGCTAAATGTTGGCTAATTTATTTAAATTCCACTCGTAGTCCATGCCAAAGGTCTAGGGATCGAGTCCCAACCTCTGCCACCTAAAATTAGAAATGTTTGTGTACTTCCTCTTCCAAGGAATTATTTTTCATACATATTTATTACTATTATTATTATAGATGTATGCGAAGTTTAATCGTTTTTTATCGCTTAAAAAGGGAAGAACACGAATTTTAACCAATTCCAAAATAAGCGCCACCCTAATGCATGCGTATAATTTCAATGACAACATTCTGTGAAAACAACTCTTTCAATAAATCAAAAATTAATTTTTTTATTGCAAGACATTTATGTATCTTTATTTTATAACTCAAAATTGACACAAAAAACAATGATTACAATAATGTTAATAGAAATTAAAAAAAAAAAATAAAATTAATACAGTCCACGCGGCGGAATTCTTTTATTGATTTTTTTACGAGCAGCTGAGCTTTGGTTTCAGCTATCGAAGTAAAACGTAGTAGATTTACCATTTCTGGTCCTATATATTTGACATAAGCGCTGTACAACTAAAAAGGGTAGAAAAATATTTTATAAATAGGGATTCATGCAACGTTACATAGTGCATAACTATAAACATCTATTATTATATACAGCACATTATGTATAGATATATTTTGGATTTGTGAACTTGAACATTTATTGTACCTAAACCTTATACAGCTTAATACAGAAAACAAATTGCCTTACACAAACAGGTTTGATTTTTTGACTGGTAACTGGTATACAAAAATTTACTGTTGGTATTTTCATGGAACATATTCATTTTCGTTCGTCAAAAGAAAGAAAGGATGTTGAACGTAAATCGGAGATTGAGAGATTATGCAGATATCTGGGTTCAAAACAACAAAATGAAAAGAGCATGCAAATCAATGATTTGTGTTCTTTGGTAAAGGAAATTGATAAGCTTCTCCTGGGGAGTGTTTGGCTGTATAGCTTTCCAATCGGAACAAGTCAAACGAGCAACGGCAATTATTTACAAAAAAGTCTAGATAATTGATTGAAATTGTGCAATCATTTCAATTGACTAAGTTGTTTGATTTCAAGATGTGCGGAAAATCTCTTTATCGAAAGCAATTACACAGTAAGGTATATCAGATCCTAAATTTTTATGTAGCTAGGGTAGGTAAAGATACTTCTGAACATATTGTTAAGCCTTAGGCCAATTCTATATGAAAAGTCTTAATATCAGGTGTGGGTTCCATCAATGACATATGCATTAATTGAAATGTGTACCTAACAACAAAATGTTAGCGAAAATTGCTTTGCTAATTCTATAGTTGTAAAAACTTCCTTTGTGGCTTAGTTTTTAGAAGAAATGCTAGCCTGTAAAATTACGTTTAAATAAAGTTGATATCTTGTCTCAGTATAAAGATATATTCAGTTCCTAGCCTGTTCCATTTTCCAGCCCATGTTAATGTTAACTTTGAGGTCGATTTTCTCAAGAAGGTTTCACATCTGGAATTTTTTTCTTGTAAACGTAACAATTGTAAAAATAAAAATCAGTGACAAAATCTTGGAAAATATCATAGATTTTATGATAACGATGGCTACAGGTAAAAAATGGAATTTATGATTTTTTCTCTACGTTTCTTATAAAAGTTGACAAGAGTGGTTTTCCAAGAATCAACAATTCTTTAATAATTATTTGGAAATATGTATACAAAGCTTCGAGAAACGGGATCAGCTGCTAGAGTTTTTGAGGTAGCTCTAGGAGTAAAAAGAGATTGGTTTGATATACAAGTGATCAGCATTCAGCATCAGACGTTTAGCTTTTTAATTCAATGTTTCCAGACGTGAAATTTCTCATGTACTGTATGGAGAATGACTTCATCCATACCACCATATAACACTGTAAGAACTGCTTCCCGACGATTTCTAAAAGAGAGTTGCTGAAGCAGAGCTTGGATGACAATGAGTTTATTAGCAGAATTTTATGGATGGACCAATCTTAATTTACAATAGGTGGGATTACAAATTTCCACAATTTTCATGGACTAACATGGGCTCCGGACAATCCACATAAAAAGAAGGATAAATCATTTAACACAGAATCAGCGTCAATATGTGGGCAGGATGTAGTTATAAACAAATTAATTTCAAACTACCACCCAGCCTGAACTCTACAAACTATCTGGAGTTTTTGCACAATGATTCCGATTTTTGCGTTGAAATCGCCAAGAATAATCTTGACGTCGTATACCTACTTTGGGCACCTATCATACGTATTCTCGAGGAGATCGTAGAATTCTTCCTTGGTTGAGTCATCTTTGTCTTCCCTTAGGGCGTGGGCACAGATCAACGTGATGTTTTTAAACTTAGCTTTGATGCGGATTGTGACCAGGCACTCGCTTACATTTTTGAAGCCCAAGACTTCTTGCCTAAGTCTTCACCTTAGATCAAAATCGCAACCAAAGAGCTACTGACCCTGCTCCTTGCAGCACTCGCAGAAGTATATGTCACACGATTTCATCCTTCGTATATGCCCTTCCATTCCATCGCACTTCCTAGATGGCTGTTACATCAGCCTTTATCCTATCCAGGTTCTTCACTAATTGTTCGGCTGCACGTGGTCTGTTTAGGGTCCGAACATTCCACGTAAAGATCCGAAATTCATTGTCCTTATTTCGTTTGCTGGGGTCGTCAACATTAAAATCATCCATATCCGAGGCTTGTAGTTGTTTCGGGACCGTTGTTGTTTTCCGTGGTAGGAAAGTTACCCTGACGCACAATCCACGACCTGTGCCGAGATTTAGCTAATGGCGAGTGAGTGAGATGACTCACTTTTCACTGAAAATCGATTTAGCTAGTAAAAGTGAGTGAGTAGGCGAGTGAAATGAAACGTCAGTTTACTCGCCGGATGTTTCAGCGGTGACTTGGTGTATGTGTTGGTAAATTTCCACTTTTGCATAAGTATGTGTTCTTTTTCAAAGGAATTTCAACATACCTATTCACGTATGTGAAACGAACTAGCAAAACAACAATGTATGTAGGTAAAAATGAGTATGCAGCACATAAAAGATTTGTTTTTTTTTTATACAAACATACATTTATGTAAAAATGATATTAGATGAACATTATTAATTTGTTATTTACATTTTATTTGTAGGTATAAATTTTTTTAACACAAGTGAAAAATATAATTCAGCATCGCAAGAACGACCCCATCAACTTCGTGAGGACTAACTACAAAACTTTGGAAGAATGTTTAGGAGTGGGTAGGGCACACTAACTTCACAATAAAGTCACACATTAATTAAATTTTGTTTTCCTAAGTTTTTGATAAAGTTTAATTAAAATAAAAATACAAAATTGAAAAATTAAACCTCAAACAAACAAAACCAAAGACAACGAATTAAAAGATAGCCTTTGTTTATGACATTTCATGTGTTCGAAACTTGATTCGAAATTACTCATTTCACTTTAATAGCTAAATCACTTTTGCGAATGAAGTGAGATGAGTCGACGAGTAAGGCGAGTCATCTCACCTCACTCGCTGAAATAGCTAAATCTCGGCACTGGAGGACCAGACCCTTAAAATAACTCCAAGGGTTGGGAGCCGGATATATATATCGTAGTAGCCCATATATGTAAGTTGTTCACTAAGTAGTTCAACCTGACTGGAACTGTAGACGCCACCGTTGATTCCATTTGGGGAATTCTTCCGCTGCCGCCTGGATAAAGGAGAAGTGCCTTAGTAGGAAACTCCTCCCCCCTCTCTCATTTGCTGCCACCTAAAACCGACCACAGGGATTGGAACGCCATCTTCAGTACTAGGCACCCGATGTTCACCACGGGGAGGTTGAGAGTGGGAGTTGATAGATAGAGGTTATTATACTAAGGAAACAATTTATAAAATAGTTTTTGGGATAGAATCTACACATCTCGCACAAATTGTGTTTAAAGACACAAGACAAGTAATGTCGAATTTCTTTTAATAAAAAAATCGATATGTTTAGAAGTTAACATCGATTTTTCTGGACAAAAAAATTGAAAGGAAAACAATTCGACATACCTGTAAGCTTTTTTTTTATTTACGTGGTCGAACTTTAAAAATTTCAGAAAATATGTATTTGTGAAATAATTCACCAATAATCAGGGTGGTGGTTTCTTTGAGATGAATTTTATAATGTTGAAAAAGCAGATCAAAAATATGATTTTAGTTTTGATATAAGTTTTCCCTTTTTAAATTTTAGTTCCCCTTATACATAATTAGCGAGTTAGTTGCTAATTAGTTACGCTACGCTAGCAAAATTAATCGCTCTTTTGATCTTCTTATCTTCGGCCATTTTGGCATTATGTAATTTTGTGAAAGCTTATGTCTCGGCACCGGACAGCCATCCGAATTTGACTTAGCAAAAGAACTCAAATGGACACGCACCTTAAATATAGTTTTCATTTTATCAATATTACTTTATTTTTATTAAATTAATCTTCTAGAAAATAAATACTTGTTTTCTATTTTTGTTTTCATCTGCACTGCAATAATTTTTCAAGTCGTTAAAGAGATCATTTTGAGCCTCAATCAACTTTTGATTAGGTAATAATGTATAAGATTAACACATTTCCTTCAAGGGTGGAAGGGCGGCAGAGGTAGTGTGAAGCCAGCACAGATCATGTAATCGCGCCGACTGTGAACCTCTGCCATAATGGTCGTCCATCTACGCAGAGGATAAAATATGTAGGCATATATTTTTGAAGCAGGGACTCACAATCAAAATGTTTACCGGCATTTCCTTTTTATCTTTTGCTGCTTTGGACTTTTTTCATCCCTTATTGTTTGGAATTGTTTCATTAATTATTCACTCCTAAAAAGAGGTTATTTCATTTTTGGATTAAAAGTTGTTTCATCTTTATTAAGGACTTTTTTCATTTACAAAGATATAGAACTTATTTTTAGGAATTTCTTCAATAGCAGTTCTTTCATTTGGAGTTAACACATTAGAAGGTCGGTACTGCATAGTGCCACGTGAAGCAAATAACTTTTCATGGTTTGAAGAAAGAGATTATGTTACTTTAAGTTGGCCCATCTCAATGAAAGAACGCATAATTGGGACCATATACGAAGTATACTTACATAAAAATACTGCCTTTTTCCAGATATGAATATACATACAATAATGTGTATAGTACATGGATTGATATTGTTTGCTGAAAAATTTCCATAATTTTTCATAGTTCTTATATACTGCAAATATCAAAACTTCACTTTGAAGGCTTCATTAAATCAAGAACCAATGCCAAGAATTAAGCTCAAAATTGAACCTCCCCATCATCGGTATACTATAACACCCAACAATGCCCAGCTTAATAATGATCTCTTTGCAGAAGATGTAATATTTAGAGCCAACACTCAAATGGGTATAATGTTCCCTTCATCATCTTATTTTGTTAAATTTGCCTTGTGACAAGCACCCAAGTTTTCCCAGAGAGTCGTCTTTCTAAGGCGAAAATGGATAATGCTTTAAAAAAATCAGCTATTTCTTCGAGTGTGTACTTAATGTTAATAATGTTGGAATAGTTTAAAAGTCCAATAGCTATGCATGCATGCACTTGCGTCCGTGTTTGCATTCGTATATGTGCATTAAGAGCAAAACCACGGTGCCTTAACAGGAGAGATTGATGGAGGCTGAGAATGAGCCTTTTCCCAAGTGCAGCTATCTCTGGAGTCGCTGGCCGGCGCGGCGCCTGCCCTAGTTCATATAGCATTTAAATGAAGTTTCTGAAAATTTAATTTTTCCATTAAAGTCTCCTAGGGAACGCGTACAGAATTTCCTGTGCGATTATATGGGACCGTTGTACTATAATAGGAACCTTACAGAAACTTTGTACCTTGGGGAACCATCCCACTTTGACGACCTTCCTTATCACATCAAGCGAAACCCATACGGAAGCATCATCCAAAAGGAGGGGTTGCAAATCCATGCCTCATTCTCGATTTCCTTTTTGGGATACAAATTCCCTAGGCAACGGGAAGAATTTCTCATCAGCATTTTCTTTTCCTTTCACATAAATGTGTAATATCTGTCACCGAATATTTATATTTTATAAAAATATGAGTGCATAACAGTCTTTGAAAAGCATAATTTGTTTTTTGCACATTCTGTTTATAAATCTCAATGTTTGATTGCTTTTTGCTTAGAGATTTGATGATAAATGATGATGATTGTTTCTTTTACACTTTTTAGCTTGTGAATAAAGAATAATTCAGTAACTTATTCACTTTCCTCGATTTTATAACGTAAAATATTTGTGACTGCTTTAATTTTTTTTAATAAAATTATCTTTTTGAAGTGAAAACTATGTTTCGAAAGTTTCCGAAAAAAGATTTTTAGGTTCTCCGTTTAAAGTTTTTGGTAATCGTTTGTTTAAAGCTTTTATGTTCGAACCCCACTCTAGGCTAGGCAGCATTCTTTTCTATATTCTATATAAACTGGACGTCACCACCCATAAGGCCCAACTAACAAAATTACTTCCGATTTTAGATATTTTAGAGTTATTCGTACCTTTAACACCCATTTAAGACCTCTGACAGAAAGTAAATACGTTATAGAAGTCAAACTCATCGTAAACATATCATCTGTTGCACTTTTTGTTAGTTTTACAGGTGTACTGAGCCAATGCGTCTATAATCGTACTATATTGATTCCTTTAAATGACGGGGAGAGTTCTTACTCCAATAATGATACAGTAAATATGTTAATAGTAAGTTAAACTGCATGTATCTGCTATAACACCACTTGTGTTTTATTTATAGAGCGGAATGTTTCTATTTTATATCTGTAGATATTTTTGTGCTCCGCAAATGAAGTGCACCATGAGACGCCGCCATTTTACATCATTTATACTTACTCTCGAGTATACTAACACATGTATATGTATATGATATAACAGGCTTGTATTTGTTTCTTGTGGTTATCAAATATAATGTAGCTACATTTTAAGGAAAAATATTAAAAAAGCAAGAAGTCCTATAAAATATTTTGAATTTTTGTTTATTGTTTTTTTTGGATAAAAAATAATTTTTTTTATATTTTTAAATGCAATATTGTTTAAAATATTAGGTAACAATATATTGAAGGCTTTATCAAAATCGGTTGCGCCATTAAAAAGCAACACATTAACAAATTTAAAATAATGCCCAAACGCACATACCAAAGGACGGTATAAAAAAAAACACTTTTTTGGACTTCTCCATCATCTTCGTGTCAATTTTGATTCCATTAGTTTTCTTTTTTCCCCAAAAAACATACATAGGTAAGGTGCCCTATAAAACAAGTCAAAATTGATGCAGAAAGTATTTGCTGCTTAAAAACTACAAAAATAGATACCACAATGGCCGTGCGGTTAGCGAGCAAGGTTTTCGGTGCGATGGGACACGAGTTCAACTCCTAGACAAGTTAGTAATTTTTATAATAAAAATAATTTCTAATCAAATTTGAGATCTCATTTCAGATAACCATTAAGAAAAATAACTTTAAGAAATATCAAAACAAAAATAAAATAAGAAAAAGAAATCAATAATAAATATATTTTTTTTAATATGTCGGAATACTCCTATAGCACTTTCATCAAACTACTCATAATACATTCTTTGGAGTAACTTGAACTTACTCCATAAAGGTGCAATAGGATTCAAAAAAGGTCGCCTTTTTTACTCTTTGGAGTATTATTCAAAGCGTATATGAGTGAGATAATAGATGATAAGTAGTTTCTTTGGATGAATATAGGATAAAAATTGTTAGTTGGGAGGCTTCATGAGATAATTATAACACCTTATTTCTCAGTCTATTGTGCCAACAAAAATTCTTTCCTAATTTGCATTTAAAAGATTTTACAATTATTATTTTATTTAATTAATATTAATCAACTAGCAGACCCGTGCTCGCCTTGCTTCGCATTTTTAAGAATTTTTTTTTTGTTAAAATAACATGTAGATAAGGCTGGATGTGTTCAGACGATTTTTGGTAATTTTTTTTTTTCACCAAAATATAGACCATACTACGACTAGTTTTTAAGATAAATAACTTTTTTTTTTAAATGGTCCTATGGCAAGTATCGTTATTTTTTGAGCTAAAAGAAAATCTCGATTTCCCTTCGAGGGAATCACCCAAAAATCTTATGCTCCACGTTTGAAGAAAATCGCTTCAGTGGTTCAGGCCGAGGAACAGACAGACATACAGGCAGACATACAGACATACAAACAGACAGACAGACGGAATTGTGGGACCCGCTTTTGTCGTCTGCTCTATAATCGTAATGTCAAATTTGATTGTTATCTCGAGTTCGATTTTTTGCAAGAATCCATAACTTGCCATTCTTGATACATCCAAAGGGTAGGTCTGTCAAGCTGGGTCCACTACAACGAAAATTCAAAAATCTAATGATGAAGGAATTAGGGGCTAATTTGGGATTGGAGCACTAAATTAGCCCCGAATCAGCTCCAAATTAGCCCCTAATTCATGCATCAATAGGTTTTTGAATTTCCGTTGTGGTGGACCCAGCTTGACGGCATCATGACGTCATCAAATCAGTTTTTGCCCTCTAAAGGGCATTTGGTGCTCCTTCAGGATTGGAGTACTAAATTAGCCCCAAATCAGCCCCTAATTCCTGCATCATTAGATTTTGACTGATAGATTAATTTAAAAACAAAAAGGAAATTCAAAACAATTAAGAAAATATTATACCATATAATATGTAGGTACCTTAGGTCAATTGAATACTGTGTGCAATACGACGCAAAAACCTACTTACACTCCGCTCCACTTGAATAGAAACAAATTTTTTTTTTACTATCGAAGCATGTTGCGCTTTGGTAAATTTAGAAATCCACTTTTTTGTTTAAGTTCTTTTATAAGAGGGATCTATTGAGAATAAAACTGTATGGGCTGAATAATTCAGAAAAATACAGGTTATTTTTTACCACTTTTATAAATACTTGATTAAAAACACTGGCGCAAAATTTTAAAAAGCCTGATGTTAAGGTATTAGCATGATGCTACTTAATAATTTTCTAACTTTAAAACTCTTTACTAAAACATTCTAAGAGGGTGGCCCCCGCGCAGTGGAAGTAGTGCTTGACTGCTAACCTGGATGTGTGGGTTTGAGCCCCAGTCTAGGCAGAATTCTTTTCTATATTCCCTCAACTGAACGCCACCCCTGGGATTTAATGAGATAACCAAAACTTTATTTCTCAGTCCACTGTGCCAACAAAAATCTGTACTATCCTTCTATTCCTTCTAACATTGCCTAATTTATAAGACCCTAGGTCTTACTGGCAAATATATCTTTCTGTTGTTTTTTTTTTTTTTAGTTTTAAACACTTGCCAACTAGTATCATACTAGACCTATTTTTCTAACTGAACACGCCTAAAACATTGACAGTTAAACCCATTTTTGTAATTGTAGCTGCCAAAGTGACACTTAGATTTAGTATGATACTAAAAAGATAAAATAGACATTTGGCGATTTAACTTTAGTAAAATGTTAACAAAATAATACGATGCTAACTTGTTTAAAATTTGGAAAAGCCTGTTTTTAACCTAGCACCATACTAAAAATGCTTTAACATCATACTAAATCGTCTAAGATTTTGCGCCACTCTTTTCTTTTTTTCATCACTTTAAAAGAAACATTATGCGATTTTTATCTATAGTTGTATGGAGTGGGATTTCCTGGATTGGGACAATTAATCTTGAGTTTCCCACAATAAAAATGACGTCAAACTCCTAAATATTGCAAGCAGCTTTCCCTAAGTTTACCGATGTCTTTGGACCAATACCATGAACATTTGAATAAGACAACTTACCAATCTTAAACGCAAGAATCATTCAAAGTTGGGTATCCGAAAAAATTGTTACCTTGCTTCAATGGACCTAAATATTATCGAAAACTTATGGAGATGGATGGTTCGTAGGGTGTACGATTCTGGACGTCAATATTAGGAGAAAGAATAACTTACTGCTGCAATCAGAGAAGCATGGATTGCAATTTCTTTAAATTTTATAAAACAACTGTATGATTCACTTCCTAACAGGGTTTTTGAAGTTATTTCAAATAAAGGTGGTAGCACACATTATTAATAAATAAATACAAAACTATCTCCTTTTACTGCATTTTTTCAATTTGTTTCCTTATTTAAGAGATGTTTCTATTCAAGTGGCGCAAAAAAAAAAAAACAGTGGTGCAAAATTTTAGACGATTTAGTATGATGTTAAAGCATTTTTAGTACGATGCTAGGTTAAAAACAGGCTTTTTCAAATTTTAAATGAGTTAGCATCGTATTATCTATTTAACATCTTACTAAAGTTAAAATCGATACAAATGCCTATTTTATCTTTTTAGTATCATACTAAATCCAAGTGTCACTTTGGCAGCTACAATTGCAAAAATGGGTTGAACTGTCACTGTTTTAGGCGTGTTCAGCTAGAGTATCTTAAGAAAATAGGTTTAGTATGATACTATAGTTAGAAAATGTTTAAAACTAAGAATATTTTAGTAAAGAGTTTTAAAGTTAGAAATTTGTTAAGTAGTAACATGCTAATACCTTAACATCAGGCTGTTTAAAATTTTGCGCCAGTGTTTTTAATGAAGTAATGAGAAAAGTTGTAAAAAATAACCGAATGGTATTTTTCTGAATTATTCTGTCAAGGCAGTTTTATTCGGAATAGATCCCTCTTAAAAGAACTTAAACAAAAAAGTGGATTTATAAATTTACCAAAGCGCTATACGCTCTGATAAAAAAAAAGTTTGATTGTATTCACGTGGAGCGGATTATATTTTGCTTATTTTGTTCCAGTCCATCTTAATTGTTTATAGTCTGAAGCCATTAGAGACCTACTCTAATTCGAACCAACCACGGATGTTAGAATTGTGCATTGTGCACATTAAGTAACTAATACTATGTAGTTTATTAATATAAATTTTTTAACTCATTATAAATATGTATACATTGTATATTTCTATCTTCTTTTCTTCAAAAATGCCAAACTTGAAATAACTTATTTTGGTCTTAAGAATTATTTCTTCCGGATACATACATACATACTCATACATATATACATAGTTCTAATAATCACGACTCACGTTTTTGTGGATCTCGCCAACAACTTGCCATCTAGAGAAAAACAATAACATAACGGTCCCATATCCCCTGCTATACTTCAACTTTCAATTTCGGAGGATAAAACAAAACAAACAAACAAAAAAAAATTCTTACCAGGATACACATTTTAAGGACATTAAATGAATTACAAGCAACTGAGTTGCCAGGATTAACAAAGGGAATTATAAAACTTTATTTTTGTTTGTCCTTGACATCCGTGGTATTTAAGTAGAGAAATCCTCCTGATTAGTTTATCACGATTTCTTAAAACGGAACATTACCTCTTGTCTCCTACTTCGCGAGATATTTTCACGAACTTCTTCACTAGTAGCTAGGTAAGCATACAACAGATACAAATTCACAGTTCTACTTGAATGGTAGTTTGTAATCTTATCTTACGCACCTCCAACCTGCCTTCTTTTCTAATTTTTCTGACTATTTTTCCAACAACTTTTAATGCGGTTGTTGGCCTTTTGTATCCAAATCCTAATGCACAAGGAAAATTTCCTTTGTTTTGCTTTATCTGTATATCCCATAAACAAACGAAGAAAAAACTTCTTCATGAAAACTTTTTCATAATATGAAAGAAAATAAAACTTTTGAGACGGTACATAGAGTCAGCGTTGCCGTCTGTTACTGCCATCTTGTATCTTCATTTCAAAAAGGCTGAAAAATCCTCTAACTGTCTATCTTAAAAATAAGTAAACATTTACAACAGGTTCAAAGAGAGCATACATATATCGACATTCTAATCTAATTCTACATACTAATAAAGCTGGTCGTAGTACCAAAGACCATATAATACCAAGATATAGATAGTACATCTATAGTTCGTCCAACAATTATTGTCAGTACAGAGAAGATAGGACGTTTGCATCTCCGTTTGGTTGCAGCGTATTGTAAAAGTCGATCGCATGTAAAAGCTCGTATCGTGATGCCGTAGTATGCATAATAAATCATTTTAAGTTTAATTGAAATGGGTCAACCTAGTAGGTAAAATTGCACAATTACATGTTTGAAAAACAAACAAAAAATGATTTATCTTTTTCCACATCTTATCTTTTTATAAATGCATTTTTGTATGGATATCCCCAAACAAATAACAAAAAAATATCACTTCTTTTATTTACATATGTATCTATATGTAAATAGTTCATTGAGCAATTAAAAAAATAGAATCATTTTAACAAATGTGCTTACAAATTTTATGCACCATGATGAGCCGTTCTCAAGATATTGGTTACAACACGTTTATTTTTAAATGGCGGCACAACACCTACAGCCGCGCCATTTTATTTTTACTAGTATCGGCCTGTGTTGAAATTCGCAAACAATTTGTTTGAAGGAAAAAAATATTTTTTTTAATTTCATTTTTTTTAATATGCACAGTGTTCGACACTAGGGGAGAAGGGGGCAAGAAGGACCACTTAAGCTTTGAACACTTCCAATTTTTTTATTTTTCCTAAAAACCAAACAGATTTGCTTGCAAATCATAGTTTGATCTTTAAACTGCATTATAGTGAAGAATCAAAACAATTTAAGGAGTATATATTAAGCTATAACCAAATATAGGGGAGAGAGGGGCAAAACGGGCCCCGGGGCAAAAAGGACTAAATCGATTTTTAGCTTAGTTTTTAACTCCATCTGAATTCGAGTGATAAGAACTTATAAAAAACCTACTTTTCGAACACATCCCTTAGTTTCGTTGAAAGAGTGAAGATAGTTTCAGTTTAAAGGTTTCAGTTTAATAGGTAGACGCTGTCGGAAACTAATGTCATAAGCGAACGAAAAATTTCTTTCCGAAACGTCAAATTCACACGTAAACCATAATGCACGAGAGATTTGAGACTAGTTTACAATTTACATGTAGCTGTCAACTTTCTTCCGTAAGGTGCGCTCGAGAAGCGCTCTTCCCCTCCGAAAGCAAAAATGAACGAGACGTAACAAAACGCAATTATGTGTGCGTCTATTGAATTACTTGTATTCGTGTGGTTTCGTACGGCTGCGTACGCTGCGTTGCAACAATTATAGTTCTACCTTAAATCATGAAACCATGAAAACAAGCAATTTGCTAAAAAACGACCACTTCGCAAAACAAAACTATAGTTAGTTCCTAATTCAGTGTTTGTGATCATTATCTTCAACTGGATTCAACCGAACACCAAAAATCAGCTTTATATGCGGTCGGTCGGGGGAAGGGAAGCATTTTTACATATTCGTTCATTATTGCCTAGCCTACTTATACACAAACACACACACTTCAATCAACTGCTGCTGATCTTGTTGTTTTTTTTTTTTTTCATATTCACTTTCCTACCCGATGTCAAATTTTGCAAGAATGACTACCTGTCCAAGAATCAATAAGGGGCAAAAGAACAAACAATTTTCTTGGCATAAGCACAAGCAGTACCGAGAGCTCTGTATCTTGTGTTGTGTCAGTGTTGCCGCATAGATACTTGTCTTATTTTCTGAAAAAATGCATTTGCGTGTCATATTAAACAACACAAATTCTTCTATTTTGTTAAAAAAAAAAGAAGAAAATTTAATGTGATACGGGTTGTAATACAACAAAAAAAAATCTAAATAAATAATTTGCTCCATTCGCATATTTTCAAAGATAGGAGTTTTCACGTAATTGAAATCAATTTTCTTGATTTCGTTTTAATTCGTTTTATTTTAACTATTAAAATAATAGAAATAAAAAAGCGTGCCATATTGAACTCTTTCGTGCCACATCGAGCCACAAGAAACTTGTCGTGTCAAAAAAGTTTGAACGTATTACTTCAGCAACGCGGAGTTCACCCTTCCTTAGAATTGCAAAGAAAAAAAAAACGAATCGTAGCAATCTGCTAGGAAAGTGAATATACAAAAAAAAAAAAAAAACAAAACGACCGACCGCTTCTGATTTTCGATGGTTGGTTGAGGAGATGTAGTTCTTTGGTATTATATGATTTCACGCACACATATTTGGGGTCACAATTTGGGTCACCATAGTTCTAGCGATTTGGTCGCGAATTTTCACACTAGATGCAATATCTTGGTATTATATGGTCTTTGATTAAACGTATATAAAGGTAAGAACATCATAGTAAAAAAAAAAAACAAAATTATAAAAAAAACTGCTTGTGGGGTAAAATGAACCAGAACGTCATGGGGCAAAAAGGACTACCAGTCCGTTTTGCCTAAGGTGACTTTGGGCGGGACAGTCCCGCTTTCGACCTATATGTCCCGCTGTCCCCAAAGAACGCAAAATGTCCCGCTTTGAAAATAGTCGATCAATACACATAATATGATAAATCTCTTAAAGAATTCTTCGTCGATCAATACACATAATATGATAAATCTCTTAAAAAATTCTTTTAAATAAAGCTGATAAAAAATCCTCTGGCCTGTAGTAAAACTAAATATCTTAAATAGATGCCTGCACTGAAAAAAGTTTTGAAAATATTGCAGATTTTTGAATACCTACATACATTAAAAAGTTTTTTTTTTTTTTTGAAAATCCCCAGATCTGAATTTGGGTTGTTTTCTATGCATATACAATCTACAGCGGCTGATTTTAGTTTAACAAATCAAGATTGCTTTGACCGTGGTTTTGTGGTTTCGAAGAAGTTCAAAAAATGATGGAATTACTTAATTGAGCAGAAATTTATTGGTACTTAAAATAGTCTTGGCAGATTTAAAAAAGCCAATCTGTTATTTTGAAGTAGATTTCCTATGGTCAAAATATAGTAAGAAAACCAGCTCACTCAATTGGTCAAGATCAGTTCTATTTTCATTTTAGTATTTTCAATAAATAAAATTTGAAAATAAAATACTTCTATTTTGTTAAAAAAAAATTGAGCTGACGTATCATCATAATTTTTGTCTTCAATATTTGAAAGCAAAGCTGAGAAATTGTTGGTTCAAATATCTGGGATGGCTCAGATTTAATTTTTTTAGACAGCCTATAATTTCTGTAATTTATAATTTCTGTTTTTATATTCTTATAGCTTTGACTTTCTTCAAACCTAGTTTTACAGCAAAACTAGTTCTATAGAGGTTTCGAGATTTAATTTTGTCAAAAATAATTTTTATTAAAACATCTTTTGATTAAAATGCCAAAATATGTATGAGTATTTTGATTTAGATTTAAAAGTAAATATTTTTGAATAATAAAAAATTGTGAAAAACTTAACACTCGAAAACCTTTTAACTAGTTTTGCCGTAAAACTAGTTTTAAAGTAAGGCAATATTATGGCTGCTAATGTTATGTTACGAGAGAAAAAATTGAAAATTGATGTTTTTAGTATTAAAATTTACAGGCGTCCCGCTCTGAAGAGAAATATTTATGGTCACCTTAGTTTTGCCCCACAACGTACGCGACAAAATTGGCTGCCCGTTCATTCTGCTTCATGACGTCCACATATAATTCCCCACCGGCACACGACTGTCTTAATTTAAATATTTGATATTTGTTTTCATTGAAGATGGTTCGGACATACATTCGAAAAACTGCTAAAGGTGTTAAATGGACCAGAGAAGATTTGAGAAAAGCTGTCGAAGCTATAAAAAGCAAAAAATGGGCTATCTCAAGGCGAGTAAGACCTTTGATATTCCAAAAACTACGATCATACGAAAAATTAAACTGGAAAAAAAAACTTGGACGGTTTAAAACAGTCTTTAATGCTGAACAAGAAAATGAATTGATGGATCATTTACTCGAATTTGAGAAAAGATTCTTCGGGATGACAACTCGAGATGTTCGGGCTCTTGCTTACGAGCTAGCTGAGATAAATGATTTGTCTCATTCGTTCAACAAAGAAACAAAAATGGCTGGAAGAGACTGGCTGTTCAATTTTCAAAAAAGGCACCCGGAAATAGTTTTAAGAAATCCGGAACCAACATCTAAGGCCAGAGCTCAAGCCTTTAAAAAGCCAGTCGTTTCAGCTTATTTTGAACTGCTTAAGAAAATATTTGATGACCATCGTGTTCCTCCAACAAAAATTTTCAACGTTGATGAAACTGGTGTGACTACTGTACGTAAAAAAAAACAAAAACAAATTAACGTTAACCGAATAATGTAATTATTTTAGCTTTTTATTGTAAAATAGGTTCAAACCAAATCTTCCAAGGTGTTTGCATTGAAGGGTAGAAAGCAAGTTGGCACTTTAACATCAGCCGAAAGAGGGTGCTGTCGACAGCAGTTATATGTATTATTATTATTATGTTATATTCAGAAGAGGATTATGTTGCAGCCGAGACAACTGATATTGTACTTCCAGACCAAATTGTTGGTGAATCCGTTGAAGAAGATTAAACCATAATCCAATCACAAATAAAAGATCATCAAAACTGTTCTCAATTTTCAAACACTTTGCAAACAGCAGCACTTCCAATCGAACTATTGATATCTGAAAAAGCACCAAAAATTAAACCTAATGCATCTTAATTTCCATTAAAAGGTGTATCAGAGGTACACGAAATACCAAAAGCATCTTCAAGCCCCAATAAAATAAGGAAGGGCAGGAAAAAAGGGAAGTCCGCAATACTAACATCCAGTCCATACAAAAACGAGCTTGAACAGAATCAACTGGATACAAGCAGCAGCTGCAAAGTCTCCAAACCAATCTATAAAAAAAAACAAATGAAAAATCAAAAATAAAAAAGCTAATTACAAAAAATGTTAAAACAAAAAATGCCGAACAGGAAACGGACGACGAGGGCTGTCCTTGCCTTTATTGCTGTGAAAATTTCAGCAAATCATTAAAAGGGGAAGGGTGGATTCAATGCTGCAAATGCAAGAATTGGGCACATGAACAATGTGCAGGCTGTGAAGAAATTGACGAAGTTTTCGATTGCGAAAATTGTTCGCAATAAAAAACTGAAAGACTTTAATTTCAATGGGCCATCTCACACTAGGTCAATTTTGACTAACCCTTAAGTAGCTTTTGCCTCAATCGCACACGGAGCAAAAAAAGCCGGCGCAAAATGTTGTGTATATGAAACGGCTTTACTTGTATAGAAGTATTTTTTTTTTCAATTTGATTCTTTGCGTATGAAAAATATGTTCTGTTTAAAAAAAAATAACAATTAAATTCCGCATAACAACAGATTTGTTTGCCTAGAACAACTTGTATTTGTATCAGTAGTTGAACTTTGTTATTCCTTTCACAAAAAGGAGAAATAATTACCCTTTTTATTCTGCGCTCTTCAACTCCCTCGCCTACAAGCTTCTACTTCCTCAGGTTGAATTGCTCTCGTGTGTGATAGCCCAATGATCACAAGTTTTTTTTAAATGTATTTATATTAAGTTATTTTAAGTTTAGTGATGTATCCGATATGAAGTACCTACTGTTTTTTTTTTTTTTTATTTATTTAATTTTTTTGTTATTGTTGTAATGCTTCCTTTATATTTATTGTTTCTTTTTAATACTCAAGTTATTTTTAATGCAACATAGTATTTTAAATACATATATCCAAGAAGGATATTTTTTTTAATACTTTCAATAAAATATATTTATAAAAAAAAACGATTGTATACTTTTTTGTCTCTAGTGGTAAAACAAAACTAGTGGTTCATTTTGCCCCATTCAAATTTCCTTTTTGCCCCGCTAGTGGGGCAGAACGGACTTTCGAGATGAGATTGTAGGTACAAAAACAAAAATGACCCACAGTGTGTAATGCCCAAAACAGATGTGCAGCTTTTTCCCCATGCAGCGAAATTAGGAATAGAGATATCGTGCAGAAAAGGCTGCATGCAGAGCCTGGAATATGTCAGCGCTCATAAGAACCTGTGTAAATTTATTTTCGCTGCATTGGAAAAGGCTGCACATCTGTTTTGGGCATAAATGCTTGTCTCAAGTATATTCTGCACATCTCCGCATTTATGGTTTTCCAACCATATAAAAATATATAGAACGAATTATTGAGTTTGAGTAAATTTATGGATTATTTCAATAAACATTTCATTCGGCAAGAATAGAATACGGTCAATTAATTTTTCAAGAAAAGCCCTATATTTTGAGCATGTATTAGTGGTCCCGTGCATTTGAAGTGTAAAATAAGAGAGTTTTTTCTTACTCAATTCAAATAAAATTTGCGGGTGTTTCAGGCAAGATGGGAACGAGTCGGTTCTCTAGATAATATATAGGTACTCTATGATATCAATAATGAAAAAAGTCCTTTTTGGGAAAAAGTAAATGCTAAAAAGCATGAAAAAGCCTCAGCAACGCTGGCTGGAACTAACAGTATGGGGGTCGAAAAAAAAACTCCATGGTGCCCTCAACTTACCAATAATGACGCATCATAGAGTCACTATTACGAACAATTTCTTGCAAATGCAAAACAGGCTGGTGGAATAGCTTGCGGCTGCTGTCGTAAAGCTGGGCTTAAATGCACGTTATTTGTAAAATCTGTAGTGTTAATTCCTGCACAAATGCCTCGAACAACCAAATCGACGCCGACGCGGAAAATGACGATGACATTGATGACGATTTCTCTCTGCAGTTGAGAAAAGTTGCACCGAAGAAACCGAAACTGAAGACTAAACTCAGATAGAAAAACAATTTTCAGTCATACTCAAGTTGAATGTCCACAAAAAGTTTGAGATTGCAGTAAAGTAAAAATAAAAATAGCTGTCTATGGATTAGGCCCACTGGGAAAACCAGATTAAAAAAAAAAAGCGCCGAAAACTCTAACTCTATGGGGTGGTGAGGAAACGAGGTCAGCTTGTTCCCGGCCGTGTAGGAAATTTAGTCCACTACAACTTTGACATTTAATTGTGCCGTTTATTTCCAATAAAAATGATCCAAAAATTGAAAAAGCCGGGCAACTTCCTATTTTTTCACACTGGTTGCTTATTTTTAGCACTAAATAATTATTATAAGAGATATAAAAGATAGAGAATTTATATCTCTATAAATTTGATTATAACCTTTTTTTTAGCGAGAAATGCAAAATACGCCCGCAAATCGATAAAACGTTAAAGTCAAAATTTCGGCCAAACGCCATATCAAATTTTTGTTTAGAATAGTGATTTCATAATATTCTACTCCATCATTGGAGCGTGGAGCCTAACTGCGTCAAAAAATTTTGTAATTCGTTTTTTTTTCGTTATGTTATGTTAATTGAAAATTCGTCTAGGATGATCGGGCTAATTGCGTAGGAAAGGGAATATGAAAAAAAAAAAAAGATCAGTATAGCATTTGAAGTGTGTGCGTTTGTGTATAATGTTAAATAAAGGAACATGATGGAGGTAAAAATGTAGAGAAATTAAAAAAGACAGACTGCATCTATAGCTGATTTTTGATGGTTGGTTTAGATACTGCATCTAATATTTTGTCCTTGCCTTGGTAGTACGTAAATAAAAACGAAGTAAATGCAGTGTGGAGGTCATGAAATTCTCTTCAAGATTGATTATTAAAAAAGTGTTCTTCTTTAAAATTACTCATTAAGGAGTTATTGGCAATCAAAGAGGGATAATTTTAATTTATCAAAACATTTTGCAAACTCAAACCCAAACATTTTGTAAATTTTTAGCTAAATAAATAAATAAGTAAAAATAACCCCCTTCGAATTTTCTAAACCGCAACCCTGAATAGCATGTCTCAGTACATAATACTTTTTTGTCATTATTTTCGCTTTTCTCGAAATCGGTTTAATTAATTTTGACCAATATTTCTATGAAGAAAGTTTTAAAAATTATTGTATACCTACTAAAGTTCAACCAACGTTCATTTAATTAAAAAACAAAAAAAAACATTTATTCGATTTTTATTTAATTTGGCACCAAAGGCATTATGTATCAGCATTATCTAAATCAGTATACTTAGATGAAAATAGGATACATTTTAGAACATAAAAACACCCTTTTTGAATCTTATACATTCATTATCCTTGACTGTTCTTATTGAGAAGCGAGCTGCAAAAACTGGGAGTACAATAATGAAAACTTGCGGGTAACCATCATCGATTTGACGCACATATGAAGAATGGCTCTGCAGCCAGTTCCAACAAAAACTTTATCGAACGAGCACACGCAACAACACTTTATTGAGGTCATTTTAGCACAATAGCTATGCATGCAAGATACTTAGACTTAGAGTTTTGAGGGGAGTAAGACAAAAGTGGCCACAATAGTTTTTGAAGATCCTGTAATGGTCGGGATCAGCGCTGCCAACCGCTTTGGACAAAATAATGCTCATTTGAACAAAAAGGCATGCCTTCTTCACTTAAAAAAATGTGCCTTTTTTCGTTGGGTTTTTGGTGTTATGGAAATTGTTTTCACTCCATTCACTTGAAATTTTCTATATTCTATTGGAATGGAACACTCCCAAAGTGCAATCGAAAAAGACATTATATTACGTTGAAAATAAAAAAATCAAATCAACAACATTTAAATTCTTGTTGAAAAAAAAAACTTTAATAAATTATGAGTTTAAATCGATTTTTTTTTTTAAATCATAACATAGATTTGTTTAAATAGAGCCAAGTATGGGTTTGATTGCAGCTGCCATCAATTTTTATATTTAAACTGCTAAGGACGGCAGAATTCCACTTAAAGTTTTTATTTTTAGTCCATTCCTAAGCTTTGTTTTATAAATTCGTACAAGAAAAAAATATTTTCAACTGTCACTGATGAATGCGGAAAGCATTTTTTAGGAAAAGGAATCATTCAACACGGATCTCACTGTTCGCGCTAGTAAGCTTGAAAACCAAATGAGCTTTGATCTACATACATACTAGCTCACTAGCATGGACTAGCGCGCACTCTCTTATACTAGCGTGAAAGCAACCAGCTTTTCTTCGACCACGTTATATATTATCCATACATTAGATTACTAGCCTACTGGATCCAACTATCGCACCCGCTTGCTAGCGTTGGACGTAACCGCAGCCTAGGCAGTGAAACAATGCCTTAAAGGCATACAAAAGCCTCAGCTGGCATCGCTGGTCAGGATCGAGAATAACATGAATGTGCATCAGGCAATATTTCTCTAAATAAGTAAAAGCTTTTGTTTTATAGAGCGATGGTATTTTTAGGAAGACAAAAGAAAAAAGAAATATAAACTCTTGTGGTGAGGGGGCGAATAGGGAGAGGCATATAAAAGTATTGAAATTTTTTTTCCAGTTTATAGACCAGGTGCACAACGACCGAATGATTTGGTTCGATATGAAGTTGAATACTTATAAAGGAGGGTGATAATTCCCTAATTCGTCAAAATAAATTTGACAAATGATTCCTTCTTACATTCCAAGAAAAAAAATCATTGAACAGTAGTCTATCTCCAATGTTGATATGATTTATCTGGGATCTAAGAAAAGACTTACTTTGATGTACCCTATGTTAATGGAAATCACTCTAATAACACCTCCTAATGTTAGAAAATTCGTAAGAAATATCAGCTTGCGTTTAAAAAAAACAATAAACATCTTGTTTGAGCCTTCAGATATTCAATTTTTATGACTGTGCCGGTTATTTTGCCATTGCTAATTTTTGACTTTGAGGTACATTTTCCCCAGAATATATATGATACAATTAACGGTTCTTTTTTGTTAAATTGATAACAAGTAACAAACTTAAACTTCGCAAGTTTTTTTTTGTTTCCTTGTGTATATGTATACGTTTAGCTTCCATATTATGACATCCTGACAAATGTGGCTTCATTATGTTTCTAGCTTTAACATTTCAGTGAAAAACATTGTTTTCATGAACCTATTGCTTGAATAAGTAAGACACCTAACCTAACTACGGCTGCAGGATTGCGTAACGTTTGATTTGAATCAGATTTGAATCAGTATGTAAATACAATGGAACCAAATGACTTGAAGATATTAGGAAAATTCCATTTTATATTGCAAGAGGTTAATCCATGTCTATACCTACTTTGTGTCTTTTTTGGGATCTGGGATGAGTAAGAACAAGGAGAAAGGAGTGCGCCACTGCACCGATGTTTGCTGTCATTGAGCTTGTAACGTGGAAGTTTTTATTTTAGCGAAAGAACGGAACTAGTAGAGCGAAGCCGACGAGGATGTGTATAGTGTGTTGCGTATTGCTATTGTGGTGTTTTTCTGGAATGCAAATTTGATGGAAGTGCTAAGTTTTGTATGTGTATTTTCCAAGTCAAATGCTGGGTAAAGGATATAATATAGTAGATGAGAGAGGAGAGGAAAGATAATTGAAATTTGTTTTCAGGTTTTAGCTCTAGCGCACGTATGTGGTAGCAGTGAACACACATAATTTGCAGTTTGATGCCTTTTTAATGAATGCCATGAAGCGCAGAGTTTTGCAGCTTCATTTTACGTTCTAGGGAAAGAATAATTATCATATAAGAAAGTTTCTAGGATGCTTTGTTTTATTTTAAACTTGTAACAGTGGTACTTTAACATTTAAGTAAGCCCTGATGCCAGATTTTTTTGTGCGGGTCCTTTTTAGGTTTTATAAAATACCACAATGTCACTTATAACGACCGGCAATATGAGACCTGGTTGTAATTTTTCCGACTAACCACAAAAAAAAAATAAAATAAAATTGTATATATATGTAATGCAATTCATTTATGTTTTTTTTTTTGTAATAAAGAGTTCGTATTAACGATTTTTTTTAAATTCTGAGATAATATATAAAAAAGCTGTTATAAATAGTCAAAATGCCGTTTTACATTCATACAGTTTAGATGAAAATGGCACACTTACTGGCATATGATTCACTTGATGATTTAAAATTAAAATTTAATTTCACGCACTTCAAAATACAAATCAAACAATCACGCCAAAAATTTAAAAAATCACCTTCCTTTACGATTGAATAACGCAGATCTTTTCTATAGACGTAGAGTGAAAAATTACTTTTCGTATGTTACTAGTCTCGGTCTACTTTAAAAGCAAAAGCACCCGAGACGAGACCGAGACGAGACCGTATTTTTGGTACCGAAATTCGCCGAGAGTCTCGCTGGTGTCGGTGGTTTTGCCGGTCTCGGTGATTTGGTTTCGGTTTTCGCTAGAATAAATATTTTTTAATTTAATTATTTTTTAGTAGGTCCTCTTAGACGGAGTTTTGTTTCCTAATTTCTTTTTTTTAATTGTGAAAATAAACGACGAAAAATCGCGCGATTTTTATTTCGTTATTTTTTAAGCAGCTTTGTTCTGAATTTTGGGACGTTTTTGCGATTGGACATCGATTAAAATTATTTTTTTTTGGAAAAAATATTTTTTTTTTAATATTTGAAAATTAAAAAAAAAATTTTTTAGAAGGGCGGCAACGCTGAAATTTTTACAACTCATCATGTTCAATTTTTTAATATTCACAAGTTTTTTTTTGCGAAATATAAAATATTCTATGCGCGTTAAAATATCGAACCACATATGTACATAGTTTTATACTCAGGTGCACTGCGAATATCCAGAGAAAAATATGTATGCATGTCGTTAGAACAGAAATCGCTCATTTTTCAGACTTTGTTTTCTCGCCGCAAAAAGGTTTTCCGATTTTATTTTTTGCTCCGGAAAAAGTTCATTTTAGACCTTTTGTGTGATATTTAATGTGCCAATAAAGTAAAAATCGAAGATATTGAAGATATGAGTTTAATATTAATTTCTCCATGTTGTTCTCCGCCATTTAAATCTCACGAGTCTGTTTTATACATTTTCTTCGTGCTTCACACAAGACTCCACACCCCGCATTTTTCTTACCAACAAACTGCTGAGATATCGTACTCTATCTTTTCAATCTAAACAGGCGTCTTATCTTACATCTTTTTTACCACCAAAAAACACGAACGAAACCAAGGCTAAGGATGAGACCAAAGAGTTTTGTGCTTGTACAATTTTTTCTTAGAAAGATCCCAGAAATCATCTCCTAAGTATAAAACACGAATTAGGGAACGACCTGCATATTAAACGGTTGTTTATGTTTATTTTGACAACTGGCTGCCACACAATGTAACGCATAATTTTTATATTGCGATAAATGCATCGGTATCGGTATCATTTCATTGAGTCTGCTCACAGCTTTACTTCCATCAAGTATGGGTTCTCTTTATAGACGATATTTAATTGTTTATCGACTCCAAAACGAATAACCGATTTTAATTCTTTATTGATTTTTTTTGGCTCCTATAGTTGTTTCGCGTTGATGATTGTTTCTATAGACATGACTACAGATTTCTCTGTGTAATATACTTTAACTCCAATGAGTTTAAATGGGACGAGGACGAAGAGTAGACTTAAATCAGTACAAAAAGTACATCAATCTGATTAATTGTGTTTTTAATGAGTTTAAGTCCAAATTGGTGTTTCACTTATACAAATGCACAAATGTAAATATATTTTCCAGCAGAGAAAAAGTTGGCGAAATCGGAACGTTAAATTCATTTCACAACTTGAATGCATTTAAATGATTTTAATTTCATTCTAATCCGATCATTTCCATAGCCTTGCGCACTCACGCCAATTTAACCAATGAACATACCATCGTCTCCCAAACACGAATCCCAATCCCATCCAATTCCCCTTCTTCCCGAAACGCAATTATTGTCTAATCTCGAACTGCTTTAAACTGCCGCATTCCGGAAGGATGAAATCCCTTCTGCTTCTGTTGGATGTTGCATCTGAACATAAAGGATGAAACCAATAAAAGTCCACTTTTGAGGGTATCACTGGCAATCTCACTCAATCTCTTCCTCCACCCACAACTACAGTTGAAATAATAAAGAAACAAAAATGGAACATAACACTAAGGCAAGTGTATGGGGTATTCGAGGAGAGCTATAAAAGATGAATAAAACAATCACACTATACTTTTCAACGGCATGGGCAACTTCCTGGAAGGCATCCTTTTTGCAGCTGTATCTTGATTGAGGTTAATCCTCAAAAATAGACTAAGGCATTCAAATTTTATTCTAGAGATGGATAGAAAATATTTGTCACTCGGCAGGAGAATAAGGATTCACTTTGAAACATCATATTTATATAAGTAGAGCACAGGCATGTGATGCTGTTCTTTCTCAAGAGATGATCCTTTGTGGCGTGCTGAAGAAGAACACAAAGCACTTTGACACAGTATTCTATTTAGAGTTCGTATATATGTATATAATATATACTACATCCTTTGCAAAACGCTAAAACGATAATGAAGTTCCCATAACAATTGCTCATAAGCACATTGTTTTACGTGTTTAGTGTCCTTTTCTGTATGCTTTTTTGAGGAAGTGAATGTCAAAATGTGATATCTCTGTCACCTGAACCGAACCACAACCATATTACCCATAAACACAAAACTTGCAACAGACGGAATGCATTCGTTGCCAGGAAACGCTTCCGGAAGATAACCGATCGTACACACTTAGCTAGCACTCTTGGCAATGACAAGAAGCTTTATGTAACATTTTAAGAAGGTGCAGCTTACAGCTGCGTAGGACAGTAAACTTACTCTCACAGTAGGCAGGACCTAATAATGCGAAGGTTTAGTTCAATCATGAAGCATGCAACTGTTTTAACTGCATGACACTGACAGCCATTGAGTCTGTCAGTGTCATGCAGTTAAAACATAGACATTAATTGCTTGCTTCAAATTATTATGTCACTATCCCAGAGGAGAAAATATTTGGATTTGTGGCTCCACAGAACTTGTTTTGTCTTAGGTACCTATTTGTTGTCTTTAGTAAATATATTTGTATATTTTACTAACAAATAACACCACACTATATGATGGGCTGTGACAAGTTGATAGAAGTTCATATGGCCTTGTAATGACCTTGAAAATTTTTTTAAAAATTAATTAAAAAAAAAACTGTGCCTGACCAATTACTGAAATTACCTGACCTTTTATCACTATCTAGTGGCCCTTCAAGTGGTATAATTTTTTTGCGAATATCCCATAAATTAGGTGCCAAAAATCGCGTGTGACCTTGAAAACTTCAACCCTGGATTAAACATTTTTTAAGCCTAAACAATTTCTTAAGCTACCTGACTTTTTATGGCCAATTACTGACCTTTTAGACTGCATACATTTTTTGCGAATATCCCATATGGGGTGCTAAGATCCCACAGCCCAAAAAAAGGTGTTCCAAATTAATAAATTGTGTTGTGTTTTATTTTTTTGCATTTATTTTATCGAAATTTATAAGCTTAAAATTAATATAATTATAGGCTTTTAAGCCAAAAACACTCCCGCTCTCAAAACGAAAAAATCTCTTTCCATTATAATAATATCCATTTTTTAAACTTTATGAAATATGCCTGCATTTATTTCAATAAGATGTAAATTAAATATCATAATGCTTTGATAAATTTAATCTTTGATCTGAAACCTCTTACGAAAACAAAAACGAATAAAATTTATAATAGTTTTGGCCAATTTATATACTTAAAGAACTTGCCAAGAATTTACAGAACTCTGACTAAATGTCAAGATAAACGTCAATGAACCACTGATATGATATAATCGGCCGTTATCGTCCATCATACCAGTCAGAAATTAGCCTACATGTGATTTCTTATAATTCTATTTGCATCGTCTCATACTTTTTTTTCTTCTATATCTATTGTCTGTCATAAAATACAGTATAAACAAAAATATAAATTATATGTATACATATTATATAGGTAGGTACATGTACAGTACACATACATACATAATAATCTGCTTAACGTAGGTAATGTAAGCATAACAGAAATCCCGGAAACGCAAAGTAAATTCACAACGTCCGTTGTTCGGTCACTCTCGTTAAACCGTCGAGTCTCCCATATCCCATCCATCAACCCATATTACCTCCCCTATACTATAAGAAGCTGATTTCAGTCTCGTTGATTTTCCTATTCATTCATCGGAATGTCATCAATCACGCTTGACACAAGGTCGAATGGAGAAAACAACAGTAGGTATACGTATACCACCCAAAACGCGTAGGTATGTCAAATGACAAAGTTTTGTCTTTTTCTGGTCATGCTAGTTTCAGAGAGTAGATTCGTATTCAGTGAATTTCTTGTTTCTTATCACTATATTTGGTAATTTTGTTTAACTGTCAGGGATTTGATTACACCAGATATCAGTCATAAGCTATTGAATATTGCATTTTTTAAGAAAAAAGAAGACACGGTACAACATTTTAATGATAAGCTTGCTCAATGAAATAGACAAAAATCCCCCTACTCCGTTTTCAAACGTTAAGAAAACCATTTCGAGAAGTTATAAAGATGAAGTCGAAGACTGTGTATAATATTGTACATACATATTACCTACCTACCCTACAAATTTGTTACGTTACGTATATCAGTGGCTGGAGCTTTGCTTTGCAAGGCGCTAATGGTAATGGTAGTTCTGTCAAAGTCAAGTTCATAATTTTATCAACTTGTGGTTGCGTGTCCTTTCTAAATGGTGGTTATGGGTTTGGGATAATGTTAATGGTTCATTTCCAACTCACTGGAGAGTCAGACAATTTTCACTTTTATTTGTCTTTTCTCGTCTCACTGTCGGGGGTGTGGAAAACAATTTCGCTCACGAGAATGGAAGTGGGAAGATTGTCAATTTCGAAATAGGAAACTCTCATTGAAATGTTAATGGTGTTTGGCATTGTTAAGTTTTTTGTTTGCTTTTGAAATATATTTCGTGAAGAGAAGTTATGGTTTAAATAGAAATGCTTTTCATTCTCAATCTCAATTCCCAAAAATGTTTTTTTTTTAACGATATAAAAGGAAATAAAGATAAACGCGAAAGTTTTGCCGTTCACTCTTCCTATAAAATATTTTTGTATTATCAGTTCATATACATAGTTAGGTTTTAGGTACCTATAGAGTATAGGTAGGTATATTATTTCTATATTCTTGTACATAGCTTCTTTGCCCGAAAATAGAAATCAAATTTTTGTTTCTATTCTGCAGAGGTGGCCGGCGGTCGGCGGCGGCGCACAGTGGCCCGTTTAGGCAAAAGTGCTTGCGAAATTAATATTTCGGGTGGGTTTTTTAATGCAAAACTTTTACATTTTTTGAATAGGCAAATGTTTGGAGCTCTAGTAATCGAAAAAAATATTTCATTTGTATGAATGGTTTGGCTTGTAGAGCGAGTCAAAGTTGACAAATTTTTATGGTGAGAAAAAAACAATTACATAATAATTTTTTTTATTTTTTTATTTTGAGTGTCAGAACCAGGAAAAAGGTGTAAATAAAACTTTTTTTGTTATATTTACTTGATATATGTGTTAATTGCTATAATCAGAAATGAAAAAAAAAAATGGTACATATTTTTAAACCGCTAAATTTAATGTTTTTTGAAACACCCATTTTTGCACGCTTTTTCGATTTTACACTGAGTAGAAATAAAAGGTTCAAACATAATAAAGTCAAGCTCGACAGATAGTAAATCCTTAAATATCTCTTCATATAAAACCAAAAACTAAGCTGCATAAAACTGCATAGAGCTGAGCTAGAGCGATTTGATGAAGTCAGTAATTTTTTCTGAGTTTTTTTTGTCAGGAGCAAAAAAAAAAATCATGGAAAATATTTTTTCTTTGTTTTGCAGGTATAAGTGTTGGTTTGATGTAAAATGGTTTTGTAATTTAGAAGGAAAACCTACCTTACTTTTGTAATACGGTCTTATAGCTTACTTCTTGTGACCCCTTATAAAACTTTTAAGTATGAATGTTCTTGATTTCGGGTATGATTAATTATTGTCAGGTAGTTTGATGGATAAGAGTTTTTAACTGGTATATGCTAAGGAAATAGTGACCTCATAAATACAACAGTCAACGATATGAAAAGGCAAATAGCAGATATTCAACCAACAATATATAAATTTAATGAAGATATAACTATATTTGTGAATCACGAGTTCTTTTTAACTATGATTGTCGGAAAAGTTTTAAACGAATTAACAGAAACAAACAACATATGTAAAAGGACCCAAGAAAGCTTGGTGCATGAAATTTATTTTGAAACTGGCTTATGTACTTCGACAAGAGGGAGAGGAATTTGATGAATCTATCGGTATCAAGGAGGCAGAAAAGAGAAGAAAACAAGAGATTCAAAGGCGTTTTCACAATAAGCTTAGACGTGATGTAGATAAACCAAAGCAAGGATTTAGAAATAGAAATGATGGAAACACTTCAAAGAGATTTTTGGATTTTGGAACAATCTGAGGCAACCGCTCGAATAACTGGAGTCAATGAAGAGGTTATTACCAGTATAAAAATAAATCTTAATGTTTTGAATTGCAGGGAAGTAGTGAATACAGTTAAATTTGGAGAGTACATCAAAAAATCCGCAGATTTATTGTTACAAAAGTACCCTGACGAACATGCCCAACAGATGTCTTAAGTGTTTTTCTGCACCTACTACCACCCGACTTACATATAAAATATCTAGTATCCTGCAGCGCGATAAGACTAAAAGAGTCGAATTGTTGGGTTGCCAGACCTTATGATCATAGTAATATTTCAAAACTGATCCCTATGGACATGTTCTCAACAGCCACTGACTACTGCACTCCTACTCTGGACCTCAGTTCGGATTTTAAAGTTATTTTTCCTACCAGGGAGGAATGGAAAGATGACCTCGTGACGAGAGGCTTAGACACAACTATCTTCACTGATGGTTCAAAGATGGAGTGTGGAGTTGGTTCGGGTGTTTTTTCCGAATCTCTGAACATTTCCAAATCTTATCGGCTTCCTAACTTCGCTAGTGTTTTCCAGGCGGAATTGCTGGCAATCAGGGAAGCATGCAGGATACTTAAACAAGACCCTAACAAGAATCGTAATACTGCCATCCTGACAGACAGTCAGGCAGCCGTTAAAGCTATTGCTTCGCCACTTTCGTCTTCCAAATTGGTTCGACAATGTCGTGATGAGCTCGCAAGCCTAGATGGGAACCTCAGAGTCTCTCTTATCTGGGTTCCAGGTCATCGTGGCATTGAGGGTAACGAGCGGGCAGACGAACTGGCCAGGCAAGGATCAGCCCTTCTTGGGGTTATGAAGGGCAATATATTCTAAATTTTTCTAAATGAATCCAACCGTAAGTGGAGCAGTTTAGCTAACTGTGTCATATCCAGAAAGACGTGGCCCACCTATAGCAAAAACCGAACAACTGACCTTTTATGCAGACCCAGGCGAGACATAGCCAGGGTCGTTGCGACCTTTTCTGGGCACTGGCCCATCGGAGAACATGCGGTAAAGCTGGGCATCCCTCACAACACTCACTGTCGTAGCTGTGGGGACCAGCAGGAAAGGGAAACTGTTTACCATTTCCTGTGTAAATGTCCCGCTCTGGCCAGAATCAAAACACAATCATTGGGAAAAGCCTTTTTTAACGATCTCAATGAACTCTCCGAACTGAAGATCAAAGACTTGATCTCCTTTCTCAATGGGTCGAAATGGCTCTAAGATGATTCTTTAAGTAGCTACTACTTCTACACCATTTCCCCCGTCAGAATCCATAGACTACAAGCAGGTGGTAAATGGACTTCTGAAACCAACAATCTGCCTAGCCTGGCATTTTGATCCGTAAATCCCTCTTATAACACCGATTCTTTTTTATATAGGTCACACGAGTCATGGTATCAAAACGGCGCTCCTCAGCGCTAATTGGGTCACCGAGCTTAGGCTGCTCGGGGCCGCCATTTCTACCTACCTACCTACCCTGAAAATCAACTAACACCTACTCTTCATAAAATTTTGGTTCATAGTCAAAATATCATCGAATACCAATCTATACCACTTCGATAATTGTCAGAAGAAGCCCAGGAGTCCAAAAATAAAGACTACAAGAAATACAGATATCAAAATACGTGCTAAAACATGCTAGCAATCTCATCCGATCCACTTATTCCTTCCTTAAGGTATGTAAGAAACCAACAAGATCTGAAAGCACAATACTCACCGGAAATGATAAGTTTATTACGCATTACCCCGGACTTAGATGATAGTTTCCAAGAAGACAGTAGACATTTACACAAAATAATAAAAAACACGAACGCATCTTATGCACACAAACCAAATCTAACACTAAAAAGTCTCTTTTCCAACAACAAAGCTCCCATTGAAAAAGACCAACAACACAACGTCGTATACCAGATCAGTTGCAACGGGAAGGAAGGGGAGATGTGCAATCTAGTATATATTGGAACGACAAAAATAGCGTTGGGAAAAAGAATGGCAGAGCACAAAGCAGGCGTGAGAAAAGGGAAAGAAGCAACAGGACTCTCACAACACATACTTGAAAGTGGACACACACCTAATTTTGACAATATAAAAATACTAGACAGAGAAAAACGAACTAACGCAAGATTTACTTTAGATTAGAAAGCTTAAGAATACAACAAAACTTGACGAGAGCTATGAATACCAAAGAGGATAGAGAAAACACTATCGTAAGCTACGCTCTAGCCATAAAATAAAGCAATACCTACTATACTGTGATAATTTATGTTTGTCTAAAAGTTTGTTAGTCTCCAGTGTTTTTTAATTTATTTTGTATTGTTTTTATGTTAATTTATTTTATAATGTGCAAAATTAAATCAAAATTAAATTAAACATCTCACATTTGAATTATTTCAAAATGTAAATTACCATAAACAGAAACAATTATGTATGTATAACAATTATTATTGTCAATATTAAAGAAATCCCCTGAAGAAGTCGTGAAAATCGACTAAACGTTGGCAAAGAAGATGAAATAAATTTGTTTTATTTGCATCCCGGAAAAATTGACCAAAAAAGCCCACAATAACATATAATTATTAGTAACATAAAGAGTTGGAAAAACATTTATTTAATGTTTGTATGTAAATTTTTTTTCCTTTCATTTTGTTTTTCTACTTTTTGAATTATAATCTATCAATAGAATACTTTATAAATGTACTCTCTTATAAAAAAAATAAAAAATCAATTAATTAAAAAAAAAAAAAACAAAAACTGTTTCACTTAAATTACACTGAAATTACATACTTCATAAATTGACTTACGACCTTTTGGAATTAAATACCAATTAGGTATATTACCACCTTAACTAAAACTTCTTATTTCAGCAGCAGATACTGAAACACCCTGTAAATATTTTTTCTTAAAATTCACCAACTTTATAGCCTTGGAAATTTCCTTCAATATAAAAAAATATATAAACAAATTTTGGCGATATCTTAATTCGTTAAAGAGATATGATTTTTGCAAACCAAAAAAGTCAATACGGGCCACTGTGCGGCGGTGCTAGATCAAATTGGCGGGGCTACATCATTTTATAAAAAGATACATAATTTAAAGCTTTTCAACAAGCGTGTGCTCTTATTATTACTAATTTATTAGGTACATATGTATATGTATGTAGGTAGGTATGTATATCCTCAAATCTTTAAAAATCGAAACTTTAAGAAGGTAGGTTAAATTTATTTTCGCTGCATTGGGAAAAGCTGCACATCTGTTTTCGGCATAACTGGCAAATTCTTATATTTTCTTTGAAAAAGGACTCCAATTTTTAAGCGAGTTGTGAAAGTTCTTGTGCATTACATATTATTACGCTAATGAGTATTCGATCGTGTGGCCTCCAGTAAATCTATAGGCATCGCATATTATATAATAATAAAGCTAGCTTAAGCTTTACGCAATGAACAAAGTAAATGTGGAACCATTCCAATATTTTGATTTTTCCTCCTTGAAAAATGATTCAAATGTACCTACTGCTGCACAAAATTATATCAACACAAAATTTTTCCTTTTTTCTGTTTTTTTTGAAGATCTGTCTTTAAGTTTTCCAAAACAAATTTAAGTCAGGTGACTTTGTGTAGAAACAGTGTCTTATTTTGAAAAAATTTAGGACAAATTATTATTTTTTTTTATTTAACAAATATAATTCAAAACTGTGAAAAAATCGATGTTTATTGCTGCACGGCTAAAAATCCTGGCGTTAAATTTAATATTTTTGGGGTTGCATATATGACCAGTCCAAAATGGTATTTAAATGTAATGCTTTGAAGATATTTAACTTTCAAATCCAATAGAAGACCATATTAAATTTTAATACTGTTTTGTATTAAAAAACAAGTTCGTATTATTAAATAATAACACACATATCTAAGTATTTGTATTTAAACCAAAAAAATAAATAAATAAAATAAAAAAATAAGCTCCCAATTGCTGCTTCTTGTTTTTTCAAATTTTCACTTATTTGATTAGGAGGCTCTCCATCAGCAGTGTCAAGAACCACAAGGAAGCAGGCACAGCCAGAATACTGCCGCCAGGGTTGGCCGAATTAACTACACTACATTTTCTACATCATTTACTACGTGTAGTAAATTGAATAAACTACACGTCTAATTTAATACAATTTGTTACACGTGTAGTAAATACAAAAAAAACTTCAAAATTTGAATGAATAAGACTTAAGAATGTTGAAAAATAGTATACAAAACAGCGTATAAATCCGATTTCAAAATTAAGAATCCAAGGAACAACTTTTTCCTTCATTTCTATTATCGTAATTTTCAATTTGCTTCGACTTCAAATCAAAATTAAATTTTTAAAGTGACAGCTGACAGATAATTTCACATTTTAAACTACAATTTGTTTCATTAACTACATAAACTACATTTAACTACATTTAACTACATTAACTACGTTTAACTACATAAACTACGTATCAGAAGTAACAAATGTAGTTTTTTCAAAAAGTGACAGTTCGGCCAACCCTGACTGCCGCACTATATAGCACAAGGAATACACTGGAATCAGCACACCGTCTCGATCTTTTAAAGTAAATCCGTTCACCAGTTTTTCATTTTCCAAGACTAAAACAAAAACAAATTTTAAATAAAATAGCACGGTTTGCACTGTCCAGGAAATTATTATATGACACTTTAACTTACTATTTATTACTTATAGTACGGAAGCTAGCAACGTTTTTGAGAAAGAATTTTAACAGTCCTGAGCCCAGATCGCGTACGACGATTCGATTGAACGATCATCGTTTTGGCTATAGCTTTCTCTATCACATGTGAGGTGAAATATAGAGAGAGCAATCGTCAAAACGATTATCGTTCAATCGAATCGTCTTACGCGATCTGAGCCCTGGTTTTTTAGTATTTTGTTCCTCTCACTACCACGGTGTGAATGAGGGGAGTCTGGCTGGTGGGAGGTGTTGCGTTTTCCTGGGAGCGCACCTTTTCTAATGCAAAAAAATGGTTTTCAAAGTCATTTTACAGTCTTAATTTTTTTTTCATTGAAATCTATGAACTGTTCATAATATGAATATACATGTCTGGCAGCTGTCTGACGTTGCAAAATTCTCGCCAGACGCTATTTTATATTGAAGAAAAATAAAAATTAAATGAGCATTCGCACCAGGAAAAAAAATATTAAAAACCAATGGAAACACATACAGTTATGTAATATAGCTTTTTGTGAAAACTTTAGAATGTATTCTTTGATAATGTTTTTAAATTATTAAATTTAGGTGAATAGTTCTTTTAATATTCAATTTCAAACTCCGAACTAAAAAAAAGAACAAATAAAAATGCTACACTTACTATTTCTTTTCTTAAAATGTTTACGTTATTAAGTACCAGTTTCGCTTTCAGTATTCAATATCTTATCAATTTTTAGTCAAACGTTAAAAACTAGATGATTCTAAATCTTATGATTTTCAAGAAAATTGAAAATTACGAAAACTACTTTTTTCAAAGAAAAAACCTTTTCACGCAAAGCTATCCAAAAATATTTCCTTTTAACAGTTAAAATTTGTATCTAATCCGATTTTACAAACTATTTGCAATATTTATTAACCTGTCTGGCAGGTGTCTGACGTTGCTAAAACCTTGCCGGACACTATTTTGTAACTTAAAAAAGAACATATTATGATATATAGTTGGATATAAAATAAATTCGGTCGGATAAGAAAGTTAAAGTCATTTTGTTGCGTGGCAAGAGGAGAGGAAGATGTCTGTAAAGTGGAAGGGTAGGAAAAGGAAGAGGAAGGAAAGAGAGAAAGGAAGTGTTTGGAAAGGAAGGTGGAATGTTAAGTCCCGGGGACGCGGCCTCTGCTTGTGGTTGCACGGCGTCAGCTTGTCGGATGGGAGGGGATCTTGCCCCCGGAAACCTAACCTCGCCTGCAAACAAAAACACTTACTATATACAAGTAAGACAACATTTTTGGAGAAAAATTTAAAAAATAAATGACCATGTAAAATTTTGTACTGACTTTGGGCCCACTATCAAAATTTGCTCAATAGTGATGAAACTTATGGCTATTAGAGCTATTAACTATTAGAGTGTGTGAAGTTAGCCCCCCTTTTTTTGATTTTGTTATTTTTAAAAGTTGTTCCCGGTTGTTCCGGATTTGTTCCGCATTGTTCCAAATTAGGTTCGAAAAATATTCAAAAATGGGGGTTTTAGACCCCAAAAACCATTTTTGCCCTAGCCCCCCTTTTTTCGAATATCGAAATTTTGAAAATTGTTCCAGGTTGTTCTAGTTGTTCTGAACATTGTTCCACCTTTTGGGACCTCTATGTTCAAAATATCGTAAGTTATGAGCAAAATTAGAAAAAAATCTAGCCCCCCTTTTTTTGAAATTCGAATTTTTTAATTTTTTTTCTGGTTCCAAAAAGTGTTGTAGTAGCCGTGGAGTGATGGTTAGTGCGATGGACTGTCATGCCGGAGGTCTAAGGTTCGATCCCCAGCCTCGCCACCTATTTATTTAAAAGAAAAAACGGCTACTGCCTCTTGCGAGGAATTGAAAAATCCTCCATGAGTATCTCCTGTCACAGAAAAGTGCCGCTCGTTAGCCGTTCGGATTCGGCAATAAACTGACGGTCCCCTCCATTCCTGCAGACACGCACACAGGAATGGTTGAGAGTTGTAAGTCACTAGGCCCTAGTTCTTCATGAGCTGTTGTGCCATCAAATTTATTTTATTTTTTTATTAAAAAGTGAAACATTGTTCCAAAGAATTAAAAATTTAGAAATTTTATTTTTAAAGATAGGGCCTTTTAAAGTTTTTTTGAAAAATGCAAAATACGGCTCTAAAATATTAGGATTACTTGGCTATATATACATGTGTCCAGAAAAAATTGTATCCCTAGATGCATACTATAATCCCGAAAACCAACTTCAGATACAAATCTTAATGTTTTTGAAATTTGTAAAAATTCCATGAGCCCCCTTTTTCCAAAATCCAAAATCTCAAAGTTGTTCCAAGTCAAACCTTGTTTTGTGTGTAATATCCCAAAATTTTATCCAAAAATATAAATAACTAAGGGCTTAACCCCAACAAAAACTAGTAAAGCACTTTTTTCACTCCCCTGACCCCCCCTTTCAAAATTTCAAAAATCCAAAACTTGATTATGATTTTATTACCAATTATCTAAACGGCTTTAGAATCTTGTTTATTTAAAACACACACCAAACAGACAAAATACCCAAAAACCCACCCCTAACCCCCCTTTTGAAAAAGCCTTTAATAAAAAAAATCTTTAAATAGCAATCTAATTAAAACCCATTGTTCCAAAATTTCATCCAAAAATATCCATATTTAAAGATTTTACAGCCAAAAAACGATTTTTACGATATTAAAGAAACATTTTTATTTTGGGACCCGCTTTTGAAAATCGAACAGTATACATACTGTCTCATTTTTTATACGGTTAACTTAACATTTAACTGAAGGAAAAATAATTACAACAACATACACATTCAATAATTGATTTTTGCTATGAAAAATTTCAACAAAATGCTCCCCCGCCCCCCCCCCCCTTTTCCAAAATCTAAAATCTAAAACTTGTTCCAAGTTCAAAATCGTTCAAATCCAATTGTTCGAGAGATTCATGCAAAAATATTGAAAATTGAAGATTTTAAGCCCAAAGAACACTTTAAATGAAAAATTCTTATTATCCTTGCGCTGGCCCCCCTTTTTAGAAATCCAAAATTCAAAAACTTGTTCCAGGTTGTTCTAGGGCTCTTCTAAATTGTTCCAGGCTTTCGCTTCTTAAAATTGATTTTTGCTATGAAAAATTTCAACAAAATGCTCCCCCGCCCCCCTTTTCCAAAACCGACATTTATTTAGATTATTGAATGTGTATGTTTTTGTAATTATTTTTTCTTCAGTTAAATGTTAAGTTAACCGTATAAAAAATGAGGCAGTATGTATACTGTTCGATTTTCAAAAGCGGGCCGCAAAATAAAAATGTTTGTTTAATATCGTAAAAATCAAAAAAAGGGGGGCTAACTTCACACACTCTATTATGATATATAGTTATAAGGATATAAAATAAATTCGGTCAGATAAGAAAGTTAAAGTCAGTTCTGAATATAAATTATTATTAGAATAAAAGAATAGAATACAAGTAAGACAAAATTTTTGGAGAAAAATTTAAAAAATAAATGAGCATGTAAAATTTTGTACTGAATTTGGACCCACTATCAAAATTTGCTCAATAGTGGTGAAACTTGTGTCATATGAAGGCTTTACTTGACTTTGAAAACCATTTTTTTTTGCGTTAGAAAAGGTGTGCTCCCAGGAAAACGCAACACCTCCCACCAAGTCTCCCCTCATTCGAACCGTGGTAGTGAGAGGAACAATATATTAAAAAACCAGGAATGTTAAAATCAACTTTTTTTCGACGTTGCTAGCTCCCGTACTATTACTTGAAAGAAGGATATCTTCATTTGAAAGGATTCAGATGATTCATTCGTCTGATTATCCATCTAAATCATCCATCAGGAACTCCATATTGCCGACCGACGACGCTTTGAAACAAACTAACGGAGTTTTCATTCGACAAAATTATATTCAATATTAAAATGTAATATTGAAGGGTTAAAAATCAATACCTTGGTCTTAAAATGTAATATTGAAGGGTTAAATATTAATACCTAGTAATTAAAATTTAATACAGAGAAGGGTTAAAAATTAATACCTGATGTATTTAAATCTAATATTAATGTGTTCAAAATTTATACCTCGATATTCAATTCAAGTACGGGTTAAAAAGTATTTCTTGAGCATTGAGTCGAGAGTTTCGCGCTAAATACAAAATTTATTGAATTTTAGTACAATAAAATATTAAATTTCAATACATTATTTTCTTATTTGAAATTTATTAAAGTTTTGAAAACTGCCCTTAATTTTGTTTGTGCCATCAACTGTGAGATATTTAATGCTCAAAACCAACAGAATCTCAGTCAGATATGAAAATCGTGTCGCAGAAGGACAAAAAACTTGAAAAAATTGCTAAAAAATTTCACAATCCAAAACTTCTATTAGGTATTAAAATACAATATTACTCCCAATATAATATTTAACATTTTCAATAAACACATGAAAGTACTCATTTGTGTATAAATAGTTAAATGCGGAGAATTTTTGAATTAGTGAGTGTGCATTTGTACACGCCTTGTGTCCATAGGCGCCTGCACGGGGTGGCAAGAGGGGCGCTTGCCCCCCTGGCTCTGAGCCATAATACATTTTTTTCATTTTCTTACTAGGGATTTATGACAAAAGCGAAAAGAAAATAATAAAATAGAAGTAAAATTGAGGTTTTAGTGTCATAGACAAAATGTATTAAATCTTAAAGTGGGTGACAATCTAAGCTCCATCAAAATACATTATAACTAGCATATGATTTGTGTTCACTGCTCAAGTGTTTTTTGAGCATGATGGAACAAAAACTTTTTGAGTTTTCAGGGATAGAATGTAGGATCGGGTGCGTCGCGGAAAGGCGCGCGAGTGCGTGCGTCGGAGGGCGTCATTTTAATTACTATAATACAAGATAAATTTGAGAAAACAAATTGGTCGTAACGAATTGCAATCGGTCGCGACGACCAATTTATTTTCTCAAATTATATCTTGTTTAGTAATCGAAATGAAAATTTTATCAGGTTTTAATACCTGATAAAATTTTCATTTAATCTAGCTTACATTTCTATAATTTAATTTAAATTTTGTGAAGAATTTAGGTTATTAAATATTTTAAAATCTCATTTATTCATTAATTCGTCATTCGTTCGTTACTCTCATGTGAATGGTGCTTTATTTTGCCAAGTTTCACCTTTGTATCATATTTCTAGAGTTATTCTGATAGACATGCTGTGCATGCGGTTTACATATAATATAGACTTTACTTATCGAACAATCCATATGTATCGATCCGAATTTATTAGATTTAAAGTTCTATTTTACTAACATCAAACAATGTCTTTATAAAACATGTAAAAATATAAAGAATTCAAAGTTAAAAACGGGTTTTTCATTGAAATTTGAAAATTGCAGAGCAATAAAAAATGATTATGCTAAAAATTAAATACCTATTTCATTAAATTAGTTTTATAAGTGCATGTTTGAGTACGCCAGCTGACGGTATTTCCACCCACATACAGCCAGCTGACTATGTTTTTTGTATAATATAATGTGACAACTGTCCACCAAGTTTCAGCTTTGGTGAAATCATTGGCCAACTTTTTTTTTATATGCTTGGGGGCTGTTGTAGCCACGCCCACCCATGGTACCTCTGCTGACTTGCACGAGGCTTCATTATAACATTAAAATAACCATATGACAAAAAATTAGCTTTGGTTCGATTGGTCACCAAAATCTGTCGCGGGCTCCCGGACTAATAGTTGTATACGGTTACGGTAGTATTCGCTGAAGCTTAGCGATTTTTTTTTGTCAGTAATCTGTTTTCCGACATTCAAAGTGGTTGTTCAATAGAACGCTTCGCGCAAATTGAAAAAAAAAAAAAAAAAAAAACTGCACCACTTGCGGCGAAGGGCCTTGATGCTGCGGGGCCGCTTAAACAGTACCTACTTTCATTAACAAAACTGTCATAAATTGGTATGTTGCGTTGCGTCGTCTCACGTCGATTTTGGTCGGTTCAAATTGGCATACACATTTGCTTAAATTTCCTCTTAGTGTTTCTCACCCTACCAATTAATCAACAAAATTGTCCCGTAATTAGTAACAAATAATTAAATAAATCGAATTTGTGTTTCTGAAATGATCTGTTGTAGACAGTTAAGGTATTAATCTCAAATGTATACCTATTAATACAATCAATTGATATGATTATTGTATCTACATGAAGTTCCTTTCCCTCATGCGCATACTGTAGTCCTTTCCATTATACAATCGAAGCCCGTCTCTTTTGCACTCAAGTATCACATTAATTGGATATCAGGGAAGGGTGTCCCTCACCAATGTACCATTCTTTTGGTTTATGGTCTCCTTGAGTCTACTCATTAATTTACTTAACAAATTGCACTTATACCTACTGTACAATACAAACACAATATTTTTAAGTGCAAGCCACCCATTCAAGCTCATATGGTGCTTCCTCTTGATTATCATCATCATCATCATGAAGGTGCACTCGTAGTTGATGCCTATTTTTAATTCCTTCCGTGAAGTCATTCATCATAGAGTAGGAACAGACAGCTGTTCTTTTGGGTAAAATCCTGCATTGGGTTGGTTGGTTGGTTGGTTGGTTTGGCTTAATCACCGCGTTCTCATTATCATACATCATTATCGTCTTAATCGTCATGCAGTATTATTAAGTTGTAGGTTTTCCTGTCGCCGTCATAATAATCATCTTCTTAATTTCTGGAATGACTGTTGGAGCTCAGATGAGTATGAGTGCTTTCTCATTAATTGTTACCATAATCATCCGGCAATGTGTCAACCACAGCCATGCACTTTTGTTTTGTTGCTTCCTCTTGTATTTTCCACACCATTCAAAAGAACTTGAGATTTTCACATATTTTATGACACGAGTTTATGCAAACCGAGAAATTTATTTTCTGACTGTCGTCAAATCTGTAAGTCGTTTGCATTACAGGGTTGCCGTTAGCACTTTCATTACTCAATAAACATTTTTTTTTTCAAAAATTTAACTACTAAATGGTCGATATGAATTTTTTTTAACACGTAAGATTCTTTGTTGGAGAATGTTAAAACCAAAGCCGTATTCTAAAATTAGAGGCTTTTATATAAATAAGTGCACGCGATAATGGTTAGTAAAATAATTCTTAGATAACATTCCAAAACATCATACCTTGAAAGAAGTAAACCTACATGGTGATGGTAAGTGTGAAATGTGTATAATTAAGGCAACCAAAAATATGTTATGTCGTCGAGTCAACATTATAAACTAAACTTTGAGGCGCCTCAAAATACATTGATACAACAACAATTTCGAAATTTCGCACAGTGAAACAACAACAAATGAGACTCATTAGACCAGTTTTTATGCTTTTTTCGCGCCTCACGAGATAGTTCACCCCGTACTTCTCTTACCCACATTAGCATCAATTTTCCCAATCTAAACAGGGTCTTAGAGTATATTTTCTTAGGAACACAAAAATTTAAAAGGCATTAACAAAAAATACACGTGGTATAGTCCACCTTTGTGGGAACTATCGAACATTGATAACTATTGATGACTTAAACTAATAAACGATTTAAAAGCTGCTTTAAGAAAGTTCTGAGTAAATGAACACACTACGGAGCGGAAAATTGGAGATTTCGACCGGATATGTAGGAAAATAGTGAAAAGCCGAATCTGTACCTATATATACTATATACTTCGTACGCGTAGAACTCGTACGGCTGAACGTTATCCAATTTGCATTTTTTTTTTTGATTCGGTGTGTGGGCCGAAAATTGGAAACTTGGACGGTTTGATGAAATGTGAAAATCAACAATATTTCATGTTCTGTGTTCATAACAGAACATGCTGTTATTTACAAATTATATTATTTGTATGGAATAAAGGCTTGTAGTTTTTAAATTCACTCATTCTTCAAGTTTGTGACTAAATTAAGTAATTATAGTGCTTAAAAAATATAAATTTGATGGCACAACAGCTCATGAAGAACTAGGGCCTAGTGACTTACAACTCTCAACCATTCCTGTGTGCGTGTCTGCAGGAATGGAGGGGACCTACAGTTTATTGCCGAATCCGAACGGCTAACGAGCGGCACTTTTCTGTGACAGGAGATACTCTTGGAGGATTTGTCAATTCCTCGCAAGAGGCAGTAGCCGTTTTTTCTTTTAAATAAATAGGTGGCGAGGCTGGGGATCGAACCTTAGACCTCCGGCATGACAGTCCATCGCACTAACCATCACGCCACGGCTACTACTACTACTTAGTAGTAGTAGTAATTATAGTGCTTAGTTTTTGAAAAAAGAAAAGTAATTTCAAACTCAAAATATAAAAAAAAAAGAAACAAAAATTTATAAATTTTTTGTTTTCGAGATTGTACACCATTGAGTAAATATTTTTCGATACTCTTACGGCCAATTTCTTCACAAAGTTCTAAAATTAATTTAAAACTCGATCCATTAACTCTCGGTTTATCTTTGGAACTTAGTTTTAAAAACATTTAGAACTTGATCATTTCTTCACTTCTAATCATTTCCTTAGAACTCGGTCTAAGATCACAATTGAGTTTTAAGTACTTTAGATCTCGGTTTAAAGAAACGAAGTTCTAGTGTATATTTTAATACTTTTGTAGCACCCAGTATCATTTTCTGACACAAATTTCTGACAATCTATCAACAAATATTTAAATATTTGTCAGTTTCATTTTGCTGGATTCTTTTTTCGTGAATATACATATTTCTTTTATTTTACTCATTAATTAAAAACACATTCTCATTTTTGCTGTGCCAGTTTTGTTTGTATTGGTGTTGATGTTTTTATTTTGTTTTCAATTCTATGTTGTGTAATTTCGCGCGTATTGATTTTTGAATAATTGGTGTTTGCAAGTGTAAATATTTTTATTAGTCCGATAGCTCGCAACAGATTTTTGTCGTGAGATGAACCCAAAAAGATAAGTGTGCATGTGCTCCAAAGTGCATCAAAAAAAAAAAAGATGATGGTAACGATTTCAATGTCCCGAATCATTGATTATGGATCTGGTTCTGACAAATTGTTTAGAAAAATGGCAATTACTTAAGATGAGCTTTGAGCACGCAATACTTCATGTCTTTTGGCTTTCTTTCATGAAACAAAAATCTGGTGCGAGTTCAAAAATCAAAACTAACAAAATGCACAATGAAAAAAAATGTTATAGGTACCACGAGAATTAAAAACAACACCAGCATATGCAACTAAATTGGATACAACAAAATTGCCCACTTACTTAAAATTAATAAAAAGGATAACTTTAAAACAATATATCTACCTACATAAATGCTATATAAGGTTATTCCAAAAACGCCACAAAGATCGTGTTTTTTGTGGCTCCTTTCCGGCGTTAAGATTACTCAAAATGTCTCTCAGATTCAAATTCGCACTCTTCGGTGTCAAGATGCGAACGACTGTCATTAATTACTTTATTTTGAAGAAAATAGTGCATTAGATGCATTTTTTGTCTTAACCAACAACGGCAGCATTAATGCATTCCTGTTTACTTCCTCACCAGGAAAATATAGTAGTTAAAATCTTGTTATATGTACATATAAGTACACAAATTTGTGTTTTGTCCAGCATGCTATCTGGTTACATGCATTTTTTAGTGCACGCGAGAAGGCTTGCACCTAAAACTAGATTTATCCCAAATTGATTTGAATTACCTTTTTTTTAAAGCCGAATAAAAATTTATTACCAAATAAGTTTTTTGAAGAAATAAAAATGGTGTTAAACCGAGTTCTAAGTCTCTAGACCCCCGAATTCGAGGGTCCAAATTTATCGATGTTCTATCTCAAACTGAGATCCAAATCGAAGTTCTAACGCGTTAGAACTCGGTGAAGAAAATAAGTTAGAACTCAATCAAGTTCTAATTTTTCGATAAACCGAGTTTTAGGGGTTAGAACTTTGTCAAGAAATTGGCCGTTATTATTTTTAAATTGATTACTAAGAACTAAATAGCTGTAAGTCTTTAAGTTTTTGAGAAAATTGAAAATTTCAAAAGTACCGTTAAAAAAATCTTTTTTTGGAGTGCATTTAAACATTTAATTTTGATCCAACAAAAAAAAATTTATGCTTTTATGTTTTATCACAAAGTGCAAGGTTATCATACATACATATGTATGTGTGCTACAACATCTCTACACTTTTCAAAATTATAAATTAGAGAAACGATTTTTATTTCATTTTAAAGAGATAGGTATCTTATGATCTAAGGCCCAATTCAAACAGAACTGGCATATGGTGTGGTATTGGTCTACTACGGGCGTGGAACGGATGTTATGCAATCAACTCACACAGAAGTGACATCGAATGTGCATTCTGTAATTTCTCTATTTATAGGGCACGAATCACGCAGAGCGATTTTATTAAGTAATGATTTCTGACGACGGGGATATACATGTTTTTGATCTTATGTATCTTTTCCATGCTATTTTTTGCCATGCCTGGTCCTGCACACTTCTATTGCAGTAATCTGTTCGCATGTTGTCATACGCAAGTCACACCATTTCCTCGCCACGTAATTTATGTCTGTATTGTCCATAAGAAAACATGCGGATTGCACAACGTACTTAGAATTATGTATCCACCACGCCAGAAGCACATCAAAACCAGTGTTCTGTGTGAATTGGCCCTAATGTATTGATTTTTGGGGTATTTGAAAAGACATTATTAATCCTTAATTGTATTCCTGCGTCGAAGGACACACATGCGGAGTGAAACGGACAAATTTCACTTGTTGCTCCTTTTGAGAAAATTGAAAATAACGATTTTGGAAATTAATTTTTCAAAAACTATTCACTAACACAACTTAATTTAAAATGAGAATCAAAAAAGAGATTTCTGGCTTTACAAAAAGGTATAGCATGGCATTTTAAATTGTACCGTTGTTTTTAAATATTTTTTTTCTCTTTTAAGTCAATTTTTTAGAAAATTGCTCCTCCTGCCTAAAAGGTGGGAAATAGACCCACCCCTCCCATACGATTTTTTTCTTGCCTTAACCCAACCTACTCGCTTCAGCAGTTTGCATTGCATCTTATACCGATCACCCTGTATAGTTCTAGCTAAAGCTTTGTTTCATGTGAATAAAAAAAAAGATTTCGCTTAATAGCTTCAGCTAGAAAATTTTAGCTTTAGCTTTTACAATTTATAATTTTAAGTAGCTTTAGCTTAAACTGTTTTATAGGTACTGAAGTGCAATGCAACGTGTTTTGATTTTTTTAAATCTGCTTTATAGGATACAAATGTTGGTTGCTTACAAAAAATGTTTTATCATATCGTTTATCGTCCGTCAGTCTCTGAATCTGATGTATGCATTCCCTGCTCAGGGGTTAATGCACCCTCTCTACGCTCTGTTGAATCCCTTAAAAAGTTATTACATATAGAAAGCCACTGCACATTTTCCTTTGAACATCGAAACATACTATGAAATTTATCATCACTGATTTCCGACCGTTTTATTTTGGTTGTCTTACGCGTATAAACTCGGCCATATTCGCACTAAAACTGAATAGAATAATGAAAATAAGAACTAGTCAAACCTTTCTAGAATGAAAGCATCTTTAAATTTTTATAGCTTTTACTATTTTAATTGCTGCATTTTATTTTCCCCCAGATCTTATCCGGATTGGATTTGGAAACATAAATACAAGTATTACAAAAACAACACAAGATCCAGGTCTGCCTTTGGATTTGTATTTCAAAATCCATTTTCTGAACACTGAGATTTACAAAAAAAAACTCAATAAAATTAAAAATTCTCGAAATCAAACACATGCCGCCATCATTCCAATTTTATTTATCAGTTTTTTCTCCATTTAATAGAGCCGACGCGTCGCGAGGCACGGAAAAAATACATAAATACTATTAACTTAATGGAAATTAAACTAAAAAAATAAAATTGTTCCATTTTAAAACATTCGCTCTTACTTAGATACCAAATATTATTTCAAACAAGATTTGTGAAAATTTTCCTTCTGTCAATTTTATTGTGCAAACAAAGCTAACTGTGAGAAATAAATACATTTGTGATCCAGTTTGTTTTATTATCATGATCTGATCCGGATCAGATCTGGGGGAAAATAAAATGCAGCTATAATAGCTTAAGCTATTTTTATTCACACAAATTGAAGTTTAAGCTGGAAAAACAAGCTAAAACTAAATGAATTTAGCTTTGGCTATTTTAAAATAGCTATACTAGAAACTATACGCTAAACTCAGCTTTTACTTAAAAATCATAGTTTTTTGTTCACAAGACCCAATGACAGATCACATCATTTTCACATTTGTAACTGCCAAAGTGACATTTGGAGTTAGCATGATACTAAAAAGATAAAACAGCCATTTGGATATTTTAACTTTAGTAAAATGTTAAAAAGATAATACGTTTCTAACTCGTTTATAATTTGGAAAATCCTCTTTTTAGCCTGGCATCATATTAAAAATGCTTTAACATCATACTTTAAGTAAATTTTGCAAATCGATGCAAGTTCAAATTTTAAATAATATATGCCTAGCCTTAAGTTCCTGCCGGAGATTTTTCTAAGAACAACATTTGTGGGCAGGTTTTTAAGTTCGAGGGTTAATTATAGATATATAAATAATTCATGCTTTTATTTTATTACCATTTCAAAATATGGCCGGCTCAGGTTAGCGTTTTCGAGGACAAGTCCTCTTTTTCACTTCAACGAAATGCATCTTTTAAGTTATTAAAAGTTGTCCTCGTTTTCTATCTAATTTTCTATTGATAAATTTTTCAAATAATATCAAGTGATTTTGGTCAATTTTTTCTAACTGACTTCGAAGCAAAGACAGAGGAAATACAGAGAAGAAATCGAACAGATTTTAATTTTACGCTTAATTTATTAACCACGACAATTATATAGAGCTGGTGGAAAAATTTAAATGTTGCGATGTTTCCAGGAACAGATTCACCCATTAGTGTCGAAAATTAATTTTCGAATAAAATTTAAAGTGATTTTTATCTACCTCACACACAGCCTATAAAAACAAATATACAATTCCATATCAAACAGGACATTTCTTTTTAAATTACTAATTTTTCCTTGTTGAAACTTTGCAGTCTTCCAAGGAAATACAAAACAAAATAAAACTTATTAATCTTACGTTCAGTACTTGGTAGCGAGAACAAAACTCTTTTTTTTTATTATTATTTTTTGTTCGAGTTTTAACACCTCTTGTCCTAGGTTAGCTTAAACCACCATGGTAACCCTAGGTCCGGTGGACCTACGACTATAAAAGCATAATTGAAGTTTGAGACTTCAATTAAGGGTTAAAAAGCTTTTAGCATGGAAGTTGGGGATCACTTCATTCCGTTCTAAACATTAGCAAGAAAGAAAAGTTGTTTTGTATTGCGGACTAACGGCAACCCTGTCCATCTAGTTGATGCTCTTTTAAAACCATCAAAGAGGTGTTAAGCAGAAAAAAAACTTCGTGTGATTTCTATGCACTTTTGGCGTCTGAATTACCCTCACCCTCGCGTCCGAAGCTAAGAGGGCCTTTATGTTTCAGTTTGAGCGATTTTCTTTTTTGTTTAACACTTAGAAAAACCACCCGCACAACCTATTCACTTCTATTCATTACGGTAAAGCGGTGATGCGTATTGAGAGCACTTTAACATCAAAAATACGTGTGAGTGCTTCTAACGGGAAAATAATAATAAAAACAAAGTACGGAAGAGAAAAATGCTAAACAAAAGAAGGGGGCTCCTGCGAACAAAAAAAAATATAAAAAGTCCTTTAGCAGCCACACAAAGGTTCCACTTCAACTGGTTTCTTGCTTGCTACCTAAATAGTTCCACGTTCCAAAGCCATCGTCATCCTTGTCATCCTATTTCTAGTCTCATAGCGCGGCATCAGTCGAATTCCCAGATCACAATTCTAGTCATCGTAGTCCTCCTCATTGTCGACAGCTAAGATTGTTATCCGGGTTTTTGTGTTCCACTAACTATAAACAGTTTTGTTCGACTATTTCAATGCATTGTTGCACATTTGTTGCACTCTTTTGCTAGTTGCCATATGGTTCTTTTGGGTGCCTTTAGCAAGCTCCAGGATAAAAGACCACATCAATAAATCGGAGCTTCAGAAAGAACTTTTTGTTCTCTTCAGCTCTTCTTTCGATTTGACGAATAAGTGAGGGTTTGTGCATAAAAACACAATACTTCTTTCAGTGAAGTTGCTCTTAATTTGCTAAACGCAATTTGATGAAGTTTTTTGAAAATTTTCATTAGTAGATTTATATATTGAAGATGTATATATTTTAAACCTGCTACATGCTATAAACATTATGTAGGTATTAAAGCTGGCTAAGGACTATGTTCTACCATGGAATCGTTAGAAACAGAATTGAAGCATCCGGCGAAAAAATCTGATAACTCCACTTTTTGACGATTTATTAATTTTTTTTAAAGGGTTTCCCGTGGTCGGATAGGCAGACGAAAATAATGGGTTCCTGTGGTAATTTTATGTCGAAAAAAAAAACTAAGAGGTAATTTTCTCGTTTACGCTTCCTTAATGGTTTTATGATTTTTGGAAAACAAATAGCGGGAAAACCGTTACCCGCTTCAAAAAAGTTGTAGAGCGGGTAAAAAGTCCTAACTACTCTGGTGTTAATACAAAAACAAAAAATTCAAGAATCGGTTGCAATTTGGCAAAGTTATAGCCACAAAAATTCATAAAAACCGTTAGAAGTCTAAAAGGAAGTGTACCTAAATGAGAAAATTAATTAAGTTTTTCGACTTAAAATGCCCTCAGGAACCCATGGTTTTGTCTGCATCGCCGCCGCGCCGACGACACTCTGTTATAAAAATGTATAGTGGTTTGTTCGGAAGCTTGAAACTTGAAAACGACTGGACCAAATTAGATACTTCCTTCTACAGGTTTGTTCACTACGCGAAGGTTTAGGAAAAAAAAAAAAAAAAAAAGGAAGAAAGCAGGTATAACAGAACTGTTGAAAATTGACATCTCTTAAGTCCTTTAAAAAGAAAAACATACCATGGAGAGAATCAAAAAAGGCACTCATGCAGCATGCAAACTCCATATCAATGCAGCAGTCTGATCGGCCCTGCAGCAGGGCTGTCGAAGTACTGCAATTGCAGTATTTGTACTGCTTTTGGAAATTCTGTACTGCCGTACTGATGCTAACATGACCAAAGTACTACTTTTTTGTAAATCAAAATCAAAACTTCAATCAACGATTTCAAAAGATTTCTATTGAAATTCTTTTTCTGGCATTCTTATTTTGCGGGAAAAATTTTGATAGGTCAATAGTTTTGCACGATAAACACGATAAAAAACGTTTTTGGTGGTTTTTAAATTCAAAATCGATTCGAGTATTTGTTGTTTGACATAAACTTGGCACTTCTTTTCATTTCTCCACCTTCAAAGATCTGTGTACTAGGCTTTACTGAAAATAAAACTTGATACGCTGCTGGACAAAATTAAAAGAACAACAAATGATTAACTTTCTTAAGTTTTTTGTTTTATGTTTAATAGCTGTGTCAAACCAAAGTTTTAAGATCTGAGCAGTTAACTTGTTTACTTAAATTTGCTATTGTTTGCTGGTTGTTCTGAGTCATGATTTCAGTCAGATATGTATGTACATATGTATCAAATACAAATAGTAAAATTTTGTTCGGCAAGATATTATTTTTCAAAAGGCAATGGAGTTTATAGTTTACACGAATAGAAGTTTTTTGAAATCTTATTTTTCACGACTGGGCAAAAGTCACATCGTGTCCTAGGCTTTATTTCTTGTTAAATTAAAAATGAAACATTTGTACAACAAAATTTCAAAGCAAAAGATTCTTTTTCACTTAAAGACTTTACCCATGAAGTAACAAGAGTACCATCTTAAAGATAATATTTTTTTTTCGTGCACTATTTTGTAAATATTGTTCCTTAAATTTTTTAAGTTTCACTGCCGTACTGCTGTGTACTGCGTTTTCTTACTTGAAGTACTGCATTCTCAAAAAATGAAAAGACAGCCCTATCTGGCAGTCGTGAAATAGATATTATACAACCCATCGTACTGATGTGAGTTGTACCGATATCGGTAGCGATGTCGAAAGTGAGTACACACACTATACAATTGATTCACGATTTCATTAACCTTCGCCTACACACGGTGGATACAATCATCACATGCGATTACGATAATCGGTATCTACAATAATTGTATCGTGTATTGAGCGCTTAAAACCTTCGTGGTATGTCACTCAAGTTTTGATTGTTCCATTCAAAACCTTTAATATGCATTTCCTAAATATAAACATTTGTGGATTTTGGATTTGTGGATCTTGGATTCGTGGATTTTGCTTTGGGGATTTTGGGCTTGGGGACTTTAAATTTGTAGATTTTGTATTTGGGGATTTTGGTTTTAGAGATTATGTCTGCCATGCTAGGCAGATTGTTGGTTTCAGAAATCAATTTACTACCTGATTGTGGTCTAGGGATTCTGACGGAGAAATGGTGCAGTAGCTACTAAGTTCATCTTAGAGCCATTTCGACTCGTTGACAAAAGAAATCACGTCTTTGATCTTCAGTTCGGAGAGTTCATTGAAATCGTTGAAAAAGGCCTTTCCAAATGATTGTGCTCTGATTCTGGTCAGAGCGGGACATTTACAGAGGAAATGAAAGACAGTTTCCCTTTCCTGCTGGTCCCCACAGCTACGACAGTGAATGTTGTGAGGGATGCCCAGCTTCGCCGCATGCTCTCCGATCGGCCAGTGACCAGAAAAGGTCGCGCACGACCCTGCTGAAAAAACATGATATATTCACAAATAGATTGCTTCTTCACTTCCAAAGTTAATAAAGCATAAACGCTTGGACCGATTTGCTTCAAATTTAGTACTTGTATGCACTTAATAAAATACAGGGTGGTCATCTACTTCGTGTAATACGTTTTGGGGGGATGATTCTATATCATTCATTCTATATGAGATTAATTTTATCTCCCCCCACCCCTGAGGCTGGAGGTGGTATTTTCTGAAAAGTTAACTTATAATGGAAAAAATTATTAAAAATAAATGGATTTTTTGAGGGCTACTATTTCATTCTTTTAGTAATTTTTTAAATCAAGTTGTTTTAAAAAAAATTAATTTCATATTCAAAACTTTTGTTCTTTTTGTTTTTTAAATTCTCAAAAATTAAAATTAAACATTATTTATGTTCTTTGTTGGTTTTTAATATTTCTTTATTTTTCATTTTGAGTCCACTTTTTAACTTTTGTTCTGTGGGAAATAAAAAGGGAAAAATGAAAATATTTGTGGGACAAAAAGGGAATTTACCGACTGCGTGGAGGGAATTCTGTTAAAAATGCCCCTCAGCACTGGTCCAGAGTAGGAGTGCAGTAGTCAGTAGCTACTGAAAACATGTCCACGGGAATTAAATTTGTAATATTGCTATGACCATAATTCGACTCCTTTTGTCACATTTAATGGATTTTTTTTAGAAAAGAGGGCGCGACAAATGTTTTGATGGCACAACTTAGTTAAGGACATCAAGTCCTTGTCAAAAAAGCTTCTAGGAAAAAAGTTATAGTCATTTAAAGTTGTGGTAATGCTAACTTGATGGAAAAATGCCATTTTTGGGGTATTTTTTCATATTTGATGGATTTTTTTTAGAAAACAGGGCGCGACAAATTTTTTGACAAATTTTAGTAGCCGTGGCGTGATGGTTAGTGCGATGGACTGTCATGCCGGAGGTCTAAGGTTCGATCCCCAGCCTCGCCACCTATTTATTTAAAAAAGAAAAAACGGCTACTGCCTCTTGCGAGGAATTGACAAATCCTCCAAGAGTATCTCCTGTCACAGAAAAGTGCCGCTCGTTAGCCGTTCGGATTCGGCAATAAACTGTAGGTCCCCTCCATTCCTGCAGACACGCACACAGGAATGGTTGAGAGTTGTAAGTCACTAGGCCCTAGTTCTTCATGAGCTGTTGTGCCATCAAATTTATTTATTTTATTTTTTTAACTTATTTGAAGACATCGAGCGACAATTGTTTAAAAAAAACTTCTTGTCAAAAAAGCACACTTTAAGGTGTGATATTGCTAACTTGGTGATAAAAAACCCATTTTCACGTTTTTTTTTAAATTTTTTTTTGCAAAATAAATTTCTAATTTTTTTTTTCTTTCACGATACTTATTGACGTACTTAAGATATTTTTTGAAATTAATTTTGGGGGGTGGTAATGCTAACTTGACTGTCAAGTTAGGGGTTAATTTAAAAAAAAAACAGGCGCGACAATTTTTTTTCTTTCACGACAAATTCACGACAATTAATCCCATTATTGGTTTTTCTAAATTTTGAAGTGGTAACGCTAACTTGACGGACATGCAGTATCATCTTCGACTGGAGGCCTCACTTTTTACCGAATGTTTTGCTGCAGGCATAGAAGGCTTTCTTTACCCGTTCTTCAATATTAAGTTTCCAGTCAAGAACTGCGCCCAGGTATTTCGCACTGGAGGACAATGAAAGAGTTTGGCCGTTGAGTCGGGGTGGAGTGAAGGGTGGTATTTTGTTACGGTAAAAATTTGCCGTAACAAAAATTACTCTTTCGATTCCCTATCCTTTATTCCTTTCTTCCTAACTTTCTTTTACAGGTGTTTCCTTCAGCCTACTGAGAGAGAGAAGGGCAGCCATGGTCCATCAGCCATAGGTTCACTCTCTCGGTAGCTTGAGGAAACAAAAATCATGGTTGTCAATTTTGACATTTTAAGTGGATGGTTTATCCACGCTATACAATTGTCAGACGGGCGGTCTGCTTTAATCCGAAAAACACGGGCGGCAGTTGGCCCCAAATCCAAACGAATAATCGACAGACAGATGGTCTGCTCGATAAGCACGGACGACAGTTGGTCTCCGTTGCTGAAGTTACTCTATATGAGAATGGCCGCTGGCCCAACCTAACTCTTAACAATTAAATTTCTAGTGTAAAAGATGGAACGGAAATCGCTAGTCCCAATTCCCCCCAAATCTGCGCAAAAGTCCAACGTTTTAGTATGAATTCGTGTGTTAGGAAATTACTGGCAACTTCTCCTGAACTTCCTCGTCAATTGTGAATATAAGCTTTCCGCCCATTTTCAAATTTTAATTGGTTTATTTTGTTTCGAGGGGAACATTGCCCGCGAAGGAAAATTGAGTTTCTTTTTGGTTTTTAGAAACTTTCCTTTCCAAAAAGTTAGTGGGTGAGAGTAGGTGGCTGAATGCACTCATCGAATTGCCGCCCACTGGAAGTCATACCAGAGTTCGGCGAATTCGATGATGATTGTGCATAAAAGCTGGGGTGTAAAGTGCAAGTAGGATAGGCGGTGGGGTCTCAACTGCGTTCGCTCACTCACGCAAATACGCGGGGTGTTGCTGACTGATGACGCGACCGAGACCCACGCTTTCTGATTGGCCGAACGCACTGGGGTATTGGAAAAAAGAAGAGTTCGTCCTGGCATGGTGAAAGCCTGGAGGGACACTTCTTACCCGTATCTAGAACGACCAAGAGGTTGATTTTAAAAAAAAAGCGAAAGAGAGTTTTTTGAAAGCGAAGAAGAAATTGAATTTTTCGAATTTTGAAAAATTGAGTTTTTTGATAAATTGTGGAGATTTTCATTTGGAGGAAAATTGGTTACAAGGAAAGTTTCGGATTCAGAATATTGGTTTCCGAGAGAGAGGATAGAGGAGGAATTGTCAGGAGGACAAAACAAAAAAAAAAGCTAAGTATAGTGACCTATTTTGGTGTCTACATTTTTTGTATAATCTTATTTAAATCTTTCGGTTGTGAGGAAATTTTAATCCTAAGTTTGATAACGTTTGACTTTTGCTTGCGAAAAATTCCGATATTGCGGAACCCGTGACCCGTTCAGTAAATCTGTTTAATTCTGTTCGGGACCAAGCGTTACCGGTCCATCTTCCGTTTGCTTCAATTATTTGTTCTCTTTGTGTAAAAGATCTTGGGTTTTACTCCTACTCGCAAGGTTTCCCAAGCAACTAACATCATTAAAAATAATTTGCATATTTTTAAACATAACCTTCTTCTTTTATTCCAAAAATACTTTCACCGTCGGTTCCGCTCCGAAGGTTTGTGATTTCCTTTTTTTTTCTATCAAAAAAAATCACTGGCGCCCTTTTTATTAATTTCAGCTACGGTCCTGTGTCACCACAGTAAGTAGTTTTAATTAATTATCTATCATTCCTTTTTTATTCATATTCAATCAAATTGTCAATTCGTAAAAAAAGAACCCACCCCCTTACTGAGTCTAGTCGTGGTGGCAGCACTTTACTTGCTGCCTGTTGCACTTCGAACTCGAATTCGAATTTTCTTTTTAGCCTTTTTTTTGTCTACTTGTGTGCAAAAGTACATAAGTGTTGTTTACCTCGTGTCGGTCGTTGTCTCGTTCGTTCGTCATAATTAAATAAATTTAATAATAATAATATAATATCTTATTGGATTCGGTTCGCGTCGGGAAAAAGTGTAACAATTGGCACCCGAACGTGGGGCTTGGTCTGAAAAAAAAATCTCTAAAACCACGGTGAAAGTTCAAGTTCAAGTTCCTTCATAGCTTTTTTCTGGCAATCGGTATTTAATTGTTTAGGGAAGTTTTCGTTTTACTTGTTGTGTTCTTTTTTACTTTCGTTGTTTTTTTTCTCCCCCAGGCTAATAATTTTATTGTGCTGAAAAACCTGAAAATTGAAAATTGGTTGTACCTACCTTAATACCTAATTGAAGCTGCATATTTGGTGAAATTTGTTTGGAAAGGGAATATTACCCTACATATATATACATACATAATATCGACACAAGTGGTTTGTTTATTTCTTTTAAAGAGTGAGTACCTACCTAATATTCTTTTTATTGATTTCGTAAATATACTTTCAATTGCAAATTTAATTAATTATTTCATACTTACGGTATACCTACATATACATATATACACATTCATATTCCTTTTTTCGCATAGTTTGAAAATTTTACTTACGGTGTTTATATACCTTCAGTGTTCCGTTCGATTTGTTTATATACTTATCTAGCGATCGTGAGTGATATAATTCTTTGAGTCTAACAATTTTTTGTTTTCGGTTTGAGTTATTTTTCTGAGTTTTATTTTGACATTTCTGTTTTCGCAAAAAAAAAAACAAAAACAAAATTGTTTACCTTTGATTATTTCGAATTTTTTTTTTAATCTGATTTTGGGTTTGATTTTAGTGTGACCATATTTAGGGTGATAATCCCAATAATTTTTTTTTTGTGGAACTTCTTAATTCGTGATTAATTGGAGTTTTAATTTCTTGAAGTGATAGCAATTATTTTATTGAAGAATCAACTACAGTGGGGTGTAAAAGTTCACTACAGTTTACAAGTGCTGAAATTACCAATTTTTTTTTTGATTGTGCGATTTTTAGTTTTCTTCCTTTTAAATAAGGCAATCAACTGGGTGTTGATTTTGTCTTTATTTTGTTATTGGACTTTGATACCTACCTCCGTTTCAAGTTTGTACCTAAGTGATTTTTTTTAAATATTAATACATACATACATATATTATCGCGGTTCTGAACAAATTCAACTGGGTGTTGACTTTTGTTTGTTTTGTAATCTTTTCAGTTTAATTTTTTTTTTGGTTTTTAACCCACTTTTAATTAAATTTAATCGCGTTTCAAAACAAATTCAACTGGGTGTTGAATTTTGTTGGTTGTAATTTTTTTTTGTTTCTCTTCTAATTACTAATTTGTTTTTTTTTCCTTCTTTCCGTGGTACAACAATCAACTGGGTGTTGATTTTGTATCAATACTTTTACGCTGTTATTTTTTTTGTTTGATTTTAAACTGTAGTTATTTTTTTTTAAACTGTCACAAAAATCAACTGGGTGTTGATTCAGAAAAATTTATTATTTCAAACGTTGACTTATTTAATTCGTGTTTTGGTTTTCTATTTTTGATTCCGGAAAAATTTCTTTTTGCGATATGGACGTGAATAGGTTAAATAAGGAAGAACTCATTTATGAGTTACAGGCGCGTGGTCTTAAAGAGGGTACCGTAGATAACATGAGGATGCAACTTCGAGGGTCGCGTACTTTGGAGCGCTCGGGTTCTATTCCTAGTGAAAGCCCTCACTATCCATTCTCTTTTGAGGAGGATATGAAGGCTGTTCAAGCAAAGATGGTTGATATTAGGGACCTTTTGAAAACTCCTCCGAAAAATCAAAAGTCTGGAGATTATTTAAAGATTTTGACCAAAATTGAGTGGTCCTTAGGTAGAATCAATAGGGCGAAGGCAGAATCTTCTGATGAGGTTAATAGTGTGGCCGATGTTAAGGGGGAATTGTTGTTACTGATGGCAAAGTTAATGGAAGGGGGTGAGGAGACACCCCCACATAAAGATAAAGAGGATGGAAATACGTCGACAGCAGGCATGGGTGCGTTACCAACTGCACAGGTCGACCAACGTGCGAGTTCAGGATTTCAACTACAGGCTGAAGCCTGTGACCGGAATCCTGAGCGTATTGAAAAGTGGAATGTAAAATTCTCAGGTGAGCAGAGTGGCTCATCTGTGAATTCTTTTATTGAAAGGGTTGAAGAACTTAGGGAATCGCGGGGCGTTTCGGAGGCAAGAGTTTTCAGGTCCGCAGTTGATTTGTTTACTGGGAAGGCGCTTCTTTGGTTTAGGGCGATCAGGGATACAATTTCAACATGGAAAGAGTTGGTTAGGGAGTTGAGATTGGAGTTTTTACCCTCCAACTATGATGACCTCTTGTTGGACGAGGTCAGGCGGCGAACCCAGGGTAGGGATGAGACAATGGGTATGTACATTGCTCTCATGCAAACCCTTTTTAAAAGATTCTCTGAGCCGTTGAGTGAGAATAGGAAATTAGCTATTCTCATGAAAAACATAGCTCCTTTTTACCAAACACAATTGGGCTTGGCTGACATCAAAACAGTCAACGAACTGGTTGCGTTGGGTAGGAAGCTAGAGACAATTAGGTCTAATGTGGAGTCTTTTGTTCCTCCTCCTTCAGGTCGTAACAGGCAGGCTTTGGAGCCTGATGTTGCATATGTTGCCTCCGTTCAGGAAGCAACAGTTGCAGTTAATCGAAACCCCCCAACCAATAGCAATAGGACCATTCGTTGTTTTAACTGCAACAGGGAAGGTCACTTTTCCAATGCTTGTACTGCACCTAGACGTTGTTTCGGATGTGGTACGGTAGGTACCACACACCGCAACTGCAGACGTTGCTCGGGAAACGGGCAACGGACTCTTGGGCCAGCAGGTCAAGAGGGCCGTCGCAATTAAATAGGTCGCCTGCTGACGACCAGTTGGCAAATCAAGTTAGGTTAGGTTTCACTTTGGATAGTAGTGGTAATGATAGAAGGCCATATTTAGGGATTAACATTTATGGGATTAGGTTTTTAGGGTTATTAGATTCGGGTGCATCCCGAACAATTATTTGTAGGGATGTTTGGCGAGTCTTAAAAGACTTAGGTTTACAATTAGTTAAAGCAAATGTTAGTCAGGTTCATTTAGCAGATGGTGCAGGTGTAGGAGTTTTAGGAGTTGTTAATCTACCCATTGTTGTCGAAAATAAATCAGTTTTAGTAGAATGCTTAGTTATTCCTTCATTGCCACATGCCATGATACTGGGTGCAGATTTTTGGGCACTATCGGGTATCGTCCCGGATCTACGTTCAGGCATGTGGAATTTTTCGAGCCAGGATATGGTGGCTTCGATAGAAACTACATCTATCACAGAAGAGTCTGAGTTAGATGAGGATCAGAGGGGGAGACTTAACTCTTTAATTGAAAATTTGTTTAGAGACATGCCAGAAGGGCTAGGAGTGACAACAATGGTAGAACATATTATTAGGACGTCGACCCAACCTATTAAGCAGCGGTACTATCCGGTATCACCAGCGATGCAGGTGCATATCGATAGGGCTCTTAACGAGATGTTAGAAGAGGGGGTAATTGAGAAGTCGGATAGTCCTTGGGCTTCTCCAATAGTTTTGATCAAGAAGAAAGATGGTACCTTTAGGTTTTGTGTCGACTATAGGAAACTTAATAGCGTTACAGAGAGAGATGCTTATCCACTTCCGATCATTTCAGCCATTTTAGATAAACTTAGGAACGCGAAATTTTTAACGTCGCTTGACATTAAGTCGGCGTATTGGCAGATTCCTATGGCGGAGGAATCGCGTAAGTTTACTGCCTTTACGGTACCTGGTAGGGGACTTTTTCATTTTAAACGAATGCCTTTCGGTTTGCACAACGCCCCTGCTACGTGGCAGAGGTTTATAGATAGTGTTTTAGGGCCTGAGTTGGAGCCATATGTTTTTGTATATCTGGACGATATTATTATCGTCACAGATACATTCGAGAAACATCTCGAAATCCTTAAAGAAGTTTTTAGGAGATTATATGAGGCAGGTTTGAAGGTAGGTCGAGAGAAATGCAACTTTTGCAGACCCTCTCTTAAATTTTTAGGTTATGTGGTTGATAGGAACGGGTTACATGTTGACCCGGAAAAAGTGGAAAGCATGGTAAAGATACCTGCACCCAAAAACGTAAAAGAAGTTAGAAGTTTTGTAGGGACTGTTTCGTGGTACAGACGCTTCGTACCAAACTTCGCAACATTAGTTAGGCCCTTAACAGATCTGCTTAAGAAAAGCAAAAAGTTCGTCTGGACAGAAGAATGCGAAGATTGTTTTAGGAAAGCTAAAGAATGCTTAATTACGGCTCCAATTTTGACATGTCCCGATTTTAATCTTCCGTTCGTGGTCCAAACAGACGCGTCCGACTACGGTATCGGGGCCGTACTTACACAGACATTTGAGGAGGGGGAAAAAGTAATATGTTACTTAAGTAGGTCTCTTAATAGAAATGAAAGGAATTACTCTACTACAGAGAAGGAGTGTCTAGCAGTATTGTGGGCAGTTGAGAAGTTGCGGCCGTATATCGAAGGAGTTCGGTTCACGGTCGTAACAGATCATTATTCATTGATTTGGTTGAATAACCTCAAAGATCCACAGGGTAGGCTTGCGCGCTGGGCAGTTAGGCTACAGCAATTTGATTTTCAGATTATTCACCGAAAGGGTAAAGATCATGTCGTTCCAGACATGTTGTCTCGGGGAGTTCCAGTTGTGGCTTGGATTTCAGTTGAGGATTCAGACCCTTGGGTGGCTAAGATGATTTCGAAGGTTGAGGCAAACCCGTTAGCTTTTCCGGCCTGGAGAGTAGACAGTGGCCGTTTGTACAAATTTATTAAATCGAATCATGTGGTGGTACATGAAAATAACGATGAGTGGAAGTTGGTAGTGGATAAGAAAGATAGATTAGGGATTCTTAAAGAGTGTCACGATAGTCCATTAGCTGGACACATGGGAGTTAGGAAAACGTTCGCGAGAGTAGGAGCAAAATATTATTGGCCTAAAATGAGGAATGATATAACAAGATATGTTAGGAAGTGTAGTATTTGTCAACAGGTGAAACCAATCAACGACAAGCCAGCCGGTCTTATGACTGAAAGAGTAGGAGCTACTTCTCCGTGGGAGATGATAAGTGTGGACTTAGTGGGTCCTCTGCCCAAGTCTAGTAAAGGTTTCATGTATATCCTCACAGTAGTAGATTATTTAACGAAATTTCCTTTATTGTTTGCATTAAGGTCGGCAACTGCAAAGGCAGTATGCAAAGAGCTAGAAGATAATGTTTTTCTTTTGTTTGGGGTTCCAAGGATTGTCATTTGCGACAATGGTCCTCAGTTTAAGAGTAGGGAACTTAGGACACTCTGTGATGGATACTCTTCAAAGATTAGGTTTACTCCACATTATCATCCACAGGCTAATCCCGCGGAGAGGATTAATCAGATAATAAAAACAACTTTGAGAGCATACGTTTCGGAGAATCACCGTATCTGGGATTCTCAATTAGCAAAAGTAGCTTGTGCCATCCGCACATCCCAACACGAAGTTTTAGGAGTTACACCATATTATGCCAATTTCGGAAAGGAGATGTTTACTAGTGGTCGAGATACAATAGGTATCAGTAATGAGGTTTTAGATAACGAAAATGGTGTACAATCAGTAGGAGATATAGGTGAAAGATTTAAGAAGCTAAGGGCTGATATAGCTGCTAAGTTACAGGCAGCATCACACAAATCAGCAGGTGCATACAACCTCAGGAGGCGAGATGTGCAATACCTCCCGAATGACGTTGTATGGCGACGAAATTTTGTCCTTTCGGACGCAGCAAATTATTATGCGGCTAAGTTGGCACCAAAATTTGTGGGCCCTTTTAGAATCCGCAAAAGACTGTCTCCTTGGACATATGTCCTTGAAGACGAAAATGGCAAGGATCGTGGCACTTGGCACACAAAAGATCTGAAGCCTTTCACCTCGTTATCGGAAAATGATTGAGTCCATAAGTCCCCGTTAGAGTAATGAGTAACTTATTTTTCTTGTAAATTTTTTTTATTTTTTATTTTATATTTTTCACCTTTTTTTTTGCTTGTTTTTGAAATGGACTACCATATTTGGTCTGATGGCTTTCCGTCCTTTGTTGTGTTGTTAACCAAGTTTTCCGCAGGAAATGGCTTATTTTTCTAGAAAACTAAGCACATTTCCAAGGAGGAAAGGGTAGGATTTGTTACGGTAAAAATTTGCCGTAACAAAAATTACTCTTTCGATTCCCTATCCTTTATTCCTTTCTTCCTAACTTTCTTTTACAGGTGTTTCCTTCAGCCTACTGAGAGAGAGAAGGGCAGCCATGGTCCATCAGCCATAGGTTCACTCTCTCGGTAGCTTGAGGAAACAAAAATCATGGTTGTCAATTTTGACATTTTAAGTGGATGGTTTATCCACGCTATACAATTGTCAGACGGGCGGTCTGCTTTAATCCGAAAAACACGGGCGGCAGTTGGCCCCAAATCCAAACGAATAATCGACAGACAGATGGTCTGCTCGATAAGCACGGACGACAGTTGGTCTCCGTTGCTGAAGTTACTCTATATGAGAATGGCCGCTGGCCCAACCTAACTCTTAACAATTAAATTTCTAGTGTAAAAGATGGAACGGAAATCGCTAGTCCCAATTCCCCCCAAATCTGCGCAAAAGTCCAACGTTTTAGTATGAATTCGTGTGTTAGGAAATTACTGGCAACTTCTCCTGAACTTCCTCGTCAATTGTGAATATAAGCTTTCCGCCCATTTTCAAATTTTAATTGGTTTATTTTGTTTCGAGGGGAACATTGCCCGCGAAGGAAAATTGAGTTTCTTTTTGGTTTTTAGAAACTTTCCTTTCCAAAAAGTTAGTGGGTGAGAGTAGGTGGCTGAATGCACTCATCGAATTGCCGCCCACTGGAAGTCATACCAGAGTTCGGCGAATTCGATGATGATTGTGCATAAAAGCTGGGGTGTAAAGTGCAAGTAGGATAGGCGGTGGGGTCTCAACTGCGTTCGCTCACTCACGCAAATACGCGGGGTGTTGCTGACTGATGACGCGACCGAGACCCACGCTTTCTGATTGGCCGAACGCACTGGGGTATTGGAAAAAAGAAGAGTTCGTCCTGGCATGGTGAAAGCCTGGAGGGACACTTCTTACCCGTATCTAGAACGACCAAGAGGTTGATTTTAAAAAAAAAGCGAAAGAGAGTTTTTTGAAAGCGAAGAAGAAATTGAATTTTTCGAATTTTGAAAAATTGAGTTTTTTGATAAATTGTGGAGATTTTCATTTGGAGGAAAATTGGTTACAAGGAAAGTTTCGGATTCAGAATATTGGTTTCCGAGAGAGAGGATAGAGGAGGAATTGTCAGGAGGACAAAACAAAAAAAAAAGCTAAGTATAGTGACCTATTTTGGTGTCTACATTTTTTGTATAATCTTATTTAAATCTTTCGGTTGTGAGGAAATTTTAATCCTAAGTTTGATAACGTTTGACTTTTGCTTGCGAAAAATTCCGATATTGCGGAACCCGTGACCCGTTCAGTAAATCGGTTTAATTCTGTTCGGGACCAAGCGTTACCGGTCCATCTTCCGTTTGCTTCAATTATTTGTTCTCTTTGTGTAAAAGATCTTGGGTTTTACTCCTACTCGCAAGGTTTCCCAAGCAACTAACATCATTAAAAATAATTTGCATATTTTTAAACATAACCTTCTTCTTTTATTCCAAAAATACTTTCACCGTCGGTTCCGCTCCGAAGGTTTGTGATTTCCTTTTTTTTTCTATCAAAAAAAATCACTGGCGCCCTTTTTATTAATTTCAGCTACGGTCCTGTGTCACCACAGTAAGTAGTTTTAATTAATTATCTATCATTCCTTTTTTATTCATATTCAATCAAATTGTCAATTCGTAAAAAAAGAACCCACCCCCTTACTGAGTCTAGTCGTGGTGGCAGCACTTTACTTGCTGCCTGTTGCACTTCGAACTCGAATTCGAATTTTCTTTTTAGCCTTTTTTTTGTCTACTTGTGTGCAAAAGTACATAAGTGTTGTTTACCTCGTGTCGGTCGTTGTCTCGTTCGTTCGTCATAATTAAATAAATTTAATAATAATAATATAATATCTTATTGGATTCGGTTCGCGTCGGGAAAAAGTGTAACAATTGGCACCCGAACGTGGGGCTTGGTCTGAAAAAAAAATCTCTAAAACCACGGTGAAAGTTCAAGTTCAAGTTCCTTCATAGCTTTTTTCTGGCAATCGGTATTTAATTGTTTAGGGAAGTTTTCGTTTTACTTGTTGTGTTCTTTTTTACTTTCGTTGTTTTTTTTCTCCCCCAGGCTAATAATTTTATTGTGCTGAAAAACCTGAAAATTGAAAATTGGTTGTACCTACCTTAATACCTAATTGAAGCTGCATATTTGGTGAAATTTGTTTGGAAAGGGAATATTACCCTACATATATATACATACATAATATCGACACAAGTGGTTTGTTTATTTCTTTTAAAGAGTGAGTACCTACCTAATATTCTTTTTATTGATTTCGTAAATATACTTTCAATTGCAAATTTAATTAATTATTTCATACTTACGGTATACCTACATATACATATATACACATTCATATTCCTTTTTTCGCATAGTTTGAAAATTTTACTTACGGTGTTTATATACCTTCAGTGTTCCGTTCGATTTGTTTATATACTTATCTAGCGATCGTGAGTGATATAATTCTTTGAGTCTAACAATTTTTTGTTTTCGGTTTGAGTTATTTTTCTGAGTTTTATTTTGACATTTCTGTTTTCGCAAAAAAAAAAACAAAAACAAAATTGTTTACCTTTGATTATTTCGAATTTTTTTTTTAATCTGATTTTGGGTTTGATTTTAGTGTGACCATATTTAGGGTGATAATCCCAATAATTTTTTTTTTGTGGAACTTCTTAATTCGTGATTAATTGGAGTTTTAATTTCTTGAAGTGATAGCAATTATTTTATTGAAGAATCAACTACAGTGGGGTGTAAAAGTTCACTACAGTTTACAAGTGCTGAAATTACCAATTTTTTTTTTGATTGTGCGATTTTTAGTTTTCTTCCTTTTAAATAAGGCAATCAACTGGGTGTTGATTTTGTCTTTATTTTGTTATTGGACTTTGATACCTACCTCCGTTTCAAGTTTGTACCTAAGTGATTTTTTTTAAATATTAATACATACATACATATATTATCGCGGTTCTGAACAAATTCAACTGGGTGTTGACTTTTGTTTGTTTTGTAATCTTTTCAGTTTAATTTTTTTTTTGGTTTTTAACCCACTTTTAATTAAATTTAATCGCGTTTCAAAACAAATTCAACTGGGTGTTGAATTTTGTTGGTTGTAATTTTTTTTTGTTTCTCTTCTAATTACTAATTTGTTTTTTTTTCCTTCTTTCCGTGGTACAACAATCAACTGGGTGTTGATTTTGTATCAATACTTTTACGCTGTTATTTTTTTTGTTTGATTTTAAACTGTAGTTATTTTTTTTTAAACTGTCACAAAAATCAACTGGGTGTTGATTCAGAAAAATTTATTATTTCAAACGTTGACTTATTTAATTCGTGTTTTGGTTTTCTATTTTTGATTCCGGAAAAATTTCTTTTTGCGATATGGACGTGAATAGGTTAAATAAGGAAGAACTCATTTATGAGTTACAGGCGCGTGGTCTTAAAGAGGGTACCGTAGATAACATGAGGATGCAACTTCGAGGGTCGCGTACTTTGGAGCGCTCGGGTTCTATTCCTAGTGAAAGCCCTCACTATCCATTCTCTTTTGAGGAGGATATGAAGGCTGTTCAAGCAAAGATGGTTGATATTAGGGACCTTTTGAAAACTCCTCCGAAAAATCAAAAGTCTGGAGATTATTTAAAGATTTTGACCAAAATTGAGTGGTCCTTAGGTAGAATCAATAGGGCGAAGGCAGAATCTTCTGATGAGGTTAATAGTGTGGCCGATGTTAAGGGGGAATTGTTGTTACTGATGGCAAAGTTAATGGAAGGGGGTGAGGAGACACCCCCACATAAAGATAAAGAGGATGGAAATACGTCGACAGCAGGCATGGGTGCGTTACCAACTGCACAGGTCGACCAACGTGCGAGTTCAGGATTTCAACTACAGGCTGAAGCCTGTGACCGGAATCCTGAGCGTATTGAAAAGTGGAATGTAAAATTCTCAGGTGAGCAGAGTGGCTCATCTGTGAATTCTTTTATTGAAAGGGTTGAAGAACTTAGGGAATCGCGGGGCGTTTCGGAGGCAAGAGTTTTCAGGTCCGCAGTTGATTTGTTTACTGGGAAGGCGCTTCTTTGGTTTAGGGCGATCAGGGATACAATTTCAACATGGAAAGAGTTGGTTAGGGAGTTGAGATTGGAGTTTTTACCCTCCAACTATGATGACCTCTTGTTGGACGAGGTCAGGCGGCGAACCCAGGGTAGGGATGAGACAATGGGTATGTACATTGCTCTCATGCAAACCCTTTTTAAAAGATTCTCTGAGCCGTTGAGTGAGAATAGGAAATTAGCTATTCTCATGAAAAACATAGCTCCTTTTTACCAAACACAATTGGGCTTGGCTGACATCAAAACAGTCAACGAACTGGTTGCGTTGGGTAGGAAGCTAGAGACAATTAGGTCTAATGTGGAGTCTTTTGTTCCTCCTCCTTCAGGTCGTAACAGGCAGGCTTTGGAGCCTGATGTTGCATATGTTGCCTCCGTTCAGGAAGCAACAGTTGCAGTTAATCGAAACCCCCCAACCAATAGCAATAGGACCATTCGTTGTTTTAACTGCAACAGGGAAGGTCACTTTTCCAATGCTTGTACTGCACCTAGACGTTGTTTCGGATGTGGTACGGTAGGTACCACACACCGCAACTGCAGACGTTGCTCGGGAAACGGGCAACGGACTCTTGGGCCAGCAGGTCAAGAGGGCCGTCGCAATTAAATAGGTCGCCTGCTGACGACCAGTTGGCAAATCAAGTTAGGTTAGGTTTCACTTTGGATAGTAGTGGTAATGATAGAAGGCCATATTTAGGGATTAACATTTATGGGATTAGGTTTTTAGGGTTATTAGATTCGGGTGCATCCCGAACAATTATTTGTAGGGATGTTTGGCGAGTCTTAAAAGACTTAGGTTTACAATTAGTTAAAGCAAATGTTAGTCAGGTTCATTTAGCAGATGGTGCAGGTGTAGGAGTTTTAGGAGTTGTTAATCTACCCATTGTTGTCGAAAATAAATCAGTTTTAGTAGAATGCTTAGTTATTCCTTCATTGCCACATGCCATGATACTGGGTGCAGATTTTTGGGCACTATCGGGTATCGTCCCGGATCTACGTTCAGGCATGTGGAATTTTTCGAGCCAGGATATGCTGGCTTCGATAGAAACTACATCTATCACAGAAGAGTCTGAGTTAGATGAGGATCAGAGGGGGAGACTTAACTCTTTAATTGAAAATTTGTTTAGAGACATGCCAGAAGGGCTAGGAGTGACAACAATGGTAGAACATATTATTAGGACGTCGACCCAACCTATTAAGCAGCGGTACTATCCGGTATCACCAGCGATGCAGGTGCATATCGATAGGGCTCTTAACGAGATGTTAGAAGAGGGGGTAATTGAGAAGTCGGATAGTCCTTGGGCTTCTCCAATAGTTTTGATCAAGAAGAAAGATGGTACCTTTAGGTTTTGTGTCGACTATAGGAAACTTAATAGCGTTACAGAGAGAGATGCTTATCCACTTCCGATCATTTCAGCCATTTTAGATAAACTTAGGAACGCGAAATTTTTAACGTCGCTTGACATTAAGTCGGCGTATTGGCAGATTCCTATGGCGGAGGAATCGCGTAAGTTTACTGCCTTTACGGTACCTGGTAGGGGACTTTTTCATTTTAAACGAATGCCTTTCGGTTTGCACAACGCCCCTGCTACGTGGCAGAGGTTTATAGATAGTGTTTTAGGGCCTGAGTTGGAGCCATATGTTTTTGTATATCTGGACGATATTATTATCGTCACAGATACATTCGAGAAACATCTCGAAATCCTTAAAGAAGTTTTTAGGAGATTATATGAGGCAGGTTTGAAGGTAGGTCGAGAGAAATGCAACTTTTGCAGACCCTCTCTTAAATTTTTAGGTTATGTGGTTGATAGGAACGGGTTACATGTTGACCCGGAAAAAGTGGAAAGCATGGTAAAGATACCTGCACCCAAAAACGTAAAAGAAGTTAGAAGTTTTGTAGGGACTGTTTCGTGGTACAGACGCTTCGTACCAAACTTCGCAACATTAGTTAGGCCCTTAACAGATCTGCTTAAGAAAAGCAAAAAGTTCGTCTGGACAGAAGAATGCGAAGATTGTTTTAGGAAAGCTAAAGAATGCTTAATTACGGCTCCAATTTTGACATGTCCCGATTTTAATCTTCCGTTCGTGGTCCAAACAGACGCGTCCGACTACGGTATCGGGGCCGTACTTACACAGACATTTGAGGAGGGGGAAAAAGTAATATGTTACTTAAGTAGGTCTCTTAATAGAAATGAAAGGAATTACTCTACTACAGAGAAGGAGTGTCTAGCAGTATTGTGGGCAGTTGAGAAGTTGCGGCCGTATATCGAAGGAGTTCGGTTCACGGTCGTAACAGATCATTATTCATTGATTTGGTTGAATAACCTCAAAGATCCACAGGGTAGGCTTGCGCGCTGGGCAGTTAGGCTACAGCAATTTGATTTTCAGATTATTCACCGAAAGGGTAAAGATCATGTCGTTCCAGACATGTTGTCTCGGGGAGTTCCAGTTGTGGCTGGGATTTCAGTTGAGGATTCAGACCCTTGGGTGGCTAAGATGATTTCGAAGGTTGAGGCAAACCCGTTAGCTTTTCCGGCCTGGAGAGTAGACAGTGGCCGTTTGTACAAATTTATTAAATCGAATCATGTGGTGGTACATGAAAATAACGATGAGTGGAAGTTGGTAGTGGATAAGAAAGATAGATTAGGGATTCTTAAAGAGTGTCACGATAGTCCATTAGCTGGACACATGGGAGTTAGGAAAACGTTCGCGAGAGTAGGAGCAAAATATTATTGGCCTAAAATGAGGAATGATATAACAAGATATGTTAGGAAGTGTAGTATTTGTCAACAGGTGAAACCAATCAACGACAAGCCAGCCGGTCTTATGACTGAAAGAGTAGGAGCTACTTCTCCGTGGGAGATGATAAGTGTGGACTTAGTGGGTCCTCTGCCCAAGTCTAGTAAAGGTTTCATGTATATCCTCACAGTAGTAGATTATTTAACGAAATTTCCTTTATTGTTTGCATTAAGGTCGGCAACTGCAAAGGCAGTATGCAAAGAGCTAGAAGATAATGTTTTTCTTTTGTTTGGGGTTCCAAGGATTGTCATTTGCGACAATGGTCCTCAGTTTAAGAGTAGGGAACTTAGGACACTCTGTGATGGATACTCTTCAAAGATTAGGTTTACTCCACATTATCATCCACAGGCTAATCCCGCGGAGAGGATTAATCAGATAATAAAAACAACTTTGAGAGCATACGTTTCGGAGAATCACCGTATCTGGGATTCTCAATTAGCAAAAGTAGCTTGTGCCATCCGCACATCCCAACACGAAGTTTTAGGAGTTACACCATATTATGCCAATTTCGGAAAGGAGATGTTTACTAGTGGTCGAGATACAATAGGTATCAGTAATGAGGTTTTAGATAACGAAAATGGTGTACAATCAGTAGGAGATATAGGTGAAAGATTTAAGAAGCTAAGGGCTGATATAGCTGCTAAGTTACAGGCAGCATCACACAAATCAGCAGGTGCATACAACCTCAGGAGGCGAGATGTGCAATACCTCCCGAATGACGTTGTATGGCGACGAAATTTTGTCCTTTCGGACGCAGCAAATTATTATGCGGCTAAGTTGGCACCAAAATTTGTGGGCCCTTTTAGAATCCGCAAAAGACTGTCTCCTTGGACATATGTCCTTGAAGACGAAAATGGCAAGGATCGTGGCACTTGGCACACAAAAGATCTGAAGCCTTTCACCTCGTTATCGGAAAATGATTGAGTCCATAAGTCCCCGTTAGAGTAATGAGTAACTTATTTTTCTTGTAAATTTTTTTTATTTTTTATTTTATATTTTTCACCTTTTTTTTTGCTTGTTTTTGAAATGGACTACCATATTTGGTCTGATGGCTTTCCGTCCTTTGTTGTGTTGTTAACCAAGTTTTCCGCAGGAAATGGCTTATTTTTCTAGAAAACTAAGCACATTTCCAAGGAGGAAAGGGTAGGATTTGTTACGGTAAAAATTTGCCGTAACAAAAATTACTCTTTCGATTCCCTATCCTTTATTCCTTTCTTCCTAACTTTCTTTTACAGGTGTTTCCTTCAGCCTACTGAGAGAGAGAAGGGCAGCCATGGTCCATCAGCCATAGGTTCACTCTCTCGGTAGCTTGAGGAAACAAAAATCATGGTTGTCAATTTTGACATTTTAAGTGGATGGTTTATCCACGCTATACAATTGTCAGACGGGCGGTCTGCTTTAATCCGAAAAACACGGGCGGCAGTTGGCCCCAAATCCAAACGAATAATCGACAGACAGATGGTCTGCTCGATAAGCACGGACGACAGTTGGTCTCCGTTGCTGAAGTTACTCTATATGAGAATGGCCGCTGGCCCAACCTAACTCTTAACAATTAAATTTCTAGTGTAAAAGATGGAACGGAAATCGCTAGTCCCAATTCCCCCCAAATCTGCGCAAAAGTCCAACGTTTTAGTATGAATTCGTGTGTTAGGAAATTACTGGCAACTTCTCCTGAACTTCCTCGTCAATTGTGAATATAAGCTTTCCGCCCATTTTCAAATTTTAATTGGTTTATTTTGTTTCGAGGGGAACATTGCCCGCGAAGGAAAATTGAGTTTCTTTTTGGTTTTTAGAAACTTTCCTTTCCAAAAAGTTAGTGGGTGAGAGTAGGTGGCTGAATGCACTCATCGAATTGCCGCCCACTGGAAGTCATACCAGAGTTCGGCGAATTCGATGATGATTGTGCATAAAAGCTGGGGTGTAAAGTGCAAGTAGGATAGGCGGTGGGGTCTCAACTGCGTTCGCTCACTCACGCAAATACGCGGGGTGTTGCTGACTGATGACGCGACCGAGACCCACGCTTTCCGATTGGCCGAACGCACTGGGGTATTGGAAAAAAGAAGAGTTCGTCCTGGCATGGTGAAAGCCTGGAGGGACACTTCTTACCCGTATCTAGAACGACCAAGAGGTTGATTTTAAAAAAAAAGCGAAAGAGAGTTTTTTGAAAGCGAAGAAGAAATTGAATTTTTCGAATTTTGAAAAATTGAGTTTTTTGATAAATTGTGGAGATTTTCATTTGGAGGAAAATTGGTTACAAGGAAAGTTTCGGATTCAGAATATTGGTTTCCGAGAGAGAGGATAGAGGAGGAATTGTCAGGAGGACAAAACAAAAAAAAAAGCTAAGTATAGTGACCTATTTTGGTGTCTACATTTTTTGTATAATCTTATTTAAATCTTTCGGTTGTGAGGAAATTTTAATCCTAAGTTTGATAACGTTTGACTTTTGCTTACGAAAAATTCCGATATTGCGGAACCCGTGACCCGTTCAGTAAATCTGTTTAATTCTGTTCGGGACCAAGCGTTACCGGTCCATCTTCCGTTTGCTTCAATTCTTTGTTCTCTTTGTGTAAAAGATCTTGGGTTTTACTCCTACTCGCAAGGTTTCCCAAGCAACTAACATCATTAAAAATAATTTGCATATTTCTAAACATAACCTTCTTCTTTTATTCCAAAAATACTTTCACCGTCGGTTCCGCTCCGAAGGTTTGTGATTTCCTTTTTTTTTCTATCAAAAAAAATCACTGGCGCCCTTTTTATTAATTTCAGCTACGGTCCTGTGTCACCACAGTAAGTAGTTTTAATTAATTATCTATCATTCCTTTTTTATTCATATTCAATCAAATTGTCAATTCGTAAAAAAAGAACCCACCCCCTTACTGAGTCTAGTCGTGGTGGCAGCACTTTACTTGCTGCCTGTTGCACTTCGAACTCGAATTCGAATTTTCTTTTTAGCCTTTTTTTTGTCTACTTGTGTGCAAAAGTACATAAGTGTTGTTTACCTCGTGTCGGTCGTTGTCTCGTTCGTTCGTCATAATTAAATAAATTTAATAATAATAATATAATATCTTATTGGATTCGGTTCGCGTCGGGAAAAAGTGTAACAATTTTAGTTTTGGTAGTAAAAAGCATCAGTTTAGTTTTTCTGTGTTTAACTCCTAGTCCACAACTTGTAGCCCAGTTACTAACCTTATTCAATGCCATCTCTGTGATCTCACTGATCACGGGCGGGAACTTTCCTGACACCAATACTACCAAAGCATCCGCATACGCAACTGCCTTCACCCCACAATTTCCAACTTAGCGAGAATTTTGTTCATGACTAAAAGCCATAGGAGAGGGGATAGAACATCACCCTGGGGTGCTCCTTAACATGTTTGGTCGATTTTGAATTGCCTAACGAAGCTTTTATCCTTCTATCGCTGAGCATGGATAGATCCACTCGCTGATGTAGTCCTCTACACCAAAAACAACGAGAGATTCCCAAATGGATTCGGTTAGGACGTTGTTGAAAGCACCTTCAACATCTAGGAAGAGCAAGGGTGTATTTTTTAAAATGTATTGTTTTCTCAATTAAGCGCACTACTTCGTGGAAAGCCGTCTCCGTAGACTTACCCTTGAGGTATGCGTGTTGAGAGTTTACAAGAGAGCATTCAACTAAGATGTCCCTGATATGGTTGTCGAGGATTCTCTCCAAAGTTTTAAGCAAAAAGAGGTAAGACTAATCGGACAAAAGTCCTTCGCAGATTCATACCCTCGCCTACCAACTTTCGGCATACAAACCTCCCTTACATGTCTCCATGACTCGGGTACATGGTTAAGTTGAACTATAATTATTTTTTTTTGTTCTTTTTTTTGAACGAAAACATTATTTTACCGTGAACGAAATAGGTTCTTAAAAAAGCAATCACGTCTTTAGTATCTTCCCAATAGTATGATGCATTTATTGTAGCCTGACATTTCAGGTTTAATGAAGGACCTTAATATTGATAAAATCTTACAATCGCTAATAATATCAGAATAATTAATTATAGGTACATATACAGGGTGATCGGTATAAGATGCACCAAACTGCTGGAACGAGTAGGCTGGGTTAAGACAAGAAAAATAACGTATGTATTGTATATTTCCCCCGTTTAGGCAGGAGGGGCAATTTTCTAAAAAAAAATGACATAAACGGTACAATTCAAAATGCCATGCTATACCTTTTTGAAAAGCCAGAAATCTCTTCATTTTCATTTTAAATTAAGTTGTTTTAGTGAATAGTTTTTGAAAAATTAATTTCAAAACTCGAAATTTTGAAAAAAAAAAAAAAAATATGAAAAAAAAGTTTCAAACTAATTTTTTTCAAAATTTTATTTTATTAAGTATAATTTTTGTTTTCAAAACTCAATGCTCTTATTAGTTTTTAGTCAAAAACAGAGAAAATTGAAAATAACAGAAGGAGCAATTTTCTAAAATAATTGGCTTAATACAGAAAAAAAATTATTAAAAAAACAAAGGTAACGGTTAAAACGACGTGCTATCACAGACACTATAGTTCCATAGATATCGCATGCAGAAGAAATAATATGATCACTGGGACGTAGACGTACGTCCCAGTTTAATCAAATTTGTGGGCCCTACACATACACATACACATAAAAACAAAACACCAGCTATAATACATAAGTATTTTGGCCAACCGATTCGATTTTATAGAAAAAAAGAAAAAGGGATTACAAGCAAAAAACATTGTTTTTATGGGATGCGATATCTATGTAACTCTATTATCTGTGGTGCTATACTTTTTTGTTAAGCCAGAAATATATGCTTCTATTTTGTTTATACATTAATGTCGTTTTCCATTGGTTTCACTCAGGGATTCACTCATTCTGAAATCCAATAGAACAGTACTAACTACTTCTACTCAACTTACAAATTTTGTCATTGAATTGGTGAATCGTTGTGTAGGTGAAATGCCCTTCGGTTTACAGGTATTATCATTATTTGATTTGATATTTTTGGCTGCAGGAGAATGACAAGCATGGCGTCCTTCGAACGGAGGCGACGTTTACTTTTGACATTGAGTGAGTTTGTTCTGACGTTAGAGCTTTTCATGTAGTGCTTCTTGAGTGGATTCTGATTTTAAATCGAGAAGCGAAATTCTTTTCTCAGAATCGTCGGTTGACCGTTTTTTTTGCCAATGGAATGGTTTTAGAAGAGTTTGGTTTGATTCCGGACGCTTCCAGACGTCCAATGAAAAACAACATAAGTTCTTTTAGTGAACAGTTTTTTAAAAATTAATTTTCAAACTTTAATGTTTGCACAAAAAAAAATTAAAAAATTGTGTTCAAACTGATTTTGATTCAAAACAGCTTTTAACGGCCTTTAGTCCATGAAAATTATTGGCGTTTCGTCCCGGCGATCTCACTTGGACTCATCAGTTGACTAGTGAAGGCCTTGTCAATACGAAATTTGCATTAAGTTCAGTTCATCTTACATAGATTTCATGATGAATACCTAGTGTGAACTATATCTAACCAGATTAGAATTCCTAATCATTAAAGCTAGAAGTTTTTTTTTTTTTTTTTTTGTGCCCCTGGCCTGGCAATGTTTATATACGAAGATTTTTTTTTAATAATACAAATTCTATATACTACTGAAATAAATCAGCCAAGTAGAAGACTTAGCACTATTTTATTGGACTTGTTGTAGTTAAGTATATTAGAATTTGTATTATTAAAAAATCTTCGTATACAAACTGATTTTGTTCAAAATTTTACGTTATTTAGTAGTATTTTTATTTTAGTATTCAATACTCCCATCAATTTTTAGTCAAACATTGAAAACCAGATGTCAAAATGTAGTCTAGTTTTTGAGAAAATTGAAAATAACAAAAGTAAGTTTTCCTTAAATTCGACTTCCATCCGTTATTTTGCTGTTCAAAAGATCCTATTTCTACAAATTAAGTAGTAAAGCAGATTTCGTTATTTTCAATTTTCTCAAAAAATAAAAGACATTTTAGCATCCGGTTTTTTGTATTTTATTTAAAATTAATAAGAGCAATTATACTTAATTACAGAAAATTTTGAAAAAAATTAAATTAAAAGTTTTTTTTTTTTTTTCAAAATTTCGAGTTTGAAAATTAATTTTTCAAAAACTATTCACTAACACAACTTAATTAAAAATGAAAATCAAAGAAGAGATTTCTGGCTTTCCAAAAAAGTATAGCATGACATTTTAAATTGTACTGTTGTTTCTAAATATTTTTTTTTTCTGATTTAAATCAATTTTTTAGAAAATTGCCCCTCCTGTCTAAACGGGGGAAAACAGACCCCCCCTCCTATACGATTTTTTTCTTGTCTTAACCCAACCTACTCGCTCCCACAGTTTGGTGCATCTTATACAAATCACCCTGTATATACCATAATAATTTATTACACACATCCATTTAGCTTACGGGGTTGAGTGCAAAACAAAACCCTGATTTTCATCGGTAGATATTAGATTTTTAAAATATCCCTCCGTCGAAAACAGAGAACTGCAACAAATTCTCACATCCACTCACATTCCCTATATACGAGAAGGTATGTGGCTCAAGCATGAAAAACCATTTTCAACCCTTAAATCTTGTATTTTATTAATTGCATTGTTTTTATAATTAATTTATATAGTTTGAGTGGAATTTTGAGTGTGAGTGTATGGCCTGGGAGCTGAGAGTTGAGGGAGTTTATTTTTCCTTAGAACTTGTGGCGCCAAGCTTGACAGTAAAGTAAGTTTTCTCTTTAATGGTTCCTACCCTACCTTAAATATTACTTTATTGCCAACTTAAGTATGGAGTTCGAGCTCAAACACGAACCCAAAATGTAAGGAAGCATCAGAAGCAACTCGTAAAAATAGCAAAGTTAAAGTTACCACCGCAAATTGCCGGATATGAAGTTGGTTTTGGTACTCAGGGTTGGATAAAGGGGTGATTGGAATTCTATAGAAGGTCCACCACAGGACAAAACATTTTGTTAAGTCGTCTGGAAGTGTTATGAGAATGGGAAGTCCAAGAGCGAAAGTAATAAATGAGTGGCGATTTGTCATGTCACTTTGTCTAATTTATCATTTATTCTTTGTTTTCTTACGTTTTACTAAGGTTGCCTTTCTTTTTTTGTTCAGTGGGTGATGCAAGTGACAGGAAAGCGAACGACGAAAGTTTTTGGTATATAATTGCAAATGAAGTGTGCATTAATTCCTGTAGCTGTAATCTAACTAGTAACATTGAATCAAATTGGGCGGTTTCAAATCTCGCATGATGTAGAAAGTTTTTCATAATAAAATTGGATTAAAGCTCAGCACCACTAAAAAGGAGACTGATGATAGGGCCTGGAACCCCTTGAAACAGCTATATCTCCAGCCAAAACAAAAATAAAAACGAATAGAAAATACCCAAAAAAAATTAATTCGTAAGCAATTGGTGGTAGCGCCTTTAAGTTGTTGTTTTTGTTCACAAATTCAATTCTCTTTCTTGTTCAAATTAATAAAATATTTGATTGTCGATTTTAGTAGAAATAAAAACAATGCGTAAGTAGGTACATATACAGCAGCAAATCTTTAGCAATATTCAAGATGTATTGTATTTTTGATATGGCCCAGGGGAGGGTCAAGTTCTGGATGTTATTTTTGCATGCAGTCTCTTTTTCTATGAAACTAAAGCCTTATGGCCCATTTTGCAAAATTACAAAAGTAAAAATATATTTTTCCTGCTGGCGCAGTTGTTTTGTGAAAAAGAATATACACATTTTATTTTTAAACCAAAACTTAAGCTTTCAGCATCATTTTTATAATTTTTCCAGTGAAAAACACTATCCCAAAATGAGTTTGAAAATTTTCACTTTTGTACTTTTTCACTTTTCTGGCCAATGTAGTTAAGGCCTAATCACTACTAATAAGCGAATGGATATGGCCCTAGGGGGCAGGGTCATGACCCCCATGACCCCCTGGATCCGACCATGTGATTTTTTCAAATAGGAATGTACCTGTCATGACTTTTTGTGTTACCTACTTCTTTGTCTTGACTGTTAACAAAAAATCTATAGTACCTACCTAAGTCTATGACTTTCTGAACTTCTTCTATAAAATTAAACCCTTTTCGAACATTCGCCATTAAAAAAAAGTCATAATTTTCTGTAACGACACCACGCTCCAAGTGCTTTACTTGTAAAACTAAAAACATACGTTGCAGATTTTACGTTTCATACAAAGTAACCACAATTCAGAGCTTATTTTCCAAACATTTTTTTATATTTTCAAAAATCTTTTAAAATTAAAACTTAACAACATTTTCTAAATCCTTTTCAGCTTTGCTATAGACCAGAAGATTTTGTGTGAGCTCTATGAAAAATTCATTAAGAGATTGTGATCTGTGCCTGTAATCTTTGTGTAAGACGTTTAAAGCATCTATATGTATATTATTGAATGCGATTCAAAAAATAAATAAATAGGGACAGCGGTACAAATAGCTCGAAAGCGGAACGTTATGTCACCTTAGATATACATAGGTAGATATACCTAGTAATTTCTTCTCTTTTTTCAGAATGAGAACCTACCTATAGGTAGGTAAGCGAAATCAGTTTCGTTGCTCTGATTCTTCATACATATAAGCTACATATATGCGCTCCAAAAATAGGCTTTCACGTACTTATGAAATGATAAGGAAGCTCCTGATTTTGCATTTTTTTTTTTATTTCCTAAAAAAATAACTGAGAGTACCTATTTCAATATTTTTTTGAAAAGTCACAAGTGTGGCTGCACATATTAATTTTAAAAATAGTAAAAACATGAATTTAGTAAGAATTTGATATAGGACCCTATCATTGTATGATTGCGAAAGCTATGTGAAAATCAATTAGGAATTTCAGTGGGGTTTTGTGTTTTGAAATTCCAACACATTGGCATTTTGACTGTTTATAATTTGACATTGATTGATTTAAATATAGGTAAAACCAGCAATACCTAAAAACTTAATTTAAAACCACCTCAAATGTCAAATAAACAAAAACGCCAAACTAATATCCTTTCCAGCTAAACTGATACAAATTAGCAGGAGCTCTTGTAAATTCGTACGTCAACTGCTTATTTCCAACTGCACACCCTCTGGACTCTGACTTACCTCAGCTCTCTCATATCAGTATAACTACGCTTTAGCGACTCCACTGCCAGCTATGCAAGATGCAAGCATGCAACCATTTATATGCCATTCGTGATATCCTTGCTTGTGTTCTCTCCCCATATCTTCTAATCGCAGCGCCAACAACCCTCAAGTGATATACTGTAATGCGATTGCATGTGAGAATGGTGTTTGCGATGGCTTCCGGAACACGCCAGAAGCCATTTTAGGGGCCAGACTACAAATCGTAAATTATATTTGAATCCCATTACTCACTGTATACAAGCACACATAAAGCTTTCATAAGGATTCCACAGAATTTCTTCTCCGCTCACTTATTTTTTGAAAGAACATACAAAATGTGCTTCGGGTTTGCACACAGTATACACTTGGCATACCACAGCATACACACCACCAGCTCAATATTACTCACCCCCTCTATAAAACTCACAACCCCTTGGCGATTGGTGTGGATCTTTATTCTTTGTCCTGCTACCCGAAGTGCGAATCCAGATCCAGACAGACATCCAAGATCGAGGAAGGGGTATAATAGTTACATAAATCCATACCCACGCATTTGTGCTGACATCTTAAAATAAAAAAAATCTATCTGTATTTTATCAAACTTGCAGAAAACGTTTCAGAACTGTAAGCACGCCCCTCTTTGCCATTGGCCACTCGGAGCATCTGCCCACGGCTCAGTGCTTAAGGGGGCGCCCTATAGTTACAAACAATATTACCGACAGATATATTAATATGCCTGTACCTACATATTTAGCCCTTAGTCTCTCCAGAAAAATCTTAAACTGGGAATTTATTACATTTACTCGTGTTGACTGAAATTTGGAGCTATTATAGGTATATTGACAAAAGTATACAAATTACATTCAGAAAGAAAAAATTATAATGGACGTTGTAATTGTAACTAATTTTTTTGCCTCTCTTGATTATTCTATTATTAGACTCAGAGCCATAAATTTGATTACTTCTGTTGTCCGCCAAAGATAATAGCTCGCCTTCTGAACAGGGTACATAGCAGTCGGCTGAGAAATATTATACAAAATTTTTTGTAGGATCAGTTGTAGGTACAATCGTGGCTCAAATATTGATCCGTTGTTCAGGAATCTTAATTCACCGATTTCGGTGGATTAAACGAGGTTCAGGGATGTTTTAGGCCTCTCGTTGGCTATTGTCAAATAGTCCAGTCAATAAAGGTTTTCACCCGGAAAAAAATCCAACAGTTTTGAAACTTAGCACACTTATTAAGAGAGGCCTAGTGATGAAGTGTACAAAAGTCCCCATGAATCCGAGGCGAGCTCTAGCGGCAGTGTGCCAAGTTTAAAAACTGTTGGATTTTTCAGGTGAAGGCATTTTTTTGCATTCGTTGACTGGACTTAAATACTTGAACCATCGTTGAACCCTGGTCAATCCGCCGAAATCGAAGGGTTAAAATTGCTAAACCACAGGTTAAATATTTAACCACGTTTGTTTAACTGACACTTAATGTTTTATTTCATTACTTTTGAACAGCTGTATGCCTGTTAAAAATGTAAACCGAGATGAAGTTTTATGTTCTGAGATTTATAGCAAATTGTTTTAAAACACCGTTATTTCGCAATCATACAAAATATTTCCCTGAAACTACGTTCCCATTTTTTCTTAAGAGTCCATGGGGGTTAGGAAAAATGATTTCAGTTTAACCAATGCATTAATTAGTTGACTTGTTTTATGTTTGATGTGATACTTCTTTTTGGTCCTTATAGTCAAGACATCTCTCTATCAGTAAAAAGGAGTCTTTTGGTTTGAAAATTTTTAGGACAAATTGTTGTGAAGTGAAATTTACGTAACTTTTTTCTCTGTTCACCTGAGCTGGCATGCAAAAATAATTTCTTGTCAGGTGAAACATTGATTGTATATTTTTCTTCACCCTTAAATTGGAAAAATAAGCTAATCAATGTTTGTAAAGCAGCGGTAGATAAAAACTATATTTTCTTATTTTGTTCAAACAAACGATGAAACTTTATAAACTCTTGAAATGGTCTTGTATTAAATGCATTCAAATTTTCAAGACTATCCTTAAATTTTGTGATTTAGTTGCTGAGAAAGCGAAAATCATTCATCACAGTCAAAATATCAAATTTAATAAAAAAAAAATTAACTGATTCATAGGTTCAACTGAAAATTTAATCATTTTTCCTGACTCTTCAGAAATAACGTGCTATTTTATAATGTTACGATATTGACAAAAAAATCTCACGACATCAAACTTTGATTTTAACAACTTTTAATAGAAAAACGGTTTTTCAAAAAACATAAGAAAACCTTGTCCAGCAAAATAAATCTCTTCAAATCATTGATCGACACGATTTTGGAAAGTTTCGCGGCTTTGATTTTGATTTTTAAAAAAACAGTACTTTGGTCGTGTTAGCAGTACGGCAGTACAGAGTTTCAAAAAGCAGTACAAATACTGCAATTGCAGTACTTCTACAGCACTGCTTCTGAATACAAAGGATCCAACTCATAAAATAAGAAGTAGGCACTCTTATTTGAATGGAAAATGAGGACTACAATTTTCTTAAAGCATGGTGGAGTTGGTATTAGAATAGATATTTCCACGATTTGATGAAGGATTGCCGTACTTTTAGTGGCAAAAACTGAAACTAAATGATATGTTTATTAATAAGAAAATTTATCCAAAGGACAAGTTTTATATCCGTGCGCAAACCGTAATTTTTTTATTAGTTGGGCTGTTAAGCACCTACGTGAGTATAGTGACTATTTCAGCAGTTAATAATAATTGTAACTTTAAAGAAATAAAAATACCGATTGAATAAGTCCGGAATTTTCGTCAGCTACTCCTTTTACATTTTTCAATTTAATATTCCTCAGCAATGGCAATGGTCCTTAGAGTCTCATTATTTTAAAGTGACCAGGGCCTCGAATAGGTTTAAGACAGCCCTGACTATCAGGATTCCCTATTCGCAGCATGTATTTTCTGCTGATGAAGACTGCTCTACTGCAGTTGTCCTTATGATTGTTCTTGTGTTCTATTATAAGATATGAATATATGTGCTTACATATCTACGTTTGAAATAGGATATTAATAATTTTCAAGTTTGAGTGTCTAACCGCAAATTTATTCCCTAAGAATTGCAATTTTGCTATTCGAAACAATTTTATTAGCCTGATAACCGGAGAAGGCAGTAAGACGTTAGCATTATCTATGTATATATTTGAAACTTTAAATGGATGAAATATAGATGCATGCAGTAGCCACCTGAAGTTCAAAAAATATAATTAAACGAAATTTCATTGGTGTGATAGACAACAAAGCTTCTTATCTATACTATTATATAAAAGAATAACTTTTTTTGATTTTCATTTTGGCTGTACAGCAAAAGTCACAAACAAATAAGAGTATACCCTTTTATAGACATAATAAACATAATTAAAGCTCCACTTAGCTGGTATGTTTATGATCAAGCTGAAAAATATTTATTTAGTACAGAATAATGAACAAATTTACAAACTTACCACCAAAAAAATCGTATGGAAATTTTCTAAAATTAGGCATGTAGGTATTTTCCTTGCAAAATTCTGTTTTATATTTTTTCAGTACACATTCAATTATTTATAAGGAAGAGTTGTTTTACCATGGAAAATTGCCTTTGTGGCAGATTTGACTGATTCAAATCAATATTTTTGGTTGTTGCTTTGCTTTTTGACTGCTGATTTCCAGAATCGGCTAAAAAAATTTTTTTAGGTTATATTTTTATTTTAAAGGTACTTTATTTAGATAGTAAAAATTTTTTGATGAGGATAAGTGATCGGTGGGTGGTAAAAAAATGTATGCAGTTTTTTTTGGCAGCGAACTATTTTTCATCGACATGCAATTAAGATTGCTGGAAAAAAATACTTCGCTGTAAGAAAATAGGTTAAAGCGGGTTAAATTACATTTTTATTCAAATGCGTGCGGACGGAGGGGTAAGGGGGTATTTGCACTCCCAATAAAAATAATTTTTCTAATTTTTTTTTTGATTGAGTACACAATCAAGGGCGTGTACGTAAGGGTGCTTATGCAAATCGATTAAATTTACAACATTTTAAGTTCAAATATTAAAATTGTTAGGGTAAGAGTTTTTAAATGAAGACTAAATGTAATGCAACCCAACTCACAACAAATTAAAGAATTTCGATCAAAAAATTACACAAAAATCTTGAAAAATGGCCATGATTGTTCGTTGTCCACGGTCGGTTTTCAGTGGAGAATAAATACATCGTTGTGTGTGAAATGTGAAAAAGTGCCGATTTCTACTAAGTTCTTAGCTTATTACTTTTGTTCTAGTTGTCGGATTGTATTTTTGATCAGATACAACATATTTAGAAAGAGGAAATGTCCCTTCAATACCTGATATACAAAATTTACCGAACATCATACTAAAATCTACATTGAAACTTTTTCGAGGGAGAATGAAGAAATACAAAAAAAACAATTCAAACCATGTTTCCATTGCCATATTCTATTTCTATTTAAATAACGAAGTGTTTAATAATAATAATAATAGGTAGGTATAATATTTGCAGCAGAATAAAATGTTTGTACTGAAATTGGTTGGTTTGGCGGTGGGTAGTTGGTGATGGTGAATGAAAAAGAACTTATTTAGAGGCAAGGGCGTGCACAAGGAGGGGTAGGGGGACATTTGCACATCCAAATTATTTTTCAATTTTTTTCTGAGTAATTACACAATCAAGGGCGTACGTAAATAGGATAGGGGGTGCTTTTTACATGCAAATCGGCTAAATTTACAACTTGAGTTCTAATTGTTGGATTTTCAAGGTAAGACTCCTTAAATGAAGATTAAATGTAATGCAACACAAGGGCATGCACAAGGAGGGGTAAGGGGGCATTTTCACCCCTAATTTAATTTTTGTGCTGAGTAACTATACACAGTCAAGGGCGTACGCAAGGGTGATATGGGGGCGCTTATTACATACATCGAAACCGGTTTAATTTACTTATTGAGTTCAAATGGTTGGATTTTCAAGTCGGGATTTTTATGCGAATTCATAAACATATACCGAGAAATTGAATGTTTGTGGAAAAAAAAGATTTAAAACTTCAATTCTAGGAAAAGCACCGAAGTTGAGACTAATAATACTCTGTCAGTAATAGTTTGGATGCTCAGGCTCGAATTGAAAATAGATTTTAGTATTTTAAGAATAAACTATTTCTTTAAAATTTATACCTCCCAATTTAATACGGGGCACTTCCAAGACGCCATCCCGTTTGGTGAGTAACATATCCATCCTCTCTTATACTTTTGAAGAAAGAAAACAAAAGAAAAAGAAAGAAATCAATAGCTTCAAACAAAAACAAACTTAATTTAACACGAACTATTCCAATAGTATTATAACATAAACACTTTAATAAAAATTTGTTTTAAAACAACAGAAACCGATTTTCCGAACGAAACTAGAGGAAAAAATAATAAAATTGTTTATGCCGATTTTTTTTTTTTTTGACAACTGAAGTCATAAGCTGTCACCACGCACTACAAATTTTCTTACACTCTACCTTAAGGAAGTACTAGACAAAATGGCAGAGACCACCCAGATTGTTGGTGGGACTTGCAACAAAATTTGAAAAAGACGCTATTATGGAAAATAAGTTTCAACTAAAAAGCTACAAACAGGCAATTATATATACATATATATATTAAACAAATTCACCATTAAATAAACCAACAACAATAGAAAAATATAAAATAAACTACAAACGAACAACAAGCATAGAATCTCAAAAAAGAAGATGACTAAGTAGTCCATTGAAATGTTACATTAACCTTGCATTTCATACAGGACAAAATTTTTTTTGATGGATCTGTAGGAGGGATCAGTGTGAGTGTAAAAACGAGTTTTCGGGGTTGAACTCCCCCCCATTTGCCCGCCATCTTGGAAAAGGGGGCGTAAAAAGTTCTTTGCAATATCTTTAGAACCATAAATCGCACAAACAAAACTTTACCATATTTGTGTAGAGAATTAAATTCTCTACAATTTATGTTAACATACTTTTTATCCTAAAATTGAAAATAAAAAAGTTATAACCAAAAAAAGATGATCGTTCTAAGAAATTTTTCTTAAAGAGGATATAAAATAAATAAGGAAGAAGATGATAATACTTTTCTTGACAATGGTCATCTTTTTTGTTTTCAATTTTACGAAAAAAAGTGCGTTAACATAATTTGTAGAGAATTTAAATTTCTACACAAATATGGTAAAATTTTGTTTGTGCGATGTATCGTTCTCAACATATAGCGAGGACCTTTTTGCGCCCCCTTTTCCAAAATGGTGGCCAAATGGGGGAGGGGGGGGTTTAACCCCGAAAACTCGTTTTTACACTCACACTGATACCTCCTATAGATCCATCAAAAAAAATTTTGTCCTGTACAAAATGCAAGGTTCGGCCGAAATTTTGTAACATTTCAATGGACTAAAGTGATAAGAATAATATAAATGAAGACAACACTCAAGCTAGCACTTCCACACAAGCAATTAACAGCAGAACAACAAGAATTAAAATTGGCACTTAACAAAATAAAATGGGACATCATTGGTCTATCAGAGTTAAGAATATTTGGTAAAAATATTTCTGAGACGGATGACGAAATAAGCTGCTATATTGGAGAAACCCAAGGATTGTACGGAGTAGGTTTCCTGGTGAAAAAGTATCTAAAACAGTTTATACCAGAAATCAAATTGATAAGCGAACGACTTTGCAGCATAACTTTACATATTCAAAACACTAAAATGATAATTATACAGATTTGTGCACCAACAGAAAAAGCCACAGACAATAACATAGATACTTTCTACAATCTGCTTGAAAAAGCATATGAAGAAACAAAACAAGAAATAATGTATATAATAGGAGATTTCAACGCAAAAATAGGAAAAAATGTAGTACAGAAGATATGGAAAAAGGAACAAACGAGGAGATAAGCTTATTGAATGGATGCAACAAATGAACCTGAGCTTTGCCAACTCATTCTTTAAGAAAAAAATAAGTGGACTCGGGCATCTCCAGATGGTAAAACTAAAAACGAAACAGATCTAATTCTAACAAACAAATTAAAAACAATAACCGTACCGACCGACACGTATCCGTAATCAATAAAATTGATTTTAATAGTGATCACAGACTAGTACGAATAAATATAAATATTAACCATACAACAATAAACAAGAACTCACAATGCCAAGGATAATCTCTGATAAGAATATACAAAACTACAACAGGATTCTAGAAAGAAAAATACAAGAAAATTTAAACACAAACTACTCAGAGCAAAATATCGAAAATATGTATGACTAACTCGAAGGTATAATAAAAAACACGAGTGGTACTTCAGAAAACAAAAACATCAAAAACAGACAAATTTTTAAACGAAACAAAAGCATTAATTAGAAAAAGAGAAGAACTAAAAACAAAGAAAATCTGACAGAATTAGAAAAACAACAACTCGGAGATTTGAGAACTAAAATCAAGAAAAAATCTCAAAATGACAGAAAATATTATAACGAAGTATACATAATATGAGTTCAAGCTCATTTCAACCCAACGCATCAGGTATACAAAAGGTCGAAGTGAGCTTCAAGTTCGCTTAAATACCTCATGGAAAGGTAGTATATGAACATGAAGTTGATTTGTAAAAAAATTTTATTGTTCGTTTGGCATTAGCAGCAATGAGCCCTTTTTGTGGTAGGTACTGTTGGCCTTTGATTTTGAACGTTGAATCGAATTGTTGACCATTTACGTGAGTATTATTAACTATTTCTGTTGCTCTGAGCGATGTCATTTAGAATCTGCGAATCGACTTCAGGAACAGGTTAGAATCTGGTTCCGTGGCGATGAGCAAGCCGGGTTTCGCTTGATGTTCCTTCCATGCAAGAATGGGTTCGATAACCGAGTCTTCTTGTTGGGCAGTTCTTATAGTTCTTCGTTACTCCAACCGTAAATGGAATAAGCGCTCCTAGTAATACCTGGTTTTGGAATCTTCGGCTTTCAGAATTTGAAGACAAAATATATACATATATATAAATTTTAAGAGATGGTAGTCTTATTAGATGAATGAGTTTTTTTACAATGGTCATCTTTCAATATTGGAAAAAACAATATTTTTTTTTAAGAAATAGACAAACTTAAAAAACTGGTGATTCTCCTTGTGTTTTTTACAAATTGTTTCTTCGATTTTTTGAAATAACAAATTTGAGAGGAAAAATAAAAAATATATTTCTACGGTTGGTTAAAAAAGTTTAAATGAGAGTCAATAATGTCTATTTAAAGACCTATAATAGCGGTCAATCAATCCCCATTTTGAATAATCGATTTTTTGATAGCTATTGTTTGTGGTCAAAAAAATTATAATATGCGTGGTTAAAAACTGTCGTTTTTTAATTGGTCATCTTCTACAAAAAAAAAAATTTTTAAAATGGGACATTTTTTTGGGCCGAGTCAACACAGCTATCTTATTTCTTTAACATTGGGTATTCATTTCTTAATGTATGGCTTCTCGAAACCAGTATGAAGCAAAATTAAATTATACCTACACTTTTATGATGTAGATTATGTGGCAGGGAACTCATTATCATCGCATCGCAATATGCAGTATATCATGCTTTTTGAAGTATAATACCTAACTCCTATATAATTTATAGAAATCTTTCGAATGTCATATTTTCGGTCGAAAGACAAAATATGCAATAAATGTCATATTCATACAGGTACTATTCATACTACATATTATGTAGATAGATAAACGTGGTGTCGACCGCAGCATAGAGATTTATTTACCTAGCCTCTTGCTTGTATGAGAACATTCTGTTTCAATCCTTAACATCAGAATATAATATTCTTTCATCACATCTCTTCTTCATGCGTCCGTCGTCGACATCATCACTTATGGAATATGGAACTCATGACGCTTCCATGGAAATTAAAATTTCAGCAATTTTTTGACTCCTTGGTAACAACTGCGTCACACGGGATGGATGATGGCGGTGGGAAGACAATCAGCAGCTGCCATCAGGATGAAACTCAAATTCATATTCTTCGTTGTTGTGAGCTTCTGCGGGTGAAGTCCTATCTCATACGATAACTTTTCTATTTACATGCTCACGGCACAGGTAGATGATGCGGTTGTCTATCGTGGTATAAGCGAAGCAGGCAGGTGGGTATAGATGAATAGATGGATGCGGATGTTGCTGCGGTACTCTGATTTCACTTATTTTTGACAAAGTTATTAAAAAGGTCTTTTCTGCTGATGCAATCTGAGTAAAACTTTCTTTCGCTCTTCTATTTCAGACCTTACAGATCCTACGAAACGACGAAGTAGGCAGTATCATTTTTGTGTTTTTTGAACGGGCATACAAAATGGGAGCACTGGGGGAGTTTGAAGCAGCTGCTATTGCTGCTGGTTGTATTGCTGTTTGGCAAAGGAACTACTATGTATATGTATACGTACCCATTAGTTTTAGCGATGGCTGAATTAAAATGAATGAATTTCAAAGCTAAACTTTTGATTAAGTGCGGTAATGGCGGTATCGGCGACGGGCGATGACGGCTGTTGAAAAGTTGCATACAACGGTACCCACAAAAATGTATATCTACATATGTATCTAACACAAGATAAAGTTGAAATGGAAAAACTGTCTTGTCCTCGGTTTCGTTTTATAAACTTTTTCTGTTAAACACACAGATGGTATAGGTACACCTATCTATACACAACAGTAGTTATTGATTTGTGAAGGAGAGGACGATGGAATTCGAATCGATGAACATCTGAATCACATACGCAGGAAAGCTTTTCCATTTCGAGATATTACTTTATTTTGCGGTCAAGCTTATTGGGGCCACCAGAATGCACAACGACTTCAATATGTCAAATTCTCCTCTAGTGACATGTTGGCTTTTTGATATTGATGGCCCAATCGGACAGAATATGGTTACATATGTATGTACCTAAATCTATACTGAGATGTGCTTCGTCTAGTAGGTACCTACCTACATTGCCGTTGGGTGAGTGTTTTCAATTTTATATTCTGTCTTTGAAAACTAATATCACAGTTGGTCTCACTGGACAATGTGTAAAATGATAGTAGTTGTGTGTACGATATTTCCTACGGAATTATTCCAGGAGATCTTTTGGCTTATTGTCTAGATTATAATATAACTGAGAATAGTCATTTCTTAGTAGGTATTATTTGAAACGTGATATTTGAAAAAGAGAAAAAAAGGAGAAATTATATTAAAAACAACACTGGTCGACAAAATTAAATTAGTTTTTGTTACAAAAACCAAATTATACTTTTCCAAAGGTTTTCGGTGTGCTGAACTCAAATCTGAAGTCATAAATATTCTATCATGTCATGTTTTTGATATATTTCCATTTGAAAATTTAAAAAAAAAACGTTTTTTTCACTGTTTTCGAAGCTACGGTAAATTGTCAAATCATCAAAATTTCAGTTATTTCTTGTTAAAAAAAATTGTTTCTTTCTTAAAATTTAGTACAAAATGAAAATAATAAAAGAAAATATGGAAGTTGGTATCACAGATAAAGAAAGTGTGTGAAAATCTGCGCTCCATCAAAATATTTTATATCGGGCATAATATGACTTTTACTGTTGCAAAAAAACTGATGGTGATGGGAAAAAAAAATGTATGATTTTTACGGATGGAATGTACTGTACAACAATAAGGATCAATCACAAAACAACTTATATGAATTTCAAGAATCATGTTGATCGACTTTTCAGATTTTTTAGGATGAAGGCTTACAACTGAGTCAGGATTTCTCGGTGAAGAGAAGAGATATCAGAGAAATTAAAACAGAATTAAAGAAAAAGAAAATTAGTGCTCCAATCCCAAATTAGCCCCAAATTCCGGCAAATCAGTTTTTTCCTTCTAAAGGGTGAAGGGAGTTTTGGGCTCCCTCGGGAGTGGAATACTAAATTAGCCCCTAATTCCTGCATCATTAGATTTTTGAAATACTGTTTTGGGAGGTTGTGGTAGACCCAGCTTGACGGCATGGTGACGTCATCAAATCAATTTTTGCCTTCTAAAGGGTAAAGGGATTTGAGGGCTCCTTCGGAATTAGAGTACTAAATTAGCCACAAATTAGCCCTTCATTCCTGCATCATTTTTTATAAATTGTGTATTGGGAGGTGCGGTGGCCACAGCTTGACGTCAAGCTCAGTCCACCACAAGTTTTAGGGTGAAGGGAATTTGGGGCTATTTTGGGATTGGAGTACTAAATTAGCCCCTATAATTCCTGTATAGTTAGATTTTTGAATTTTCGTTGTGGTGGACCCAGCTTGACGGACCTCTATATTTTGGTTTCTGTAACAAAAACTTGTTGACCAGTGTAATTTGTTCACTTGATAAAATGTAAGAAGTCATAACAGTACCGTAGGCGACCGTAAGATATAACTACTTATCTCATCACGGGTGTTGGAAAAAGGATACCTTTGTACCAGTTAAAAATTTTGGCCATCCAGAATGGTGTTCCACAAGAACGCTACTCCAAAAAAAAACGACTTTTTTTTTCAAATTATTTTGTTTAATCTCTGCGATGGGTCCTTTATTTGAGGATTGTTGAACCACCCATAGAAATTTTTTTTGTTTGATTAAAAAAATATTTTGAAAACCTAGTTTTTTGTACAAAATAAGCTAAAAAGGTACATTGAATTATTCGAACTCGTTAAAAAATATTTTTTATTGAAATTATCTGCAATGACAGTCCATTGAAATCTCCCCAAAAAAAAATTGTCTATGCGTCTACTGAGTGTTGGATAAAGCCAAAAGTAGAAAACAAATTTAGAAAACCGTAATAAAAACGTTAAAAAGTAATATTGATTCATATCGCTCAGAAAAAAAAAAATTGTTAACCGAAGATTTTTTTGTAAGATTGTGAGTAATAACTTGTTGACTCAACAAAAAGTTTTTTGGATCACAACAACTCATTATTGATTTTTCAAGAATCAAATTATTAGTTTAAAATCAAAACTCTCATGAAAACTACTTAAACATTATTAAACATTTTCAAAAATGAAAAATTGTTAACCCAACAGGAAAATTGTTACGTTCATTATTTCAAGAGATAATCGGCCCTATCGAGTATCGAGGTAACCGTCGGAGCGGAATTGTTTCCGATTTCCTAAGAATCGGAGAAATTTTGCTTCGAATTAGTTCTCCGAACAGCGAAATGTTTCCGATTCGTAGGATATCGGAGAGAATTCCGCTCCTACAACTCTCAACCATTCTTGTGTGCGTGTCTGCAGGAATGGAGGGGACCTACAATTTATTGCTGAATCCCAACGGCTGGGATTGTATTGCCTGAAGAGGCAATACAAATCATCATTGAATATTCTATAAAAAATAAGTGAATTTAAAATAAAAATAGGTACATATTATAAGTCAGATTATTGCTGCCACCCTTGAATTGTTTGTTAGTTGGGGATTATTCTGCAATGAGTTCAAAGATTTCAGGAGATTATTTTGACGTTCCTCTTTACACACACTACGTTTGTGTGAGTTCAACCAAGGTAGTTTAAAAAGAAAATACAGAGAGTCTCCCCCGATTTTTGTTTCTTCGTGTGAAAGGTACAAAAGATTGTTAAGGAAATTAGAAGAAATCGTCTAAAAAGTCTCCAGCAACTTGTTTCTTCGTGTGATGTCCCTTTTCATTTTCAATAAAGGCAATTGATGGCGGATAAGATCAAATTCCGATCTGGCCTAAACAAATGGATAGAATCTAATCATGTAAATAACAACTAAAACTTGTGAAATATGTTAGCAATATTAGCCCTCCAGTGAAAACTGTTTCCATATCTTTCAAATAAATCGAACTCCCAGATAAACCATAATATCTAAATGAAAGCAACCACCCGCGGAAAAAATTTTACCAGACTTCAATGTTGGCTACAATCGAAAAAGAAAAGCTGGCTCTTAAGAAGGATAAAACGTACTATTAAACCACAACTACTCACAATGAAAAATTGAAAGACAGTATTTCTAAAGCAGATTACACTATTGAATTGAATACATAAAGTCTTTGTGGAAAAAACTTGTGGGCAAGTACGTATTCAAAAGTTTGTCTTTTGAAAAATTTCAGGTATACAAAAAAAAATAAATTGCATTTATAAACAAATATGTATGTATTATTAGTTTTTCGAGTTGTGTAAGGAGTGTTTTAACTAATACTTCTTTTGTAAATTGCTTATATGAAAAAAATATATTTTGTTATATGTATGTACATTGTACATATGTACTGTACATGCTACTATATTTTGCGCGTTTTTTTCTTCGTTGCTCTGGAATATTTCCAATATTTTTTGTTTTAATTTTCTGATAAACGAACAAAGTGATGCTTTTAGTCAGCTTCAATAAAGGACTACATTTTGATATGTAGGTATGTATCTTTAATTTTAGCTCTAGATGTATTTCTAACATTTAATTTTTCTGTCAATAGTATGTATATTTTTTTAACTCTCTTATCTAATGTTTTCATGCTCTTGTTTTGCAGACAAATCTCTGTCAACTATTTTATTTTCAAATCAAGTTGGCGACACGTTCTTAACTCAGCTAACATTTCAGTTTTTAGTAGCTTAAAAATATTGATATGCTGCAAGTCTTGATATGTATAAAGCATAGGGCTTTCCTCAAAAAATTCTTATACAAGTCATGATTTCGATAACTTCTTCTTTAAAGTTGTTTGAAAGCTGAAATGAAGAAACTTAATCGAGGCTTGTACTTGATTTATATATAAAGTTAGAGAAGTTAAATGAAGCTATATATTTGTATAAGGATTGTATAAGTTTTATTATAAAAGGGGGAAACCCCACAGATCAACCGTAGTAATAATGCCACTTAATTTTTCTATCGAAGAATTTGTCTAACACCAACTCGGGACAAATCCAGCAAAAGTGATCAAATACGATATTCGCCGACATTATAATTGAAATTTGAAATTAATCTTGAACTGAATTACTTTACATAAATCCTCATCAAATATTATACAGTTCGTTTCCTCACATCGATTGAAAAAATGTTTGCCGAATTTTGGGTTTGTTTAAAAAAAAAAAAATTTCAAGTTTATTACAAGACTGATCAAGTTTTTGCATCTGCCAAATTATATCTAAGATGTTTGAGTGCGTAGAGAGGTGGACTATTATCCTGGAGTTCCGAGTTCGATCCCAAAAAAAGGTATACAAATTTTTGTGATTTTAAATTATTTCCAATACAATAACTAATAATTATTCGTATGAGATACGGTTTCAGATTAAAAATGGAATAAATATCACTTCAAAGAAATTAAAAATAAGAAATAACTTTTTAAATTTTTTTTTTGTCAACTTCTATAAGGGTTGTATAATCGACTTCTTATAGACCATACAAAGTCTCACTTAAAGTCATACTTTCAGAATGTCTTAGCGAAATCAGAACGCATATTCAGTTAGGATTAATCGAAGCTGAATTGTTAGTTAGGAATAGAACAATTGAAGTTTCCGGAAATCTGACATTTTTAATACTTGAACCAACAATACATAATTTGCTCTTGAAACAACAATTTTCGCTCTTGAAATTTTTACTATTTTCATATTTGGCCAGACGATTTAAATTGTTGTTGCAAACAACTCGTTCTTCAGATAACAGTTTATATTCTTGAAGTTTTGACATTCTTTGTCTTTAAGCCAAGAACAAAAGTTCTTGCTTCACGGATTCAACTTGCATTCTTAAGTTAAGAATTTTAATTACTTTGGTTCATTTTAACCCACGAAAATTCAGCACTGTGAAGTTAGCAAAAGAATTGTTTAATTTTGAATAAAAAGTTCTAGAGTTCCTCATACTTTTTTTCAATAATTCTGGCGAATGAAGTGTTAAAATTTGATATTTTTGTTAACTTTACGCAGCAAGAACTTTTTTGAGAAAGAGTTCTGAGCATTTTTCAACTTACTGATGGGTTTTAGAAAAATGTCTGCAAAATTGGAAAAGTAAGGGCAAATTTAGGTGCCCATTGACTTAAAACCAAAAATTTTCAAAATCCAAAAAAAGGAGTTCTGATTAGAGTTCCCGATAGCAAACAAAGAGTTCTCAACATTTTCCTAATAACTTTTTTTCTAAAACTAGTTTTTTCAAAAGTTATTCGCAAAGGGCACCTAATTACAGCCACTAAAATAAACGGGACTACAAATTATAAAAACCGATATGAGTCGAATAAGAAGCGAAAACGAGAAAATTACCTTTCATGTTTTTTCGAATTAAAATTACTTCAGGAACCCATGGCTTTTGTCTAAAAAATTAATTCCGGTTTGAGAGAAAATGGATGAGCAGCTAAGTCCACGTCAACTTAGCAGGGCAACTTCTCAAAAAGACTACTTAATTTTTAAAAACAAATATTATCTCTTTTTTGGTTTCTCGCAAGCTATAATTTCTTTATTTTACGTAGCTAATTAGCAATTAAGTAGTTTTCAACATGTATTCAAAACCGGATCGATTTATTTTTGATTTTCAGGAGTTGACCTGCCAAGCAGGACCTATTTTTCAACAAATAAACAGAGCGAATAATTTTTTATTTGCGTAACTAATTAGCAACTAAGTAGTAGCTAATTACCAAATACTTTTTAATCTGCAATCGAAAAAGTGAAGAGTGCAAATTATTTAAGAGAATAGTTTGCGAAAAATTAATTTTGCAACCAAAAAAAAAGGTAAGACTTAAGGTTACTTAAAATTTTAAAGATTGAGTGTAATATAAAACACATAATTAATTATAATGTATATTTATTTATCCATTTAATAAATTGAAGGATGGAAATTCTAATATGGAAAAAAGCATGAAACACGTTAATTAAATTGATTAAACACATACTTTAAATTTTTAAATCTCAGAATGAAGAACGCTATCTTAATTCTTGAAAAAAATGTGAATTTATGCTGAACAAAAATTTTAAATCGTTGGAGAGGTTCTCTTAAAAAATTATTTTTTTTATATATTGAAATTTTGTAGAAAAAAAATAAGTATACCATTTTTAAGAATATAATAACATAAAACTAAAACCAATATTTAAAAAAAAATGATCAATCCGTTTTCATTAAAATGATTTTTCAAAAAAAAAAAAAATTGAACTTTTTTTTTAAAAATCCAAAAAATATTTTTTTTTTTTAATTTATTTATGCAGTATTATTCTTACTTGATAGGATCTTCTAAGTAAAATTTTTTACCAAAATCGGTCAAGCGGTTAAAAAACACCGAAAAAACAACGGTTCTAATATGGCAGGTATAACGGTTTTTGATATTTTTTTTTCATAAAAATGTATACCATACCACCACTAGTACACAAAAAAATCGTTAGAGCCATTTTTCAGATAAAGAACTTAATTTAAAACGGCTGTATGGCAAGTAACTACCATTATTTTTTGAGCTAAAAAAAAATCTGGATTTCCCCTCTAGGGAATCACCAAAAAACCTTATCTTCCAAGTTTAATGAAAATCGCTTCAGGGGCTTAGGCTATAGGCCGTGGACAGACAGACAGACAGGCGGAATTGCGGGTCCCACTTTTTTCATGTTCTCTATCATCATAATTTCAAGATTGATTGTTATCTCGAGTTCGATTTTTCACACGAATTAACTTGCCCTGTAGGGTTAAGTTTTTCTTTATACTTGAAAAATAAAGTAGATTTTTATATTAAACAAAAATCATTTTATTCTTTAACCAATTCTTAAACAAAAAGTAGGAACATAAGTTAAATGCATTATCCTCTTCATAGCCTACAAAAATTTCGTCCCTGAAATCTTCAGGTCCATCTGATTCTTCATAGAATTTGATGTTTTAGTCCTTTAGAATTAGATGTTTTAGTCCTTTAGTACTGACGTCATCGCCATCGTTGGTACTCTTTTTGAGATATTTTGGTTTTTTAAGAACCCTTCTAATGAAAATTTGGTACAAAAGTAGGAGCTGGGGAAATGGCACCAGTGCCATATTTCCCGAGATTGCAATGTGGCATATCCCCCTTTTGACATTACTTCTGCATTACTTCTTACAGGAATAAACACGTATGGCTTAATTATTTCAATAAACAGAAAAGAGAAATCACGGATAACTGTTCTTTTTCTTGTTCATATGAACATTTGGCGTCAAATAGTTTAGTAGCTACACGTTTTTCAGTATCACACAAAAAAAAACAGTTTGGCTTCAAATATATTCAATTTTATTTTCATTCGGGTTTAAATAAATATTTTTTAGGGCTACTTAGATTCTGACCGGATACAAGAGTTTACGTAATTCTGAATGATACTCGGTTCTCTTTGTTTCAAAAAGAAGTAATTAAGTGGGAGATATTAAAAGGGTGCCATATCACCCGTGGTGTCATATCACCCGACTTTAACCTAGTACCTATATCGTAAGTTATAATGAAAAAAATTGGATTAAAAATAATGTTCAAAACTTTACGTTTTTAACTAATATTTTTGTTTTTAATATTCAAGATTTTTTCTTATCTCGACTCAACCTACACAATCTAACTTTTTGTCACACCTTAGGTAAATCACCCGTATATATTACCTGTGAGCAGAAGCCCTAACATATTTGAAATCCCTAATATAAATCTACCTGAGTGAGAAGTTGTGAATATCTGAGATATCATCTTTTCTTTAAGCCAAGATAAGACTTTTTATGGCTAGAAGTAAGATACGCCGAAAATACGCTTCAATGATCAGAAAACGCTCGAGGGCCCCAAAGGTATACCTTTTTTATAGAGACCATCAAAAAATATTGTATACTTATATCAAAAAATTTAGTTCGGGTCACTATTCCCCAGACGAATACTACGAGATTCGCCTAGTTTACATTAGTCATTAGTCAGCCGTTTTCGAGAAAATTATAAAAAAAAATTAATCGTTGTATGGCGTATACCCGTTTTAGTTAAGCTAAAATAAAAATTTCCCCTCGCATTAAATGCTCTGTACCAAATTTTAAGTAAATCCTTCTTAACGCAGAAGCTAAAATTACAGTTCATATACGGACGCATGGACGTGACGGACGGTACGAAGAAACCTACTTCTACGGACTAATCATCGTAGCCTTGCACCCCCAAATTTTATTTTATAAATTAGAAGATGTTATAAACTACTGTTATAACTCCTATCTCATCATTCCCCGAAGTACTTAATTCTTACTGTTGTTTGTCAATTGAATACATTTTAAACTGATCAATGGTATGTTTTGTGTATAAAAGTTCCGTTTCATTTACGTTAAAAAAGGCTTTTCAACATGTCAATTATTTAAAAACTGATAAAACGATGAACCCTTAATAAAAACAAAAAGCCTTCATTAATGAAATGATACTTCAGCAATGTTTTTTGTAAGGACATCACGTTATGCAATAGAACTTTAACATTCAGATTAGATGACAGACATTTATTGAACAAAAAAGTCCTCTTAAAATACAATTTAATTTTAAAGAACAGAAAAACAACAACAGAATGATGGGCGAAGAAGATGAATAAGAAGGCAAGAGCTTCAAAAAATAAGAGCATCGTGACATAGATCGCACCCGGGCTTCCTTTTATTATTTATTTAATTACACTCGTAATCGCAATTTAATTGCTGTTGCTCATTTGCATTCTAATAACTTCCTTTCGGGTAGAACTGGCTAAAAAGAGGGTCACTGCAAATAGGGTGCTTCAATAAAAATTCATGTAAAGAAATGGAACAGTAAAAAATTTTCCATTTTAAAATCGTGCTTTCCTCGTAATCGTGTCGCCACCACACTGTTATACTGAGGTGATTTTACAAAGCAAATAACACTCATTTGCCTTTATCGTGTACTAGCCGATAAAACCCGGCGTTGCCCGGGTCTTCTTTAGTAAAACCTTTGACAACCAAATATCGACCAAAAAGATGATTTAAAATCAGCACTCGAAAAATGTTCAGCTTAAAGAGCGCTACACACCATCCATGTTACTTGTCAGGTAGCATTGACGTTTTTTTTGTCAGGTAACATTGAAAATAAGCCTCCACACGTATCAATGAACATTGACAATTATTTTCCTAAAATTATGTGTGTGGGTTGTGTGGGCTTGCATTTGAATAAAAATGTAATGCACCTAATTATGAACCTACCTGCCTGCCTATAGTGTAATTTTAAGACAACTTTGAAAATCAGACTATTTGTATGTTATGTTATACCTACCTCCCATTACCCTCTAAGGAACGAACGACCGTGAATTTTGTTAGTAACCACTTGACAAAGAAATTAATAATTTATCAATGAAAAGATAAATTTTTTCTTCTTCTCTACCATATACCTATCATATTCTTAAAACGAAGCATTTTTTCCCAGCAAGGGTTATTGCCGTCTATGAAGAATAATTCCGTGCCAAAAAACCGGAATACATTTTTTACCACCCCACCAACCACTTATCAACATCAAAAAAATTTTACCACTTGTACTACCTAAATAAAGTAGGTACCTACCTATTAAAATAAAAATACATATTTAGGTAGGTAGGTATTACCTAAAAAAAAAAATTTTGAGCCGATTCTGGAAACCAGATCCCTCCTTGCGCACGTTTTTGTCTTCTTGTGTTCCCACATTACATTTAATCTTCGTTTAAAATCTCGAACCTTGAAAATCCGATGATTAGAACTCAAGGTGTAAATTTTGCTGATTTGAATGTAATAAGCACCCCCACATCACCTTTGCTTACCTACGCCCTTGACTGTGTAGTTACTCAACAAAATGAATTAGAAAAACAAATGTATTAGTGATTCAAGTGTCCCCTTACCCCTCCTTGCGCACACATTGGCCTCTAAATAGGTTCGTTTCCATTTAACTTCACCAATACCCACCGCCAAACCAACTAATTTCTGTCTTACCTTAAAATCCAACAATTAGAACTCACGTTGTAAATTTAGTCGATTTTCATGTAATAAGCATCCCCCTATCCTATTTACGTGCGTCCTTGATTGTGTAATTACTCAGAAAAAAAAAATGAAAATAATTTGTATAAGGGGTGCAAATGCCCCCTTACCCCTCCTTGTTCACGCCTTTGCCTCTAAATAAGTTCGATTCTATTCACCATCACCAACCACCCACCGCTAATAAACCAACATTTTTTTTCTGCTGCAAATACCTATTATACCTACCTACTCATACCTATACCTACTCCAATCATTTCTTACTACACTATAGAGAATACCTACCGACTGTTTATGTTTTGTTTTGTTTTACCATACCTTCCTATACACAAAAATATCACCACGATTCGTCGACGGCGAAACGCGAAAACAGTCAACTCTACTCACTATCTCGCTCCCACCTACCAAGGCACATTGCACATGGTTTGATTTGTTTTTTTTTTTATTTCTTGACGATGAAGAATAATTCACTGCCAAAAAACCTGCATACATATTTTTACCACCCCACCATCACTTATTCTCATGAAAAAATTTGTACCTAACCTAAATAAAGTATTAAAAAACCAACCACCCACCGCCAAACCAACCAATTTCAGTCTTACCTTAAAATCCAAAAATTGAACTCAAGTTGTGAATTAACTAAGCCGATTTACATGTAATATAAGTATCCCCCATCCTATTTACGTGCGCTCTTGAGATCGTTTAATTTACTCAGAAAAAAAATTAAAAATAATTTTTATTAGGGGTGCATTAAATGCCCATTACCCCTCCTTGTGCACGCCCTTGCCTATAGTTCGTTTCCATTTACCATATCCAGCAAACACTCACCACCAAACCAAACAATTTCAGTAGTAAACATTTATTTTTGCTGCAAATATTATACCTACCTCTCACATACCACTATTTCTTACTAAAGAGAAAATCCCTACCGTTGATGTTTTTTTTTTTTTTTTATTTGAACTTTTCCCTATTACACAAAAACATCAACACAATTCGTTGCCGGTGAAAACAAAACTCACTTCTCGCTCCCACCTACCAAGGCACATTATACTGCACATGGCTTGAATCGTTTTTTTTTTTTCGATGAAGATTTTTTACTACCCACCACTTAATTTTCACCAAAAATGTTCCCTAAAAATAAAAAAAGAAAAAAAACAAAAATACTACCCTACCTAAAAAAAAAAAACTCTTTTTTTGAGCCGATTCCAGGAATCAGCCCACCAAAAATATGGAATTTGACGATTTATCGTCAAATCCACATGCCACAAAAGGCAATTTTCCATGGCAAAACAACTCCTCCTTATAAATAATTGAGCTTGAAGTAAATGTGAGTTGAAAATCTATAAAGCAGTATTTTGCAAGGAAAATACCTACATGCTTGATTTTAGAAAATTTCCATACGATTTTTTTTGTGGTAAGTTTTTAATTTGTTTATTATTCGGTATTTAACAAAAATTTTCTTTTCTGCTGTATCCTATAGCATACCAGATAAGTGAAATTTGTATTATATCTATTTTTTAAAAGAGTTTTTTTGTTTGTTTGTGAGTTTAGTGCATACATTCAGCCAGACTGACAACCAAAAAAAGTTACTCTTTTATATAATAGTATAGATTTATCGTATAAAAGTGTCTTCTATTTTTAATAGTGATAGAAGTCATTACCCATTGCTATTGGTTTGCGTCTGATTTTTCTGATTTCTGAATTTCATATTTTTGGTACTTTTTATGTGCATCAACTTAGCAGGTTACTTTTTCCGTTGCATGTTAAAAATTATAGTAGCCGTGGCGTGATGGTTAGTGCGATGGACTGTCATGCCGGAGGTCTAAGGTTCGATCCCCAGCCTCGCCACCTATTTATTTAAAAGAAAAAACGGCTACTGCCTCTTGCGAGGAATTGACAAATCCTCCAAGAGTATCTCCTGTCACAGTAAAGTGCCGCTCGTTAGCCGTTCGGATTCGGCAATAAACTGTAGGTCCCCTCCATTCCTGCAGACACGCACACAGGAATGGTTGAGAGTTGTAAGTCACTAGGCCCTAGTTCTTCATGAGCTGTTGTGCCATCAAATTTATTTTTTTTTTATGTTAAAAATTATATAGTAATTAGTTGCTACTTAGTTGCTAATTAGTTGCGCAAAAAAAAATTAATTGCTCTGTTGGTTTGTGTAAAAATAGGTGTCCTGCTAAGTTGACGTCAACTTAGCAAGTCAACTCTTTCAAACACATAGATAAACGGTCTAAGAGTGGATACATATTGAAAACTACTTAATTGCTAATTAGTTACGCAAAAAAAAAAATGAATCGCTGATTTGGTTTGCGAGAAAATGGGTGTCCTGCTAAGTTGACGTCAACTTAGCAAGTCAACTCTTTCAAAAACATAATATATAAATGGTCCGGGAGTGGATATATATTGAAAAGTACTTAATTGCTGATTAGTTACGCAAAATAAAATATAATCACCTTTTTCGTTTTCAAATAAACAGGGATGACGTCATCATATAAGGACACCCATTTCCTCCAAAACAGCAATTAATTTTTTTTTTGCGTAACTAATTAGCAATTAAGTAGCAACTAATTACTATATAGTTTTAAACCTGCAACGGGAAAAGTGACCTGCTAAGTTGATGTAGGCAATTGGGCATGTAGGTGTACTTTTTGTACTTTTTTCTCTCCAAAAACTGCACTGGAGAAAACAGCTTGTATACATAGTATATAGTGAGTTAGTCTGAAAAGCAAATTAAGGGGTACTTTCACTCCCTTAGAGTCGCGGGAAGGTTAACGATTCTATACAGGGTGATTTACCCTATTTCCCCCGTTAAAGCGGGAGGGGAAATTCTTAAAACATCGACTTATTATCATTATTTTTTTAATTCAAATTATTTGAGAGAAAGGTTTTTGAAAAAATAATTTTAAAACTCAAAATTTTGGAAAAATAATGAAAATTATAATAATTTTGATACGAAGATTTTTTTAATAATACAAATTCTATATAGTACTGAAATAAATCAGCCAAGTAGAAGAATTAGCACCGTTTAATGGGAGTCGTGTGCCACGGGCACAAAAAAACTTCCAGCTTTAATGATTAGGAATTTTAATCTGGTTGGATATAGTTCACACTAGGTATTCATCATGAAATCTATGTAAGATGAACTGAAATTAATACAAATTACAAATACAAATCGTCGCCCGAGAATTGTTTTGTCGTAAACGAACATTTTGAAAGTTGGTATGCAGTACTATATTTTCGAAGGTCCTCTTTCCATTTCTGTAATCAGATTTTGCCTATCAATTACCGTTACCGAGATAAGCAGTGTGTTTTATCTTATAACCACAAAATAACCCATCCCTTAGTTTTGTTTTGTCGTATACGCCACATTTTGGCATATACGACAAAATATCCATTTATTTTCGGTATATTTTTTGTTTAAGGCCGGCCGCACATTGGATGCGTCAACATACGAATTCATATCGTACTTAAACGTGTGAATACTGGTCGCACGAATCGAGTGCGTACACTGAATACATTTTTCTCCGTTAAATACGCAGTGTCCCGGTGACTCATCGCTTTCGCGAAGTCCTCTTTCCATACATTTCAATGTTTCAACGTACGAAAGTGTTTAAAAATCCCAACAAGTTCGGATTCATTTCGTACGTCGGAAGTAAACGTACGTATACGTATGACTCACTCGCACCCAGTGTGCGCACTCCCATAGTACTTAGAAGGTTGGGATTGTTCGTGCGTGTTTGTACGTATTCGCACGAGTTAAATCCGTACGATAACGCATCCAATGTGCGGCCGGCCTAACTCTGTTTTGTCGTACGTGTATAGGCTTAACAGACAACGTCCAAAATTTCAAATGAAACCGAAGAATTATTTCGGCGTACGCGTTACGTATCATAAAAATGCAAAAAATATGAATGTAAAAGGCGTATTTTGGAATTTACGCAGGCTGTCGGTGAGGCGTCAGCGGCGGCCGGCGGCGTCGGATCAAACAGGCGACACCCGCAAGACCGCGACACTGTCACGACTGAGCGCAACCGAAAAATGCCTGACTGTGACTTGAAGTGCATAACTGCATTGTTGTTGTCTATCTCCGACCGACCGACACGGACGTCTCGCGGCGGTTGGTTAATTTTTTTTGTTAACTAATAGGTATAATAATTATATGTATAAATTGTGATTCGCATTAAGTGTGACAAAAGCTAGAGCATGTATAGGATAGGCTCCGACAAGAAAAAAGAATCATATTGAAGGGGAGTCTACTCCCCCTCCCCCGTTTTTCAAAAAAATAGTAAAATACATAGTAAAATATAGCAAATTTAATTTTCAAACTCAAAATTTAAAAAAAAATTTAAAGAAATTTTGTTCAAAATTAATTAATATATATTAAGAATTAATATTTACAAAAAAAGAGAGCATGATATTTTAGGTGTTTTCGTTCATTTTTATTTTTTTTTCCATTTCAAGTCGATTTTTTTTTAGAAAATTGCCCCTTCCGGCCAAACGGGGGGAAAAAGACCCCCCTCTTATTAATTTTTTTTTCTTTATCTCAACCCAATCTACACGCTCTAGCTTTTTGTCACACCTCATGCGAATCACCCTATACCCTTGTATATTAGTCATCAACTAGTCGAAATTTTCACTATTTTTTTAGAATGTGTGTATTTTAATTTTTTTTATAAAAAATAATAATAACCTTTTTCAAATTCTCTTTTTATTAAATTTAAAATTATTGCATTTAAATCCACTTCACTCAACGCGTTTACTTTGTCGTACGTGTATGGGGTGCTAACAAAGAACTCATTTTCGTGGCGTATACGACAAAATGATTTTGGGGAAAAACCTCTATAATTCGAAAACCAAAACAGATTCAACAACTTGGAATACTTAAATCAAAAGAAGATAATTCACATAATATTCTATTAAAAATACAGAAAATTCTATCGGTTTGTTTCATTTTTATTCATACGTGAAACTTAAAATGCGATTTCCCAAAAATGCTCAAATGGCGTATACGACAAAACTATTCTCGGGCGACGAAATTGCATATTGACAAGGCCCTCACTAGTCAACTGATGAGTCCAGGTGAGATTGCCGGGACGAAACGCCAATTTGTATGGACTTAAGGCCGTTAAAAGCTATTTTGAATCTATAATAATTTTGTGCAAAATTTTACGTACTGCTATTGTTTTTAATATTCCATGTTCCTCCCAAATTTTTAGTCAAACACTTAAAACTGGATGTCATTTGAATTTTAAGAAATCAACGAAATCTACTTTAGTACTTTACTTTAGGAACAAAATAACGGATGGAAGTCAAATTCAAGGATAACTTTCTTTTGTTATATTCAACTTTCTTAAAAGCTAGAATACATTTTGACATCTGGTTTAAGTGTTTGACTGAATTGATACGAACATTGAATACTAAACACAAAAATACTACATAATTTCGTGAAATTTTGAACAAAATTAGTTTGAACACAATTTTTTAATTTTTTTCTTCAAAAATTTAAGTTTGAAAATAAAATTTTTGAAAAATTATTTTTTTAAACAACTTAATTAAGAAACAAAATAAAAGCAAAGACTTTCTGGCTTTACGAAAAAGTATATCATGCCATTGTTTTTTAATAATTTTTTTCTGTATTAAGTCAATTCTTTTAGAAAATTGCCCCTCCCGTTATTTTTAATTTTCTCAAAAACTAAAAGACATATTAGAATCCTTACAAAAAGGTGTATCATTGCATTGTAATAGTTTAATTTTAATAATCTTTTTTTCTGTTTTAACCATTTTTTTAGAAAATTGCCCTTCGGCGAAACGGGGGAAAAAGATGGTAATAAACAATCATGACTATATATAACTTCTAGTTAAGCTCATATATGAGGTTATCGGAACGCGTATTTTAAACTTATTTTGCAAAAGTAAGACGAGGTTAACAAACAGCAAAATTTACTGATTACACATAATTAAGATAACTTCACTTATTACATTCATATAGTTATTTTATTAATAGAATCTGCACAGGGGTGGTAACCAGAAATTCAACAAGGATATTGTATGTAAATGTATCTATAAGGAATTCTGTCAATAAAGATTACCCGCATCAAGGATCGCTTCAATTTCCAAAGCCTTTTGTGTCAGTTCCCATTCCCACTAATTGTAAAAGTGAAAATGACATGATTGTCTGGGGAGTGGGGACTAGAAGGCCACCGTCGCGTCCGTCCGGTCCGTGCCGTTTTGTATATTTACGAAGATGTACATACGTCCCTACATAGATAACCGGATTTAAATATGTGCTTCCTTTTCCTTTGCTATTAATTATCCCAGCAGATTTTTTTTCATACATATTATATAAGTACATATAGGCACACAGAATCTTAAGTTAGAATTCTTATGAAAAATATGTAGAAATAAAATAGGGGTATTCACGATCCGGTGGAACTGTTCTAGTATTGTTGTAAAAGTGCAAAAGTGTAACATTTTCTTACACTCCAACAACAAAATATACTGAAGACAATCTTACAACACTTTTGCACTTTTACTATACCTATACCATAATGTGAATGAAAAAGAAAAGAGAACATTTCAGAAAGTCATTCAATGTATTTGTTTTTTCAAAGTCCAAAAAAATGGACGAAAAATACTAAATCAGCACAGCTAAATCGTTTTTCGAACGGAATTTCCGTCAGGAAAATGAATAAAAACTTTTTTTTTAGATAAAATATTTACTGCAACTGCAAGGAAAATTTTGTTTATAAATAAATAAATTTGGTGGCACAACAGCTCATAAAGAACTAGGGCCTAGTGACTTACAGCTCTCAACCATTCCTATGTGCGTGTCTGCAGGAATGGAAAGGACCCAAATAAACCCAAATAAACCCAAAAAACTATGTTTTTTTTTCTTAATTTTTGAGTTTGAAATGGAATTGTTCAAAAACTGTTGACTAAAACAACTTTATTTAAAAAGAAAATTTAAGAATGGATTCCTGGTTTTGACAAAAGGTATAGGATTTTATTCTTAAAAATATCGTTGGATTTGTATGGGTCGTTTTCTATTTCAAGTCAGTTTTTTAAAAAATTGCACCTCCCAATTAAACGGGGGGATATGGACTACCCGGAATTTTTTTTCTTCTTTTGACCCAACTTATTCGCTCTTTTATATTTATGCATCTTGTGCCAAGAACCATCTTTTTTTTATTATACTGAAAATTATACTACTTGTTGTTATAAATTTATTATTGCTAAATTAAATATATCTGTATATTTGAAACTGTTGGATCTACACAAATGGTTCAGGGCAGATGGTTCTGGGCTCAAATTGAAGAAAATTTAATTACTTTGAAATCGTAGAGTGAAGTTATAGTCGAAAAACTAATCCTTTGGTGTTAAAACTGAAAGAAGCGTTTTTTTTTTTTACCATGATGAGTTTGGCGCTCAAGTTCGAAAACTTGGGTTTTTTATGAGTCTAATATTATAAACGAATCAGCATTAAAACTATCTAACGCAAACGCTGATGTATAAAGTTACTGGACTAAAAAGAAAAAAAAAAAAACAATTTTTAAATAAATAATTTACTAAGTACTGAAATATACTTACTTTTAAAAAAGAATACGGCAATATTCCATTTTGAATGTATTGCACAAATTTTGACAGTTCACTCTGCAGTTTTTTATTTTACATCAGTTTTGATGGAAATTGTAGGAGATTTTTTTAAGCAGAAGGTTAAATTGTTTATTGGTAGAATTCTACTTGAGCTTCAAACTTTATTTTAGCCTTACGTATTACTAACTAGCCGATAAAACCCGGCGTTGCCCGGGTCTTCTTTAGTAAAACCTTTGACAACCAAATATCGACCAAAAAGATGATTTAAAATCAGCACTCGAAAAATGTTCAGCTTAAAGAGCGCTACACACCATCCATGTTACTTGTCAGGTAGCATTGACGTTTTTTTTGTCAGGTAACATTGAAAATAAGCCTCCACACGTATCAATGAACATTGACAATTATTTTCCTAAAATTATGTGTGTGGGTTGTGTGGGCTTGCATTTGAATAAAAATGTAATGCACCTAATTATGAACCTACCTGCCTGCCTATAGTGTAATTTTAAGACAACTTTGAAAATCAGACTATTTGTATGTTATGTTATACCTACCTCCCATTACCCTCTAAGGAACGAACGACCGTGAATTTTGTTAGTAACCACTTGACAAAGAAATTAATAATTTATCAATGAAAAGATAAATTTTTTCTTCTTCTCTACCATATACCTATCATATTCTTAAAACGAAGCATTTTTTCCCAGCAAGGGTTATTGCCGTCTATGAAGAATAATTCCGTGCCAAAAAACCGGAATACATTTTTTACCACCCCACCAACCACTTATCAACATCAAAAAAATTTTACCACTTGTACTACCTAAATAAAGTAGGTACCTACCTATTAAAATAAAAATACATATTTAGGTAGGTAGGTATTACCTAAAAAAAAAAAATTTTGAGCCGATTCTGGAAACCAGATCCCTCCTTGCGCACGTTTTTGTCTTCTTGTGTTCCCACATTACATTTAATCTTCGTTTAAAATCTCGAACCTTGAAAATCCGATGATTAGAACTCAAGGTGTAAATTTTGCTGATTTGAATGTAATAAGCACCCCCACATCACCTTTGCTTACCTACGCCCTTGACTGTGTAGTTACTCAACAAAATGAATTAGAAAAACAAATGTATTAGTGATTCAAGTGTCCCCTTACCCCTCCTTGCGCACACATTGGCCTCTAAATAGGTTCGTTTCCATTTAACTTCACCAATACCCACCGCCAAACCAACTAATTTCTGTCTTACCTTAAAATCCAACAATTCGAACTCACGTTGTAAATTTAGTCGATTTTCATGTAATAAGCATCCCCCTATCCTATTTACGTGCGTCCTTGATTGTGTAATTACTCAGAAAAAAAAATGAAAATAATTTGTATAAGGGGTGCAAATGCCCCCTTACCCCTCCTTGTTCACGCCTTTGCCTCTAAATAAGTTCGATTCTATTCACCATCACCAACCACCCACCGCTAATAAACCAACATTTTTTTTCTGCTGCAAATACCTATTATACCTACCTACTCATACCTATACCTACTCCAATCATTTCTTACTACACTATAGAGAATACCTACCGACTGTTTATGTTTTGTTTTGTTTTACCATACCTTCCTATACACAAAAATATCACCACGATTCGTCGACGGCGAAACGCGAAAACAGTCAACTCTACTCACTATCTCGCTCCCACCTACCAAGGCACATTGCACATGGTTTGATTTGTTTTTTTTTTTATTTCTTGACGATGAAGAATAATTCACTGCCAAAAAACCTGCATACATATTTTTACCACCCCACCATCACTTATTCTCATGAAAAAATTTGTACCTAACCTAAATAAAGTATTAAAAAACCAACCACCCACCGCCAAACCAACCAATTTCAGTCTTACCTTAAAATCCAAAAATTGAACTCAAGTTGTGAATTAACTAAGCCGATTTACATGTAATATAAGCATCCCCCATCCTATTTACGTGCGCTCTTGAGATCGTTTAATTTACTCAGAAAAAAAATTAAAAATAATTTTTATTAGGGGTGCATTAAATGCCCATTACCCCTCCTTGTGCACGCCCTTGCCTATAGTTCGTTTCCATTTACCATATCCAGCAAACACTCACCACCAAACCAAACAATTTCAGTAGTAAACATTTATTTTTGCTGCAAATATTATACCTACCTCTCACATACCACTATTTCTTACTAAAGAGAAAATCCCTACCGTTGATGTTTTTTTTTTTTTTATTTGAACTTTTCCCTATTACACAAAAACATCAACACAATTCGTCGCCGGTGAAAACAAAACTCACTTCTCGCTCCCACCTACCAAGGCACATTATACTGCACATGGCTTGAATCGTTTTTTTTTTTTCGATGAAGATTTTTTACTACCCACCACTTAATTTTCACCAAAAATGTTCCCTAAAAATAAAAAAAGAAAAAAAACAAAAATACTACCCTACCTAAAAAAAAAAAACTCTTTTTTTGAGCCGATTCCAGGAATCAGCCCACCAAAAATATGGAATTTGACGATTTATCGTCAAATCCACATGCCACAAAAGGCAATTTTCCATGGCAAAACAACTCCTCCTTATAAATAATTGAGCTTGAAGTAAATGTGAGTTGAAAATCTATAAAGCAGTATTTTGCAAGGAAAATACCTACATGCTTGATTTTAGAAAATTTCCATACGATTTTTTTTGTGGTAAGTTTTTAATTTGTTTATTATTCGGTATTTAACAAAAATTTTCTTTTCTGCTGTATCCTATAGCATACCAGATAAGTGAAATTTGTATTATATCTATTTTTTAAAAGAGTTTTTTTGTTTGTTTGTGAGTTTAGTGCATACATTCAGCCAGACTGACAACCAAAAAAAGTTACTCTTTTATATAATAGTATTGACACCAGGGAAATTGCTTTCGACACCACCTGCATATCAGCGCGTGAACTACTAGAGGGGGATAAATTTTTTTTCGATTTGACATTCAATGTATTTCCCATAAGAGAAAACGAAAAAATGGTCTGGAAAACATTAATTTTACTAATTTATTTTATATGAACGGGTATCGGTATTTTAATTGCAATGTAATAATAAAACACGTGAGTTTGTGAATCGAGCTTAAAATATATCGAAACTTAAAACTAGAATGCTTTAATTTATAGATAAAAAGTGTAAACAAATCATCCTCACAATGATAACCAACAACAACGATACCCAGTTAAGAAAAAAGCAAGGCAGAGGCGTAGCCAGTTTTATTTAAAATATGTTTTGTTTTTATTTTGTGCTGTGTAAAATGTGTTTGATAATTTTAAAGAAATTTTGCCCATAATTATGAAAATACATGAAATTATTTTTTATGGTGAAAATTTGTTTTTTTTTTTAAATCGAATAATGCCGAAAATTATTATTTACTTTGTTTTGTACTTTTTACAAAATTTAATTTTAATGCTAAGAAAAGCTCCCAAAAGCAAAAATAGAATCAAAAATTTAGCAAGAATAATAACAACATTTTAAGTGAATTATGTGCCCTTAACAAGCTGTTCCAATCCTGTGTTTAAAAATTTACCATATCTATTAATTATTTAAGTTTTCTTTATATTCTGTTAGAAAGTTTTACGTTAAAATGTTCTAAACATAAAACATACCTATTATCATATTTCACATACTAAAATGCAAATACATACCTACATAATATATCTATACTTCTATGTTAAAAAATTATTTCAGTTCAATCCATAATTTATTTTGACCCTAAAACCCTTCCCTCACTACGCACATGATCTCGTTTCAACTCCCGACGTTCATCCATTTTGAAAAACAACAACAACAATACACGTTTGTTTACATTATTTATAGGCAAAATAAAGCAAATAAGAAGTTATATTCGGTATATATTCTTCTTGATTAACAAACTAACATACATTGTTAATCTATTGCAATTATTATATGGATACCCGTTCATATAAAATTAATTAGTAAAATTAATGTTTTCCAGACAATTTTTTCGTTTTCTCTTATGGGAAATACGTTGAATGTCAAATCGAAAAAAATTTTATCCCCCTCTAGTAGTTCACTTACTGACTGCCAGGTGCCGTGACTCCTGGTGCCAATAGAAGTATAGATATAGATCAGCTGCAAATATTGCGTAATGCGTTATTAGAACGAAGTTCTTAAGTGCACGGTTTGTTTATAAATCCAAGAAATCGGCAGAAATTTACATCAGATGGTGGCGCAATGGGATAGGTACTTGCTTCTTAACCGAGAGGTTGGGTGTTCGATCCCTGCTGACAAACTGGCAAATAGTTTTTTTTTTTTTTTTTTAATTTTTCATATAATTTGTATTTTTCTCGAATTTTTTTTGTCATTTTCCAAAATAAGTAAATTATTTCACTCATTTAACTATAGTGGCGTAGAAACTTACATACAATCATGAAAACAAATGCGAAACGATACCTATTTAGGTATCGTCCAAAAGCCATCGTTCTGAAGATATGGTTTTGACTATAATCGACTTACGTGAAGCAAATATTTTTGATCGTCAAGACGATAGTCATTTTTTGGTTACGTGAAGCAGGACTATCGTCGAAACGTTATCGTTGGGTGATAATCGTTTTACGGAATGAGTCCCCTGAGCAATCCATTCCGATTGTTTATGTTACACACCGACTTCACAGTAGATAATTCATTTCAGATTGTTCATCGTGCCATGAAATATCTTGTGGAGTCGCGATATCTGATCTTATGATAATCAGCGATCTATCTCTGATATTTTCTCTTGACATGGCATTTGACAGATGGTTGTTTTTTGTTGCTTTTTGTCTAGAAATGTTATTTTTTGTGTCTAACGGAATTTTTTGGAAGTCAAAGTTTAATTTTCTTGAGCTAGAATACAACAACCGAAGAGTTACACCATCAAACATCAACCATCAAACTCCCATGCAGTCGAGGTACGAAATTATATATCATGACATGATTTGCCCAGCGAAGATATATGAAAATGTCTTGATATGGATATCAGATATTTAGTTGGATGTTATTTTTATATGAACTTATTATACCTACATATACACAAATATAACCTAGATTTGCTGCCGATGGCACCACGCATATACACATGGTTTGAATTGTTGTTTTTTTTTTTTGTATTTTCTTATTCTCCTTCGAAAAAGTTATGTTCCCTAAAAATGCAATTTGGATTTTAGTATGAAAATTTTTGGAATTTTGAAAAAATTATATCTGGTATTGAACGGATATTTCATCTTTCTAAATATGTAATCAAAAATTAAATCTGACAATTAGAACGAAAGCTAAAAACCAGTTCCAAATCGGCTCTTTTTCACATTTCACGTGGACAACGAACAATTATGCCCATTTTTCAAGATTTTTGTGAAATGTTGTATCGAAACTTTTTAATCTATTCTGGGGGTTGTGTAGCTTGTAGAATTATGATTCAGATATCAATTTAAACGTTAGCTTTCGAAGGTGCAAAAGAAAAATTAAATTTATAGATGCATCCAGTAAAAAGTTGTGAGGGCATAAAAAGATTTCATTAATTTTGTAAATACCTCAAGTTTGGGGTATTCAAAAAATTTGAAATTTTTAAAATATTTATAAATCAATAGTTTCCATCAGGTGTAGAAATTTCAGATTTTTAGAACCACCCATAAAAAAATGAAAAATAAAAACCCACAAAAAAATGGGTGAAAAAAAAGTCTGGTTTTCAAAAATCAAAAAGTGGGTACAAAAATCCCATTAAAAATTCCTGAAACATCAATAATTTTTTTTCATACCCTTTCTAATAGTATAAAATCTAGGTCCCTAACTAAAACCCCCAATTTATGGCGAATTATTTGTCTACGTCTATTTTTCAAAATTCAACTTTTAACATTTTATAACTCGCTTCGTAGATTTTATAGAATTTTTTAAAATTAAATACTTCCTTGTATTTAAAAGATCTATCGACTAAAATTAATATGAACACTGTTTTTTTACCTTTAATCAGAAAACCCCCATTTTACCCTACTAAAAATTTGAATTTCAAAAAATTCCGTCTAAGTGCGCCTATACATAAAATTCTCTATTCAATAAAATTTATTATATATAGCCGATAAAACCCGGCGTTGCCCGGGTCTTCTTTAGTAAAACCTTTGACAACCAAATATCGACCAAAAAGATGATTTAAAATCAGCACTCGAAAAATGTTCAGCTTAAAGAGCGCTACACACCATCCATGTTACTTGTCAGGTAGCATTGACGTTTTTTTTGTCAGGTAACATTGAAAATAAGCCTCCACACATATCAATGAACATTGACAATTATTTTCCTAAAATTATGTGTGTGGGTTGTGTGGGCTTGCATTTGAATAAAAATGTAATGCACCTAATTATGAACCTACCTGCCTGCCTATAGTGTAATTTTAAGACAACTTTGAAAATCAGACTATTTGTATGTTATGTTATACCTACCTCCCATTACCCTCTAAGGAACGAACGACCGTGAATTTTGTTAGTAACCACTTGACAAAGAAATTAATAATTTATCAATGAAAAGATAAATTTTTTCTTCTTCTCTACCATATACCTATCATATTCTTAAAACTAAGCATTTTTTCCCAGCAAGGGTTATTGCCGTCTATGAAGAATAATTCCGTGCCAAAAAACCGGAATACATTTTTTACCACCCCACCAACCACTTATCAACATCAAAAAAATTTTACCACTTGTACTACCTAAATAAAGTAGGTACCTACCTATTAAAATAAAAATACATATTTAGGTAGGTAGGTATTACCTAAAAAAAAAAATTTTGAGCCGATTCTGGAAACCAGATCCCTCCTTGCGCACGTTTTTGTCTTCTTGTGTTCCCACATTACATTTAATCTTCGTTTAAAATCTCGAACCTTGAAAATCCGATGATTAGAACTCAAGGTGTAAATTTTGCTGATTTGAATGTAATAAGCACCCCCACATCACCTTTGCTTACCTACGCCCTTGACTGTGTAGTTACTCAACAAAATGAATTAGAAAAACAAATGTATTAGTGATTCAAGTGTCCCCTTACCCCTCCTTGCGCACACATTGGCCTCTAAATAGGTTCGTTTCCATTTAACTTCACCAATACCCACCGCCAAACCAACTAATTTCTGTCTTACCTTAAAATCCAACAATTAGAACTCACGTTGTAAATTTAGTCGATTTTCATGTAATAAGCATCCCCCTATCCTATTTACGTGCGTCCTTGATTGTGTAATTACTCAGAAAAAAAAAATGAAAATAATTTGTATAAGGGGTGCAAATGCCCCCTTACCCCTCCTTGTTCACGCCTTTGCCTCTAAATAAGTTCGATTCTATTCACCATCACCAACCACCCACCGCTAATAAACCAACATTTTTTTTCTGCTGCAAATACCTATTATACCTACCTACTCATACCTATACCTACTCCAATCATTTCTTACTACACTATAGAGAATACCTACCGACTGTTTATGTTTTGTTTTGTTTTACCATACCTTCCTATACACAAAAATATCACCACGATTCGTCGACGGCGAAACGCGAAAACAGTCAACTCTACTCACTATCTCGCTCCCACCTACCAAGGCACATTGCACATGGTTTGATTTGTTTTTTTTTTTATTTCTTGACGATGAAGAATAATTCACTGCCAAAAAACCTGCATACATATTTTTACCACCCCACCATCACTTATTCTCATGAAAAAATTTGTACCTAACCTAAATAAAGTATTAAAAAACCAACCACCCACCGCCAAACCAACCAATTTCAGTCTTACCTTAAAATCCAAAAATTGAACTCAAGTTGTGAATTAACTAAGCCGATTTACATGTAATATAAGCATCCCCCATCCTATTTACGTGCGCTCTTGAGATCGTTTAATTTACTCAGAAAAAAAATTAAAAATAATTTTTATTAGGGGTGCATTAAATGCCCATTACCCCTCCTTGTGCACGCCCTTGCCTATAGTTCGTTTCCATTTACCATATCCAGCAAACACTCACCACCAAACCAAACAATTTCAGTAGTAAACATTTATTTTTGCTGCAAATATTATACCTACCTCTCACATACCACTATTTCTTACTAAAGAGAAAATCCCTACCGTTGATGTTTTTTTTTTTTTTTTTATTTGAACTTTTCCCTATTACACAAAAACATCAACACAATTCGTCGCCGGTGAAAACAAAACTCACTTCTCGCTCCCACCTACCAAGGCACATTATACTGCACATGGCTTGAATCGTTTTTTTTTTTTTCGATGAAGATTTTTTACTACCCACCACTTAATTTTCACCAAAAATGTTCCCTAAAAATAAAAAAAGAAAAAAAACAAAAATACTACCCTACCTAAAAAAAAAAAAAACTCTTTTTTTGAGCCGATTCCAGGAATCAGCCCACCAAAAATATGGAATTTGACGATTTATCGTCAAATCCACATGCCACAAAAGGCAATTTTCCATATATATACAATATTTTTATTCAAGCTCAAAAGTTTTTTTTACATTGGGTATTATTAATAAATATATACAATAATTAGTTTGTTTCTTAAGTCTAGTGTTATATATCTGCGAGCACAAAAAGGGCTCTGCTTCGTTATTTGGTTATTATTTTTTACATTTGTATTAACATAAGTGCCTTAAGTCTAACATTAGTTGTTTAAATTTTTTGTAATTTTCGGATGTTCACGTCGGCTTGAGCAGTGCTGACGGTCGTTGGCTGGTGTGGTGATGAGTGGGTGGGTAGTTATAGGTTTGTGGTATGTTTAATGCTGATAGTCTACGGCTGGTGTGCTGATGTAGGGTCTGGTGATTTGGGGCTTCAACCTCTGTTGTGCTGCGTTCCTGCAACAACGTAGAAGTTTCCGAAGCTGTCGTCTCCAGCTATTCCAAATGCTGGGTCCATCATGGAGAGCACTTGAAGATATCGGTCGTCTGGGGCTGGGTTACCTGTAATTAAATTAACAAGAGGGCTGGGATGGGTTGGGATTTTTCTCAGCATCTTAGTGCTGAGGTTGTAAATATATTTGTCGATTGGGACAATTCCTGAAGCTTCGTAAAGCCTTTCGTTGCTATAATAGCGGACAGAGTTTGGTTTTCGGAAAAGGGAAGTGCAATGTCGGAGAGCTTTTCGCTCAAAGATTTGCAATTTTTTCATATATGTTGGACTTATTGTGTACCATATAGGAAAGCAATAAGTTAGTATTGGACGAATGAGTTGCTTGTAAAGCAGAAGTTTCGTCTTAGTTTGGAGGCCGCCTCTTACTTTCATAAGGGGACGTAGGAGAGATAAGGCATGGTTAGCCTTACAAATGGTGAATTTGGAGTGTTGGTTAAATTTAAACCTTTCGAAGAAGTGAACCCCGAGGTATTTAACACTTTGTTTGGGTTTGATAACTGAGTTATCAGGAAGAGTCAGGGAGAGGTTTTTGCATTTCGTGGCTAAGCCATTATGCGAAGGATTCCTAAAGCAGATCAACTCTGTTTTAGCAGGGTTGATTTTGATTCCCCATTGGAGGTAATATTCCCAGAGTCTAAGAATATGTTCCCTAACTCTACGGAGGGCTATGTCTGGGCTTATGGATGCGCTATAAGTGATGGAGTCGTCAGCAAATAGGAGGGTTTTTGTCGGTGGTAAGTTTGTTGGTTGGTCAGAGGTATAAAGGTTGAAGAGGTCAGGCCCAAGGCGAGATCCTTGGGCTACTCCAGCAGAAATGTTTTTAAGGGTTGATTTAGTATTTCCCACACGCACGTAGAACTTACGGCTAGTGAGAAAACTGTGAATGATGTGGATAAGATGTCTAGGCAAGTGAAGAGACTTCAGCTTGAAAACCAGACCGTTTATCCAGACAGTGTCGAATGCTTTTTGAATGTCGAGCAGACAAGCTATGGTGGTCTCTTTTTTGTTAAGAGCCAGCGTTGTATCAGCGTGAAGCTTCAACAACGGGTCGAAGGTAGAGTGGGAAGCTTTGAACCCAAATTGGTTATGCTGCACTATCCCCATTGAAGAGCATAGTGAGCGAAGTTTAGTGAGGATAAGCATTTCAAGGAGTTTGCTTAGGTTTGGGAGGAGTGAAATTGGTCGAAAGTTGTTAATACAGCTTGCCCCTGGTTTCTTTGGTATTGGGAATATTTCAGCTATTTTCCATTTGTTAGGAAAATAGCTGTTGTTGATACAATTATTGAGGATAATTGTTAGAAATATGATTGCGGTCGGGGGAAGTTGTTTAATAATAAAATTAGAGACCTTGTCAGGTCCCGAAGATTTTTTGGAGTTGCCGCATTGGATTGAACCGTAAAGGTCGAGTGGGTCTGTGAAGATATCATTGGCGGTCGTGCAGACTGATGAATTTTCTTCAGAAAAGTTGGTAAGGTGGTCGGAGTTCTGGGATATCAGTCCTTCAACTTCGCTGTTGACGTTCGAGAAGAAGTCAGGTAAGTGGAGCGGGAGATTTGGTTTGAAATTGCTTTCGAAAAAGTCAGCAAATGCATTGCATTTGTCTCCGTCAGTCACGAGGAAGTCGTCGTTGTGTTGCAGTTGACCAAGTATAGGAGATTTCTTTCCTACAATTTGATTGATTTGCTTGAAGGTGTCAGGTCCGGGTTTTATGACGTTAAGTCTTTTCCTGAATTGGGAGTCGATAAATATTTTAGTATTTTGGTCTATGAGAGTATTAATACACTTGAGTTGTGAGAAAACACTCTGGTACTCATTTCCGTGGGTATTTAGGGTACGGTGAAAAATTCTCTGAAGAATTTTTCGAAGTTTTTGCCTATGCTTATACATGTTTTGTATGTGCTCGGGAAGGTCTTTGTATTTCGATTTGAAGTTTCGAGGTTGGGCTTGTTCTGCAATTGTATCAGTGATAGAGATTTCTATGGTTTCGATTGCAGAATCGATTTCTTGATTGCTCAAGTTGGTTGATGTATTGGGCGTGTTGTTCCGTAGCTTTTCCGTTAAGGAGCTTTGGAATACTTCCCAATTGATTTTTCTGTAGTTTAAATACTCTTGCTGAGGGGTAGCAAGAATGTTAAAATTTGTTCGGAGACGAATAATTAATTTAACTGCTAGATGATCAGAATCTGACACAATTGCAGTACAAGCGAAATTTTCAAGTGTAGGAATTCTACAAATAAGACCTGGGGAGCACATAAAAAAGTCGAGAGTCGAGGGGGTTCGGGGAAAAGTAGGAATAGGTTGAGATATAATCTCAAAGGAGTGATTGTGGGAATTAGCGCAGAGCCAGTCAGAGATAGCCACTCCTTGGGGAGTGCTTAAAGAATCCAACCATAATTGATGGCGTGCGTTGAAATCGCCGCCGATTATGAATTGAGTGTAATTTTGACAAAATGCGTTAAGCAAATCAAGGTCGTGTTTTATGTCAGTTTGGGATGCAGAGCACTGATTATATAAAGATATCAGAAGGATATTCTCGTTATTTTCGAGTGAAATGACTACACAGGTTACTTCAAACGTAACCAAACCTTGGACAATGACCTTTCGGCATTGAAATGTTGATCTTACCAGAACGGCAGTGCCAGTTTTGCCAAGATCTTTGTCTGTGCGGAAAAGGGTGTACTTATTAAAGTAAAGCCGATGCCTTGAGACTAATTTAGTTTCAGATAGCAAAACGGCGTCGGGTGCAATTTTCCATGGCAAAACAACTCCTCCTTATAAATAATTGAGCTTGAAGTAAATGTGAGTTGAAAATCTATAAAGCAGTATTTTGCAAGGAAAATACCTACATGCTTGATTTTAGAAAATTTCCATACGATTTTTTTTTTGTGGTAAGTTTTTAATTTGTTTATTATTCGGTATTTAACAAAAATTTTCTTTTCTGCTGTATCCTATAGCATACCAGATAAGTGAAATTTGTATTATATCTATTTTTTAAAAGAGTTTTTTTGTTTGTTTGTGAGTTTAGTGCATACATTCAGCCAGACTGACAACCAAAAAAAGTTACTCTTTTATATAATAGTATAGATAGTCGAGATTTCTGATTGATTATTAGTAGATAAGCCCAATTGAGTTTATATAGATACTACATAGTCGATAGACCTACCTACTACTCAATAATATTTTGGATTTATTTATAATATAAAACTAGCCATGTGTGTACCTAACAAGAATAATCCATTAAACATAGTTTTATCATTTTCTTAATTCTCAAAAAGCCAACATATAAAACATGATTATTGTATACGTTAAATATAATTATCTCCCAAAAGCACGTTCAAAATAATCCTCACAAAAGGAATCCAGAATATTAACCCAACAAATTAAACTAATGGAGTCACTCTCGTAAAAGTAATTAGCCTGTACGTTGTTTATTAGCTTGATTATTGTTTTAAAAAAAATAAAGTTAGTTTTATTTATACAATATGAATAGAATTTTGTGTATTGTGTACTTTACTTCGCATTCCTAATAGTTTCTCCAAGCGTCACACAATTTCAGCGAAACAATTTATGTAATTGTCCTTTTATGCAGATAGTGTTTGTTTCCTTTATGGCATTTTTAAAATAAAGTTTCGAGTGAAAATAAAAACAAAATGAAAGGAAAGAGAAGAGAAGAGAAAAAAACTTAATTTCAACATTTATTTTAAGTGTGTCAATTCGATGCTTTTTTATGAGTAAAACTTATGTATGTCCAACAATTTATTTGAGTAAAAGTTTTATTTAGGCACGTATCAAAAGTACCTACCTTACCTACCCACATTAGAAAATAAAACGCAAGACCAGATCGCAAAAACTTGCTCTTGTAATAAAAGTTTCTTCGAGTTTTAAATATTGAGTGTATTTTACATAAGCAAATAATTTTTATATGGGTGCCTTAAGTTTAAACTAGTATTAAGCTAAGTACAGACGATTGTCAGATCCTACAATATTGCCAGATCTGTAAATGCTCTGATAATAGCGGACAATTAGCTGACAATTGACATATTTCTTACAATGTAAAATTGTCCGTTCACACGATTGGTAGATTTTGTGCCAAAGTCTGACTATTTAATTGTCAGCTCTTGTCTGACAGTTTTCGGATAATTATATATCTGACAATATTGACAGCTTATTTTCTGTTCACACGGTTGGCCATCAGATCAATAAAAATTCAAGTCACAATAAAAATTCAATTGAGGATTTCAAGATCAAATGTATTTTATAGAATTGTAAATCCGTATGTAGCATTGTAGCCACTATCAAGAAGAGGATACTTTTAAAGTGATTTGAAAATCTAGTGTCTTCGTCATCGTGGTAATACCAAATCAATCGGACGAGCAATTTAACTACAACTGGACATCGAGGGCGATGGATGACTTTACACACTATGAAGCAGAAATATCACAGAGGTCGTCAAGATGCGCTACGAAGAAAAAAAGTACATATTCTCTATCGATTTATTAAAAAAAAATTCAAATCATTTATTTTTTGAAAGACCAAGAATGAGAAGATCTTGCAATAATTGAACTATATTGTTTAAAAAAAAAAAGTGACCTTGGGACTATGTTAGATATGAGCGAGTTGGCGGGAGGCTGCCTGTTGTTACCAAAAGCTTGAGCCGGTTTTTTTTTCAGGTATAGGTATAGTGTCCCTGTCAACCCTCGTTTTGGCATTCTTCAAATTTATTTGACGGCCATTTTGAAGTCCAATTTTTTTAACTTGTTGGAACTTGCTGTTCACTTTATTTTCATCGTATTTAATCCTTACATGTGTAGATATCTTTCAATGGTTTTATTTATTCCGAACAAAACTACACAGCACAAGAAATTTAATATAAAAGTGATTCCAGTTGCTATATAAATTTTTTTTATTCAGTTGTGGAAAAATTACAAATTTCCTACAAAAATGTTTTTTTTTTTAATCTCTCAACTCGGCTCCAATCGTTTGACATTTCGAACAATGAAGAAATTGTCAGCAATTGTAAGATGTTTTCAATGAGTCTGACCATGTCCTAATCGTCTGACAATAAAACAAATTGTGCGTTCAGACGATTGTGAGAACCTGACAATTTTCTGTCAGATTTTCATTTGAAAATTACCTGACAATAACGTTTCTGACAATATTTTCCAAAAATTGTGTGTTCAGACGATTGTAAGACATTTGGGACAGTATTTTCACTGACAGATCTGACAATATTGTAAGATCTGACAATCGTCTGTACTTAGCTTAAATTGAAAAATTATTAAAAATCAACATAATTCGAAATAAATTTATTGAAAAAATCTTCTTAAATTGTTTTGATAGCTAAAAATAGTACACCATCTGATTTTTTAACTAATCTTAGTTTTTTAGAAAAAAAAATTAAAAATCGTAGGAGCGGTTTTTTTAAATAAATTTTTTATATATACATTTTGCAAACATTTTTGTTGAATTAAAAATTAAATTTCGAAAAAAATATGTACCCGTTTTTGAAAAATTAAATCAAAAATATTTTTTTTGGAAAATTTTGATATGCAGTATGATTTCAACTTTTCAGAAGCTTTTGTATACAAAATTTAATTTAAATCGATTACACACATAATGAGATAATCCAAAATAAAGAAAATGGTTCTATGAGAGGTACTGTTAATAATGCCTAACTGTAAATTTTTTTTCGGCAGATCAAAGTCCATATTAATATTAGTATTTATAACAATTTTAATCAAAATCGTAGGAGTCGTTTTCGATAAAATTTATATTTTTTGTAACGGTTTTTTAACATTTATATGGTACCGTTAATTTTGGCTATAAAAAAAATGTTTGTTCAAAATAATTTAGATAATGTTAAAAAACCGCTTGGTACCAAGTTTCGCAAAAATCAACCGTATTAAATATTAAAATTTAAATATTTTGAAACTTCTTCTAAAAATAAAAAAAAAAATTGAAAATTTTGGTATACAACACTTTTTAAATTTTTCAGAAGATTCTCCATAAAAAAAATATCAAAAACAGCCTATTCCTTTTCGATAAAAAAGAAAAAAAAATGGTTCTATGGGAGGTACCATTTAAAACCATTTTTTGGAAATTTAATATTCATACGAAGGTAGCATATACCTAATGAAATTTATTGGTTTTTGTTTTTAGTTAAATCTGTCGAGCCATTTTTGAGAAAAGTAAGATTTTCCAAAAATGCTAAAAAAAAGTAGGTACCTGCCATACCTTTATTTTTGGTCCTAAAAAGAAAATTAAAAAATGTGTCAAGGGAATGTTCCTAAAACACTTAATACCAAGTTTAATTAAAATCTGCCCATGGGCTTAGGCTGAAGGCGAGTACACAGACAGACAGACAGACAGTTTTATTCGTCAACTTTGTGTGAATAAAAACAAATTCACAAATTGAGAATAAAAATCCTCAAGCTATGTTCAACTTTGAGTGAATAAAATTGGCCTTAGAACATTTGGATCAGTAAAGGTACGAAATTTAATACTCGATTTTATAAAAATATCAAAATCGTTGTATAAAAGCTACCCGCTTTTGATGAGAGCTTTTTGGACTTCTCCATCACCGATGGCTCGAATATGTTTGTACGAAACTAACTGCCATATTCTTGACTGTCTTCAATGCTAGTTTTATAGAAAAATTAGTTCTATATGCGTTTAGGAGTTTTAAGTTTTTTACAAATTTGTATTACTTATGTATGTTGTTGGCGGCATTGACGGCCGCGTAGGTACATCTTAATCAAAATATTCATACATATTTTGACATTTCAATCAAATTAGTAAGGCTGAATTCCAAAATGTAGAAAATGTTTTGATGCGGAAGTAATGCCTTCATTTTTCATACGCATCCGCAACGCAAACTTGATGCTTTGTAGAAATATTACATTGCATAAGTCTGACGTTTCGGAATGCAAAAAAAAATTTAAATCGAAGCAGCTAAAAATTTTTTGGATGCGCATCTGATGAATTTTGGAACTCCTAATTCTTTTTGAAAAACTTGAAACTCGAAAACTTGTAAATCTAGTTTTTCAGTAAAACTATGTAGCTTTGAAGAAAGTCAATAAAATGGCCGTAAGGCTTACCCTAGAATAGAGCAAGTACAAAAACTCAAGCTAATTTTTGAAAGTGTAATAAACTTTTTACTTAAAGTTTGGAAAACAACATTTCATCTACTAGCGAGATAAATGTAAATGAAGCCTTGATAAACCTAGAAATTTCTGAACATTTTATATGATTTTTATGAAAAATAAAAAAACATAATTTATACAGTAATTATTTATGTTCAAATACAATACCCTTAAATTTTATTATAAAAGCTCATAACAAATAATCGTTACATAAATAGTCTCTTCTTTTGAAATAATAAAAAACAACAAGCAAAAAAATGGAATCACCCTCTTGCTTCACTTAAAAACAATAACTGCTCTCAGGATACCCTAGTGTGGTATTGTAATTGAAAAAAAAAAAATACATTTCTATTACTTGTAATTGCAATTGAAAAAATTCAATTACAAATTAAATCTAATTGAAAATAATATTGAGTTTTGAAGGAAATCACTATGTTAATTACATTTATGCCCGATTTCGTAGAGGAATTTTAAAACTTTAAAAGCGCATTTAGCATTAAAATGAGGTTTTTTGGTTTCACCAAGTGCTTTTAAATCTAAAATGCTTTTAAAAGGCCTTATACATAGGTAAACTAAAAGCTCATTTTCTTCTCAGTAATTGATTTTAAAAGCTTATTTTACTGGCATTAGAAGAAGTAGCTGTAGGCAAGTATCTACAAATATGATTTAATTTTTACTTGGGATATAGGTACTATAGGGCAAGTTATGGATTCGTGCAAAAATCGAACTCGAGATAACAATCAAACTTGACATTACTATGTTAGAGAACACAAAAAAGTGGGTCCCACAATTCCGTCTGTGTGTATGTCTGTAGTCTGTCTGTACCTCGGCCTACAGCCTAAGTCCCTGAAGCGATTTTCTTCAAACTTGGAGCATAAGATTTTTTGGTGATTCCCTAGAGGGGAAATCGAGATTTTTTTAGTTCAAAAAGTACTTGGAATACAATCCTTTTAAAAAAAGTTATTTATTTCAAAAACGGCTCTACCGATTTTTTTTTTGTGTACTAATAGTAGTATGGTCTATATTTCAATGAAAAAAAAATTACAAAAAACCGTTATTAACGGTACCTGCCATAGAACCGTTTTTTTTTTTTATTTTCGATTTTCTTGTTAACTGCTAAACCGATTTTGATCAAAATTTTTGCTTAGGAGGTCCTATCAAGTTTGAATAATACTGCATACAAATATTTTCAAAAAAATATTTTTTGGATTTTAAAAAAAAAGTTCAATTTTTTTTTTTTGAAAAATCATTTTTTTGAAAACGGGTTAATGAGTATTTTTGAAATTATGATTTTAGCTTTATATAATTATATTATTAAAAATGACATAATTTTTTTTTTTTAATATCAAGAAATTTTATATATAAAAATTTATTTTTTAAGAAAATCGCTTCAACGATTTTAAACAATTTTTCTGAAAAAATTCACATTTTCTCAAGAATTTAGATGGCGTTCTTCATTCTGAGATTAAAACATTTTATGTACTTATTTTATCAATTTAAAGAACGTATTCATGCTTTTTTTCCATATTCAAATTTCCGTTCTTCAATTTATTAAATGGATAAACACATATACATATAATTATCAATTATGTGTTTTACATTACACTCAACCTTTAAAATTCGAAGAAACTTTTACCACAAGAGCAAGTTCGTGCGACCCAGTCGTGCGTTTTATTTTAACGGATCTAGAAAAAAAGTATCGAAAAATCTTCAGATTTGGGAAGAAACTTGTTCTTATTTTCAAATCAGTGAGCTCGGCGGCGTTGAAGGAAAGGATTACATAAAATGACTAAGAAATGCTCTCGCATTTAAAAACCAACGAATGAGCTTCAATGTAAAGTGGTTCACTGTTAGCAGGACACCCCTTTTTCGTAAACCAAAAGAGCGATTAATTTTTGTATCTACTGTAACAAAAGCAGCTAACCATGTATGTTTCATATATGTACATTTCAATCTTCATTCAAAAAAGTGTTAACATCAGACATATACATAAGTGTATACATCAGACGAAACTTTATATATTCAGTGAGACGAAACATTTTAATATCGTAAAAACTCAAACCATCTGAAACTCTTCACATTTCCAATAAATTTCCACTCACTTTTCTGCGCACAACAATTATTATGAATGAAATTGAGTTAAAACTCAAAACGTAAACATAAGACACCCTTCCAGCATTCATATTTGTTGAACTTTCTATTTTTGTAAAATAAAGAGATTTTCGTTATAAGGCCTTAAAGAGAACATGTCACTCTCAATCTGCCCCGCATAATAATACTGCGTGCGCTTTCTTCTGCGTGAGTTTGAATCGTCCCTACAATTAAATAACACACACAAAGAACACAGAAAAATAATCATCAACAGCTTGCAGTTTGTATATATGTATGTACTTGATTACAAATATTGCGGCAGTGCAATCGAAGAAAATTGCGGTAGGACCGCCAAGAAATACACTGAGCAAACGCAGGTTAGGGCAGGGGCAATGGGTGCCAGAGACCTCAAAAGAGAAACAAAATCAAAATAAAGAAAGAACAAGAACTTATGATTCTTTTTCCCTGTGGTGCTACTGCTAAGTGCTAATGCCTCTGCTGTAGGAGTATAAAATGAGACATTTTATGAAGATGCATTGTACCTACGTACTCTACTAAATACATACCTATCCATATACATACATATACAACTTTACTCGCCGAACGTAACTTCACCAACGATTTTCTCTCTAGCTCAATTTGTCTCGGTCTCAGTGGTAAATTGCATGGGTGGTTTTGGTTTTGCCTCTGGCTTTGACACTGCTCAGCTCATTGCATAGAGTAAAGAAAAATGATTTCCTAGTTGTCTACCCAATTTTAACGAAACGCGACCTAGAATCTTATTTCGGATAGAGGCTCTTGGATGGATTTTCCAGTTCACATTCGGTTATCGTACTGATTGGTAGCACGCGCGTATTGATTGAACAATCGTGCCTTCCCATACTTAAACCCCATTAAATTTACCTAAACGGATATTAATTTTGCCAATAAACAAAAGCAAACAAATTTGAAGCCGAGTGTTTGTTGAATAATTCTTGCACCGTTAACAAGTTCTTCGTCTATCTGTAATTTATCTCTTTAAATAGGTACCTTTGATTAGTTATTTTTGTTTTGAATCAAAAAGTGTCAGAAGTGGTTTATATCATGCAACAGTGCAAATATGTAACTAATTAAATTAAAGGAACCAAAGTGTCGTCGAATTTTATTATTTGTCAATAAAGCCAAAGGAATTTTTTTTTTTGAAAAAAAAAAAATTAGTGATACCTACGTATAGTTTTAAAACGAGAACAAAATACTTTTAATATATTGATGGAATTTGATCTGCCAACACTCAAAGATGCAAATTTTCTTCAAAGGATGCTAAATTTTAATAAACTGATGAAAAAAACTGTCACGTAGAAAAAGATACATATATGTATTTAAATAATAATTAAAAAATAATACATAATAGCAAAAATTCGCAGGTATTGAAAAACAATGAAAAATTTTAACTGTGGTACATATAATTTATGTAGGTATCAGTATCTGCAGAATTAAGTTTCATTTAAAAGTCCATTAAGTTAAAGAGTTTTTCCGATAGTATGTTATTAAATATGAACATTGTACAATTATTGTATGATATACATAGGTATATACATACCTATATACATATGAAAAAAATTCTTGAGAATGTTTCGAACTACAATATCAAAGAAAATTATTAGTGATCTGTACAAACTTGTTTTTTTTTAATGAAATATTATTTTTCCACTTTTGGAAATTCGGTTTCCTATATCCGGCCTCCTTAAAAACAACTACAGTTACAAGATTACATTACATTACAAGTTCACATATTTGAACTTATCACATTTTTCACCTTTTTTTTCTGAAACTAAATAAACTATTCTAATTTTGATTTTTAATTCAATTCAAAAATTCTAAAAAATAAAAATCAAAAAATCTATATGATTTTTTTTTAATTTAAATTAAATCTTTTTTATTTAAATCAAAACATCTATATGATTTTTTTTTTTTTCATTTATTTCGATCTTTTTTTAAATATCATATTTTTACTTTTTAGCTTTTTTGATACTTAACGATTTGTAATCTTTTTTTTTAGTACTGCTATATGATCTAAATTCATGTTTTATAAATAACCTTTTTAGTAATACTAACAGATGTTAAAAAAAATTGCGAGGGCCATAGTTTTTTTGTAAGTGATTGTTTTGTAGTCTTGGGATTTTTGGATTTATACTCACTTACCACTTGATTTAAATACTTTTTTTGAGTTTCATCTTTTATTCAGAGGTGGTGTTAGACTAAAATGAGGCGTGCACAAGATTATTTTTGCTGGCGCCTGGTGAAACTAGGGATGTTTTTGATTTCAGACAACATCATTATATGCAAAGAAATATGAGGCTTGTTTTATTGGAAAATTTTATAGCCAGCGCAGTCAAAATTCCTTCGTGTAGTTTAATATCTTTCAAAAGCAAACATACAAACATTACATCCGGTAAACAATAACAAACCGACTTTTGTGCTGTCTTAGTTATTTGCACTTAATTGTCTTGGCTGTTGTTTACGGAGGGAGTTTTTACTTGAATTTTTTTATTAAAAAAATGCATTAATATTACCAGTAAGTTTTGTATCTATAAAATATGAATTTGGATGATAAAGCAACACTAAAAAAAAGATTAAAAATCGTTTAAGTCATAAAAAAGGTAAAAATATGTTATTTGTTAAAAAAAATCGAAATACATTTTTAAAAAATTACATAGATTTTTGAATGTGCTTTTTAAAAGCACTATTAATATGCAAAAATCAATAAAAAAATTAAAATAACTAACGTACTAGAAGAAAAAAAATTAAACTTAAAAAATGGGGAAGAATTTGAAATATTTAGTAATTTAAAAAATTAAAATAAATTATATGTTTTTATTTTTCAGAACTTTTGAATTTTTTTTATTAAGAACATTATTATTTTATAAAAAACAAAATTAGAATATCTTGTTTAGTTTCAGAAAAAAATAAAATGCATGACAAGGTCGCACGAACTTGCTCTTTGTAGTAAAAGTTTCTTCGAATTTTAAAGATTTAAAACACATAATTAATAATTATATGATGTATATATATTTATCCATTTAATAAATAGAAGAACGGAAATTTGAATATGGAAAAAAAAGTGTGAAATACGTTCTTTAAATTGATAAAATAAGTACTTTAAATGTTTTAATCTCAGAAGGAAGAACGCCATCTAATTTTTTTGAACAAATGTGTTCTTAAAATATAATTTTTTATATATAAAATTTCTTTATATTTTTTAGAAAAAATATTTGGTACGCCATTTTTAAGAATATAATAATATACAGCTAAAACCATAATTTCAAAAATATTTATCAACCCGTTTTCAAAAAAAAAAAAAATAATTAAAAAAAAAAAAATTGAACTTTTTTTCTAAAACCCAAAAAATATTTTTTTTTGAAAATATTTGTATGCAGTATTATTCACACTTGATTTTGATCAAAATCATATGAGCGGTTAACGAGAAAATGGAAAATAAAAAAAAACGGTTCTGTGGCAGGTACTGTTAATAAAGGTTTTTAGTAAATTTGTTTTCCACTGAAATATAGACCATACCACTACTAGTACATTCAAAAAAGTCGTAAGAGCCGTTTTTGAGATAAATAACTTTTTTAGCTAGTACCGTTATTTTTTGAGCTAAAAAAATCTCGATTTCCCCTCTAGGGAATCACCAAAAAATCTTATGCTCCAAGTTTGAAGAATATCGCTTCAGGGGCCTAGGCTGTAGGCCGAGGTACAGAAAGACAGACGGAATTGCGGGGCCCACTTTTTTCGTGTTCTCTATCATCGTAATGACAAGTTTGATTGTTATCTCGAGTTCGATTTTTTGCACAAATCCATAACTTGCCCTATGTAGTACCTACATATATCGCAAGTAAAAATAAAAGATAAAAGGCGCAAAATCTCCATACAAATTTGTATGGGAAATGTATGGCTTTAGAGGCACGGGTTAATGACCTCGGACAAATTTTTTTTGTGGGTGGCCAATCCAAAAAAAAAATTTGGGAAATAACGGACACCTATGTGTTCATGTACCTACCTACCTACATCATAAAATAGTAAGCTAATATTTATGGTCGAAAATAATAGATATATGTATGTACATAATGTTATAGCTATCAACTATATTGACATAAACTCTACTGACACTTTTTTTAAATTATATTGTGATAAACTAACCTTAGGTATGTTATTTTGTTAATTAAACAAAAAGATTCAGTTTACTAATGCCATTTACCAACTTCTTTTGGAATAAATAGTGTGGTGAAACGCGAAACCAAAACTTTAAAAGTTTCGTGCGAAATTGATTCCGATCGCAGGTGTGTGCTTCATACCTTTGAACAGAAATCGCACAAACGATTTTAAAAACGTTCGTGGATATTTGTGGATTATGTAAAATTAATTCAGTTCGATATTTATGTATGTGAAATATTTCCATGAAAATTATTTCAAACAATAAAAAATGAATAGATTAATTTAAAACAGCAAATAAAAAAAGCCCATTCAGGTGTGTCCTTACATGTGCGTCTGTCGCGATTATACATTATTTTATTCACGCGCCTAAGATAACAGTGAAAATAAAATCCATATATAATAATAATTGCTGTGACTTACATGGTTTTTATTCAAATTAAATTAAAAGTGAGTTTTTGTGTGAAACAAATTTAATTGAAAAGAAAAGAAAAGAAAAGAAAAGAAAAGAAAAAAAAAGAAAAGAAAAGAAAAGAAAAGAAAAGAAAAGAAAAGAAAAGAAAAGAAAAGAAAAGAAAAGAAAAGAAAAGAAAAGAAAAGAAAAGAAAAAAAAAAGAAAACAAAATGCTCCATTTAGCCTAAAAAAAAAAAAATACGGAAAATAATAAAAAAAAAACTAATAGAAGCGCTATCGGATGAAATTAAGTGAGTGCATCACACTTGAGTGATTTTAATTTATTAAATTTATACCTGTGTATGTGTATGTAATTCACTCATTAGAGCGAGAATTGCGTGTACCCATTTGAGAGTAGGGTACCTACTTTACCTACCTATCTACATTTTAAAAATGAAAATGTTTTAAAAAATAAATTATATAAAAGCCCAAAGTAGTTATGTACATACTTACAATTACATACATAAAATTAAGTTGTTTGAAAAATAATGCCTATTTGCTAATTTAATATAGTCAAACCTACATACCTAATATATATAAAAAAAAATCTGAAGAAAATTTGATGGAATTTCTACCTAATCCATAAATAACTAGGTATAAACATAAGCTGAAACAACAAAACGGAGGGGTTTTGGATCTTTCACAATGAGCTTCATGGTCTGATGGAAATAAACAGGTTGGTAGATTTAAACTATATGGTTTTTAGTTCTTTTTTTTATGCATTATTACATTGTGTTCTATTATGCTTATGCCTTTGTTACATGTGTGTTGTGTGAAGGGGTAATATTTTTGTGTTTAGGAAAAAGGGTGTTTGGGTTCAGCGATTTTACGTTCAGCGGTTTTACCTATATTTTAAGTTTGCAACAGGAAAAGGAAATATATACCTACTTAAATAACTTGTTGATTTTGATTAAAGTTCATTCAACTACAAATTATTCTAACATGGTTGGTATACATTCCTATGTATTAGGTATTTGAATTTGTGTGTTGTAAAAATATAAGCTATCAGCGCTAACAAAAATGAGCTCTTCTACTTAGTTTAAAAGTTTATTAACTTTTTTTTTGCAAATAAAGATATTTTTTTTATTTTTTCGATATTTTTAGTTTGAAATAAGAAGGTGAAAAAATTAAATCCATTTCCTTTTTTATTTGTAAATTGATTCACCACATCTTCAGAAATATTCAACAAAGTTTATCCCTTAAGCCTTATTCTTAAATTGATTTTTGTGGAATCAATTTAAACAAACGGTAGTAGGTACCTACCTACCTAGGAGTATAATGAAAACTTTAAAAAAATAAAATAAATTTGATGGCACAACAGCTCATGAAGAACTAGGGCCCAGTGACTTACAAAGTTTCGAAAACAAAAGTAGCCTATGTCCATCCTCATATTTTTTTGGTGTCCTTTAGCTAGCACACAATGAAAATCCAAATTAAATATATCTACTCCACTTTTAAATCATCGCAAAGTTGGTATCCGTGAAAATAATAATTATTTGAAAATAGCAAATTAAAATACCTACGTTAAAATGGCTGCGCCTGTCTAAGTTTAATTATCTTTTTTTCCATTTTTGAAAAGAATAAACAGAAAATAAATATTCTTTGATTATTCTTTTCCAAAACAAAACATGAAATACCCATTAATAACCAATTCACTTTTAAAAAAGCTAAGGGGTGTGTTGAAAAAATATAGTTTTTTTTTAATGTCAAGTTGAATTAGAATTGAAATGAATGGTAATATGAAGGTTTATTTGAATAAATGACAATTAAATGATATAAAAGGAAGAAATCAATTTTTTTCTAACACTTTATTTTCATATTTTAAGACTAACTTTTGCTTCGAGAAGTGAAAAATAATACTATTAAAAACTTCGCGATGCTTGCCGTCTAAATACAAAGAATAGATAATATTGTGTAAGATTTTTAATTATACAAAAAAAAAGAATGCCAAATTCATTACAGGCTTAAAATATATGAATAGATGGATTTTCGTTTTTGCTGGATTTACACGGCTGTCCAAACTTCGGTCAAAGAATTGAAAAATAAATTAACAAATAAATTAAACGCCAGTTGCATTTGTCAGTTTTTATATGACTAGTATACTGATTTAAGATGAAATTATACTTAAATCTTAAAAAATGGAAGAATTTATAAAAACTTGTCAGCTGTCTAAATCTGCCACAGTATTTTCGTTGGCAATTAAAATTCGGTTATTTCTGTGGGAAGCGTCAAAATGTTCAAAAATTTCACTGACTTTTTATTTCCGGCAGTTAATAGAAGTACATCGTAAAAATCGATGGAATTTGATTATAAAACCTTGACTTAAGGTGATATTACATTGTATAGCAAAACAATATACATATATACCTATATTTATTATACCTAACTCTAATGAAAACAGATCTATTGAATTATTATTATTTTTGCTTTATTTATTTTAACGTAAATGTAAAACTCATATCATAAAAACTCAAACATAAAAGTAACAAATGTAAAACCTTAGTTATTTCGAAAAAGCTCTTTTGATCGAAAAAACCTTGAAAAATATCGTTAAAAAAAAGCTCTTCAAGCATATAAAAGAACGGCCACTGGCCAATGTTTGACACAATATCTTGCGACTGCGACCAGTTCGGCTGATCACATCAGCCTCTGCAAGCACCGCAAAAGTTGTAGTTACTAGTGTTTCAGTATACTTATACCTACAGATTTTTATTAAATAAAAGCGGCGACTGCCTATATATTTATTATTTTAAAAAACCCACACGTTGCTGTTTTCTTTTACTCGTCTACTCATCGTTGGTGCTTTACTCTCTTCCTCATTCTCTCACTCTCATCGCTCTACATTGGCGCCCATCTTGCGGCAAGAGTTTATTAATCACTCACACTACGGACAATCTGCGGAGAAGTAAACGTCTGGCTAAAGACCAAGAACAAATCACAATGGCGTTCACTGAAGAACAAATGCAGCGTATGCTTACAGCTGTCATGCAAACAACCATGCGCACGGGTAGTTTTAGCAGCTGTACGAGCCGTTTTAAAGGAGAACGAGATCCAGTGAAGGTCGAAGAATTCATTGCGACGGTTACATGTTTCAAAGACGTTGAGCATATAACGGAGGCTGATGCAAAAAGAGGGTTCCCACTACTCCTTGAAGAAGACGCTCGAAGTTGGTGGCAAGGTATAAAATCCGAAGCGAAAACATGGCAAGATGTAATTTCCTTGTTAAGAAACGCGTTCGCTCCTACAAAACCAGCTTATCGAATATATTCAGAAATATACGAACACAAACAAAAAGCTAAAGAATCGACAGACAATTTCATATGTAAAAAAAGAGCTTTGTTTTCACAGTTGCCCGTGCCGAGACCAGGTGAAACAATGATGTTAGATTTAATCTATGGCTTGCTACACATTTCGATCAGGGATGGCGTCTCAAGAGATAACATTACTTCATTTCAGGATTTAATAGAAAAAGCTAGAATGGTTGAGCATAGTATGGCTGAGAAGCAGCAGCATACAGAAAAAATTGCAACTAAAATACGCTGTACTTATTGCACACATGTCGGTCATACTATTGCGGAATGCCGGAAAAAGCAAAAAGCAGAAGCCGATGCAGCAAAACAAATAAGCTCACCTTCAAACCAAGGGATTCATTGCTATAAATGCAAAGCCCCAGGCTTTTTAAGATCCAATTGCCCGACCTGTAAAGAGTTGCCGAAAGGACCACAGAGAGTATCTTTCAATTTGATAAAAAACACCATCGGTAATGACTTACCGACGATTTCAATTATGTCACACGGTGAAAACGGTATAGCGTACCTTGACACTGCAGCTAGAACTAGTGTCGCTGGCCGACATTTATTCGAACACCTCCTCCGTAATGGAACAAAATTTAGGCAACTTGATGCTGATATTTGCCTTGCTGACGGTAGTATCCAGCAAAATGAAATTTGTATGACTACAACAACCATCATATTTGGAAACCGTTTGAGGCCAATTACATTTATTGCTCTGCCTAAAGCAAAAGACAACCGAACTCTTATAGGTATCGACTTCCTAGAAGAAAATGGCGTCGTCTTAAATCTGGGACAGAGACATTGGTATTTCCAAGACCAGCCGAAAAGAACTTTTGATTTCTTTGACACGACAAACACTGTGGTCTCACCATCTCAAACTATGCTAAAGGAAATACAAGCATATGGAGATTATGTAAAAAAAATAAATCTGATTTCGCCACTACAAAAAACACCTGAATTCAATACACTCCAGATTGAAGGTAATTTACCCACCCATGCTATTTATAGTCCAATAACACCAGTTCCAATGTCTCCTGATGACGATGAAGAACGTTATGGACCCGATCCATGTAAGAGTCCAATCAGAAGTCAAATTGAAAACAATGATTATTCACCACAATCAATCCATAATATCTTTCGTGATTCACTCCGTAATGAAACAACCCCTAAACGCAGAAGCCAAGAAATGCAAAGAAGTGAGGAACAGCTGAATTCTGACGAGTTCTTTTCAAGAATTGTTTTAATGTCTATTGACATATCAATACGAAAGGATGAAGGCAACAACCTTGGAAAATCCGAGAGAGAGCAGCTTAACGCATTAATTAAAAAATATGAAACAGTTTTCGAACCACTTGCTCAACCGACACCATTTGCAGAACACAGAATCAACACTGGAAATCATACACCGATCGCTACAACACCTTACAGACTTTCGAGTACAAGGAAAAAACAGCTAAAAGATTCTCTCGATAAAATGCAAGAACAAGGGATCATCGAAGAATGCGAGTCACCATGGGCAGCTCCGGTTGTTATCGTACCTAAGAAAGATGGCAATATTCGTGTTTGCATCGACTACCGAGCTTTAAACAAAATAACTGTACCAGATCAGCACCCTTTTCCGAGAATTGATGATACTCTCCACGCCACAAAAAGTACAAGGTATAAAACTACACTCGACCTACAAAGTGGTTACTATCAAATAAAAATTGCAGATGCCGACGTAGAAAAAACAGCATTCACTACACCATTCGGAATGTTCTGGTTCCGAAGAATGCCCTTTGGCTTACGTAACGCTCCTGCTACTTTTATACGGCTAATGGAAAAATTTCGAAGTGGACTTGGTTCTGAAAGTGGATGTCTGTTAACTTACTTGGACGACATCATCATTTGCTCGAGCAGTTTCGCCGAACATTGTGAACACTTAACAAAAGTCTTTGAACGTCTCATACTTTTTCAACTCAAAGCCAACAGAGAAAAATCCAAGTTTTGTTGCACAACAGTTAAATATCTGGGACATTTGATTACTAATAATGGCATTGAAGTTGATCCCGAGAAAACAGCAGCTATTTCAAACCGTCAAGAGCCAAGAAATGTAAAAGAAGTCCTCTCTTTCCTCCAAACATGTTCGTGGTATCGTCGGTTTATAGAAAATTTTGCAGGAATTTCAAAACCACTGAGCAATCTTACCAAAAAAAATGCTACCTGGTATTGGGGAATTGAACAAAAGAATGCTTTTGAAACATTAAAGGCAGCTTTGGTATCAGCACCAGTACTACAGCAAGTTTGCGAAGAAAAGCCTTTCTACCCCAAGACTGACGCAAGTAGCTATGCTGTAGGGGCAGTATTGGTCCAGGGGGAGAAGGAAAATGAACACCCAGTCGAATATGTATCCAGGCTATTGACAGATGCAGAGCGTAACTACTCGACAACAGAACGTGAAGCCTTTTAGTTTAGTTTAGTTAGAATTTATTTAGCGTTAAGTTTGCTATTTTACACAGTATATCGGTACATATTAATAATTGTTTTTAACAAAATTTACAATTGAGTTCTTAAATCTTACTAAATTAGTTTCCGTTTTTACATTATTTGGAAGATTATTATAAATTTGTACACCTTTATAAAAAAGCATGTTTTGTGTTCTACAGTTTCTGAAAAATGGTAAATTTAAATTATTATTGTTTCTTAAGTTGTATGGCCTAAGCTCACTTCTTGTTATAAGTCTTCTTTGTAAATATTTTGGCATTAAGTTATTTTTTACTTTAAAAATAAATATTAATGTGTTCACAATAATTTTTTGTTTTACAGATAGCCATTTTAACGTATGTAGCATATTTCTTATAGATGTATATCGATTACAACATAATATAGATCTCATTCCCTTGTTTTGTAAAATCTGTAGTCTATTTATCATTAATTCTGTTCCCAATAATAGTATAGTAGGACAATACTCAAAATGGGGTTGTATAATGGAGCTATATACTTTGATTGCCATACCAATGCAAAGTTTTTTTCGTATTCTTCGAAAGAAACCGATTTTTGTGGCAATCTTTTTATAAATCATTTCAAAGTGTTTTTTAAAATTTAAATTACAATCTATTATTACTCCAAGGTATTTTGTTTCTTTAACACATTCAAATTCATTTATTTTATATATAATCTTATTTTCTGGTAGTAACATTATTTTAGTTTTTTCTGTATTTAGTTTTAGTTTATTCATAGTTAAATAATTCTTTATATTTTTAACGTCTATCATCAATTTTTCAACACAATTTTTATATTCATTATCTTCGATATAGAACAATCCATCATCCGCAAACAATTTTAATTTACAATGTTTTAAAACTTTTTTTATATCATTTATGTAAATGACAAACAACAATGTCCCTAAAATTGACCCTTGGGGTACCCCTAAATCAGAATTTATCGGTTCCGAACTTACGCCATTGAACTTCACTATTTGCTTACGTCCTATGAGATATGATTTCAGCCAATTAAACTCAACTCCTCTTATTCCATAACCATATAGCTTTTTTAATAAAATTAATCTATCTAAAGTTTCAAAAGCTCTCTTCAAATCTATAAATATAGCTGCAATTTTCTTTTTTTCATGAATAATCTCCTTCCAGTCCGCAATTACATAATTTAAAGCTGATTCACAAGAGTGTTTTCGTCTAAAACCAGATTGTTCCTCGATTATAAGATCATTTTGCTGCAGGTATTCTTCTAGTTGTATTTGGACAACTTTTTCCAATATTTTTTCATACATTGGAAGCATGTTCACAGGTCTAAAATCTTCACATTTATTAGAATTAGGAATTTTTTCCACCGGAGTTATAACCGCTGTTTTCCAGGTACTTGGAAATTTACCACTTGTGAGAGAATAATTTACTATATTCAACAGAGCCGGACCTACTATGGTGAAACTGTCTTTTAGCATTTGCTTATTCATAAAATTAAAATCATTTTTATTTGGCATAACTTCAACTACTTTTAACAGTTCTTCAATTGAGTTCAGAGTTTTAAACTTGAAACAACTTTCACTATTAATAACAAAATTTTCCCACTGGACATTTGGTATTCCTTTATTAATTTCTAGCACACTTTTAATAAAAAAATTATTAAAACTATCGGCAATCACTTTATCGTTTCTCAATTTGTTACCTTGAAAATCAATACATTTAGTTTCAAATACCGATTGACCCAACACAAGAGTTTTTATAGAATTCCACATATGTTTTTGATCACTAGCCCCATTAAGCTTAGCTTCAATGTAATTTCGTTCCGTTACTTTAAGATTTTTTTTTGTACTCATTTCGAATTCTCCTATATTCTTCCCAATCTTCAACATTTCCTGTTAACACAAACTTTAGGTGACTTCTGATTTTTCTTGATTTTTGTTCTCGTAACTCATTATTAAACCAAATTTGGTCAGTTTCTTGAAATGACTTTTTAACAACAAAAGTGTTTATCACTCTTAGCATTTCTGTTTCAAATTGTGCACTATTTACATCACTGATATTTACTAAAGTACCTATTCTGTTTATTTCACTCTCTCTTATTTTTTGTATAAATCTAAATTTATCGTATTTTAAAACATTAACAGATTTTATTATTGCATCTTTTTTTCCGCGAATGGGTATTTTGAAAATAATTGTCTCGTGATCACTTATTTTTAATGCATTTTCAACTTTCAAATCAATTAACTTTACGTCAGTCACCACATAATCCAACAAAGTTCTTGAATTCGCACTTATTCTCGTCGGTTTAACAACCATTTGTTTACACATGTTTTCCATAAATAAACATTCAAGTTCTTTCTTATAGTTAGAGTTCACAAGCCAGTCTATATTAAAATCACCAAGTATTATGATGTTTTTGTTTTCAATTTCTTGTAAATATTCACTCAAATTATCACAAAATTCTCTATTTGGGGTACTGGGTGATCTATATATTGTTATGAATTTTATTTGATATATTTCTATGACTAATAACCACATGCTCATATTTATTTGTACATTTTTCAAAATCAAAAAATCCTCAATGTGTTTTTTTAGGTAAATCACCACTCCACCAGTATAATTTGAAGTTGATTCACAGCGTATAATTTTGTAGTTCTTTATATAGACTTCTTTATCCTGCACTGATAGTCCAAGATGTGTTTCCGTTAAGATTACAATATCAAAATTTTTTTCGTATATTATACTTTTTAATTCATTTAAATTATTTACTAAACCCTGAATGTTAAGATGCATGCATTGCATAAATATTGGTTGCTAATATGCAACCTTCTCTCTTTCCCTTTCCAGTCTTCTAAGATAAACTGGACAGTTGGCATCCCTAACATCATGATTTGAGTCAATGTTTATATTTAGTTTTTCAATTGTCAAAGCACAATTTTTGCATTTCATGCTTTCACTATCACACTCATCTAATTTATGTTCACCACTACATTTTGGACAACATATTTTATTTGAACATTTTTCAGCGTTGTGATTAAATCCCCAACATTTAAAACATCTTTTCACATTAATCTTATCAAACACAAGGCATTTGTTCCACCCGATATTTAAACACGGTTTATCCATTTCCATTAATTCTTTAAAAACTGCTTTTTCGGTTTCAATAATTGCATTGTATTTATTTGGGTCATTGTATCTATTGTAACACTTAATAAGCTTTATTTCACCATTTAATTTATTTTGGTTTTTAATGACATCCATTAACTCATCTTCTTTCACTTCTTTATTTACATTTACCACGACAATTCTTGGTTTTACCAACAAAGGTATGCTTATATCATATTTGCCTTTTAGTTTTTCAGCTACTTCATCTTCAATTTTTTTTACCGATTCTTCATCATTACACTTTATAACTATGGATCCATTTATACTTTTAGTTATATTATTCACTTGTAAAGCTAAATCAACGGGGTTGATTTTTTCTTTTATATCATTTTTTGTTTTTTCACTATTTTGTTTACAATTTGGTTTTATTATTATTGGTGGTATGTTTTTTATAGCTATTTCAGCATAACTTTTCTTTTTCTTAACCTCATTAGTTGTTTCTTTCTCACACATAAGTTTAACTCCATTTAATAATTTCTTTATTTCTTCTTCTTGTTTATTAAGAGCTTTTTGATTTTCATTTACCACTTTCAATACACTGTCCATTTTTTCCATAATGCTATGCATGTATTCTTTGCACCCATCACAAACAAAAATTATGTTTTTAAGCTTGAGCACATTACTTTCATACTCTCCAATACCAGAACATTTTGAGCAGAAAATTTTTTTGCAGAAAACGGAGCACGAAATAGCTATCTCATTTTTTCTTTTAATAGTTTTTTTGCACTCATCACAAGTATCACTCATTTTGCTATAATAACAGTCACTTCGACCGCTATCTTTTAAAATTAATTTGTTTTAATTTGTTCAGATTTTTACACTTTTTCACAATTTCTTTATGTTCAGATTATTCAATCAATCATGTAGTATTAAATGCTACTTCCGCACATCAATTGGGCTGCCAAGAACCCCGTAAAAATAACTTCCGTATAAGCACTCTATAAAAACACGTCTTCACCGCTAAAAAAACTCACTCCAAAACTCCTTAGCCATCATCTGGGCAGTAAACAAATTTCGCGGGTATATTGAAGGATCTACTGTCACACTTCTAACTGACCATCAGCCTCTTAAATGGTTAATGAGCTTGAAATCTCCAACCGGCAGATTAGCTCGTTGGGCAATGCAACTTCAACCGTACAACATCGATATCAAATACACCCCTGGTAATACAAACAAAGTTGCCGATATGTTGTCAAGACCGCCATGTCAAGCAATTAAACATTGTAATGACTCCTGTGAGATCTGCAACGTAAGGATTGATATACCAGCCAGAAAAGCAAACAAAATTCGAAATGAACAACTTAAAGATGACGAACTAAAAGCAATTATAACATCATTCGAAGAAAATAATGAAATTTACCCCGATGGACAAACAGAGGCTACATCATGAATAACGGAGTTCTGTACAGATATTCACCTGAATCCGAATCAGAGGATGCCCAGCTAGTAGTCCCTACTCAAGAACGCGCCGAAATCTTGCACACTTACCATGACATTCCCACAGCAGGGCACTATGGTGTGGAACGGACAATTGCTCGGATTATGGCACGATATTACTGGCCCCGTATGAGGGATGACATCACAAAACATGTTGGAAAGTGTCTGGAATGCCAAAGGTATAAGCCAACCAATAACAAACCTGTGGGACTATTGCAAACGGTAGCAAGCAACCAACGTTTCGAGGTTTTAGCTATAGACCTATTCGGGCCTTTGCCGAAAACTAAAGAAGGTAATCAATGGATCTTCATAATCGAGGACGTTGCCAGTAGGTGGACCGAAATTTTCCCACTAAAAGAAGCAACAGCAGAAAATTGCGCGCTCACACTACTTAACGAAGTTTTCCTGAGGTATGGTACACCAAGACGGCTCATATCGGATAATGGAGTTCAGTTTATATCCGCTCTCATGCAGCAACTAATGTTTTGGTTAGATATTCAGCATACACTCACTCCACTGTATCACCCAGAATCCAACCCGGTAGAAAGAAGAAATCGAGATATGAAAACCCAACTGGCGATTCTGGTCGGAAACGATCATACTACTTGGGATGGAAACCTAGCTGCCATCCGATTTGCTATGAATACCTCCAAATGCCAAAGCACAGGTTATTCACCCGCATATTTGACGTTTGGCCGTGAATGCAGAACAATCGATGACGTAAACAACGACTTGAGAATTATTGCTGAATCTGAGAACTTCATTTCGCAGATAACACCAAGGCTGTTGAAGCTATCTGAAACCCTACAAATTGCCAGAGAAACCACCGAAAAAGCGCAAGATCACAATAAGAGCTACGTCGACAAAAAAAGAAATCCGCAAGCCGATATAAGAGTGGGAGATGAGGTTATGGTAACAACGCACATATTGAGTAAAGCAACAAAGAACACAACGTCGAAATTCGTCCCACGAAGGGATGGCCCATACGTTATTATTAAAAAGATTGGGTCGTCCGCATATCAAATCGCAAACAAAGATGACATATCAATACCAATGGGAACATACCATGCTTCAGCCATAACGAAGTGTGGTACTAAAGAAAGAAATGCAGTACCAGTCCGAAAACTCCGCAAAAGAGGAAGACCAAGGAAATAGATAAAATTCCTGTCACTGTATCGAGACGATCATCGTTCCAGAGGGGGAGACTATAGCAAAACAATATACATATATACCTATATTTATTATACCTAACTCTAATGAAAACAGATCTATTGAATTATTATTATTTTTGCTTTATTTATTTTAACGTAAATGTAAAACTCATATCATAAAAACTCAAACATAAAAGTAACAAATGTAAAACCTTAGTTATTTCGAAAAAGCTCTTTTGATCGAAAAAACCTTGAAAAATATCGTTAAAAAAAAGCTCTTCAAGCATATAAAAGAACGGCCACTGGCCAATGTTTGACACAATATCTTGCGACTGCGACCAGTTCGGCTGATCACATCAGCCTCTGCAAGCACCGCAAAAGTTGTAGTTACTAGTGTTTCAGTATACCTATACCTACAGATTTTTATTAAATAAAAGCGGCGACTGCCTATATATTTATTATTTTAAAAAACCCACACGTTGCTGTTTTCTTTTACTCGTCTACTCATCGTTGGTGCTTTACTCTCTTCCTCATTCTCTCACTCTCATCGCTCTACAATTGTCATATATATATGGCAAGTTTGCCAAATAAATATGGCTCAAAAATGTCATATAAGTGTGATAGTCATATTTATATGACAAAATATATAAGACTCCATATATATGACAATCATGAACTATTTTGAATTTAAAAAATATATATGATTTGATGAAACGTGATTGGTCAAATATATCGTATTTTTTTAAATATTTTATTTTTCCTAGCAACTGTTTCATATTTGTAAACAAAAATTGACAGAAAAAGCTTGTGAACATTATATAGCATACATATATGGCATAGTCTATTAATACTTGTCATATATACAAATATTGTGCCATATTTTATATGACTAGCATTGGTCATATATATATGACAATGTAATATCACCTTTACTATTATTATTGTTATAAACTTTATTCGCCTTTAAAATAGTTCTCAAAATATTTATTACATTTTTATTTTAACACTCTTTTTCCAAATAGCTGAATTTTTGCTACAAAACTGTAACGTGGTTTTATTAAAATTAAATAAAAAAAAAAAATAAATAAATTTGATGGCACAACAGCTCATGAAGAACTAGGGCCTAGTGACTTACAACTCTCAACCATTCCTGTGTGCGTGTCTGCAGGAATGGAGGGGACCTACAGTTTATTGCCGAATCCGAACGGCTAACGAGCGGCACTTTTCTGTGACAGGAGATACTCTTGGAGGATTTGTCAATTCCTCGCAAGAGGCAGTAGCCGTTTTTCTTTTAAATAAATAGGTGGCGAGGCTGGGGATCGAACCTTAGACCTCCGGCATGACAGTCCATCGCACTAACCATCACGCTACGGCTACTACATTAAAATTAAAATTAAATAACGAAGATTAATCAAAATCATAAGATCCGTTTTGCGAACATAAAAAAAATACTCAAACCATTTTATTGGATCTACCCAGTTTATATATGAACTAAAGCGAAGTAAAATAAAAAAAAAAATAACCAAACCGGTCCACCCCTTTACTCGTTATTAAAGGGGTGGACCGATTTGGTTATTTATTGTACAATAAGTACAGATGCAGAGTCTCACGGACGATAAACGATATGATAAAACATTTTTGTACATAACCAATATTTATCCTATAGAGCAGATTAAAAACAAAATATATATAAAACAGTTTAAGCTAAAGCTATAGTTAAGTTAAAACATGTGAATTAACAAACAAAAGGTAAAATTATATACTTGAAGCTAGAATTTTCTAGCTGAAGCTATTTAACGAAATCTTTTTTTTATTCACATGATATAAAGCTTTAGCTAGTACTATATAGTTCAAGCTACTAGTAAAAGCTATGACTAATTAGATTTAGCTTTTTTTCATTCACAGGACTCATAGTCATAGAAAAGTGCCGCTCACATTAGTCCTTTCCAGACACGCACACAGGAATGGATGAGAGTCACTAGACCCTAGTTCTTCATGTGCTATCAAATTTATTTTTATTTTTTTATACTGTAGCAAAAAAGTACTAGTGGCGTTTTCGATTCTGTATATGCCTCAGAGTCCAGAGAACATGTATTATCAACGAATCTATCGAGAACAATGTGTACTGGCAATTTTTAGTTGACGTCAAATATTCAATGCATTGCTAATTCCTTTATTTTCCAAACCACCACTAGTAAAAACAAAGCACAAAATTAAAAAAAAAACTATTAACGATGAACGAAACGCACGTACAAAGTTTATGCCAGCCTTCGCCAAAAAAATTTTTCGGAGTGTCAAACTATTCCAGGCATTCCAAAAAAAATATCTCAACTATAATAATTCACTCAATTTACTTAATAGTAAATTGTCGACAATATTCCTTTGTTGTTTTTTACCTGTAAAATTTTGCTGCGCTGCCTACACTTACCAATAAAAATCGCCATATAACTTTAGTAGCCCGTGGTGTTATGGCTAGTGCGTTGGACTGTCATGCCAGGGGTCTGGGTTCGACTCCTAGCCGCTTCCACCTAAAACAAAATAGTTTTTTTTTTTTCAGGGGTATTGCCTCTTGCAATGAAGTGACAAATATTCCAAGAGTATTTCTTTGTCATAGAGAAGTGTCGCTTACGGCTCACCTTAGCCGTTCGGATTCGGTATAAATTGTAAGTCCCCTCCATGCCTGCAGACACGCACAAAGGAATGGTTGAGAGTTGTAAGTCACTAGACCTGGTTCTTCATGATCTGTTTGTGCACCAAATTTATTTATTTATATTCTTTAAGCTAAAATCAAGCAAAAAAGAAATGTGAACGAAGTGAACAGTTACAAAATTGTTTTTATTAGACAAATTTGGAATTTGAAAATTAATTTTTAAAAAAGTATTCACTAAATCAATTTGATGTGAAATAAAAATTAAAGAATGGATCTCTGGCTTTAAAAAAACGGTACAGTATATGATATTCTAGGTAAATATTTAAAAAAAATTATACTATCCGCTCAAACGGAGGAAGTAGCACTTCCCTTCCATACGATTTTAATTCTGTTTTCACCCAGCCTACATACATATATGTAGACTTGAACCCCAGACCCGTCTACTATAAAATTTCTATACTTATCGTGCACTTCTGTATTTTTCATAGAAAATGTGAGGTAGGTGTTCTGAAAAAGATGACTTTAATTTAAAAATTGCAAATTATTTTAAAAACTTTATTGAAAAATGAATTTATTAAACATTATAAAACAAATGAACAGAAATAATGAATATGTAAATTAAGTGAATGAAATCTATAATTAAGTTCGACTGTGTTTTACTCGCCGTTTTGCTGGCGGTCCCGAGGAGGTCGAGTGTGAAAAAGTGTCGTCATCTACATCGTCATGAGCTTCCTTATCCACATAGCATTTTTCGCACTTGTTGTGGGTTTCTTGCTAACACAAACTAACTAGAAAACTTCTTTCTTGCAGCCTAAATCAAATCAACAAAAAAATCATACCAAACTTGATGAAAATACCGCTGTCAAAACATAAGAACCTTTGGAAAACAATAATTCTCACATAAAATGCTCAAACACTAGTATGGGCAGTGAGTGCCCTCCACTTTTAAAAAATTGTTTTTATTCTCATCTAGTGGGACCTAAGTCCTTCCTTAGTTCCTGCGGACTTAGTTCACGGCACCCTATTTATTTACAAAAGCCAAAGAAAAACTAGGTACAGTGTTTTTAGAACAAAATAGAAATACAAAACTTAACTCGGAAAGTATTAAGGTAAAATGGCGACTTGTAGATTAATTTTGGTAAAAAAAGGTACCAAATTTGGAATCCGTGTGAAAAATCATTATAAGTAGATTTTTTATAAGTATGGTTTATAACGGAATTTTTGTGTCTCCGATATGCAACAATATTGGAAATACATTTAGATAACTTAATTACCAAACCAATAGGTATTCTGGCTTTTATATTTATCCATTTTCCAGTGTTTTTATCTGTAACATTTTGTTTTTGTAAATGTAAATAATAATTATATTACGTTAAATTTTTGTAAAATTTCGTTTCTTGCTGCAACAATTGAATCATTTTTTGAACATATATTTTCATTAATTGTAGTTTTCGTTTCGATCCAAGAATAAATGTTGTCCCTATAACTTATAAACCCATTCTGCACATAGATAGTAAATACATCTCTATGAGCTCATTATTAAATGGCTGATTAAATGGAGTAAAATTCTCAGCGCAGCCCTTCAAACGTGTAATTTGGCAGATATTAAAATTCAGTGCTCAGGTGTGTATCAGTTAAATCGGAGAGCTCTGATCATACTTTGAATTTCGATCAGAAGTTTACTCACTCGGTTCGCTCAGACTCTGTTCATTATCAACTCAGAAGCTACTTCGTTCTGAACGAAAAAAGGAAAAACCAAGATAAAAAATGTCGAAAGAAACAGTTAAACATCGAAAATAGGTTTTAAATTAATATTAGTCTTGTTTTTTTTTTTGACATGTATTACATGTCTTTCTCGGACGGTTGGGTGTGATGTAGCGAAAAGAGGACCGTCACGAAAACGTACCGCTCGCGCCATAGTGCTAAGTGACTGTTTGCACTACAGACATCCTACATATACCAATAGATAGATAAAGATTGCGCAAAGATTATAGAGGAATTTTTTTATAGCTATCACCTCATAATTTCAGGTGATGAGTCATCGCGGTTGGGGTAAATTGCAGCTAAATTAGGAGTACTCAAATTAATTTGAGCTCAATTTCTCCGGATATATAACTGCCACTGACGTCATTGATATCTCATTCGAAAGGGTTTGAAAAAGAACATGCCTACGCGTATTTCCCATAACGTTAATTCACGTTATAGCACATAAGACATGTAATCTATGTTCGGTAGGTGCCACAAGGGCGATCTACCAAGGGTATTTTTTGATTTTATCAGTACATAAGACCTTTTCGAAAAAAAAACCATGCGCAGTTGCCTATTTACATTTTACGAATGCAAATAAAACATCCGCATGCTTTTATCGGGATAAAATATTTGTTTTTAAGTCTCGAGTTATAACTATAATGTTTGTCAGTTTTTTCGGGTTTGACTATAATTCCGAGATCTTTTAAAGATTCAGTAATACTTTTTAAACGCTTGTTGTATCACATATAATATACCTACTATAGTTCTGTACCGAGATTTAGCTAATGGCGAGTGAGTGAGATGACTCACTCTTCACTGAAAATCGATTTAGCTAGTAAAAGTGAGTGAGTAGGCGAGTGAAATGAAACGTCAGTTTACTCGCCGGATGTTTCAGCGGTGACTTGGTGTATGTGTTGGTAAATTTCCACTTTTGCATAAGTATGTGTTCTTTTTCAAAGGAATTTCAACATACCTATTCACGTATGTGAAACGAACTAGCAAAACAACAATGTATGTAGGTAAAAATGAGTATGCAGCACATAAAAGATTTGTTTTTTTTTTATACAAACATACATTTATGTAAAAATGATATTTGATGAACATTATTAATTTGTTATTTACATTTTATTTGTAGGTATAAATTTTTTTAACACAAGTGAAAAATATAATTCAGCATCGCAAGGACGATCCCATCAACTTCGTGAGGACTAACTAAAAAACTTTGGAAGAATGTTTAGGAGTGGGTAGGGCACACTAACTCCACAATAAAGTCTAACATTAATTAAATTTTATTTTCCTAAATTTTTCGATAAAGTTTAATAAAAATAAAAATACAAAATTGAAAAATTAAACCTCAAACAAACAAAACCAAAGACAACGAATTAAAAGATAGCCTTTGTTTATGACATTTCATGTGTTCGAAACTTGATTCGAAATTACTCATTTCACTTTAATAGCTAAATCACTTTTGCGAATGAAGTGAGATGAGTCGGCGAGTAAGGCGAGTCATCTCACCTCACTCGCTGAAATAGCTAAATCTCGGCACAGATATGTACAGATATAAGATAAAACATTTTTTAATTGTGTTGCACTGTGTCGAAAGAAATCAATCAGAATTACTTACTACTAATGAGATGAGTTTATAACATGAACAATCTTACATACATAATATATGAAAATGAGCTCTAAAAACTTCATGTTAAAAGTTAACCATTATAAATAATCGTTATTCTCCAATTGCCATTGGAAATTTAAAACATTTATATGTGCAAAGAGATGGTTCTCAGCGAGCTGTCGCACCACCAAATTTATTTGGTTACATAGTCGTATAAATAGGTGTTCCTTTTTACAATGAACAACATGCAACACTATATATACCATCTCAGGCAAAGGCACCATCAAAAACTCAATTACCCACTATATTTTATGGCTCATCGCGTGTGAGATAATTGTAGGTACTCTCGTAAAAAAAAATGCGGTGCATTTATTATTTTAATTTTTCATTATTCGACTGACATTGTTCGTATTATTTAGGGAGATATTTTTATAGCGAAACCTTATACAGGCAATAAAAATGTTATAAATAAAAAAATGTCGAACTATAACCAAGAAAACTATAGCACCGTTATTTCTCAAATCAAGTTACAATTTTGTTTTGGAGAGCAACTGTACACAACACTGGATAGTGATAAAAGATCAGGTAATTTCAGTAATTGGTCAGGCATAGGTTTTTTTTAATTAATCTTTAAAGTTTTTAATTATCTTATGATATTATATTATCTTATGATATTATGAGCGAACATCTAGAACAAAGCATGCTTTAAGGCGCCTCAACTCAGAAAGTATAAATCCTGTAAAAAAATGTTCAATGACGAAAAGAAAGATATTTAAGTTTCCCATAGAAAAAGTGTTTGCAAAACTTATGTGCTGTGAGTCATTACCGAGATATTGGGTGAAATGCGTTTTTCAAAATGGCGGCTGAAGCGCAACACTTAGTCTTGGTTTCTTTCGCGTTTTTTGGTACCTAGTACAAACATGTACATATGTAAGATAAGATTAAAAAGATATAGTTTGTTGGAAAGAAAATGTATAAAACAGACTAGTGAGGCTGTTTTATGTTTTGTTGTTGTTTCAAACAATGAAATTGTAAAATTGTTGGTTTTCCCTTTCAATATATTTTGAGGCGAATCAAAGTCTTTAATTTAAACACGATGAAACTTGTCAGTCAGTACTCATGCTTCTCATGCTTTTAATCCATTTAAATCGGAGCCATTATTTGGTTTGATATTTTAACGCGCATAGATGATTTCGCAAAAAAAACTTGTGAATATTATAAAAATTGAAAATGAGTACTAAAAAATGATTAAATAAAAATATATGAGTTTTAGCTAAAACCGAAACCAAAAATACGGTCTCGTCTCGGTATCGTCTCAGGTGCTTTTGTAGCTGTCTCGTCTCTGTCTCGGTCCGGAGACCGCAGACCGAAACTGAGACGAGACCAAGACTAGTCTTTACAATTTAAATTAATTAAAACGCAATAAGCTGTTTCAGACCCCATTCTGGGTTCTGAAGTTTCTAGGTATATGTATGTACTATTTAATGTCACTTTCCATTTGGCAAAAAATAAATTTTGTTAATTTTCTTTAACTAACCCCATCATACTTTTCTATGCAACCAAAAAAATTGTTTTTTTTTTCTGATATAAAAACTCATACATATATTTAGGGCAACCAAAAATATGCCCTAAAAAACAATTTTAAGCGCTTATAATTATGTCCTTAAAACTCAATTATATGCCCTAAAGAAGTAATTATATGCTCAAAAAAAAAATATAATTATATGCCCTAAAATATGCTCAGTATTTCTTGTAAAAATATGTTCTATGTACCTACCTATGTATGTTTAAAAATGCAATAAAAAGATCGACATAAATCTAAAAACAAAAAAAAAAAAATACTTAGTGTACAAGTGAGTTTGTCGAACAAAACATCAATTTGCTTGGGCTAACAGACATTAAAACCTATTTCAAATAGGTATATACATGTTTTTTTATAATGGTGAATCGTTTAAATTCATCTACAAGGGTTTATTTAAGACATTAATTACTTAAAATATAAAGAATAAAATTTATACGAGTGAATCCCACGAGCTTGCTCTCGTGGCTAACGAAAAGTTTGGTACCTTTCAACGAAAGAAATGTTAAAAAGTCAGAATTACTAGGAACATAATATTTTTAATTTTGGGTTAACATTTTCTAAATTTTGAAAAGCTATCTAGGTAGGTAAGTATACCTTTTGCTTAGGCCGTGTGCGAGCTGGGTTAAAATCGCGTTGAATTTTATCAAAAGATTAATTTTTGACACTAGTGAGATGAATCTGTATACGAGAAACTTCAAAATTATTTAGAAGCACTTGATTACGAAATAAAATCCTTTAAGCCGATTTGACCAACCCAAATTTCCGTAATGCGAATTTTTTGGGGACAACCTAAGGTAAGGTTTTAATTTTTTGGCAATCTTATCTTATCCTATAGACTTTTATTATTTATTGAATAAAAAATAGCAGATACTGAACAAATTATGATTTTTAGGAAAAATAGGGTGCAGGGACATAAGGCTCAGGGACATAAAGCCCAAATTTAATTTTTGGGGCTTATGTCTCACTTGATTGGGATAGAAAGCCGAAATTGAATTTGGGCCTTAAGTCTCAGCCAAATGAGACCCAATCCCCAAAAACAAAAAATGTTAGGGGTTCTGTCCCATACTAAATAAGAATTTCCAAATGATAAAACTTGGGTATATTGTACCAAAAAAGTTTTTTTATTATTAATTAAATATAGATAAAATTCTAGTTTTAGAGAACTTGATAAAATCAAAACCCACAATTTTAATTGGATACCTATAAGATGAATTCAAAGTTTCTTTAAATCTAGATTCTTTAAATGCAAAAGAAACTTTGCATTCACCCAACCTCGCATCTACCCCAAATCCTATATTGGGCCAAGCAGGGGGGTTGCAAGGGGGCAGCATTGGTAATCCAATTCTTGGATTACCAATATTAAGGTGTTTAAAGCTGAAATAAGAGGCTAAAATGATACATCAAAATATTTGGGTAGTGTCACTAAAATTCGTATTAAAAACGTGATTTAATTTTTTTGCGAATCTACTTCATTCATGGCAAAATAACAACTTATTTTCATTTAATAAAAAAAAAACCTACTAGTAAAAGAAAAGAACATGAATATAAAAGAATTATACGATAGATGAAAAATATGCTATTATGGTTTTATGTTCAAACATATTATGTAAATAGTAAGTGAAACAAAAATGAAAAATATTCGAAACAGTCAATGAGCCTTGCGTAGTCACAAACTTCGGTTTCAATATGATCTCCAAGGTTAACGTCTTAAAAATAAGGTATGTTGAGCTACATGAAAATGTCAGTATAAATTAGTGTGCAGGTTATTTTAAGGGATGATTTCTGGGGTCATTTTAAGAAAAAAAGATTTATGGGGGAAAAACTTTATCTCCCCTCCCAAAAGGCGGGGACCAATTTCTGAAAAATCGACTGTAAATGGAAAACAAATATTAAAAATCGATGTGGCATTGCTTTTTTGTTAAAGTATATATTCCATTTTTTTTTTTATTTTGATGTTGTAAGTGAATAGTTTTTGAGAAATTTTTTAAAAAAAATTATGAATTTTCTTCTTTTAAGTTGATTTTTTTTTTATTTTGCGAAATTTGCTGATTTTTTAAATTGTAATATGTACCTTTGTAGAGAACTTCATGTTCTACAAACTGAACATAATTATTTAGCATCAATACCACGATCTAATTGCCAAAAATGGAAAACCAATATTTTTTTATTTTTATGACCAAATTTGACGCCTTTGAGAAAAAAAGTTTGAATGTAGTTTTGTGAAAGGTTATAATAATGTACAAACTTTGCATAGGATACTTTTTTATATCATTTACCGTTTAAGAACTACATGCGAAAAACTGATATTTTCGACACTTGTTCTGTTTTAAAACCACGATATCTTCTTAATGACAGCTTACAGGAAAAAAGTGTCAAAATCTTTTTGTAGAGAATTTCACGATCTACAAACATTATCCGAATTACTTTTCGATAACATTTACCGTTTATTATTTTTTTATGGTGCACTCGGGCGTATACGTACTTTTTTTTTAATTTGGTTTTGCTTTTTCCTTTTTCCAAATTTTTATTATGACACTATTTAGTAGAAGGTGCTGAAGTTCAACCTGCAAACCTCTGACCACCTAATTAATACGCTTCGGGAAGTATTCAATATCTTTTACCTACTTGAAATTATTACAAAATGTGTCACTTGGTCTTATCTATCCTTTCTCTTTCCCTTTATAAAATCTAAATATACTTATATCACTGCGTCATTAGTTTCTACTCTTTTTATTAAACAATAAGGATTGCATAAACCAACACCTATGCGAAAGGAGATTTCCTCCACAACTGGTTCTTTTTAAATGTGTCTTTTGTTTACATACAAATCTATTTCGTTTGATAGATAGTAGCCGCGTTTTATTTTCTACGGATCTGGATCAGGATCTTTTTTTAGCACGTAATACAAAAACAATTCCGGATCCTACCATCTATCTGGATCTATTTTAAAGATCCAAACATTAATTCTTACTCTGGTGGGTAGATATGGCTTTTATGGTAAGGTAGTGTTAACTGCGGTGTAAAATAAAAGAGACGGGAAATAACTGGAAATAATTAAAACGTAGGTAAAAAAGAGATGTTCATTTAACACTGCTGCCATTGTGATCCATATCGTTTTATTTTCAAGGCATGATCCTGATCCAGATCCGTAGATAATAAAACGCGGCTAGTTTAAACTATATTTAAACATAGTTTTGAACAATGAATTCGCAATGCAACATTATTTTGTTCAAAAATAAATGAATTCTCAGCAGCTTTAAATAAAAAAATACGACAGAACTTAAATATAAGTTTGATGAGAGACAAAATGCCGGAAAATACTTAATTATGAGTAAGAAAATGAGCAATTAAGTTGTGTCTGCTCTGCCTTCTGCCAGTGAATTGGTTGATTGTTGGTTGGCTTTTGTGTCGGCAACCGAACTATATATATATGTATGTATTATGTATATGTATTATTGTATTCATTGAGTTTGTTATTTTCTTGCGATATAGAAAATAAAAAATTTTAAGAAGAAAATAAATAGCTAATTATAGAAAATTCGTATTCCTATTTTATAGGCAAATTCAATTTAAAATATTAAAATTTTAGTAGAAAAAAAAACGTAACGGTTGGATGGTTGAATAAGAAATTATATATTACTTTCCATAACTTCCTTGATTACTTCCATTACTTCCATGATTTCTTGAGCATTTTTGTTTTCACAATTGACCAGTTCCTCGGTTTGATGGGTTGGGTGCGTACAGCTGGCATATGATTTTTATGAAAGGTTTGAGTATTCATAGGTATTTGCAATTAGAGGTGTGCAAAATTTGTGTTTTAAGATGGTCCACATTTATTGATAAAGAAACAATTCCACTCGCACATAATCACACAAAAAAAGTTAGTTCTATTGATTTTAATATCTTATACTTGAGGTATTTAAGCGAGCTTGAAGCTCACTTCGACCCATTGTATACCTACATCGGGCTTAGATTAGCTTGAACTGACTCGACCCCGCTTCATTCAGGAGCGAATTTTTTGCTAAAAAACTTAGGTTGATGATTTAACATGACAGACACGATGTCATGTCAATACCATTTCAACTCACCCTGGGTCGAAAATCCGACCTTAATCCAACTCAAGCTCTCAAACCTGTACACATATGTACACATAAACGTAGTATTATGCACATATTCAAAATTAACAATAACATATAACCCATTTTTCCTCTCAACACCAACATCAAATATTTGGGTACTGTAATACACATGTCACCTTTAGTTATGGATTAAACATCTGTTTTTTTATCTTATTTTGCGGTGACACGAAACAATAATTCGATCGTTACGCCGTATAAATTAGCTGATGCCTCTTTTTTTATTGTTTATTCATTTTAATAACATCATATTTTTTTTTAAATAACCCTTTGTACACCTTCGGTATTAAAATTATAATTTATTTCCTTGGACATCTGTTTTTTTATCCTAGTATATACTAATTCTATGTACAAGTACATATAAAGACCTACAAATACTTATTTAAGCAATAACAGAGTACATCCGTCCTTGAGTGCTTTTACATTTCGAGGATGTGTCGTTACCAGCATTCTTTTCATATATCTGGTTTTCATGCATATGTCGTTCGAGCATTTTGTTTAAGAGGTAGTGTCGCTTGCGTACATCTGTTGTTGACTACATTTGTATTTCGAGGATGTGTCTTTTCGAGCATTTTGCTTTTCATGAATCTTGTCTTCGTACATCTGTCGTTCGAACATTTTGTGTTAGTGAAAGTATCAGGTTCCCATACAAATATTGTGCCATATTTTATATGACTAGCATTAGTCATATACATATACTAATATCGCCCGTTGGTCGAGATTCGACCTTTTCAAAAAAGAGAATGCATGCCGTTAGGGCCAACGACAACTTACTGAAACAGAAACGAAACAAAATTTATCGACATTGGTATATTTGTATAACTTATTCTGTAGCTGGTATGATTATAAAATGATAAGCCACTTCAACTATTCGTTCTCCCCTGGAGTTCATTTTCAATCTCTAGAATACATTTGCCCCAAAAAAAAAAAAACGGGCACTGCACTTATTGCTGTTGCACACATACACAACACACTATCCATCTCTTTTAGATTATATTCCACTTCTCCTTTCACATATAGCCACCAACACACTCAGAAGAGAAATGAATGAGAAAAAGGAATGGATGAATAAAATGCCAATAATTGAAAGCCATAGTCAATACTCTTCCTGTAGTATAACACACAATTGATGGAAATATTTTTGGAGAGCTGGGCAATAATAAGCCACCAAAGACACGCACATAAGGTCCATTACATCTTTGAGAGATGATATTTATATTTATATCTAAACATAAATATTTAGTTACTGAATACTGAATCCAAATCAGCGCTCAATTTACAAACTCTCACAATCCAATCTGGGTGCAGCGTTGCTCCATTCAGCTGCATTAGTGGTGTCAAATTGTGCGCTCTTATTCATTCGAATTTCGAAGCGCTGTTAATACGCAACAACGCTAATTATTGTTGTTCATGCCTGAGGCATGAGGCAAACCGTCTTGTTATTGTATTTATTTATTTTTTGTTCTTTGCTGCTAAACGAATTGGTGCGAATGCCGGACAATGTGGGATGTATGAAAGTCTTTGTCTAAAAATGCAAAAGAATAATGGGTCTTCTTGCATTTTGAATCAAAGGTCTGACGGGAAGGGTTAAGTTAAGAGCATCACGTTCGTCAATGGCTTTAAAAACGGATGGATTAAGAGCCAACCATGAATACGACAAGAACGCTATTGTTGCACAATGAAATTGCAAATGGGAATAAAACAAGAGATGTTGAGGCCGATTTATGCAGAAATTGCTTTTACTTAACTTCTGAGAAAATTTTAATAAGATGCCAGCTTTGAACAACAGTGGATATTCAATTGGTTGGCAATATGAGATAAAGATAATAAAATCACTTTGCATATGGTCAGGGTCACAATCATACAATCAACCGTTTTGGATTTGTGATTGCGATCAATAGCATGGTTATTAAAGATTGGCTAGGGTATCGATTTTCATTATTTTTCTTAATACCTACTGTTTAAAGCAAGTAGTATAATGTACCTATAATAATAACAAAAAAAATGGTGCTTGGCATTAAAAGAAGAACAAAAAAAATCATATAGGAGAGTTGGTATACATCCCCCTGTTTACCCGGGAGGGGTAAATAGTTTTTCAAAAAGTCGGCTTAAAATAGAAAACAAAAACCATCAAAATCCAATATCCCTACCTTTTAGACTAAGAGCCTAAAGCATTTTTTGGATGTGAATGATAGCAAGAATTCAATGATAAATTAAGAACTTTGCTTATATGCAAATGCAAGACTTTCAAGACATGGTTTGGGCGTTTGCTTGTGCGTTTTATTATCGCCAATAACCCATATGGTTTACCCCGAAAAAACAAAACGATACAGCTCCAATTGCCAACAGTGTTGTATACTCACCTTGACACCAGGTAAATTGTTTTCGACACCACCTGCATATTAGCGCGTGACCTACTAAAGGGGGATAAAAAATTTTTTTACAACGAGAAACAACAACAACAATATACTCAGTTAAGAAAAAAGCAAGGCAGAAGCGTAGCTTTATTTAAAATATGATGTGTTTTTATTTTATGCTGTTTAAAATGTGTTTGATAATTTTAAAGAAATTTTGCACACAATTATGAAAATACATATGAAATCATTTTTTAAGGTGAACTATTTGTTTTTTTAAATCGAATAATGCAAAAAATTATTTTTCATCTTGTTTTGTACTTTTAAAAAAATTTTATTTGTATCCAAAGAATGGTAATAAAAGCTCCCGAAAGCAAAAAAAGAATCAAAAATTTATAAAGAATTGTAATACAATTCTAAGTGAGTTATAAATGTGTGCCCTTACTTAACAAGCCGTTCCAATTCTATGTGTTAAAAAAATTATCATATCTATTAATTATATAAGTTTTCTTTATATTCTGTTAAAAAGTTTTAAGTTAACATGTTTTAAACATAAAACATACCTATTCCTATTTCGCATACTAAAATGCAATTACATACATACATACGTAATATATCTTAACTTCTATGTTAGAAAAATTATTTCAGCTCAATCCATAATTGATTTTGCCCCTTAAAACCCTTCCCTCACTAAGCACATGATCTCATTTCAACTGGCGACGTTCATCCACTTTGAAAAACAACAACAACAAAACACGTTTGTTTACATTCTTTATGGGCAAAATAAAGCAAATAAGATGTTATATTCGGTATATATTCTTCTTGATTAACAAACTAACATACATTGTTAATCTATTGCAATTATTATCTGGATAACCGTTCATATAAAATAAAAAAAAAAAAAGTAAAATTAATGTTTTCCAGACTAATTTTTCGTTTTCTCTTATGGGAAATACATTGAATGTGAAATCGAATAAAATTTGATCCCCCAGTAGTAGTTCACGCACTGACTGCCAGGTGGCGTGACTTCTGGCGTCATTGTTCTACGTGTTAAAAGATGACCCTGACCCAGACCCGTAGATAATAACTGCATTGAAATGCATTTTTTTTTTCGAAAAGCCAGATAAACACTTAACACAAAATATTTAATAAAAAAGCTGGGCTCTCATCGTGTAAGACGACGATCGTCTGACGACGTCGTTTTAACATGAGTCGTCTAGACCACAGTACACATATTGAAGGTAATATATTGCGCATCTTCGAAAATTACAGTGACCTGCCTGTCAGAATTTACAAAAACAAAACACAAGAGTTTCCGAATCGCAGTGACCCTCGACCACAATTTACAAAAACAAAATACAAGACATGCGCAGAACTGAACAAAAATGAAAACTCGGAAGATATTACCTTCTATATGTGTACTGTGGTCTAGGCCACATCGTTTCGACGTTTCGACATTTCCTATAACTTCTCGAACTGTCAAATACGGTCGTTTAAACGATTGCGATTGAACGATTGATATTTTACAATCGTTTCGATCTTTTTGTTGCATATTTTCAAAAGTTCTAATGCGGCTTGTATTTTTTAAATGCATGTCTTTCATTTCAGTGTTAAGCTTCTATGATTGAACAAAAATTTGGATGATGTAAAGGACTTACCCTCTATCAAAGTTGTTTGTAAGAAGTGGACCCTTCGATTGACTTACCACTCAGGCCATCGGTACTCACTTTTAAATTGAGCCCTTCATTAATGCAAAATACAACGTTTAATAAGCCAACCCCCGTATTGTGCACAAAGATAGATTTCGCGTTCTTCGCCTTGTGAGTCCACTTTTAGACTCCATAGAAAACAACCGACCGACACAAACACACTAACATTCGTTATCGAATGGGTTTCAGCTATCCACGTCCACGTCCAGCGATATTAAACAACCACCCTACTTTACAAGTAAACAAACCGTGATTATGACATTATGAGAATAACAAAATATGAACTTCAAAATTTTAAACTAAAATGACAACTATTATCGTTTTTGACATCACAAATTTAATTTTCAATATGATTTTTGATGATTTTAGTTCTTCACAAACTGTTCATAATTTAAACGATGAATGATACGATTGTGACGTTATATGAAGAAAAAATTTGACGACGTCGTTGAATATAATCGTTTAAATGACGATCGTTTTCAAAATTACGCGATGAGAGCCCTGACTACCTTACACATGAATAGGGGGGGTCGAAGAGCTCTTAGATTAGGCCTTCTGTATGCAAGACGCTACTAACAGGGCTTAGACCCCCATATATTCATAGTTGCAAATAGCAAATCCACAATTTCTTATTACAAATGAAACTGGAATGGGCCATCAACAGCTTCGAAACATACAAGTCCGCTGACCATACGTCATAATGCCAGCTGAACTGCAAATGAATATGGATATAAAAATAAATAAATAAATTTGATGGCACAACAGCTCATGAAGAACTAGGGCCTAGTGACTTACAACTCTCAACCATTCCTGTGTGCGTGTCTGCAGGAATGGAGGGGACCTACAGTTTATTGCCGAATCCGAACGGCTAACGAACGGCACTTTTCTGTGACAGGAGATACCCTTGGAGAATTTGTCAATTCCTCGCAAGAGGCAGTAGCCGTTTTTTCTTTTAAATAAATAGGTGTCGAGGCTGGGGATCGAACCTTAGACCTCCGGCATGACAGTCCATCGCACTAACCATCACGCCACGGCTAGTACAATATGGATATAATTCTGACAATTCCGGAGATAATCTTCAATGTTGTTCCCATACCTATTTTATGGAGAGAAGTTAAAGTTGTATTTATACCCAAAACTAGAAAAATTTTCCCATGTAAGGATCTCATACCTATTACGCTATAATTAGTATTCCTTCTTAAAACTTTCGAACGATTGAATGATATCCATTTAAGAATAAACATTGACATGAGACTTAAGTCCAATTCTCAACATACATACTTCAAGGGAAAATCCGTGTACTAAGCTTAAGCTAGGCTGGTGGTGCGAACCATTGAATGAATTTACTCCCTCCATCATAAAGAACTAGTATGGTTGTCTTAGGGCGCTCTTTATAGCTATCATATTGAAAACCACTATAATCAAATATTTTAATTGTTAATTTTGGGACATTTAGAAAGTCAAATTAGTAAATATTTTGATGCCAAAATAAAGGCCATGAGTTGAATTATTATAGCTAGCTTACTAGATATAGAAGGTGCTTTTAGTAACGTCGACACATCTGCAATTCCGTCGCTTGTTGAATTAATTTATCAAATGCTGACCAGCAGGATAATTAATTTAAAAATGGGTGGCTTTTCTGCATGAAGATATTATGTCAGTAGAGGTACGCTGCAAGGCGGTGTTCTATGTCCCCTTATTTGCAACTTGGTAGTAAATGAGCTGCCGACCTGCTTGAAAGCGGAGAGCTATAAGGTGATTGTCTATATGGACGACGCACAGTGTGGGATTCTGGCAATCTAGCGGAATTTTATTATAAAAATCATTCGCATGAACCAAAGCAAAAATTGGTTTAATATATAGCTAATACCTCCCTGTAAGCAAGTATACCAAAATTTTTAGGTGGAGAGCATGTTTTACTGAGAGAATTGATTTTAAAGTGAGAGTTTGTGATTTATTTGAGTCAAGTTTGCGGTGCGAAGGTGTTCGGGGTTTTTCACTTTTAAACGTCTTTTGTGAGTCTTAATTGAAGTTTTTATTTTTTATTTATTTAATACAATATAAGAGAATAAGAAAGTGAGTAAAATTATATTTCAAAGGGTGTTCAATTTTTTGTTGTTGTGTTTTTAAGTGAAAAAAATGTGTTTTTTTGTGTTAATTTTTACATTTATTGGAGAAAATTTTAATGTATTCAAGGTTATTCAGCAGGGAAACTATATACGTCTTATAGGCTGACATTTCACCTTTCATATTGCGTTTTAAGTTGCTGCGCTAATTTGCTAATTTTTCTAAACGCTTACCGTCCAAAAAATCATGTTCTGTTTTTCTTTTTCTAATATTATTTGTTCTTATATTTTTTTTAACTTTGAGAAATGTGTTCTCTCTTTGCAAACACAATATTAGAGAGAGAGATATTTTGCATACTACAACTTACAGGGTGTTTTATGTTTCAATTAATATATATTTAATACAAAAATTTAACATTTTACTTTAAAAAAATATGTATTAATAAAATAATACATAATATCAAATTTAGGTATTTTGTATACATATATTATATATGTATTACAAATTACAGGGTGTTTCAGTCAATTATTTATTTAATACAAAAATTTAACATGTTACTTAAAAAAAATATTTTTTTATAAAATAATACTTATAATATAATAGATATAAAAGCAATAAAAATGTACAGGGTGTTTTTCAAATTTAAATATCGCGAACTATTTACGAGAAAACATCCAGTTTGGAAACAATGAGAGATCTTTTTAACAGGCTTTTGATATCTTTAGACCCTTTCTTAGCAAGTCTAAGGTGCATTCCGAAAAGAAAAAAAAAGGTCCAATTGAACAAGAAATTTTGGAGCTTCTTGATGTTCCATCTTAAATTAAAAAATCTGTTCATGTACTTTTTTTGTTATTAAATGTATTAAATGCTGATGTCGATTTATTTATTACATTTATATTGATGGCAATCAAAAATAAGACTAAAAAATAAAACTTATTGTTTCAGTTAAATTCAGATATGTTAATATATATGAAAAACTTGCTTTATTTAATTTTCTGTTTACTTTTTCTTGAATTTAGGAGAAAAAAGTGTATAAAAAGTTCAACATGCGACATGTTATTAATATTTTTCTTGTTGGTAAGGTTAAAACCCTCCCGCCCCCCTTTCCACACATTTTGACCTATTCCAATTGTAATTTATTTTTTTAACATTACATCTGAGAATATTTGTTGCACAAAGTTATCAAAAAACCAACCCAAGTTTTGTTTTATGCGTGGTAGTGATTTTCAGAAAATTAACATTTTTTCATATGAGAGATCGGTCACTTCAAAGCTCGTTTTAAAAAAAACTTTGAAGAGATATGACAAAAATTTAAGTTGTATTTGATTCTACGAGCCATTTATATTATATAAGCAGAAAAAAATATAAGAAAAAGTTTAATGCACGAGCGCTATTAATTTAATTCCGTTAGATTTCTAAATTCCCACACTGTGCGACGCGTCGTGACGCCGACTTTGCTAAAGCTTTATCGAGGAAGCATCCTAACACATTGGAAGAACTCTTACAAAATGCTTTAAATCTGCTGATAAACTGACAGATCGATGTGGACTGGGGATCAAAGAATAAAACCAAATTCCTCACATAGATCCTCCTACCATCATAGGTACACCACAAACTTTTTTGGACGAAGGAAATCCTTGGGTCTTTTAACAAAACAGTATGGTAGACTGGCTGTATAGAAAAAACTACACACAGGGAGAAAACTAAACAAGGCCCAACGCTCAGCCTGCAAGTGTATAGGTACTTCGTACGACTCCCTCTGCCGCACTTGACATTCTTTTCCATCTAACACACTCGATATCTTTTTTTGCAAACAAATACCTAGCTGCAAACAAAGCCTTTCGTCTTAAAGCTTTATCACAGTGCACCAATAGAGGTATTGGCCACAATTCTGAATTAATTCAAAACTATACCAAGCAACAATCCATCAGCTAAGACTTAACATTCCTGGAAGACGAACCAATCCATTTTTACACTAATATATCAAAAACTGATGAAGGGGTTGGTGCAGGCGTGTACTCCGACAGACTTAATTTAAGTCTCTCCTTTCGTCTTTCTAACTAGTATAGCGTGTTCTAGGCGGAACTTTTGGTGATAAAAGAGGCCCTGGCTTCGCTCAAATAAAACTTGATATGATAGTGACATCGTCATCTTCTCATACAGCTAAGTCGCTATAAAATGGACGAGGAAAAAGAAGAATTCATTACTCATCTTCTCATGTAAATCAACTTAGCAGTCCACTTTTTCCGTTGCATATTAAAAAAATATATAGTAATTAGCTGCTACTTAGTTGCTAATTAGTTATGCAAAAAACAATTAATTCCTGTTAGTTTGTGAAAAAATGGGTGTCCAGCTAAGTTGACGTGAACATAGCAGGTCAACTTCTCAAAATCAAACGTAAATCGATCCGGTTTTGGAAATGTGTTGAAAACTACTTAATTGCTAATTATGTAGTTACGTAAAAAAAATTAATCGCTGTTTTGGTTTGCGAGAAAATGGGTGTCCTGCTAAGTTGACGTCAACATTCTCAAAAATGGATGTCCTGCCAAGTGGACGTCAACCCAGCAGGACACCCATTTTCTCACAAACTAAAACAGCAATTAATTTTTTTTTGCGTAACTAATTAGCAATTAAGTACTTTTGAATATACATATATCCACTTCCCGAAAGTTTATCCCTATTTTTGAGAAAGTTGACCTGCTAAGTTGAGGTCAACTGTTTATTGTGGTATCATACAGTGGACAAGCATTCGTGCTGACAGCCATGCACGCTTACCTAACCTAAAGTGTGATACCTATTATCTGATGGGCTTTTGGAAAAAAATGCCCATTGCAAAAAATGCAAACGCCCCAACCGCGGCAAGAAAGACTTGCATATTTGCATATAGAAAGTAAGGCCTATCTTAGAGTACATCATTGCTGTGTGCTCTCGGTCTATTTTTTTTCAGAGCCATCAGAAGCCCATTCTTTAATTTCCTTTTTTAAATAAAATTGTTTTAAGGCTCAGTTTTTTATAAATTAATTTCAAACTCAAATTATCAAACTGGCACAAAACAATACAAAAATTGCAAGTTTGGAAACATTAACAAAAAAAAATAGTCGACATTAGTGATTGATTATTACTAAAGGCCCATTGAGTTTGAGTAATTAATTTTGTTCGATTAAATTTTATTGGTATTAAGTACCTACAGTTACATGTAATTGTAATCCAAAAATTTGAATTACAAATTACAGGTAATTGTAATTAAAGTGTTTTGTAATGATTAAACACCAAATCTGCTTCTGTCGCATCTTATATGCGAATAGCCCTGAAAATAGTTTTTGGAAATTTAAGGCAGCTTCATTCTCTTTTGTTTCTCACCTTCAGTATTAGATACCATTTATGTACCTATTTATTATAATTATAAACCTACTTCTAGGGGGCGGTACTGTTACGATAGGGTGGGGATTTTGTAGAATTAATTTTGGGGTAATTTAATTTGTTTACCATTAGTTCTTATCCGAAAGCCTTACACAACTGTCGTTAACCACCGAAATTGCGTTATAATTGCATATTGTTTTGATTTCTGTTCTTTAATTTTTTTTTTTTGATTTCAAGTTGTGCCATATTAGCCTTGAATGGTTGATAAGTATGTTTTAGTCACTGATCTCTATAATACACTGGATAGTGGATTCCCTACAAAGTATAACAGTTTTTCTACTTCCAATTGAAGATGACAAGTACGTAGGCAACTCAACACTTTAGGTATGTTTAGTGAGGCTGAGAAGGCCAGTTCAAGTTGCTGAGATCTCAAAAATTCTACTACAACCGAAGAGGGGCAAAAACCAAAGTGGAATTTCTAAGAAAAAAAAGCAAAAGAACCATCACTTGTTTGTAAATTTGATTTTTTGTAATTTAAAATAATTGTAAAAGTGAATTTAAAATATTTTAGTTGCAATTTTGTAAAAAATTTTGCATTTCATTATGTTATACAGTTATACAAAAAAAAATAGGCAACTCAACATTATAACAATTCTCAAATGGCTTCACCTTTCTTGTATGGATGCGCTATCCAGTGTATTATAGAGATCAGTGGTTTTAGTTAGGTTCGCTATGTTCTAGAAAATTGGAATAAAATCTTCTTATTGTATTCTTCGCCCATCTGTTAATATTGACCATCAATAAGCATGATCCTGCATTGACACTAAAAATTTGAAATTCAACTAAATGTCAAAAAACGACAAGTATAATAAAATAGGATAATGAACTCAGTAGGTACTTTAAATCAACCATCTGGGAATCAAACAAAAAGAAAAACATAAAGCAAAGACGTGCGCTCTTCTTTGACCATTAAATTTTACAAAATTTAAAAATTCCTTAATCCTCAACGTATTTGATCTGCTACCTAGTTGCAATAAATTAAATAACATAACTTCTCGATTACACATGACGCCGAGTTTAGAATCCCGATGGATTTAATTGTTAAAGTCAATAAATGTTATCCTTCGTTGAAATTTATCCACATTTCACAATGGATTAAATGGATCTCGCTTTTATTGGCCTCTACTGAAATCAAAAAATTAATGTAGTGCACAGAAATGTATATAATGTAGGTATTCTTATATCTCTCTTTATATAAATGTTAATATGTATATACTTATACTAAGCTCAAAATCATATTATCTCAACGTAGTACTTACAATAAAAAGAATTTCAATTATTCCATGGCCATTTTTTTTTATTTTCTAAGTATGCACTTGCAGCTATTTTATCGTTTCGTTTTTTTCTAAGTGCTTTTATCGTTCTGTGTTCTTATTCAAATTAGTTTGTTATTTCAAAACATATTCTAACTGCTTAATTCCAAAAGTTAAGACAAAATGAAAAGTATCAGTGGGAGTTCGGGGAATAGATATGCCCAAACAAATTAAAAATATTTCCGAGTTGCGGGCACTACTTTGAAGAAAGTCAACAGAATAAAAACTTTCCTTGGCAGTGATTTTTCTTGGTCATTTTATAATACAGAAAGTGTGTCTTTGGGCTTTCTGTAGGTATACTTATGGAGTACCTAGAGTTCTTCGGACTAATTTAAGTGTTTAGTAAAATTTCGCAGTGTTTATTTCCTTTTCCTGCAGGGATTTGCAGAGGTTTTTCATAAATCTTTTTGTAGGTAAACAATTTTATGTAGAACAATTATTGTTTATCTTCAATGTATGTACGTATTATATTATTGCCAAATAACCCTTGGATAAGAAGTCTACACTATGAGAAAAGGAAAGAACTAGTATATCCTATGCGCATAAACAAAGAACCACTTCACTGAAAAAACCCTGAGGGAGATACACTTTCACTTCAACTGAATAAACACAACAATATTCTAGGCTACGTTGTCGATTTTTTTTAAATGTTAGGCTTTAATGTATCATCTAACAGTTGGCTTATGATGCTAATAATAGATGTTTAAAATTCGTTTTTAAGAAAGAACAACCGCGAAGAGATCTCGTCACGCTGACGCCTCGTTTTCTCGTCGCTTGTGAAACAGCCTTGAGTTGGAAAAATGAATGGCTCTACGTGGTTTTTTTCGGATGAAAGACTTTCACGATGTGAGAAAAGAAAAACGTTTTTTGACGCGACATCATAGTCGAGGAGGCGGTGTTATGGTATAGGGAGCAATTAGCTACTATGGCACTTGAGCTTGAGTTCCAATTAAGGGTGTCAATAACACGGGATTTTTTGAAATTCCAACTTTAAGTAGGTAGGGTAAATAAGGATCGAAAAACTATTTTCTAAACGGAAGAGGATAGAGAGGACGTTTTAATTTTAATCGATAGATCTTTTGAATACAAGAAAGTTTTAGATTTTATAAAAATTCTATAAAATCTACGAAGCGAGTTATAAAATATTAAAAGTTGAATTTCGCAAAATTGACATTTGACAAATAATTCGCCATAAATTGGCGGTATTAATTAGGGAAACAAATTTTACACCATTAGAAAGATAAGCAAAACAAAATTATCCACGTTTTAGGAATTTTCAATGGAAATTTTTCTTCATCTACCTTTTGATTTTTTTAAAAACACACATTTTTTTTACCCATTTTTTTGTGGTTTTTGATTTTTTGTTAATTTATGGCTGATTTTAAAAATCTGGAATTTCTACACCTGATGGACACTATTGATTTGTAAATATTTTAAAATTTAAAATTTTTTCAACAACCCCAACTCGAGATATTTACAAAATTAATGCTTTTTTTATGCCCTTATGTCACTTTACAAAAGCGACATAAGACCAAATTTACATATTTGGCCTTATGTCGCTTTTTTAAAGTGACATAAGGCCAATTTTCTTTGAGACATAAGGCCAAATATAATTATATAACACTCCCAAAAGCTCCCCTTACAGTAAAAGAGGTTTCGGACATCTTTCAAAAGGAAACTATATTGAATAAATTCGGCATGTCGCCACGTATATGTATATATTACTGTAAAAAGCCGAAATAATGAAATTCTAGAATTTACCGGTAAATTCTAGAGCACTCAGCCTTACGGCGTATAAAAGGTGAGGTATGTATGGGGGGCATGCTGCCCCCCAGCAACCCCCCTGCTTTGCCCACTATAGGAATTGGGGTAGGTGCGAGGTTGGGTCTATGCAAAGTTTTTTTGTATTTTAAAAATCTGAATTTAAAGAAACTTTAAATGTATCCTATGTATAAACAGTGAGGTATGATTTACCGGTAAATTCTGCAAAAGAAACTTTGCATACACCCAACCTCGCACCTACCCCAATTCCTATAGTGGGCCAAGCAGGGGGGTTGCAGGGGGGCAGCATGCCCCCCCATACATACCTCTCTATTTATACGCCGTTATGCTGAGTGCTCTAGAGTTTACCGGTAAATTCTAGAATTTCATTATTTCGGCTTTTTACAGTAATAATATACATGTACGTGGCGACATGCCGAATTTATTCAATATAGTTTCGGTTTTAAAGAAAACAGTTCAAAGTGACATAAGGCCCAATTGGCTTTACGTCACTTTTCAAAAGTGACATAGGCCAACTCTTTAAATTTGGCCTTATGTCGCTATTGAAAAGTGACATAAGGCCAAACACCCAAATTGAGCCTTATGTCACTTGGCCTTAAGTCACGGCACCGGGTGCTTATTACATGCAAATTGGCTTAATTTACAGCTTGAGATCTAATTGTTGGATTTTCAAGGTAAGACTTCTTAAATGAAGATTAAATGTAATGCAACACAAGGGCGTGCGCAAGGAGGGGAAAGGGGGTAACTTTCAGCCCTTATCTAAATTTATTCCATATATATTTTCTACACAACAAAAGGCATACCCAAGAGGGGTAGGTGAGGGGAGTTTCTTTTTACAGACAACTCCGCTTAATTTATAACTTGAATTCTAATGGCCAAATTTACAAGATATGAGTTTTTAAATCAATTAAAATATATTACAACGCAAGTCGTGAGCTCGGGGGACAGAGATGCACTTGGTTTTATGCGTGAAGTTAGCACCGCCATATTTCATTTACGTCAAAAAAATGATTGTGCTGCGATGTGCCCAACATTTGCTGCCATGTGACGTAATTTTTTTTAGAAAAATCGTACTAGGCGTATGGTTTTTAGAGGCTACCCATTTTTTTAGAGTGAAGTTAGCACCGCACTCAAAAAAATATTTCGTATTTTCACTACAAAATATATTCGTATATTGATTTTTCGTTCAAAGTACAAAAGTTTGTAAAATAAACCAATTTTTCGTAGCCTTTATGGAAGTCAAAAAATTTGTAATTACGAAAAATTTGTAAAATTTATGAAACCACATTTGTAACTCTTTTTTACACAAAACTTTATTGATATGTACAAAAAATTTGTAAACTCTACTCAATGTATCTTTTTTTAGGTGAAGCAGTAAGACGCTTATTCAATTCACGAATATTTTTACTAATGATTTTGAAAAACTACAAACAATTTGTAAGTTTACTAAAACAGTCGTTAAAAACCTAAAGCATTTTGTAAATCATACAAAATATGTTTTGAGTACTTACGTAATACAGTTGTATTTTGCACAAAATGTTTTGTAATAAAATAAAGTTTCTACTATTCGTATAATGTACGAAGGTGTTCAACAGTACAACAAAAACATTTTGTATTACTCACAATTGCAGCTCAACGTTGGTTTTCAGTGCAAAGGATTTCGTAAAAGTACAAATATTTTGTAAATTCACGAAGACAGTCGTAATGTCATTAATGTATTTTCGTACAATATGCGAATGATTTGTATTTTCACGCAAATATTTGCATTGTTTACGATTTTTTTTTTTAATATTGGTCATACTCTTTAGCATTCGTAAAATGTACAAACTATTTCAATTTTATTTGATGCATAAGGCGAAATATTTTGTAGAATCCAATGATGCAGTTGTATCTACTCATTTAATCGGAATGTGCTTACATGCTTTTTGACTGTCACGCCGCGCCGCCCACCATAGTAAAATTAGAAAAAGAAGTATATTTATTTATTAATTTGTAAATAAAACGTGAAAAAATTCAATAAAGTGCAGATAAATTCTTATCTAATAAAAACAAAGTACAAACACTAAGAAATAAAAGTGAAGTTAAAAAAAAAAGAATAAACTTGAGAAACTTGAAGTTCTTTCAGCATTGAAAATAAAACAGAAAACGGAAGGAAACAACCTTTTATAATTATTGGGTAAGTGTATTTATTATTTAAGTTATGGATTGCATCCCCTAATTCGTGCACGATATTCTTAGAAAACAATTGTATTTTCCAGAAATTGCCTCAGGGGGGGGGGGGGGGGGGGTAGCATTTTTCCCACATACAATTTTTTTCTATCAGGAATCATTCCCCAAAATATTAGATATAATAGAATAATTGATAAATCTAAATTTTTTACCCTTTTTATGATTTAGTTTTTTAGCATCTTAAAAATAAAAGAAAAAAATTAACATTTAGCAACTATTTGTTTTTTTTTCAGTGATTTTAGTTTTTGAATCCTTGCGGAATCAATAAAACAAACCCACCAGTACCAGTATACTTGATGAAATAAAACGTAAGTAATCTTTCATTTTTGTTTTAAACATTATGCAAAATGATCATTCTTTTTAGTTGCAAATCAAAAAACGAAGGTGTATCCTAATACGATATAAAACATAAATATTGACAACATAAGGTTCATGTTCTCTTGGGTCTTCAAGCAGAGGTGTATTATGAAATTTAATGTAGAAATCAATATAATTTAATTATTTTTTATGTTTTTTATTGAAATAATAATAAATCAAAATAATAAAGAATTCTTTTTTGATTTTACGATGCTTCTAAATTCAGCCAATAAATTACGAATACAAAAATTTTGTATAGTATACGATAATGTTTTCATGTTTTATGAATACCTATGTTTGTTTAATGTACAAAACAATCGTAATTTACAATCCTTAAACTCGTAGAATGAACCTTGTAAATTTAATTATTAGCAAAAACATTTGTTGAATTTACAAAACATTTGTGATTTTAGATCCTATGTATTTGTAGAAAACACGATTTCTTTCCTATAAACTACGAATTCAATTTAATTAAAATACATTTGTAGTTTAAATTTGTAGTTTATATGAACGGGATTTTCTATTCTACAAATTTATAGAATCTTAAATCACAAATGTTTTGTAAATTGTACAAACGTGTTCGTGATAACACTATAGCTAGATCGTTCATTCTACAACGTTTTTTCGTATTTGTAAACAATTTATTTGTTTTCAAATTTTTCAGGAATACGAAAGATTTGCAAGATGTACAAAAAAATTTGTCTTTTACTTTCAAAATAACGCGTTCGTGCAATTTACAAATACGTGCTTATAGAATGTACGAGAACCATTCGTGGAGCAAATGAGCGAATTTTTTCGTGGTATCGACAAAATTTTTAGTTATATGTACCATTTATTTTTTTGGGTGCGCCATTTTCGATTTTCAAAATAAAAATATTGTGCTGCTTTATGCTCAACTTGTGCTGCGATGTGCCGTAAATATTTTTTGCAAATTAGCATATTCGCAAATTTTGCGAATGAAATTTTTTTAAAAATGAAGTTTTTCCATTTTCGATTTTCAAAAAAATAATGGATGTGCTGTATCGTGCTTATCTTGTGCTGCGTTGTGATGTTAATATTTTTTTCAATTTCTTAAGTTTGTAAATTTTACGGATGAAATTTTTTGCAAACGTACGCAATTGAAAAAAATATTTGCAACACAGTACATCTATTATTTTTTTGAAAACAAAAAATGGCGGTGCTAACTTCATGCTTCGCAGAATGAATTTTTTGTTCTAAAATTTGCAACTTTGCGAATTTTAAAAAACAAATTCACGGTACAAATAGCACAAGCTGGGAACAATACAGCACAACCTTTATTTTTTTTGAAAATCGAAAATGGCGGTGCTAACTTCACGCACATCACTTGGTTTTAATAATTGGATTATCATATAGCTAAACTATTTACTTGAAGGCAAAATATAAAACTATGTGTAGAATTCGTCAGCCAAGCAACTGTCATGGACATACTGAAGTTAGGTATAATGACTTATAATACATAAATAAATAAACAAATACCTACATAACTCAATAAATACTTAATAATTATAATTACATAAGCATAAATACCTACAAACATGCATATTATATTATATTATATTATACTTAATATGTTTGTTTGATAACAAAATTTTTAAATTAAAAATAAAAGTACATAAGTAATACATAATTTATTTTTTAATATAAGAAATTTATGTTACACCCTATTATTAAGTCTGCGAAGCGGCAAATCAGCACGGGCAAATCAGCTAGGTAATGATTTAAAGTAAAGTATATGTATGCAGTACAAAGCTTGAGGTATCATATAGGTGGTGTTTGGGAGAAATATGATAGAAGTATCCAATTTCAAATTGGTCACCTTCAGCACGAATACCAACTTCAATTGATTTAGCTCCTTCGGCGCGAGTTTATTCAATTCCGCCATACGCTAAGTCCAATATGTATTGAGAATCAAATTTAAATTGAAATCATTATTCGAATACCTGCATGTTTTTTTTTTTGAAAATGTTTTTTGAAAACATGCAATTATTCAAAAAAAAAAAAATAAATACCTGAAGAAGAAAACCTTAAAATGAAAGTTAGTGAGAGAACCGTGTGAAGATTTGAATATAAATTTTAGATCCATCACGGAATATAATATATTAATTTTATATAGAATGCAAGTATCTCTGGTTTGCATATCATATTTCCCAAAATCTTTTTATTTGATCGCACACCTAGGGCTGGCAACGAGACGAGACCAGGCGAGACTTTTGTTAAGGTAGAACTATATTTGTTGGAACGCAGCGTACGCTGCCGTACGAAACCACACGAATACAAGTAATTCAATAGACGCACACATAATTACGTTTTGTTACGTTTCGTTCATTTTTGCTTTCGGAGGGGAAGAGCGCTCCTCGAGCGCACCTTACGGAAGAAAATTGACAGCTATATGTAAATTGTTGTAGTAAACTAGTCTCGAATCTCTCATGCATTATGGTTTACGTGTGCATTTGACGTTTCGAAGAAAAGAAATGTTTCGTTCGTTTATGACATTAGTTTCCGACAGCGTCCACCTATTATAGTTCGACCTTTAGTTTTAGCCTCGTTTCGGTCTCGTCAAAATCGAAAAATTTCAGTCTCGGTCTCGGTCTTGGTCTCGCCTAACCAAGTCTCGTCTCGAATTTAATTCAGAGCCATCCTTCAATGGATTTTGAAGTTCATGGCTTGACAGGACAGGTAGGCGATGAACTATTGACTTTTCGATTGGCTATCCGGAAGAACTGCTTGATTCGCAATACCAATAAACAAACAAACATGCCCAATTCGATTCTGAAGTTTTCTTATCATTCCTTGCGTTCGGGTGATAGTCAGATAGGCTATCTACCTATCCCAAAATTTTTCACATAGCTTGAGTTGTTGTTGCGTCAGCTGACATCAGAAGTTTTTTAACAAGGGATTACAACAACACAAACCTATCTGGATAGTTTTGGATAATTAGGCAAACGCGCCCATTGTATTTATGAAACAACACAGGCAACCGGCAAAAGTAAAATGTTTTAAATGGCGGAGACCAACATGGAGAAATTAATATTAAACTCGTATCTTCAATATCCTCGATTTTACTTTACTGGAACATTAAATGTCACCCAAAAGGTATAAAAATCCAATCGGAAAACCTTTTTTCTGCGGGAAAAGCAAAGTCTGAAAAATGAGCGATTTCTGTTCCAACGATGCATACGTATTTTTCTCTGGATTTTCGCAGTGCTGAGTATAAAACCATGTACATAATGTGGTTCGATATTTTAACGTGCATAGAATATTTTATATTTCGCAAATAAAAAACTTTTGAATATTATAAAAATTGAACATGAGTACCTACTAAAAAATAATTAAATAAAAAAATATTTCTTCTAACAAAAACCGAAACCAAACCACCGAGACCAGCGAGACTCTCGTACCAAAAATACGGTCTCGTCTCGGGTGCTTTTAAAGTAGTCTCGGTCTCGTTGCCAGCCCTACGCACACCCTCTAAAATTCAATTAGCGGTTTTCTTATTACAGTAATTTAAAAAAAAGTTGTAAAATGGCTTGTTTCTGGAATATTTCTAGAACAAATAATGGTATTGACTTCGGCCTGGTTTCATTCTATGCATAATGACGTTCTAAAAAATTGGTACAAGACTTTTTTTGAATTATATAATATCTATCGAATATCTTGAGAACACACAAAGATATTAACTTCGGGTTAATTTTATTTAATACACAAAGTTATATAAATCTTACTTAAATAATTTTCAAAAATAAAAAAAATAAATAACTATACACCAAATTCAAATTGTGTTGAAGAAAAGTCAAACTTTCTTATTTTCTTTAATAGCTATTTCGAAGTAAATTCGTATTTTGTTTGAGAAAAATTAATTTTAAAATAGAAATCAGAAAGTTCGTTAGCTCAATGTTTCAAAACAAAAGGGTGCCTTATTTTCTGAGTCACTAAAGGTTCTTCAATTTAATACAAATAAAACCTGAATTTTATTCAAATACCTATATTAGCCTTAATAAAAATAAAGACTCATAACTCCGTGAAAACAGCAGTCAAACAGACAATTCCAAATCTGCTGTATTTTCAATACCTTTTATACGGCTCACCAAGTCTCGAAAGCTCTAGATAGAAAGTATAAAATAACATTACTCAACTTCAAGCAAAAGTGTCTCTTGCGTAAAATGTGAACTTTATTAACTATTTCACTTACAAAAAACACTTTTACGCTCAAGCCATGGAACCAAAAAAAAATTATGGCATAGAAATCTAAGAAAATTGCTATTTCATTCGTATTTTTCCTTGAGGGATTGTTCTTTTCTGCACATTCATTCGGAGAAAGAGGGCCAACTCATTCTACCGCAATTACTCTTCTCTGTCTAAGCCAATGTAATGACAAATGATTCATCATCCATCAAGGGACAACCAACAAAAATAAAAAAAAAGTGGCAGCACACAAAAACTAAATCCTTTCGCTTTAGCTCGTTCAATATTCGTTCACAGTATATGTATATACATATAACTAACCTATATTACATATATATGAGATACGACACTCCGTCGAGTGCCATAGTCTACCTTATCCTCCCCAAGGATCCATTTCTCATATAGAAACCAAAATCCCTATAACAACAGGCTTTTTACGAGACATGTCAAGGGTTTTTTTTACGGAATGTAGGACACAAATTTTACTTCCGCTTGAAGGAATACTGCTCTACATAACTTTACCTATACAGCTACACTTTATACCTATACAATATGCTGAAATGGATAAGCATATAAAAGAACGGAAAATAAAACATTGAAGTAAAAGTTGAAAACTAACTAGGTATTAGGCACCCGTTATTCGCACAACACGACAATTTCAAACCAGAATCCTCCACGGGTTACTGATTTTATAAATGACGGTTGGGGAATGTAATGTACATATGTTTTGTTTTGGAAATATAATTCTTAAGAAAGCCAACTTTTCTGTTGAAATCAAAAGTTCAATAATATTTTTAATACCTATACTAAGGGGCCGCAGTTATAGCTATCATTGAAATTTATCATTGAAAATTTTTAATTTAAGATTTAGGGCACTTAAAAAGCAAAATCAGTCATTATTTTGATACCAATGTGAAGCAATTAATATTTATTGCGAAAAAAAAATTCGTTTGGGTCCAACCTTCCACATAATTTGACTTTCAATATTTCAATGATTGAACTAGATAGATAGATAGATAGATAGATAGATAGATAGATAGATAGATAGATAGATAGATAGATATAATTTTATTTCTTAAAATCATACAAAATCATTATGCGATAAACTATGCATATGAAATAAAGAAATATGAGTGACAAAGATATTTTTTATATAATAATATAAAAATAGTGTTATTGTCACAACTATAGGCAAAATAAAAAATTGGAATGGGTGGGGTGATCCATAAGATAAGAAATTTTCATATTTTTTAAACTATTAATAAGTAATACATTCAAAAATTGCATTAAAATTTACCTTTCATCAAAACATCAGGAACATCTAATTATTCAGAAATGCTTCGATGCTCTCAACATCAAAGCAAAGAAGCCATTTTTGTACATGTTTTATAAATAATGAATGAGAAGTAAGAACTCTGATAGAGTGTGGAAGCTTATTAAATAATCGACATGAAACCACATCATACAATTTACAAAATGCCGTTGTACGAAAAGACGGTATATGTAATTGATTTAAAAAATTTCCGCGAATGTTATAATTTGAAATTATTCTGAAATTAAGATTTCCCGATCTTTTGAAAAATTCATAGAGAACTTTGAAGCAGTATAAATGTCGAACTAAAAGAACCTTCAATTCCCTAAAAAGTGGAAAACTAGGTTAATAGCGAGGTTTTCGGCAAATTTCCTAAGAACAAACTTTTGCATTACCAAAGGGGGTTAAATGTTGTTGTAATAAGTGATCATTGAAATAAGAAAAGTTATTTCATGAGAAAAGTTGGCCAGAAATTAAATTTTTTTGTCCAGATATATTGATAATATAGCAATAAGCTTCATTTTGACATCAAAATAATCATAGATTTTGCACCCTAAACGTTTAAAACTGAATCATTAAAATGTTTAATGATGAATTTAAATGATAGCTATAACTGGCGCCTAATAGAATAGCCAAATTCCTGCACAGATTTATGACGAAAGTACCGGTAGGTAGCGGTGGCGTTGATACCTGTAGTTATTTCGACGCTTTAGTTTTTCTAAAGTATATTTATTGATGCACTTTTAGTTAATTTTATCGATTTTTATTCTATTTTCTGTGATGGCTACATATTTTTTACATGTAGAAAATGGCAACTGCTCATTACTTTGCAAGTAAGCATGCAGAAAATATTTGCCGATCCTTTGTTAAAGAAATCATTTGGAAAACAATAATCCCACCAAAAACATTTCATGTAAGTAAATAAGGTCGCCAAGACTCACACGCACATAACGCTTTCGATGTGAAAAAGTTATGAATAGTCAGCAGACGTCCCGCATTTTGCGGGATTGGCCGCAGTTCACATGGCTGTCCCACATCATCGATTGTCCAGCAAAATGTCCCGCGTTTACTTATTTGTCCCGCAAAGCCCCACAAAAAACCTAAATTGCCAAAACAACTTTTCAGTCACCCTGTAATAACATAACAAGTATTTCACAAATAGTGCCCTTGCAGCGTAGACCTTTTTTAATGGGATTTACCAATGGTAAAAAAATCTAATTTTTTTTGTCCAGATTTTTCAAAACACCGATTTTGATTTTACCAAATGTCATTTTTGGCGTTCCTGGTTTACAAGTCAAAATTAATGGGGTTTTCTTTTGGTAAATTCAGATTTCTGTCCGTAATTCGATTTTTTCGTGGCGAATAGAAAACCATTTCAGGTTGATTTTTTTTTGTCAAAATAAGTATAATTATATTCGTATCTTGTCACGGTAAAATTTACCGCGACAAAAGTCACTCTTTCAGTCGTTCCATTCCTTGTTCCTTCCTTTCAATTTTTTCATTTTTATACAGGTGTTTCTTTCAATATATTGAGAGAGAGAAGGGCAGCCATGGACCATCAGCCATTGGTTCACTCTCTCAATATTTTGAAGAGACAATATTCGTCGACGTCGATTTTGATAATTAACTACGAGTAAAAAATAAAAAATTTGATGGCACAACAGCTCATGAAGAACTAGGGCCTAGTGACTTACAACTCTCAACTATTCCTGTGTGCGTGTCTGCAGGAATGGAGGGGACCTACAGTTTATTGCTGAATCCGAACGGCTAACGAGTGGCACTTTTTATTGAAATCTGTAAGTTTCCAGAAAAACCCTTAGAGAGAAACACGTCCGTTTCAATGAAGAATAGTGAACAGAATAAAAATTTATTAAAAAACAATTGATAACAAAGTCGATAGGATATTATCAAACATTATAAAATAATTTCGACTAAGTGTTTATACTTTTACATTCAATTTCAACACTCCCACTGAATGTAATTTTCAAGTAAATTTGAGACCTATTTCATTAGCGCACAAATTATGCTTCTTGAAATCTAAAGGTTTTGTAAGAAAGTCTGCATTCATATCTGCTGTGCTTATGTATTTTAATTTTATTAATCCCTCATCAATTTTGTCACGGATGAAATGATGTCGGACGTCGATGTGTTTTGTACGGGGATGGTATGCGCTTGTTAATGCTAGACTTATTGCACCTTTATTGTCACAGTGAATAAGAATTGATTTCGGAGAACTTGGTATAAGCTCTGCTTCCAATCCTTTAAGCCATAAAGCTTCTTGAGTGGCTGAGAAAACGGCCATGTATTCAGCTTCGGTTGATGAGAGAGCAACAGTGGGCTGTTTTTAGTGTTCCAGGATATTGCTCCTCCACAAGATTTGAAGATGTAACCTGTAACTGATCGTCTGTCATCGCCATCGTTTGCCCAGTCAGCGTCACAATAACCAACCATGGTATTGTTTTTGTGTTTGGAGAATTCCAATTTAGTATCTGATGTCCCTTTCAAATAACGGAGAATACGCTTAACTGCTGTCCAATGAGGTTTTCCATAACAGTTATTAAATCTTGACACATTGCTTACAGCGAAACTAATATCTGGCCGAGATACCTGTGCAGCAAACATGATACTTCCTACTGCTTCCTGATATGGAATCTGCTTCATTTCATTTTTCTCTTCTTCTGTTTGTGGGCACATCAGTTTAGTCAATTTTTGGTTAGAATCCATGGGCGTACTTGCAGGATTACTATCATTCATATTGAAACGTGCTAATATGTCGTTGATGTATCTTTCCTGATCAATATAAATTGTTCCTTTTGAACGATCTCGTTGAATTTGTATGCCAAGGACAAATCGTGCTTCACCCATGTCTTTCATTTTAAAATTACTGTTGAGATACGATTTAAGTTTATTTTTGACATCAATATTTTTAGTAAATATTAAAAGATCGTCTACATATACTGCTACAATTATATAATTTGAATCTTCACCAGAAAAATAGACACACGGATCTATTTTTGATTTCTTTAGACCATATTTTAACAGAGCTGTATCCAGCTTTTGGTTCCACATTCGACTGGCTTGCTTCAATCCATATAACGATTTCTTTAAATGACATACTTTACCAGTATTATCAGAGAAACCTTCTGACTGCAGCATATAAATAGTGTCATTAAGATCTCCCTGAAGGAATGCAGTTACTGCATCCATTTGATCAATATCAAGGTCTAATTGGGCAGCTAAGGCAAACAGAAAACGAATGGTGCTATATCTCACTACTGGGGAAAAAGTTTCTTCATAATCAATCCCCTTTCTTTGAGCGCAACCCTTCACAACCAAACGGGCCTTATATACCTTGAAATCTTGCCTTCGCTATCACGTTTCGTTTTGAATACCCATTTGCAGTTGATAGCTCTTTTGTCGAAAGGCAAATCTACAAGGTCCCAGGTACGGTTTTCTTTTAAAGAGTCAATCTCTTCTTTCATTGCTTGCTGCCACAATGCGGAATCTGCTCTATCGAGAGCTTCTTTTAAAGTAAAAGGATCATGCAACTCACCTGTTGTCACTGAGTACGTTATGAATTTATCCCTTATTATTGGCTTCGGAGTACGTTGACTTTTTCTGGGAAGTTGAATTGAGGTTGCATTTTCCCTTGGTATGGAATCCTGAATGTTTATTTCTTCATTTGATTCACTCAGTACATTTACTGTTTCATTTGGTTGACTTGTCGAAATGACTGCTTCACTTGGTTGAATTGTCGAAATGTCATCATCTTCTTCCCCCACTGAATCATCACCGTCAATGAGAATTTCAGGAAAATAAAATGAATTATAATTTTCAATAACCTTCTTGGGGGTTATTTGCTCATCTTCAAAAAATATGACGTCTCTGCTCATGATGATTCTCTTCTTTATTGGATGATACAAACGAAAAATGTGGGAATCTTCACAATATCCTACAAAAATGCAAGCTTCAGATTTCGGATCCAACTTCGTACGCCGTTCTTTTGGAATATGAACCATGGCCTTGCATCCAAACGCACGCAAATGACTCATATCAGGTTTCTTTCCTGACCAAGCCTCTTCAGGAACCATTTCAAGTGATGAATTGCATGGTGAACGGTTTATTATATGCACTGCCGTTGAAACCGCTTCTGCCCAGAAACTTTTTGGCAAATTTGCATCTAGTAACATACATCTCGCTTTCTCGATAATAGTCCGGTTCATGCGCTCAAATAACCCATTATGTTCTGGTGTATACGGTGCTGATGTACGATGATATATTCCACTTTTGCGTAACAATTTTTGAAACGTTTTATTGCAGTATTCGGATCCGTTATCGGTATGTAAGACTTTAATGAATTTATTGCATTGATTTTCTACTAGGGCCTTAAATTCTATAAAACGAGCAAAGGTTTCGTCTTTTGATTGCAGAAAATAAACAAACATTTTCCTCGTAAAATCATCAACGAACACCAAAATATATCTAGCTCCTCCCATACTTCTGACATTCAATGGACCACACAAATCAGAATGAATTACCTGTAGTACTTCTGTTGCCCTAGGTCCTGTGTGATTGAATGGAAATCGACATTGTTTTCCTTTGAGACAGACTTCACAGTTCCATTTATCGAGTATAGGAAATTTTTTATTGGATCCAAGCCGATCGCTCAACATTCGTACACTTGCCATGTTAAGATGTCCCAACCTTCTGTGCCATAGATTGTAGTCTGATTCTGAATTCTTTGCTATAAAACATCGATCTTGCCCTGGTTTGTCTAACTTAAAAAGTTCACCATCAAGAGAAGCTGTAGCAATCAATTGTTTCTTAGAATTATAAATTCTACAACCATTAGCGTCGAAAACAACTTTGTTGTTTTTGCTAACCATTTGACTAACTGACAAAAGAGTTGCGCATAGCCCTGGGATACATAAAACATTCTCTACTTTTATCTTGTCATTATGAGCAGCAATTGGCAAATACACATTCCCAGTACTCTGTACATTCAAACGCATGTTGTTAGCGACCACGACTTCACTTTTAGCAGGTTGACTAACATCTGACAACAAGTTTGGATCTGTACACATATGAGCAGATGCTCCGGAGTCAATGTACCATTCATCAGGTTGCACTGAGGAGACAGCAAAAGATGTGTACAAAACATTTGAAGTACCTTGAACTCTCTTGTTGGTCCGTTGCTTCGATGGACAGTCTCTAGCAAAATGCCCATAATTATTGCACTGGAAGCACCTAGGTCCTGTGTTGCCACCATTGCCGTTACCACTAGTTCCAATTTTGTTGTTGAAGTTCTTCTTTTTTGTTTGTTTTCTTGACCCACTGCGCCCATAAAAAGCAACCGTATCTGCTACATCTTCTGATGTTTTCACATCTTGAAGGATCTTGGTCTTTATTGCATCACCAGTAATAGCTACGCCAGAGCTTTCTATGCCCATGATCATAGGTTTATATTCATCAGATAAGCCTGCGAGCAAAATTGTTCCAACCCATTCCTCACTTACTGTTAATCCAACGCCGTTGAGTTTATGAGCTGTAGTGATTACGGAATTTACATAATCTTCCACAAATGAACAATTTTCTAGTCTCGTTGTTATTAATTTCTTAAGTAGTCCTACTCTGCGTGTTAACCCATTGTCCTGGAAAGCCCTCTGCAAACTATCCCATGCTTCCTTCGCCGTTTTAGTTGATTGTATATGAACGAAATTAACAGGATCAACCAGCAATATAATTTTCGATCTAGCCCTTGCCACTTTCTTCAAGTCTTTCTCGCCTTCAGATAGAACACATGTCCACAAGTCTTCCAGCTCTAAATAAGCTTGAACAGAAAATTTCCAAGAATCGTAATTCTCACGACCCTTTAACTTTTCTATTGAAGGCATTCCGTTGTGAGCCATTTTAAATTTTCGGTTGAAAAGAAAAAATCGGTTTTATTTGAAAATAAAAAATTTCTTCTCAAAAAATTATTCTTCAGAATATGTGTTTTCTTTATTAAGCCTTTTTGCGTCCTTCTGGGCCCATAACCTATTGAAATCTGTAAGTTTCCAGAAAAACCCTTAGAGAGAAACACGTCCGTTTCAATGAAGAATAGTGAACAGAATAAAAATTTATTAAAAAACAATTGATAACAAAGTCGATAGGATATTATCAAACATTATAAAATAATTTCGACTAAGTGTTTATACTTTTACATTCAATTTCAACACTTTTCTGTGACAGGAGATACTCTTGGAGGATTCGTCAATTCCTCGCAAGAGGCAGTAGCCGTTTTAACATTGAAAATGTTTATAGGATCGTTTTGACAGAGTTGTGGTGTTACTAAAATGATTAAATGAAATAAATTCAATAAATTCAATAAATCAGAAATGAACTCCAGCGTATAGGGGCATCACAACGAAATTTTTGGTTGGTGTTACTAAAGAAATGACCGAAATGATTGAAATGAACACATGAATTTAGAATATGAAAAATGAACTCCAGCGTATAGGGAGACAACTATCAAATTTTTGGTTGGTTTACTAAAACATTACTAGAATGATAAAAATAAACAAACGAACACAAGCGATGAATTATGGCTGGCGTAGGTATACGGGGAAAAAACGAAGAAAGAAAAGTATTGTTCGTCGTCAACAGGCAAGCTTCAGTGGAGAATGGTCATGAAGAATATTCAAAAAGAGAAAAAAAAAACAACAACAAGTACAAGGTATTCAGAAGAAGACAAATGAACAGACAAGGCAACCAACAAAAGTGGATAGGTAAGGTATTCTGCCAGATTTTTGTATGTTGTATATGTGTGTATGTATCTACATAGTTATGGAGGTAGGTAGGTTGTGATTTTGTGAAAATGATAATGATAGGTATTTATTTTTATTTCATACAGAATACAATGCGGTCTTATAAGAAAGGCCACTGATGCAGATGAGTGTGCAAGCAGGAGTAGAGATTGCTTGAAATCGATATACATACATATGTAATATGTAGGACAACAAAAAATATTCCAGAGCATGTTTTTTTCTAGCAACACTATTAAGACGAAATTAGATTAGAAATTAGAAATTAGAAATTATAAGAAATATACTGTCTTTCAAATGCCATGTTTCGTCGAAAATGCATATTTTCTTTTATATATACGTTTAACGTGCATATTTTGCCGTATTTTTGTATATTTTTCATTAAAATCATAACTTGTACAGTGTCTTTTAATGCTTATTCAATAAATAATAAAGGTCTATGGGGTAGGCATTACCAAAAAATTAAAACATAACTTCAGGTAATGGCGAAAAAATTGGCTTCAAGGAAATTTGGGTTGGAGTTTTTGTTTTTTTAAATTAACCTATTTTTGAGTTGGTTAAATCGACTCGAACGATTTCATTCAATTTTGTAATCAAGTGCTTCTAAATATTTTAAGGCCGTGTGTGAATTGAATTAAAATTTCGAATAAATTTTATCCGAAATTAAATTTTGAAGTTTGTACGTACACATACCTACAGATTCACCTCACTAGTGTTAAAAATTAAATTAATCTTCGGACTTCGGATAAAATTTAACGCGATTTTATTCCAATTCGCACACGACTTTAACAATAGGTATAAATAGCTTTTGAAAATTTAGAAAATATTAACCCAAAAGTAAAAAAGTCATGTTCCCAGTAATTCTGACTTTTTAACATTTCTTTCGTTAAAAGGTACCAAAATTTTTGTTAGCCACGAGAGCAAGCTCGTGGGACTCACTGGTGTAAATTTTGTTTTTTATTTTTGATATAATTAATGTTTTAAATAAACCCATGTAGATGAATTTAAACGATTCATCATTATAAAAAAAAATGCATGTAGTACCTATTCCAAATAGGTTTTAATGGCTTTTAGCCTCAGCAAATTGACGTTATGTTTGACAATCTCACTTGTACACTACATATTTTTTTTTTTGTTTTTAGATTTAACGTGTATAAAGCTAGCATATACACATTGTCATTAGCATAATCAATTAATACCATATCTAGAATTTTTGCTCCTTTTGTGCTATTTATGTGTGAAAGTCTCGATTTTTGTGGTATCATAGTATTTGTTTTATGTAAATCTATGCTACCTTAATATTAAGCTAGCAAAACTTCTAAACTGCTCAACATAATCAATTGAAATAAAAACTAGAATTTTGTGCTATTTGTGTGCTATTATTCAGCCCTATTCTGCTAAACATTCACGTGAAAGCTTGTATTCTGCTATCCGTCGGAAGGAAATAATTACTCCAAATTCTGTATAAATTTCGATAAAAACTGGATTTAAACAATTAGATTTTTTAAAGAATTTCAATACTAAATATCAGTTAAGATTTGCACTCTAAAGATTGAAGATTTAAAGAAATAATTTAAGGTAAATTAAATGAAACTTTCACGTGAATCGAAAGTTTCGATCGGATCGAATAGCAGAATAGGGCTGGTTGTGTGGCAGTCCCGATTTTTGTAGCGAAACTTCTAAGGCCGCCCAACGTAATCAATTGGGCTAGAATATTTTTTTTGTATGTTCTGCTAGTTTTATATGCATAAAAAAAACTATGCTAACACAAAAATCGGGACTTCCGCACAAAATAGCACGAAAAGAGCACAAAATTTTAGTTTTTATTTCATCTGATTATGCTAAGTGGTTTAGAAGTGTTGCTAGCTTAATATTAAGGTAACATATAGATTTACATAAAACAAAAACTATGCTAGCACAAAAAGCGAGACTTTTACAAAAAATAGCACAAAAAGGGCACACAATTCTAGTTATGGTTTCAATTGATTATGCTAATGTGTATTGTATATGCTAGCCTTATAGACGTTTAGATTTATGTCGTTCTTTTTAGTGCAGTTTTTAAAAATACATTACATAGGTAAACATACCTGCATAGAATATATTTTTACAGGCAATATTGAGCATATTTTTAGGGCATATGTATAATCATTTTTTTTTTGAGCATATAATTACTTGTTAAGGGCATATATGTAATTGATTTTTAAGGGCATAGTTATAAGCGCTTAAAACTATTTTTAGGGCATATTTTTGTTTGCCCTAATAGGTATGTGAATTTTGATATCAGATTAAAAACAAACAATTTTTTTGGTTGAATAGAAAAGTATGATGGTGTTAGTTAAAGAAAATTAACAAGATTTATTTTTTGCCAAATGGAAAGTGACATTAAATACCTACACCAAGAAACTTCAGAACTTATAATGGTGCCTGAAACATCTTATTACGTTTTAATTAATTTGTAAAGATTAGTCATGTGTTTTTTTTATCTAGAAAAAATAAAGTCATTTTCAATGTCCCCATGGTTACTCTATGAGTGAAATCTGTAAATTTTTTTCTTTTAAATAAATAGGTGGCGAGGCTGGGGATCGAACCTTAGACTTCCGGCATGACAGTCCGGCTACTACAATTAACTACGAGTACCTTAATGGTAACGTACAGACGGGCGGTCAGATCCAAGGAAGGTTGAGATTTAATCCCCCAAACAAAACTGAACATTAAGTGACAGATAGTTGGTTTAGTCACGGCGAAATCTGTAAAATAGCACGGGTAACACTTGGTCCCCGATTGCTGAAGTTACTCCTGGTTGGGCAGCGTGCCCATATTCTTATTTTATATTGTAAAAGATGGAACGTTAAGTGCTAGTCCTTATTTCTCCCAAATCTGCGCAAAATCCCAACAATTCAAAATAAATCATCGAGATAGGGAAATACTTTAAAAGGAAATTTAATAAAGTCAAAAGAATTTTGTTAATTTTTCAAAAAAAAAAAAAAGGTGTTGAAAATCTAGAAAGGGATTGGGGATTGGTGGAGAGCTAAGTCGCAGGAAAAATTAAAAATTCAGGAAAGGAGGAATTGGCAGTATAAAAGCAAAATTGTGTCATTTTCTTGCGGTACAAATTTTCTTTTCAAGACTTAATAAAAGTCTATTAATAATCGTTTGGTTTTTGCTTGCGTTAATTTTTCTTCCGAGAAAGCAGAACTCGCGACCCGTTAGTAAAGTTTTTGTGTCTTTCGGGACAAAGCCTTAACGGTCCATCTTCTAACTTCATATAAATTCTTTGTCTCTTTGTTCAAAAGATTTTGGGTTTTAGCCCTACTTCATTGCAAGGTTTCCAAGCAAATTATTTTAAAATCAATACCTTCATATTTTCAGTTACGCACCTGTGGCAAGTCAATTTAATTAATTGTATTGATCAATTACTTCGATAACTCCTTTTTTTACCATAGTAATAAAAAAGGAGTTAAAAAGTGAACCCACCCCTTGTATGGCAGCACTTTTTATTTGCTGCCTGTTTCATTTTTTTTTTAAATTCGCTTTCTTGCCTTTCTGTTTTGACAGTTCGGCTTCAGCTAGTTTTTTTAACATTGAAAATGTTTATAGGATCGTTTTGACAGAGTTGTGGTGTTACTAAAATGATTAAATGAAATAAATTCAATAAATCAGAAATGAACTCCAGCGTATAGGGCATCACAACGAAATTTTTGGTTGGTGTTACTAAAGAAATGACCCAAATGATTGAAATGAACACATGAATTTAGAATATGAAAAATGAACTCCAGCGTATAGGAGGACAACTATCAAATTTTTGGTTGGGGTTACTAAAACATCACTAGAATGATAAAAATAAACAAACGAACACAAGCGATGAATTACAGCAGGCGTAGGCAATAGGTATACGGGGAAAAAAACGAAGAAAGAAAAGTATTGTTCGTCGTCAACGGGCAAGCTTCAGTGGAGAATGGTCATGAAGTATATTCAAAAAGAAAAAAAAACAACAACAAGGTATTCAGAAGAAGACAAATGAACAAACAAGGCAACCAACAAAAGTGGATAGGTATTCTGCCAGATTTTTGTATGATGTAGGTATATATATGTGTGTATGCAAGTTAAGGCACGACTTGCCTATCATCATCATATGATGAAATAGCTGACATATCATCAGCGAAGATAACTTAAAATATCAAATAGCCAGGAAACGGCACATCCGCCACAATGCAGTAAACAACACCTGCTACATGTAAACATTAAGCAAGACAGAACTTGTCATAAATAGAATACTCCAGATACAAAAGATGACATCATCCACTCCCGTTGCAGAATTTAATATTAAATATCTTTAAGAATAAAATTGTATCTTAGGATGACTCTTGATTCAGAGATCGAAGCGACAACTCTTGATTCAGAGATCGAAGCGATCGGGTGTAAATAAAGTTGTCTTTTTAAAAATAAATTTGCATAAAGCAAATTATTAATTGGCGACCGTGACAGGACAACCAATATTAGTAACCAGAAAATACAAAGTATGGTAATATTGTGTTGTATCGCGAGTGAAGTGAAATTAAATTAACATTTAATACTTCAGTGCGCTCAAAACTAAAAAATAAGTATCCTTCTAAGAAAGGAGAAAAAATTTTAAAAATTTAAAAAGTATCCAAATATTGGAGAAAATATAAAAATTTAAAAAGTATCCTAAGTAAATAGGAGAAAAATATAAAAATAAAAAGTATCCTAAAAAAATAGGAGAAAATAAAAAGTGTTTTTGTGAAGAAAAATAAGAAGAATAATAATAAGAATAATTCTTCTGTGTAACATAATTGATGAAATAAAAATTTTATGAAAAAATTTGTGCCAAAATAAATACCTAAATATATTCTCAACAATAAGAAAGACTAAAAAATTTAATCGAAAGAAAAAATATGTGTTAAAAAAAGGGGAACAGAACTGTAAAAATATTAATTTTATATAAAAAGTAAAGAAAATTAAAAAGGTTTTCAAAGAAACAAGTGAAGACATTATAAATAATAATTTGAGTGAAGACAATAAAAAACTGAAATAAACAATAATCAATGAAAAAAAAAAGCAAGCGGATTAAAAGGCATCAGCAGACAGCAGTATCAACATTATCAACAATATCAACAGCATCAGCATCAGAAAAATATTATAGTAAGAAAATATTTTTAGAACATTTTAATATCTTTTATATATTTCTACTTTTACATATTCAATTAAAAAAAAGTTTTTGATATCAGAAGAAAAATTAAGAATAATTTTAATTTGATTTAAATTAAATATAAAAATAAAACAACAAGAATAATTTTAATTTGATTAAAAAAGAATCTAAAAAAAATAAAAATTAAGAATTAAAAAAAAATTGTAAAACAATTAAATCTTTAATCTTAACACGCTGGAAAATCTATTAAAAGAATTTAAAAAATTAAATTTAAAAATGCCAAACGCTACAGAAGAATTGGTAGCTAGGCTTGTGGCCGCAAACACAGCCTCACTTCAAGCAGAAATTGCTGCTTTGAAATCAAATTTACAAGCAATAACAAATACTTCTCTAGTTACTGAGTATAAAACTCAGATAATAGATGAATCCATTAATTGTTCTGAAACATTAGATGTTATAAAATCTTTACCAGATTTTACAGGAAACTTAGGTGCATATGTTAGCTGGCGAGAAGCAGCTCATAATTCAATGTCATTATATAATAAAGGCAGCCGTAGATATTTTGCTGCATTAACAATTTTTAGAAATAAAATTACACAAGGTGCAAATGATATTTTAACAAATCATGGAACAGTTTTAAACTTTGAAGCAATAATTGCTAGGTTAGATTTTGCTTACGCAGATAAGCGACCGGTTCATATTATTGAACAAGAAATGAGTGTATTACGTCAAGGTAATACAGACCTAATTGATTATTATAATTTGGTTAATGAAAAATTAACATTATTAATAAATAAAACCATAATGACTTATGGAACAGACTCTGACTTAACTAAAGAACTTAATCAAGCAAACAGACGCAATGCTCTTAGAATCTTTATTACTGGGCTTAACGCTCCATTATCAAACATATTATTTTCTTTGTCACCCGAAGACTTACCTTCAGCTTTAGCAAAAGCGCAAGAGTTAGAATCAAATAATTTACGAGCTAGTTTTGCATTACAATTTAATCAATCAAACAATATGACACAATCAGGTCATCATCATCATAAAAATAATCTTAGATTTCCTGCACGGAATCACAATCAACAAAATAACCACAAAAATAAATACACTAAACCAGAACCAATGGAATTAGGAAGTTCGGCTCATAGGCCTATTACATATAACGAACAAAAGAAGTTCGATAACGAAAAAAGAAAGTTTAACCCTTTTGCACAAAATAATAATATAAATAATAACAGAAAATATGCTCACCCGCATTATCATAATAATTATAAAAAACAACAAAATGTTGATAAAAGACAATATGAAAGTGCACAACATAGTGCTCAACCTCCAGTAAAAGTTGAACGTGTCAATAATTTAAATGAAGAAGCTTTTTTAGGAGAGCGCCAAGACTACCCTTCATATTCAGGGACGGTCCACATAACAGAAAATTAAAAATCCTTATTGATACAGGAGCTACAAGTTGTTATTGTAGTCCAAACGTACTTAATTATAGACAGGAACTAGTTATAAAAAAAAGAGTAAGAACGATCAATGGATCGACAATAATAACACATTATTATGAAGTGTTAATCTTTGATAAAATTGTAAGATTTTATGAAATAAAAAATTTAGACGCAGATTTATTGATAGGCTGTAATTTATTAAAACATGCAGGAGTAAAAATTGATTTTGAAAATAAAATCTTAAGATATAGAAATAAAAGTGAGAATATATATATTCCCGAGGAGGAATGCAATAAAATAATTAATGTAAAAGGCACATTAGATCGAGAAGAATTAATTGAGAGAATAAAGAAAAGAGTGAATGAAATACACTCTAATATAAATCTGAATTTACCTTTCAGAACAGATATAAAGGCAGAAATACGTACAACGGTTGAAACTCCTATATGGAGTAAACAGTATCCATATCCATTATCTGCCAATAGTTTCATTAATAAAGAAATAAATAGAATGATAAAAGATGGTATAGTTAGACCATCAAAAAGTCCATATAACTCACCAGTGTGGGTTGTTCCAAAAAAAGGAATAAATGAAGACGGTTCTCCAAAGATGAGACTCGTCATTGATTATAAAAAATTAAATGAAAATACAGTATCGGATAAATATCCTATACCAGATACAAATGTTATCTTATCAAATTTAGGAAAGGCTAAGTATTTTTCGACTATTGATTTAGAATCAGGATTTCATCAAATCAAAATGAAATCAGAAGATGTAGAGAAAACATCATTTTCAGTAAATAACGGTAAATATGAATTTTTAAGAATGCCGTTTGGATTAAAGAATGCACCAAGCATATTCCAAAGAGCTATGGATGACATTCTACGCGAATTTATCGGAAAAATATGTCATGTTTACATTGATGACATAATTGTCTTTTCAAATAGCTTAGACGAACACGAAAAACATTTAAATACGATTATAAAAGTTTTGAAAAATGCTAATATGAAAATATCATTAGAAAAATCGGTTTTCTACAAAACAGAAGTAGAATTTTTAGGATATGTTGTAGGTCAAAATATAATTAAAACTGACCCAAAGAAAATCGAAACTATACAAAATTTTCCAATTCCGAAAACATTAAGACAATTAAGAAGTTATCTTGGTCTTACAGGTTATTATAGAAAGTTTATTAAAGATTATGCAAAAATAACCAAACCTTTGACAAAATATTTGACGGGAGAAAATGGAAAAGTATCCCAATACATTTCAAAGAAAATAGATATTAATCTAGATCAAAAAGGAATTGAGGCATTTAATGAATTAAAAAAGCATTTAATTAATCAAGTAGAATTGGCACAGCCAAACTTTGAGAAAAAGTTCGTGTTAACAACGGACGCATCAAATGACGCAATAGGTGGAGTATTATCACAAGATGATAAACCTATTACATTTATTTCAAAGACATTAACAAAAACTGAAAGAAATTATGCGACTAATGAAAAAGAACTTTACGCCATTGTATGGGCATTAAAGAATTTAAGAAATTATCTTTATGGAGTCACAAATTTAGAAATACATACTGACCATCAACCCTTAACTTATGCAGTTTCCCCACGAAACCCAAACTCTAAAATGAAAAGATGGCATTCAATTATAGAGGAGTACGCTCCTAAAATCATATATAAATCAGGTAAAACCAATGTAGTAGCGGATGCTCTCTCAAGGCAAAACTTGAATAATTTAACTGATAAATCCTCTACAGATGCAACTGTACATTCAGCAGAAAGTAGCGATAATGTTACTATAAAAGAAACGAATAAACCTTTAAACGATTTTAGGCAACAAATTTTATTAGCCAGAAATAAATTTACAATTCATGAAAAAAATCAAGTTTTTGAAAATAAAACGCGACATATTATTGAGTATGATACTCCAGAAAATTTAGTAACTATTCTAAAAGAATATTTAAGACCAGGAATTGTAGCAATACATTGCACACCTGAAGATCTCTATGATATTAAAGAAAAAATTTTACAAACTTTCAGTAATAAATTTTTGTATACTAAAATATTCCCAATTGACGTCCCAAATAAAGACGATCAAGTTGCTATTGTGGAACAAACACATACTAGAGCACATAGAAATTACAGGGAAAATCTCAAACAAATATATAAATCATATTATTGGCCTGAAATGAGGAAACATTTTAAAGAATTTGTTAGAAATTGCGAAGTCTGCAATAAAAGTAAATATGATCGACATCCCCAGAAGATACCAATTGGAGAGGCTCCAATTCCAAAGAAAGAGGGGGAGCAAATACATTTAGATATATTCTTCGCCCAAAAATTAAAATTTTTAACTTGCATAGATGTCTATTCAAAATTCTTAGTACTTAAACTAATAGACGACAGAACAAATTTAGATGAAAAAGTCTTAGAACTTTTACAAAGCTTTCCAGAAGCAAAAAAGTTATGTGTCGATAACGAACCAGGATTCTCTACTCCACAGTTTAAATCCTTAATGCAAAGATTAAACATAGAAATATTCTTTTGTGATCCGAAACACAGTACTACCAATGGACAGATAGAAAGAGTTCATTCTACTCTTATATAAATATCAAGATGTTTAAAAGAAGAATTTTATTTAATTAGTGATTTAGAATCTATATACAGAGCTGCACAACAATACAATAAGACAATTCATTCAGTCACAAATAAAAAACCATTCGAAGTATTATTTAATAAAATACCATGTATAGATTTACATTCAAAACTTCGATTAGCGCAGCAAAAAATGTTGAATACACATAATAAGAATAGAAACGTTAAAGATTATAAACCAAATGATATAATATATGAAAAAATCATAGGAGTTAGAAATAAACTTCAACCAAGGTTTAGAAAACAAAAAGTTAAAGAAGACTTAGGAAATAAAATAAGAATATTCAAAAAAGATAGAATAGTGCATAAAGATAATATAAAAACTTAAACATTTTACAATTTCAGAAAATGGAAAACATACAAGTTATTATAATTTTACTGTCAACCCTAAGTTGTTATCGAGCTGACATAGTTGACTATACACAAGAAAATTATTTACTACTAGAAAACGGTAATACAGCAATATATAATGATTACGGAACTATTTTCCATGTTACACATCTTACTTATTTTGAAAAAGTATTACAAGATACCGAAGCTGAAATAAATTCAAATTATTTTAAAAATACATTAAATGACAATGAAGATGCATTAGATCCTAACAAGGATATAGATATAACTATAATTAAATCACTTTTAGGACAACTGAAATTAACTAAAAGGTATAGAAGAGGTATTAATGAAATAGGAACAGTATGGAAGTGGATTTCAGGTTCACCTGACCACGATGATAAAGTGTTAATAGAAAATAAATTATCAGAATTAGTTCAGAATAATAATAAACAATTTGTAACCAATTCGCAAATATTTGATGCAATTAAAAAATTATCTGAAAATTTACATAAAATTGAAAGTGATTCAGAATTAAAATTAGCTAGAGAAAGGAATAGATTAATTCTCATTGAGCTACAAAATATTATTCAAACAATAGCTTTGGCAAAAACCGGAACTTTAAACCCGGCAATATTAAACTTAAATGATATAAAAGAAATAACGAAACATGAACATGGTACTATGACCATAACCGATTTAATAGATGTTTCAAAATTTAAAATTATACAAAATGAAGATGTAATTGTTGTATTTATAAAATATCCAATTATTAATAAAAATTGTAAATTATTCGAAACTAGAGCAATATGCCAATCAGATGGAAAACTTGTAATTGATAAAGAAATTGCAAAATGTAATAATGAATTTATAAATGTAAAAAATTGTAAAATAGAATTAAGATATACATTTTGTAAACTATCAAATAATGAATCATGTTTATCTGAATTGTTAAATAATAAGAAAGCAAAATGTAACAAAATTAAAGAAAAGAATTTAAAGTTAGAAGTAATTAAAGACGGAGCTATACTTTTAACGGGAAAACATATAGTGGATAACGCAACAATCAATGGTGTATACCTAATAAACTTTGAAAATACGACAGTTATCGATGGAACAACATATGAAAATCCAACATATATGATCCAAAACTATCTCAAAACATATACTATAGATAGATACGAAGTGGACAACTATTTTGAATCCATAGATGAAAACTTAAAATTTGAAAACATAAATCTATTAGAAACATTACAAGAAGAAGCATCAAACAGTCCCATAATTACGTCATTGACAATATTGACAATAATAATTGCTTCAGCATTATGTTTAATATATTACTTTAAGATGAAATCATCTAAAAAAAGAAATTCAATAGAACTGGAGGAAATGCGTTTCAGTAATCTTTTAAAACGCGTAGAAGAATTAACAGAAGAAGCGGGACGTTCTTCTTAAAGAAAGAGGGGAGTTAAGGCACGACTTGCCTATCATCATCATATGATGAAATAGCTGACATATCATCAGCGAAGATAACTTAAAATATCAAATAGCCAGGAAACGGCACATCCGCCACAATGCAGTAAACAACACCTGCTACATGTAAACATTAAGCAAGACAGAACTTGTCATAAATAGAATACTCCAGATACAAAAGATGACATCATCCACTCCCGTTGCAGAATTTAATATTAAATATCTTTAAGAATAAAATTGTATCTTAGGATGACTCTTGATTCAGAGATCGAAGCGACAACTCTTGATTCAGAGATCGAAGCGATCGGGTGTAAATAAAGTTGTCTTTTTAAAAATAAATTTGCATAAAGCAAATTATTAATTTGCATAGTTATGGAGGTAGGTAGGTTGTGATTTTGTGAAAATAAAAAAGATAGGTATTTATTTTTATTCCATACAGAATACAATCCGGTCTTATAAGAAAGGCCAGTGATGCAGTTGAGTGTGCAAGCAGGGGTAGAGATTGCTTGAAATCGATATTACCTATGTAATATGTAGGACAACCAAAAATATGCCAGAGCATGTTTTTTTCTAGCAACACCATTAAGACGAGATTAGATTAAAATCAGTTTTATAAGAAATACTGTCTTTCAAGCGCCATGTTTCGTCGAAAATGCATACCTACTTTTTGTATATATACGTTTAACGTGCGCATATTTTGCCGTATTTTTGTATATTTTTCATTAAAATCATAACTTGTACAGTGTCTTCTAATGTTTATTCAATAAATAATAAAGGTCTGGGGTAGGCATTACCAAAAAATTTAAACATAACTTCAGGTTATGGCGAAAAAATTGGCATTAAGGAAATTTGGGTTGGAGTTTTTGTTTTTTTTATTCGACTCGAACAATTTTATTCAATTTTGCAATTTAGTGCTTCTAAATATTTTAAGGCCGTGTATGAATTACATTAAAATTTCGAATAAATTTTATTCGAAATTAAAATTTAGTATATAGTTTTAGTTTTATGTAAATCTATATGCTACCTTAATATATTAAGCTAGCAAAACTTCTAAACTGCTCAACATAATCAATTGAAATAAAAACTAGAACTTTGTGCTTTTTGTGTGCTATTATTGTGTGGCTGTCCCGATTTTTGTAGCAAAACTTCTAAACCGCCCAGCATAATCAATTGAAAGAAAAACTAAAATTTGGTGCTATTTTTGTGCTATTATTGTGTGGCAGTTCCGATTTTTGTGCTAGCATAGTTTTGTTTTATGTTTTGCTACAAAAAAACTATGCAAATACAAAAATCGGGACTTCCGCCCAAAATAGCACGAAAAGAGCACAAAATTTTAATTTTTATTTCATCTGATTATGCTAAGCGTTTTAGAATTTTTGTTAGCTTAATACTAAAGTACCATCTAGATTTACATAAAACAAAAACTATGATAGCACAAAATTCTAGTTATGGTTTCAATTGATTATGCTAATGTGTATTGTATATGCTAGCTTTATAGACGTTTAGATGTATGTCGTTCTTTTTAATCCAGTTTTTAAAAATACATTACATAGGTATACATACCTACATAGAATATATTTTTACAAGCAATAATGAGCATATTTTTAGGGCCCTAATCATTTTTTTTTGAGCATATAATTACTTGTTAAGGGCATATATATGTAATTGATTTTTAAGGGCATAATTATAAGCGCTTAAAACTGTTTTTAGGGCATATTTTTGTTTGCCCTAATAGGTATGTGAGTTTTGATATCAGATTAAAAAAAATAGAAAAGTACGATGGGGTTAGTTAAAGAAAATTAACAAGATTTATTTTTTGCCAAATGGAAAGTGACATTAAATACCTACACCTAGAAACTTCAAAACTTATAATGGTGTTTGATACAGCTTATTACGTTTTAATTTAGCCAGTTCAGGTTTCTCAAGCTTACTGATATCTCAAAGATCTCAGCAATCTCAGAGATCTGAGCAATCTCAGAAATCTGAACGTAATTCCTCAGTGAGATTCTTCACTTTTGCTGTCAATAAACTGAGACTGATAGTTTTTGGATTCGCTTGCTCAATTATTTTTTGTCGCAGTTGATTAATTAATAAAAAAGAGATGGAAATTGATTTTGACTTCTAGGGGAAAAATTTTGTTCAGGTTTCTCCTTCTGCTCAGTGGAGCTGACGGAGCTTGCTCAGTGATATCTCAGTGAGATCTTAGAAACGTGAAATGGCTAATTAATTTGTAAAGATTGTAAAGATTAGTCATGTTTTTTGTTTATCTAGCAAAATAAAGTCATTTTCAATGTCCCCATGGTTACTCTATGAGTGAAATCTGTAAATTTTTTTTGTTGAACGAAAATTTGTTTCTCGTGTGCCAGTCTTCGCGCTTTATTTAATTTAGTTTTCTTTTTTATTGTTTTCTTACATCCGCGAATAAAAAGTGCAACAATCTGTAGAGCTGCTAGTGGTCAAACTAATAGCTGTCAATTGCACTTGTGTTTATAGTTGTGTTAGTAAAAAGATATCTGCCGCAAACCTCAGATCTATGCTAAATTGATTTATTTTTCGAAAAAAAAATCATTTTTGTTTGCCTATTGGAAGACGAAAAATGTCAAAATCGGTGTGATGCCACGCCCCCTGAATGATAAATTTAAAATTTTAATTTTAAGCGAAAAGCGCTTGAATTTTTTCCTGTAAAAAGGGAGTAGTGCCGAGAACTTGGCTGGGCACTACCGTGCCCTTTGATTTCAAAGTCAAAATTTTTGAAAAATATTGTGGTTTATTTTAATTTCTCAAAAACTATTCATTTAAAGAACTTGATTAAAAAGCAGATACATACAAGAATTCAATATTTTCTTTCAAAAAAGATTTAGCATATCGTTGTATGTAACTTTCTTTAATTTTTTCCCATTTGATGTCAAATTGCCCCTTCCCCCCACAGGTGGTGGAGATAGAGTTTTTGGTCATACAATTTTTTTTTAGAATGATCCCAGGAATCATCCCCTTAAATATAAAGCACGAATTAGGGCACTTAAAATTTTGAAGATTGGTTTAACATTAAGCGGGATTTTAGGAAAAAAAAATTCGGCAAGGTTACACGCTGTATTTGAGAATAATATAATGATCGATCACTCTGAACTCCGGATCCGGATTTGTTTTTATTTTGTTATTTAATTTCAAATGCTTTTTTTGGTGTTTAAATGTCAAAATTTTTTAAGAGAATGATTTGTGCTTTCAAAATAAAAAAGAAAAAATAATACTAATGTCGAATTCCTTTTACCAAAAAAATTCGATTTTTTTTCTAAACAGCATCCATTTTTTTCTTTCAATACAAGGAATTTGTCCAGAAAAGTCGATTTTTTCTTCTGAACAAATCGATTTTTTTTTTAAAAGGAATTCGACATTAATTACCTGTTTTTGTGAAAAAAATAATACCAAAGTAAAAAAGAAACAATCTAAAATTGACAATAAATGTCAATCCTGTATTTATTTTTTCATTAGGCCTTACAAAATTATGTTTTCTGCATTTGAAAAATTTTTCTTTTCTTCTAAGTCAGCAGCGATTCTGAAAGATGTGGGCAAATCTATCAGGAAAAACTCCCAGTATTAGGACAGATTCAATTCATGAACAGCCAACATTACCGTCGCGTCACATTCACGTCCGCTGCTGTGTGTCAACGGACCTTAGCCGCAAGGGAAACTGTTAAAGAAAAACCTGACATTGACAAATTAGTTTTTTGAAAAGTGTGTATCTTCATAAGTTAGGTATATACATACAGATTATACCTAGTTTCCAAATATGCCAACGTCAAGATTGAAAAAGTTTGTTTGTTTTGTTCTTGTTTTCTAGTACCTATGCTGTTCCCTAGTGGGTTATGCATGAGTATGTGCTTCATCACAATTCACATAAAAAAACAAAAAAAATAATCCTCGGGACATGAAAGTGGCTTACGGCATCCACGTATAAAAAGCCGCTTTGGAAATCCTTGCATTTGATTAACCCAGATGTGCTCAGAGAGCAAGAATGACAAAACGAATTTTTGTTTCCCTGGGGATAATAATTATAGGTCAAAGAAATTATGTTCTTCTGAATTTACATATGTAGATCATTGTTGGGTCAGGTATTGATTAGTAGGTTTGAAAAATAATGCGATATTAGTTAGATATTAAAAAAATTAAGGATTCAGAATCATGATGTTAGGCACCAGTTATAGCTATCATTGAAATTCATCATTGAAAATTTTAATGATTCATTTTTATACGTTTAGGGTGCTAAATCTATGATTATTTTAATGTCAAAATAAAGCTTATGGCTTAATTAATAAATCCGGCAAAAAAAAAAACTTAATTCGGCCCAACCTTTTTCATGAAATATCTTTTTATTTCAATGATCATTGATAAAGTAGTGCAATCATTGAAATAATGGAAGTCAATTTGTGTTGAAGGTAGGGCGGAATTGAATTTTTTTTTTTGAGCAGATATATTCATTAAGGCATAGGCTTTATTTTGGCATCAAAATATTTATAGAATTTACTTTCTAAACGTCTTGAAATTAATCATTAAAATTTTCAATGATGAATTTCAATGATAGCTATAACTGGCCCCTTAGAGAAAATCTTTTCAAAGTTTGTTATTCGGTGATCCGGGCAAAAAGGAATAATAATAACCATATTTTGAATATTGCTGCCCATATTGATAGAATTCAGTTTGAACAGTCACCGAGTAGGTAGAAGAAAGTCCTAAAAGTCTTCTACTTATTGGCTGATTTATTTCAGTAATTATATCATTTTAATAAAATTAAAAATCAATGAACTGTGTTTTTGAATATTCAATAATTGAAAAATAAAAAATAAATTTGGTGGCACAACGGCTCATGAAGAACCAGGGCCTAGTGACTTACAACTCTCAACCATTCCTGTGTGCGTGTCTACAGGAATGTAGGGGACCTACAGTTTATTGCCGAATCCGAACGGCTAAGGTGAGCGGCACTTTTCTATAACAAGAGATACTCTTGGAGAATTCGTCACTTCCTCGCAAGAGGCAGTAGCCCGGAAAAAAAGTTTCCCTTAAGGTGGAAGCGGCTGGTATTGAACCCAGACCGCTGGCATGACAGTCCATCTCACTAACCATTACGCCACGGGCTACTATTTATTTATTATAATTTATTTTATTATAATAACAGGCCTGAAGAAGAAAATAAGTAAAATCATTGCAATTAAAGATAGTTATAAAATAAATAAAAAAAGTCCTACAGGATACAGACCACATTACAATCAACAGCTTGTCTGCAAAAAAAGTCACGATAATAAAATAGGAACAAACAACTTCCGAAAAGACCATACCGTAACACATGTCGGTCACCGTTCACCGTTATATAAAACAAAAAATTAGGGACAGCTAAGGTTTATTTTAAAAACCTTTTGTTTTGTTTTGCAGTTTAAAGAAAAAAAAATATTAAATCTGTTTTCTTATTAAAAAACGGTTATGAAAACAAAATTAATAATAAACAATAAATAATAATGAATAGGTTTTTAAAGGACTACTTAAGAGTCGAGACCTAATTTGTTTTTCGTAGTGATGCTTGGTCAAACGACATAATCAAACAAAAAAAAAATCCCCACAGAAAAAAACCGAGCAAAGACGAAATCCCCAAAACAAAATTCCCAGGTGAAAATCCCAAAAATACTTGCATACCTTCTCTTTGGGCAAATTAAAAAACTTTTATCTATACTATTATATAAAAGAGTAACTTTTTTTGTTTGTCAGTTTGGCTGTATGTATGCACTAAACTCACAAACAAACAAAAAAACTCTTTTAAAAAATAGATATAATACAAATTTCACTTATCTGGTATGCTATAGGATATAGCAGAAAAGAAAATTTTTGTTAAATACAGAATAATAAACAAATTAAAAACTTACCACAAACAAAATCGTATGGAAATTTTCTAAAATCAAGCATGTAGGTATTTTCCTTGCAAAATTCTGTTTTATAGATTTTCAACTCACATTTACTTCAAGCTCAATTATTTATAAGCAGGAGTTGTTTTGCCATGGAAAATTGCCTTTTGTGGCATGTGATTTGGCTGGTTCCGGTACTATCCGGTTCGTCAAATCCATATTTTTGGTGGGCTGATTTTTTGGAATCGGCCCAAAAAAAAAAAGTAGTTTAGGTAGGGTAATATTTTTGTCTTTTTATTTGTAGGGAAATTTTTTGATGAAAATTAAGTGGTGGGTAGTAAAAAATCTTCATCGAAAAAAAAAAAACAATTCAAACCATGTGCAGAGTAAATGTGCTGCCTGGTGGGAGCGAGATAGTGAGTAGTTGTTTTTTTCACCGACGAATCGTGTTGATATTATTTTTGTGTAATAGGAGAAAAGTTGAAATAAAAAAAAAAAAAAACATCAACGGTAGGGATTTTCTTTATAGTAAATGAGCGGAGGAGTAGGTACTTCGGAATTTAATTTCTTAAAAATTTTTCAGTCAAACAACTTAAAAAAAAAGAGTGTAGGTAATAAATGTTTGCTACTGAAATTTTTTGGTTGGGTGGTAGGTGTTTGCTGGATATGGTAAATAGAAACGAACTTATAGGCAAGGGGCGTGCACAAGGAGGGGTAATGGGCATTTAATGCACCCCTAATAAAAATTATTTTTAATTTTTTTTTCTGAGTAAATTAAACAATCAAGGGCGCACGTAAATAGGATGGGGGGTGCTTATTACATAAATCGGCTTAGTTAATTTAATTCACAAGTTGAGTTCTAATTGTTGGATTTTAAGGTAAGACTGAAATTGGTTGGTTTGGCGGTGGGTGGTTGGTTTTTAAATACTTTATTTAGGTTAGGTACAAATTTTTTCATGAGGATAAGTGATGGTGGGGTGGTAAAAATATGTATGCAGGTTTTTTGGCAGTGAATTATTCTTCATCGTCAAAAAATAAAAAAAAAAACAATTCAAACCATGTGCAATGTGCCTTGGTAGGTGGGAGCGAGATAGTGAGTAGAAGTTGACTGTTTTCGCGTTTCGCCGTCGACGAATCGTGGTGATATTTTTGTGTATGGGAAGGTATGGTAAAACAAAACAAAACATAAACAGTCGGTAGGTATTTTCTATAGTGTAGTAAGAAATGATTGGAGTAGGTATAGGTATGAGTAGGTAGGTATAATAGGCAGCAGAAAAAAATGTTCGTATCCAATCTACTAAATTTGGTTGGTTTAGCGGTGGGTGGTTGGTGATGGTGAATGGAATCGAACTTATTTAGAGGCAAAGGCGTGCCCAAGGAGGGATAAGGAGGCATTTGCGCCCCTTATACAAATTATTTTCAATTTTTTTTTCTGAGTAATTACACAATCAAGGACGTACGTAAATAGGATAGGGGGATGCTTATTACATGAAAATCGACTAAATTTACAACGTGAGTTCTAATTGTTGGATTTTAAGACTGAAATTTTTATTGGTTTGGAGGTTGGTGGTTGGTGATGGTGAATGGAAACGAACTTATTTAGTGGCAAGAGCGTGCACAATAAGGGGTAAGGGGGCACTTGAATCACTAATACACTTGTTTTTCTAATTCATTTTGTTGAGTAACTATGGGTGGGGTGGTAAAAAATGTATTCCGGTTTTTTGGCACGGAATTATTCTTCATAGACGGCAATAACCCTTGCTGGGAAAAAATGCTTCGTTTTAAGAATATGGTAGAGAAGAAGAAAAAATTTAACATTCCATTGATAAATTATTAATTTCTTTGTCAAGTGGTTACTAACACAATTCACGGTCGTTCGTTCCTTAGGGGTAATGGGATTTAGGTATAACATAACATACAAATAGTCTGATTTTCAAAGTTGTCTTAAAATTACACTATAGGCAGGCAGGTAGGTTTATAATTAGGTGCATTACATTTTTATTCAATAGCAAGCCCACACAACCCACACACATAATTTTAGGAAAATAATTGTCAATGTTCATTGATACGTGTGGAGGCTTATTTTCAATGTTACCTGACAAAAAAAACGTCAATGTTACCTGACAAGTAACATGGATGGTGTGTAGCGCTCTTAAAGCTGAACATTTTTCGAGTGCTGATTTTAAATCATCTTTTTGGTCGATATTTGGTTGTCATAAGGTTTTACTAAAGAAGACCCGGGCAACGCCGGGTTTTATCGGCTAGTCGTTTATATAAGCTTCTTTAAAAATTCCATGACTTCTTATTTTATGAAATTAAAACAAAAAATATTTTTTCATGCGTTTTACATTCTTTAATATCTTCTACCTAAATACATACTAAATTCGTAATACTTTTTTCAAGGGTCAATTTTAATCAGTAGGTATGTATTAATTTTAAAAAACATAATTTTCGATATTAAGATATACCTACTATTACTTATTCTAACGAGTATAAATATTTTGTTTCATATATAAAATCAATATATTAGCTTAACAGCTCTATACTCTACACAAAAAATTTCTACAATTGTAATCGTTTAGTTTGAAGGAAAATTATGACCGACTGATATTCTGCACAGGTACACGCATAGAGTAAAATAATTACAAACTTCAAATTATTAACTGCATCAACTTATACAAAACAAAAAAATATATTAATGGCTATTATTTGAGATTATTGAAGATTTGGAGATACAATACATAGTTGCAAACAAAAATATTTATTGGGCGCCTTTCCCCATGGGGGTGTCGTCGTGTTGGCTTACATTTTTTTGGGAATTCGTCCGATGGAAATTAAGTTTCTTGGGAATAACGTATGTTTTTAGTAAACATAAATAATTTAAAGACTATAACGATTGTATGTATATGTTCGCATGCCAAAGCAAGTCATTTCTCATTTTAGACAGCTGTTCAATTTGTAAACCTGGCGGAGGTACACGCCAGTAACGTTTATTTCAACATTTAAGTCCTAAAAAAATTATTATGCGTGAAACAGATTAAACCAGCACCAGCACCGTCAACAGCACGCTGGCGAAAAATTCTCAAACACATTGCCATCAGCAACAGCACCTACATTTGTATCTGTTTGACGTTTCAAATCAAAGCATTTTCTTCGTGGTACCACACCAGCAACAGCAAATTTAAGACTTAGGCCTAACGGCGCCGTTGTCGTTGCTGTTCTTATCTGTGTTGCACAATTGAAATACATTGGTTCTAAATTAATGACGGCCGCTGTTGCTGTTGACGGTGCTGTTGCTGTTTCAATCTGTTTCTTGCTTTAGACATAAAGGGCCTTACCAATAACCAAATTTAGAGATGACTTAAATATTTAAGTGGAATCTAAATTAAAAACCATACCAATAATCAATTTAATAGTCAGCTTAACACAAAACGTCACCTTAAATTTTAAAGTGAATAAACTCATGTTTAACCTCGTGACTAAGTGTAAACGCGTTGTTTGTGCTGTCATTCTGACAGCTGAAATACATAGTTAAAGAGAAAAAACTATTTTTGCTTGAGGTTTGTTATTTGTTTTGGTTTGAAGTTTTTGCGCTTTTCATTAAATAAGGCGCCGTGGACTTATCAAACCTTAAATTAATAGTATTAAATAAGTTTTATTTTAGCGCGATTACTGCAACAAAAAGGGCTTACCTAAAGTGGCGGAAAAAAACTGTGTCGTTGTATTCAGAGAAGGGATCGATTCTCTTTTTATATATTTTGATTCTACGAGCTAAAGATACTTCGGCAAAAATGTTTAAATCTTCTACTATATCCTCGTCTGTACTCATTTTTATTTATGTAAAAGAAATCGATCTAACAAAATATATCTTTTACCTTTCACAATAAATGTATTAGATTTGGTAATAGAGCGCTAATTAGTAAAAGGCGTGTTTAATTTGGTTATTGGTAAGCACAAGAATTAACTCATCTTTAAAGTTTAACGTTGTGTTTATCTAAACGCGTGTTTAGCGATTGATTATTGGTAAGGCCCAAAATATTTTGCTTTCATACACAAAGAAGTTTTACAATAATGAAGAAGTAAACTCTTCCGGCTACTCGGTGAACAATGAAGACTCTGTTTACATTTTTATTTCCATGCTATTTTTGGTAATCACTGTTGAAAGATGCATAAAACAAACCTGTCAATTATGTACGTATTGTATACACTGTTATAATGACTACACAACAGCAAATCCTTTATTCTTGGCGTTGTCTTTCTATATCGAACAAAAGTTAAAGTAGGAGAAACATGAGTAACATTTTTCTGTACCCTAATGTCAAAGTGCCAGTCTCATACCCGCTCCGAAAAGAAGGTATTTAATTTTGTTAATTAATGTGTCGCCAGAATCATCTTCATCATACCCAAGAACCCAAGTGTCCATTCTTATTATACCTTTTCTGTTTGTGTAGGTATACAAATGAATGTTGCCGCTTTATAATGACAGGATAATTGGATTTCTGTGCTTTCTTGAATGGATAGGAGAGCCCAAATAAAGATGACATGAAAAAGAATTTGATGCTGCAAAAGGAGTGGTATTTAAATGTATCATGTTTCAGGGTGTGATGATGGTGGTAAGGTATAATTAAGAATATTTTTATGTTGATTTTTTTGTGTGTTGAATGAAAAACGGACAAAAATCTTCTTTGAGATTTTCTTTCTCATATTATTTTTATGAGATTTTGTAAGTGCCTTGTGGCAGGCCGGAGAAAGTTGTTAATAGCTGCGTTTAGAGATCGAAAATAACCGCCAACCATTTATTTTCAATAAGTTTATGTCTGAGATATTTAATTCGCCAATTCTTTTTTGGCCTTGGCATCTGAGATTTATTTTAAAAAAATATTTTTTTTAGGTCTTTGGGTGAGATTTATCATTTAATTTGAAAAATAACTCGTATTTGTTGACTGTTTTAATAAAAAATAAAGGGAAACGATCAACCTTTAACAATTTTCATAGAAAATAAATAAAAAATGGTTAATATGGTACATTATACTATTTTCTTTATTTTTCAAATAAAAAAAAAACAAAATAAATGTATTAAATTCACAAAAAAAGGAAAATAAAGATGATGTACATTGGTCCATTAGCGGACAGCGAATTTTGTAATGTATGTACATTGTACAAATGGGAGCATAACGAAATTCCGAATCACGAAATCCGGCCGAAAAAATAAAATAAAATATAACAATCCCTCCAAAAGATTTTTTTATAAATATTTGACGGCATTTTCACTACTCTTTTTAAAGTTTTATTTTGTACTTTTTAAAAAATATTTCTAAAATAATATTTTTTAACAAAGTGCGTGCATTCAATATTTTGACAGCTATTCCAGCTCCGGCTCCAGTTCCTTCTCCGTCATCATTCTGTTCAGCCAGTTATCGTCACTTTCACTAATGCTACGCACTATCACTTTACACTTTTACGGAACTTTGCTTAGAGACTAGAGAGTGCTAAACAAACAGTTATCGCTAAAATTCCAATGGCAGAGATTTCTAACGGACCGAAAAGAAGATACATCTTTAAAATATTTAATTAAAATGGGTTTTATGCCCAAAACAGATGCGCAGCTTTTTCCAATGCAGCGAAAATAAATTTACACAGGTTCTTATGAAGGCTGACATATTCCAGGCTCTGCATGCAGCCTTTGCTGCATGATATCTCTATTTCTAAATTCGCTGCTTGGGGAAAAAGCTGCACATCTGTTTTCGGCTTTAAGTGACCATTTTTAAAGATCTGAGGAGACCTTTGAATTGACTTTTACTTTCGATTTTTGGCTTCGTTTTATTTTCTACTAAAGCCTAGTACGCTGCTGATACGAAACGAAATTTTTAGTTTGTCTCCAACATGACAACAAAATGCTTACAAAAACCATAACGAAAAATTACCTCTTGACAGTGTTACCATTTGCAAAAACAAAAAACAAACACAAACGCATAAAAATCATAGAAAGCCACGTCGTGATGAAAGCAACAACAAATACAAAGACGAATAGAGACCAAATGTCATTTTTGCGCGCACACAATTAATTGTACAGACAATTAATTCTGTGCGAAAAAAGTTCGCCTCTGTTGTCACTTTTAGTAATCCCATTTAGTATCATCAAACCAAAATCTTGAATAAAATCTAAAAGTTGCCTTCCGCATGATCTATTTACTATTTCATCCATAGAGTTTCTGGTTATTGTTGTTGATGTTGTTTATGTCAAAGAATTGCAAGCCACTTTCGCCAAACGCGTTTTTTACAAACGTCAATTCATCTGAGCTGCTTACAACTAAAGCCTAGTACGCATATCGGGAAAAATTTTTCTTTTCATACAAAATTGTTCCCAGGACAAATTTTGTCTTCAGTTTTTTCCCAGGCAGTACGCAGTTCCCGCGCAAAATTATGACGTTTGTACCCGCTGTAGGGTAAAGTCTCCGCTAAATTTTGCCAGGAAAAATAATGTTCCAAGCATTATTTTGCGGGAAAAATTTTGACAGGTCAATAATTTTACACGATCTACTATTATTTATCGATAATTTTACAAAAAGAAAAAAAAAGAAGAAAAACATTAATTTTGCGCGAGTTTTCCAACGTTTTTGGAGAGATTAGAATTGTAGAGATAAAATTTGTCTTTTTCCGATCTGCGTACTAGGCCGGCCGCACATTGGATGCGTTATCGTACGGATTTCACTCGTGCGAATACTTACAAACATACGCACGAACAATCCCAACCTTCTAAGTACTATGGGAGTGCGCACACTGGGTGCGAGTGAGTCATACGTATACGTACGTTTACTTCCGACGTACGAAATGAATCCGAACTTGTTGGGATTTTTAAACACTTTCGTACGTTGAAACATTGAAATGTGTGCAAAGAGGACTTCGTGAAAGCGATGAGTCACCAGGACACCGCGTATTTGACGGAGAAAAATGTATTCAGTGTGCGCAATCGATCCGTACGACCAGTATTCACACGTCTAAGTACGATATGAGTTCGTTCGTATGTTGACGCATCCAATGTGCGGCAGGCCCTAGGCTTAATTCTCCCGAAAAGTTATAGGAAAAAGGAAATTTGTTTACATTTAACTTAACTCCTCTTATTATACGATATTTGTGGTTGGTGCAATATCTAGCAATTTCGTTTGTATTTGAAAAAGTGCACTTCTCTTTTGCCGCGGTATCACACTATCACAGATTGCTGGCGGTGTATAACAATACCGGTGCTTTTTTAGATTTGGTGTAGCCTCCATCCCAAGAACCAATTTTAGCTATTTAAAAGCATTAACAGCTCTTCTAGAGCTAATCTTAAAGCTTGTTATTTTATTAAGGAGCTATACATGTGCATTTAGAGCAAAAATAAAGCTCCCTTGCAGCTAATTCATGTGGCGAAGGTGACTTCGAAGCTCTGTAGACTATGCATTTGAAATCATAAAAACATCACTTTTGGTAGATTTTTGTTTGTATTAGTTTGTGTATACAAATGATAAAATACATAAACGCATGCACTTTCTAATACAAATAAAGAATAAAAAATGAATCGTTTCATAGTATGCAAATATAAATTACAAAGATGACAAAAGCCAAATTAAAAAATATCTATGAAAATAAAAAGGAAAAGAAATTAATAATTTTCGATCTTATGATAGTGAATTTAAAGTGCGCGTTTAATATTTTCACAAATGTTAAATTACAACGCGCCTTCATAGTTTTGTGTATTAAGCCGTCAATAATAAAAAATTTACAGATTTCACTCATAGAGTAACTATGGGGACATTGAAAATGACTTTATTTTGCTAGATAAACAAAAAACATGACTAATCTTTACAATCTTTACAAATTAATTAGCCATTTCACGTTTCTAAGATATCACTGAGCAAGCTCCGTCAGCTCCACTGAGCAAAAGGAGAAACCTGAACAAAATTTCTCCTCTAGAAGTCAAAATCAATTTCCATCTCTTTTTTATTGATTAATCAACTGCGACAAAAAATAATTGAGGAAGCGAATCCAAAAACTATCAGTCTCAGTTTTTTGACAGCAAAAGTGAGGAATCTCACTGAGGAATTACGTTCAGATCTCTGAGATTGCTGAAATCTCTGAGATCTCAGTAAGCTTGAGAAACCTGAAATGGCTAAATTAAAACGTAATAAGCTGTATCAAACACCATTATAAGTTTTGAAGTTTCTAGGTGTAGGTATTTAATGTCACTTTCCATTTGGCAAAAAATAAATCTTGTTAATTTTCTTTAACTAAGCCCATCGTACTTTTCTATTTTTTTTAATCTGATATCAAAAACTCACACACAAACAAAAATATGCCCTAAAAACAGTTTTAAGCGCTTATAATTATGCCCCTAAAAATCAATTACATATATATGCCCTTAACAAGTAATTATATGCTCAAAAAAATGATAAGGGCCCTAAAAATATGCTCATTATTGTTTGTAAAAATATATTCTATTTAGGTATGTATACCTATGTAATTTATTTTTAAAAACTGCACTAAAAAGAACAACATACATCTAAACGTCTATAAAGCTAGCATATACAATACACATTAGCATAATAAATTGAAACCATAACTAGAATTTTGTGCTATCATAGTTTTTGTTTCATGAAAATCTAGATGGTACTTTAGTATTAAGCTAGCAAAACTTCTAAACCGCTTAGCATAATCAGATGAAATAAAAACTAAAATGTTGTGCTCTTTTCGTGCTATTTTGGGCGGAAGTCCCGATTTTTGTGTTTGCATATTTTTTTTGTATGCAAAGTTATGCTACCCATATAAAGCTAGCAAAACATTAAACAAAACTATGCTAGCACAAAAATCGGAACTGCCACACAACAATAGCACCAAATTTTAGTTTTTCTTTCAATTGATTATGTTGAGCAGTTTAGAAGTTTTGCTAGCTTAATATATTAAGGTAGCATAGATTTACATAAAACTAAAACTATTCTAGCACAAAAATCGAGACTTCCACACATAAATAGCACAAAAAGAACACAAAATTCTAGTTATGGTTTTAATTGATTATGCTAATGTGTATATGCTAGCTTTATACACGTTAAATCTAAAAACAAAAAAAAATATGTAGTGTACAAGTGAGATTGTCAAACATAACGTCAATTTGCTGGGGCTAACAGCCATTAAAACCTATTTGAAATAGGTACATGCATTTTTTTTATAATGGTGAATCGTTTAAATTCATCTACATGGGTATATTATATTTAAAAAACAAAATTTTCACGAGTGAGTCCCACGAACTTGCTCCGTGGCTAACAAAAATTTTGGTACCTTTCAACGAAATAAATGTTAAAAAGCCAGAATTACTGGGAACATGATTTTTTTACCTTTGGGTTAATATTTTCTAAATTTTCAAAAGCTATCTTTACCTATTGTTTAAGCCGTGTGCGAATTGGGTTAAAATCGTGTTAAATTTTATCCACTCAATTACAAAATTGAATAAAATCGTTCGAGTCGATTTAACCAACTCAAAAATAGGTAAATTTAAAAAAAAAAAACAAAAAATCCAACCCAAATTTCCTTAATGCCAATTTTTTCGCCATAACCTGAAGTTATGTTTTAATTTTTTGCTAACGCCTACCCCAGACCTTTATTATTTATTGAATAAACATTAGAAGACACTGTACAAGTTATGATTTTAATGAAAATATACAAAAATACGGCAAAATATGCACGTTAAACGTATATATACAAAAAGTATGCATTTTCGACGAAACATGGTGCTTGAAAGACAGTATTTCTTATAGAACTGATTTCTAATCTCATCTCGTCTTAATGGTGTTGCTAGAAAAAAACATGCTCTGGCATATTTTTAATTGTCATACATATTACATAGGTAATATCGATTTCAAGCAATCTCTACCTAGTCCAATCAATAGAGACATTTTACCCTACAAAAGGTCGGGTAGTTCTAAATTTTGGATATGTTATATAATATAGTCGGTGGATGAAAAATACAAATTTCCACAACCACGCCCCTTCCGCCCCCTTCACAATCCTGAAAAAAACGCTCAAAATTGGCACTTTTTTCCGTTTTTTGCCCATAACTTCTTTCTGGTGTACTTTTTGGCAAAAAAAAGTAATTTGGCAACTTGTAGAAAACAAAATTTCCTACAAATATGATCTCCGTAGTTTTTTTGTACAACCAATACCAACAAAGCTATGAAGCTACCAAAAAAGGGTAAAATTTCGTATTTTGTGAAATTTTCAGTTTCTTCCCACTTCGCAGACTAATAACTTCTTAACGAGTGATTTTAGAGAAAAAGTCTTCATAACAAATCTTGTAGAGAATTTTATTACCTACAAATTTCATGTACACCATTTTATTTTGAGGTTAAAACATTTCGGCGAAGAGTGAGAAAGAGTTTTTTGTCCTTTTTTACGTTTTTATTAATTAGCTTCCTTCTATGTACGCCCGTACGATAAAAACTTCGCAGTCGATTTAAAACTAACTTGCCGATTAGCTAGTTACCTGGGGCGTATACTCCATAATGTATTAATATTAATGTTTTATTGTATTGGAGATACACTCTGCCTCACTTGATTACGGACAGTCAATTTTTTTATTTTTCAAAATATTTAATGATCTGGAAAAATTGATTAAAGAATGAGAGAAGAATATTGAGTGATCATATTAGAGAAAAGTGTTTTGGTTTAAGTTGATAAATTCTATTCTTATCAGGCTTTTCACAATTAGGTCATAAAATATTACATTAATTTTTGTCTTGCTTGATTACGGACATAAGGACAATATTAACATTTAGACACTCAGAATCAAATAAAAGTACGTTAAGAGTATGCAGAAATTAAGTTGAAGACATTACTTTTTAGAATTCGAAGCTATAGGAAGAATTAATTATTAACTAAGGAAATAATTCGATGTCGAAAAAGAATGTAGCAAGGTGATACGCTTTAATGCTACTTCTTATTCAACAACTTTCTTGAAAGAAAGAAGACATAGCGTGTTTTGAGTAGCGCTTTTGTAAGTGTTAAAACAAAAGCTAGGGATATGGGTTTAACCGTCAATTTATCCAATATCAAATACCGACGGCTCAGATTGAGCATTTATACTTTATACCAGCTGTAACTTTAGTGTAGCTAGAGGCTTTATCTTCCAAAGGCTATATTATCAACTCAGACATCGATAACAGCGCTGAAATCAAACGAAGAATAACTCTTTGCAAACCGTTGCTTCTTCGGGTTAAGAAGGCAATTAAGAAGCAAAGCCCTCTCTAGAGTAAATAAAGTGTCTTTTTATATTAAAGCTCTGGCCCGAAAAGTCTGTATCTAATCCCGAGGGGCGCTGAAGTAGAGAAAGGCCGCGACTCAAGTGGCACAAGCAAGTCGAAGAGGACTTCAATTGGAAACAGCTAGTTGGAAAAAGCTAGTTGTTTGAAGCTCTGCACTTCGGACTGCAGTTCCACCTTAAGTAAGGAAGAAATAGGGAAAATTCAAGCTGACAAGGAATAGAGGAAAACTATTCGTCTTAGAGCCGATAAGTTTATAAGAGCCCATTCTGATGTACACAGCTGTCTTAAGGATCCTGAAAAATCTCAAAAAATCTCTGGCTTCTAACTCAAGGCTTTTTATAGTTAAAATAGAGTCTGAAACCAGAGATCCAGTTGGGCGACTGTTCTTAACGTGAACATCTTCAAATGAAGATGAAGCCAGCACTCAATTCAGTGATTTACCAATGCATGCACAACAAATGCTACTATTTGAAATGACTCAGCTATCTTTAGGTAGAACTAGAGGTACTAAAAACTATTGAAAACCTTTGAATAAAACTCTAAATACTGCATATCTCTAACCAAAAGCTTTATGGTTTAAAATTGAATAAATTTGATGGCACAACAGCTCATGAAGAACTAGGGCCTAGTGAGTTACAACTCTCAACCATTCCTATGTGCTTGTCTGCAGGAATGGATGGGACCTACAAATTATTGCCGAATCTGAACGCCTATAATGTAAGCGAAACTTATCTATGGCAAAACATACGCTTGGAGGATTTTCTCTATTTCTCGCAAGAGGCAGGAGCCGTTTTTTTAATTTTTATTAGATGGAAGAAGCTGGGGATTGAACATAAACCTCCGGCATGACAGTTGACAGTCCATATCACTAGCCATTATGCCACGGACTACGTCTATCGTTTATTGCCTTCTAAATGTTTATCTGGTAGATTTTGCTTATCAAGCAAGACAAAAATTAATGTAATATTTTATGACCTAATTGTGAAAAGCCTGATAAGAATAGAATTTATCAACTTAAACCAAACCACCTTTCTCAATATTCTTCTTTCATTCTTTTAATCAATTTTTCCAGATCATTGAATATTTTGAAAAATAAAAAAATTGACTGTCCGTAATCAAGTGAGGCAGAGTGTATCTCCAATACAATAAAACATTAATATTAATACATTATGGAGTATACGCCCCAGGTAACTAGCTAATCGGCAAGTTAGTTTTAAATCGACTGCGAAGTTTTTATCGTACGGGCGTACATAGAAGGAAGCTAATTAATAAAAACGTAAAAAAGGACAAAAAACTCTTTCTCACTCTTCGCCGAAATGTTTTAACCTCAAAATAAAATGGTGTACATGAAATTTGTAGGTAATAAAATTCTCTACAAGATTTGTTATGAAGACTTTTTCTCTAAAATCACTCGTTAAGAAGTTATTAGTCTGCGAAGTGGGAAGAAACTGAAAATTTCACAAAATACGAAATTTTACCCTTTTTTGGTAGCTTCATAGCTTTGTTGGTATTGGTTGTACAAAAAAACTACGGAGATCATATTTGTAGGAAATTTTGTTTTCTACAAGTTGCCAAATTACTTTTTTTTGCCAAAAAGTACACCAGAAAGAAGTTATGGGCAAAAAACGGAAAAAAGTGCCAATTTTGAGCGTTTTTTTCAGGATTGTGAAGGGGGCGGAAGGGGCGTGGTTGTGGAAATTTGTATTTTTCATCCACCGACTATATTATATAACATATCCAAAATTTAGAACTACCCGACCTTTTGTAGGGTAACCCCCTTTTTTTTGTCTCTATTTACTGGACTAACCCCTGCTTGCACACTCAACTGCATCACTGGCCTTTCTTATAAGACCGGATTGTATTCTGTATGGAATAAAAATAAATACCTATCTTTTTTATTTTCACAAAATCACAACCTACCTACCTCCATAACTATGTAGATGCATACACACATATATATACCTACAACATACAAAAATCTGGCAGAATACCTATCCACTTTTGTTGGTTGCCTTGTCTGTTCATTTGTCTTCTTCTAAATACCTTGTTTTTGTTTTTTTTTCTCTTTTTGAATAAACTTCATGACCATTCTCCACTGAAGCTTGCCCGTTGACGACGAACAATACTTTTCTTTCTTCGTTTTTTCCCCGTATACCTATACGCCTGCTGTAATTCATCGCTTGTGTTCGTTTGTTTATTTTTATCATTCTAGTGATGTTTAGTAACACCAACCAAAAATTTGATAGTTGTCCTCCTATACGCTGGAGTTCATTTTTCATATTCTAAATTCATGTGTTCATTTCAATCATTTCGGTCATTTCTTTAGTAACACCAACCAAAAATTTCGTTGTGATGCCCTATACGCTGGAGTTCATTTATGATTTATTGAATTTATTTCATTTAATCATTTTGGTAACACCACAACTATGTCAAAACGATCCTATAAACATTTTCAATGTTAAAAAAAAACTAGGGAGAGTATGGAAATAAAAAAAATAAAACATTTTCCATGGCAGAAATAAAATTATTTTTGAACAAAATAACAGTTTTGTGTTTTGTTTAGAGGGAAGTTGTTTCTTTTTTAAAATATAAAAAATTAATTATGAAGGTATTGCATTAGTTTGCTATCTCGTCGCCATCTTTATCGTTCGGCAAGAAGCTGCAATACTACGTTTTTTCGAGATGCAATATCAATTGCTGGTGATATAGAGCTCTATATTTATTTTTTCACAAGATGGGAGTTTTGTCTTTTTAATTTCTTTTTTATTGTTACAAGATAAGGTGTTTCAGAAATTAAAAGGCAAGGAAATCAAATAATAAATGAATTTTTTTATAAGAACCAAATTTTTTTATACTTAGAGTATTTTTTGTGGAACTGCATATAAAGTCTAAAGTGTACTTTTTTAAATACTTAAATTATTACCCTTTCAAAACTTTTTATTTTGCTACTACACCTATGTTGTGATAAGGAAAACTTTTATTATAATCCCGGTTTGCGAAGGGACATGATTAAAATTAAAGCGCGGAAAATTTTGTTTAAATGTTATTAAAAAGCTTATACCTGCCTATTGTGCAAAAATAACAGATCATCAAATTTTATCCACAAGGCTTAACAGAAAAAAAACTATTTACGTATAGGTACTTTAATAGATACACTACAAATTAAAAATTCATGTAAATATGTACCTACGTTTATTTTTTGATAACATAAATATTTTTATTTTATTTTAGGCAACACCCTATTATATTTACCTATGTGTATGAGTGGCTGAGTGTAATGTGTTAAAATATTATCAGCTCTACAACCGATTTGTAGTGGCTCTATTAATGCTAGTTTTTGACATTTCGAAAGACGCATGTGTTTGTATTTTACTTGGTGCAGTATAAAACTCTAAAGCTGCTAGTTTTCGAGCTCTAAAGGTATCGGTTAATACTCATGTGTTGCTGAAAGCATAATGGCTCTTTAGGTGCTGAAAATTAAAGTAGCTCGTTCATAGATCGTATGAACGGTATAAAGGAGCAAATTTAAATAACTATACGTTGAAAGAGCTAAAGGTGTTCATGAACTGGGAGCTATGAAATTATGCGTTTTAAGGTTGTAGCTTCCGATTTCACATACTTAGAGCTGTAGAAGAACAGTTTTGCTTCTCTTAGCTGTGACGATATTACTTGGAATTTTACTACATTTTAAATCGGCCACACCGCATTTTCAACCTGTTAGGGCAACACTGCACTGACGGCCAATATCATAAACACTTCAGTAAAAAAATCAGAACTACCAGATCAAATGCAAGGTCTGATGTACAATTTTAAGGCTTTAATATTTACGAATAGTTAGAACAATTGGTTACATTAAATTATTTTTCATTTCATGATCCATTTTGCTAAAAGTTAATGGTAATCATGGTATTTTGATCGATCTTAATTTATTACCTCAATCTTTAAAAGAATTGAAAACAATTTGTATGATTCAACATTCAATACTACTTTTTACTTTTAAATTTTCTATGTCTTTCTATTTTTTCAAAATAGAACTAATACAGACTATATCGAAAACAAATAAAAATATAACGTTTTTTTTTTAAGTGTTGTTTTTTGAATTTAAATTACCTTTTTTACTACAAGCGAAATTTTATACCAATTGCCTAAATATAATTTCGTTCTCAAAAATTAGGCGGGACGGCTCTTTTCAAAAAAACTAAATCTCTTAAATAAAAAAATAAAAACTATATTCTCTAAATATCCCAGGAATTTCGTGCAAAACTTCTAAATTTTGGTAATAGGTCTGGAATTTGGTAGGGTTGTAGAGCTATTTTTAAGGAGTATTTAAGGAATTATCCCCGCTTCTAACTGTTGAGGAATTCAGGCAATCAGTATTTGAAAAAATAAAAAATAAAAAAATATTACGGTACATTTAAAAAAATTTCGAAGCATCTCAAATAATTGGAGATTTAATTTTATACAAGATTTTGAACTTTTTATTTGTCTATAGTACCCTTAAGTTGGAAAATTTTGGATTGAAATTTGAAAATGTTATTTTTTAAACAATTTTTTTGCGGTTTTTTCCATAAAAATACAATAGTTAACTATTTTTAGTAAAAACAAAAAATATAGTCTTATTCACTATCAAATTCTGCGTCATTTGGTATATTTTTTAAGCTTCTTCCCTTTACCTTTCTGTAAAAAAAAAAATATTTTATTTAAAGCAAAATCGTAAAAAAAAATTAACGTATATGGAAAAAAAATTTAGCGGTGCATTTCAGAAAATTGAAAAATATCTTAAACGACGTAGAGGTAAATTTATTACAAGTTCGTAGATATTCTTTTTTTTTATAATACCGTTAACTTGGTCTATTTGTATTCAAAAGTTTGCAAAAGTGTAAACTAAAAAAATTTTACAATATTTACTATTACAATGGAATAATGAGGTAAATATTACAAAAACAAAAAACACATGCTTTTTCCGTATTTAATTCTGCATCGTTTGAGATATTTTTGAAGTTTTTATTGGAACAATTTTAATTTAATCCATAAAGGAATTAAAAAAAAAAATAAGTTCGAAAAATTAAAAAAAAAATATATATATAACGGTATATGTTAAAAACGTACAAGATATCTCAACTGATACAAAATTTACTAGGGCATAATATTGCATACAAGGTTTGTTTGTATTTTATGCACTGAAATTGTTAAAATAAAAATGCGTTGAAGAAGTGAAAATAAAAACTGAAATTTTGCAGTTTTTACTAAAAAAAAATATAATGGCGCATCAAAAAAAAAAAATTGAAAAATACATCAAATAATGTGAAATTCAATTCATAATTTGAAGAAGGTAGGCAAAGAATGAAGAAACTTAAGTAGGAAATGGGCTGGACACATCGTAGGAATTGCTGATAACCGCTGGACAAAAATAACAACAGATTGGATACCTTGGATAGACAGCGAACTATAGGAAGACCGCAAAAACGATGGATAGATGTTATTAGGGCAACATGTCCACTCTATTACCATGATGCACTGGACAGAAGAAGATGGAAAAGTATGGAGGAGGCCTATGCTCATGTAACATAATTATTTAAATGAAATTTAACTTATTTTATATTAGGAAATAGTAGCCGTGGCGTGATGGTTAGTGCGATGGACTGTCATGCCGGAGGTCTAAAGTTCGATCCCCAGCCTCGCCACCTATTTATTTAAAAGAAAAAACGGCTACTGCCTCTTGCGAGGAATTGACAAATCCTCCAAGAGTATCTCCTGTCACAGAAAAGTGCCGCTCGTTAGCCGTTCGGATTCGGCAATAAACTGTAGGTCCCCTCCATTCCTGCAGACACGCACACAGGAATGGTTGAGAGTTGTAAGTCACTAGGCCCTAGTTTTTCATGAGCTGTTGTGCCATCAAATTTATTTATTTATTTTTTTTTTATATTAGGAAATTACTATAAGAAAAACTTTATATTTACTGAGTGCTTGGAATAATAATAATAATATTGCTGCTGTAACAAGAAAATGTAAGTAGTTCCGTTTTTATTGAGTTTTACCGTTATTCATCAGCTAAAAAAGGATTTCTCCTGCAAAAAAAAAAAAAAATAATGAAACTCAGTCATCCATCGAGACTCCCAGGATACGAGAAAGTTTGGGAATTTGGTAGGTATTGTCGGGTGGATGTAACTTAATATTTTGCTTTAATTTCTTTCAGATTTATGTTTTAATGTGCGTGTGCTGTTGAAAGCTAGCGTGTGTAAAAAGCAGAGGAATTATCTTAACATACTTAAACATTCTCATTGTTACACACTGAATTTCTTTTTAGAGATTGCCTTTCTAACGTTCACGTCGTGGAATCCTATGTTTTCACTTATTTAAATGTATTTTTTTTTTGAAATAGGTACATACTTTTAAACCAACAACCAAGTACGAACTTTTGGTATGAGAAATGGAATATAAATTAAACTCCCTAGAAAAAACACGCATTTCAGAAATACACGAACATTATACCTCAAGTGATTTGTTACAATTATACCTACCTAAAAACACAATGCCAATAAAAAAGCAGGAAAAACATAAGAGACACAAAAAAACAGGAAAAACATAAGATATACAAAAAAGACATTTAAACGGATCTACAGCGGATAATTAGTGCATACAAACAAACCACATAATTACCTACATACCTAAATGAATCCTGGATAGAGTTTTTTTTTTACCTAAAAGAGTTAACATTTTAATTTAATACTTCCGAAAACCAAAAGTAATTGAATATTTGTATGGAAGTTTTATCCATGTTTGCCAGATCAACAATTTCAATATTGGTAAACGATAATTTTGTAATTTTGTATTTATTTTTTCTTTTTGATATTTGATATTCTGAGAAAAAAACGTGTATATAGGCTGGATGCAGAGAAGAAAAAGAAAAAAATCGTTGTTAAGTCGGGAGGGGCAACTGTCTAAAAAATTGAATCAAAACAGGAAAAAAAGTTATTAAATTACATTTTTGTAAAGCTCAAAAATTTTCCTGTATTGTCTTTTTAAATTAAAAAAATCAGACTAAATTATTTTACTTTATCAAATGAGTATCAAACCCAAGAAATATTTGATTTTTTATATTTGTATTGAAACATATTAACAACCCCTGTTCTGTTTTTTGTTCCGAATTGAATTCGTTAACGAAATTGGTTCTTGTACGGATTTAAGAAGAGTGTTCTGAATTTCGAACGAATTCGGCTTGACTTTTAACCTCTTGCCAGATCTATACATTTGACCATAAAATTTAAAAAAGCTGTAAACTGTCAGTTGTTAGTAGCTATGTCTTCCCCTAGTTCAGAAGAAAAATAATTGAGTAAAGAAAATCCGAGAGTTTTTCAGAATACACACATTTCGCAAATATAGAAAACGAAACGAAATTCAGAACACCTACATATGTACATAATGTTTTTAAAACGAAAGTATTTTTTACTGAAGCGAAGATCAGAACAGGCATTATTATTTTTTTATTAAATAGAATGCTCAAATTAGGGAAAAGAAAAACCGGACGGTTTAAACCAAAACCGTTTTTTCATTTCGTTTAACCGTTTTTTTTTTCGGTGAAAGAAACACTGGTTTTAACCGAAATAAAAAAAAAATTCTCGGTTAAAACCAGTGTTTCTTTCAAAATTCAATAACCGGGTGAAACCGGTTATTTATATTTACTTTAGTTATTTAAGTCAAATTTCGGTTATTAAAACACCAGTTTCTTAACGAAAAATCTTGCCAATAAAAGTGAAACATAATTTTAGAACCAATTGAATTGAATAACATTAGTTTTATCTCTATAATTTTGTTTGGTAAGGTTTTGATAAGAAACGTCTAAAAATATGGGTTCTAAAAACACCAGTTTTTTAAACGAAAAATGCTTGCCATTAAAACTGCAATATTATTCCAAGATACATGTGAACATTTAAGTTTTTATAAAATATAATAGCTGACCCGGCAGACGTTGTCCTGCCTATAAACGATTTTTATATTGGGAAACACAAATAATCGGCCCTATCGAGGTATTCCGTCGAAGAGGAAAATTCTCCGCGATGTCGGAGGATATCAGAAGAAATCCTTATGAATCTGTCAAAAACATCACTTAAAGACGCACCTCATCCCAATGCAACCCAAAACATTGGTGTGTTCCATAATTTCGGAAAAATGTCCCGAACAGCCGTTCGGAAAAACACCTCGAAGCAAAAATCCTCCTATTCGTATGAAATCTGAGAATTTTCCGCTGCGGCGGATACCTCGACAATGCGCAAGTTAATAGAAAATGCAGCTTTCCTCTAGTAAGCACGATAAATAATAAAGCCCACGCAATGAAAATATTTGATATTTTACAACATCTTCTATGACGAATATATGGTTTTTCAACTAGCTGATACTAGTTACAAATGTTTTGCACATCACTGTATGTAGTTACAGGCCAATATCCAAGCGTTCATGTATTCCTAAGCTCTTTGAGCAGGTAGTGTGCGATATATCATTGTAAAAATATCATTAGCATTCAACAACATGGGTTCATGCAGAAGCGATCCACGGTAACTAATTTACTTGCTTTTATGCATAAGTGCTTAACTGCGTTAGAACGTGGACAAAAGCTCGGCTGTATCTATACCGATTACTCTTAGGCTTTTGATCAACTCTCTCATGAAATTATCTTGTTTAAATTAAAAATGATTGGGTTTCCTCCAGGGCTCATCTCATGAATTTCGTCATATCTCGAAAATAGATATTACCAGGTTAAATTCGAAACTATTTATCAAGCCCTTTCATTGCTAAATCGGGAGTTCTTCAGGGTAGCCACTTAGGGCCTCTTCTTTTTATCTTAGCTATTAATGATGTATCACTCTGTATACGTTATAATGAAATTTTAATTTTTGCGGATGATATGAAAATTTTTAAAAGCATTGAATCTGCGATCGTTTACTTCTACAAGAGGATATTAACAGTTTTATTATTTGGTGTAGTAAGAACGGTTTGAATCTAAATCCTATTAAATTTCAAGCAATGACTTTGGAGTTTTCTTTACCTCCAATCTTGATTTAACTGAGCATATTAATTAAATAGTCTACAAGGCCAATTCAATGTTAGGGTTTATTATTAAAAGATGGTCTAAAGAATTTCAGGATCCCTATGTTGCACTAGATCTCTACAAAAGCTTAGTCCGATCTCATCTTGAGTACGCTTCCCAGGTATGGACTCTTTTTTATAAAACCCATAAAAATAGGTTAGAAGCCGTACAGCGTAATTTTATTCGTTTTGCCCTGAAAGGGTTACCATGGTCTGATCCATATAACCTTCCTCCTTATGAACATCGGATTAAACATCTTCAGATTCAACCTTTGTCTCAAAGGAGAATAACGATCTTATTTTTATTCATCAACTCATGACTGGCGTTATTGATGCACCAGATTTATTAAGTTGTATTAGTTTTAACTATAGTGGGGGCAACTACAATATCCGTGTTTGGATTTAATGCATTTACCTCAACACCGTACTAATTATGGCATGCCGTATACTATACATATATGGTAGGTACAATGTGATAAAAGATAAATTTTAGATCTACAACTTTTAAAGTTCTTTGATTTTATCATTGTTGTTAAATTATCCTATGGGTAATTGATTTCAAGTATCTTATCGAATCCAGTGCCGAGATTTAGCTAATTTGAAACCGCGGCGATTGAGTGAGATGACTCACTTTTCATTGAAAATCGATTTAGCTATTAAAAGTGAGTGAGTAGGCGAGTGAAATGAAACGTCAGTTTACTCGACGGATGTTTCAGCGGTGACTTGATGTATGTGTTGGTAAATTTACACTTTTGCATAAGTATGCATTCTTTTCCAAAGGAATTTAACATATCTAGCTATTCACGTATGTGAAATGAAATTGCAAAACAACAATGTACTATGTAGGTAAAATAAGAATGCTGCACATAAAAGATTTGTTTTTTTATACAAACATACCTACATTTATGTAAAAATAATATTATTAATTTGTTATTTACATTTTAATTGTAGTTATACATTTTTTTAATACAAGTGAAAAATATAATTGAGCATCGCAAGGACGACCCTATCAACTTCGTGAGGACTAACTACAAAACTTTGGAAGAATGTTTAGGAGTGGATAGGGCACACTAACTACACATTGATTAAATTTTATTTTCCTGCGTTTTTTGATAAAGTTTACTTAAAATAAAAATACAAAATTGAAAAATTAAACCTCACACAAACAAAACCAAAGACAACAAATTAAAACATAGGTCCTTACCAATAATCAAATTTAGTTATGACTTAAATATTGCAGTGAAATTAAATATAACGTTTATATCCTAAATAATTAACCATGTATTTTACTCTCAAGTTTTTGGAGTCAATTCGATATAATGGTTCATTATTTATAGCCCACGATAATATTTAGGTAAAACCATGCACGGTTTATTATTTAGAGCCCATTCCATTCCATGGTCCATTTTACTGAAATATTTAAGTCGTAACTAAATTTGATTATTGGTAGGGCCCATAGTCTATGGTTATGATATTTCATGTGTTCGAAATTAGATTCGAAATTACTCATTTCACTTTAATAGCTAAATCACGTTTGCGAATGAATTGAGATGAGTCGGCGAGTAAGGCGAGTCATCTCACTTCACTCGCTGAAATAGCTAAATCTGGGCACAGGACCCATGTTCTGTAACTTCTCGCATGCATAAAATCGGTTGAGAAACGATGGAAACTGAAAGAAAATACATGAGTTTTGTTCCATTTTTCAGCGTTTCTCGGCTGATTTTTTCGATGTGAGAGTTACAAAACATGGGTCCAGGACAACAGAAATATAATAAATATATTAACAAAATATTTATTCTTATGAAAAATTTGAAATTTATTTGCTACTTCGACAAATAATTTCAAAAGTGAAGAAATTTTATTTGAATTTGTTTTCAACTATTATATAGATTATAGAAAATAGAGTTTTAAAGTTTGTTGTTCAGTCACATACTACACCAAATATTAATAATACATACATATAATATAATAAATAATATAATAATCTAAGTAGATGCTTTTCAATTATCTATATCTAAACTTTTGAAACTTCTGCATACAAAAAATTTAAACATGAGGGAATTTCACGGAAAAATTTCAACAATTGCATTATGTATATCTCGTTGGAAAAGAGAAATAAGGCCTAATAGTTCTATACATATACATATATAGATATGATTTAGTCGTAGGAGATAAAGAAATTGTTTTAAAATTCCAACTAACTGTGCAAAAGCGTTCATACGCCATAATATTAGTCTTCACCCAAACATTTTTTAATTGGCGTGTTCAGTAAAATGAGATCTCAGACATTTCTCTACGTCAAAAAGTGAGCATTCAAATCCAACATTTATTCCTCAGAGTTTTGACAGCAAAACTGAGAAATTTTGCTGGGAAATGCTGTTCACGTAACTGAGATTACTGAGGGTTCTGAGATCTCATGCAATTACTAAAAGTCAAGTTACAATATTGTTTTCTTGTATATAGTAGAAATTGATGCCTGTTTTATTTAATGGTAATGGTTACATTTATTTTCTAAAAAATTGACTTAAACCAGAAAAAAAAATATTTAAAAACAACGGTACAATTTAAAATGCAATGCTATACCTTTTTGGAAAGCCAGAAATCTCTTCTACTAAGTTGCGTTAGTGAATAGTTTTTGAAAAACTAATTTTCAAACTCGAAATTTTTTCCAAAATTTTATGTAATAAAGTATAATTTTTGTTTTCAAAATTAAATGCTCTTATTAGCTTTCAGTCAAAAAAAGAAAACCGCATTCTAAAATGTCTTTAAGTTTTTGAAAAAATTGAAAATAACAGGAGGAGCAATTTTCTAAAATAATTGACTTAATACAGAAAAAAAATTATATAAAAACATTGGTAATGGCTAAAACGACTTGCTATACTTTTTTGTTAAGCCAGAAATATGTGCTTCGATTTTGTTTATAAATTGAGTTCTTTTAGTGAACAGTTTTTTAAAATTTAATTTTCAAAATTAAATTTTTGAAAATTTGTTTCCGTTTGTGTTCAAACGGATTTTATTCAAAATTTGACGTTATTTAGTAATATTTTTATTTTTAATATTCAATACTCCCATCAATTTTTAGTCAAACATTGAAAACCAGATGTCAAAATGTAGTCTAGTTTTTGATAAAATTGAAAATAACAAAAGTAAGTTTTCCTTAAATTCGATTCCATCCGTTATTTGGTTGTTCAAAAGATCTATTTCTACAAAATATGTAGTAAAGTAGATTTCGTTACTTTCAATTTTCTCAAAAACATTTTAGCATCTGATTTTCTGTTTTTTACTAAAAACTAATAAGAGCATTGAATTTTGAAAACAAAAAATTATACTTAATTACAAAAAAATTTGGAAAAAATATGTTTGAAACTTTTTTTTCATTTTTTTTTCTTCAAAATTTAGATTAATTTTTCGAAAACTATTCACTAACACAACTTAACTTAAAATGAAAATCAAAGAAGAGATTTCTGGCCTTCCAAAAAGGTATAGCACGGCATTTTAAATTGTACCGTTGTTTTTAAATATATTTTTTTTCTGTTTTAAGTCATTTTTTTTTAGAAAATTACCCCTGCTGCCTAAACGGGGGGAAATATATCCCTCCTCCCATACGAGTTTTTTCTTGTCTTAACCCAACCTACTCGCTCCAGCAGTTCGGTGCATCTTATACCGATCACCCTGTATAATGTGTCAACTATCATATTACCAAGTTTCAGCCTTGGTGAAATCACTGGGCGCGTTCGGGCGGCAATCCAAAGCTATCCGAATGGGTTTGTGTTGTTGTAATCCCTTGTTGAAAAATTTCAGATGTCAACTGATGCAACAACAACTCTGACTATCACCCAAACGCAAGCATTGACCAACTTTTTGTTTATACATGTATTAAGGGGCTGGCTGTAGCCACACCTACCACTACCTAGCCAGGCTGACTTGCAATAGGCGTCATTATAACATCAAAATAACCATATGACAAAAAATTAGTTTTGGTTCGATCATTGACCGAAATCTGTCACGGGCTCCCGGACTATTCATAACAAACTACATAATATAACTTTTCTTACTTCTTCATATCGCTTGCTGAATGGAATCCAACATATAAGGATTTTCTCTCCAATATATAACGAATACGTTAGAGGGGAATGGACAAAGTCAGCATTGAATTATTGGGTTTGGATTGCATTCAACTAGAAGATGGTTCAAATGCCAAAAGGAATGAGTTAAGGTCATTTATGGAAGCTTCTTGTTGGGCTTTATAAAAATACAAAAAAAAGATGGAATATCGGAAGAAAATAATGGTATTCCAGCTATACTTTTGTTGAATGTAGATATTTTATATAACAATGGAAATTATTGTATACTTTTGAATGTTTGTATACGTACATATACATATGTACTTCGGTAAAAAACACTCAATATCTGAAAAATTGGAAGGGAAGACAGCTGTTCTTGAATTAAGAGCAATTTGAAGATGATTGATGGACTTTTTTTTGTTACTATTGACTTTTATGAAATTGCTTTACTCATTTTTTAAAAAACCAAATGTGACTGTCTATTTTCGCAACTTCTTCTGACTTGAAACAATTGATTATTCAACATTTGTAACTTTTGGGTTTATTTCAGAAAACTTGAAAACCAGTACCCAAAAGAGATGTTTCCTTACCCTGCAGTACGTAGGTGTATGTATCTTCTTTCGGTTTCAGATGTTGAATAGAAATTTATATCAGCCCCCAGGCATATCTTCAGGTCCGGATATTTATTAACCAAACGAGATATGGTCGTATGATAAAAGACATTGATATATACCTATGACAGCCAAGCAAGTATGGGTAGAAACAACTTTAACCAGACATCTCAGACGAGTTAAAATTTTAATAGGAACTAAAAAATAAACGCACTTTAGAAATCATACTAATAATAGACGACTTGAAAATATATTTGTTCGCACATATGCTCTCAAATAACGACTGGGTGAGATCTTTAAAATTTGGCAAGGAGTAAAATAAGGAAATATATCCGTGAGAGAAAAATGAAATTAGACCTAGCGGTTTTATTTCCTCTCTAAAAAGGCCCTGAGTGAAAAATAATTAATTTCTCAACGCCCCTTTATTAAATGCTTATTTGTCGCGCAAACCAAAAATTTGTAGCTTGAACAATTTCCTAGTTATTAAAGTTTCCACTAAAATATGTCTAAAATTGACAATGGACGGAATCTAGAATAGGTAATACGAATTTTGAATAGTTATTGACACTCAAGTTCTTAGCTTTTTAAATGCTTTGAGTCGAAACGGCTCAAATAGTTAATATAATATTCAAGTTTTCATTTACTTACTTTAGTAAGTCTGAAGTTCAAGGGCATAAGGGGGTAAATTTTAGTAAATATTACTTTCCTGCATTTTTTTTTGTTGAGTACCTAATGCACAATATTAATTTTAAAAACTATTTTCGATGTTAAAATTTTACATTCGTCATTACAAACAAAACGTTACAATACTTTCTTCAAAACTAACAAAGAATATACATTTTTGGTAGATTTCTGTAGCTATAGCTTCTATTATACATATAAAGACTAAGAGCCCACAGTAAATTTTGGGTGTGAATGATAGTAGAAATTCACTGGTGCTTAAAGATCTTTACTTAGATCTTAGATCTTTACTTTCTATATGTAAATATGCAAGTATGCATGCTATATCGAACTGCATGAGTATTGGTACTCAGCAGCCGATGTTTATAATTGTATTGTAAAAGCTTACACAAAAGCTTAACGAAGGAATAATTTTTCTATATAAAAATGTAAAAACGGGGGGATATAGACTACCACCTCCAGAGGATTTTTATCTTCCTTTGACCCAACTTATACGCTCTTTTATTTTTATGCATCTTGTGCCAAGAACCATCTTTTTTTATTATACTGAAAATTATAGTACTTGGTGTTATAAATTTATTATTGCTAAATTTGTGAATATCTGTATTTTCGAAACTGTTAGACGTACACATCAGATGGTTCTGGGCTCAAATTGAAGAAAATTTAATTACTTTTAACTTGTGGAACGAAGTTATAGTCTAAACACTAATCTTTTGGGGTTAAAAGTTTATTTTTGACCATGATGCGTTTGGCGCCCGAGTTCAAACCCTGATGTTTAAAGTTCTGTAAGGGTTAAGAAACAAATAATTTTATTAAACTTTTTTAGGTTTTTAAGGATTTGAAATTCAGAGACTATAGCTAGAACTATTGAAAAAATTCAGACTTCGCCTCTTAAAATTTTTAAACTGTTGAAGATATTCTGCAAAATAATTCATTTTAGCTCTACAATTAACGCTCACATAAAAAAATTCCCCCTTATAGTCAAGTCAAATCGTCTTTGTGAAAAAGGGCCTAAACTTGCGCGCAAAAACATGGTCTGTTTTTTTGTTCATGGATCGGCAGGGACATATGTATTTGTTCATAAAATCTAAGTAAGTATAGTATACCTATCCCATTATGGCAGACGTTTTTTAGTGGAACGTCCTGTAGGCGGCCGGCGCTGCAATCGCCACAAATTTGGGTTAAGGTATTATATCAAGAAGAAGTAATTAGAGAGAGAGGACAATTTGGGAAGTAGGGAAGATATTTTATACAAGTGATATCTGCGTCATCGTCATGACAATGCCCAGAATAAGGTCAAGAAAATTAAAAATATATATTTCCTATCTCTTGTGAACTCTTGTTCTTTTTTTTATTAACATACAAATAATTTTTTTTTCCAGAGGTTTATTTAAGTAGAGAGACAAATAGATAGATAGATAGATAGATAGATAGATAGATAGATAGATAGATAGATAGATAGATAGATAGATAGATAGATAGATAGATAGATAGATAGATAGATAGATAGATAGATAGATAGATAGATAGATAGATAGATAGATAGATAGATAGATAGATAGATAGATAGATAGATAGATAGATAGATAGATAGATAGATAGATAGATAGATAGATAGATAGATAGATAGATAGATAGATAGATAGATAGATAGATAGATAGATAGATAGATAGATAGATAGATAGATAGATAGATAGATAGATAGATAGATAGATAGATAGATAGATAGATAGATAGATAGATAGATAGATAGATAGATAGATAGATAGATAGATAGATAGATAGATAGATAGATAGATAGATAGATAGATAGATAGATAGATAGATAGATAGATAGATAGATAGATAGATAGATAGATAGATAGATAGATAGATAGATAGATAGATAGATAGATAGATAGATAGATAGATAGATAGATAGATAGATAGATAGATAGATAGATAGATAGATAGATAGATAGATAGATAGATAGATAGATAGATAGATAGATAGATAGATAGATAGATAGATAGATAGATAGATAGATAGATAGATAGATAGATAGATAGATAGATAGATAGATAGATATGAATATGCAAACTAAAAGTCAAAGTTTTGTCGAGGTGTAGGTACCTCAGGGCATGTAATTTCCAATCGATCTGCACTCCATTCAACTGTAGCCTATTGCTAGGCAAGTAACAGGCGTTTCTTTTTCTGGTAAAAAAGAGAGCCTGAGTCTTCGAAGCATTCAATTTTATTTTCCAATTATCGCAATACGATTGGACTAAATTCAAAGCAGATTGCAAGTTGGTTTCAATTAAGGAACCAATTGAACCTGATGAGTAAATGCACGTATCATCTGCAAAAAAAAAGAACAATCTTACAGTTCTCAGGTCTATAGAAATCATGTGTGTATATTATATACAAAAGAGGTCCAAGTACGGATCCTTGGGGTACACCTGCAGCAATTTCAACTATATCGGAATACCAATTATTATCGGAAACTTTGAAAATTCGCTTAGTTGGGAAGGATGAAACTAATTTGACCAAATAAAATAGATTTCATAAGTTTTAAAAACGAAATAAGACCCGACGGGCGTTATTTCGCAGAAATAATTGAAATAAGGCCACACGACTAATGGTGCCTTATTTCCATTTAGAAATGAAAGTAAAGCCACTTGTGGCTTTATTTCGTCGGGCGGACTCTCAACCATTCCTGAGTGCGTGTCTGCGGGAATTATGGGACCTACAGTTTATTTCCGAATCCGAACGGCTAATGTGAGCGGCACTTTTCTATTACAAGAGGTACTCTTGGAGGTTTATTCAATTCCTTGATCCTCGCAAGAGGCAGTAGCCATTTTATTTTAAAACTTATTAGGTGGCGAAACTGGGGATCTAACCTAAACCTCCGGCATGACAGTCCATCGCACTAACTATCACGCCACGGTTACTACTCTATACTCTACTACTCTATAATCACATTTAGCCCGAATTAAAATTCCTCAACCACGGATCAATAATTGAACCACGATTGTAGAACTGACACAGAGTAAAATAAAAGATAATTAAATGAGTTAGTTAAATACTACTTTTGATTTTCAAAGAATTCGGTTGTTTGCGAACAAAACTGTTAACGAAAAAGTTTCAAATAAATAAAAAATTTAATTTAACGCCCTTATGATTGTGGCGTTTTTTTTCCATTTTCTTTCCGACTTGTATAGCAGGTAGGTACTGTTATTTTTGATCCTAATAGAATATAAATCGTGCTTAAAAAAGAAATGACCCAGTCACTTGCTGTCGCAAACACACAGACAAAAGTGAGAAACCATAAGTGCCTAACGCGCATAAGTACCTTTTATTTTTTAGAACTAAAATTTTGAGGATTTTTGCATTAAAACTGATCTAATAAGACCCTTTTTTATACTTTAATCAAAATTCACCTGAAAAAATTCTTTTGAGTACCTACACAACTGAAATCAGCAGAAAAAGACAAAAGCTTCTTTTTTAAAAGGTTATACCGATACAAGTAGTTGGTGTAATGTTATTTCATATTTTTTAAATAGCATTTAATGTTTTTTGGTTGTCAATTTCTTTTTTTTTTTATGTAAATATACAGATAGTGCTTATGCGCACTTAAGCGGGTTTTTTTATAACTGCTCAGCCCCACTGATCTCTATAATACACTGGATAGTGTATTCCCTACAATGTATAACAGTTTTTGTGGTTCCAATTGAAGATTAAAATCGTGGTCAGCCGCATAATTTGAGGTTTGTCTGTAAATATTATTTGTGGTTATACATATTTTCGTATTCTGCGAAGTTTTTTCATTTTCTTACTCAGATTCAGGCGTTTGTTGTGACTCACGAGGAAAAACAAAATTAAAAGTAAGTTTTTAGTGATTAACAAAAAAAATATTAACCCTTGTAATGAATTCGTGCAAATTTTTTTTTTATTCCACAGAAAAATAGTTTTTATTTTGTATTTTATTTTATATTTTCTTAATTGATTTATAAGTTTACCGCAAAATAAAAACAACAAAGATGTCGCGAAAACGAAATGAAACAAAAATTACATGATATTGACCAAAGATACTGAATTTATTCAGTTTCTTTGATATTGACGCTGTCATTTTCGGTTTTTTATATGTTATAAAGGTATACTGTTATACAAAAAATGGTTAGGCGCATAATATAACAATTGTTCAAATGGAGCCATCATTATTGTATGAATACGCTATCCAGTGTATTATAGAGATCAGTGCTCAGCCCGCATATAAGTACCTCTTAAAACGAGGCATTTATGGTGAGGCACTTATCCGGGTTTTACGTTACACGTTTGTTTCATCAAAACACAGATAATCCATTTACATTCCCGGAAAGAAGGAAACTTTCTCAAAATAAAGTCTATGAATATTGAACATACCTTAACCCTCAATAGAATTAATTTCCGTATAATTTTGTTAGATTCTCCAACACAATTTCCAATTTATCATCGTCTGACGTCAACTTTTATTCCCGCTGACAAACAAAGTCATAAAAATTATACACAGCATATCCCAGCCAAAAAACAGAAGTGAAATTGTAAAGGGAAAACAAAATAATAATAAAAATCTTAATCATGATGTAAGAAGATGTCAACTCAACACAACATAATAGTGCGATTGTGGCAGAATGAAGGAAAGTAAAGGAACAATAATTCTAATGGTATAACACGGTTAACTTGAAACTTCTTAAAGATAGCACAGATTTAAGCCGAATTAATATTCTTGATCAATATTTGAATTTGAACCACGATTGTAGAACTAGCACAGAGTAACTGCCTGAACAGAATGGAGCCGGAGCCGCAGCTGGAATAGCTGTCAAAATATTGAATACACACAAATTTAATGCTGCGAAAACAACGGAACGTGTAGCCGCATACGAAGCTGCAGATGCAGAAGGAAGAGTTCACCAACTTTTAACTTTTCACGTACGGCACTTTTGACGTTTAAAATTGTATGAAGAAAAAAAAATAACAACTTTTTGGGTTGGACAAAAATATTGTGGTTATTTGTATCGCGAAAAAAATTATTTATTAAAAGGAAAAGTATTGGAAACAAAAAATGTGAATTCTGAGCTTATACACAAGAATATTGTATTGTATTTCTTCAAAATACTCACAGTTGTACAACTTCATTGTGGGCACGTACAAAAAATAACGTACGACACTTTTCGAAAGCCCTTCCAGTTCCGTCTGCGGCTCTGGTTCCAGCATTCTATTCTGTTCAGGCAGTAACACACTTTTTATCGTAATTGATAACTAATAAGCTGTAATAAAAAAAAGAGGACCTAGTCTAAGATCCCGCCATAGAACGACCTACCATCTTGGAGGTACCAGATAAGAAGTATACAGTTTTATAGGTATTGTCTAAAGAAACATTTTGCGTAAGGGTTGCCTAAAGTAAAGTGGTCAAGGCATAGGGTTGCCACGCTTTAAATGTCATTTTTCGAGTTTTTAAAATTATCTGACACAGCTCAGATGGTATGTCTTACTGACATAAACAAAATACCATATAAAAGCAAATTTTATTTAAAAAATTCGAAATAGGTGGTTTTTAAAAAATCGCAATTTCAATAGTGTAAATTAGGGTAAACAAAAATAATAAAAGTCTAGAATCTATTTCTATAAACGAAAAATGTTAGATAGCTGATTGATTTTGTAATCGATAGAATCTTTTACTTTAAAAAAATTATGACAAGATATAAAAAAATGTGAAAAATCTTCAACTCGAGATATGAACGTTTGAAAGTAAAAATGTGAAATATAGACGTTGGGGGAAAAATTACCTTAACTCAGGGTGATGTTTTCTGGAAATACATTTTTTATTTTTAAAAAGAAGATAAGAAACAAATTGACCCGCATTTGCTAAATTTCCGATTTAAACTCAATTTTTTGCTAATTGAATTTTTGAATAATACACATTTTTTGTCATCAATTTTCGGCAATTTTTGATTTTTTTCAAATTTTCATTAAAAACAGTATAAGTGCAAGGACACATTAACTACGAGCACGATGATACTATATTGTTTCCAAAAATGTAGTCAAAAACTCAAAATTTCCGAACTTTTAACTATCGATATTTTAAAATTTCTTACCCCCGTATCAATAAACGAAAAACAACGGGAAGATAAGACTAACATATCTGTCAACTTGCAATTCCTATTAAAAATTTATGTGATGTACTGATGTGATGTTGAGAGCGATCGGATAACTTTAACTCGCCAAATTTGGCGTTTAAGGGATGGATAATCCACACATGCTTACTTTTTTCATAATAACCAGTTCAACTACAAGTATATTTTTCATCAATCAGTGCATGCGTGTGACAGATGTATAAGAATACTTCCACGATTTGGTTCTTCATGAGCTGTTGTGCCAGCAAATTTATTTATTTATTTATATAGCAAAACCTGCCTAACAATTTTTAAGCAAAGGTGTAACGAGTATTTGCCAAGTTTTCTTCTACACAATTTTCCCTAATGAAAATTTTCAGGGCGTTCGTAAACTTGGCAAAACTTACCATTTCTCCAAGCGGGTTTTTGGCATAAATTAATTTAAAAAAAAAATCAAATATGGAAACATAAATAAAAATTTTGTCATGTATATTAATAAAAAATTTATCAATAAAATCATTAAAAATTGGCATTTTGTTGCCATAATAACAAAAAAAAACCTTGAATTCAAAAAATTCAAAAGCTTATGAGAAAAGTTACAAATATTTTGGTTGAACTCTTCTTATTCATCACAATAAAGATTGCATTTCAAAACTAAATAGTTTTTTTGAAAAAATCACCGACATTTTGGTAGTTTGACATAAAGCAGGATTATGACAAATATCTTATTAAAATGCCAGAAATAATGACATTATGACGCATAACAACAAAAATACATTCTAATAAAATGAATTATTAAATTATATCCTTCAGATTTTATGAAAAGGAGGACAAATATTTGAAAAGGAGGACCGTCCTCCCAAATGGAGGACAGTTGGGAATACTACTTGTACTTATTAACCGACGTGCGTACATTTTGGTTATACTTTACCTCCCCAAATTTGTTGTCACCTCTCTGAGACTATTAAAGTTTTTTCCTCTAACACATTAAGAAATTTCAAAATATCGATAGTTAAAAGTTCGGCCATTTTTAATTTTTGATAACTTTTTTGGAAACAATATAGTACCATCGTACTCGTAATTAATGTGTCCTTGCACTGGTACTGGTTTAAATGGAAATACATGCGTGCGTAAAATTGCAAACAAAATCAAAAACCGCCAAAAATTGATGCAAAAAATGTATATTGTTCAAAACTTCACTTAGCAAAAAATTGAGTTTAAATCGAAAATTTAGCAAATACGGGTCAATTTATTTCGTATCTTCTTTTTGAAAATATAAAATCTGTTTTCAAGAAAACATAGCCCTTATTAATGGTAATTTTTTTCCCCAACGTCTATTTTTTAAAAGAAGGAAAACACAACAGAATTATTTTTGTTTTTGTTTTAGTGGACTGTATTGAATGAAATTCAATTTTAAAGATTTTAGTGACCTTTAGTCAAATGCGTTTCGCCCAGACACTGTCGTATTGGTCGATGTTTACCAATTCTTTTTAAAATCTACAGCGCATACGCACCCCAAATAATATTATTAGAAAGGACTAGGTATTTGGGTTGGTTGGAATAACTGGCTGAACAGAATGGTGACGCAGACGGAACCGGAGACGGAGCCGGAATAGCTGTCAAAATATTAAATACACGCAAATTCAATGTTGCGAACACAACGGAACGTAGACGCATACGGAGACGCAGACGCAGACGGAAGAGTTCACCAACTTTTAACTTTTGACGTACGGCACTTTTGACGTTTCAATTTGTATGAAGAAAAAAAACAACTTTTTGGGTCGGAAAAAAATATTGTGGTTATTTGTATCGCGAAAAAAATTATTTATTAAAAGGAAAATTATTGGAAACAAAAAATGTGAATTCTGAGCTTGTACACAATAATATTCTTTTGTTTTTCTTCAAAATACCTTCAAAGCTGTACAGCTCCATTGTGGACATGTAAAAAAAATAACGTACGACACTTTTTGACAGCTCTTCCAGTTCCGTCTGCGGCTTCAGTTCCGTCATTCTATTCTGTTCAGCCAGTAAATAAGAATAGACCGACGACATCAATATAAAAAATGGTATACGGGTATAGGGAAGCGTTGTTCTTGTTATAGAAAACACAAAGCATCCACTTCACTTACGTCACCAAACTATTCCTTTATCTTCCTTTTCCTTTATACAAAAACAAATATAACCTTCAAATGGCCTGGCTTGTAAGGGCTAAGAGGGACTCGCTTGCCCCGTAAAAAATAAAATAATACTATAACATGTTATTATGGATGTAAGCAACGGTTTAACAGATAGGTATGTAAAAAGAAAAAAGATAACCACGACTCCACCTCAAGGTAAAAGCTGCAATGTGTACAAAATTAAAGTGCTTGTAATTTCCAATGTCCGCTTGCCAATTGCGTAGGTATATATTTTTGTTACATACCTACATACACACTTACATATTATTTGTATCCTCCTCAAACTAAATAATTTTCAACGCATTGACATACCGTCTAACTTTTCTAGGTCTTGTAACATGTAAACGAAATAATGTAGGTAGTTTTTGGCAAATCAAATTAATCATTTTTAATTCATTCGGTGATTTTAGGATTTGCCAAATATCATGACTCACTATTTTCACTCATACGCTATTGAGGTGCAGATGTATTTGAAAACTAATTTCTTAAAAATAACGAACAACAAGTGGTTCTTTTTTTCCGAAGTGGTATTTCCCTTGACTCTGCAATGAGGGCATGAACCTTAGATTTTTCTAACATGGGTTGGGTCTTGGGGTGTGTATAAAAATAAATAAATTTGATGGCGCACAACAGCTCATGAAGAACTATGGCCTAGTGACTTACAACACTCAATCATTCCTGTGTGCGTGTCTGCTGGAATGGAGGGGACCTACAGTATATTGCCGAATCCGAACGGCTAACGAGCGGCACTTTTCTGTGACAGGAGATACTCTTGGAGGATTTGTCAATTCCTCGCAAGAGGCAGTAGCCGTTTTTTTTCTTTTAAATAAATAGGTGGCGAGGCTGGGGTGTATAATCTTCATTTGGAGACTCATACAAAACTATTAAGTTCTAGCAACTTGGGTGTGTATAACGCGCTTTAAAGTACACAAAAAAGCTTTGGGAGCAATTTAAGATTAGTTCACGAATACAGATTCCGCTACTGATTACCGAAATAAAGATTGAATTTTCGAAATACAGATTTGGTGGAAAACCAAAAAATGGTTTGTTTTGAAAAATTTTAATCGTTGTATCGAAATAAGTTAACCAGGTACAGTTATTATATTAAATCCTAATAAATTTTTTTGAAATACTTGCGAAATATCTACATTAAAACTTTCAATGATTTCTTAATTATCCTTTTAAGCTTTCCATAATAAATGCTCATTTATTGAGATTCGCAAAAGAGGTATTTTCTTTATTTAAGTTAAAATCACCCTCCTGTTCTGGAAAGCAAACAGGAAGAGAAGAAGGCCTTAAAAGTGGTGCTTCTTTGATCTCATCAAAATTAGTGCCGGAGACCATTTAAGACGAAAAGAAACAGGAGGAAAGATGTCACCATTTCCTGAGAAAACTTTTTGATTATTATACAGAAAAGTTTCCAAAAGAACTTCCCTCCCGATCATCCTGTTCCAAGGAACATATGTCAGAAACTCGTACGTCACCGTCTTTCACAAGTGCCAACAGCAACACTTCACATGCTTCACAAAGCTGCTTCCACCCCTTCCCTATCTGCATAAAGGCTTGAAGAACAGGTTTCGTCACTTTAACTTACCATCATAGCATTTTTATTTCTCTCGCTCCAGTCTTCCTCTCTAAGGAGTTAAGGACTTACTTAATTCAGGCCCAATGCTTTTGAAGTAAAAAAAGACGTGAATCTATATAGGTAGGTACACATATAGCCTTTTTATAAGGCCCGGTTGTAATCATCATCATAACGTAGCTATTCACTTATACCATGACGTGCTTTTGAAGCAAGCAATGCGAGCGCATAGGTTACATTAAAACTCAATTCTTTAGGAGGCAAACGACTAAAATACATTTTTGTCAGGACTCAAGCAGCCCAAGAGCTAAAGGCGTTTCTTGTGGAGTTTTATGAGGGCGCGATATTGCTATTTCATGCCTTCAACAAGAGAGTGAAACGCTAAATTTTGTGTTGACACGCTAGGCAATTTGCAAAGTGTAAACATTATGTTAACCGCTTTAGCAGTTGGTCTCCATACCTTTGAGTTTGCATATATACGGTTCGATGGTTAAAGAGGGTGCGAAATGTGAAATCAAAGTTTTTCCTTCATATTTATATTATTTTTGTGCATGGGTTGCCTATGATGAACATTTACATTTGGTTACAAGTTCGTGATGGTTAGTACCTACCTTGAAAGCAAAATGAGTGTGCCTCTTAAAGTTCACGAAGAAAATTGTGCATTTCTTATGATTTTGGTACCCTTACTTTAACCTAACATTTACATCAAAGAAAAGGTACCAAATAAAAATTTCTACAGGCATTTTTTTTCTTTTAAAATTATGCAAGACTACAAATATAAATTTTTTTTCAAGTTTTGCCAGCAAAAGAAAAACATTGGAAAAGGTATCATTTAATTCTGAAAGGGCTAACAAATAATTTCTGGTTTAGGATACAAGTATCAGAAAGGTTTTAACTTTTCCTATATGGGTAGGAATTGGAAAGGTTAACAAAATTGAAATTAAATTTAAAACGGATGGAAAAGCATGATTAATAATTTCTATACATGTGACTTCTTTGATAATAAGAACGGTTTTAGAAGAACATTCATAAAGTCTTTTAGCGTTTTTAAGGGCACAGTAGTATGGGTAGGTAGACACTCTTAAATCAACCAAATAGAACCACTGAAATATAGCACTATTTAAACCTAGAATCACTAAGTTTAAACAATTTTCAAATATCATTAAGGAGAGTACATTGTATAAGGTATAATTTAAGGTGGGTTCATCTAAAAAAATTATATTTTGTGGCCCTAGAGCGTGTGGAGAACCAGGTCATAATGACTTAAACTCTCTGCGTGCGTGTTATAAATGGTAATGGAGGGAATCTTCAATTTTCCTTTCAAATCCGATATCCGAATGGCTTTAGGTGAGTGGATTTTTTTAATGACAGAAAAAAATATTTTTGTTTTGTTAGTGCTTTAGGCAGGGTATGTAACGTCCGTTTCGTTTTAGCTCTTAACATTTTTTGAACATATTGCGTTAAATATAAAAACTGTTAATAATTTCTTTTTCTTGACATTCATCGAACCATAGAAATAGGAAACAAGTCAATAAAGAACAAATGAGGATCATTTTGGTTGGAAAGATGGTTGTTTGCTATTAAAAAACTTGGAACTTAGTTCACTTCAAAAACAACTTGTATTTTAAACTAATTTTTAATCGCAGTAAAGGACTCTTTTATTGCACGTTAGGAGGGCCGATGATTTCAGTAGGTACCTTCCGTTTAACAAAGTATAGTAGGGTAGAGTGGGGTTAAAAGTAACATTTTTACTAAAATTGATGCTGTTTCTAAGATTTTGAAAATAAGTCAGCCAAACCTTTTTTAGTTGAAAGAGCAATATTTCAGCTACATTCAAATCGGTGCCGTGACTTAAGACCAAGTGACATAAGGCCCAATTTGGTTGTTTGGCCTTATGTCACTTTTCAATAGCGACTTAAGGCCAAATTTTAGAGTTGGCCTAATGTCACTTTTGAAAAGTCACGTAAGGCCAATTGGGCCTTATGTCACTTTGAACTGTTTTCTTTAAAACCGAAACTATATTCAATAAACTCGACATGTCGCCACGTATACATTATACATATATTACTGTAAAAAGCCGAAATAATAAAATTCTAGAATTTACCGGTAAATCCTACCTCACTGTTTATACATAGGATACATTCAAAGTTTCTTTAAATCCAGATTCTTAAAATACAAAAAAACTTTACATCCACCTAACCTCGAACCTACCCCAAATCCTATAGTGGGCCAAGAAGGGGGAAGCTTGCCCCACATCCATACATACCTCACTATTTATACGCCGTAATGCTGAGTGCTCTAGAATTTACCCATCAATTCTAGAATTTCATTATTTCGGATTTTTACAGTAATATACATATATGTGGCGACATGCCGAATTAATTCAATATAGTTTCGGTTTTAAAGATGTCCGAAACCTCTTTTACTGTAAAGGGAGCTTTTGGGAATATTAGATAATATAATAACATTTGGCCTTATGTCTCAAAGGAAATTGGCCTTATGTCACTTTACAAAAGCGACACAAGGCCAAATATGTAAATTTGGTCTTATGTCGCTTTTGTAAAGTGAAATAGGGCCAAACACCCAAATTTGGCCTTATGTCAATTGGCACCGTTATTACGACTTACCCCAAATATGGGGTAAGTTGTATATTATTAAAAAAAAAAACTATCAATTTACAAAAAAGATATAACAACAAAAAATATAGCATGTACACCTAAGACATACGAAATTAATATTAAAGTTTAAAAATTACTATATTAATTCACCAATTAGATAAATTAATTAATTTTAATGCGCTAAAAAAAATCATTACCTAATAATTTTTTTGAAGAAAAATATTGAATTTTGTCACATATTGATTAAAAATGTAAGTTAATATTCCAGATCGAATATTAGATATAAATGCATACCTACTGTTATCGAGCCATAATCACTTTGTACAAATTCTTTCTTATAAAACAACTTAACAGACTTTCAAGCTGGCAACACCGTGAATATTTCACTTTCTTCTATTAATAAGTTGGAGGACATTAAATGACATATACAAAAAGCGCATTTTTCACTACCCCCTTTGGTATTTTGGCGCACATTAATTAGTTGCAGTTTAACATTTTATCGGAAAAATAGGAGAATCAAATATTCACGAAGTTGCCCAGCCTTTCTTTTGTAAAATAATAATAACTAGTATCGTCCTGTGTCGAAATTCGACACTTTCAATTTCGCAATTTGTTTGAAAATGTTGAAGGAAAAAACATACAGTAGAAAAAAAATGACCCATAGTTTGTAAATGCGTGCCGCAAGTATATTCTACACATCTCCGCAATTGTGGCTTTTCAACCATATTACTTTTTGAGAAAATGGTACCACAAATTTTTTTTAAGACTATTTATATATAGATAATTTAAACTTGAATTCATTAACTAATATTGTTATCTTTAGAAAATAAAATCACAACACACCAAAGCAATTTAACATTTGAGGATTTTATTTTGTGTTTTTCATTTAGTTTTGGAAGTTGGCGAAGCAACACATACAAATTTAACTAACTATAGCGAGTCAAAAAAAAAACACATTAGCGACCATTTTTCTCATCAATCTTTTGTTGACGATGGTAACCATCATTATTTTATATCTTAAAATAATGAAAAAAATAACCAAATAAAATTCCAACAACAAAAACCATGTTCCATCGTCTTGGATCCCTAAAATGTGCCTAAAATATGAACGAAGTGTGTTTTTGTGAGTTGGCTGTGGGATCGAAAAAAAGTATGTAGTCTAAAGTCTACGACATGATAGATTTCAATTTGAGTAGATTTATTTTTAAAACAAACATTTTATTAATTTTAAATACTTAACTTTTATGGTGGTAATGTGTAAAGTCTTTAATTTATTTACGTACTTAATTATTTATTTATTTATTTTTTTTTTTCTAGTAATCACTAAAGCTTTGTAACTTTGTTTGATGAAATAAACACTACTAAATACCTACTCACCTCAAATCTGTTCGTCCAATTATTCATGAAATAAATGAGGAAATAAATGTAGGGAATAAATGTAGGATTTAATTCCAAATATTGTTATTGGATTTTTGTGATTCTTTTTCTATTTCAAGTCATTTCTTTTAAAAATTGCCCCTTCCAATTGAACGGAGGGGATAGACCCTCCAAAAGATTTTTTAACATTGAAAATGTTTATAGGATCGTTTTGACAGAGTTGTGGTGTTACTAAAATGATTAAATGAAATAAATTTAATAAATCAGAAATGAACTCCAGCGTATAGGCGCATCATAACGAAATTTTTAGTTGGTGTTACTAAAGAAATGACCGAAATGATTGAAATGAACACATGAACGTAGAATATGAAAAATGAACTCCAGCGTATAGGAGGACAACTATCAAATTTTTGGTTGGTGTTACTAAAACATTATTAGAATGATAAAAATAAACAAACGAACACAAGCGATGAATTACAGCAGGCGTAGGCAATAGGTATACGGGGAAAAAACGAAGAAAAGTCGTCGTCAACAGACAAGCTTCAGTGGAAGAATATTCAATGAAGAATATTCAAAAAGAGAAAAAACAACAAGTAGGTACAACGCAACCAACAAAAGTTTATCTATAGGTACTCTGCCAGATTTTTGTATATAGTGTAGGTATATATGTAAATATTTTGAAATTGAAAATGATAGGTATTTATTTTTATTCGATGCAGAATACAATTCGGTCCTATAAGAAAGGCCAGTGATGCAGTTGAGTGTGAAAGCCGGAGTTAAGCTTGCTTGAAATCGATTTATGTAGGTATGTAATATGTAGGACAACCAAAAATATGCTACAGCATATTAAGACGAGACTAGATTAGAAATCCGTTTTATAAGTTGATGCATATTTTTGTATATTTACGATTTACGTGCATATTTTGGCAACAAACATAGTTTGTTCAGTTATTATTATTATTTATTGTATTATTCATACTAGAACGTCAGTTTATTAGACTTGACCATTCTTTATTGCGTCAATTTCATTGCAGGTATTTTTGAAAAAAAAAAAATAAAAACAACAACAACTTAAAGGCGCTACCACCAATTGTTTAGGAATTAATTTTAGGTATTTTAATTTGTTTTATTGTTGTTTGGCTGGAGATATAGCTATTTCAGGGGGTGCCAAGTCCTATCATCAGTCTACTTTTAGTGATGCTGAGCTTTAATCCAATTTTATTGGGAAAAACTTTCTACATGCACACTATGAGGTTTGAACCCATAGCCCAGTCTTCGAAGTCGTATGCACTACGCATTCCACTACTTATGACCACTGAGATGTGCTGTTTGTTTATCAAATGCATTTGGAGCATCAGCATTTTTATAATTTGTTCAGTATCTTCTAATGTTTATTCAATAAATAATAAAGGTCTATAGGGAAGCATAACCAGCATTATAGCATAACCAAAAAATATTAAAACCTAACTTCAGGTTATGTCGAAAAAATTCGCATGTGGGTTGGTTTTTTTTTTTTTTTTCTTTCGTTGAAAGGTACCAAAATTTTTGTTAGCCACGAGAGCAAACTTGTGGGGCTCACTCGTGTAAATTTTGTTTTTTTTTATTTTTGATGCAATTAATGTGTTAAATAAATCCTTGTGAATGAATTTAAACGATATTCACCATTTTAAAAAAACATACATGTACCTGTCCCTATTTCAAATAGGTTTCAACAATGGCTTTTAGCCAAAGCAAAATTTGTTCAACAATCTTGCTTGTACGCTACCTATTTTTTTTTTTTTTTTGTTTTTAGATTTATGTCGTTCTTTTTAGTGCAGTTTTTAAACATAAAAAAACCTACTTAGAATATATTTTTACAAGCAAAATTAAGCATACTAGTATCGTCCCGTGGCCGAAACTCGGCCAACAAAGACTGAAACACTCTAGGAAGGAGAAAAATTTTAAATTTGTTTTAATATGCAGTGTTCGACAGTTAAAAAACAAAAATGACCCACAGTGTGTAAATGCGTGTCTCAAGTAGATTCTGCACATCTCCGCAATTGTGGCTTTCCAACCATATTATTTTTAAAGATTTTGTCGGAACTTACCGCGTTAAATATAATATTTCTTATATTTAACGTGGTAAGTTCCGAAAAAATCTTTAAAGTTAAAATGATTAATGTCCGCGAAAAGAATAGTAGTTTTATACATATAAAATTTATCGAAATCGGTCAAATACTTTTTGAAAAAATGGTACCACAAAATTTATTTAAGCAATATTTTTGTGGCATACAATCATATTTTTTTTGAGCATGATATAATAATTTATTAAGGGCATATATGTATGTATGTAATTGATTTTTAAGGGCATAATTATAAGCACTTAAAACTGTTTTTTAGGGCATATTTGTGCTTGCCCTAATAGGTTCATATATGTATATATATATGAGTTTTGATATCAGATCTTAAAAAAAAAACGATTTTTTTGGTTGAAAAGGAAAGTTGATGGGTTGTTTAAGAAAATTAACAAGATTTATTTTGTTGCCAAATGGAAAGTGACATTAAATACATAATTTGCATAAAGGTACCTACCTAGAAACTTCAGAACCTATAATGGTGTCTGAAACAGCTTATTACGTTTTAATTAATTTAAATTGAAAAGATTAGTCAGGTGTCATTTTCAATGTCCCCATGGTTACTCTATGAGTGAAATCTGTAAATTTTTTCTTCTTTCGACCCAACTTATACGCTCTAGTATTTTTATGCATCTTGTGTCAAGAACAATTTCTTTTACTATATTGAAAATTATACCAATTGTGGTTCTCTTTTTCTTTTGGAACAAGATTTTCAAAGTTGATTTCAATGTTGATTTATTTTTGTTCTCTATTAATATAACTTGATTTGCGAATTCATTAATTGTTCTTTCGGATATTGGGATTCCGTCATTTACAATTTCTTGGGCAGAATGTATAGTGTCAATACTTTCGCATTCATCGAGGTTATTTGCCATTGAAATTAAATCAAGATTATCAATTTGAATATCATTGGATTCATTTGCATGAATTTCAATGCGGGACAATGCATCGGCATTTGAGTTGAGTGTACCTCTGTTGTATACTATTGTATAGTCAAACTCTTCTAGCCTCAAACGCCAACGGATCAATTTTGAATTCGGCTCTTTCAATGAAAAGAGCCAAGTTAAAGGCTTATGGTTACTATTTGAAACTTCCTACCATAGAGATAAGGCCGAAAGTATTTTACAGACCAAACTATGGCCAAGAGTTCCTTCTCAATGGTACTATAATTTTGTTCACTTTTGGACAAAGTACGACTTGCATAACAAACCGGTTTGTCTGAACCTATAGGTCCCTGGGATAAGACGGCGCCGATAGCAACATTACTCGCGTCTGTAGTAAGGTTGAATGGCTTGGTGAAATCCGGATATTGCAATATGGGATCATTGCATAAAAGACTTTTACAGATCTCAAAACAATTTATGTACTTTAAGCTCAAAACTATCTTATTCCCTTTACGGAGACACTCTGTCATTGGTTTTGTGATGTTGGCAAAGTCCTTTATAAATTTTCGGTAGTATCCGAGGAGTCCCAAAAATGACTTTATTTGCTTTGGTGTTTTAGGGAACTTTTGGATTGCTTCGATTTTGTCCGGATTCGGTTTCACACCATTTGATGTTACCAAATGTCCAAGAAATGAAACTTCTTTTCGGAGAAACTCTGATTTTTTTTAGTTGCAGTTTGAAATTTGCTTCTCTGAGTTTTTGAAAAACTAGCTCCAAGTTATAAATATGCTCTTGCAAGGATGTTGAGTACACGATGATGTCGTCCATGTATACTAAACATATTTTCCCTTGCAAATCTTTCAAAACGTTGTCCATGACGCGTTGGAATGTTGAAGGGGCATTTTTTAGGCCGAATGGCATTCGAATAAATTCAAAGTGGCTATTATTAACCGAAAAAGCGGTTTTTGGGATATCATTTGCGTTAACTTGGATCTGGTGAAATCCGGATGCAAGATCTAAGGTACTAAAATATATAGACTTTCCAAGTTTGTCCAGAATGTCCGTTATGTTGGGTATTGGATACTTGTCATCTTCGGTAACATCATTTAGTTTCCTGTAGTCGATGACAAGTCGCCATTTTTCCCTACTACTGGAGTCTTTCTTTTTTGGAACTATCCAAATCGGAGACGACCAGGGTGAATAACTCGGACGAATAATACCTTGATCAAGCACCTGAGAAATCTGATTCCTAATCTCTTCTTTATGAACATGTGGGTACATTTTTAGTTTTAATACTATGCTTTATCTCGTTAGAGAATGTCAAGGTTTCCCCATCTTTAAAAAAATATCTTTGTATTGAGAGCACAAACGTTCAATTTCTCTTTTTTCCTCCAAATTAAGATGATCAGTTCTCAGAAGTTGGCCTATATTAAGACTTTCTATGTTTTCAGGACTATCTACTGAAAAGTTGTGAATTTCAACAACATTTTCTGAGCGAACTAGCTGAACTTTTATAGGTTGCTCCACAATAAAGGTTTGTGAATAATTAAGCAAATTACTGACTTCTATTAATGCGTACAAATTTTCGGCATGATATAAACCCTCAGAAATGAGAAGACCTTGCTTAATAACCATAGGTTTCACATATACATTCCCAACTTCTATATCAACTGGAAGACGACATACGGTTTTACTTAAACCTGAAATGACATACTTCTTCGACATAATGTTTGGTTTGAAGTGAGGCGGTATTTTAACATCTTGGTTTTCTAATATGGAATTTTCCAAATCTATTTTAAATCTTAATTGTTTTAGTATTTCTGTACCTATGAGGCCATCAAAATAGTTGTGAAACTTAAACAATAAAAACGAGAGCGGTTTGTTTGTTTTTAGCTCAACTAGTCCTCTTAAGATTGTTTCTTTATTAATTAATTTAGTATTAAAAACTGTTTTTATTTCCAAAGGATCTATTATCCTAACATTTTTGTAGTCTACAAGATCTGGGTTAATGAATGATTTATTGCTGCCAGTATCTATGAGAAAATTTAATTTCTGTTTATTGAAACTTTCTATTATTATGTATGGGAGCAAATTTGTATTATAATTGTTTATATCGAGGTATCCTACTGAGTCTCCGAGGCTAGTGATATAAAATTTTCATCATCTATCACACTGGTAATTTCACCAGAAGATCGATTTATGTCAGAGTTTCGATAGTAGCTTTGCGGTTCATTAAAATTTTCATAGTCCAACTGTTGTAAGCAATTATTCGCGTTCCCATTTGACTCGATATTATTCATAAAATTATTGTTTCGACTTCGAGTACTGTTGTTTTGTAAAGAGTTAACCGAGTTTCTGCTAGTGTTACCACTGCCAAGTTCCATTCGTTCTACATGTGGAAATCTTCTCGAATGAGAGCTAGGATTGTTAGCTTTGGGAACTTGAGGCCTTACAAAATTTTGTCTTGGAGTGTATTGAGAAAAAGTATTTCTTAAAGGAAGAGTCTGATTATGATAAGATGGTTACAAATTTGCCTGATTAATATTCCGATTAGATGAACCTTGAAAATTTTTAAACGTGGGTGGTCTTGAAAATGTTTTATTTTGTTGAAAGAAAGAATTCCTTAAATAGTGCCACTATTCTGTTCTTGGAGACAATAATTGAGAGCATCAGATAACTTTGGCGGCCGCATGGCTCTTATCGTCGATCCTAACGGTTCTTTTAGACCCGACACAAAAGCATTCAAGCACATTTCATTATAAAGAGTTTTCTTAGCAAAGATAACATTTGGATCATTCTCGTGTAATTTCACATGGTTCATCATGGAAGACAAAATATCAATTATTTTTGTATAAAAAATATCAATCGTATTTGAACCTTGCCTAAGTTGATGAAGATCGCAGATCAATCTCGTTTCATTCCTTTTATCGGAATAATGAACAACAAGATTATGTTGAATTTCGGACCAATCAACTAGCGCTCCGTACATATTCAAAATGTCGTTGGCGGGACCTACGATTTTATTTCTTATAGCTCGAAGTATTGTCTTTGGATAGCAACCAGAACTTGTTTGTGGTATGCATTCTAAAATTTCTGCGACGTTGCTCAAGAAATCATGCAATGATCTTGGATTGCCATCATAATACGGTAAATCCTTGATCGCGTCCGGTATTTTAAGCAAATTAAAAACATCACTTGAAACTATGGCAGTGTGTTGCATTATGTCTTGTTTGTCTTCGTTAACAATGTGGGAAATTGAACTACTAAGTTTGACGATATCTTTCAAACCACGTGCTACACTATTTTTACAAAATGGAAAACACTGACCAGAGGAACGCACTTTATTTTGTATATGTTTTATTTTCACAGGAGGCATTGAAAAAAGAAAGGATATATGAACTAGGACTTACCAGTTTGGATTTTAGGTGGGATATCTTTGGATAATTTGGAATATGTTAAAATTGGTGCAGGTTTCTTCTCTTCTTCCTTGGGATGTGATGTTCTTGGGGGCACTTTGGATTTAATATGATGACGGATTTTTTATTCAGGAAATGTAGGTTTTTTCTAATAGACTGCGCCAGTTAAATAAAGTGAAGCAACGTTCTATAATTTTGGCTTTCATTTATCGAAAGACGATTTCATTTATTTTATTTAGTTTTGTATTTTATTAAACATAAGTACAATAATCTTTTATGAGATGTATTCTCAACAACGGTCATGACAGTAATGAATCCAGCGTTATGTTTTAGAAAAAGCACTCTGTGGTGAACTTCAGCATGCTGATTGTCTCTGCATATAACTCGCTCTAGCATAAGGGTACATTTCACGGGCCCTACTGAGTCAGCGCGGACCCCATAGACTCTGTTTATCTTTATTCAGGCATTGAGGGCCCTCGTCTTCACTGCACATCTAACAGTCCGGGCCCCTTAGATAATATTTTTAATGCATATAACTTTATTGAGTTATTGAAGACCCCCGTATATACTACACGGGCCCCCGTCTAGCTTTTACGCGCCCTATCTAGTAGGCCCAATAGACTCAACCGGCCCTTGTAGATACTATTTTGAAAGCATCATATATCTTTATTCAGGCTGTGAGGGCCCTAGTCCATAGTCTCCACAGGCCCCTTTAAATACTATTTTTATGCATGTATCTTTATTAAGGGTGTGAGGACCTTCGTAAAGACTGCACAGGCCCACATCTTACATGGAAGGGCCCCGTATTACTTGCGCGGGCCCCCGTCTAGCCTCCACGGGTCCGTGCGGAGCCTTTTTCTGTTTACTTTATATATAGCCTTTTTCTGTTTACTTTATATATAGGCAGGAAGGGCCCCTTCTTACATGAAAAGGCCCCTGTCTAGTGCGGGCCCTTTAAGGTATTATTTTGTATCCACATATTAATTTTGTTTTCCTTAGAACCTATGAACAGTTTTGTATTTAAATTTTAATAAATTTATACATTTTTATATTTAATTTCTCTCCATGTATGATTTTTTCTTGCTGCTCTGGGGCCCGGTTGGCAAATGCCCCTGACCCTGGCTGCCGACCTAGACAGGACCTAAATCGTTTTTGTAGAGCCTTTTTATGTGCTGCCAAAAAACTGCCGAATATTTTTAGGTAGACCTATGTACATATTGGCGTTTTTTATTGGTAAGTGCATAGGCAGCGCAGCAAAATTTTCCACAGTAAACAACAACAATGGAATAGTGTCGATAATTTAGTCAGTAAATTCAGTGAATATAATAGTTGAGATAAAGTTTTGAAATGCCTGGAATAGTTTTTAAGTTTGTTTAATTTTGTGCTTTGTTTTCACTAAGGTCGTTTGGAAAATTAAGGAACGTTTAGGCGGTTAGTGTAAGTTAGCAATGCATGGAAGATTTGACGTCACCGAAAATATCATCAGCACGCAAAATTGTCCCGCTAGATGCGTTGACATGTTCTGTATCTGAAGCATATGGAGACATGCAGAGGAATATTAAATTCCTTTTCGAAAAAGAGCTGCCAATCGAAAAACTATCTGAAACGTCACTAGTAATAATTTATAGCGATAGTTCGCCCTAAATACTGTAGTCAAGGTTAAGTTCATCTGCTATCGGTCAGGAAAAAGCGACGCTTCCACACAGAAGTAACCGAATTGTCATACCCAACGAAAAAACTTTGGCAGATATAGACTGCTGACAAGTTTTTATAATTCCTCCAATTTTTTAAGATGTCAAAAACTGACAAATGCAACTGAAGTTTAATCATAACACTCGCATCATGTCGCGTAAATACTGTGATGACATCTTCATTCTTTTTTGACAACAATGAATGTTGTTAATTGACTTTATTCCCACTTATGTATATGTTTCGAGTCTGTAGTGGCATTATATTTTTTTGTCAAATTAATAATCTTAAGCAATATTGTCTATATTATTTAAAAACGTGAAGTTTTTAAAGGTATTATTTTTTACTTCTCGAAGCAAAAGTTAGCCTTATAACATGAAAATAAAGTGTTAGAAAACACCGGCTGCTTTCTATTTTGTCATTTCAATCATTAGGTACTCAACGACTATTCGACTAAACCTTCAAATAACCATTCATTCCAACTCTCATTCAATTTGACATTAAAAAGACAATATTTTTCCAACACACCCCTTAGCTTTTTTAAAAGGGAATTGGTTATTAATAGGTATTTTATGTTTTGGTGTGGAAAAAAATAAACAAAGAAAATGTATTCTTTGTTTATTCTTTTCAAAAAAGACAAAAAGATAAATTTATTAAACTTATAGTAAAAAGCCATTTTAATTTCCTATTTTGTTTCTAAATAATTATTCTTTTCGGAGTCAGCTAATTTTGACACAAATACCAATTTTGCGATGATTTAAAAGTGGATATAATAGTGAATATAACGTTCTATTCGGTTGTCCATTGCTTTGCTAGCTAAAGATTCCCAATAAAAAACGCCTATTATGTAAAATGCGATATGTACAAAAATGTAGCGGAATCTGTGAACATAATTCTTAACAACTTTTAAAGGTCGGATTAACTTGAAAACTTGCGCACGTATCAAGGAATAGTGGCAAAACAATTATATCATAAATTTGTACCAGGACCATCATCAGGGGGGAGATGTGGTCTGATATCCCATACATTATATGGCAGCATTTTTTAAGTCTTTGAGTAAATAATTTTTACTTACAAAATAAAAAAGGTGGGGTGCTTATAATAATATAACAATTATTATTATATTACAATTATACCTACCATTGGTAATTATTTATTGTAATCTATATATAAATAGCCTTAAATAAATTTGTGGTACCATTTTCTCAAAAAGTATTTGACCGATTTCGATAAATTTTATATGGTAGGAAAGCCACAATTGCGGAGATGTGCAGAATATACTTGAGACATGCATCTACACACTGTCGAACACTGTGCATATTAAAAACAAAATTTTTTTTTTTTCCTTCAATATTTTCAAACAAGTTGTTTGCGAAATTGAAAGTTTTTAAAGGTTTTCTCCTTCCTAGAGTGTGTCAGTTTTTGCTGGCTGAGTTTCGGCCACGGGACAATACTAGTAAAATATTAACGATATATTATATGAATTTAATTTTAAGAAATCAGTCCTTTGCCTGTTTTTAGACCGACTCATCTTTTTCCCTACCAGAAGATATACAGTCCGGTAAGGAATGAATAGTCCTGAAACGGCGTATCCCACTTTATGGCTGCTCCGAAACCGGAAATAAAAAGGCGCTATCTAAAAGGGTACTCAAAATATGTGCAGTTTTTCGTTCAGTGTATTTTTTTAAACTTACTTTACGTTTTTGAATACCACGACTACAAATGGATGAATTTCATCGATTTTCTTTTGCAGCAATTTTCTACACTATTGGTGCCAAAACACAATTGGTAGAAAATTTTAATAGCTCTTAGACTTTTCTTATTAAAAAAAAAAAAAAAATTTGTTTTTAATTCCAAAAACAAAAAAAAAAAAAGTTAGTGCATATCTGGTATAAAAAAAATCGTATGGACATCCTTACAGTAGAGTAAATAGGTTATTATTGGTGCAAATATGCAAAAAGAGCGAATCTAAGAAAATAATTTACTTCGTTACATTGTTTTATGTTTTTGAATACTAAGACTAAAAAAGAAGGAACGGGATCGTTTTTTTTTTTTTTTTGTAAGAATACTCTTCATAAACTGACCCAAACCACAGGTTGTAAAAAAAAAGATTTAACTGACCATAAATTAAAAACAATAACATTAAATAATTGTTAGATTTTTTTATTTGAATTTTCAAAGCAAATGTTCAAACTGCTTTCCACCCACTCCTAGGCACAATCTGCACCTACTACATCTACATTTGTTGCGTGGGCTATACGCCGTTTTAGGATTATCCACTCTTTACCGGACACCCTGTATAGTAAAACTATTGAGCACGAGGAATTTTGTATTTAATAAACTTGAAATTTAATATACATATGTATGTACCCTTATCTTCACCTATACACGACACTTTAAATCAACTTTCTATTGATCTTTATTCCAAATGTATATTTAAAAAGTAAACCTTTTTTTATAATTGGCTTGGATCTTTGCTGAAAGATGTAAGATATACAAACTTTTTGTTTTAAAATACATACGTTTATGAAATACATTTCGGTTTTAAGAAGTTTAAAATATGAATTTATTTTTCTCTTTCTAGTTTAAACAGCAGCAAAATATTTTCTACCAGATTGCACTTTGATTATGAGAAACACCAGGAAAGATAAAGCCCTATCTTTGTTTTTTGCCATCGTCATTTAAATTTCTTGCGGAAGGATTTATTCGTTATTACGTCTTAGAAAACATCGGAGTAAAAATTAATACGAGAACGTGAATTTTATAGGTATAGACGGAATGGCGCGAGCTTTCTTTTCTTTTATAAATCAGTCCTGATAAAAAGTTAAAAATAGTACACTCTTCTTTTTAAACAACGCGCTCCTGAAGTTTAAACTTCATTTATTAAAAAACAATATTATTAAAAAATTGAGACAAGGAATCAAACAATTAGGATGGAAAAGGTATTGCTGAGAATACAAACACTCGGATACATACTTGCACTGATTTTCTTTACTGGAAATGGTAAGTTAACCAATTTTTATACATATATCAATATACTTTACATTTATATAAAGATTCTACATTAAATCAGAATGCAGGAAATTTTGTATTAATAAGAGCTCCAGGGGAGAACGAGCTGTTGAATTCGCTTATAATTTGATCGATCATGCAGCTACATTATAAGCTATATATACCTATGTCGATAATACTGACAGAAACCCAAATTTTAAATTTATTTCCATTTGTAGGTATATTTTAAAAACGAAATTTATTGCATTGTGTAGATTTTCTTTCTATAACGTTATTGGTTTGAGCTGTAGCCCCCTATTCTTGTTTGTAATGTATTGTAAATCTATGGTGTAGGTTGGTATTTAGGTAATTTTTTTGTTTTGTAGAGTTTAAGATCATTTATAATTTCGCACCTACAACTCAAACTTTTACCTTGGGTTCGCTTTCTAACAAACTGTATCTAGTGTATTTTATCTTCGTTTTGCAAGTTTACTGACTTTTACCATCCCAATAAAGTCAATCATTTGCTGATGAGATATCGAAAAGTTTCTATCGGTTGATTAAAGTTGAACTTTGCTTTGGCACTGTGAAGGGAAGAAGTTTGGTTTTGTTTTCAAAAAGTTCCTCTATGTACTTTTTGCTAGGAATTTATATGCTACCGTAACAAGCCGCAATAATGATATTCTAGAATTTACCGGTAAATCCTTCCTCAATGTTTATAAATAGGATATATTCAATGTTTCATTAAATCCAGATTCTTTAAATGCAAAAGAAACTTTGCATTTACCCAACCTCGCACCTACCCCAAATCCTATAGTGGGCCAAGCAGGGGGGTTCCTCCCTGTTTATACCCCCTAATGCTGGGTGCTTTAGGAATTACCGGTAAATTCTAGAATTTCATTATTTCGGCTTTTTACAATAACATATACACTACCTGGTTTATGACTACTTACAACATTCCCGCAAATCATCGATGAAATATACGAATCATTGAATTCCTTTTCTTGTGGATGAAATATTTACTTAGAGAAATGTTGAAAAAAAGTGAAAATGAACTTGCGGATTGTGATGAATATCTTTCATTTAAAGAAATATAAAACAACGGTCTACCAAAATAAACGTTTACCTACTTACCACCAAATACATCGATTTAAATAAAAATCGAATTGACTTCAAAAAATTGAGAATATAATGCACATACATATGAATGTATGGTTAGTTACTTAAGATCCATAACGTTGTGGTTGATTTCACTGCAATATATAAGTCATAATGATATTTGAACCATAATGATGACTAATTTTCAAATTCAATTTTTTCATTTTGTCTGCTTTTATCAACTTAAATATGTTTTCTGTCTCATCGTTTGACGGTTGTTCTTCGTTGCTAACTTTATTACATACAAATTATGTACATACAAAATACAAGGTGAATCAATTAAAATGTAGAATTTACTTGCTGATGATGGTGATGGTATATCCTTTCAAAAATTTACAGAACCGGCAACGTTTCTATCTTGTCCTATCCCTCACCATGACTTTGAGTTATTATGAATTTCTGTCGTGATAGTACTGCATTCTGGTATAGTCACCATCATAGTCTCTATCATCATCATCATTCAAAGCATATCATCCTATAGCTTCATATTCAACTTCATCAAACGGACTTTTTTATATAGATTTTTTTTTGTGTAGGTGTTCCTTTTTTCGCTGTATATTTAATGCTAATTGTACCGTTTTGCATAATTCACAAAATTTTAAATTTTCACAAGGACTTTGTTGAATAATTTAAAACTATCAATCTTGCTGACCAAAAAAATTACTGTCAACTCATTTATAGATTGCAAATCTTTGGATGAAATCCGAAGGGTATAAATAGATATATCTTGCGGTTATCCTTTTATATTGTGCATTTGAAACATATAGGTATATGTATATTGGAAAGGATTTTAGGGTGTAAGTTTGCATGAATGCTAACAATAAGGCCATTAAAAAAATTTCACGTGCAATAACATCTAATGCATGTATAAAATGTATCCTGGTGGCCAACAGATTCCTACAGGACTCCTGTAAGAAATGATTAATCCTTCCGATTAGCTTTACTTCTTGTCTAAGGTCGACAAAGAAGGAAAATGCAAAATTTAATCCGGAAATACTTTCCGCAAATAGATAAAATATATTGTGTTTCCATATAAAGCGTTTAAAACACTGAGCATGAGCATGTAAAAAAAAAGGTTTATACATAGTGATAGTGACAGTTACTGTGACTATATCTTTCATGTACTCTCATTTGGAATGCGATTAAGTGCGATGAGTTTGAACCTCCTTTGGAGATTTCAGATTTATTACTATCTAAAGGTAGGTATAAGTTTTTTCCAGGCTATCATTTCCCCCTAAAACAGTACATATGTATATACGAGTCTAACGGCCATATTATTCACTCAATACATCCAGATTAAAACTTAAATCTGGATGTAAATTATACAAATTCAATTTAAATTCATCTGGATTTAAGTTTAAATCTGGATGTATCGAGTGAATAATATGGCGGTAAGACTATCAAAAATGTGAAGGTTAGAGAATCGTTGTTGAGAGACACTGTATGCATATGCAGGACCTGTGTGAACGCTTGTTGCGCTGCAGAGGAAAACAAGCACAAGTTCTCTTAATACATACTTTAAAAGGAAAACAAAACACATACACAAAATTAGTGAACAAAAATTGTCTGTCAACGCTTGTTGAAAATCCATTAGGACAACGAAAAAATCCAATGGGCCAAACAAAATATGTTAAAGAATAAAAAAACTTTTAATTAATTGTTTGTGAATATAAAATTAAATGCAATGTTTTTAATCTCTGCATTTATTGTAAAGTAGTTTTATACTGTTTTAACTGAAGGTTTACCTCAATTTAGATTGAATAAGGGCCAATTTTTCAATCGTCAGTTAGGCAGTCGGTTGGAATCAACTGTGGCGTCTACAGTTCCAGTCAGGTTGAACTACTTACTGAACACCTTATATGGGCTACTACGACATATTCGTAGCTCAGGCCTATAAGGAGCGGTTTATCTGGCTCCCCGCCTATCCAGCAACTTCGATGGGATCGAGAGGGCATACGAAAGATGAAATCGTGTGACATCGACTTCGGCGTGTGCTGCAAGGTGGCACAATCGGATCATGAAGAACCAAGCCCTAGTGGTATGGCACACAGTCGGTGCTGAGGATCTGGAAACAACAATTTTCTAGGCTGCTAAACGGCGAACATGGCCAAAGTTCTGCTGTTAGATAGAACACTCCCTTCAACGTTAACGATGATGGTCAAAATTTCCGTCCACCCGACCTAATTGAAGAAGGGGGAGATGACTTGATAAGGAGTATACTATATATACACCAACTTTGGTCGGAAAAAAGTATTCCCGATGAATGGAATCTCCACAAGAAAGGATATGCTTTGACCTGTCACCTGTGCCAACCGGCGCGTTTGCAGGTATTGATTCGGAGGCGGTGAAAATGGGTTTGGCTGGTAATGAGTACAAGACGAAGTATATGCTATTATCGAGAAAGGGGTCTCAACATCGTCGTTTCGGGCAAAACGTCACGATTGATAGGTACAACTTCGAAGTCGTCAAGGACTTTGTCTACCTGGGCTCCACTATAACATCGCAAAATGACATCATTGCAGAGATCAAACGAAGTATTACTCTTGACAATCACTGTTTCTTCGGACTAAGAAGGCATTTTTGAGTAATAAAGCCCTCTCTCAAAGAACCAAGGAGACCTTATATAAGACCCTTATCATCCCGGTTCTTTTATATGGGGCAGAAACATGGAACGGGTGAGAATCTGCTTGGGTGCTTCGAAAGGAAGATTCTTCGGGTGATCTTCGGTCCAGTATGTATCGATGGAGTATGGAGGAGAAGATTTAACAACGAGCTTTACGGGCTTTACAGCGACGTCGACCTGGTCAAGAAGCTGAAAATACAGCGGCTAATATGGCTGGGACACGTGGAGCGTATGGACACCGACGCACCAGCCTGACGACTCTTCGAATCTACCCCTGACGGTCTACGCAGCAGAGGAAGACCCCACCTTAGGTGGCGCACACAAGTGGAGAACGACCTCAACCAACTTGAAGTGCGTAACTGGAGGCAGCTAGCTAGGGACCGAGCTGGCAGGGGCTTGTTGGTTAAGGCCGTATAGTGAATCCTGGGCCGTGAGCGCCATTTAAAGTAAGTAAGTAAGTAAGCACTAAAAAATTTTAAGGTAAGAGTTGAGGCACTCCACTCAACGGTATTTTATAAATTTTAAATTTACAAAACATATGTATATGAAACCACTTTCTAGAAAAATGTTTATATATTTTAAAATTCAATAACGACACGAAAAAAATCTAATTAAAAATTGCTGACACATGGGCAATTTTTTTTATTGGCTCTCCGGAAATGTGAAATTCATCTAAATAAATGAATGAATTATTGAACTATTTTTTAACAATCTTTTTTCCGATTTTTTATTTTTAAACGGTTATGTATCACTTGCAGTTTCTAGAATTTTAAAGTAAATTGATGTATCTCCGAGGCCGGAATTCGCCTCACGAAAAATAACACAGTCTAGCAAGGAATATAAAAAAATAAAATTGTAAAAGAAAACTAAATATTTAAGGATTTTTATACTTTTATCAGTGAAATCGATAAAGTAGATACAGTTGCTGACCCCCACTTATATCAAAACTAAAACCATATATTTTTGATCTACCTTTGCAACTTTCATCTGAAACAAACATCACCCCGATTATTAGTGCAAAACCTCTGAAATTTTTTGTTTTCCGAAATTTTTTAATTTGCTGACATAAATACAGTAAAACCCGCTTAAGAGAAACCCGCTTAAAATTTTTTTTCGACCAATTACCCTTAAAACACTCGGCTTAAGCGAAACTCGCGTAAGTGAAAAACCCGGATACCTGAAACATATTTTCAGTTCAATTTTATATTTTTCATTAAAAAAAAACTCTCTTAAGTGAAAAAAGAAAATTGAATCGCACAGAACAAAAAATTTGCTGAATGCTTTCGTTTCTTCTTTATTTTTAACTTTCACCATTTTCACCACGAAAATGAAATTTGAATTTCTGATTATTCCACAAACGTTTACATTTTATAAACAAATTGCTTTGTCCTCTCAAACGTATACGTATTTTGACATTTATTAAAAAGGAAATTACATTTTCATAATTTAAAGATAAATTAAATATAAATACAATTGTCTATAGCATTAATTCTCGGCTCAATGGAATTTTTAGATCTGCTTAACACTTTATTGCATGAATTATTGTTTAAAGAGGAAAAAAAGAATATACGCTTAAAATGACTTATTTTGGGTTGTTTTAAAATATTTTTCATAAAAAAAATTTTTGTTTATAAAAAAAAAACTCATACAAATATTTATATTTTCAACCCTTTACTGCATGCGAAGCCAAATATGGCTTGCACACTTTTACCTCTCAAACAAGCAAGATAATAATTTTTTTTTATAAAAATGTATTAATTTCAAAGAGAAATAGATAAACAATCAGAAATATATTTTTATGCCACTTAACTCACCTTACACCAAAGTTATTATATTTGAAATAAGAAAATTTTTCACACTTCCGTTTTCAATGACAACAAGCAACCGACCGACCTGTAAGTCGTGTGGTGCACGTGTGCGAAAGCACAGCTATATGTTCTCAAAAATGCACACATGTTGTGTTTTGATGATTTTTTTGTTCAAGTCAGAAGAAAAAGGGACATAACTGTGACATAAGTGAATTTTTTTTTCACTTAAGCGGGGTTCTTTTAAGTGAAAAACCCGCTTAAGCGAAAGAAAGACTGTGACATTTTGCACTTTCTCTTAATCGGGTTTTACTGTACATATAAACCTATATTTTAAGTATCTATCGAATCGAGTAACTAAAAACTATTTTGGCAGGCATAAGGCTGAAAACAAAACTCCTTGGACCTAAATTTTGATAATCAGGAGATTTTATATATAAAACTGTAACTTTTTCCGCTCTAAGGTAAGTTTGAAATTTCATTATTTCACCAAAAATCCAAATCTATAATAGTCATTATCCCTCAAAATATCAGGCATCTTAAAACACCTCTTAAAAATTGATAGTGTCAAAAAATTCAAATATACCTCTGCCCCTAACGGCATCATATGCATATAATTTTTGATTTCTGTACACCTACATGTGGGATAAAGCCCTTCAAACGAGATATCACTCATGCATTTCCGTTGAGTATTAACTGAGAAAAGTGTACCGTAAGTTTATTAGAATAATAGAATAGATTAGAAAAAAAATCAAAATTTTAAACGATTTACTGGCTGAACAGAATGATGACGCAGACGGAGACGAAGACGGAGACGGAGACGGAGACGGAGACGGAGACGGAGACGGAGACGGAGACGGAGACGGAGACGGAGACGGAGACGGAGACGGAGACGGAGACGGAGACGGAGACGGAGACGGAGACGGAGACGGAGACGGAGACGGAGACGGAGACGGAGACGGAGACGGAGACGGAGACGGAGACGGAGACGGAGACGGAGACGGAGACGGAGACGGAGCCGGAGCCGGATATTGAATACACGCAAATTCAATGTTGCGAACACAACGGAACGTAGACGCATACGGAAGAGTTCACCAACTTTTAACTTTAGTATGATGTTAAATCATTTTTAGTATGATGCTAGCTTAAAAACAGGCTTTTCCAAATTTTAAACGAGTTAGCACCGTATTATCTTTTTAACATTTTACTAAAGCTAAAATCGCCAAATGCCTATTTTATGTGTTTTTTTAGTATCGTACTTAGTCGAAGTATCACTTTGGCAGCAACAATTGCAAAAATGGGTTGAACTGTCAGTTTTAGGCGTGTTCAGCTAGAAAAATAGGTTTAGTATATGATACTAGTTGGAAAATGTTTAAAACTAAGAATATTTTAGTAAATAGTTTTAAAGTTAGAAAATTGCTAACTGTTACCTTAACATCGGACTGTTTAAAATTTTGCGCCATTACCTTTAATATTATGTACCGTGTATTTGACTGGTTAGTCAAGTTATTAATTTTTGTTGTTGCTTTGCTTTGATGCCGATTGCACTTTTCGGTAAAAAAGGCAAATTTATGCTAGGATTGGGCCGATTTTCCAGACTCGCGTCTAAAAAAAAAAATAATACTTTATTTAAGTAGTAAAAATAAAAATGGTAAACATTTTTCAATGAGGATAAGTTAGTGATGGGGTCGTAAAAATATGTATGCAGGTTTTATGGCAGCGAATTATTCTTCATCGACAAAAAATAACAAAAAAAAACAATTCAAACCATATGCATGTTCCTTGGGTAAGGGTGGAGTTTCACTGTTCGTGGTGTTATTTCTATGTATAAGTAGTTATAGGTATAGTAAAAGTTCATATAAGAAAACATAAACAGTCGGTAGGGATTTCTCTGTAAGAACATGAGTGGAGTAGGTAGGTATAATACCTATTTGCAGCAGAAAAAAAAATTTTGTATCTACTGAAATTGGTTGGTTTGGCGGTGGGTTGTTGGTGATGGTGAATAGCAAAGAACTTATTTAGAGGCAAGGGCGTGCACAAGGAGGGGTAAGGGGGCATTTGCACTCATAATAAAAATTCTAATTGTTGGATTTTTAAGGTAAATGAAGATTAAATATAATGCAACACAAGGGCGTGCACATGGAGGCGTAATGGGGCATTTGCAAGACTTATAAAAATTATTTTTCAATTGTTTTTTTCTGAGTAATTTTACAATCAAGGGCGTATGTAAAGGTGATAGGGGGTGCTTATTACCTGCGAATCGGCTAAATTTACAACTTGAGTTCTAATTGTTGGATTTTCAAGGTATAAGACTTCTTAAATGAAGATTAAATGTAATGCAACACAAGTGCATGCACAAGGAGGGTTAAAGCTCCATTCACATGAGAGCGACCAACGAATGATGAATTAATGAATAAATGGGATTTTAAAACATTTAATAACCTAAATTCTTCACAAAATTAAAATAAAATGATAGAAATGTAAGCTAGATGATTAATTTTTAATACTAAAATTTTCATTTTGATTACTAAAACAAGATAAATTTGAGAAAATAAATTGGTCGTCGCGAGCGATCGCAATTCATTATGACCAATTTGTTTTCTCAAATTTATCTTGTATTAGTAATTAAAACTGACAATTTTAGTATATAAACATGAATTAAATTTACTTTTCTATCATTTTATTTGGATTTTGTGAAGAATTTAGGTTATTAAAGTTTTAAGTCGCTCTCATGTCAATGGGGTTTAAGGGGCGCTTATTACATACATGCAATTCAGATTAATTTACCTTATGAGTTCTAATGGTTGAATTTTCAAGTCGGGATTTTTTAAGTGAATTCATATAAATATACAAAGAAATTGAATGTTTGTGGAAAAAAGGTTTAAAACATCAATCCTATGAAAAGCTCCGAATAATGCTTACAGAAGCTGATAAAAATGCAAGCACATACAACCCACAAACATAATTTAAGCAAGTAGGGCTCTCTAAGCTGAAAATTTTTCGAGTGATGATTTTAAATCATCGTTTTGGTTGATATTTGGTTCTCATAAAGTTTTAGTGAAGAAAACCCAGGCATTATCGGCTAGTTATAAATAAAAGAACCGGTGTTGGTTTGGTGACTGACTCAACATTCCAGCAGTAAAAATATAAATACCTGAATTCATTAGGTACCACATTAATTTGTTATCTTCTAAAGTCTTCTTCTTTATAAATATAACAGCATTGAAAAAAATGAGGTAATTCAAAACTAGTTTTTCTATCAAAATTTTGAGTAATATTCTTTTTAGATATATAGTGTAGATGTTATTCCATTAAACTTGTCAATCGCTAACCATTATTTTTAACCGATTAAATCATTTATGCAAATATTATAAAATATGGTTAACTTGTTCAATTGTATCCTTATCTACTTTGATGGTAGTAGTTATATCAATATGTAACATTCAATTGGTTAAAAACATAAGATAATTAGGTAGGTTAAGTATACGAAATATAGTTTAACTCTCGCAAAAAACAATTAATCCAAGCGATGGGTTTAACACAGATTTCGTTAGCATTTTCAAAAAATAATTGTACAACCAAATGTTGGTAAGCAAAATATTGCCGTAGTTTTGCCATGAATTTTAATTCAGTTTTCTTAAATATAAAATCAAAAATATTCGAAAACAAAACGACAAATTATGAATCTAAAATACAAAGAACAACATCTAAAAGTTATGGGGAAACTTACTCCATATCACTTCTTTTGTATACTTCGTATCTCTTCCGAAAAAGAAAAAATCACACAGACCCAGACGGTATGCTTTAATCAAAATCTTTAAAACAAAAATCAAGAAAAAGAAATATATGTGAAAAATTGCACAAGGAGTGGTTTCTAAAGAATTCCATTTCGGAAAAGTTTTGCAAAGTATTTTTCCATTAAAAAGTTATGTGACATTCCATAAGACTTGTTATGTTTATATAGCCAATGGCGAAAGTATTGCAGTTTCATTCCTTTTTCATACTGCAAAATGATAATTTTAATGGAGTTTTTAGAATTTGTATGTTATCCTTTAAACTTCCACTACGTACATAATTTATTGAAAATATAATAATCTTTTTTTTTTCTTGTTTGGATGATCTTGGTGACATCAATAAAATATACTGCCCATGCTCATCAGTTTCCGTCATTTTCTATGAGGAAAGGGATTTTCAATTGGTTTCACGTATACCTAGTACACAGAAGTCTTTAAAAAAAATTTCAAGAAAAAGTTTGACATCGCGTTTGAGTTTATTTTGACCCTATTCTTAATGATTTTCAAAACAATGAGAATCCTTTGTGCTTAAAACTAATTGGATTTCAAATAGTCTTATTATTCAGAAGAAATCAAAATGAGTAAACAAAATCTATCAATCGACTTAAAATACAAGTATAGGAAGGTGAACCGAATAAGGCCTAATAAGGCCCAGTACACATAACCGACAAGCAACGGGACTTGCTATTTTATAAGGGTGTCCCTTATTCTAGGTTAGGTTATTCTACCTCAGAAACAATTTCAATTTTCATCTGACCTAATTGTGTTAAAATCTAAGAGTCGAATCAGATTAGTTAAAGGAAATACTTGTCTTTTTTATAAAAAAAGACCAGGAAAATTAGACAAACAAATAGCAAAATTACGAAAAAATTCCAACAAAGCTGATTTTTGGTATAAGTAGGCTTTCTTTTTAATCTTTAGCATTTTCCAAAAAGTACCCAAATTTGGGCCGTGGCTATAAAGTATATACAGGGGCTGAAAGGGGTTGATCTAAGTTTCTTGCAAATATTATTCTTTAAATATTAAGGCAAAAGTTGTAGCCTATGTAATTTTAAATTTTTAAATTTTTTGTGGTTATTATTCATTGTATTGAAAAGAACTTCCTGGACTTACCACGTATAAAAATTATTAAAAGTATAAATAATTATTTAGTTACCAGACGTTTCGAACAGATTATAGATGCTGTTCGTGGTTACGGGCAGGGCTACTTTTCCAGATTTTGAGAAAGATGCACAAAAAGAAGATTTCAAGAAAAATGAAAATGTCCCTAAAATGAAAAAGAAAAACCTAAACTCATTTCATAAAGCTTATTTATTCTCAAAAAATACAAAAAGCAATATTTTGGCTCTCTTAAGCGGGCAAAGTACTATTTTTCAAGTTTAAAGAAGATCCATTCCGGTATTTGTAACTGTTCCATTTAAAGGAGATATAGTAAGAAAAGACAGTACTCCAAAACAAATGAAAAAATTGTGAGGAATAATAAACGGTTTACCTTTTTTCAAAGTACAGATGCCATTCTTTAATTTTTTTAAATCAAGTTGTTTTAATTAATTTTTTTAATAAAGTTGTTTTAATTAAAGTAGTAGCCCGTGGCGTAATAGTTTGTGCCTTGGACTGTCATGCCAGAGGTCTGGGTTCAATACCAGCCGCTTCCCACCTTAAGTTTTTTTCCGGGCTACTGCCTCTTGCGAGGAGAGTATATCCTGTCACAGAAAAGTGACGCTATACCTAATGGTTGAGAGTTGTAAGCCTCTAGGCCCTGGTTCTTCATGAGCCATTGTGCCAACAAAATTTTATTTTTTTTTGTTTTAATTAATAGTTTTATAAAATTAATTCTCAAACTTCAAATTAAAGAAAAATAAACTAAACATCAGTAAGTACAATTTTGTTTATAATATTTAATGCTCATATCAATTTCTAATCAAACATTTAAAGTAGATGCTTAAATGTCTTCTAGTTTTTGAGAAAATCAACTAAACATTTTTTATTTTGTTATTAAAATAATAATATAAGAAGAATAAAGAAGTCTTTAAATAATATTAGTTAAATATTAATTATGTAAAATTAAAAGAAGCATAACATTTCGTAATGTACCTACATCAAGCTAAGTTTACTTTGTAAATTTGTTTCCTTAATACTTCATTGTTCCACATTATTCTTTAAGGCTAGGCGCACAAATGCAATTTTTCCGAAACTGAATATAGTCCAGTAAATAGAGACCAAAAAAAGGAAGTTACCCTACAAAAGGACGGATAGTTCTAAATTTGGAATAAAAAAAAATAAATTAATTTGATGGCACAACAGCTCATGAAGAACTAGGGCCTAGTGACTTACAACTCTCAACCATTCCTGTGTGCGTATCTGCAGGAATGGAGGGGACCTACAGTTTATTGCCGAATCCGAACGGCTAACGAGCGGCTCTTTTCTGTGACAGGAGATACTCTTGGAGGATTTGTCAATTCCTCGCAAGAGGCAGTAGCCGTTTTTTTCTTTTTTTTTTTTTATAAATAGGTGGCGAGGCTGGGGATCGAACCTTAGACCTCCGGCATGAAAGTCCATCGCACTTTTTTTTTTTTTTTTTATTTTTATTTTTTTCTTAAATTCATTTTTATTTTTCATCAATCTTATAACTAACTTAAAGCTAGACAAAAATTCATAAAAACTAGCCTACTTATCAATAACTTACAACTAACTTACTGGCCCTATGCGGGCGCTCTAAGTTTAACTATAATAATTAATTCTAATGCCTTTCGGCCTTAAATCTAACTTAAGCATAAAATTCATTATCGGTTTTATTTTTTACCGAGAAGAACTTACAAAAAACTCGGTTTCATATCATTTTTTGTTTTTATTTTATATAAAACTTACAACTAAATAAAACTAAACTAAAGCTAATTAAGACTAATTACTTACAACTACTTAAAACTATACTTAATGCTACTTAAATCTACTTAAAACTAGAACAGCCACAGCAAGCATTTTCGGTGGTTTTTTTATTTTTTTGTTTTGGTTTTTGTGTTTTTTATATATTTTTTTTTGTTTTTTATATACATATTTATATATATTTTTTTTTTTTTTTTTTTGTGCCACCTTGACTGTCCCTACTTATACCTAATCACCTAAACCTATGTAAGCCGGCCAAACAAAAAGCATTAGTCAGCTTTAAATATCATACATTATATGTCAGTTTTTAACCACCAGAACTGGTTCTCCTGCTTTACCCTATCTCTTCGGTCCCGATCGGACACAGTCCTACTGAACCGAAGGCGCTCAGCGCCGCCTTGTGCGAGGACGTCTCGGTTGTATAGGAGTCGCCTGTCTACAGTTCTACGGCCGACGTGGTAGATTAGCGGAACTGCCAATCTATCCTGTATCAGCCCTCGACTGTCTAGATAGAGGAATGCATCGGGCGGAATAAAGCCGCTTAAACGCACACTCTCGTAGTATTCGTCGTTGGGGTAATAGGCCCCAAAAATTAAACTGTTTGTCGAGGACATCGCTCTTGCAATGTGACCCCGAATCAGCTTCAACAAAAAATATATAATAATGTTTGTACTCCGACTCTGGTGTTCTGTGTAATCCAAGGCAGCGACGTAAGCACTGCCTCTCAAACACCCGAATCTTTTCCATTTGAGATGGGGCAACGTTGAACCAAATCGGACACCCATAGGCAATCATCGGCCGGATGAGGGCCATGTAGCAAATCACCTTCACCCTGGTGTCAAGCCGGCTGCTATAAAACAACCGTTTCGTCAGGGCAAAAGCTCCCCTAGCCCTGGTCAGAGCAGCATTTATATGTCTGTCGAAATACAAATACTGATCCAACCAGATGCCAAGGTACTTTACTACACTTTTACTCGCCAGTGGATGTCCATTTGGCCCTACGATCACCAGCTTGCGCCAGTTCTTTCTCGTATCCCTTGTGGCTCCATGCAACGGAGTCCTAAACAGAATAGTTTCTGATTTCTGAAAGTTAATTTTTAACTTCCAGTCATCGCAATATTGTTGAATCTTGTCGAAGTCACGCTGCAAAAGAATTCTGATGACCTCGACTTTTGGGGCCGTTCTGTACGCAATTAGATCGTCGGCATACGCAATTGCATGAGTTAGACTACCTATCAGATCGCTGGTGTAAATACTGAAGAGAATCGGCGAGTTGACCGCTCCCTGCTGAAGACCATTTTTAACTTCGAAGATTTTGGTAGAAGTTACATTGCCACTTTTGACAACAAACTTTCTACCATTGAGCATGTCATAAAGCATATATAATAGCGGTTTACTTATGCCAAGTCTGGTCAGCTTTAGATAAAGACCTTCTAGCCATACGGTGTCGAAAGCCTTCTCCAAATCAACCAGACAGGCACCCGTACACTGCTTTTTGGATTTGTTCCACTGGATGTCAGAAACGAGTTTAGACGCGGCATGAATGGTGTCATGTCTCGCCTTAAATCCGAACTGATTATCCGGTATGATATTGTTGTCCTCTGCCCACTTGAACAGAGCTCTATTGATAACTTTCTCGAATACCTTGCTGATACTCGGAAGAAGACTTATCGACCGGAGATTCGCCGGATTGGAGTTGTCCTTTCCCTTTTTCGGGAGAGGATGCACCACAGCTGTCTTCCACCGCCCTGGATAATATGCATTATTCAGAGCGTTGTTAAACAATGTGGTATAAATGTCAACTGCCTCCTGAGGAAGATGTCGTAGTACAACGTTGGATATACCATCGACTCTTGCTGACTTCTTTTTCTTTAATGAATCGAAGATGATCTGGAGCTCTACCTTCGAAATTAACAGGGAATTTAACCCATTCTGCTCGGCGATGATGGCATTTGCCAAGTGTTCTTCATTGAACCCATTGAAACCCAGGTTCTGCGATCGCCATTGCGTAATTTCGTTTCGAAGGTAGAAGTGGTGAAGCAGGGCTCTGTTTTCCAGGTCGTGGTTCGGGCGAATGCTAGCATTCACCTTGTACACTTGCTGGAAAGCAGCCCCCACAGCCTCCACTTTCTCCATAGGATCTTCGATTATAAAGAGGTCATCGTCCAAGACGGCGTCCTCTGGGTCTATGCCTGCTGTCAGAAGTACGTTTCTGTTCTCTGTCGTCCTCTGGAGCTTAAGACACGGAAGATCGTTTTGATCATTCCTCCTAAAGATCTTATTAATTTGGGGAAACATACTCGGGTCGCTGGAATTTACGGCATGAATTTTGTTGTCCCAATACAAATTAATGGACAACCGATAATTCTCCTTGATCAATTGGTTGATATTTTTGATTGACGACTTCAGTGTCCTAATCTCCAGATCTCGTGAATCAGTAAACCGTCGGTATAAGAGTTTAAGTCTTGTCAACAGTCCACTTTTTTGTCTGTGTAGTGCGTCGATGGTCGCGTTTCGGTACAGTTCGTTAGGGTTTCGTTCTTTGTACTTCGGTATTGTTCTGTTCATCGTTCGTTGGATTGTCTCGTCCATTTGTTCTAAGTATTCGTCAATTTCAGTGTTTGTAACAGTGATGGAAATCGACTTTTGCCAATAGTACTGAAAGCAGAAAAAAAATAGTACTGAAGATGTACAAATAGTACCGAAATTTTTCCAATCGTGAATTCTACAGGAATTTAATATTTTATTGGACGTTATCATCGTTAGAGGAAGATGTGGTTTGAGCATTCAGCCATCGACTCCTTGCAACGATTTGGAGATCAACAATGCAGCATCGCATGCATTTTCGTACTTATGTCGGAAAACAAGTTTATATCTTGTTAAAAATTCAAGAAAATTTGAAATGTATCTTTGGTAAAAATTGGTCTATCATTCTGCAAAGGAGGTGCAACAGTGCATGCATGGGCCATTTAAATTACAAATCAAAAAATAAGTTTAATTTCTAATTAATATTTTTGATGAGGGCCGCGCTCGCCGCTAGTACATTTTAAATGTATATGTCAACAAATTCTCAAAAATCTAACGTTTAATAAATAATTTGAGATGAATCAGAATCATAGTAGGTACCTATACGTTGTTGAATATTTTTGGAAAGATAATAAAATATTTGACCCATGTTTGAGGAATATTTGGTTTACTTATTTTTTCGCGGAGAGAATTTTTTCGGAAGAAAATTTGTACAGCTTTTTTTATATAAGTATACCTACATATTTTTTTCATATTTGGAATTATTGAGTGAAAATTCAAATTTCATAAAACGTTCACATGTTCTTAGGACAGGAATTATCCCTGGGATCATTTTAAGAAAAAAATGCATGGAGGAAAGTTCTATCTTCCCTCTTTTTTAGTTCTTAAGAAATTAAAAACAAACTTTTTATTTTATGAAATAAAAGATAAAAACTTTTATAAATTATAAATATAAATATTTATTTATTCAAACTGTCACAACTTTTGTTTTTTAATATTATTTTCGACGCGTTTCGGAAGTCAAAGTTCCATTTTTAAGGTTCGATTTTATGATATAAAAGATGAAACTTTTTATGATATAAAATTGAGACTTATGATAGAACTTTGACTTTCAAAACGAGTCAAAAATAATCAGCCCTATCGAGGTATCCGTTCGAAAGAAAAATTTCTCTGATTTGTTTGAAATCGGAGAATTTTCAATCGAGGTATCCGTTCCGATATATGTAGCTCATAATTGGGTTTTTAAATATTTGTTTTCAATTTTCATATAAACTGCTTGTTTAAAAAATTGATTATTTTCCTTAATTTTTTAGATACGAAAAAATATTTTTTTATTATGTATGCAAAACTGAGGCAAGTTCCTACCGCACCAAACATCTACAATCTACATTCGAAAGATACCTCCATTTTTGAATTTCTCGATTATCTTAATTGAAATTTGTATGAAAATCTCGAATGAATTTTATCGGACTTAAGCCAAACTAGCAATTGAGTGATGCGTTAAACCCAGTTAATGAAAATTTCAAAATTGGTCTTTTGCCAGTAATTGAAATAGTACTGAAAGTTGAAAAGTGGTACTTGCGTACTGGGAAAATTAAATAGTGCAAAATTCAGTACAATAGTAAGCCCTTTTCCAACCGTGGTTTGTAAGATTCCTGTCATTTGGTGGGGATATATTATTTGAACGGATTTCGCGCGCTAAGGCATTGGAGAACCGTGGCCAGCGCATCTTACTGTAATTGTAAGTATGCACCGGCACATACTCCTCCAATTCCACAAGCTCGTTCGGAAGCTGTATTACGGCGGCGAGTCCGCAGTGATCACTGTCGTACTCGATCGTCCGCAAACAGTTTCTTGATTGTTGACCCACAGCGTTAGTAACTGTCAGTCTTGAGTCCATTAGCAATAGATCCAGATAGGCACCGCTTCTTGGAAACGATGGCCTTTCTGTAGCCAGCAGGTCAATGCCATACCCAATGCTGTATTGACCCATCCAGTTAAACAGATGGTTTCCCCTGGGATTCGCTATATGATTTCCCCAATCTGAATGTTTGGCATTCAAATCACCGGCCATCAGAAAGTAGTTCTCTTCCGAGTTCAGCCTTAAGCATTCGAAAAGTTTTTCGAGCTCTGTTATGAAATCAGTTGGCTGAGGAAGTCCATCGCACTAACCATCACACCACGGCTACTACGAAATTTTAATATGTTAAATTTTGGATATGTTATATAATATAGTCGGTAGATGAAAAAATAAAAATTTCCACAACCACACCCCCTCCGCCCCTTCACAATCCTGAAAAAACCGCTCCGTTTTTTGCCCATAACTTCTTTCTGGTGTACTTTTTGGCAAAAAAAAGTGATTTGGAAACTTGTAGAAAACAAAATTTCCTACAAATATAGTCCATGTAGTTTTTTTGTACAACCAATAACAACAAAGCTATGAAGCTACCAAAAAAAGGCTAAAATTTTGGATTTTGTGAAATTTTTAGTTTCTTCCCACTTCGCAGACTAATAACTTCTTAACGAGTAATTTTAGAGAAAAAGTCTTCATAAGAAATCTTGTCGAGAATGTTATTACCTACAAATTTTATGCACACTATTTTATTTTGAGACTAAAGCAATTCGGCGAAGAGTGAGAAAGGGTTTTTTGTCCTTTTTTACGTTTTTATTAATTATAGCTTCCTTCTATGTACGTCCGTACGATAAAAAACTTCGCTGTCGATTTAAAACTAACTTTCCGATTAGCTAGTGACCTAGGGCATATACTCCATAATGTATTAATATTAATGTTTTATTGTATTGGAGATACACTCTGCCTCACTTGGTTACGGACAGTCAATTTTTTTTATTTTTCAAAATATTCAATGATCTGGGAAAAATGATTAACAGAATGAAAGAAGGTTTAAGTTGATAAATTCTATTCTTATCAGGCTTTTCACAATTAGGTCATAAAATATTACATTAATTTTTGTCTTGCTTGATTACGGACATAAGCAAAATCTACTAGATAAACATTTAAAAGGCAATATACGATAGACGTAGTAGCCGTGGCATAATGGGTAGTGATATGGACTGTCATGCTGGAGGTTGAGGTTCAATCCCCAGCCTATTCCATCTAATAAAAAAAAAAAAACGGCTCCTGCCTCTTGCGAGAAATTGAGAAAATCCTCCAAGCGTATGTTTTGCCATAGAAAAGTTTCGCTCACATTATAGGCGTTCAGATTCGGCAATAATTTGTAGGTCCTATCCATTTCTGCAGACAAGCACATATGAATGATTGAGAGTTGTAGGCTCTAGTTTTTCATGCGCTGTCGTGCCATCAAATTTGTTCAATTTTAAATCAAATTTCATGGAGGCAAAACAGTTTTTCAAATAAAACTTAACATACATAGACCAAGCGCCGCTAAAGCAGAGTGATGATCGGCCTGGCGACGGTGAAATAGCTATAACTCCAGCCTATTAAACTTGGTAATAGCTCACTCAAGTTGTTGTTTCATTTAAACTATACAATTACAAAGAAAAAAAATTGTCAGAAACAAAAAGTTAGTTTCTCACAATTTTTTTTTTTGTAATTGTTTTTGTTTTGCAAAAAATATATTTGGTTTCATATGGTATTGTTTGACTTTGCATATTTTTTCTATAATGTAGATTTGTTATTAACTGTTATGAAATATCAAATAAAGGTAAAGCGCATCAAAAAATAGTCTTTTATTTTAAATAAGGAAATCTTAGAATCAATACAAAAATGATTATATTAAATCTAAACTCTTCATCTTAATTGCTTGATTCATTGCTTTCACGCCTTCTCTTTTTGGGATTTTCTCCAGGGGATTTTTTTGTAAGCGATTTTTTTGGGGGATTTTGTCTTTGCTCGGTTTTTTCTTGGGGATTTTGTCTGTGGAAATTGTTCTTTTTTTTGGGATTATGTCGTTTTGTTTATCTTCACTATCCCAATTTGACTATCACACTTATAAGATTATTTTGAGCCATATTTATTTGGCAAACTTGCCATATATATATGCCAACGTAATACTGCCTTAAGAATAAATTCCACGATTTGATGAAGTGTTGCCGTAGTTTCAATGGTACAGACTTGAATTATTATGATATTTATATTATTATGATATTTATATTATGATATTTATATTATTATATTATATATTTATATTATGATATGTTTATTAATAATAAAAGTTATCGAACGGACAAGTTCTCTATCCGTGTGCTATCATAACACGTGTGGGACAGTGACTTTTTATTAATAGGGCTGAAAATTCGTTGTGACACAAACTGAAGAATTGATTCGGGGCGATATCGTTCAGTTTGTGTCAAAACACAAACTTGTTTGTTGCTCGAATCGCCGGCTGAATAGTTTTCGCATATGCGCGCACTCTCATACAAATCCATGGAAGTCACGAGCAACCAAACTGTTGCAAAACTTAAAGTTGCATGTGCGCGCCTAGCCTAATACTTCATGATTCTACAAAACATGGAATAAAATGGTGAATATTTCGGCACGATATTTTTGGAAGCTAAAAGTCCTAGTCAATCGTTCGAACGCCTTTTTAAGTTGCTGAAAGCGGCCAGTCAAAAAATAAAAAATGTCAATTTTTTGAAGAAGGAGGTTTAGGGGACTGATTTTTTTCCAGGGGACTGATTTTTTGTCCAGGGAACTTACAACAAAATAGTTAAATCCCATTATACTCCTCTAATTTTCCCTGAAATATGACTCATGGATTGAAATATAGAAATAAAATTTATTTAGGCCTTATAATACATAAAGATTAGCATTTTAGTAAAAAAAAATATGGTATAAAAGTCGGTTCCACTTAATAGCTTTTAAAGTATGTGAGCCTAAATTTCCATAAAGATAATCATTATTTCCAGTTAATTTTGCAGGATATTCTATTATCCCCAAAAGGTAATGTTCGCATTCAAATTGATTCAAATTACAGAAACGAATTTAACATAATTCTTCATTCTTCCCATTTTCTTTTCTGATCGAGAAAAATCACGATATGAAACATTAATTAAGGGGCTTATTGCGAGAGTCTATTCGACAAAAGTCGATCAAAATTCTTGATAGAATTGAAATTTCTTTCAAATAGAAAAAAATATTAAATATTCAGTCAGTACAAATATTAAAAGTCAAATAGAAAAATATTAACGAATAGAATTTTAAAATAACGATAGTAGACTTTAATTCTATTCGACAAGATTCTATTTCATCCGCAATAAGCCCCTAAATAACTTTTTTCTATTTAGAATCAATTTTAAATAAATTGTATTCTCTTTGGAAACATTCGCAATGAATATGTATAAAAATTTCTCAGTCCCCTGGATAGTTCAGTACTTTTCTTCATTGAAAAGCTAGGGGACTTAGGCCAGGGGACTGAGAATTTTCAGTTTTTGCGCGAAAAACATACTAAGGTTATAATTTTAAAAAATTAAAAAAATATTTAATGTTATAGTTTCATTTTGCCTCTACTCTACTGCTAAAAACAATGCCTACTATTATACAAATATCTTTTGTAAATGGTCACCAAAGAACTGATAAACTGAACGGTCAATCGACGACCTCTTATACGAATGCCTTCTTCACAACTCACATAACAAGCAGAAGCGAGTCGGTCACACGATTTTATTTTAAGGAGACTCGATACTTGACATTGCTAGCGTTGGACATTCGATCAATATTCTAGTTATCGATTTTTTCGATTGTTTCGCAATATTCCAGGGGACTGATTAGAAACACCGCGGACAAAGTTAATTAATTTTTTTGCAATAAAATCGGTAAAAATTATTTATCTATTTCATAACGAAGATTTATTATTTGACGTAAGTATGGGTGACTTTATTTTAGTGTGAAATCACGAAAACGCGAAGACCACACGTGTGGGGACTGAGAATCAGGCACTTTGAAAAATTTTTTGAGCAAGAAAAAGAAATGCCGCCCTTATAATTTTTATTGCGCATATAGATATCAATCAGACTTAGTTTTAGAAAGAAAGATCAGATTAAAAAATTGAACGGATTTTAAAATATCTTCCGGTCCACCGAAAATTCCATAATTTGTAGAACCACCCATATTGTAGCAAATTTTATAAAATTGAAACAAATTTTCTTCAATTTTGTTTGTTCTATTAATTTTTTTGCCTCGGATAATGATAGGTAACATTATCAGAGGAAGACATTTTTAATCTATTCTCTTCTTTAATTTTAATTCAAGATATTTTATACTTAATCCGACATACAAACTTCTTGATATGTAAACATGAAAAATTGAAGCCTCTGGGTAAACGAAAAATAGACTTCAGAGGAAGTATTGTTAAAAATCCTTCCAGCGGACTCTTTTCTTGCGATTAAAAAAAACAGCTTCAAACCCTTATAAATTTTTATTTATTTTTTGCTAGGGTTATTCACTTCCGCAAATTTTTTCGGTGCTCAAGCAAAATTTTAATCTACATATAGAAAAAAAATCTCACCAAGATTGAGCTCTTAACTCCAGTTTTAAGTACTTACAATTTTAATATGCAATTTTCCCTTATAAAATGCAGGTAAAAAAATTGTTTTTTTTTTTTTCAAATTTCTAATACTCAGACATCTTTTATCATATTGGGAATCGGTTTGATGGACCCTACGGAGAATTTCACGCTCTTTAAAATTGCCTTAGTGTTTTTTTTGTGTAACTCGCACTTTATCATATGTACCAAACTTGTTAAATTTTTCAATGAGAGCAACACATCGTTCAGCAGTATCGTTAACAACACGTTTTAAGGCCTGAAAAAGGCTATAAATTCATTAGATATTGGTAACAAAAACTATTTTTTACGAGTCAGCACTTTTATTCTCCATAATTTTTGCGGTTTGCACAAAAAAATTGAAAAAAAAAACTATTTATTCCAAAAATTGGAATTTGATTACTCCTACTGGCGAGCCAGTGCGAGTTACACAAAAAACACTGAGACAATTTTAAAGAGCGCGAAATTCCCCGTAAGGTACATCAAACCGATTCCCAATATGATAAAAGATGTCTGAGCATTAGAAATTTGAAAAAAAAAAAAAAAAAAAAAACAATTTTGTTACGTGCATTTTATATGGGAAAACTTCATATTAAAATTGTAAGTTCTTAAAATTGGAATCAAGAGCTCAATCTTGGTGAGAATTTTTTTTTCTATATGTAGATTAAAATTTTGCTTGAGCACCGAGAAAAAAAAATTTGCGGAAATGAATCACCCTAATGTATACTATATCTATAGGTAAATAGAATAATTAATAAGAATTAAAGAGCGGGTGTATTGTAAAAGTAAATGTTTACAATACCTACCCAACTTTATTAAATCGCTTTTCCTGTTAACCTGTGCAGTATTGATTTCCCCTTTAATTTGCTACAAATATAAAAACTAAAATTTTAATATTAAGCTTTCCTATCATATCATGTTGTAAATACCAAGGATTTCAACACAAAAGGTATAAGTAAAGTGTAACTCTTATATTCATTAATATCTCTATGGAAAATTAGGCAGACGCAAACAAAACAAAAAACAAGAATATAAAGCTTTCTGTGTGTGCTAAAGAAGGTTTACTCACGTTTCAAAAAATGGTCAACCCCAAATAAGTGTGCAATGTGTGGGGATGGATTTATAATAATCCTGTACGACGAAGAATATGTCTCCATAAACATTTTATTCTATATATCATTTGAATTGAATCTAGCCCCAGTTTAAAGTATAACGTACATATCTAAAAAAAAACATCATGCGTAGAACGAAGATTTTATTTCGCAACGTGCCGCCGGGCGTTAAAAGGAAAGTATATTCAGATTCAGTTTTACACTCAATGAACTTCATTTGTTGTGTGGGTAGGGTACAGGACCGCATTAACCTGAAGGAAATGTAGGCAACGATGACCTCGCACTGAAAAACTGGTCCTGAATAACCCTTGACCATAAAAACCCCTTCTGTAACTATATGCATATGCACATGATATCATTTTAACTATTTCTTATCTATTTTGAAAAATAACAAATTTGTGATTTGGATTTTAAATATAGTACTAACAGTAAGAAATTTACAAAAAAAAAAACCCTTCACAGTAGTCTGGTCCTTATATTTTATATTTCACGAATAACAAATACAACATCCGCAGTAGGATTCTATATACCTACTTCTAATTTTATTGGTAGTATATTCGTACTGTTGTTGTTGTATCTATATTGAAAAAGTCGTGTAAAATACTAACTGTATATTATGTTATGAACAGCTTTCCATTTCCGAATCTCTGTCGGCTCTTGGATTACAATACAGATAGATACCTACGGGATTTCCTTTTCTTCTGCAAAATAAAACAAACCGGTAATGAGTTAGTAGATATACCTATAAGTATTGAGTTATGCCTTATAGGTATTTATGTATATTATTAATTATGTAGAATTTAGGTGTTTGTTTTTTTGTTTTTCCTCCGAAAATCACATATATTTGTATGCTATGTATTGGAATTATACCTATTCTGTAAACCCGTTTTGAAAATAAAACTGGTAAAACCTGAGCCTACGTTCTGTAACTTCTCACATCGAGAAAATTGGTCGAGAAACGATGAAAAATGAAACAAAACTCATAGATTTTGTTCCATTTTTCATCGTTTCTCGACCGATTTTCTCGATGTGAGAAGTTACAGAACGTAGGCACTGATTTTGATATTCTTTTAACTGATTTCTCTTATTGGAAATACATTGAACGACATAATTGGATATCAAAACTTTTCTATCTCCGTCTCAGGGTTCATGCACCGACTTTGACTAAACCATTAGAAACTTGAATTGCCTAGAGGACTTCTGGACTTAATCCGCCCCTGTGTGGGTGAGTGTGTGTGGGTGTGCTTATGTGACTTTGGTTCATAACAACTTAAATCCCCTTATAAGTCATCACATATCATTAATTTGTAATCAAAACCCATCACAAAGGACCCTACACGAATGAAAAAGCTTATATTTGAAGCCACTGATGTCCTTTGAAAGCACTTTTATTTTTATATTATTTTCTGTATACCTTTTTTATGAATTTAAAAATAAATGCCAATCCACGATTGCAATCTTTTCATTTAAATAATAAATTTTGTTTCTATGCATATATGTATATGTAGAATCTACATAGCGCAGTTATACATACGTCTTAAGATCATACAGAGATATATACAGGGTGATCGGTATAAGATGTACCAAACTGCTGGAGCGAGTAGGTTGGGTTAAGACAAGAAAAAAATCGTATGGGAAGGGGGGGGTCAATTTCCCCCCGTTTAGGCAGGAGGGGCAATTTTCTAAAAAATTGACTTTAAACAGAAAAATTAAACCTAAAAATTAAAAAAAAAATTAAATACAGCGGGTACTGCCCCTTGCGAGGAATTGACAAAACCTCCAAGAGTATCTCTTATCATAGACAAGTGCCTAGTGACTTACAACTCTCAACCATTCATGTGTGCGTGTCTGCAGGAATGGAAGGACCTACAGCTTATTGCCGAATCCGAACGGCTAATGTGAGCGGCACTTCATCAACATAAGACTTACAAAATTAACGAAGAACTAATTAAATTTCGGGAATATGAAAAAAACAACCAACGGAGGCCTAGTTATTCCTACACCGCAGCTCGTGAAGGTGATAGGAAATATTATCAGATGTTTTGAAAACAATTTTGAAGATTTCTGTTTTCAAAAAAGCGTTTCACAATTGTACTACCGAATATGCCAAGGTGAAGTCCAAATTCCATGTCCTTCAGTTGAACATAAGAACATTTTTATTCACCACATAGTAAGAATACTGCTAAGGGCAAAAATTAAAATAATCAATTCTAAGGCCAAGTGCTCAAAAAAAAAAACTGACAAAATCAGATATATTGAGACACATATAAAAGCCATCATTTAACTTTTTTGCAAGGTAAAATTTCTTACGGTTCATACAATTAAAATTTTATTTTTCTACTTTCTTACGAAATTAAAATACCTAAAATTAAAACGACGTTCATTGAAAAAGTAATCTATGGACTAGGCCTACAGGGGATACTATGTAAAAAAAAAAACGCGCCATGCATTCTACCTCATAGGTGGTGTGGAAATAAATGCACCCTAACATCAAGTTTAAATAAAATCGATCCATGCGTTTAGGGTGTAGGCGAATTCACAGACAGACAGGAGGGCAGACAGACGAACAGAATTGCGAGACTTATGTACTTTTTGATTTTGATCAAATCTCGAGTTCAATTTTTTTTATGTGTATAACCCGAAAATTAGACAAATTATGCAAATTACTTGGCACAACCTTGAAACGATGTTTGTTGCTATCACTTTAGTCCAGTACAGGTACCTACCAAGTTTAATTAAAATCATAAACCTCTTTTTCTTGATGAGCCAAAACTAAAATTGGAATTTATTCTGTCCAGAGAATTACCCCAAAAAATTGAAGCAAATCGGTCTACCCGTTTTGGCTCTAACTCAAATTACTGTGAACGCACGGATGCATAGGTACACCAGAAGAACAGACAGACTGCCTGACAGACGATATGATAGACAGTGGTTCCCAAACTTTTGACATTGCCGTACCCCTTTTAAAATTTTTGTAGCCCTGAGTACCCCCCGTTATAGAAATATTTTTTTTTTATTTTTAAAGCTCATAAACGAAATTTAAATTAATATTTTAAGGTATATAGAAGACGAAATGTTATTTTTTGCAATGTGAACGCTTTGAATGCGTCCTGCTTGCAAAAAACCTTTGGATAAACATCGAATGATTTTTTTCTTTTGCAAGCGCATTTGACGTTTTCGAACAAAAGTTAAAACAAAACTTAATCAATTCGGTAAAAATCTATTCATTCAGTCTGTTTGTTTACTTGCAACTTTCACCAATTGTCGCAAACGTGGGTTTTTTTTCCTATTGATTTTAACAGCAAATTCTGCAACGTCGTACAAAGTATTTTTTGATATAGTATCAACACTTAAGATTCTTGATTATATTATTTGCAGCTTACACATACATATCTGACAAGAAGTAAAGCAGAAATCATTTTATCTATCTTTTTCGACAGCTCAACTTTTTGATTTTTTCGATCAAGCGACTTTATCAAACTGCAATAACGAACACAGTGCTAATGCAGTAGAATTTGTATTTGCATTTTCGAACAAAAGGCTTTTGCAGTTTGCGTTTAAAATTATTTTGCGAACTCATTTTTGAAATTCGAAAACGGCCTTTGATTTGGTGGGAGCACACATGCTAGGGATAAAAACTGAATTTGCGAGTCGTTACTTCGTCGTGTACCTATAGTTACTCAAGTCTTATCCGTTTATTTCGAAAGCCCAGATAAAAGGTATAGAGGTATAAAGATAAAGAGCTGAGCGCCCTAGATATGAATATGGGGATCCAAGACCTTTTCCATGGGGCCGCTATCTGCAAGACGCTTTCAAAGGATGCAAAAAGCTGATTTTACTATAGTAATTCTGATAATAAAAGGCATTGTATGAAAACTAATTAAAAACAATTTAAAATATTTTTGCTTTTTTTCTATTCAAAAAATGTAACCTGCTTGCTAACTACACACAGGCAAAGGACAAATCTGTGCGTACCCCCAAAAATCTGTTTACGTACCCGAGGGGTACGCGTACCACACTTTGGGAAACACTGTACGGAACCAATATTTGCCCTAGAGCTATTAAAAAATAAAAATGAATAAGTATTTAAAATAATAAAAAATTGGAATGTGTTGTAATAATAAAAAAAGACATAAAACCAAACAATTCAAAAGCTTTTCTTTGTATTCATGACTATTAAAATTAAGTAAATTAACATTTGCAATCTACATATTTTTGGAAAAAAAAAAAATTTTTTTTTTATCCCTGCTTCTAAAATATTTACTTGTCTTGACTTTTGAAAGTAATTTTTCTTTCAATTTTATCTCTATTTCCTCGATTCGTTATTTTATACTAATAAAATAACTATTTCGTAAAATGCAGATGCTTAAAATAAAGTATTAAATGACAGAAATAATATGTCATTTTGTTACATAAAAGTAGCATTCGAAATTTGTAATTAAATTAAATCCCTGAGATTTTTGAAAAGGACATTTTTAAGTAAAGAAGGACGGGAGGACAAATAGTTGAAAGGAGGACTATCTTCCCAAATGGAGGATGGTTGGGAACCCTACTTGGGCCGCCCATTGTCGAGCCCCGGACTAGACGTTCTTGGCTCATAGTATTAAATATATAATTTATATGCCTTCGGCTTTAAGACCGCGTAAATTGTACCACAAAATTAAAACTTAAAATTCGCGACATGACCGACAGAATAATAACACTTTAAAATTCACGATGTGACGTTTCGATTTTGTCCATCATAAAAACCAACAACACCAACCAGTTTTTCAGCACTACTGGAAAGATTATTGGAATATCAGTTGGCAGCGTTCAGAAAATAATAATAATGAAATGCAATGAAATTAAGGGTGGGACAAAAGTCTGGCACGGCACATTAAATTTTCTTGGAATGATCTGTTAGTACCTATTTACATTGGATTTTTAATGAATGGCGCAACCAGTGAAACGGGTAGAGTTTCAATAAATATTCTCGGATAAAGCATGAAGATTTTTGTGTGAGTGAGAGATACATGGATTTTAAAGGTGGACTGTGTGAGATAGGGAAGGGAAGATTGTTATGAAAGGATTTTTTCTTTATAATGTAAACACGGGGAACATAGTAATGAATGAATGTCACGAAATACCTACAAAAAAAAGAGAAAAAAAACTACAACCACAAAATAATTCAAAGTGGGAGCGAGACAGAATACAAATTCAGTGGAGTTGCGAGTTGGTTGTTGGCAGCGTCGCATTAGTAAAACCGTCGTGTATAACAAAAAAATACATTAATGTAGTTGGGTATTGTCGGTTCGGTCAAGGTCTTTTTAAGTTTTAATAGGCCTAAATTTACGAAAAATGATGTATGTAAATTTATACAAAGTAATTTGTAGATTTTTATCTTCAGTCGAAGCAAAGCAATTAAAAGATTATGTATATGTATACTAGTATGTATAAATAGCCTTAAATAAATTTTGTGGTACCATTTTCTCAAAAAGTATTTGACCGATTTCGACAAAATTGTATATAGTTGGAAGCCTTAATTCCGGAGATGTGCAAAATATACTTGAGACACGCATTCACACAGTGGGTAATTTTTGTTTTTGTACTGTCGAATACTTCGCATATTTAAAAAAAAATTAAATTAAAACAAAATGTTTATTGCGAAATTGAAAGTTTCAAAAGTTTTTTCTCCTTTCTAGAGTGTGTCAGTTTTTGTTGGCCGAGTTTTGGTCACGGAACGATACTAGAAGGAATAATATGACAAAAATTATACATACACATTCATTCTAAACATATGTATATTTTGTTTCATTATTCACTGAAAAGTTGCGAAAGAATTTTATGGAGGTTGATTTGGATTTGGAGGCCCCTATACATGGCCTGGGGCGGAATCCCCCCCCGCCCATACCTAAGTCCGCCGATGGTATAGACAAACAGTTACTAAATATTAAAGATACCGTACGCTATCGCAGTAAGTTTGCGCACTTTTGAGTTTGAAAGCGGAAATTTTCATTGGATTATAAAGATTCAATGTTTTGTTTACTTACTTACAAACATTTAAAAAATAATCAATATCGACAAATTTACTGGGTAAGTGTACCCACAGACTATGGCTTAAGCCCACGCAGGGTTTTAGTTCAACGTTTCTAAAATTAAATTAAGTTTAAAGGCCAGTTCTTACATTTAACTATTTTTCAGTCCATACATGTTTAAATATTATTTCGCATTAACAAAAAAAAATATTTCAAAAAAAACCTTACTACTTAAATAAATGGAACTTAAGCACGTTACATTTTATTTAAACATTTCAGTTAAATTTAACAATTTAAATATAAAATCCAGCTTTACTATCATAGAAGTTCGCATCTTTAAAATTTAAATTAAGCAGAAATATATAAAGTTTCATACGATTTCCACGCGCACACTTCCCCTCAAAATGATTGAGCACATTTTTTCTATTTTTGCTAAAAGAACATAATTTTCAATTTGATTGCGCACATTTATGCTGGATTTACATGTATCTTCATGCGAGTTCTGCAAAAAATAAGGGATACAAAATATAAAATGCGTGTTTGATGGATAGAGAGAGAAGAACAAAATGCAGAGATCTTGATTATAGGAACGCAGACGAAGATTATAACGAAGACAAACATGTTCATCTTCATGGTGGTACTCTTTCACACATTCGGTTTTTTGGTATCACTCTATCCCGCTCTACTTTTCTTGATGTTTGCAGATGAAGATACATGTAAATCCATCATTACCCCAAATGAAGATTTTTTCTATTTTTTGCTAAAAGAACTCAATTTTTATTGAATTATTATGCTCATATAATGTTTGCATAAAATTAAAACTCAAATCGTATATTTAAAGAAATTAATGGTCTATTTCTTTAAATACCTATACAACAACATTTGAAAACTAATTTTAAGAAAAGTAAAGTTTTTTTAACCAGCACATTGAGGTATTTGCTTTTATATGCAATAAATTGTTTTTTTCTCTTTTTCTTGAGATTTATAGAGAATTAGATCTGAAATATTCCAATGAATTATAAAACAAAATTTTTTGTTTTAAGTTCGATAGTAAACTAATATAAGTAAAAACAAGTTCGCTTCAACACCTCATAAACGTGGTACACCTCATAAACGTGGTATACCTATAAAAATCCAAAAAAAATTTGGTTACATTTGCAAAAAAATGCCCCGTACCCCGTATGTACAGCCACGATTTTAAACTTTCCACTGACTGGCTTCAAATTAGTAGAAAATTAGCGAAGCACCCCCTTGAAATGAGGTAAAAGCTTCTTACATTGAAGGATTTATTGTTTAATAATATGCCGTTCGTCAGCCTTTAATTGGTTGTTCAATTTTGTCATTAAATATAAGAAGTTTTTACCCCTTTTCCAGGAGTTCCTCGCTTAATTTATATCAATTTGACAAATTTTCAAAAAAAAAACATAGAAAACATCGAGATAGAAATTAAAAATGTTCATAAACAATTAACGGTTATTATTAAAGCAGTAAAGTCTTCACAATAAGAGGTTTTTATACCATTTCCAGAGTCTGCTTCGCTATGTTGTCACCAAGTTAGCAAAACAGCAAAAAAAAGTACATATAGAAAATATTGCACGACAAAACTAAAATTGTTACAAAATTCAGAACTGCTATCACTATTCGATAAAGGACGTTTTGGCCCTTTTTGAGGTGCTACTTCGCCAACTTGATGTTTAATTAGCAAAGGAGCAACAACAAAAAAAACATAATATGTATATAGAAAACATTAAACGACAAATTCGAAATTATCACAACTATAAGTAATTCATTACTCATTAACGGCTAATTATACAATATTATTATATTTTCAATGGGCGAATGTTGTTTCGCTAACTTGGCACTCAGAGTATTCACTATACTTACTGCTAAAAGATTAAATATCATGCAGTGAACATCATTTGAAGGGAATGATAGGAGTAATTACGTTTATCGAATTCTATATACATACATACTCCTACAAACTTTAAGGGAGAAATTTTAAACGCCCAAATGGTCTTATTATTTAACTATAAAGCTAAGTACAGACGATTGTCAGATCTTACAATATTGTCAGATCTGTCAGTGAAAATACTGTCCCAAATGTCTTACAATCGTCTGTACACACAATTTTGTCTGACAATATTGTCAGAAACGTCATTGTCAGTTAATTGTCAGATGACAATCTGACAAAAAATTGTCAGGTATCTTACAATCGTCTGAACGCACAATTTGTGTCATTGTCAGACGATTAGGACATTGTCAGACTCATTGGTCATTGTCAGATGTTTTCATTGAAAACATCTTACAATCGCTGACAATTTTTTCATTGTTCGAAATGTCAAACGGTTGGAGTTGAGATAAAAAAAAAAACATTTTTGTAGGAAATTTGTAGTTTTTCCACAACTGAATAAAAGAAATCTATAAAGCAACTGGACTCACTTTTATATTAAATTCCTTGTGCTGTATATTTTGTTCGGAATAAATAAAACAATTGAAAGATATCTACTCAAATGAAGATTAAATACGATGAAAATAAAGTGAACAGCAAATTCCAACAAGTTAAAAATAATTGGACTTCAAAATGGCCTAGAAACTATACGAGCAATTAAATAAATTTGAAGAAGCCAAAACGAGGGTGAACAGGGACACTACCTGGAAAAAAAACCAGCTCAAGCAATTGATAACAATAGGCAGCCTGCCGCCAACTCGCTCAGACCTAACATAGTCTCAAAAGGTCACTTTCTAAATCAGTCGAACTCTCTAGAGTAAGCCTGCTGAATTTTTTGTACGCAAATGTTTATTTTTTCTTCTTAACAATAGGTATAGTTCAATTATTGCAAGAGCTTCTCATTCTTGCGTCTTTCAAAAAATAAATGATTTAAAATTTAAATTCTTGTTTTTTGTTTAATAATTTGATACAGAATATGAACTTTTGTTCTTCGTAGCGCGTCTTGACGACCTCTGGCATATTTCTCCTTCGTAGTGTATAAAGTCGTCCGTCGCCCCCGATGTCCAGTTGCAGTTAAATTGTTTCAAATGCTCGTCCAATTGTTTTGTCATTACCACTATGATACTAGATTTTCAAATCACTTTGAAAGTATCCTCTTCTTGATAAGTGGCTACATACATTAAAAAGTGAAATTCTATAAAAGTTTGTTTGATCTTGAAATCCTCAATTTTTATTGTGACTTTAATTTTTATTGATCTGCCAATCGTGTGAACAGAAAATTTTCAAGCTGACAATATTGTCAGATATATAATTGTCCGAAAATTGTCAGACAAGAGCTGACAATTAAATTGTCAGACTTTGGCACAAAATCTACCAATCGTGTGAACGGACAATTTTACATTGTAAGAAATTTGTCAATTGTCAGCTAATTGTCCGCTATTGTCAGACCATTGACAGATCTGACAATATTGTAAGATCTGACAATCGTCTGAACTTAGCTTAACTACATTTTGGTGGCAGTTTCCATAGAATTGGCAGCATTCAGCGAAGCAGCTCAAAATGGATTTAAAATTAAAAATGGATTTTATGAAAAATGGATGGATAGGATAGCAGGTACTCATACATAGCCGTCATAATATGTCGATATTAGCAAAATTATCTTAGCTTTTTCAAGCTTCAAAGTCCATTTAATGGACGTAAGGTGCGCTTGTGGATTTTGGGTCTGTGAATTTTAGATTCTTGGATTTTGGGCTTGGGGATTTTAGATTTGTGGATTTTTAAAAGTGTGGGGATTTCGAATTCAAATTATTCCTGGGTTAGTGAGAATAAACAAAACGACATAAAACCAATCTCTACAGACAAAATCCCCAGGAGAAAACCGAGCAAAGATAAAATCCTAAAAAAAAATCTCTTAAAAAAAATCCCCTGGAGAAAATCCCAAAAAGAGAAGGTTTGAAAGCAGTGAATCAAGCGCGTGTGATTTACATAATTGCTTGATTCACTGCTTTCACACCTTCTCTTTTTTGGATTTTCTCCTAAAGATTGTGGTTTCGATCACATTATTTAACAATTTGATCACTGCCAATCTGATACCATTACAAAGACGTGGTGAATCAATATTTCTAAGAAGAATGACAGAAACGCTAATCTTTAAATTTATTCTATGTGACGGCTAGCTCCAGGGAATTCAATTTGATAATTTACTGCTTCATCTTTATCCATAACAGTATCTATCATACCTAGTATATGTTAACTGTTCCATCGTGTCGTTTATTTTGAATAGTGAAATTTATTAAACTCACATCTACGTTTTTCGCCATTAACATAGCACGTTCACTTACCCATAGACGGTTTTTGTACCGCTGCATTAAGTTGGGAAATACGCAGCTAATAAATTCTTCATTTTGAATTTTTTATTCTATACAATCATATCACTTTGTAATTCAATGCAGTTAATTAATATATCTACTGGAATCTCACCATTTCCAACTTTCAACAACTGTTGAGCAAAACTTTCTGCAGAAGTATCGTTTTTTAACCTGTCTCCAAAAACTAAAACTAAAACTAAAACTAAAACTAAAACTAAAACTAAAACTAAAACTAAAACTAAAACTAAAACTAAAACTAAAACTAAAACTAAAACTAAAACTAAAACTAAAACTAAAACTAAAACTAAAACTAAAACTAAAACTAAAACTAAAACTAAAACTAAAACTAAAACTAAAACTAAAACTAAAACTAAAACTAAAACTAAAACTAAAACTAAAACTAAAACTAAAACTAAAACTAAAACTAAAACTAAAACTAAAACTAAAACTAAAACTAAAACTAAAACTAAAACTAAAACTAAAACTAAAACTAAAACTAAAACTAAAACTAAAACTAAAACTAAAACTAAAACTAAAACTAAAACTAAAACTAAAACTAAAACTAAAACTAAAACTAAAACTAAAACTAAAACTAAAACTAAAACTAAAACTAAAACTAAAACTAAAACTAAAACTAAAACTAAAACTAAAACTAAAACTAAAACTAAAACTAAAACTAAAACTAAAACTAAAACTAAAACTAAAACTAAAACTAAAACTAAAACTAAAACTAAAACTAAAACTAAAACTAAAACTAAAACTAAAACTAAAACTAAAACTAAAACTAAAACTAAAACTAAAACTAAAACTAAAACTAAAACTAAAACTAAAACTAAAACTAAAACTAAAACTAAAACTAAAACTAAAACTAAAACTAAAACTAAAACTAAAACTAAAACTAAAACTAAAACTAAAACTAAAACTAAAACTAAAACTAAAACTAAAACTAAAACTAAAACTAAAACTAAAACTAAAACTAAAACTAAAACTAAAACTAAAACTAAAACTAAAACTAAAACTAAAACTAAAACTAAAACTAAAACTAAAACTAAAACTAAAACTAAAACTAAAACTAAAACTAAAACTAAAACTAAAACTAAAACTAAAACTAAAACTAAAACTAAAACTAAAACTAAAACTAAAACTAAAACTAAAACTAAAACTAAAACTAAAACTAAAACTAAAACTAAAACTAAAACTAAAACTAAAACTAAAACTAAAACTAAAACTAAAACTAAAACTAAAACTAAAACTAAAACTAAAACTAAAACTAAAACTAAAACTAAAACTAAAACTAAAACTAAAACTAAAACTAAAACTAAAACTAAAACTAAAACTAAAACTAAAACTAAAACTAAAACTAAAACTAAAACTAAAACTAAAACTAAAACTAAAACTAAAACTAAAACTAAAACTAAAACTAAAACTAAAACTAAAACTAAAACTAAAACTAAAACTAAAACTAAAACTAAAACTAAAACTAAAACTAAAACTAAAACTAAAACTAAAACTAAAACTAAAACTAAAACTAAAACTAAAACTAAAACTAAACCTAAACCATATGTATTGATTGTGCTTTCTATAAAAAATATAGGTAAGTAATGAAAAATACTTTTTATGTGTGTTATCATTGACGGTGATCCACTTAATTCAAACAGGAGCTAACAATGCCCTACAGAGTTTTATATTCCAAAATATTTTTGAAGCACATCTATGCTATCACCGCATACACTATAATAATCCAATTTCGTGGTAATTGGGTCCACTTGGTACGCGGTGTTGTTTGCCAAAACAAACGAAGCGAGAAAATAGCTCCGTCGAGAAAATATCGGGTCGCCAAACGATGGTGTATTCGGAAGATGACCATCAATAGCACACTAACTCTCCTGCTAAACACTAAGCAAACAAAAAAAAAAGACGAAAAGCTGTAATAATCCAAAATATTCGTTTTCTATTCCCCACAAAGAAAACCTATTCATATCATAATCATTTGATTTTCGGGGAATAGTTCCTAACAACTAACGGCTTAATGAACCGTTCTGCTGTCGGAAAATAAAATAAGACATTCGAGGAGAGGAGGAGAAGAAGACAAACATTTTTACCCGTGGCAAATCCCCTACATAAAAAAAACTCCATAAGACTTAATGAAAACTGATTACAATTCCTTTTGTATTGTGATTTTGGCAAGGATCTTTCCAAAAGCTATTGGACTACAGAATTCGTTCTGAAGTAATCAAGGAATTTCATTCTTTTATCTTATGTCTGTGATTTTCACCATCCTTGAATCTGGTACTATTGTACACTCGGCATTACTTGATTTTACATCTGAGTGGAATAATGCTACAATGTAAAAATTAAATTAGACTGTGTGACCTTATTTTATTTACAAAATGAAATAAAGCCGCGATCGAAAAATTAAAATAGCCCGTGTGGCCTAATAATTTTTTTGACACTTTTTAATAATTTTGTATCATGCACTTGGCCGCATGTTGAGATTACAAAAATATTAACGGAGATGCGGCGGACGGGCTGCGTTCAATTTTCAAGCGCTTGACTTGAAAATTGTGAACATGCAACATGCAGCAGACAAATTTTAAAGTGGTCATTAATCTGTATTTGGATATTTTAAAAATAAAATATAATTGGGCCCCAACATTAATTTGGAAGTTCTATTTGATTGGTACCTCATTTTCATTTCAAAATAAAATGAGACCTCAATAAATAAATGGAATAAAACCTAAAAAAAATAAAAGATTTCCAAAATTGGACAATTTTTGTTTTTGTATGTATACATTTCTTGGGTTAATTATTGTGCATAGATTACGCAAATAAAATTCGTGAAAAAGGGTCAAATCAAGCTGTCGTACGGTCTGTCCCTCTTGGATACAGTTTATACAATTTTCACCACAGCACCGTTTTAATCAAAAGATTGCAAAAATGGACTGGTGAGTCCCAAATTTTGTGTCTGGAAATGACTACTCTACCGTAGACCAGATATTTAACCTGACTTGCCTATTTAAGCCAATTTGCATTCTGAACCTCATGCGCAGGATTTTATGAAGAAAATTGGGCTAACTGATCAGTGGAAATGATGCGATTCATGCGTTTCCATGGAAGATTATCCATAGAAAACATTACTATTAAAGTTTTGCTGTGTGCAGATGATATCGTTATTATCTCGGATAAAACAAATTTACTATACAGAATATGATATCTTAGATCAATGCAACAGATGGAATCTTAAAGTCAATTTATACAGATAGTCAAATTTCGAATCATTTAGCACCCTAACGAGAATTGCGTATTTTAACGACACTGAAATAAAAATTAAAAACAAATTTAACCATCTTAGATAAACTTTAACGCATAATAATGTCTTGGTCAAATCATCCTTCTCAAAGGCTATCGATGTCAATCAAATTAATCAAAGGCTGTCGATGTCAATCGAATCAATAAATGCCACAAATGGTCGAATTTTATAGCAGGCAAATATACAAAAAAAAAAAATCCTAAGCTGCATCAGTCAGTGATGCACTACTGCACCTAAGATTGGGAGGGGGAGGGGGTTAATGTTGAAAAACTACAGCGGTTTTTTTAATCAAAAGATACTCTTAACATCGAAACAGGTATTTCAAAAACTTACTTGCTATACTTTCGAATTGCATTTCGAAAAGAATCGGAAATAATAGTTCACAACTAAGATTATTGGGCAAAAGAAAGGTTGAATTTGTATCATGCAGCTGGATTTTTAATTTGACTGGACATATGACTTAAAAGTTATATTGACTGGACATGTTAGATATATTAGTCACTGCATTGGATAAAAATTCACCAACCTCGCCAAACAGTCATAGTTTCAAGAGGAAAATACTGACGTTCCTCACTACTTCAACGACATGAACCCTCGCCTTATTCTGAAAACCCGGTGTGCCAGAGACTTCAGTTCAGAAGAAAAACAACTAGAATTAGCACGTTATGTAATATAGGTATGCATCTGAAAACACTTTTCACTTCGTACGAAAATGCCTTATCTACAAGGTATACCAAGAAGAGAATTAACAAAAACAAAAGAAAATTATTTGTTATTGTTTTAGTGGACTGTATTGAATTACAAGGTATACCTACAGGAGAAAATATTTTGGAAGTGCTGAACTCAATCGTTGCGCCGCCAATTTATTCAAATAATCAATGCATACAATTCTCTTTTCATAAAAATTTTTTGAAGAACCTGTCCATCTTTTTATTTGTCTAGCTATCTCTTTGCTTTCCAATCTTAATATTTGATGAATTATATTTTTTTTTTTGGGATTGTAGCAATATTTCAGCCATTATTATGTAGCCTATTAGTCGAATAATTTTGAAGCTACTTAGGTATGCTTTGATTTAACGTTCTGGTACACAATCTACATGAAATTGGCTTTAATCAAGTGATACGGAGTGTAAAACAAAAACAATATTAGTGATTGGGATAGTTATGCAAAGGGAAGTAAACAGTTGGCAAATTCAAGTTACTCCAAATAGGATTCCCAAATAAAAGAATCAAAACAAATTATGGAACAACTCAAGACCACTGAACGAAATGAAAACGCCTGTGTTAAGACAATCTTCTTCCTTCCATTCGCATTCGGCGGAATATGAAAAAAATTATTTTAATTTCTTTGATGCATCTTTTCAAGTTTCAAGGAGGATGAAAGAATCTTTAAAATTTTTGCTATTTTTACTCGAATCCTTTATGATGTAAAAAATAAAATGATGGCACCTACAATTGTGACTCCCATTATAGAGATGATTTTCCTTTTGTGAAAAAGGAGGAAGTTTAAAGAAGAAATAGAGGCGTGCGAGTAAGACGTGTTTTTCCTTCGCAATGAGCGTGAGCGTGATTGAGAATTTTGTGTTTGTGGATTGTGGTCATCGTTTATATAATTTATATATTATAATGATTATTATAAAAGATATAAATGCTTTTGTTCGAAAAATGTAATAATTGTGAAACGTTCCCGGGAATCGAGATATGAAATTTAAAACGAAAACTTCGAAGGTATGAAAGAGGAGACACATCAGTTATTATACGATAGACATTTTGCAGAACAGAAATATGGGTGATTACTTCCTTTAGCTTCAGGGTTTCTATATTGAATGCTTTTATTCCAACAAAAATCTTTTTAAACCCACTATAAGTGGACAAAGTATGAATAAGGTATACAATAGCACGTTGTTGCTGGAAATTACTGTCTTTTTGTTTAAAGAATGCCAGGTTGGCTTATTGTAATTTACTGTCAATATTGGAATATACTTATAGGTATATTCTAAACTCATTTTTCATTCTATTTTTTCACAGGGAACAATTCGTCCCAAAAACGGTATCTATCCAAATAGGGTTCCATTCCAAGAGTTACATTTTTATCGTTGTACATTGTGTAGACATTTCTTCTATTCGAAGGCAGCCACTTAACTCCAGATTCATTGCAAGGAATGCTTAAAAAAAAAAAATTATACTAAAAAATGGTTTTCTATTCGGTATATCTTACCCATTTAGGGCAAAACTTGCCCACCATTTTGTTATCCTTTCAACCATAAACATTTCAGTATCATGGAGTTCAATTTTCTTTTGAAACCACTCAGTACCAAGAATATATTGTAAATCATCTGCATGGCCAATACCTGAGGAAAAAAATTAATATACATATACAAATTACTTATGTTAAATTAAAAAAAGTTGAGTTCCATTGGCGGAAACAAAACCTTCAAAATTTAAGTCAACATAAACACTTATTAGGCGTTTTTTTTTTTCAGAGCGCTCAAAGCTCGGAGTTTGTGTTTAGAAGTTTTGCTAGCTTTATACGGGCAGCATAACTATGCATTAAAAAAAAACTATGCTGGCACAAAAATCGAGACTTCCACCCAAAAATAGCATAAAAAGAGCACAAAATTCTAGTTATGGTTTCAATTGATTATGCTAATGTGTATACGCTAGCTTTATAGACGTAATAACAGAGCATACAGAGTTAAAAGCTGGGCGCAGCCAACTTCATACAGTTTTCTTGCAATTTGACAGATATAACAATTCAGTGCTCTGGTGTGTTTATTTCATAATTAAATCGGACTGCTCTGCGCACACTCAACTCTGAACTAAAAAAGACAAACGCCTATTGACAATTCACACAGAGAAAAAAAAATTTGCTAAAACGAGTTAACTTAAATGTTAAGAATTCGTATCAGCAAACAATTAATAATTAATTCCTCTTAATCTTTTTTCTGTCTAAGATTTGTACATACCTCTTGGCTTGCCGTTGTCATCGGGAAACAAACTAAACCTTCCGAAAAAGTCAAAACGGTAGTAGAACACATCTACATATTTTCGAGCCAACTCTACAAGCCTATGAACACCATGATTAATGATAGCATCCGAAAAAATGACACCGAAATTAGTAAAAGGTTGATCCTGGATTTTTTTGTCCTTCAAATAAAACTTCTTTATTCTGTTACTTTTGTCCTGTGCCTTGTCATTTGGATCAAATATAAAAAGTTGTGGAGCATATTTATCGAAATTTAAACTTATATCATTCAAAAGTCCAGTATTATTTTCTTGTTCTGAAAATAAGAATAAAAGCATAATTGAAACGTTAAGTTCTTGTTGTGAAAATGGTAATGAAATAATGGTAACAAAATAAGTTGTCATCTTACTGTGGAAGAAGTTGGTAAGTTCATCCTTTGTTATCCCGACCATAATCGGCACTCTGTGGAAATCTCCTTTAGCAAAGACATTTGTAGGTGTATCAAGAAGAAAATGTCCATCTACTTCATAATTCCACTGTTCATCACTAAATCCATAGAGTTCTAATGTTCCACGCACCTCAATCAACCTTTCCCATGTTACATTCCTTATACAGTCTATTATATCCTTGGGATTGTATAAGGGACAGGCTAGTTCTGTAGCAACTTTCTTTGTCCATACTAAGCTATTCATATGATAATGATTTGTGTATGATCCACTCATAGTGATAGCTCTATGAAAAAGTCCTTTTGAGAGTGGAGATGCCATGTGCAAAGTGACAGCTGTTCCGCCCGAACTCTGACCAGCGATCGTGACCGATCCTGGATTTCCTCCAAAACTTGAAATATGATTCTGAACCCATTGCAAGGCCATTACTTGGTCCAGGAATCCATAGTTACCAGGAGCTTCTGCAGTCTTTGTACTAAGGAAACCTAACGCCCCAAGCCTATAATTAAGACTCACCAATACAATTTCATGGTCCAAAAGATAATCCGGTCCAACATCACGTTCACTATTGCTACTGCCAAGATAATTAGCTCCACCATGAATGTACACAATAACTGGCTTATTTCCTTTCAAATTCTTTGTGTAAATATTCAGATGCAAACAATCTTCAGATATGAGTTCCTTGGCAATGAAAGGCTGAGGACATTGAAATCCGTCGTTGGTTGCATCAAGTACTTTTTGGCCCCACGCTGAAACACTGACAGGAGCTTTGAAGCGTTTATCGCCTACAGGTGCCAGCGCATATCGAATTCCACGAAAACTTTTGATTTCGGCATTGTGAACAGTCCTTAATATTGACCCCTTAATTTGTCCTAACTTTGTCTCAGCTATGAGCTCACTTTGAGCAAAACCACCATCAATTATAATGACTAATAGAACAACTTTGATACCGAACTGCATTGTTCAAACCGAGAAACGAAACTTTCAAGTTGCCAGTGTTTAATCCTCTTTATATGGTTCTTAATCTAAATTGCCATATAGTTGCCATAAGTGTTATTTTAATAAAAAAAAAATTAGTAAATAATTATAACATAATATAAACCAATATAATTCATATAATATACGTAGATAGTAAATACAAAAACGAAATATCAAAAAATTATATAATTGTTTAAAAGTGAAAATAACGCTGAAAAAACACGAACCAAATATGAAACATATTTTTATGTAAACATAAGATTACTTAAGAAATCATAAACAGTTTTACGAATAAGCAAAATCAGGTAGGTACCTAAGCTATATTTTTTTTTACCGAATTATTTTTCGATTAAAAAAATATTAAAGCAAACGTATGGTCACCTTCGTTTTATAATTTCAATTTTACGTCTGCTTACCTTAAAAAAAAAAAATACTCGTGGATTGTATATACAACAACAAATGAAAACCATTATTTATCGTATTCGTTAATCATTTTCCTATTACACAATCCAGAAAACGGGCATACAATTCAAGTGTCTGAATTTAACCAAATTCCCTTAAAGCCACTTTACACGATAATAGAACTCATATGATTTCTCATAAGATCTATCAAAAATATCATATCAAATCGTTTAAAATCGCTCATAAATCTCATATGACTTCTCAAAAGAAAAAGCATATTACATTTATGACATTAGCATTAGGTACATCTAATTCCATTTGAGAAGTCATATGCAAATTTGGTCTTTCTGGTGAAATGTATTCTATTCAGCGTTGAAAGCAATGGCATTTTGTATTTTTTGTGTTTAATGTCTAATTTTCTTTGTTAAAAATGAGTGGAAATATGAAGCTAGTAATGAGAATAATAAAATAGAGAATCATAGACGTGTAAACACACTAAATTGAAAACGGTATGATTTCAGAGATAATATGACAACTCTTTTGAGAAATTATTTTATTATTATAATACGGAAAATATAATTACGGGTCATCTGACTTCTATTATCGTGTAAAGTGGCCTTTATATAAGTATAATTAACAGCGTATCAATTTGTGTCCCTAACCCTCGATTAAAAAAAACGGTACGCCAGCATCTAACTGATGAATCCAAATGTCGTGCCCGTGCGGAACACATTTGGACTAAAGATCAGTAGAAACTTCTAATTTAATTCTATCCAATATTCTAATAAATAATAATAATAAAATAATAAAAACTTCGAAAACGATTTAGTATTCAATCACATATACTATACCTATCTATTATAATGTAAATATACCTACTTAATATAATTTTAATGTTAATTAAGCTAAATATACACATTGGAAACCCTTAATTTTGTTTTGTTCTGTTTAAACTGGTAACTGATAAAGTCGGAAATTACTAGCTGATTCACGGTTCATTAAGGTTATCACAAAATTACTTTTTGTTCATGTACATATTATGCAGGTAAGTCATTAAAGTAAATATTATACCTAATTGAATTACAGTTGATAAGGCTGACATGGTTTCATTTTTACTTACTCTAGAGTCTAGAGGGAATGTATTGTAATTCGAGGTTCTTAACAAAATTCTTCGATGACGTAGAAAGTTCGTAAAAGTTGGTATACAAAAAAATAAAAAAAAGTAATTTTGTTTGGTACATTTGATTTTTTAACATTATTCAATACAGACAATCAGACATCGTAAGATTATTGATTTTTTTTTATTATTTTTTAACACTAGAACATGTTTCAGGGACCCCAGTCAGTTTATTATAATTATAATTATACTTATACATAGGTACCTGTAGGTAGTTGTGGAGTAGGGTAAAGTTGGGGGATATGGCACCCATTTTTGTTTTTCTTTATTACATGAAAAATAAAAAAGATTTTTATATTAAACAAAAATAACTACTTCTTAAACAGAAAGCTGGAACATAAGTAAAATTCATATGTTTTTTAGCAAAAACAAAAAATATTGACAAAAAAAAACGAAGCAAAAAAATGGTGGGTTATATGACACCTGATGTAGCGGGTGATATGAGACTCTTGTTTTTTAAAGTTGTTGTGGCCGTATTGGTGTATGTATTGTTTAATAAGATGTGCATGAATCGTGACACCAAAATTGGCTATTATGCACATAAACCACTCACCCGATTTTGTTTATCCTCGCCATAGGCTACACAAATTGTCTCCCTGAAATCTTAAAGCTTATCTGATTCGTCCTAGAATGAGATGTTTTAGTCCTATGATATACTGACGTCATCGCCATCGTTGGTACTCTTTTTGAGATATTCTGTTTTTTTAAGCACGCTTCTAATGAAAATTTGATGCAAAGGTAGGAGTGGAGGAAATGGTACCGGTGCCATATATCCCGAGATTGCGAGGTGCCATATTACCCTTTTGACATTACTTTTGCTTTTCCAAATAACACGAATAAACACGTTTACGTACTTATTTTAATAAACAGATTAAAGAAATCACGGATAACTTTCCTTTTTTTGTTCATATGATCACCTGGCGTCAAATAATTTCGTAGCTACACTCTATTTTTTTTTACATTCGGTTTAAATAAATATTTTTAAGTGCTACTGGGATTTTTTCCGGATTCAATAAGAGCTTCAGGGTTGCCACTTTTCGGCACCCGCAGTAGATTCACAAAAAACTGCAGTTGATTAACCTTTTTTGCAGTAGATTTGTTTTATTATTACTTTTTTCTAAAAACAAGGAAGATTAAAATATAAAAATATAAATATAAAAATATTACATACCGGTAATAAAAAAAAATAATTAACATATTTTTCTATAAAAAATAAAAAGTGTTGTTAAAAATACATAACTATTGTTAAATATCAGGCTATAAGTTATCTCAAACAAAAATAAAGGGTTTCGTATTAATTAGCTATTTTTTAATTTTAAATTCCTTGTTGCTACAAGTCTTTCGTGACTTTGGCCTTTACCAGCACTGTGTATCACTACTTAAGTAATGCATATAAAGTACAATTGCATTTACTTAATAAGAATTTCAACCTTTTTGTGCAGATTTTATTAAAAACTTGTGATAATTTGCAACATTAAAAAAAACGCAAATCAACAAAAACGAGATTTCCGTCAGCTTTCAATATTCATCAAAACAGAGCCGATATAGTCGAAAGCCGTAGATATTAATAATTAAAGTAGGATGAGTATTTCCTGAAGAAATATAGCTTCTTCTTTTATAACTTTACACTCGGTTATTGTTTGGAAACGATTGAGATTTATTCTTTAATGTTCTTTAAAACTGTCCTTAACTGCTTATTTAATTACAGCACTCCTTCCAAGGTTATTGTAGGTCAAAGTGGATATTTCATAGTTTTTTGGATTCCCTGTCATTAACATATGCCTCTAAAAGCATACCTTTTCCCATACAATTTTGTAGGTACATATAGGATTTATGCACTTTTTACGTTTTATTTTTTCTTCCGAACTACAGCAGATATTCTATTGTATTGTTGACAATTAGTTTATAATTATAATACTCATTTAAAGTTTAAAAATCTATTTGACACATTTTGATTTCTAAAATTATTATTTCCTTTTGTACGGAAAATTCACTACATACTTAAAAATTCTCAAACATTAAACATTTTGTTAATGGGATGATTAGATTATAAAACAAAAATAAATAACAATATTTGAATATCTGATACCTACACATACCCACTTCAAGAGAAAAATTTTGTTTGGACAGTAATTTTTTTATGGGAGACTTTTAATTTGGGTTAGGGAAACAAAACAAGCACCCTGTTATGCACCTACATAATACCCACTGGTTAACAAAATTCAACAATATTAGGATTTATGATATAATAAACAAACCAACAAATCTGCTGTTTTATTTCAGCGGCCACCTTTTCTCGTTAAACGTGTTCCCGTTAAACATTTTCTCGCAAAACGAATCACGTTTGCCAATGCAACGATTGCGCTCCGATTCCTACTATTCTTGATACAAAGCGACAGCGCAGTGGCAGTATCTATGTACTTTTAAGTTTTAAATAGTATTCTGTGCTGTGACTGTGGTGGTGGTTAGCGATTGATGACTAACCTGCTGAAAAAATAAACAAATTTAAATTCTCAGCAATAATGTGGGTTTTTACTATGAGTTTTGATAACCTGTTGACATTGGTTTGATGAGAAGGTACATTAGTATATGAGCCGTTTTTTTTTTTTAAGGGGAATAGTTTATCTTTCTTTATAAGCACAGCTTAAGCCACTGTAAAATTGCAGTTATTATTGGTTGGATTTATTTCAGTGGACATTATCCTACAGTAGTTATATCAGTTCGTACTTTAAGAACAGTGTTGACAGATGAAAAAAAATCTCCCCCCAGAAAAATTAAAACCCTATCATCATCAGCAGACACGACTGATGAGAAAAGTATCATCTTCTTTTACAGCATCATTGGTCCAAAGTGCAATGTTCTCTTATTAAGTAATTGCAAACACGAATTAGAACGGAGTTTAGACCAACGTTAGACGATACACGAAATATGTATATATATTTACACACATATCTCGTGTGGTGTGTTGTGGAGTGTTGTGCCGTTATCGCTCCTATGTATTTCATATAGTCCAATCAATAGAGACATTTTACCCTACAAAAGGTCGGGTAGTTCTAAATTTTGGATATGCTATATAATATGGTCGGTAGATGAAAAATACAAATTTCCACAACCACGCCCCCTCCGCCCCCTTCGCAATCCTGAAAAAACCGCTTAAAATTGGCACTTTTTTCAGTTTTTTGCCCATAACTTCCTTCTGGTGTACTTTTTGGCAAAAAAAGTTATATGACAACTTGTAGAAAACAAAATTTCCTACAAATATGTTCTGTGTAGTTTTTTTGTGCAACCAACACCAACAAAGCTATGACGCTACCAAAAAAGGCTAAAATTTCGTATTTTGTGAAATTTTCAGTTTCTTTCCACTTCGCAGGCTAATAACTTCTAAACTAGTGATTTTAGAGAAAAAGTCTTCATAACAAATCTTGTAGAAAATTTCATTACCTACAAATTTCATGTACACTATTTTATTTTGAGATTAAAACATTTCGGCGAAGAGTGAAGGCTGTTTCACAATGCGACGAGAAAACGAGACGTCAGCGTGACGAGATCTCTTCGCAGTTGTTCTCTCTTTAAAACGAATTTAAAACAACGAAATAATACATAATAAAGTATTTCTCGTCGTCACGTTGCGTCTTTTTTTCAATTTTTCGAACTTTACGACGTGACGAGAATTGCTTGATTATGTATTATTTCACTGTTTAAAATTCTTTTTTAAGAGAGAGAAACTGCGAAGAGATCTCATCACGCTGACGTCTCGTTTTCTCGTCGCATTGTGAAACAGGCTTGAGAAAGAGTTTTTTTGCCCTTTTGTACGTTTTTATTAATTAGCTTCCTTCTTTGTACGTCCGTACGACAAAAACTTCGCAGTCGATTTAAAACTAACTTTTTTTTGTCTCTATTTACTGGACTAATATGCTTAGAAACATATTTGTCTCGTGTGGTGTGTTGCTGTGTGGTGTGTTGTGGCGAAATCGCTTTTGTTCTGATTGCGCCATACCACGATGTGGAGTATGTGAAATGAAACAAATACCCAAATGTCTAAAATGACATTTGACTGTTTGTTAGAAAGAGAAAAGTGTATATTTAGAAAATTAACTCATGTGGACGGAAATTTACTTACATATTTTAAATAGGAACGCAAAAATGGCAGATTAAAAGTTTTTGTCGGCAAAAATATTTGTTAAAAAAAAAACAACTGGCCTGCCAAAAATGAAAAATCAAGATGAAACAAACAAAAAAGACATATCCAACTGTACCTACTTTTCTTTTCCACCTTTCTCAACATTACAACACACAAGTGTGCACATTCAGCGACACGACACACCACTCCACAACACACCACACGAGATATGTGTGGTTCCGGCTTAACTGGCTGAACAGAATGGTGACGCAGACGGAACCGGAGACGGAGCCGGAATAGCTGTCAAAATATTAAATACACGCAAATTCAATGTTGCGAACACAACGGAACGTAGACGCATACGGAGCTGCAGACGCAGACGGAAGAGTTCGCCAACTTTTAACTTTTGACGTACGGCACTTTAGACATTTCAATTTGTATGAAGAAAAAAAACATCTTTTTGGGTCGGAAAAAAATATTGTGGTTATTTGTATTGCGAAAAAAATTATTTATTAAAAGGAAAATTATTGGAAATAAAAAATGTGAATTCTGAGCTTGTACACAATAATATTCTTTTGTTTTTCTTCAAAATACTTTCAAAGCTGTACAGCTTCATTGTGGACATGTAAAAAAAATAACGTACGACACTTTTTGACAGCTCTTCCAGTTCCGTCTGCGGCTTCAGTTCCGTCATTCTATTCTGTTCAGCCAGTAAGTGGGAAAAGCATGATGTTGTATTGCCACCGTCGGAGTTCATTGATCTATGGTCTTTTTGTATGACTCATCAGTCGTGTCTGCTGATGATGATAGACAAAGTCTATCGAAATGCATTCAGAGGTATTTCAATTTAATATGGCAACCAAGCCAATCGTAAAAAAATTCACTCGATTGAGGAAACAAGTGTCGTCGGTTTTGTCGGATATTGCATTTTTAGCAGAGTATAAACAAAGAGGAATATCACCTAATTTCATTAAAGTGTCGTGCGCGGTAGATAATTTTAGAACGGTTAAAGTAATTAAAAAAGCGAAAAGTGAATGGTTACGAATTGAAATAAAGTATTTGTACTCTAAGCTAGACAACTTACAATTACAGTTGTATAATTTACGCTTATGCAAATCACTTCAGATTTAAATAGTTTGGAATATGAAGAGTTGAACAATTTTTGCAATAGGTTGTGTGTAATAGTAAACACTCAGTCCACTCAGTGTGAAAATCACACACAAAAATAGACGCATTAATTAAAAATCAAACTGTGATGGTGAGTGCTCCAAAGTACCTACATAGATGATTTTATATGCAATGAATCTAATCAAACTTTCACCAAATCTGAATTAAAATTATTAAATAACGGTTTGAATTATACGCCAATCCCCTTTAAAAATGATTATTTAGAAACAATAGGGATTATTTTAAAAGCAGACAAAAAACAATACACAAATAAAGAAAAAGCAAGCATAGTGAAATTATTAAAGGAAAAGATAAATCAGAATATGAAGATAGAATGAAAAAATTAATTCAAGAAGGCCCTTATAAAATAATAACAAAAAACCCATTGCCAAAAATGGTAAAAATATCCACAGTCATGAAAAAAGAAGTAAGTGAGACTTTTAGTTTTCATTTAAAAAGAAAATTACACGTATCAAACCCTGAAGTACCAAAGTTGTATGGTCTGCCAAAAATACATAAACCGGGAAAGAAAATGAGACCAATAGTTTTAAATATTAATTTACCGTGTTATCATTCGAATATGACAACTTTATATATTCACAGAATAGAAAACAGGATAAAAAAGATGAACACAAAAAAAAATACGCTTCTCATACAACCCAGTTTTAACAATCAAACTTAAAGTTCCATTCCACCGCAATAACATGAAATTGGTATATTCAAATAACAATAAACTCCAATACATCTTAGGTACAAAAAAGGACAAAAAAGAAACTTTAAAAAAATCGGGAATTTATTCAGTTCAGTGTGGTGATTGTGAAAAAATATACTACCCCAGCAGGAAATTTCGTCTTCAATGAAAAATTAAGCTGAATTCATCATTGAATTCAAGTACCACTTCATAGGCGAAACAGTGTGCATTGATTACATCAGTAAAAAGTAATGCTTTGTTTCAGCAGTTCATGATTTTCATCACATTATCTGCTTTGCACTTGGAAACCATTTCCAAACAACCCTTTCTTATACTTGTTTCAAAAAATCCAACTGATTTCAATACGGAATTAAAAGTTGCTAAAGAGGAAAGAAAAATTAAGCGATGATTCAATTGATGAAAAGTCATGCATAAGTTCATCAGTTCATTCTCTAAATCCACTCGTCTGCTTTGTAAAGGATACTCTGCGAGAGAGAAAGAGTTCTGAAAACTCTCCTTGGCTTACTTTGGCCACAAATATGAAATTGATGTTGAATTAAAGTCGACGTTTTCAAATGGAAAGTAGTCAGTTCTAGTTCTCATTCTCTCTCACTTTTAATTCTTAATCGCGTCGTCTGCTTTATATAACCTTCTTCTCGAGAAAAAGTAACGATTATCTAAAAATTGCCCTTTCTTTTTCTTGGTACGAACAATGTGATGATTTCTGTAGTGCAAAAATATGTACCCTTTCAATTCAACATGCCATGATCACGTGATCGTTTAAATTTTTTTTCCTTTATTCTGTATTTCTTTTGTGGCGCGTGCTTTATTTGTTGGCTTGTTGAACATTTTGGAAATCTTCTTTTGTTTTATATTCTCATTTCAAGTTAGTTGTTCTTTTTCTATGGAAGGAAGCGGGTGTTACATTTATGTGGAAAATAACGCCAAGGTTAGTAACTCTTTATAGTTACATATGTATGAATTATTGTAACCTGAACATTTTTTCTATTCCTAGGTTACTCGAGGATCCACAATAAATAATTTTGTAATAATTATTAATTTTTTGTAATTATTTTAATTTATATTATGTAAATAATAATGCAATAAAAAGATAATAACTAGGTACATAAGTACCACATAAATTAAATCAGTTTTTATTTTAATAAGGGAAGTACATTCTACTATTGAAAAAGGTGGTAAAAAACCAATTCGCTTGTAATTGGTGATTTCACTTCTGAATATTCCTCACATTTTTCCTCATGCAATAATAAGTCCGTGAATAAGCAACTCTCAGTTACCTAATGATTTCACTATTGAATTTTCATCACATTATTTATCGATGAAAATAAGCAGATGAATCAGCGTGTTACATTTATGCAGTGATTTCACTGTTTAATATTCATCATATTTTTCATCATATTCCAAGCTGGTGAAAAAGCAACTTCCACCGAACCAGTGATTTCATTGTTGTATTTTCATCGAGAAAGTGGCATGTGCCTACCGCCAATGACATGCCCATGTTAAATTCATCAGAGAAAAGAGCACAAAAGTGGCGGGTGCAGCTTCTTTTCCTCAAGGAAGAAGCAGCTTATTCAGCACTGAATTTTTAGAAATTTCCTACTGGGACGGACAAACAAAACGAAATATCGAAACGCGGTTTAAAGAACACTCTACGTACATAAAGACAAATAATTGTAAACCTCCAGCTCTAGCCAACCATGTTCTTACAAATGGACATTTCAACGTTAGCAAAGATAATTTAAAATTGATACGACAAGTAAATGATCCCAAACGTTTAGATGCATATGAAAGTTACTTCATACAAAAAGACCATAGATAAATGAACTCCGACGGTGGCAATATAACATGATGTCACATGTCTTTTCCACTTAGTGTAAAATATATATACATATTTCGTGTGTCGTCTAACGTTAAGGCTGTTTCAAGGCTGTTTCACAATGCGACGAGAAAACGAGACGTCAGCGTGACGAGATCTCTTCGTAGTTTCTCTCTCTTAAAAAAGAATTTTAAACATTGAAATAATGCATAATAAAGCATTTCTCGTCGTCTCGTCACGTCATAAAGTTCGAAAAAATGAAAAAAGACGCAACGTGACGACGAGAAATGCTTTATTATGTATTTTTTCGTTGTTTAAAACTCGTTTTAAAGAGAGAACAACCGTGAAGAGATCTCGTCACGCTGACGTCTCGTTTTCTCGTCGCATTGTGAAACAGCCTTCACAATGCGACGAGAAAACGAGACGTCAGCGTGACGAGATCTCTTCGCAGTTGTTCTCTCTTTAAAACGAATTTAAAACAACGAAATAATACATAATAAAGTATTTCTCGTCGTCACGTTGCGTCTTTTTTTCAATTTTTCGAACTTTACGACGTGACGAGACGACGCGAATTGCGTCTTTTTTTCAATTTTTCGAACTTTACGACGTGACGAGACGACGCGAATTGCTTGATTATGTATAATTTCACTGTTTAAAATTCTTTTTTGAGAGAAAGAAACTGCGAAGAAATCTCGTCACGCTGACGTCTTGTTTTCTAGTCGCATTGTGAAACAGCCTTGAGCCAACAAAAAAAAAATACATACCTTATGTATGTACAAAGGTACACAAAACTCAAGCAAATCTCCTAGAAAGATCCCACCGCGCCCGCGCGAAGTGAACACCAACTTCCACCACGTCTACCCCTTGACAACAAAAAGACTGGCATACACATATGTACATAATAACCTTCTTCTTTTTTTTTACCTAAAGAAAGATCACTTGACGTTGACATCCAAATGATGAACAGGATTACTATGTATGCTTTCTATAAAAAAAAATAAGGTGTAAAGAGTCAATACGGAACTTCTCTTGTAAGGAAAAAGAGAATTGAGGAAAAAAGAATGCATGCACAACCCAGTGGATTTCTTTTGAACCAAATTTCTTTGTGTGCGTGAGCAAAGATGTTTTTCCAGTAAAAAACTGCAAAATTGACAACTTTTCCAAAATTAGAAATAAAAAAACCATGAAAGAAAATACGATTTTGTTTTCTAAATCTAATAAAAAAAATACCAAAAAAAAATAAAAAAAATATGTGGTAATTGTATTGGCTGTCCTTGCATTACAACGGCATTACAAATATTGTCATTTTGCATTGCGTTTTCAAGCATGTTGTAAGGCAAATATTTTTTTTTTCAAAGGTACTATTTAGTTCAGAACACATGATACTTTGATTTAAAAAACATTTAGAAAATTTAAAAAATATAACATTCAATTTCCCAGGCAATCGCGCAAAATAATTGAAGAAAAAGGAATATCTTTTCTATTTTTGTCTCTAAAAAGTAACTGTAAAAAATTAAAAAAAATAAAATAAAAATTAAAGTTACTGCATATACATATACGCTTTGTAAAAACGTTAATTTGACTTGCTTACCTAATATACTTCAAAAGTTTTATCAAATTATGCATTTATAAAATTTAACGATTTTCCTTTATTTTTCATAGTTTTGTGCATTTTTTTGGGTGAATAAATAAACTAATAAAAAGAAAAAAAGTTTTGAGATCAATTTTCTCCAGAAAAAAAAATAAGAAAGTTATTTTTACCCAATTTCCCATCCATTTTTGTAAGCATCGTACTAAATTTTATGATTTTTCTATCTGTCTGGCGGTTTCAAGGTATAAAATATTTTTTATTTTTTTTTTAAAGCCACACAAATATTTTACTTAACTAATTTCCAATCGATGACCGTTTGTTTTATTAAAATATTCGCAAAATTGTGAACGCTATACTGATTAGCGCAGAACTCCAACCTATTTTTTCAAGGGACACATACCCTTAATCTTAAACTTAAACTCTTTTTACTGATAACTTGTGGACTAGGCGTTAATTTTCCCAGTGTGCGCACTAGTATTCGGGGTTTCTTATAGGAAGTAAGGCCTACTGGGGATACCACTTAAAATAAAAGCGCGTAAACATTTATCCCTGTGGAGCTGTGGAAAAATGTTTTATTTTTTGTAGGAAAATTTGATTTTCTTATATTGGTGCTTTAATTCATATTTTCCTGCTTATATGGAAAACTAGCAATTTTATAGAGTTCCAAACCAAAAACATTCTTTATACCTATTAATTTACATTCAAAAGTTGAAAATGACTAAAATATTTAACAAAGACCAATATGGTTTGAATTCAAGATGGTGGCCAAAGTTAAAGAGAAAGGTGGTCAAGAATTTTAATATATACTCTGATGCCCCATCCTAACGATTAAAAAAAAAATAACTAACGCGCTTAACTTTAAAATAGACATGAAAAAACTATCGTAATTGTATTTTCCGGATTAATTGGAAAAATATCAATCCTAGAAAAAAAAACTCTAAATACCAAAGTTGTAGATAATTAAATTCTGAACAACTTTTGTGAAGTGCATTTTTAGTCAAAAGTTGAAAATAGACGAGTTACTCAATTAAAACCAATATTCTTAAATTCAAGATGGAGGCCAACGCAAAGGAGCTAGGCGGTCTAAAACTTAAGGGTAGACTCCTAATAAGCCCTTTTAAAGATTAAAATTAAAAAATAAAAACCCTATCTAATTTTTGGCATTTCACGATTTTTTTTGTACCTACATTCCGACTGGACTCTTTTAAGCTGGCCATACACAATAGAGCCAAATGGCTCAGCCGAGCAAAATTGCATCATGTGAATGGGTTCGGCCGAGCCATTTGGACTTTCAGCAGGTTATAAGTCCACCAGTTCAATTGGCGGGAATGGCGGGCTTTAGCGCTTTTCTCGTTTAAAGTTTTCCCGTAAAACATTTTCCCGCATAACGATAGTTATCCCGAATCACGTTTGCAACGTTTGCTCACCGATTCCTTTTATTCTTGATGCAAAGCGACAGCGCAGTGGCATTATCAATGTACTTACTTTTAAATATTTAGTATTCTGTGCTGTGACTGTGGTGGTGGTTGGTGATTGATGACTTAACCTGCTAAAAAAAATATCCAAATTTAAATTCTCAGTAATTATGTGGGTTTTTACTGAGTTTTGATAACCTGTTGACATTGGCTTGACGAGAGGGTTCATTAGCATGAATTAAAAATAAATATATAGTTAGTATATTTCAGTAAAGTGTTACCACCTCTTTCTAAAATGTATTTGTTAAATATTTTATTAAAGAGAAAGTAATATATCACACTTATGTATAAGGTATGTATAATGTAGTTTGTATTTTTTTTTTTGTGTTTGTATATGCATACAATATATATACAGTACGTTCTCGATTAACGAAACTCTCGATTCACGCAACTCCTCGATATTCGCAACAGCTGAATTTATTCATTGTTGACGCAGTAATCGCAACTCTTCAAAAAAAAAAAAATTGACTCGATAAGTGCAACTTTTGTTTTTATATGCATATCATATCTTTATTTACTCAGGTTCTTGGATATGTTTGCTTTGTCTGTTGCGTTACCATTTTGCCTCGGCAGTTATTTTAAAGAAATATTTACTCGGTTATTGCAACAATCTCGGTAATTGCAACCACTCTTGTTTTAATTAGTAGCAATAATCGAGAATGCACTGTATATGTAATGTGTAGGTACATGGCGCATCAAAGTTTTAAGTATAAAAAATAATCAAAAAATAAGTGGTAATAACCACATTGCAATTATTTGCCTTCAAAACAAAAAATTAATAATAGAAATCTTATTATTGTTTCCCTTTAAAAATTGTGCGTGCGAGCGATGCATTTTTGAAGAAACGGCTATTAAGTATGCTCCACTTGCTCATAATGTAAATACCTATTGATTTCGTGTCGAAAAAATTACCACTAAGATATCGGTAATGGTAGAAGTTGAAAAGATTGGTTCGTTATACCGTGCGTCCGAAAAGATGAAGAAATTTAGAATGAATTACTTCTGTTTTGGAGTAAGGGTCACTTGGACTTTGAATAGAAGACTTTAAAAACATATTTGAAGGTATTAAATATTTTAAAAAATTCTGGATACCATGTGCAAAAACATGAAAATTTTCCTGCTTATTTCATTGATGTGTCATAGTTTTCGTTCAAATATTAAAATAATTTTTTTTTTGCTTTGCAATGGCAACTCTGAGTCGTACATCAAATCTAGGTATAAAACGATATTAAAATAAAATGACAATAATTAGTCCAATCATTCTACTTGAACAATGAACTACGCTCAAAAAATTATTCTCCTAATCAATCTCTTCGGTTTTGTCTGCTCCCAAAAAGAACCTCTGGCGGAGACGAAATTGGGTAAAGCTAAAGGTTCCATCATGAAGACAATTCGCGGTGTTGAATTCAAAGCGTTTCGCGGAATTCGATACGCCCAAGCACCCGTTGCTGAAAAACGATTCAAGGCCCCACAGAGTGTTAGAAGTTGGGGGCAAAATTACATTAATGCTACCAAAGATGGTTTCAAATGCCCTCAACCATTCTTAGCAAAGGAGCTTATATCTGAAGACTGTTTGTTTTTAAATGTGTACACGAAAAGTTTAAATGGAACTAAGCCAGTTATAGTTCATATTCATGGTGGTGCTAATTCCTTTGGTAGCAGCGATAGTGAAACTGAAGTTGGCCCAGAGTACTTAATGGATTACGATGTTGTATTCGTGACTATGAACTACAGACTTGGTGCCTTGGGCTTTCTCAGTACGAAGACCAAAGAAGCTCCTGGAAATTATGGTTACCTGGATCAAGTGACTGCTTTGAAATGGGTTAAAGATAATATCGCATGTTTTGGTGGAAATTCAGAATCTGTTACCCTTTCTGGTCAAAGCGCGGGAGGAATGTCTGTAACTCTTCACATGGCTTCTCCTCTTTCGAAAGGACTGTTTCACAGAGCAATCACTATGAGTGGATCTAGCACTAATCATTTTTATTTGGACAATGTGGCGTGGACGAAAAGGCTTGCTACAGCCTTAGCTTGTCCAATGTATAATCCTAAAGATATAATGGACTGTTTGAGGGAAATTTCGTGGGAAAAAATAATTGAAGTTCGTGGGATTATGGAACTATATGAATTCAGTGATCTGCAGTGGGGCGCTGAAATAGATGGACATTTTCTCCTGGATACACCAACAAATGTCTTTGCTACGGGAAATTTTAATAAAGTGGATATTATCGCAGGGATAACGAAAGATGAACTGACCTATTTGTTTAAAAGTGGGTATAGTTGATGTTTTAATCAAACTTAAATCTAACCCTTATTTTTTGTAGAACAAGAATCGAATGCTGGCCTTTTAAATGATATCAGTCTTAACTTCGAAAAATATGCTCCACAGTTATTTATTTTCAATCCCAAGAACAATAGTATAGAAAAAAGCAACAAAATCAAAAAATTTTACTTGAGAGACAAAAAAATTCAAGATCAATCCTTTACCAATTTTGGAGTAATTTTTTCGGATGCTATTATTAATCATGGTGTGCATAGGTTAGTAGAGTTAGCCCGGAAATTCGTTAAGGTTTTCTATTATCGATTTGATTATTTGGGAAAGTATACCATTTTTCCCGATGATGATGGTAAACCAAGAGGTGAGTTCATTTCTGGTTATGGGTTCTTTTAAAAGGGTTCGTTATTTCGAAAATTGTGTTTTTGTTTATATTGAAAGGTGTTAATCACGCTGATGACATTCAATATGTTTTTGGAAACAAATGGTTTGGAAAAAGAATAGCTTTGCAAGATCCGGAAATGTTTATGGTGAATCGAATTACTAGATGGTGGACTTCTTTTGCACGCGATAGGTATGAAATAAGTTTATATTGACCCGTATTATTTAAAAAAATCAATTTTAACAGCGTTCCAAGCATTGAAGATGAAGATGGTATGGAGTGGTTGCCTTCCAACAAGACACACGTCTACACAATGTTTAATGACAAAAATATCCAGCTTGGATCTGAGCCTTTTATAGAGAGATATCATTTATGGGATGAAATGTTTCCGATTAGGAATTAAAAACGCTCATCTAGGTATATTTTTATTTAGTTTCTTTTTACATCGCTTAAAATTGATTTTGTTTGTTAAACTGAAGAACTTCATAGAAAGTAATCAGTATTATACTTTTTGAGTACGTGAGTATTATACTTCTTACACATAAAATTAATTTCCTGGTTTAAAGCTCCTATTTTTGTATTCAAGGGGTTAGGCTACAAATATTTTTTCTTTGGTAAATTCCTTGTCAAAAAATATGTGTTTGGCTGTATATTTGCACTGGGATCAATGATATGAACTAAAGCGTGTAACCAAAACTATTAGTAAATTACTTTTTTCATAATAAAAAGTTTTTTTTTAAATATCAGGATAACACGGCCGTGACGATTGCTGGTCTTAAGTTTTGGGTTGGCTATAACATCTCCCCCTATGATAGGATCAAAATGTAATATGTAAAAGTTTTATTTTTTTAATTTATTTTATTTCCGGTTCTATTAAAGGTTCGGTTTGTAATAAAGTTTTTTGCAAAATAGATGGTTGGAAAATAATACCATCGGAAAGGTTAAAAAAATAAAACGCACGACTGGATCGCATAAACTTGCTTTTGTAGTAAAAGTTTCTTCGAATTTTAAAGATTGAGTGTGATAAAAGTAAATAATTTTTTTATGGGAGCCTTAAGTTTAAACTAGTTTCTGTTATACATTATAGAGCTTAAATTGAAAAATTATTAAAAATCAACATAATTCGAATTAAATTTATTAAAAAAGTCTTAAATTGTTTTGAGAGCTAAAAAAAGTACACCATCTGATTTCTTAAACTAATCTTAATTTTGGAGAAAAAAAAATTTAAAATCGAAGGAACGGTTTTTTTTTTAATTAATTTTTTATATATAACATTTTGTAAAAATTTTTAAGAAAAAAAAATTGGTATACAATTTTTTAGTATTTATTTATGTTGAATTAAAAATTAAATTTCGAAAAATATTATCTACCCGTTTTTGAAATATCGAATTTTCAAAAAAAAAAATTTTTATTTTTTTTTTTTATCCGAAATTTGTTTTTTATTTGAAAATTTTGATATACAATATTATTTTAACTTTTAAGAAGCTTTTGTATAAAAAATTTAATTTAAATCGGTAACACACATAATGAGATAGTCCAAAATAAAGAAAATGGTTCTATGAGAGGTACTGTTAATAATGGCTAACTGTAAATTTTGTTTTTTGCAGATCGTAGACCATACTTATATTAGTACTTAGAACAATTTTAATCAAAATCGTAGGAGTTGTTTTCGAGAAAATTTATATTTTCTGTAACGGTTTTTTAACATTTGTACTGAAGGCACCGTTAATTTTGACTATAAGAAAAAGTTTTTTTCCCAAATATTTTAGACAATGTTAAACAACCCCTTGTTACCAAGTTCCATAAAAATCAACCAACTCGTTTTCGAAATACAGTGGTCCGTCGATAATGTGAACTAATTAAAACAAGGCGATTTCGGATTTTAGAGGGATTCACATTACTGGAACGTTTTTTCAGTGCTTATAAACAACAAAATCTACCTACAAAACTGGCAGGAGACACCACTCTCTTGACCGCAGCTGCATTCAAAACTTTGACATAATAATAGGTAATAAAGTATTTAATATCGCACGCAAAACTAACTAATAGAAAAAAGAAAAATATAAAAAAAAAATTACAAAAGAAATTCACATTTGAGAGTCCGAAAATTCGCATTATAGAGATGCCAATGTAAAGTTTTGGCGGTTCACATTTTAGAGAAATTCACATTATCGGTAATTCACATTATCGAGGGACTACTACATTTGGTTTTCAAAAAAAAAAAATTGAAACTTTTTTTGAAAATCCAAAAATAATTTTTTGGAAAATTTTGGTATACAAAACTATTCAAATTTTTCAGAAGATCCTCCACAAAAAAAAATTATCAAAATCAGTCTATTCCTTTTCTAGAAAAACGAAATAAAAAGAAATGGTTCTATGGAAGGTACCATTTAAAACCATTTTTTTAGAAATTTAATTTTTACAGAAAGGTAGCATATACCTAATAAAATTTATTGATTTTTTTTAGAAAAATCTGTCGAGCCATTTTTGAAAAAAATAAAATTTTCTAAAAATGCTAAAAAAAAATTATATGGCAGGTACCGTTATTTTTGGTCCTAAAAATAAAAGGAAAAAAAAACGTGTCAGGGTAATGTCCCGAAAACACTTTATACCAAGTTTAATTAAAATCGGCCCATGGGTTTAGGCTGTAGGCGAGTTCACAGACAGACAGACGGACAGAATTGCAAGACCAACTTTTTTTTATCTTCCCTATCATAGTGCATTGAAATGTTACATTAACCTTGCATTTCATACAGGACAAAATTTTTTTTTTGATGCATCTGTAGGAGGGACCAGTATGAGTGTAAAAACGAGTTTTCGGGGTTAAACTCCCCCGATTTGGCTGCCATTTGGAAAAGGGGGCGTACAAAATTCTTCGCGATATCTTGAGAACCATTCATCGGAAAAACATAATTTTACCACATTTGTGTAGAGAATTAATTTCTCTACAATTTATGTTAACACACTTTTTATTGTAAAATTGAAAAAAAAAAAATTGGTATTGATATGTATATATTTAAAAATTAAAAAATTTTTTGATATTGCTAATGTCGTTTTCCGTTGGTCACTCCTAGCACTCTTTTTTCACTCCATCCACACTCCCAACACTCCAAAAACCTTCCATTTGCTGTTCGGAGTGATGATTTAGGAGTGTTTTTTCACTCCGGATTTCATTAAGGAGTGCTAGGAGTGCACTCTGAAAACACACATACTTTTAAAAGTATGTGTTGGATTAATTGTCAAAATAGTAAATGCTTCTTCTTGGGATGTTCTGAAATTGAAATTATTAAAGAGTTCATTTTAGTTTTTACTTCTACATAGATACACATATTACGGAAGAGAGTTTTTCATATTCCATTGGAATCAAAAAGGAGTGAAACACTCTGAAAATCCAATCGAAAACGACATAATTATGCTATAAATTACTTTCGCTCCACATTACTCTTCATGGTGCATCTATAAATTTAGTTTTTCTCTAATAAGCAAGTAAAAAAGCTAGCAATTAAAATGATGAAAATGCTTAATTGTACATTCTACAAAAGCTTCACAATAGTTAAATACAATTTAACCTAAAAAATCACTCAAAAATCAATTCTCACTGAAACCTTATCTTATTACTCGCATCAGGTTGGCTATTTTTTTTGCGCCAACTCTTTTGTTCGTTGAGGTAGATGGTAGAATGAGAAAAGATATGGGAGATAAGGTGCAATTTGTATAAGATTTGAATGGCGCAAATTTTGTAGCCAAACTAAATCAAATTTTGTAGGGAAACTAGGTACATAGTAGCGTAGTAGCGAGATTATGCATGAAAGAAATTTGGGAGTAATAAATTATTATTAAAACGTAGGGTATAGGGATCGGTTCGAACTGCTGTATAATATAAAGCATGTTAATTTTGTAATGAAATAAACACAGTTTATTATTAACAACTATATTTAACGCAATTTTAAAAACCCAACAAATACCACAACAATGGAAGCAGAGCACAATAATATTAATACACAAAAAAGGAGAGCTAGACGACATTAATATAATTACAGACCCATCAGCCTAATATCAATAATATACAAGCTATTCTAGAAATCTTTATACAAAATAATGAAACAACAACTAAATGACAAACAACCTCGGGAACAAGCTGGGTTCAGAGTAGGCTTCTCAACTTCCAAGCATCTGCAGACGATAAATCAGCTCATTGAAAAACACAATGAATATAAAAAACCACTTTATCTTATGTTTATTGACTTCACAAAAGCTTTCGACACAGTGGAACACAACTACATTTGGACAGCACTAAGTAATCAAAACATCCACCCGACGTTCATAAATACAATGAGAAACATTTACAAAAACAATACGGCCAAAGTTAAAACAGACAAAATCGGAAAGGAAATTTCGTATCAAAAGAGGAGTTCGACAAGGAGATCCATTATCACCACCACTATTCTCTGCAGTGCTAGAAGACATTTTTAAACAACTCAACTGGAACGACAAATCTGGGGACGAAATCTAAATAATCTAAGATTTGCAGATGACGTGGTTCTTATATCCGATTCACCGGACGACACACAAGCAATGTTAACTGAGCTTGCTTCCGCCAGCAAACTTTTTATGGAATATGCCTACATTTGACAAAAACAAAGATTATGACAAACCACTTTAAAAAGGACATCATTCTAAATGACACCAAATTGGACTATGTAGAAGATTATATATATCTAGGACAGTTGAAATCCTTTGCAAACCAAGAACAAAAAGAAGTTGATCGACGAATAGGCAACACCTGGAAACAATATTGGAATTTTAAAGAAATTTTAAACTCGAAGCTAAGCGACGATATGAAAACCAGCAATGACATATGGACTAGAAACACTAGGACTATCATCAATGTGTCACGAGAAACTGAGGATTTGCCAGACAAAAATAGAACGAAAATTGCTGAGCATAAGACAAATACAAAGAATAAGAAACGAAGAAATAAGAAAAAGAACAAGAATAGTCGACGTGATACAAAGAACAAAAACTTTAAAATGGAGCTGGGCTGGACACGTATCAAGAATAGAGGACAAAACTAGTAACCAAATGGATACCCTTAGACGAAAAAAGACCAAAAGGACGACCAAAAAAGCTCACTCAATTTAATCGAAATTGGTATAACGATGCCAAGAGCAGAGACGTATACAATAACTCTATCATGACAGAAATTTTGTTTGTAAAATATTAAATAGAACTTAATCTTTATTACTTTATGTTAATTGAACTAAATTTATAATTATTGCAATTTAATTGGTTAATAAAGCTTCAAATAATAATAATAATAATTATTTATTATAAAATATTTGTAATTTAATTTTAAATAAATGTATGAAGTTTTTATGATTACAAACATTTTATTTGAAGGTAGGTGTTTACATTTAAGCTGAATCTTTTTCATTTATTTTAGGGTTGGCGCAGCCAACCTAGCCAACTAAGAGGAATCGCCACTGAACACGGCACACACAGGGTTCCCAGGTCCTCAAAACATGTTTCCCCTTTTTTTGACACCAAAATGGTTTTTTTCCCCTAATTTTCTAAAAAATATCCCTTTTTTTCCCCTAAGTAAATTACGTATATTGTTGTGAAAAAAACACTTAAAATATATACATATATTTTTTATAAACCAGAATTTTTATGCTTAAAATCTTTTTCTAAAATTCTTTGTCGGTTTCCTTTTCACTAAAACTATTCAAAATAAAGTTTGTTTCCATTTCTTTTCTTTCTTTTCACCGAAAGTTTAATTTCATATACAAAAAAAAAAATCAAGAAGATATAGTTTAAATTTTCGATTAATTTTTGACGCTTCTACGTACTGATTCATCTCAAAAATGAATATTAGGATAAAATATAGCGGTTAATTTAATTCCACCCTTGGCTAGCGTGGATATAGAATTCTAAAGTATTTTGAAGCTTCATAAAATTGCGATAGTACCTATTTCGTAACATGAAATTTTTGCCAAGATCTCACAACTGAGTTTTTTTCTATAGGGTTTTCACAACAAAATTTGAAAATTTGTGAAATTTCATGTTTCCAATTAGATCTTATTTAGTCAAAAAAATGAATGTATTCAGAACAGAACATTTATTTTTCCCCTTTTTGGATTATTTTCCCCTTTTTTTAAGCTTGTCCCTTTTTTTCTCCTTTCGCTTCATAAAATCGGCAAAAGTGGTGCTTTTCTCCTCAATCTGGGGACACTGGGCACACAGCGCACGAAGTTAATAAGTTGAAGAAATTCTATACCTATGTAATGTATGTAATTAAGAATCTGTAAATTAAATTCCACCAAAAACATTTCATATAAAAAAGGTCGCCAAGACTCACATGCACATAACGCTTTCGCTGTGAAAAAGCTATGAGATCTTATAAAAAGCCAAGCCCCTAACATATCCAGACCTAACTCCAAGCCCTAACTCTACAAACCCTACTAGTCCATTGAAATGTTACAAAATTTTGGCCGAACCTTGCATTTTGTACAGGACAAAATTTTGTTTGATGGATCTCTAGGAGGGATCAGAGTGAGTGTAAAACCGAGTTTTCGGGGTTGAACTCCCCCCCATTTTCCCGCCATTTTGGAAAAGGGGGCGTAAAAAGGTCTTCGCAATATCTTGAGAACCATACATAGCACAAACAAAATTTTACCATATTTGTGTAGAGAATTAAATTAACACACTTTTTTTTATGAAATTGAAAACAAAAAAGTTATAATCAAAAAAAGATGACCATTATCAAGAAAAGTATCATTATCTTCTTTTATTTATTTTATATCCTCTTTAAGATAAATTTCTTAGAACAGTCATCTTTTTGTGGTTATAACTTTTTTGTTTTCAATTTTACGATAAAAAGTGTGTTAACATAAATTGTAGAAGATATTGCGAAGATCTTTTGACGCTCCCTTTTCCAAAATGGCGGGCAAATGGGGGGTATTCAACCCCGAAAACTCGGTTTTACACTCACACTGATCCCTCCTACAGATCCATCAAAAAAAATTTTGTCCTGTATGAAATGCAAGGTTAATTTAACATTTCAATGGACTTTACATCGTGGTCAAAAAGTATGGCTTGGCCGTTTCATAGAAGTTTTGCATGGCAGACTTCACGCTTCACGATTTTTAATTACAAAAACGGAAAATACTTAACAAGTGGATCAGAATATTTTTTCACAATTAACAAAACGCAGGTGGTGAGGATAACTTAAAAAAATGTGCGTGATTTGATTCTACATAATCAGTGAAAAACTATCAATTATTTATAAAATCAGAGGTTAGTGCTGTCAGAAAACTTTCGTGCAAGTAACCCTAAATGAATAAAACATCAATTTATTAATAATAAGGGAGGTAAAGAAGAGCTAAACTACCGCACCAAAACATAAAAATAGACGACGCGACAGTGACAACGATGGGAAAAATATACAGATTAATACGCTGCGTTTGAAAGAAGAGAACCGATTTCATGATAATTGCGATTAAATGACAAATTGGATATTGTAAGTTAGGTACAGAAAGGTTAAGATGCTTCTTTTTAATAAATTATAAAATATGTAAATTCAAAAGTGGCGAATATAATATTTAAAAAAATCGGGAGAAAGTGCCATATTTAATTGATATGTACAGGTACGAAGAAGAATTGCTATTGAATGGAAAGTTAGGGTGACCATTGCTTAGCTTACGCACATAAACTTCTCCTTTTCCTATTGTTTGTGTAAGAGAGCCTACACAATTAAAGCTTTTTTTTTAAGCTTTTAGGGTAAAAAAAACCACTAAGTGTGGTCGTTTGTCGTTGTTAAGCCGAAAAGAGATGTGCAGCTTTTTCCCATGCAGCGAAATTAGAAATAGAGATATCGTGCAGAGAAGGCTGCATGCAGAGCCTGGAATATTTCAGCCCTCATAACAACCTGAGTATATTTATTTTCGCTGCATTGGAAAATGCTGCACATCTGTTTTTGTTTTCGGCTTTAAACTGTTTAGTCCAGTCAGCAGATATTTTTTTTTGGAAAAATATACTGATCAAATTTTATGGTAGAAATTAGGGTGTGTTATTTTTGAGTATAAAAATAAGGTGTTGTTGCAGGTGTTGTATTTGTGCTTCGGCCGCAATTTAAAAAAAAAATCGTTTAAACCAATATCTTGAGAGCGGCTCATGGTACACAAAATTGTAACCACTTTTGTTTATACATGTATGTAGGAGCAAAGTATAGCCAAGCAGTAAAGTAGGTTCGTCAAGCTGGGTCCACCACAACGGAAATTCAAAAATCTAACTATGCAGGAATGAGGGGCTAATTTGGGGGTAATTTAGTACTCCAATACCGAAAGAGCCCCAATTTCCCTTCACCCTAAAACTTGTGGTGCACCAGCTTGACGTCAAGCTGGGTCCCACCACACCTCCTAATACATAATTTCAAAAAATTTAATGATGCAGGAATTAGGGGCTAATTTAGCACCCCAATCCCTAAGGAACCCCAAATTCCCTTCACCGTTTAGAGAGCAAAAACTGATTTGATGACGTCATCATGCCGTCAAGCTGGGTACACCACAACGGAAATTCAAAAATTTAATGATGCAGAAATTTAGGGCTAATTTATTACCCCAATCCCGAAGGAGCCCCAAATTCCCATCACCTTTTAGAGGGTAAAAACTGATTTGATGACGTCATCATGCCGTCAAACTGGGTCCACCATAACGGAAATTAAAAAATCTAATGATGCAGAAATGCGGGGCTAATTTAGTACCCCAATACCGAAGGAGCCCCAAATTACCTTCACCTTTTAGAAGGCAAAAACTCATTAGATGACGTCATCAAATGAGTTTTTGCCTTCTAAAAAGTGAATGTAATTTGGGGCTCCTTCAGTTTTGGGGTACTAAATTAGCCCCAAATTAGTTCAAGTTCTGCATCATTAGATTTTTGAATTTCCGTTGTGGTGGACCCAGCTTGACGGCAGGATGACGACATCAAATCAGTTTTTGCCCTTTAAAAGGTGAACGGAACTTGGGGCTCCTTCGGGATTGGGGTACTAAATTAGGCCCAAATGAGCCCCACATTTCTGCATCATAAGATTTTTTAATTTCCGTTGTGGTGGACCCATCTTCACGGCATGATGACGTCATCAAATCTGTTTTTGCTCTCTAAAGTCTGAAGGGAATTTGGGGCTCCTTCTTTTATGTGTAAATTCATTCACATTATTCCGTACATATAAACACAATTTTTTAATTTTTTTCAAAAATTTAAGTTTGAAAATTATTTTTTGAAAAACTGTTGACTTAAAACATTTTAATTTAAAAACAAAATAAAAGCAAAGATTTCTGGCTTTACAAAAAACTATAGCATGCTGTTGTAACCATTACCGTTGTTTTTTAATAATTTTTTTCTGTATTAAGTCAATTCATTTAGGAAATTACCTCTCCCGTTATTTTTAATTTTCTCAAAAACTTACAAGACATTTCAGCATCGGGTTTTCTGTTTTTGACTTGAAACCAATAAGAGCATTGAATATTGAAAACAATATTAGTTAGAGTTTTTTTTTCAAAATTTTGAGTTTGAAAATTAATTTTTCCAAAACTATTCACTAACACAACTCAATTTAAATAAAATGAAGATTTCTGGCTTTCCAAAAAGGTATAGCATTGCATTGTAAGTTTTACCGTTGTTTTTAAATAAATTGTTTCTGTATTAAGTCAATTGCCCCTCCTGCCTAAAGGGGGGGGGGGGGATAAACCCCCTCACATACCCTCACATACGATCGATTTTGTTTTGTATTTTTGTTGTATTAAATAAACCTACTTAGGTTGGGTTAGTTTTAGAGGGGTGATGATACGGCAAGCCGTATTATCTCACTCGGATCTCAGTGGATCCATTGTGCTCCCCAGGACAAAGGTATGGTAGGTATAAGGACGGGTGAGGAGAGGAGTTGGTGGATCTTAGGGGGTTAGGTGTGGGGGCCTCTCTGAACCATTTTGAATTCTGAATGAATTTCATAATGTTCCTTAGTGGCAAACTCTGGATGTCGCCCAATTCATTGAAAAAGTATTCCCCGAGGGCTGTCTTTCTGGCTCTTGCTAGACTGGGGCATTCACAAAGAAAGTGATAGGAGCCCTCCTCCGCCTCTTCATCTTGACACCCTCTACATAAGTCAAATGTGGTGATACCCATTCTGCTGATGTGGGTTCCCATTGTGTTGTGACCCGTTAGGATTCCAACCAAGAGGGACAGTTGAGGTCTGCTTAGCTTGAGAAGGTAGTCTATTTTTTTCTTAGAGATGTTCGGCCATAGATTCTTCGAAACCCGACAAGTATCAATTCTTGACCATCTGTCGTTTGCGGCTTTGAGGAAACTTTGGTGAATTCTATTTTTTTCTTGTTGTAGTGGCATGAACACAGAAGAATCTGTTTGGCTCGGATCAAGATCTGACCCGATCTTGGCCAATTCATCCGCCATTTCATTCCCATGAATGTCACGGTGTCCTGGGACCCATCGCAAGGTAGCAGTGTTTGTTGCGCCGAGTAATCTTAGCTCTTTACGACAACGAATTACTAGTTTAGACTTTGTGACGATGGAGGAAATGGCTTTTATCGCCGCCTGACTGTCAGTAAAGAGGTCGATATTGCTGTCTACTAGTTCGAATGTGGCAAGACTCCCTGCGGTTTCATAAACTGCAAGAAATTAGGAAGCTTTATTGATTTACCAAGGGGTGGATTATCTGAAAAGATACTCGACCCTACCCCCTTATCTGTCTTCGAGCCGTCCATAAATACGGAGATATGATTGTCTCTTATGACCAGGTTTTCCGTCCAGAGGTCCCTTGTGGGGATCTCTGTCAGGGCCACTGGTTTGAAATCAATGATCGTCATTGTATAGTCTGTTTGAATGTCTTTTTCAACAAAGCTCGAAATATTACTATGCCCGAAATATCCCCCTTTCCAATTATTGCACTATGTTAGTCGTAAAGAACTTTTGGCCGCCATTTCCTTCGCAAAGAGATCTAGTGGGGCTAGTGAAAGGATTGTTTCCAGGGCTGCTGTTGGTGTAGTTTTCATGGCACTAGTTTTACCAATACAAGCTAATCTTTAAACTTTAGTCATGGTTTTAAGATTGGTTGACTTGTCTAGAGCCGGCCACCAAACCAAAAATTGGCCTTATTATGGCTGTGTACATCCAATGAATGGTTTGCGGGCTGGGACCCTATCTTTTTCCAAAAATTCGACTGCAAGTATAAAATGCTATAGAAGCTTTCTTTTCTCTCCCTTTAATATTTTCTTTCCAGTTTAGTTTACGATCTATTACCAGACCAAGATATTTTTCTGTACCAGTGATATGGAGCGGTGTCCCATTTATGATGGAGGATCTATATTTGCTCTAACTTTTTGGTGCACCTTATACCGAACACCCTGTATATTATTATACTTTCTCTATTTCAAGTTTATATTTTGTTATATTTCATTTGTTTTTTATATAAAATGATTATGTTTTTGTTCAAAAAAATTAAACTGTTGACTTTGAAGTGCTCTTTTATAAAAAAAAAAAATTTAAGAAAATATAAATGTTTCTATTTTAGTAACAGGATTTTGGAATTTTGGAATGCTGTGTTTTCGGGATTTTGGGTTTTGGGATTCTGGGTTTTCGAGATTCTGGCTTTTCGGGATTTTGGGTTTTCAGGATTTCGGGTTTTCGGTTTTCGGGATTCTGTCTGTCTCCCTGGAGCTTAACTTAGCGGTTCTTTCGATCAGTTGGTGGATGATCTTGTAGATCAATCCTTAACATGTTAACGATACGTGTACTTGGATGATGATGATTTTATGGGTACATGTTTACATCTCAAGGGTTTAACGGCTCGGTGAACTTGGTGTACTTTTTTACATGACATCTGATTATGCGACCCTCATTAAAGGTGTTGTTGAGCAGATGCTTTGTTTAGTTGGTTATAAGTGGGGGTATGTTGTTGTATGTAACTCTGGAGAAAAATATATGGAAGAATAAAACAGTACTGCGATAAATAACCAAACCAAAATTTTGTTTGTGTTTCTCTTTGAGTTACTTAATTGGCTGGACTACTTATTTGTTATTTAACCAGTTTTGGCTTAGCTTGGGGAATCCTGGCGATCCTAAAGAATGAATCCAAGGAATTGCGTTCGGGTTAAATAAGAAGTCTTTACTTTACCTACTTGAATCTCCTGTCCAAAACTCCCTGTAAATTTTAATAGGAATTAAACGCTACAGGTATTTAGGCGGAGCGGGTATTACGCTGAAATTGTTTAAGAGGAGGAACGCAACTGGCTATTTTACTAGAGCAGTGTTCAAAAAAGTAGCAATGAAACAAAGAGAAGCAAGAGACATTTCGACGGTGTTCTAAAGAAACAAATGTTTCTGAAATTGATTTGTGACCTATCAGCTTTAAAGCTCTATTCTGAATTTTATCCAGGAGGTGCAGTGATGTTTTGGATGCTCCCGACTAGATATGGGAGTTATATTCTAAATTTGGACGAATGCAAGCCTTGTAAATAGAAGCCGGTAGAAGACGGGTAGAAAAAGTTCTTGCATCGTCTTTAAAAACCTAAGCATTTTGCTGCATTTTTGGCGACATCTAATATGTGGTCGTTCCACAGAATTTGGTGAGCAGAGACACAGAAGAATCGAGAGCTTTTCAATTTCTTTGATGCAAGTTCCATTTATATATAATGGTAAAGGAGGTATGTTCCCCTTCAACGACAGACGACAGCTTTGAGTTTTGGAAGCATTAAATTTCACGCGATTATTAATGCCCCTTTGGACGATGCTGTTTAGGTCTGAATTTAAAGAGCTCAACCGTTGCAGCTCCACATTCGAAGAACTGGGAAGTTAATCTGGAAAGGAGTATGAAAAACTAAGGGTGCTGTCATCAGAGAAACAGTTTAGTGGATTAGTTGTTAAGAACAGGAGTTCATAAGAAATAGTGTCGGAGACAATACTGACCCTTGGGGCACACCAGCATTTACTTTCTGAACCTCAGACTTGTAACTATCCAAAACAACTTGAATTGAACGATCGGAAAGGTAATTACTAAGCCAGCGAAGGAGTGATACGTTGATACCAAAAGCATGTATTTTCGATAGAAGAGCTTGATGCCAAACTCTATCAAATGCTATCGATCGTCTATAAGCTTTCGCGATTCGAGATATTTCAGAAGCTGGTGGTTGATCAACGTTTCCATCACCTTGGAAAGAAGGGATGTCAGAGCAATTGGCCGGTAATTAGAGGGTGTAGATGAATTGCCTTTTTTAGGAATTAGTTGAACAAAGGCTTTTTCCATCCTGAGGGAAATTTGCCAGAAGAATAGGATACGTAAAAAAGCTTACGCAAGGGTTTTGCCAATGTAGATGTAGAGTAACACATCTTCAATACAATTGGAGAAATTCCATCAGGGCCAGCGGATTTATGAATGTCGAAATCTTTAATTATTCTAGCGACTGTACGAGTTCGAAAATGTATTGATTCTAGATAGAAGTTTACGTTCTCTGGTACAGGTGGGGTTCTGTCACTGTCCGTCAGCGTAAAGTTTGCAACGAATTGTTTTACAAACACATTGGGCTTGTCTATGGAACTAACGACAGGGTGATTATTAAAGATGAGCGTAGGAACCGATGAAGTTGTTGAATTTTTGATATTCTTTACGAATGACTAGAAGTTTTTACTGCCTTTTGGACACTACAGTATTTTTTGTCTAATTTTTGTATTTATCTATACCTTACGGAATGAAACAAATATTAAATGTGAGCGCGTTGGTCGTCTTGTCCATCATCATAAAATTATTTCATCATAAAAGTGATAAGGCTGACTAAAAACAATTGTGTGCAAAATTTTATTGAAATCGATTAACGTTAACACTTGAAATTTCCCATACAAGTTACAAGTAGATTTTTAGTCTTTTACTAAAAAAATCCGCAAAATTGTAATTGTTGATAAAAATAAAACTTGACAAAAATCTTAAAAACTTGGCAAAGTATAAAAAAAATATTTTTACATTTTATAAAATTTATCCACTTAAAAATTCTGTGCAAAATTTTATTAAAATCGATTAACGTTAACACTTGAAATTTCCCATACAAATTACGGGTAGATTTTTAGTCTTTTACTAAAAAAATCCGCAATATTGTAATTGTTGATAAAAATAAAACATGACAAAAATCTTAAAAACATGGCAAAGTATTAAAAAAAATATTTTTACATTTTATAAATTTTTTTTACCCACTTAAAAATAACGATGAAATTAAGTGATTTTTGTTTTTGTTTGGCCAATTAAAGATTTCAATTCAATGTTCAATTCAATTCATTTATTTTTTCAATACAGATTTACATTGACACATTAAGATTAAGAGCATCTAAAAAAAAAAACTTTACAAAATTTAAGAATTACAAAGGAAAAAAAAATAGAAAAGGAAACTATGTATGTACAATTAAACTATAGATTATATAAAGAATAAATAAAAAAGGAAAAAGAAATAAATTATAGAAGAACTCCAGAATTCAATAGATTAATTATGTATATTATTTTAAATTTAATTTGAAAAGTGCAAATATAGTTTCCTCCTAAAAGCTGCAGGTGCGATAGTGCTTTGCAATTCATTAGGAAGTAAATTCCATAGACGAATTGCAGCTACGTAAAATGAGCGTTCTCCAGTGCCGCGTGAAAAGCGTGGCAAGCAGTGCTGCCAACCGTATGATAATTATGCTACATGCATGATAATTTCAGGTCGTGTATGATGTATGATAGGAAACCATTATCATAAGCCAAATGTATGATAATTTTCATTTTGACAAACAAAAAATAATTATAATTCTGAAGATGCCTATATTAAGAAATTAAAAGGTATACCTACTTTCATTTCTTATTTAATTCAATTGCTGTGGGAAAATAAAATAATTTAGTCAGCTAAAATTGTCTCAATTCGTAAATTGGTAAAGACTTTCAAAGTAGACCAGCCTTAATAATATTTATTTGCGATATCCGGTTTTACCTCAGCAGTTTTCTCTTTTTTCTGAATAAGTAGATTTCGTTATTTTTGGTTATTTCCAAAACAAGAAGACATTTAAGCATTTGGTTTTCAGTATTTGACTCAAAATTAATAAGGACATTGAATATTTAAAATAAAAATGGTACTTATCAACGTAAATTAAAAAAAAAAAACATGTTAAACCCAAAAAACTATGTTTTTTTCCTACTTTTTGAGTTTGAAATGGAATTGTTGACTAAAACAACTTTATTTAAAAATAAAGTTTAAAAATGGATTCCTGGTTTTGACAAAAGGTATAAGATTTTATTCTAAAAAGATTCGTTGGATTTTTATGAGTCGTTTTCTATTTCAAGTCAGTTTTTTGTAAAATTGTCCCCTCCAATTAAGAGGGGGGATATAGACTACCCACTCCAGAGGATTTTTTTCTTCTTTTCACCCAACTTATACGCTCTAGTATTTGTATGCTTTTTGATTTTTGACCATGATGCGTTTGGCGCTCGGGTTCGAAAACTTTGGTTTTTCATGAGGCGAATATCATAAACGACTCAGGAAAAAGTTACTGGACTCAAAGCCAGTTTTCTAAAAAAAAAATTGATACGTCAATTTTCAGTATTTATTAAACTGGAATTAAAAATTCAATTTAGAAAAAAATCATTTTATCTACCAATTTTTAAAATATAATAAGTATAATTTCCAAAAAAAAAAATAGGTATAAGCTTTTGAATAAAATATTTAAAGTGGTTAAGAAAGACAACAATAAAAACAGGTTCTATCAGAGTTAAATCATGGTTTACACTAGTATAAAATATATTCCAGTCAAGTCGTAGATCGTACTAATATTTACTCACAAAAAAATTTGATCAAAATGGTAAGAGTCGTTTTTGAGAAAAAATTGATTTTTGTATCGGTTTTTAAACAGTTATATTATGGTACCTATAATTTTAGCTGAAAAATTGATAATTCTTGTCTAAAACTTGTTAAAAACTTCTTGGTATCAAGTTTAATCAAAAACGATGAAGTCGTTTTCAAAATATTGAGTTTCCAAAAAAAAATTGAAAGTTTTTTAAAAATTCAAAAAAATATATTTTGGATTTTGCTATACAATACTACAAAAAACAATCTATAAAAAATCAATTTAACCATTTTCGAAAAAAAGTGAAAATCAAAATCATGTTTCTATGTTTAAGAATCGTTTTTTGGAAAAATAAAGTTTTCACTAAAAGGCATAGAGAAAAGCTAAATGACGGTCACAAGATTTTCTGCTATGATCTTGGACAGCAGAACTATTTTAATACAGAATTAATTATTGGTTATAAGTATTCTTGATAGATATAAGAATATCCCTAATGTGAAACAAAAACGCCCTTAAAGCGTTTCCGTAACTTTAATCATCACATTAGGTCAGAAGAAGTTGAAATTGTTAACGGTCTCTTATAGAAACAAGATTTTTATTTGTGTATGATAATTTTGTCCTTCGTATGATAAGAATTAGACCATTGTATGATAATTCTATTTTATGAATATGGCAGCACTGGCAAGATTAATTTTAAACCTCTCTGCGAGTGAGCAAAGTGGAGAAATTCACTTAAGATGCTGCGGGTTAATTTTTATTTCTTTTACTTTTTCGTGAAGTTATCAATATTATATTACTTCTACATTATGATCAACAAAATTTAAATAAGGGTTAACAACAACGAGAAAACTTTTAATTTCGTTCAAAATCCCAGTTAGAGGAAATAATCTAATGACTTTTGTAGGGGAATCTTGAGGGGACGAAAGTAATTCGAACACTGCCAAAATAAGCACCACCCCAATACACATTAAAACTTACAAATATTTTATTATAATTTATTTAAAATAATAATTTAATCTTTTTTTTCACGTTTATTAATCTTTTTTCTTTTTACAGGTGTCAATTGCTTCCAGAGATTTTCCGAGCAGCCAAAGTATACAGAAGTGAATCCAAGCCAGGACGCACTATTAACATGCAAAATTATTGATAAAAGAGGAACGTGTTCCTGGCAAAAGGATAACAAGGTAATTTTGTAAAGTCCATGGGGCATAAGAAAGAATTTATAAATTTTGTTAGCCACGTACTATTACATCATTATTGGATGGTTGGTCGTGGCGTCTTATCAGTATACAGGGTGATCGGTATAAGGTGCACCAAAGAATTAGAGCGAGTAGGTTGGGTTAAGACAAGAAAATAAAACATCGTACGGGAGGGAGGGTCTATTTCCCCGCGTTTAGGCAGGAGGGGCAATTTTCTAAAAAAATTGACTTTTATTTGCTAAAAACCGCTATTTTAAAAATTACCTGATCAGATCTAACTTGCTTTTCATTTTTTTTAATTTCTCAAAAACTAACATACATTTTAGCGTCCGGTTTTCTGTTTTTACTGAAAATTTCGCCTGGGCAAAGCACATTGGACTAAAGGTCACAAAAACCTTTAAACAGAATTTCATTCAATACAGTCTGCTAAAACAAAAACAAAAATAATTCATGTTTAATGATTAAACTTTCAAATTAATCACTCAAAAGTGTTGAACCGACTTTTCACGTACGACACTTTTGACGTTTCAATTTGTATGAAGAAAAAAACAACTTTTTAGGTCGGAAAAAAAATATTGTGGTTATTTGTATGAAGAAAAAAATTATTTATTAAAAGGAAAATTATTGGAAACAAAAAATGTGAATTCTGAGCTTGTACACAAGAATATTCTTTGGTTTTTCTTCAAAATACTTTCAAAGCTGTACAGCTGCATTGTGGGCAGGTAAAAAAAAATAACGTACGACACTTTTTGACAGCTCTTCCACTTCCGTCTGCGGCTCCAGTTCCAGCATTCTATTCTGTTCAGGCAGTAATGCTGAAACCGGAGCTGCAGACGGAACTGGAAGAGCTATCAAAAAGTGTCGTACGTTATTTTTTTAAGTGTCCACAATGCATTACAGCTTTGAAAGTATTTTGAAGAAAAGCAAAACAATATTTTTGTGTACAAGCTCAGAATTCACATTTTTTGTTTCCAATACTTTTCCTTTTAATTATTAATTTTTTTTGCGATACAAATAACCACAATATTTTTTTCCGACCCAAAAAGTTGTTTTTTTTTTGTACTCATACAATTTGAAACGTCAAAATTGCTGTACGTGAAAAGTTAAAAGTTGGTAAACTCTTCCGAATTCGGCTGCAGCTCCGTATGCGGCTACGTTTCGTTGTGTTCGCAACATTAAATTTGTGTGTATTCAATATTTTGACAGTTATTCCACATCCGGTTCTGTCTCCATCACAATTCTGTTCAGGTAGTTAGTTGTTTTTTTTTTTTTATACAACTCATGTGTTCTTTGAATCTCGTCTTTATGTTCCGTTTCGTCTGTCCTATATATTTTTTGTTGCTTTAAACCTAAGTGGGCTTCATAGTCTAAGATCCTGCCATAGAACGACCTACCCTCATCGAGGTACCAGTAAGAAGTATAGTTTTGTAGGTAGTATCTAAACAAACATTTTGCGCAAGGTTTGTCTAGCGTAAAGTGGTCAAGGCATAGGGTTGCCACGTTAAAGATAATTTTTTGGGTTTTTACAACTATGTGATAAAGCTCAAATGGTTTGTCTTAAGGACATAAACAGAATACCATACAAAAGTAAATTTTATTTAAAAAACTAAAGATAGGTTGTTTTTAAAAAATCACAATTTCAATAGGGTAAATAAAGATAAACGTCTATAATCTATTTCCTAAACGAATAATGTTAGAAACTAGGTTGTTTTTGCAATCGAAAGATTCTTTTAATATAAAAAAGTCATGGATATATGCAAAAAATGTGAAAAATCTACAACTCGAGATATGAACTTTTGAAATGAAAAATGTGAAAAAAAGACGTTGGAGAAAAAAATTACAATAAATCAGGGTTATGTTTTCTGGAAATAATAACTGGAAAGTAGGCAAAAAAATAAATTGACCCGCATTCGCCAAATTTTCGACTTAACATCATTTTTTGCTAAATAATGAATTTTTGAATAATATATTTTTGTTTCATCAATTTTTGGCAATTTTTAATTTTTTTCCATTTTATCCGCATAGGCATTTTCATAAAAAATAGTGTTAACGCAAAAACACATTAACTACAAGTAAGATCACTATGGTACCATATTTTTCCCAAAACCTTTGTCAAAAACTCAAAATTTCCGAAATTTTAATTATCGATATTTTGAAATTTCTTAATGTGTTAGAGGTAAAAACTTTGATAGTCTCAGAGAGGTGACAGCAAATTTGGGGTCGTAAAGTATAACAAAAATGTAAGTACATGGCAGTGGCGTAGCTAGCAATTTGGAGGCCCTGTATCAAAAATTTTTTGGGGGCCCCTCTCTTGCCTTACTTTATTTTTAATTAACTAAAACACATGCGTCAAAAATATAAGATAAGTTTAATATAAAAAATATAACCATCAAGGTATGTACTTTAAATTGTTACAAACATATATGCATCGTAATATATATATTTTATTAAACTTTAAGAAAATTGTCTTTGGAATAAAACTCCATAAATTAACATTTTCCTTGACTTTTGTCTGCAATTTTATTGATTAAATCTTCCATTTCAATTTTTCAAGTTTTTCGGCTTCTATGGAATTGATAAATCCGATAACCGTTCCTGCCCCATAGAAGTTGAAAAAGGTTCTTTCAGCGATTGCTGTTGTAACCGAAAGCGTCAAAAAAGAAAGCATGCAGTTTTAACTTCGATAAAACTAGAAGCAAGACTATTAAATTCAATCACAAGTAATTTAGCAAATTCATTTATGGAAGGATTCGAATATTAAACAGTTTTTTAAAGTAATTAGTCGCCTAAATCATTTTACAAGTATTTTTTTCATACTTTTCAACCAGTCTTCTTGCTCATTTTTTTTATTATGTCGTTTCTGGTTCTAAAACTTCGAACATACTACTCAGATTATAGAGGCTTTGGAATCTTTATTTAGTTTGAGTACTCAAAATATCTATAAGCAGCAATAATACACGGGTTGGGGTTAAAATTCTGCCTGGGTCAAAATTCTGCTTTCAAAATTCTGCTTTTCAAAATTCTGTTTTATAAAATTCTGCAATTAATAAAAAAGTTTCAAAAATTTGAAAAAGCTTGCGCTATTTGCAGAATTTTGTAAAATAGTGTTGGTTTGAAACTTTAGTTGTGTCTTATAATTTTAAAAATAAACATTATTAAGTGTAAAATCCGCTTAAAATCCTTATATTTTGAGTTCTATTGATCGGATGGTCAAAGTTGAGGTCTAAAGGATAAGGTAAAAGGGCAGAGCACCATTTTATGTTTTTAATATATAAATATATGTGGTTAAATTTTTTTGACAAAATAATTGGAAACATCGCCATTTTGAACTCCCCATATCCTCCACAAGCTTCGAAAAAAAACTTCCCGATTGTTGTATTGGATATCATGACACTTGTATACCTATTTACCCACGTACTAAAATTTTTGTTATAATTTACGAACTCAAATTTAATGTCACTTCTCTGAGACTATCAAAGTTTTTTCCTCTAACACATTAAGAAATTTTAAAATATCGACAGACAAAAGTTCGGCAAATTTTTAGTTTTTGACATCATTTTTGGAAAAAATATATCGTCACCAGAGTGCAAGAACTAGGTAACTCGCATTTTTAATGTTTCGAGTTATCAGCAAAAACGTTATTAAGAATATTTTACTAGACTCTTTTTCCAATGTAATCCGAACATAGCAACATAATTTTTTTTTACGTGATAAGGATATTCGTGATCAGTACCTAAAGTCACCACATTAAAGAATTAATTCAAAAAAGATTATCTTACATTTTATGAACACAAATTTTTGTTTTTTTACATCGCTGTTTCAAAAAAATATTGCACATTTTCGTTAGGTTTCAAAAAGCGATATAATGATGAAGAACTACTCGAAATGTCAAACTCTCAATGAAAGTATTTAACAAAGTGATGTTATGTATTTATTTATTAAAATAATGCCCAAAAAAAGGCTTTAGTTTTCTATTATGTTTATTTATTATACACTTACTAGTAAAAAAAAATTAAGGGAACATAATTTTATACATTTTTTTTTATTGTTTTTTTTTTTTTTTTTTTTTTTTTGAAGAGTTGTATCTGTTTCTTTGTGGAAAGTAAACCCACCTACTTTACTGTGACAAAAAGTGGGCAAAAATTGTTATTTTCTGTTCTATTTTAATGAAGATTTCTCAATGTCTACAATTTGTTTCACTATTTTGTTTTTAGGACTTGATCATTCGGTAAAGAAAAACAGTTCAATCGATCAATTTTAAATCTAAAAAAAAAATTGGTGGTCTAGTCTAATAGGTCTTCAAAATGTTTTACCAAATTAAATACTACGATTACTTTTTTTAAGACTATAAAAAGCCGTTTTTTGTACTTTTGCCAAAAAAACATATTGGCTATAAAGTTTTGCAAAGTTCTTGTAGAAAATTAATTCTATTTTCCAAAACTTGGTTGCCTTTTAAGTTGTATTTCTTCATTCAAAGTCATATATTCTGCGGAAGAAAATCTATAGAACAACAAAATATGATGGCATTAAAACTAGATAAACAAGTTTTCAGACCAATATATTTAATTGGTTAACAAAAAAAATAAGAAAATTATATTCTTAAAAAATAAATAAATATAAATTAATAACAAAAAAAAAAATTAAAAAAAAAATGGCTCGTGCTGTTTCTTTTTATTGTGCAAACTCATTTGCAAAAATGAATATTAAAAATTGTTATTTTTCGGTAGAAAAAGTATTTGTCTCTTTTCATTTGGAATCATATTATTAAATAAATTATTTTGAATTTTTTGACGCTCCTCAACTTTTAAAAATGCTCCCCAAATTGTCTGACAAGGGCTACCCTCGGAATTTGGAAAACGACAGCACTGGTCCCGAACCTAAAAAAAAATTAAAATATAAACCCCAAAAAAAAAAAGACATAGGTCTCAACAAATTTTGTTTTTTTTCAACAGTTTATTAAAAAAAATACTTATTCTACCTAGGTATTCATCCTAATTTTTTCATACCTACCTAAGTTAATTTTTTTATTTTAGTCATACACAAAAATCCTCAAAACAAAAAATAAGAAATGACCACGAACGAACGAAAGTATGTATAAATATACCTGTATCCAAAACATGGAAAAAAGAAAAGATTCGCCACCAAACCTAAAAGAAAACAACAAAATACTCAGGAATAAAAAAAAAAAACAAAAATGCTGTTCGTCGCCCGAGAATTGTTTCTTCGTAAACAGTACTATGTTTTCGAAGGTCCTCTTTCCATTTCTGTAATCAGATTTCGCCTATCAATAACCGTTACCGAGATAATCCGTATGCATTTTATCGTATATCCACATAATAACCCATCCCTTAGTTTTGTTTTGTCGTATACGCCACATTTTGGCATATACGACAAAATATCCATGTATTTTCGGTATATTTTTTGTTTAACTCTGTTTTGTCGTACGTGTATTGACACCTAGTAAGTTGTTTTCCACGCCGCCTTCATCTCAGATCGTGAACTGCGATTAGGAGATCAAAAATTTTCTAATTTGACGTTCAATGCATTTCACATAAGAGAAAACTAAAAACAGGTCTGAAAAAGTTTATTTTCTTAATTTATTTTAAATAAACGAGTATTCGTATTATAATCGCAATTGAAAAAAAAACATGTGAGTTTGTAAATCAAGCGTAAAATGTTTCGAAACTGATAACTAACTTTATTTTATAGTTAAAAAAAAGTAAACAAATCAACATTACAACGAGAAGCAACAGCAACAATATTGGGCTACGAAAAAAGCAAGACAGGGGCGTAGCCAGTATTATTCAAAATGTTTTTTTTTTTTATTTTGTGTTTTGTAAAATGTGTTTGAGAGTTGTAAACAAAAATTATTGTCAAATAAGAAGAAATGATTTTTTTTATGTGAAAACTCTTTTTTGTAAAATCGAGTATAATGTCGAGTATAAATTCGACAGAGATGTGAAAAATAGTGTGATCAAAAACAATTTTTTCACACACAGGCAACTCTAAGCATGTTTCCGTTTTTTACCTTTTTGCAAAAAGTCTTTTCGTTAAGTCTAGAAGCCTTAAAGTAAAAACAAAACATCAAATATTTAGCAAAAATATTAATACATAACAATAACATTTTAAGTGAATTATAAATGTGTGCCCATGCCCAGAACAAAAAGTTTTTATTTTGTATATGTCTATATATCTACATATTTTAAAATGTTCCATATTGATTGTTTGAGTTTTCTTTATAATCTCTTTAAATGTTTTTTATTTATTTAATAAAGTTTCTAAAATTTAAAACATAATATTTCAAACTGTGACAAAAGAGTTACATACTCTTCTTCGGCTAGGGAACACATAGCAGATAAACACATTTTAAAAACATAAAATAATGTTAAAAAATTATTTTAGTTTATTCACAATTGATTTTGCCCCTTGAAACCCCTTCCCCAACTACGCACATGATCTCATTTCAACTGGCAACGTTCATCCTTTTTTGAAAACAACAACAACAATACACGTTTGGTTACATTTTTATGGGCAAAATAAAGCGAATAAGAAGTTATATTCGGTATATATTCTTCTTGATTAACATACTAACATACATTGTGAATCTATTGCAATTATTATATGGATACCCGTTCTTATAAAATAGATTAGTAAAATTAATGTTTTCCATACTATTTTTTCATTTTTTCTTATGGGAAATACATTGAACGTCAATTCCAAGTTTTTTTGATATCCTACTCAGCGTTCACGCAATGTCAAAATTAAACATTAATAGAGCTAAAAAGAAGTGGTCTTCAGGCTGCATATTAATGTTTTTATTCAGTTTACTCATATTATAGGGTGTTACACGATAGAACAGAAAAATTAAACAGGACAGATCAAAGAAGGGGTAAAAAATAATTAAATTATTTCTTATTTTCGTGACCTTGTGGGCTTTAGGTCAGTGTTCTTTTTTATTTTATCTTAAAAAAGAATTTTCAAGAATAATTGTACTTCGAAACGTATTTTGTAAGATATCTGAAAAAAATTAATTAGCTAAAAACAACATAATAACGCTTTGTTATCTTTAAAATTTCATATAATCTGTCTGGAGAAGGGTGTACTCACGCCCGAAACGTCACGTACATACATAAAATAAAAAAGAACACTAACCTTAAGCCCACAAGAGGTAATTAAGAAAAAAAATAAGTACATTTCAAAGCGTTATTCAGATTTCAAAATGATGTCGATGAACTGTTATGATTGGAATTGATATAGAAGCTTTCTTCTCGATTATTTAAAAACTGCATAACTTTGAGTATTGTGCCTAAGCCGCCATTTTAAAAAGACGGATTTGAATCAATTTCTGACTTTGTTTTAAGTTCTGGAGAAAAACAATTTTTCGCATTTATCTTAACAAAGGTAAATTTATACCAAAAATAAAAGGTATTTAGGTAAATTTCTTCTTAGAAAGTTTTAAAAAGAAATGAGTGCTTTTGTTAAATAAAACGTCTTTTCCTCAAAATGTTCAAACGCACAAACATTTTATATTTTGAAAATTTTCTTAACCAAAAAAAAAAAAATAAGCACCAAATTGCTAGCTTGTTCAAAGTAGCTCTAAAATAATAAAAAAAAATCTGTAGGGTAGACGGCATAACTGCTCGATATCAACAGCTGTTAATCTCTCGAAAAATATAAAATATAGCTGAAAGCTATATTGCAGCTCTACTAAAGATATCATTTTTGCCTAGTAAGAAAATGGCGGAGAGACAGAAAATTAATGAAATATTTACAAAAAAAAAAAAATAAGTATTTACATCCGTTCTCAATTAAAAACACAATTAATACTTTTGTAAAAAAATTTAATTCGTACTTAAATTTCAACTAAATTTACCCGAAAAATAATGTATTGTACTATTCATTTTCTCCACCTGAAATATTTTATAATAAAAAGAAAATCCATTTTTTCTAATTTTTTTCTAATTGTTAATAAGTAATCGAAACATCAAACAGTTATCTTAAATAAATATTATAAAGTAGGAACAAATTTAAACAACTTTATTTATTTGCCATTATTTCAGCCATAAGGAGGAAGGAATTTTATGTTTGGAAGTAAATATAATTTAACGGACTTATCTAAGTCAAATATAAACAAAATTTGTTTCTTTGTAAACCTTTCGACTCGAGATTTTTTGATGTTTCATTTCAATTTGGATTTTACTTCGCAATAATGTATAAACTATGCTTAAGAGGTTATAGCATTTTTCAAATGTCAAAATACTTAAATCCTGTATCTAGATTAGAGCTCTCGATTTTAAGCGTGTATTTAGCTACACGTGTACTCGATACACGTGTACACGTATATTGGTGTCACGTGTATTCGATACACGTGTACACGTGTAGGCGTGTAGGTTCTAAATACACGTGTAAATAAAAAAAACACGTGTAATTAAAATTCTTTTTTAAAATCAATCGGGGTGTCCTGTATTTCATCAAAAAAGTATTTGCGCAAAAAATATAAGCGACGGACTTGTAAATACAAGCTAAGATGAATTTCTGATTTACTAAAACTTAAGACATGCGAGAATTGAATTAAAATGTCGATTAAATTCTATCCGAGATTAAATTAATGCAATATAGGGGGCTCTAATCTGGATCAATTTAAGGCTTAAAAGTATTTCATTGTGAAACTAAAACGCTAAACGTCATTTTTAGTCTTGACAATCAACACATAAACAGGAGTTCAAGAGAATTTTTTTTAAATTTCAATTGAGCTGCTGTTTTAATTAAAATTTATACAAAAGTGCGTTCTTTTTCCGAAGAAAATTTACTTTTGTTCATGTTTCTATCATATCAATAAAAACTTGGTTTACTGTATCAAACAAAACAATACATCGCTTACAGATTGGTGAAACTCTTCCCATATGGCTTCAAGCGAACAGTATTTCTGTTGTCTTCGCAGATTAAAAAAGTATCTACACAACAAGACTGGGGATGATCGATTAAATGGGTTGATAGTACTTAATATAAGGGATATTGAGGTGAATTATGAAGAGAACCTCTTTTTAATGGCGAAAGTACCAAGACGTATGAAGAGATTTACTCTTGAGAATTGTATGTATTGATTGATCACATCATTTCAACACGAGTATCTACAATAGAGTAATAAAATAAGATATTTATATTTTTTATTTTGGTCAAAATATAATCAAAGGGATGAGTTTCTAATCCCAATAATTGAAAACCCAAAACATATCAACCACTTGCTTAGCTGATGTAATTTCAGTTGCATCATTTAACATAAAAAAAAAAACACTCATCCTTTTTTCTTCTATCCTTATAATCCACACAGCCCGTAGGTATTTATCCGAAGAAGTACGAATGGGCGGCACGACCTTCAAGCGGAAGTCTGCATATGGATTTGCAACCTCCACCGCATATGGGGGGTGATTGCTCGCTATGGATACGTTCAGCTACTTTGGACTTTGATGATGGTCTCTGGGAGTGTCAAGTGACAGCGAGTGATTTTACGACCCAGGATGCCCTCACAAGCCATCCAGTGCGATTAGTTGTCCGAGGTAATTGGTGTACTAATTAAAATAGGAATCCTTCATCCTTGTTTTACTGCCTCCTAATGGAAAAACCTTATCCGGAACAATTATATGTATATCCTTTTCTCTGATGAGTATGTGAATTTTAATTAAACTAAAGGAGTAGGATTTACCGTCATCTACTAGACCCAAAGATCCTTATCTGTACTATGCTTTAAAGGGAATATCCAAATTACATTTTAATCCTCATTTATAGTGGCGCCACAACGACCTCGACTAGAGCATGATGGAGCTCACGTCCCGCCAGGACATAATATCACAGTGGATTCGGGTGCGGTGGCGACCGTAAAATGTGTCTCGCATTATGGTAATCCACCGGCAACTCTTAAGTGGTTCCTAGGTATGAGAACTTCGATACTGACAATGTTCCTTCTTCTTTCATACACTCCAGTTAAGAATGTATATCGTTTATTGCTTTATATGTATACACAGGTGATCAGGAGCTAATGCCGCTAGGTCCGCAAGCTAATTCTACTGAGCTAGATAATCCCAGAACTTGGTCTGCTTCGTCCATGGTGCAGGTCTCAGCGATGCGTGAGCGCCATGGTGAAATGCTGCGATGTGTGGCATTTCATGAGTCTTACTCAGCAAAATCAGTGACGGTAGAGGCGAGAATGGACATAAAATGTTTGTAGTAACTTAATTTTCTTTCTGGGAAGCTATTCCATTTTTAAATTTGTTTATATTTCTTATAGACGCTCCAACAATACGACTCCTTGGCTCTCCTGAAATTGACCTAGAAGAGGATAAAGATGCCTTGATAATGCGATGTGTCGCAGATGCTAATCCCCCAGCAAGTGTTGTCTGGCGAAGAGCAGGTCGTTCTGAAATTTCAAGTTTACAGGTAAGAAGAAAATTCGTTTGTTGACAAATTTGCATTATGAAGCCAAACAATCAAAGAAAACGTATTTACATACAATTTAAAATCGCAGCAATTTGGGGCCAAAGCCGTTCGTATTTGAATAAAATCCAAAGAGAAAGGTACTTTAAATTAAATACTTTTGAGTATTAAATAGTTCAATGGCATACGCTCTTGTTTTAAAACGTTTTGTATTGCTTTTAAATGCTCATTTTTACTTCAAATCTAATAAATCTGTTATTTATAATAACTTCGTTGTTACCTATACTTTTGTCGGATTTGTATTTAATAAGAACGTGTTTGGTCCCAAATCGATTCCATTTTATTTTAACTAGCTAGTATCGTCCCCTGGCCGAAAATCGGCCAACAAAAACTGACACAGTCTAGGAAGGAGAAAACTTTCAATTTCGAAAATAATTTGTTTGAAAATATTGAAGGAAAAAAACATTTATTTTATTTTATTTTAATTTAATTTTTGTTGTTTTTTTTAATATGCACAGTGTTCGACAGTACAAAAACAAAAATGACCCACAGTGTGTAAATGCATGTCTCAAGTATATTATGCACATCTTCGCAATTGTCGCTTTCCACTATATAAAATTTATCGAAATCGGTCAAATACTTTTTAAAAAAATAATGGTACCACAAAATTTATTTAAGGTTATTTATATATAGATTTAAATACGTTTTCTTCTTGATTGTATGTCTAGCCTAAACCTTATGTTTGTGGTCAGCAGTTTTCTCAAACATTTAGGAAATAATCTAAAAGTAGAACCGCCCAGGGGCAGAAATTCGTCCAACAAAATCTAAATAAAAATTTAAATTGTAAGAAAAAACAAAAACTTTTAGGGGCTTCACTTTTATAAGTAAAATCGATTAAGTACAGTTGCTGACCCCCACTTAGATCAAAATTTAAATAACCATATACATTTCGATGTACCTTTTCAACATTTTGAAATTCATCCCGATTATTGGTGAATTATTTCTGAAATTTTTGATTTTCTACAATTTTTAAATTTGCTAAAATACAAATGTACGTAATCTAATATTTTAAGTATTTATCCAATTGACTAATGAAAAAAAAAAAACAATTCTGGCAGGCATAAGGCTGAAAACAAAACGTTTTGGAGCTAAGTTTTAATAATCAGGAGGTTTTTACTAAATTTTTGGTGTATAGTTAATTTGGTTATACCTCAAAGGAAAGAACTTGATTTTCTGCAATCTTAAGAGTCGTCAGCTAACTTGTGTCAGTTTCATTCAAATCGCTACAGAAATAACGAAGATGAAAATTGAAAATATTTTTTTACTTTTATAACTCTGTCTCAGATATAACTTGTGTGAAATCGCTCACGGAATAACGAATAGATAACATTTTTCGAATTCTACCCCTATACTTGTACAGTACACATCCCCCATGACACCCAATCTCTCTAGATTGCTAATGGACAGATCACAAATGAGAGCGCTTTATTTTTTTATTCGCTACTCCACTCGCGTTCAACGTAAGGTACTATCACCTACCTATTGCAATACCATCATTTTACCTAATTGTTGCCAGTTTAAATTTTAATTTTGTTTAAATTATTTAAATAAAAAATTTCGTTCTCGTTTTTAGAATTGTATACTAGATATACTATATTAGTCCAGTAACTTTATACATCAGTGTAGCGTTAGATCCGATAAATAAAAAAAAACGCGAAATTTTCGCACTTTTTTCAGTTATTGTCAATTTAAACCCCAAAGGATTAGTTTTTCGACTATAACTTCGCTCTACGATTTCAAAGTAATTAAATTTTCTTCAATTTGAGCCCAGAACCATCTGTAACAACAAGTAGTATAATTTTCAGTATAATAAAGAAAAGATGGGTCTTGCCACAAGATACATAAGAATACTAGAAACTAGAGCGTATTAGTAGGGTCAAAAGAAGAAAAAAAAATCCATTGGAGGAGGTATTCTAATCCCCCCGTTTAATTGGGAGGGGCAATTTTTCAAAAAATTGACTTGAAATAGAAAACGACTCATAAAAATCGAACGAAAATTTTTTAGAATAAAATCCTATGTCTTTTGTCAAAGCCAAGAATCCATTCTTAAATTTTCTTTTTAAATAAAGTTGTTTTAGTCAACTATTTTTTTTTTTTAATTCCATTTCAAAATCAAAAATTAGGAAAAACACATAGTTACTTCAAATTGAAGAAAAAAAACGTAGTTTTTTTTTAATTGAATAAAATGTAATTACTTTGAGATCATAGAGCGAAGTTATAGTCAAAAAACTAATCCTTTGAATGAATAAATGAATATAGATGATATAGCAACACTAAAAAAAAGATTAAAAATCGTTAAGTATCAAAAAAGGTAAAAAGTAAAAATATGATATTTTTTAAAAAATCGAAATAAATACAAAAAAATTTGTACATACATTTTTGAGTGTGTTTTTTAAAAGAAATATTAAACTCAAAAAAACGGGGAAGAAATTTAAATATTTAATAATTTAAAAAATTAAAATAAATTATAAGTTTTTGTTTTTCAGAATTTTTGAATTTTTGTTTATTATTTTATAAGAATCAAAAAACAAAATTAGAATAGCTTGTTTAGTTTCAGAGAAAAAATTAAAGGTGAAAAGTAGAAATAAGTGGAATTTTTAAAATTCGAAATAAACTATAAATTTTCGTTCTACGTAGATTATTGGGTGTGGTTTTTTAAAGGAATTATTGAAAACAATAATCAGAAAAAAAAATTAAGAGTAGCTACATTATTTCGAGATACAAAAAATAAAACGTAAAAAGTGCAAAATCTCCATACAAATTTGTATGGGAAATGTATGGCTTTAGAGGCAGGGGTAATGGCCTTGGACAAAACTTTTTTTTGTTCAATGAATTTTTCGTAGCACATAAACTTTCGATTTATAAGGTGGCCGATCCAAAAAAAAGAGTTTGGGAAATAACGGACACCCTACTATAAATTGAATTGATGATACCGATTCCCAACATACGTTTTCATATCACGCGGCAGTTTTTGCAGCCAATGCAAAACCACCATCGAATCTGTCCAGAGTGTATACTCTACGCTAGCCCAATCCATTGCCTTAATCAACTCTACCAATAATCGACCGAGTAGCTCTGCCGCAGCTAACTCTAAGCGAGGTAATGTGACTGTCTTAAGAGGAGCTACTCTAGTCTTAGAAGCAATCAATTTACTTTTAACCTCGCCATTAGATTGTTCTATCTTTGCGTATAACACAGCTCCATATATTGTAGAAGCATTGGAAAAACAGTGCACCTGTACCCTTGCTGTGCCGCTTGTATTTAGCCATCTAGATATTCGAAATTGCTCTAAAAGCTTTATCCCTTGCCACAGATCTTGCCATCGTTTCCCTATCTCAGCTGGCACCTCTTGGTCCCAATTTAAATCTTGTATCAGAATTTTGCCGATTATTTACTCATATAACTGTGCGATATAGCACACTACCCTGAACTTTTTTGTCACACAATGATGCGGTATATATAGTAATTGTCCTTGCCGAGCTTGCGGAGGTTTGCCTGCCTTGACCATATGTCCAAGGCTTTTATATTCTCGCATAAAATTATTATATTTCTCTTAAAGAACAGGCTCCCTTCCCAATTTCTAAAAAATCTTTTCAGAGCTATTGCCCTTGAATCGCCTATATCCTGCATTTCAGGTTTAAAAGGAATCGTAACAATGAAGTCTCCTTCATTATCACGCTCTGCCATTTTTGTGAAATTATCTTCAACACTTTGCTCTTCTGCCCAAAAGTTGATTCACTAAGCTATCTAATTTGTCTTCAACACATGTGTCGTTGATTATCAAAACGGTGGTAAAGGCACTGTTTTCAATGGGCCTTACCAATAATCAAATTTAGTTATGACTTAAATATTGCAGTGAAATTAACCTTAACGTTATGGATCCTAAATTATTAACCATACATTATATTCTCAACTTTTTGAAGTCAGTTGAATATATGGTTCATTATTTATAGTCCACGTAAATATTTAGGTAATACCATGCACGGCTTATTATTTAGAGCCCATTCAATTATGATCCATTTTACTGAAATATTTAAGTCGTAACTAAATTTGATTATTGGTAGGGCCCAATATATTGAGTGTGATATACCAAAATTTGCGTATCAAAGAGAGTGAAAAAATTTTGTGTCAAAACTGATAATTAAGAAGTTATATCATTTTAATTATGGACGCGATTTTCAAAAGGGAGCTAAATATTTTTTTTTTATTTTTTTTTTACAGGCATTTTAGAATCAAAATGCCCTCAATATGTTTTTAACTAACAAAATGGCCTAAAAAATAATTTCACTACAGGGCGAAAATAAAATGTCCTTTTATTATTTTTTTTAGTCAGTCTTGTGCAAATACCTTCCACAAATCAAACAAAATTTACTGCATTGAATTATCATGAATATTTTAGCAACTACAGGTTTTCACACTTTTTCTCGGTTTCATGTTCCAATTTTGTACCCTCTGTTTGATAATCAACGACACACATCCTAATACAGGTGTGGTTTCCCCTTGCTGCTCTGCCAAACTCAAAGAATCAACTCCAAACACCACTATGCCAAAGCTTGTCTCAATGGCAGCCATATTGCCCCTATCATTCGTGGTATTGAACATACCATAACGCTTGCAAAAAAACTTTACCCCTAGCAGAATGTCAACCTGAGCTTGCGGAGTCACCAATGACCAGCTTGCTTCTTTTGGTAATACCCAAAAGTCTTCTTCCATGCATACCTTTTAGGGCTGGAAACGAGACGAGACCAGGCGAGACTTTTGTTAGTCTAGTCTCGGCCTCGTCAAAATCGAAAAATAACCTAGCCTCGTCTCGATCTTGGTCTCGCCTTTTTCTCGTGAAAATTTTAATGTGCCAGTCTCGTCTCGGTCTCGGTCTCGGTCTCAGTCTCGGTCTCGGTCTCGGTCTCGGTCTCGGTCTCGGTCTCGGTCTCGGTCTCGGTCTCGGTCTCGGTCTCGGTCTCGGTCTCGGTCTTGGTCTTGGTCTTGGTCTCATCCTTAGCCTTGGTTTATTTCGTGTTTTTTTTGGTGGTAAAAAGATGCAAGATAGAGATGTACAAGGAAGAGGCCTCAAATTCTCTATATAGGGTGTCGTATAGCAGACTTAATTATAACCTCAACCAAAAGAACTACTTTCGGGACGATAGCACCATAGACTAAATATCATGCATGTTTCGACTAAGAGGGGAACTCCTGAACTTAAACTTTATACCGCATCGCGAAGAATTACCAATACTTTGCCAAATTTGTAATATGTCGGACCGTGAGGTGTGTTTCATTTTGTTGGAAGGTGCCCGGTCCTAAGGGAAACAAGAAGAAACGCATTGGGGAGTGACTTTTTAACAGAGGATGAAATTATAGACCTCCTGATTGAAATGGACGTACCAAAATAGTTCAAATTTTGCAAAACTACACTTAATTACAGGAGCAGAATATTAGGCGAGTATTTTTAGTTCAAAAAATGTAACTTATTTTATCAAAACATATACATATGTAGTAATTCATATTATTAATCAGGCAGACGGCAAAGCCATGCTTTATTGATTGTATATAAAATTATTGTAAAAATTATTATAAAGGCAATAAAAAACTCGTGAGTCTGTTTTCTTTTGTTGTTGTTTTGTAGAGGTTTTTTAATCCATTTAAATCGGAGTCATCCTTCGATGGATTTTTACAATTCGTGGCTTTACAGGTAGGCAACACACTATATTTTGACGTTTGGATAATATTTTTTTTTTTCAAATGTCACCCAAAAGACTTAAAATCCAAAATCCAAAAACTAAAATCAGAAAAATTTCGATTTTTTTGAGGTAAAATTTGAATTTTGTAGAGGTTTTTTAATCCATTTAGTTCAGAGCTATCCTTCAATGAATTTTGAACTTCATGGGCTTGACAGGTAGGCGATGAACTATTGACCTTTTCGATTGGCTATCCGGAAGAACTGCCCGATTTTGAATGCCAATAAACAAACAAACATGCTCAATTCAATTCTGAAGTTTTCTTATCATTCCTTGCGTTCGGGTGATAGTCAGATAGGCTATCTACCTATCCCATAGCACATAGCTGGAGTTGTTATTGCGTCAGCTGATATCAGAAGTTTTTTAACAAGAGATTACAACAACACAAACCTATCCGGATAGATTTGAATAGTTAGGCGAACGCGCCCATTGTATTTATGGAACAACACAGGCAGCCGCCAAAAGTAAAATGTTTTAAATGGAGGAGACCAACATGGAGAAATTAATATTAAAATCGTATCTTCAATATCTTCGATTTTTACTTTATTGGCACATTAAATGTCACCCAAAAGGTCTAAAATCAACTTTTTCCGGAGAAAAAAATAAAAACGGAAAACCTTTTTCCGGCGGGGAAAACAAAGTCTGGAAAATGAGAGATTTCTATTGCAACGACATGCATACGTATTTTTCTCTGGATTTTCGCAGTGCACATATGTATATGGTACATATGTGGTTCGATATTTTAACGCGCATAGAATATCTTGTGTTTCGCAAAAAAAACTTGTGAATATTATAAAAACTGAACATGAAAACTACTAAAAAAATATTTTTTCTAGCGAAAACCGAAACCAAACCACCGAGACCAGCGAGACTCTCGGCGAATTTCGGTACCAAAAATACGGTCTCGTCTCGGGTGCCTTTAAAGTAGTCTCGTCTCGGTCTCGGTCCCGAAACCGTTACCAGCTCTAATACCTTTGTACAGTACCATGGCATTATGCCGACCCTTGCCTGCTTTTGAATTTGTATGGAATTAAATTCGGCTGAGACTCGGAATCCAACAGTGCTGGAACCGGCCCAACTAATCGATCGTCTACTTCCAACCTTACCAACATTGTTGATCTCAAAGCTAAAGATCGGTGTCAAAAAATAGAACATGTTCTTTTCTAAAGAGATGTTCTGGAAACCCTAGCTTAACCCTATTTGCCTTTGGGTTACGCCTATCCGCGTTAAGGATGTCTTTTTTTTGGTTGATTAAATTCAATTCTTCTAAGTCCTGTTTCTTTTTTTATTGCGAAGAATTTTAAGCTTTATGCCAAAAAGGTTATAAATGTGCATGCCACCAAATTAGTTTATTATTATTTCACCTCACCAAAATGTTTGTATTTCATAGGAATCTCTACAACTTCGTCCTGTGGGAAGGCGCGATGCTGGTCTTTACACCTGCCAGGCACAAAACTCCGTTGGAACGTCAGAGCAACTATCTGTGCAACTGGACGTTAAATGTAAGAAAAGGCATTATGTTTAAGCAACAATACGCACTGCAAATTCATAGAGAAAGGAAAATGTTTCTAAATAAATAAACGCAATCCTTATTCCATTTTAATAGTTCCACCAAAGATTTTATCAGCCGGTCCAGATCGTCTAACAACAGCGCCACTCTTTAGTCCGGCAGCATTTGAATGTGTCGCTGAGGGCAATCCACCGCCAACTTATAAATGGATTCAGAGGTATGTACCTATTTTCAATTTATACAAAATTTAAATTTAATTTTTCGCCTTGGTAAAGGAGATTCCTGTCAAGAGTCACCAAGAAGAGCTCTACGCTGCGCGCCCATTTTAGAGTAAAAACACAGTTAGTTCCTAGCTTTCCGGCCACTAACGAAAGGAAACTCGCAAGTAAGTGGGCTGGGCACCAGAGCATAGCTTTGAAAGTAGTTCGCGGAGAGCACTTACCTTACTTTACTTGAGATGGCGCTCACACGGCCTCAACTAACAAGCCCCTCTAGCCAGTTCGGTTCTTAGTTAGCTGCCTCAAATTACGCACTCCAAGTTGGTTGAGGTCGTTCTCCACTTTCGTGCGCCCCCTAAGGGGCGGTCTTCTTCTGCTGTGCAGACCATCAGGGGTAGATTCGAAGACCCGTCGGGCTGGTGCGTCGGTGTCTATACGCACCGACAGGGTCCATGCTCCTGCCCTATACAGCAGGACCGGGATGATTAGGGTTCTTTGAAAGAGGGCCTTACAACTCAAGTGCCTTCTTAGCCCGAAGAAACAGCGATTACGAAGAGTAATTCTTCATTTGATCTCCCCACTTATGTCATTTTGTGATGTAATAGTGGAGGCCATCGTGGCGTTTTGCCCGAGTCGACGATGTTGAGATTCCTTTCTTAATGATAACGTATACATCATCTTGTCCTCATTAACAGCCAAACCCATTTTCGCCGCCTCCGATTCAATACTTGCAAACGCGCCGTTAACAGCTCGATTCGTTCTCCCAATGATATCAATATCATCTGCATAAAAGCAAGTAGTTGAACAGACTTTTGAAAATTGTACTCCTGTTGTGGACTTGTGAGTTGCGTAAAATTGCTTCAAGTACGATGTTAAATAGGTTTGCGTTTGCGTCATCTAGCCTCAAACCTTTCTCGGCATCAAAGTGTTCGGTGGTGTTCTTGCCAATTTTGACGGAGCAGCGAAATTTCTCCATCCTCAATCTGCAGAAGCGGACAAGTTTGGCAGGAATGCTGAGATGCGACATGACTCTGTATAGCTCGTCACTGTCTACGCTATCATATGCGACTTTGAAATCGATAAAGAGGTTGTGTGTATCGATTTGAAACTCCTGGGTTTTTTCCAAAATCTGTCGGAGTGTGAACATTTGATCGACGGTTGATTTGCCGGGCCTAAAACCACACTGATAGGGGCCGATCAGATCGTTGACAAACGGTTTTAAGCGATCACACAGTACAGATGACAGGATTTTGTATGCGACGTTGAGGTGACTTATACCTCTGTAGTAGGAATAGGTCGGAGCATCTCTTTTTTTGTGGATGGGGCACACTATACCGAGGGTTCATTCATCATTCGTTGCGACCAAATTTTGGAGATAAGTTGGTGTATACTCCCTTCCAAGCCATCTCCCCCTGTTTTGAATAGCTCGGCTGGCAGGCCATCCGCACCAGCAGCCTTGTACGTTTTAAGCGTATGGCTATCGCTAACCGCACTTCATTTAGGTTGGTTAGACGGAAATTTTGATCATAATCGTCCAGGTTGAATGGCGTGTTCTGCCTAACAGTGGAATTTTGGCCATCTTCGCCGTTAAGCAGTATAGAAAAGTGTTGTTTCCAAATCCTCAGCACCGACTGCGTGTCTGCTACCATACTCCCACTCTCATCCCGGCAGGCTTCCGTTCTAGCCTTGTAGCCCTGGTCCAGTGCTTACTATGATGGCATTTCGCCCCGCCGCAAAGTCATCCTGCCTGAATCCGTTACCGGAAGTGTTGTCGTGCAGGCTGTGTCCTCCGACTATCGAACCAAAGATGCCCTCCCTTCCGATCTTGGCGTTGAAGTCGCCAAGAACAATCTTGACGTCGTACTTGGGGCACCTATCAAACGTATCCTCGAGGAGATCGTAGAATTCTTCTTTGGTTGAGTCATCTTTTTCTTCCGTTGGGGCATGGGCACAGATCAACGTGATGTTTTTAAAATTAGCTTTGATGCGGATTGTGACCAGGCGCTCGCTTACATTTCTGAAGCCTAAGACTTCTTGTCTAAGTCTTCCCCTTACCATAAAACCACAACCAAGGAACCGCTGACCCTGCTCCTTGCAGCACTCGCCGAAGTAGATGTCACACGATTTCATCCTTCGGATACCCTCTCCATCCCATCGCACTTCCTGGATGGCTGTTACATCAGCCCTTAGCCTATCCAGGATCTCCAGTAATTGTTCGGCTGCACGTGGCCTGTTTAGAGTCCGAACATTCCACGTGCAGATCCGAAATTCATTGTGCTTGTCTCGTTTGCTGGGGTTGTCAACATTAAAATCATCCATATCCGAGGCTTAGTTGTTTCGGAAAACATTAGTTTTTCCGTGGTAGGGAAGTTACCCCGACGCACAACCCCCGACCTGGAGGACCAGACCTTTATAACTCCAAGGGTAGGGAGCCGGATACACCGCTCCTTATAGGTTTGAGCTACGAATACGTCGTAGTAGCCCATATAAGGTGTTCACTAAGTAGGTCAACCTGACTGGAACTGTAGACGCCACCGTTGATTCCATATGGGGAATTCTTCCGCTGCCGCCTGGATGAAGGAGAAGTGCCTTATACTATGTTTCCACCGAATGTTTATCTAAGTTAAGATTAAATAAATCTATTTGGTGTTTCCACCGCACAAAAAGAAGATTTATTTTGACAGTTTGCAGATGTTGTTTCGTTCTTTCTAATGACGTTGAAGTGAGGCAGAAAATTTCATGTATGTCCACTTTCCAATGAATGCATTCAGTGTGAGAAAATATAGGCCAGTTCGAGTCTTAAAACTATTTGACCTATGAAGATTTAACAAGATTTATTTCAAATCTTCGAGATTTAGGAAATAAGTTTGTATGGTAAATCTTCGGGATTTGAAGAAGATTTAAGGTAAATCTACCTAAATTTCGGTTTTGCGGTCGGTGGAAACGTAGTATTAGTGGGAACACTCCTCCCCTCTCTCTCGTTTGCTGCCGCCTAAAACCCAGCACAGGGCTTGGAACACCATCAGTTCAAGTACTAGGCACCCAATGATCACCACGTGGAGGTGAGAGTAGTAGTTGATAGACAGAGGTTCGCTTTGAGAAAAGCTTGTGGACGCTTGTGTTCTCTTGAATCCACCGCGTTGTCTATCCTTTGAACGTGAAATAACGCCCGACGAAATAAAGCCACATGTGGCTTTACTTCCATTTTTAAATGGAAATAAGGTCCCATTAGTCGTGTGGTCTTATTTCAATTATTGCTGCGAAATAACGCCCGTCGGGTCTTGGCTCCGTGAAATTACTCCTCAATGCAAAATAATTTGGTGAACTCCTCCGTCTGCGTCTGCAGCTCCGTATGCGGCTACGTTCCGTTGTGTTCGCAACATTGAATTTATGTTTATTCAATATTTTGACAGCTATTCCAGCTGCGGCTCCGGTTCAAAATAGTGTTCTGTCTAATAGCGGAATTTTGGCCATCTTCGCCGTTTAGCAGTCTAGAAAATTGTTATTTCCAGATCCTTAGCACCGACTGCTCTCTCTTTTCGCTCCTAAGAAGTCGGCGTACCTCCCATCATTTTTGCTCGTAGAGCTCCCGGGCTGCTCTTTCAGCAGCTCTGGTTCTAGTTTGCACCATGCTTCCGGTCGTTGACCAATAATGAAGAACGAATTAAGATAATGGTTTTTGGATACTAATTCTTAAACCTAAGTCATAATTAAACAATAAAACTGTTTTTTATTGCATTTTTACCTACGCTGAGTAAAAAATTCCATGTATACCTACGTAGCTACCTATGTAGGTATATGGAATTATACCAAATTGTTGTGTCTTTAACATAGGTAGACTTTTTTAAAATGCACTAAAAAACACGGCTAATGTTACCTGAATTTATGTAGGTATATCTGAAGCAAAATTTCTTTGATTTAATTTTCTTTTTTAACTGTGTACATAGGTATGTAGCTATAACAAATATTGGAATTCAATGTCGCGATGTAATTGAAATTTAGTATAGGACACTTTTTTTCCTCTCGGACACCTTTTAATAATTTTTGGAGGTAACCCTGCTCGCGAGCATAGAAGCAGAACGATCGAGTATGAACGAATAGGAAAAAGTGGAATTGTTTGAACATATTCGAACATACTTATTTCAATCTCTGGTGACGAGCCCTCCTATCATCAGTCTCCTTTTAGTGGTGCTGAGCTTTAAGACTCCCAAACCAACGCGAATATTCGGCGCGACGAACGAAAACAACAATAACAATACGTGGTTGTCAAACAAAACAACACGTTGTTATTGTTGTTTTCGTTCGTCGCGCTGAATATTCGCGTTGGTTTGGGAGAGCCTTTAATCTAGTTTTATTGTGAAAAACTTTCTACATGCACACATGAGATCTTTTTGACGGTAATTGCTACGAAAACAATAATATATAGCATTTTTGTGGGAAATTGCCTTAGCTACAAGATTGTTGAATTAAATTTTTCTCTACCTCTGACCCCAAGTTTAGACAGGCGAGTAGAACTAGTAGCCTTTATGTGTGTTAGTGTATCCGTACACGAAAGAGCCGACTAATAGCTTTAATAGCATAATATTTTTGCCTGCGAGTTGGTTGCTATTTAGCCTGCTAGTGATTTTACGTTTGTGTATTGTTTTCTCCTTTACACTTGTGTAGTACTTGTTTTCCGTTTCAATCGAAGAAACTTTTTTCGTTGGAAACATATTTTTTGCAGATTTCCGATTTTGATTTGTCGTGTCGTAGAAATTCAAAAACAATTAAAAGGATTTATCCACAGTGTTCTCCTTCTTATTATTATTATTTTTTTTTTTTTCAGCATTTTTCTTCTCATTTTTTATGCAACCTATTCAATTTTTGTTTTCGAATATCTTCCCGTTTGAAGTTCTATGAAATAATTATCATACTAGTTGATCGAACGCGCAATGAACTACTAGTTACACAAACATAAACACAAATAACACTTTGATACAAATCCTACTAGTTCTACTCACTTGTATAAACTGCCCGTGAGATATTTGTTAAAAATCATTTATATGACTTTTAACCCCTTATACTGGGTTTCTCATTATAGTGTACATATGTACATACATATCTATGTATTTGTGTTTCTTCTTATTTTATTATTTGTCTTTATTTGTCTCTTTTCTGTCTACCTATATATGGGTAGGATGGGCAATGTTCAGTGTCTGCCTTTGCAAAATTATTTGATTGGGAATGACTAGAAAGAACGAAACGTTTATCATTCATTTGAACGATTGAAATTGGGATCCAATGGTGGAAGTAACGTATCACAATCACCGAATCAATCTGATTGACATAGTGAACGATTCAATCTTTGATCATAATGATTGAAATAATAATTGATTAAAAAGACCGAATATTTGAAGCAATCAATCATTGATTGATTCGATCTTTGAAAATGAACGATTGACACAGCTGTGCTCGAGTTCGAAAATTTGGGTTTTTCATGAGGCCAATATCATAAACGACTCAGCAAAAAATCAAAACTACTGGCTCTAACGCAAGTTCGCCCCCTTATGAGACGACGAGGTTACTTGACTATATTTGTCCAGCAGCCTTAAAACTTTCAAGGTGACAAAAGTCTAGAATTATATATGAAAACAAACCATTTCGGACTGTTACCAATGCAATAACCAAAGCTGAATTATTCTAAGTTTAATTGGTAAATTAAAAAATTTCCATTTTTTTGAATTTAACAGTAGTATAATATCTACGTTTATTGTTCACCATAATGCAATTCATACAAAATACTTTAGTAGTACCTACTTGATTCGATTTTCTTCTCTTTCAGGATTACACACGGTTCGAAATATCTAGAAAGAGGCAATGAAGCTCGTCTAGTTATCGACAACGTAACGTACGACTTTCAGGGCGAATACGAATGCAGAGCAACCAGCTTTATAAATGGCCAAGAACGGACAGCAATATCGGAACCAGTATCCTTGCAAGTCGTAGGTAAATCTAAAAGATGAAGGATACACAAACACATGGAAACACAGAGCGAAAAATAAAATATAACGAAACGTAAAAGAAAAATCGAGACCCACATACATACATTACAGTACATATAGCATTGACAAACAAATTGAGTGTGTAAACAAGGGGGGGGTTAGTCAGAATTAAGGCCATTTTACATGATAATGGAAGTCATATGACCCGTCACTATCAAAATTCCATTGATTTAAACACTGAATAATACATAATTTCTACTAGAAACACAAAAATTGCATATGACTTCTCAAATGGAATTAGATGCAATCAAATGTTCTTTTCAGAAGTCATATAAGATTTATGATATGATTTTTACTTGCGATATAGGTACTATAGGGCAAGTTATGGATTCGTGCAAAAAATCGAACACGAGATAACAATCAAACTTGACATTACGATGATAGGAACACGAAAAAAGTGGGTCCCGCAATTCCGTCTGTCTGCCTGTGTGTATATGTATGTCTGTACCTCGGCCTACAGCCTAAACCACGGAAGCGATTTTCTTCAAACTTGATGCATAAGATTTTTGGGTGATTCCCTAGAGTGGAAATCGAGATTTTTTTAGCTCAAAAAATAACGGTACTTGCCATAGGACCATTTTAAAAGAAGTTATTTATCACAAAAACGGCTCTAACGATTTTTTTAAATTTTTTGTGTGTAGATTTTTTTCAAAAACCAGTGATATGGTCTATACTTTTGTGGAAAAAAAATTTACCAAAAACTGTTATTAACGGTTAATAAACGGTTCTCGTTAATTAGGAGGTCCTATCTAGTATGAATAATACTGCATAAAAATATTTTCAAAAATTTTTTTTTTTTGGATTTTTAAAAAGAAGTTGAAATTATTTTTTTTTTTGAAAAATCATTTTTTTGAAAATGGGTTGATGAATTTTTTGGAAATTTTGATTTTAGCTTTATATTATTATATTCTTAAAAATGGCATACCAATTTTTTTTCTAAAAAATTTCAAGAAATTTTATATATAAAAAATTATTTTTTAAGAAAACCGCTCCAACGATTTTTAAAATTTTTTCTGCTGAATTCACATCCTCACTTATGGTTCGATTATGTGGTGGCCTGCACTTAGCAAAGCGTATAATATAAACAAACTAAAGAAGGTGCAGAGAACTGCTAGCGATTGCACAACAGGGGCGCTGCGTACGTGCCCGACGGACGCCTTAAGCGTTTTTTTGCATCTTTTACCACTTGATTTACACATTAAATACATAGTATCTTGCAGCGCAATAAGACTAAACGAAACAAACTGCTGGTTTGCCAGACCCTACGGTCACAGCAATATCACAAAGCTGATTCCCACCGAAATTTTTTCGACTCTAACTGCACCCCTACTCTGAGAGTTAGTAGAGATTTTAAAGTCAAATTTCCGTCCAGGGAGGAGTGGAAAGATGACAACCTTAACGAACTTTCCGAAATAAAGATCAAAGACTTGATCTCTTTTCTTAACGCAACAAAATGGCTTTGAGACGATGAGACGGTAACCTTTGCATCGACCCCCTTCTGATTCGCTAGACTGCTAGTATGCGGACTTCGAGTCTTGAGGGGACACGGGATGCAGGGTAACCGTAAGATTGTAGGATGTAGTGACTAGTTTGACACTAAAATGTCTGACTCGGAGCGTTTTGTGGATGGCCTCCCGCCAGCTTCTACTAAACTCTTCCATAAATAGGTTCCAACGAGTTTATGGTATCAAAACGGCGCTTTTCTGCGCTAATTGGGTCAGCGAGCTGGTTGTTCGTGGCCGCCATTTCTACCTACCTACCATGCAAAGTTTAATGGTTCTTGATCACTTTAAGAGGGGAAATAAAAGAATTTCAAACAAAGCCAAAATAGAATTTCCTAATCTGAAAATGCAATTTTTTAACTTTTTTGCCAAGATCACCTTGAGCGCTGAAACTCTCGGTAAATTTTCTGTTAAAAAGAAGTCTGGTTTTGGTCTCGTCGCAACGCATCTTTTGTGGGGTAGTGAAGAAAAATTGTTCTTCGTATTATTAGAAACATCTAAGTTTTGAATTCAAAATCGACTCAAAATAAAATTAGATATTTAACATCCATCAACTTCTCGACAATCAAGGTTTACATATATGATGTTCTGTGTTGCAGATGAAATACAAAGGTCCATATTAAGTAAATTTATATTGCTATTGTTGCTGTGTGGTAAAGGTCTTTTTTTAACGATCAATCGAAATTAATTCAAAAAAAAGTATAATAAAAGTACCCATCTACTACCTACTAATGACTGAGCATTATCAAAAAAGAATACCTATCATATCATACATAAACAAGATATCTCAAGAAAAGTCATACCACCCAAATAAAATAAAACGGAAACGAGTTATTAGATAAAAATAAAACCAAGATGGCGGATCTTCCCTTACCCCAAAAATCTTAAAAACTTGTTTTTATACTAAGGAAGTGTACCCAAACAGATACCATAAAAATTTTTGTCAATCGAAAAATGTGATTTGATTTTGGCTGTAGGTATAGGGAACTTACTAATACGAAAGATAGAAAGGCAATTAAATTCTCAAAATTTATTTGTGTTTTATTTCCTGACAACTAAACGGAAACCTTAATAACAAGTGAAAAATAAGTTTGTGTGAATTCGATATATGTATGTATGTACAATTTTATAAAATCTCGCCAGTAGATGGCGGCTGGCCTCAGGCATTGCCCCCCTAAAACTGAATACCTAGATTTGGCCTGTAAACCCTGATGGTGGCTAGCTATTGTGTATGGTTCCATTTTCGAAGTTTATTTGACTTGTGGCTTTAACATATAATTACAATAACAACAAGAGTAACCACAATTTTTTCCCAACAAATAAAGAAAAGTTGACACATTTGAACCTCATGTAGATACTAACTATTATTTATCCCTTTTCCAGGAGCACCACAGGTTCTACGACTGAATCCATCTATGCATTCGGTCTCTGTGAAAAAAGGCGAATCAGCTAGTCTATCATTGGTAGTTTGTGCAGATCCAAGGCCGCACCGCGTCGCTTGGGAATGGGGCTCGTTGCGGTTAGAAGCTGGAGCTGAAGTTGGTAAGCTAACATCAAAACATTTACAGTAAAATATAGTTTCCTTATGTGCGTCGGTATTGTTTGTTGGTAGGTAGGTATATGTTCTTTAAATGAACGTACAAAAATAAAACAAAGTAGGTACCTAGGTAAGGTATATCAAATCAACCATTTTTTATTTTGCGTAAGTGTGTTGCTGTATGCAATACTTAACTCCGCAGCCGCTTTTTGTGTAATTCTTTTAAAGCTGTTTTTTGACGTTTCGTTTGACGCCTGCAGTAATAAACTCTATAGCCGCTTTTTTGGAGCTTTAGGCTAGGCGCGCACATGCAATTTTTCCGAAACCAAATAGTTTGATCACTAGTTGAACGATGATCGCGCACATAAGCAACTTAAAAATCAATCAACGAGATAAACCAACACACAGACAATATTTATTCAGTTTTTCTTTCTCTCAATTTCTATTCTTATTTCAGAACTAAGAACAACAACAACTGTCAAATCAAAACGAACACATGAGAAAAATATATTTTATGCGTTCATACTACTTAGCTCTTCACACTAATAAAACATCGGAATGAAATTCACTAACACACACACATCGCCGAGAAACTATTTAGTTGCATGTGCGCGCACCTACGTTTAATCACATAGGATACAGGATTTTTTTTCAGTTGGAGCAACTGTTCAATCTTCGCAATCAAATGATGAAAGAGAAAACCAATGATATTGGGATGTAAGGCGGTGCTCTTTCCTCTTAATTTTTGGTGAAAGGAAACTATTGACTGCAACGACTTTCTCTCTTGCACTCAAAGAAAAAAGTTCAACTATTTGGTTTTATGTGCGCGCAGTTACATATAATGCGGTGTGACACAAATTGAAGAACTAATTTGGGGCGATCGTTCGATTTGTGCCAAAACACAAACTTTTTAGTTGCTCGAATCGACGACTGAATAGTTTATGCATGTCCGCGCACTCTCATATAAGTCCATGGTAGTCACTTTAGCAACCAAACTGTTGCAAAACTGAAAGTTGCATGTGCGCGCCTAGCCTTAAAGGCGATTGCTATTGCGCATGCGTTCTTTGAAGCTCTACAATGTCTGAAAATTGAAGTTTGCTGGTTAAGAGATCAAGTGAATATTATTAAAGAGCAGATTTAAAGATATATAAGTTTATAGAGCTTATAGTGTGCTTAAACTTTAATATAGAGCATTATTTTAGTTAAGAATATAGGGAGCTGTGAAATTATCTTTTATAAAGCTGTAGCCTTAGCCTTTTTTAATGCTGTAGAAGAACCGATTTGCTTCTTTAAACTTCAACGATGTTAGTTGGGTTGTGCACGCCCTTGCCTAAATAAGTTCGTTTCCATTCACCACCACCAACCACCCACGCCAAACCAACCCATTTCAGTAGATACGAACTAATTTCTACACACTATATAGGTCCACAGACCTGTTTATGTTTTTTTTTATATGAACTTCCTCAACAAAAATACCACCACGATTCGTCCACGATTATCGCTCCCCGCATCATTTCATCTAACCACACCATCCTCAACAAAAAGAGTTTACATTAAAAAAATTAAAAATTATTACCTAAAAAAATTTGTTTTTTATGAGCCGATTCTGGGAATTGCCCAATGATAAAAATTTTTTATGAGCCGATTCTGGAAAATCAGCCCAACGGGTGCATTCATAACTTGCTTTGCTTGCCTTTTGTACCGAAATGTGCAATCGGCACCAAGGCAAAGCATTAAGCAAAGCTACAACCAAAAATAACGACTCGACTGGAACCAGTCAAATCTACCTCAAAAGCCATTTCTCAATAGTAAAATGAATCTTCCTTATAGATAATTGAACTTGAAGTAAATGTGAATTGAAAATATATAAAACAGAATTTTGCAAGGAAAATACCTACATGCTTAATAAAATACCTACATGCTTAATTTTAAAAAATTTCCATACGATTTTTTTTTGTGGTAAGTTTTAATTTGTTTATTATTCTGTATTTAACAAATATTTTCTTTTCTGCTGTATCCAATGACATACCAGATAAGTTGAATTTGTATTATATCTATTTTTTGAAAGGGTTTTTTTGTTTGTATGTGAGTTTAGCGGAAACATACAGCCAAACTCACGAACAACAAAAGTTACTCTTTTATATAATAGTATAGATTATAAAATCTTATTTTAATAATAATTACTATATATATTATTTACTATACTATATATGTATATTATTTATTTATAAATTTTAAAATATATTTTATGAAAATATTTCGTCGGCTGGATGCTATCTTGTTCTAAAGGCCATTTTTTACGAAATTGAGTTAGGTATGCAGTCTTCATAATTTTGGGACGCTCTTTCGTTTGGCGCAAACCATTTTGTTCTATCTCTTTTAGTTTTTAAGTTACAGAGAACTGTTTTGTTCAATATGACACTTTTTCAACGACTTTTCATGTCATTTTTGTTCAATAAACTGCCTTTCATCTTTTTTGTATTATATTGAACAATTGTTAGTATACTTAAAAAAAATTATTTCATAATTTCTATCTTGTCCAATATCCACAATTTTGGATGTTTTGTTCAATATGCGTACGTTCTTCCTTCATTTCTATTTTGTTCAATATCCAATTAATTTTAGTTTTTGTTCAATATCCAACCGTATACTTTCATTCCTTTTTGTTCAATATCAAACGAGATCACCGTTGTTGCATTTGTTTTCCTTATATTCTCATTCAGTCCTTATGTTTCGGTTGGTAAGCCGTCAGTACCTGCTGTGTATTGTGGTAAAGATCGACTCTTAAGACAAGTAAGTTTTTAAAAACTAGATTATGTTAATATTTGGGGAAACATACGTTATCTCCAAAAAACACATATTTAATCGGACGAATTCGCCATAAAAAATTAATCCAACACAACAAAATCCCCATGGGGACAGGCGCCCAAACTACAAAATCCCCAATATATATTTTTTGCTGCCACTATCTCAAAATATCCAATAATCTCCAATAATCCCCAACATATTTTTTTTTTATTTTTAAAGTTTATGCAGTTATTGTATTTGTTATTGTATTTTACTCATTACATATACTGGTCTGTGGTTCAAGTCTTAGTGAGGCAAACAGTTTTTCAAATAAAATTGAACATACGTAGACCAAGCACCACTATAGCAGATCGGCCTGGCGACCGTTAAATAGCTATAACTCCAGCCTACAAAACTTTTAATTTTTTGTTTCTGACAATTTTTTTTCCTTTGTAATTGTTTTTGTTTTGCAAAAAATATATTTGGCTTCATATGATATTGTTTGGCTTTGCATATTTATTCTATAATGTAGATTTGTTATTAACTATTATGAAATCCTATTATTACTATAAATCCTATTTCCAATTAATATTATAAATGTGAAACTTTGTTTGTCTGTCTGATTGTTTCTCTTATTCTCCGAAAATACCTAATTGTTTTTATTGAGAGTTGGTAGAGCGAGAGCTAAGAACATCAGGATGGACATAGGCTACTTTTGATTTCATAATCTACAATAGTTTACCAAAAAATGGTTAAAATTTATAAAATAAGTGATAAATTGTTTAAAATGTCAGATGTTCAAATATAAAAATATAAAAAAAAAAAAAAACTATTACAAAAGTTTTTTACAATCATTAGGCCATCTCACACTCGGTCAATTTTGAACCAGACTAACCCCTAAGTAGCTTTTGCCTCAATCGCACACGGACCAAAGAAAGCCGGCGCAAAATTTTATGTATACGAAACGGCTTTAATTGTATAGAAGTATTTTTTTTTTCAATTTGGCGCTTAGAACAACAAAAAAATGTTCTATTTTAAAAAAATAACAATTAAATTCCGCATAACAACAGATTTTTTTGCCTAGAAACAAAAAACTTGTATTTGTATTAGTAGTTTAAATTTGTTATTCCTCTCAAAACAAGGAAGAATAATTTGCCCTTTTCATTCTGCGCTCTTCAACTCCCTCGCCTATAAGCTTCTATTTCCCCAGGTTGAATTGCTCTCGTGTGATAGCCCATTAAGTTATTTAAACATGCGAAGCAAGGCGAGCACGGGCCTGCTAGTATCAAATAGAGGTAAAGCGCGTTAAACAAATTTGGTCGTATTAATAAACATTGTCTAACTTTAGACAGCCGTCCAATTTTTTAGAAAACCTTTCTAATTGTTGCTAAAGTGACTTTTCGTTTTATCTTGCTTTAGACAACGTAATCAATTGTCTAAACCTTGAGAAATGCAATATTTTTCTTATTAAATAAAGCATATTTCCGACTGTTTCGAAATCTTAGACATAGTTTAAACAGCCAAAAATCTGATTAATAAGACCAATTGTCTTTAATTTTAAATAAGGAAATTTTAGAATAAATACAAAAATGAATGTATTAAAAAATATAAACGCTTCGTCAGGAAAAAATCCCAAAAAGAGAAGGTGTGAAAGCAGTGAATCAGGCAATTAAATCGCGCGCGCGAATTTAAATAAAGCATATTTCCGACTGTTTCGAAATCTTAGACATAGTTTAAACAGCCAAAAATCTGATTAATAAGACCAATTGTCTTTAATTTTAAATAAGGAAATTTTAGAATAAATACAAAAATGAATGTATTAAAAAATATAAACGCTTCGTCAGGAAAAAATCCCAAAAAGAGAAGGTGTGAAAGCAGTGAATCAGGCAATTAAATCGCGCGCGCGAATTTATTGCTTGATTCACTGCTTTCACACCTTCTCTTTTTGGGATTTTCTCCTGGGGATTTTTTTTTTAGGGATTTTTTTTTTGGGATTTTGTCTTTGCTCGGTTTTCTCTTAGGGATTTTGTCTGTGGAGATTGTTTTTTTGGGATCTTCCAACCTCTCCCCCTTTGATACGTACTACGAATTGTAGTCTTTCGAAATAAGGTATGGAGAAAAATGGAGGCGGAACAAGACAGCATACTTAAAATTGCTTATAAAAATGCTGATGCTCCAAATGCATTTGATAAACAAACATTACATCGCGCCCTGTGACGTCAGTGGTCAGCAGTGGCAGAGTGCGTAGTGCACACAGCTTCGAAGACTGAGCACATCTGATGCGCGGGTTCAAATACCGCATGATGTGTAGAAAGTTTTTCAAATAAAATTGGATTAAAGCTCAGCACCAATATAAAGGAGACTGATTATAGGGCTTTTAGCACCCCTTGAAATAGCTATATCTCCAGCCAAACAAAAATAAAACGAATTAAAAATACCAAAAAAATTAATTCGTAAGTAATTGGTGGTAACTCCTTTAAGTTGTTGTTGTTGTTCACAAATTCAATAAAATCAATTTCTGTTTTGTTTTTCGTTCCTAAAAGAAGAATGTATTTTTTTTTAACTTTTTGATAAAATAAATATTTGAATTAAAAAACAAATACGTCTTTTTACTTAAATCAACATGATATTGATTCGCTCCAAAAGAAAACATTGCAACATTATATGCTTTTCTTTTTTCTTTCAAAGCTCTTAATTAAATCAGCTTTAAACAATAAAACAACTTTTTGTTCTATATAACATAATCAACTTTATGTTTCCTCTCTTTTTGTGTTTTTTTCTATGTTGTTCAATATTGAGTTTTTTTGTTCAATATCCAAAAATTTTACCTACTTGTTGTCACTCCATATAACTTTGTTCAATATCCAAAATGACTCCCTCATTGACTTTAATTTATAACTAATTCAAAATAAAAGAAAGACAATTTCTGTGACTTGTTTTATAAACAAGATTGTCAAAACTTTCAGAAAAAAATCAATACCAATCAAAAATTTTTTGATATAAACAAAAAATTTCAATCTGAACTTTAAAAATCGATTTCCCAACATTTTGAAAAATGGACATTGAACAAGATAGCATCCAGCCGACGATATGTATACATATCTATTGATCTATATACATAAACATTATTTTTAAGTACATATACATTTTTTAATTTTTCAATTTTTGTTCTATTTTAAAGCAGACCGATTTCGTGCCGAGGACGTCGTTCAGGACTCACGCGAAGATTGTTATTTGGCCACACTGCATATTACAAAAACAAATGAGCACGACTCACGACCATACTATTTAGTTGTGGAAAACGAACGTGGTACTGACAGACACGCCATTCATTTGAATGTGGAGGGTACGTTTGCAGGTGCATTGAAATTTTCGTTATTTTTAATTTTTCTATAAAACTATTTTTTTCATTGCGGGCTGGTTAAATTGTATGTACCTATTAATTGTTCATATTTTTCATCATATCTACCCTTTAGCTATTCTTGGATTTATTTTGCTTAGTTCTTTTCGTTCAGTTAAAAAATATTTTTATTTAAAACTAACTGGCCCGACCCGGCTTCGCACGAGTAGAAAACGTCAGAAAATAGCAAAATAAATTGATAAATATAACCAGCCCTATTCTGCTAAACGTTCGCATGAAAGTTTGTATTATGTATATGTACATGTTTGTATGCATACAATATATACATACACCATTTATAAAAAAAGAACGGGTTGACCGATTTTGATTACCTCTGATTTGTTGGATTCGTCTCCGCCCCAAATAGCAGATAACTATTAAAATATCGAAAAGAGATCCCGTATTTCCAATTCTTAAGATATTTGACATATCGCTGTTCAAATTAGGTCTAATGGATTTAAGGTTTTTTTTCAGAGATCTTGAGAAACCAGAGCTGACTTAATTGGAATCTCTCACATTGACATCTGTCACTTTGACATCTATCACTTTGACATCTGTCACTTTTGCATCTTTCACATTGACATCAGTCCCCTTAAAATTTTTATATTAGGAGTGCTTAGTGAGGCTGTTCCGAACAGTTTGGAACAGAAAAGAACAGGGGACTCATTCCGTAAAACGATTATCACCCGACGATAACGTTTCGACGATAGTCCTACTACACGTAACCCTAAAAATGCATATCGTCCGGACGATCACGTTTTGACGATCAAATATTTGCTTCACGTAAGTCGATTGTCATCAAAACGCTATCGTCAAAACGATGGCTTTTGGGCGATACCTATCGTTTCGCATTTGTTTTCATGATTGTATGTAAGTTTGTACGCGACTATAGTTAAATGAGTGAAATAATTTACTTATTTTGCAAAATGGCAACAAACATTTGAAAAAAAATACAAATTATATGAAAATTTAAAAAAAAAAAAACCTTTCGCCAGCAGGGATCGAACGCCGAACCTTTCGGTTAAGAAGCAAGTACCTATTCCATTGCGCCACCATCTAATGTAAATTTCTTCCGATTTCTTGGGCTTACAAGCAAACCGTGCACTAAAGAACTTCGTTCTTATAACGCAAATTGTTATTATGACATTTCAATGATGGTTTGACAATCTCTGGAAAAACAATAGACGAGGAGATAGTGTTTGAATTACGCGAAGCAAATTATTGACGATCACGTCAGCGATAATCGTTTTGATGATTATCGTTTTGAAAATTACGGAATGACCCCCCGAATATACATATACATATACATATACATATACATATACATATACATATACATATACATATACATATACATATACATATACATATACATATACATATACATATACATATACATATACATATACATATACATATACATATACATATACATATACATATACATATACATATACATATACATATACATATACATATACATATACATATACATATACATATACATATACATATACATATACATATACATATACATATACATATACATATACATATACATATACATATACATATACATATACATATACATATACATATACATATACATATACATATACATATACATATACATATACATATACATATACATATACATATACATATACATATACATATACATATACATATACATATACATATACATATACATATACATATACATATACATATACATATACATATACATATACATATACATATACATATACATATACATATACATATACATATACATATACATATACATATACATATACATATACATATACATATACATATACATATACATATACATATACATATACATATACATATACATATACATATACATATACATATACATATACATATACATATACATATACATATACATATACATATACATATACATATACATATACATATACATATACATATACATATACATATACATATACATATACATATACATATACATATACATATACATATACATATACATATACATATACATATACATATACATATACATATACATATACATATACATATACATATACATATACATATACATATACATATACATATACATATACATATACATATACATATACATATACATATACATATACATATACATATACATATACATATACATATACATATACATATACATATACATATACATATACATATACATATACATATACATATACATATACATATACATATACATATACATATACATGTGAATTTAAAAAAAACGAAATGGTAAACCATGAAAAAGAAAAATAAATAAACTATACTTACGAAACTAACGCATCTCATATATTTTCCTCCGTTTCAAATTGAGCAAACATATTTTTCCTCCAACTTTTGACAAACAAATTTTTGAAATTTTTTTCTGAGAAATAATGTTCATGTAACTGAGATTGCTGATATCTCATTACGGTGGCGGGATTAACTTTTATGTTCAACTAATGGCGCTTTAAAAACAGTATATAAAAACACGCTGGTATGCAAATACAATGTTGTGATCAAATTTCAAAGCCGATTGGTTAAGAACTTTCGTAGATTACTCATAAGGAACAAACGTACATTTACATTTTTATTTATATAGAAGATAGAAGATGTCGCAAAGGAATTTAAAAAAGTGTTCAACAGAAAATAACTTATCCTTTCCTATTATTTTACTTCTACGGAGTATTTACTTATTTTAAAATCACTTACAAGATGGGACATGAGCCTTTTATAATGTTAAGAAAACGAATTAAATCATATTGTATCGAATCGATGTATATTGTACTCATACTATTGTAATTATCATGCATGTATTTGGAGTCTTGTCAGTCTTCTCGAGAACTCTGATCAGTATAGTCGCCTGGCTCCGTACAGGAATAAAATACAGTCGCCATAGATTTTGTTTTTCAATAAAGTAATAATCTATAGTCGGGTTTTTATCCATTTTCCCGACTCTAAACAAATCACGGTCTTTTTATTTAAACGAGTATTTATGGTTTTACAGCCCACTTAATACACATATATAAAACTACAATTTGTATACATAATATGCATTGAAAAGAAAGTAAACAAAAAACAAAGAGGCTAAGAGTGACCTACACTGATAACTTCCCATTGGTTTTCTTTGAAACTCGATACCTTATGCTATTTTATAATAAAAAATAATTACTTACTTACTTACTTTAGATGGCGCTCACAGCACAGGATGGACTACGGCCTCAACCAACAAGCCCCTCCAGCCAGCTCGGTCCCTAGCTAGCTGCCTCCAGTTACGCACTCCAAGTTGGTTGAGGTCGTTCTCCACTTATGTGCGCCACCTAAGGTGGGGTCTTCCTCTGCTGCGCAGACCGTCAGGGGTAGATTCGAAGACTCGTCGGGTTGGTGCGTTGTTGTCCATACGCTCCACGTGTCCCAGCCATCTTAGCCGCTGTATTTTAAGCTTTTTGACCAGGTCGACGTCGCTGTAAAGCCCGTAAAGCTCGTTGTTGAATCTTCTCCTCCATACTCCATCGATACAGACTGGACCGAAAATCACCCGAAGAATCTTCCTTCCAAGTAGATTCTCATCCGTTTTTGTCAGGGTCCATGCTTCTGCCCCATACACCAGGACCGGGATGATAAGGGTCTTATATAAGGTCTCCTTGGTTCTTTGAGAGAGGGCTTCATTACTCAAATGCCTTCTTAGCCCGAAGAAACAGCGATTGGCAAGAGTAATTCTTCGTTTGATCTCTGCACTGATGTCATTTTGCGATGTTATAGTGGAGCCCAGGTAGACAAAGTCTTTGACGACTTCGAAGTTGTACCTATCCATCTTGACGTTCTGCCCGATTCGACGACATTGAGATTCCTTTCTCGATGATAGAATATACTTCGTCTTGTCCTCATTAAAAGCCAAACCCATTTTCACCGCCTCCGATTCAATACTTGCAAACGCACCGGTAACAGCTCGCTTCGTTCTTCCAATGATGTCAATATCATCTGCATAAGCAAGTAGTTGAACGGATTTTTGAAAAATTGTACCACTGTTGTTGACTTGCGAGTTGCGTACAATTGCTTCAAGTACGATGTTAAAGAGGTTGCATGATAACGCGTCGCCTTGTCTCAAACCTTTCTCTACATCAAAGGGTTCGGTTATGCTCTTGCTGAGCAGCGAGGTTTCTCCATCGTCATCCTACACAAGTGGACGAGTTCGGCAGAGATGCCGAGATGCGCCATGGCTCTGTATAGCTCGTCTCTGTCTACGCTATCATATGCGACTTTAAAATCGATAAAGAGGTGGTGTGTATCGATTTGAAACTCCTGGGTTTTTTCCAAAATCCTGTCGGAGTGTGATTTGCCCGGCCTAAAACCACACTGATAGGGGCCGATCAGATCGTTGACAAACGGTTTTAAGCGATCACACAGTACAGATGACAAGATTTTGTATGCGACGTTGAGGAGACTTATACCTCTGTAGTTGGAACAGGTCAGAGCATCTCCTTTCTTGTGAATGGGGCACACTATACCGAGGTTCCATTCATCGGGCATACTTTCTTCCGACCAAATTTTAGAGATAAGCTGGTGTATACTCCCTACCAAGTCATCTCCCCCTGCTTTGAATAGCTCGGCTGGCAGGCCATCCGCACCAGCAGCCTTGTACATTTTAAGCTTGGCTATCGCTAACCGCACTTCATTTAGATCGGGTGGATGGAAGTTTTGACCATCATCATCCAGGTTGAATGGAGTGTTCTGTCTTACAGCGGAATTTTGACCATCTTCGCCGTTTAGCAGTCTAGAAAAGTGTTGTTTCTAGATCCTCAGCACTGACTGGGTGTCTACCACCATATTCCCACTCTCATCTCGGCAGGCTTCCGTTCTGGCCTTGTAACCCTGGGTAGTTTGCTTCACCCTTCGGTAGAACTTTTGAACATCCCCCCTGCCGCTACAGTCCTCAATAGACTCGACCGCCCGCTTCGCATGCTCTCTCTTTTTCCCCCTGAGAAGTCGGCGTTCCTCCCTTCGTTTTTGCCCGTAGAGCTCCCGTGCTGCTCTCTTAGCAGCTCTGGTTCTAGTCTGCAGCGTTGCCTGGCAGGCCTCGTTCTTTGCTTCATGCGCCAGTCTGCATTCTTCATCGAACCAGGGGTGTGTTGTCGTGCAGGCTGTGTCCACCGACTATTGAACCAACGATGCCCTCCCTTCCGATCTTGGCGTTGAAGTCGCCAAGAATAATCTTGACTTCGTACTTGGGGCACCTATCATACGTATCCTCGAGGAGATCGTAGAATTCTTCTTTGGTTGAGTCATCCTTTTCTTCCGTTGGGGCATGGGCACAGATCAACGTGATATTTTTGAACTTTGCTTTGATGCGGATTGTGACCAGGCGCTCGCTTACATTTCTGAAGCCCAAGACTTCTTGCCTAAATCTTCCCCTTACCACAAAACCACAACCAAAGAGCCGCTGACCCTGCTCCTTGCAGCACATCGCACTCCCTGGATGACTGTTACAACAGCCCTTAGCCTATCCAGGATCTCCACTAATTGTTCGGCTGCACGTGGCCTGTTTAAGGTCCGGACATTCCACGTGCAGATCCGAAATTCGTTGTCCTTGTTTCGTTTGCTGGGGTCGTCAACATTAAAATAATCCATATCCGAGGCTCGTAGTTGTTTCGGAACCGAAAATATTTTCCGTGGTAGGGAAGTCACCCCGACGCACAACCCCCTAGCCTGGAAGAACAGATACTTATTATAACTCCAAGGACGGGGAGCCGGATAAACCGCTCCTTATAGGCCTGAGCTACGAATATGTCGTAGTAGCCCATATAAGGTGTTCATTAAGTAGTTCAACTTGACTGGAACTGTAGACGCCACCGTTGATTCCATCTGGGGAATTCTTCCGCTGCCGCCTGGATAAAGGAGAAGTGCCTTAGTGAAAAATAATGTCAATTCAAAATCTTCTTAAACCTTTTCAGTTGTGCAATTAAGGGAAGAAAAAGGTTGAGCTGTTTGCTGTTTAATTTTTTTTTCACACTCCACCAGTCATTATATCATTTAAGAAAATTTGGTGTGGAATAAAATTATCCTTGAGTCAATATCACTGTTGTACTAGAGATATTCGAGTCGAAAAAAAAATTCAACAATTTTTAGCAGTTTCTTTTGTAGTTTTATTGGCTTAAAAAAACTGTCAATTGAATTTTTTTGAAGTTATACTTCTTTTGGGACGTTAAGGGTACAAAATTTACTAGGAATCTGACGAGACACCAGAAATGTCATTAAAACATGACACTTCGAGTAATGGTTTTATTGAAGTGCTGCCAAATTATAAAAAGTTGCTAGGGCGAACAACTTAGGCCTGTCACTCAATAGGTAACTTTAAGTCGCCCGGAGTTGCCGGCTACACAGAGCAACTAAAGTTGCTCTAGGAAATATCCGAGAAATTTTTGGGTTGAGTATTTTCAATTGACAATTTACATGTTAAATTAACTTTGATTTCTTCTTTTAAGGTGAATACCTATTCATATTCGTAATGCCTCTTTACATTGGATTTTTAATTAGTGGAGCATTCAGTGAGACAAGACCCAAATTATGACGATGCGCCAGTTTCAATAAATATTCTCGGATTCAGCATGAAGATTTTTTTTTTGTGTGAGTGAGAGACATGAATTTCAAGAATGTGCGTAAGGTATGGGTAGATTGAAATGAAAGGATTTTTTCTTTGTTATGTAAACACGAGGAACATTTTATTGAACGATCATTAAAAATCCAATGTAAACAGGCACATAGTGAATATTGCCTGAAAGAAAAGATGCAGTGGTGTGTCAGGACATGAATTATTATTAAGCCGCGTCCAGGTCAATAAAAACTTAATTTATGGCGCAAAATCATGGTTTCTATATTAACATCACACGCTGCAAAATTGTACGTGGGCGCCGAAAATCAATCGGAGTTGGAGAGCGTGCATTGAATGTGACACAAAAATTTGAAGTGCTCGGGGGTCCACACCAACGACTGATGAAGTGGGAATGAGATGGTTCAGGAATTAAAAAAAAAAAAACGTGGGATAAATAAGACGATTGTAAACCGTCCATCGTCATCGTAGTGATCCTTATATGGAATTTGACAGTAAATGGCTTGACAGATAGGGTATAAATTATAGCTTTCTTTGTGTACTAATCAAAACAACGAATACGAACCGATTGTTGGATTTTTCCGGAGCAGACAATTAAAAGCAAACATTTTTTGAATTTTTTAGACTTTCTTGATTTATTTATTTATTTTTTTCAAAGTTTGGAAAAAAAAAATGTTTACCAACTTTTTTTCTTGATTTTTAAGAACACTTCCTAGATCACGAATATGTATTTTTAAGTGGCTAAGTCGCTTAGTTTAGACGCAAAACAAGTTTAAAGGTCTCAACTTTGATGCTTTGAATGCTTTTAAAGATAAAAGTCGATTTTTCATATAGCGATGCATCAATTGAAAGGTGGCTTAGTTTAGCTGCAAACCGCAAGTAAAGTTTAAAGGTCTAAACTTCGATGCCTCTAGTACTCTAGTTTGGCCGCAAATCACGTTTAAAGATAAAAGTCGACGTCCCTTACTTTGGCGGACACTTTTTGGCCAAACTTAAGAAACCCGTCAACCCCGATTTTGTAGCTCGCATAGTTTTTTTGTTATAAAAAATTCCGCTAATATAAGACCCACTGTAACGGTCAAAATTTAAAAATATCTTGAATTTTCGAAAAAAATTTCTGCCAGAAATTGTAGCTTTTTAAATGCTAATTTGTTGCGTAAGAATTAATTTTGTAGCTTTCACGGATAATTTTTTATTTCGATTTGAAGTTTAAAAAAAGCATTTCCGGTCTGTCCGAAGTTAGCGGACAAAATCTAAAAAAGTGTAATTTTCAACTTTTTATTTTTGCCAGAAATAATAGCTTTTGAAACGCTAATTTGTTGCACAAATAAAAAATTTGTAGCTCTAACGATTTTTTGTATATTCAAGTTAACAACTTTAAAAAATAGCTCAAAAGTGAGCTTCCAAAATCTAAAATAATGAGAAAATCGAAAAATTTTTTTTGCACGAATTTGTATTCTCCCTAAACTTAATGAAAACCGTAAACCCCGATTTTGTAGCTCGCAAAGTTTATTGTTATAAAAAATTCCGCTAAAATAAGACATTATACCCACTGTAACGGTCAAAGTTTAAAAAAAATTTTGAATTTTCGAAAAATTTGTTTTGCAAGAAATTGTAGCCTTATTGAATGCTAATTTCTTGCAGAAGAATTAATTATGTAGCTTTCATGGATAATTTTTTATTTCGATTTTAAGTTTAAAAAAAGCATTTCCGGTCTGTCCGAAGTTAGCGGACAAAATCTAAAAAAGTGGAATTTTAAACTTTTTCTTTTTGCCAGAAATTGTAGCTTTTTAAATGATAATTTGTTGCACCAACAAAAAATTTATAGCTCTAACGGTTTTTTGTATATTTCAAGTTAACAACAGTTAATCAAAAAAGTGAGCTTCCAAAATCTAAAATAATAAGGAAATAGAAAAAAAATTTTGCACGAATTTGTAGTCTCCCTAAACTTAATGAAACTCGTAAACCCCGATTTTGTAGCTTACATAGTTTTTTTGTTATAAAAAATTCCGCTAAAATAATACATTATACCCACTGTAACAGTCAAAATAAAAAAAAAAAAAAATTTGCCAGAAATTGTAACTTTTTAAATGCTAATTTGTTGCGCAAGAGTTAATTTTGTAGTTGTCACGGATCATTTTTTATTTCAATTTTATTAAGTTTTTCTGCTGTGTATATTAAAAAAAACTTGGCACTGTCTGAATGAATGTTTATTTCTTTGAAATTTCCCCCAACATCAGCGACATCTATTAGCAGCTTTAAGGACTGATTTTTGTTTGCATTGGTGTTTTAGGGGCTGTAGAAAAAATGATTTTTTTTGCTGGGCATTTTTCGTTTATAATTTTGAGTTCAAAACCAAATAATTTAAACAAAAAATTACAAACAACTCAAATGGAAAACGAGATTATTTTAGCGGAATGGAAATGCTTTTTTTAAATTTAAAATCGAAATAAAAAATTATCCGTGAAAGCTACAAAATAAATTCTTGTGCAACAAATTAGCATTTAAAAAGCTACAATTTCTGGCAAAAAAAAAGTTAAAAATTCCACTTTTTTACCCACTTCTGGTTTATTTTAACGGACCGGAAAAGCACTTTCTAAACTTTAAATTCAAATAAAAAATTACCAAAAAAAGCTATCGAATTAATTTTTGCGCAACAAATTAGCATTTAAAAAGCTACAATTTTTGACACCAAGACATTCATTATTTTCGTACGTACTTTCGTCCCGTAACTTCAGACTTATTTTAGCGGAAACTTGCATATTTTATAAACTATTTGAGCTACAAAATCGCGGTTTTCGCGACTTAAGAGCATTGAAAAAGCTACAATTTTGGGTGGCAATCATTATTTAAAATTCAAATTATTTTAGATTCCGTCCGCTAATTTCAGACTTATTTTAGTGGAAACTTTAATAACTCGGAAATTATGCGAGCTACAAATTTTTTGGTTTGCGCAACAAATTAGCATTTAATTAGCTACAATTTCAGATATCAACATTTTTTGATTCTTCCAAAAAGTGTCCGCCAAAGGAAGGGACTTTAACTGGCTGAACACAATGGTGACGGAGATGGAACTGGAGCCGGAGCTGGAATAGCTGTCAAAATATTGAATACACGCAAATTCAATGTTGCGAACACATCGGAACGTAGACGCATACGGAGCTGCAGATGCATACGGAAGAGTTCACCATCTTTTAACTTTTCACGTACAAGTCGATTTTACATATTATGGAGATTCATCATGTGAAAGGTGGAACTTCCTAGATATCCACAAATATCGAGCTCTCAACTATGAATAAAAAACCTGAAAATCCGACTCTAATCTAACTCGAGCTTTCGATCCTGAACTTAGTAAAATTAAAATTTTAACGAAGTTTCCCAACCAATACATTCATTTGTGCCAATCTATTTTGTTAAATAAATTTTTTCGAAGTTGATATCTCTATTCGTTCTCGAGACGGAACGTTCGTATACACATACTACACAGACCTCTCTAAAAACGATGGATTCGGATTTTAGAGACTAAAGATTTTCAATTCGACAAATTGGACCAATTACAATAACTTAAAATGGGAAGTTAAAAAATGGACATGCAATATCACTATGTCTTTGAATGCATTTTGGCCTCCTAGACTTTGAAATTATATTTAAAAATTTGAATGATAGGTGTTCGTTTTCGAGATATGAATTTTTGTTTTTCTTCGTTTAAACCAGCTTCACAATTTAATCTGTATGTTGACCTAGGAATGTCATTGAAGACCATATACATATCTTTTTTCAGATAAGTTGGGGAGTCGGACAGAAAACCCAAAATCCAGAAAACCCAACATCCAGGAAACCCAGAATCCCAAAAACCATAATCCCAAAAACCCAAAATACCGAAAGACCAAAATCACGTACCTTAATAATTTGAAAAAATATATAATTTTCTTTAAATTCGTTTAAAAAAACACTTCAAAGTCGTCTGTTAAACTTTAACTGAACAAAAACAAAATTATCCTATACCTAACAAATAGAGAAAGTATATAACGTCTATAAAGCTAGCATTTATGCACATAAGCATAATCGATTGAAACAAGAATTAGAATTACCTATGTGCTCTTTTTGTGCTATTTGTATGTAGCAGTCCCGATTTTTGTGCTAGCATAGATTTTTTTCTAAACCGCTTATCATAATCAGATGAACTAAAAACCAAAACTTTGTGCTATTTTTCACATTATTCACACAAAAATATCACAAAAAGGGCACTAAATTCTAGTTTTTATCTGAATTAATTATTAGGTTTAGAAGTTTTGCGGGCTGAATAAGGTAGCATAACATTACTAGTTCTTGTTTCAATGGATTATGCTTATGTATGTGTACATATATGCTAGCTTAATAGACGTAACAAATTAAATTCAGAACGAAAATCATAACAAGTGTGATTATAAGGTTTTCAAAACTGATACCTTTATTTTTGTTAAAAATACAGTGTTTGAAAACTTGAGTTTTTCTTTCGTTTTCAAATCTACTCCGGAAATTTTTGATTTACTCCACTTTTTTACAAATTTGCTCCGAAATTTTGTTACTGAAGTTCGAAACCTGATGCCGATGTCATGTCAAAATGACATTTAAGCCTAGTATACAGTTCTTTCGAGTAAAAAAAACTATTGTGGTAAAAAAAAATCTTTTTTCCGGAAAAAAAGTATCTGTGGTGAAACAAAATTGTTTTTAGTCGAATATTACACGGTGCCTCAAGAGTCATGACTATCTGATATTTTGTCTCTTTCATACTCATTTAGGTTCATAAAGAGTCATAACTCTTGAGGCACCGTGTAAGCACAAACTATATTTTTTTCGCACAAAACAATGTCACTGACATTGTTTTGCGCGAAAAAGAATCGTGGTGAGAATAATTTTTTATTTCTGGGGATAGTTCACAGTTCAATAAAAAAAACTTTTCAGCAGAAAATTTGTTTTTTGCGATAAAATCACTCCCATAAGAAGTACATGTAATTGTTTTTTCGAGGAGGAACTGTATACTAGGCTTTAGATAATAAAACGGCTTTACTCCAGCTTTATTTCTCCTATGTACCAGTTTTAGCTTACTCCGCCTCTATTCCGCGTGTATTTTTTTTTTATAAATAAGGCCGCGTTAAATTTTATCCGAAAATTAATTTTTGACACTAGTGAGGTGAATCTGTATGTAGAAATGTCAAAATTTAATCGGAATTTTAAACGAATTCGCACACGGCCTAAGTTTTTAAGTATTAGAGGCGCTGTGAATTCGGAGTAACCTTACTCCGTCGCTAAAAGGAGTTCATAAATAAGGCTGTAAAAATTCAAGAAATTTCTTTCCTATTTATCCAAGAATTTTTTAACACAACAAATAAAAGACACGGAATTTTTGACTGCGTTTCTTATAGGCGAATTTTTCTCTCTTATCCATAACATAAATTTCTGTAGTGATTTTTTTTTTCAGTTTATCAAACATAAGTTCTAGTTGTTGATTTCTGAAAATAAATATATATTTCACCTTCTTTGTGTGGACTTTTTCTCTTTCTTTCATGAATTCCATTCACCTCGTATAAAACTCATCGAATATGTGCATTACGATGGCATCGTTATTCTTGTTGGATTTACACCGCAAAAATTAATATGAAAACAAAGCAGAACCCTTGGAGATGAGCTACTTGATGGGTATAGCTGGAGGTTGCTTAGCAGCGGCATTAATCTTAATCTGCTTATGTATATACGTAATACGGGGGGAAAAGTGCTGTTTCAAAGGTGAGTTCTTGTTTTTTTTTTTTTTTGTAGATATTCATTATTAACTTGACTTGGCCTATAATTTGATACCCTATTTATGAAAGTCCCTTATATGGTAGGCAATGCCGATTCCATGGTTTTAAGTTTTAGGTTAGGTACACCAGGCAGGATCAATAAGTTGTTTGATTCAATGAAGTTTTCTGAAACCCCATTCAGTAACAATAGTCGATCGAAATTTATGAATTTGTTGAATCGTTCCTCCTGCTCCTTTGAACTGGATTTGCCTTTATAGCCGCGTCCACGCTATGCCTATCAACATTGTTTAGTAATTTTGTCGATTAACAAGCTCAACAACATTACCGTGCCCACATAATCTCAATCAGTGTGTACTTGTTAAATTTCTATACGAACGAAAATACGAAAATTTCAATCAGCAAGCCATAACTTTTTTGAAGTTATACTTCTTTTGGGACTTTGGGGGTAAAAAATTTACTAGGAATCTGACGGGACACCTGGAAATGTCATTAGAAGATGACACTTCGAGTAATGGCAGTACTGAAGTGCTGCCAAAAAATTTTAGAAGGTATGCTCGTTAGAAACTTAGGCCTATCACTCATTAGGAATCTTTTAGTTGCCCGGAGTTGCCGGCAACACAGAACAACTAAAGTTGCTCTAGGCAATTTCCGAGAAATTTTTGGGTTGAGTATTTTCAATTGACAATTGACATGTTAAATTAACATTGGTGAATATTCATATTCATAATGCATGTTTACATTGGATTTTTAATGAATGGCACATCCATCGAAACAGGTAAATTTTATGTGTGTGAAAAAGAGATGGGTAGATTCCACCCAAATTTTGAGGATGCGCCAGTTTCAATAAATATTCTCGAATTCAGCATGAAGATTTTTTTTGTGTGAGTAAGAGACACATGGATTTCAAGGGTGAGAGTAAGAGATGGGTAGATTAAAATTAAAGGATTCTTTCTTTGTAATGCAAACACGAGGAAAATTTTAATGAACGAAAATATGCTTCATTAAAAATCCAATGTAAACAGGCATAGTGAAAATGCCCTGAACAAAAAAGATGCAGTTGTGTTTTAGGACATGAATTATTATTAAACCGCGTCCAGATCAATAAAAACTTAATTTATGGCGCAAAATCATTTTTACATGGTTTCTATATTAACATCACACGCTGCAAAATTGTACGTGGGCGCCGAAAATCCATCGGAGTTGGAGAACGTGCATTGAATGTGACAAAAAATGACACAGAAAATAAAAAGCAAACATTTTTCGAATTTTTTAAAACGTTTTTAATTTATTTTTTTTATTTATTTTTTTTAAAAGTTTTGGAAAAAAACTAAAAAAGTTTTTTTTGATTTTTTAGAACTTGCACTTCCTAGATCACGAATATGAATTTTTGAAGTCGCTAGGTCGCTTAGTTTAGCTGCAAGTCAAGTTTAAAGGTCTCAACTTTGATGCCTCTAGCACGTCTAGTTTAACCGCAAATCGCGATTAAAGATAGAAGTCAATTTTTCATATAATGCGATGCATCAATTGAAAGGTGACACTTCCTAGATATCCTCAATATCAAGCTCTCAAAACTATGAACGAAAAACCTGAAAATCCGAACCTGAGCTCGAGCTCTTGATCCTGAATAAAAACGTAGTAAAAAAGTTGCTAGGGTGAGCAACTTAAATACTACTCAAGCTCGTTTAATTACCACATGTAACCGTAGTAAAAGTTGCTAAGTTGGCGATGGCATTATTCAATCAAAAATATGATTTTGGTATCACTTTTCCAGGTTTCACACGCACTCGCCCTTGCACACATTTATCGAAATGTCATTGTGAAATTTTTCATTTCGCGATTCGTTTTGTTGTGATTTTTGAATAAAAATTAATTAGTTATTGTTGAAATTATTTGTTTAAACAAAGCAAGTCACTTTTTCCGTTGTTGCTAGTTAGTTGTTTTAGTTACGCAAAAAAAAATGAATTGCTCTGTTGGTTTGTGAAAAAATGGGTGTCCTTCTATGTTAACGTCAACTTAGCAGATAAACTTCTCACAAAAAGATTATGTAAATCGATCCGGTTTTGGATATTATGTTGAAAACTACTTAATTGTTAATTAGTTATGCAAAAAAAAATTAATTGTTGTTTGAGAGAGAATGGGTGTTCTGCTAAGTTGACTTTATTTGCAAAACAAGACAAAACGACTACGAAATGAAAAATTTCACGACAGCGTTGCCGAAGTACACGACCGTGCTTTTTTGACACGATAGTTTCCTCGTGGCACGGTGGCACGAAAAATTTTAATGTGGCACGTTTTTTTTTATGTATTTCCTTTATTTTACTTAAAATGAAGCAAATTTCAACAAAATTTAATGAAAATTGGTTTCCGTAAAAAGTGGGCAGGAACACATATTTTTTGACAATGCACGAATAAAGCAAATTATTTACTTTTTTCTGTTTTTTCTCTGTTGTATATACCCCGTTATAAAATTTATTACAGTTTTTTCAACAAAATAGAAGAATTTGTGGTTTTTTTCATATGGCAAGTTCATTGGCACGTTTTTTTTTCAGAAAATATTAATTTTATTTTGGACGGTAACGCTGTTTCACAATTAAGTTTAAATAAATGTCAATTTATTTTGGTATGTGTGCAAGCGCGTGTTTGGCCGTATTTGACTTAGTAAAGCCGTCAACCACTAGGTTAATTTAAGGCCCATTGCACACTAGGCTACTTTAAGTTGCTCGCCCTAGCGCTATGGCGGAGACATATTTTTTAGTGTGCGAAAAAGAGAAAACACTATCTACTCATGAAAATCAATAATAAAAATTAAAAAAATGTCTTTTTGAAGAGAGCACGCTTAATTAATGTACTCAGTGCACAACACACCACAGAGGACATGTGTGGATCCGGCTTTACCCTAAGGCCACAGGGGCAAGTACTGGCGAGCAAGTTGCAACACACTGGGTGCGTTCGGCTGACTATCCAAACCTAGCCGGATAGGTTTGTATTGTTGTTATCCCGAAACACAAAATCTCGAATCACGAAATGCCGCCGAAAAAAAAAATAAAAATCACCCAATAGATTTTTTAAAAATATTTGACGGGATTTTCACTTCTCTTTTTAAAGAATTATTTTGTACTTTTTAAAAAATATTTCTAAATAAATATTTTTTGACAAAATATTAAATTTTATTCAAATATTTTTTAATTATTCTTTGCCAATCAGAAGAAATAGGCTGGACGACGGCATTACAAAAAAATGCATTTTAAACTGATATGTTTTTTAAAGGCTCTCCCAAACCAACGCGAAGAATTCGGAGCGATACGGCGAAAACAATAATAACAACGTGTTGTTTGCAGCCGCAAATCTTGTTGAAAGATAAAAGTTTTTCATATAATGCGATGCATCAATTGAAAGGTGGCACTTCCTAGATATCCTTAATATCAAGCTTTCAAAACTATGAACGAAAAACCTGAAAATCCGACCCCAATCTAACTCGACCTCTCCATCCTGAATATAACCGTAGTAAAATTCCCTTTAACGAAGTTTCCTAACCAATGCATTCATTTGTGCCAATCTATTCTGTGAACATAAAATTATAAGTTACAAATGCAAACATATCTATGCATCTACAAAATATGTACTTTTTTCAAGTGAAATCTTTTTGTGTAATTAGATTGCATACAAGTATGTCTAAAGAGCTGGAATTGGTGTTGAAAATATCAAACTGACAACTTTACTAAAGTAATTATGTGTTTTTATTGTAAAATACTAATTTTTCCAGGCAGATAATTCAATTCACAGTAACAACTTGTATTAGAGAAAAATACTTATTTTCGTTTCATTCGGATTCTGTGATATCAAATTCACGAATTTCTATATTCGTAGGAGATTTTTCACTACGAACGTAGTACTAATAGATTATGTGATCATTTTTTCTTCATTCGGAGAATATTTTCGATTACGATGGATTCTGTGATAGTTTTATAATCTCGCAAAAGAAGTATAACTTCCAGAGCGCGTACGTTAGTACACACACAGATTTTTTTTATATGAAAATAATTTTTCAATAGACAACTATCACAATGTTTTTTGTTGATTGAATTTTGTTCATTTGAATCGGGTTACCTTCGGGTCGGTAAAAGTTGATTAATGCTGTTAATCAGCCACCACGTCCACATTAACTACAATTTATTGATCAACGATGTTGATTTACGCAAATCAACATAATGTGCAAGCTGCTTATGATATCACTAAAGTTATCGGTTTAATAGCTGAACAGAATATAATGACGGAACTGGAAGAGCTGTCAAAAAGTTATTTTTTTTCCATGTCCACAATGGAGCTGTATAGCTTTGAAAGTATTTTGAAGAAAAACAAAAGAATATTCTTGTGTACAAGCTCAGAACACACATTTTTTGTTTCCAATAATTTTCCTTTTAATAAATAATTTTTTTCGCGATACAAATAACCACAATATTTTTTTCCGACCCAAAAAGTTGTTTTTTTTTTCTTCATATAATTTAAAACGTCAAAAGTGCCGTACGTGAAAAGTTAAACCATAATGGAGTCCAGCTCCGATTCGTTTAATTTCTTTCAGTTTCGTTCACTTTAGCAAACATAAGCAAGAGCGATCCCAGTCGCTCTGCGCATAAGCAAATTTGACAAATGAGATTAATTAGTATATAAAACCTATAGTACTATCATGGAGTCATTTTTTTTACGTTCGCCCTTCTCGTTAGGAGGCGCTGTAGTAGCCACAAATGTTCAGTGCAAAGGTTGAAGACACAGCTTTTAGAACGAGTGAGTTCTTTATTATTGATGAATAATGACAACAATAATGAGAGTAAACGAGATGTTTGTAATATCATTTTTCGTCATCGCAACGACAAGAATTGTGAGCAAGAAAATAGAAAAACATGTTTGTATCAAGGGCGGATCCAGGGGGAACATGGGGGACATATCCATTCGCTTATTAGTACTGATTAGTTTCATAAAAAAAGAGACAGCATGCAAAAAATAACATCCAGAACTTGACCCTCCTCTGGGCCATATCAAAAACACTATAGGTACATATCTAGAACATTTTTATAGATTTGCTGCTGTATGTACCTACTTATACATTGTTTTTATTTCAACCAAAACCAACTATCAAATATTTTATTAAAAAATTTTTTAAACAAGAGGGTTCGACTTATGGTATATTTGTTTACCTACATATTTGGTGAGCATGGTTTTTTTATACTTTAATAATAAAAACAATAATACGTCAATTAGTGAAGATACAAATACGTTTGCAAAAATAAATTGTAACAATTTTTACACAAAAATAAATGAGTTTGCAAAGATATTGGCATTCTCAAATCAAAAGTAACAGTATTTCCAACACAATTTTTCATTATTGCAGTCAAATACACAGTGAACAAAAAAATGGATTCGTCAATTATTTATTTGCAACATAAGCTTATCCCCTTCAGGTTTAGCTAAGCGCCGAGATTTTTTTTAAGGGCTTAACTTAAGCGCAGAGAAAAACTGTGCTACCGGCATGAAGTTTTTATGAAAAATCCATCTTTTTCTGTGATGGCGTCGATCATCCCCGATGTCGATTTTTTCAACCAATTTCCTCTAGGATTGGAAAAATAAACACCTAATATAATACATTTTTATGAATTTGCTCATAAGATTAAGTGCAAACAAGAGTTCCGATGTAATAAAAGTGAATACCCAAATGTGTGGGTTGATTTGCTTGAAATATAGTAGGTAACACATTTTTTTGCAATTGCCTAAAGTCTAATTTCGAATTTTTGTTTTAGCGCATCTAGAACTGGAACTTTACAAGCAAAGATTTTTTTGTTCAAATTTTCTGGTATATTAGTTAATTGGTCAATTTATATTTCAGAGCGCTCAGTAATTTTCCTCCGTCACTTTGAAAGAGCTGGAGCATTAAATATAAACAAGATTCCTCAAAAACACTTGCTTTTCCTTTCTTTCATATTAGATTTCGGCGCCAGAAAATAATTGAGCAACGAATCCAAAAAATCCTTCCTCAGTTTGTTGACAGCAAAACGGAGAAATTTTCGTGAGGAATTGTGTTTATATTTCCGAGAATGCGGATTCCTCCGAGATCTCTGAAATATAAACTGGCCAAATGATTATAAATCATATACAAATATTGTCATCCAATTTTTCACGCAGGCACTAGAGGTTCACGTTTTCACGATTCGGTGCAACATGCCTAGTAAAATTGAGAAAATTTATTTTTGTTTAGTAAGTTGTGAACGAAAAAAAGTCTAGCAAAATCACAGAACTTAAAAGAAGAATAATAGCTGACAGTACAAATTACATTTAGCGTGCAAGTGTATATTAGACTGATTCAAAAAATAAATAAATTTTCTTAGATTTTCAATGCCACTAGCTTTTAAATAAGAGTTTAGTGAAATAATAAGCCTGGCTTATTCCACAGTTTTTGAGATTCCCTATTGAAAATATCAGCATGTAGCATGTGAATACCTCTATAGCATTTAATTCCAAAATATTACAAATTAAATTTTGTTCGTAGTAACCAAAAAATGAAAATCATTTCAACTCCCATTACAACCATGATTGAAAGGAGCAATTTCGTTGCATTTGCAAATAATTGATAAAAATAATGAAATTTTATGCTTTGTTAGAAAAAAAATTAACACTGCCATTATTAAAAGTAGGTACCTTATTAGAACAGTTGAACGATTTGCTCAAGGTGTCTTATACCGCTCCAAATATTATGAGCATGGCTTTTGTACCAGTGCAAACATGCAATAAAATTGGTGCTAAGACCACCATAACGCACCTTCAAAATGCAAAAAAGTTAGCAAAATAAAAATCCAAACATAATTCCATTAGTCTGGCAGTGTTACCGCTGGCCTAAAACTACCATTATGCACTTGGTAGTGCAAAAACAACAATAATAGTTTTTGTAAAAAAAAAAAAAAATACAAAAATGAATTTGGTGGCTCAACTCAACAGCTCATGAAGAACTAGGGCCTAGTGACTTACAACTCTGAACCATTCCTATATGCGTGCCTGCAGGCAAGGGCGTACGCTGGATTTCGATAAGGGGGGCAAGCTCACATTCCGTTGTATTTTTTTAAACAAATTATAATAATCAGTGAATAAAAAAAACTAAAGGATATTTTTAGCTATTGTCTTAAGAAATCTTATTTGGCTCAGGCTAAGCGCTTAGATCTATTTTATATTTTTTTCATTTATTTTTTTTTCTTTTGTGTTCCTCCATTTTATGGCTCAAGACTCCGAGCACACTTTTAAGCGACGATAACAAAAAAATTAAAAATAAAAAGTAACATTATTTCTATTAACAAAAACATATAGACCGAGAGCTGGTGAACATTTTGCTCAGAGAGTTTTATACCGCTCCAAACTTTGTGAGCATGGCATTTGTACCAGTGCAAACTACATGCCATCAACCTTTCAGACAGGGATATCGCGGACCTTAGACCACCATAATGCACTTTGAAAATGCAAAAAAAAGGAGCGAAGTTAAAGTGTTTTATACCGCTTCAAATTTTGTGAGCATAATGCTTAGATGTGTCTAAACTAATTTTAATCGGTCTGCCAGCGATACTGCGGCCCTAACACTTGCATAATATACTTTAAAAATGCAAAAAAACAAAAATCGTTCTTACGCTCCAAATTTTTTTCATAAGTAGGTACGTCGTTAGTGTCCAAACTCAATTTTATCAATTTGGTAGAACACCTAAGCCCTAACACCTTCATAATGCACTTTAAAAACGAAAAAAAATTAAAAGTTTTTCAAACAGCTCCAAATTTTGTTCACATATAGTTTGTATCCATCCAAACTGAAATTCATCGGTCTGTTAGCGATACTCCAACCCTAACACCACCATAATGCATTTTCAAACTGCAAGACAATGAGCGAAGCTAAAGTGTTTTATACCGTTTGTTTGTGTTTGTGAGCATAATGCTGAGATGTTTCCAAGCTAAATTCTATCGATCTGGCAGCAATGCTGCGGCCCTAACACCTTCATAATGCACTTTCAATTTGCACGCTTCAATTTGTTCACTAGTACTTGGTAACTATCTAAACTAAATTCCATCAACATGGCAGCAATACCGCGGCTCTAACACCTCTATAATGCACTTTTAAAATGCAACAAAAAATAAAGTTTTTTTTAACCGCTTCAAATTTTGTCCATATATAATTATTATCTGTCCAAACATAATTCCATTGGTCTGGTAGCGATTCCGAGAGCCTAAGGCCAGGCGCGCACATGCAACTAAACAGTTTGGTTTCGATTTTGAGCACAATGGGCTTATATGGGAGTGCGCGCCGGTTTATATGCGCGGACTCTCATATAATCCTATAGTACTCAAAATCGAAACCAAACTGTTTAGTTGCATGTGCGCGCCTGGCCTAACACTACAATCGGGATATCGCATAAAAAGGAACAATTAAATGTAAGTCCTAGTATGTTACTAAATATTGTGATATACTAAGTTGACCATCCGCCTCGGGTTTTCCGGGACTGTCCGGTATTTCTATAGCCTGTGCCGGTTTTTTTTTTAGTAAGCTACCGCACAGTTTACAAACAGAGATTTGATATATTACTATGATATCTTTCTACTGAATAATTATATTAATTTATGTATATTGAATTTAAATAAAGTTAAGATAATATTTTTGAAGGAAAATACAAATAAAACCTTCAATGCGACTCGAAAAGGGCAGGTACATTTGACTCGAATAAAATTAAAACTTCAAAACCATAGTTATGAAGATGGTTAGTAAAAAAGAAGTTAGTAAGAATAATAATAAATAAGTTTATTTAAGTATATTAGTAGATGGTTAGTAAATAACAATGATAAATAAATAAATCAATGAATTAATAAATATAATAAAAAAATAAATGAATATGGTAAATAATAAATAAATAAATATATAAACATAATAGATAAATAAATAAATAAAATAAATAAATAAATTAAAAAATAAATAAATAAATAAATAAATTAATTAATTAATTAATGAATAAATACATGAATAAGAAATGTATAAATATAAATAAATTAACAATCAAACAAGTAAATACAATGAACATGTATAAATCAACAGTAATAATAAAAAAAATATTTTTAAGAACAAACAAATAAATTAATAATTAGCTAATTAACAAAATTTACATACAAATAACATGCATAGAAAATGGTTAAGGTTGATTAAAATAAGCGGATTGTCGGATTTGTAAGAGAGTCCTATTGAGTTTATTGATTCTAAAAGAAATCATTTCAACATTTGCCTTGTCATGTAGATCTAAGGTAGAATGGTATCGTGGGAGGTTTAACATAATTTTGAGTAACTTGTTTTGTGATACCTGCAGTTTTTTAAGGTGACTTTTTGCACATTTTCCCCAAACCTGGCATCCACACAGAAGAATCGCTTGGAATACTACTTTTTGAATTATCATTTTATTATCTTTGCTAAGTCCTGACTTCCTATTTATAAAAGGATATAATATATTTGTAGCAATACTTACTTTTTGCAGAGTCTTAACAATATGCTCCCTAAAAGTGATCTAAGTAAATACCAAGGTATTTCACACTTGAGTCCCATTTGACATTTACACTATATACGTTAAGCTGGTTGCTTCGAAGATAACAAGACTTTCGTTTTCTACTAAAAAAGATAGCTTGTAGTTTGTCAGCATTCAGCTTTATTTTCCATTTTGTATAATACTTAGTCATCAATTCGATTGCATTTTTTAAATTTGTCTCAATGTTAAGACTAAATTCATGCTATGAAAAGATGCCTGTATCATCCGCGAATATAGCTATTTGACAATTTGGTAATCTGGGAATATAAGATGTATAAATATTGTACAAAAAAGAACCTAGTACTGATCCTTGTGGGACACCTTGGTTGACGTGATAACAGTTTGACGGACTGTTGTTGACAAAAACACTACAGTAGCGGTTAGACAAAAAACTTTGAATTATTTTTACGAGATACATGGGAAATCTTAAACATACCATCTTGTGCACAATCCCATCATGCCACACTGAGTCAAATGCTTTTTCTATATCGAGTAGAATAAGACCAGTCGATTTGCCAAGAGATCGATTTTTTCTTACGTGTTCGCAAACTCTTAAAACTTGATGGGAGGTGCTGTGAAGCATTCTGAATCCAAATTGTTCATTTGGAAATATCTTTAACTCATCAACGATATGTAAGGTTTTACTTTTTAAAACTTTTTCTAGTAATTTACTTATACAACTTAGCAAACTTATTGGTCGATAGCTAGTAGGGAGTTTAGTCGGCTTTCCAGGTTTAGGAATTGGTATAACTTTAGAATATTTCCAACTACTTGGAAAGTATTGCATTTTGAGACAAGCGTTAATCAAAAACGTAAGGAACTCAAGACCTGCCTTTGGTAGTTTTTTAAGATAAATATTTTTAATGTTATCTAGTCCGTCTGATTTTTTAGTTTTTAAGTTTGAGACAATGTATTTTACATCCCCTCTAGTTATAAAATCATCCCTAGGAGTTTCAATGATTTGTGAGTTTATTGTATTTAACGTTTGACTAATAAGGTTTTTAGTGGAATCATCGCTAAGGTTTTGCGACACAGAATGATTTTTCAAAAATGTTGATGCAAAAACATTAGCTTTATCTGAATTTTGATACACTACTTCATCACCATTTTCAAGGTTAGTTATGTGTCTGTTAATAATAATAATAATGTTGGCTATGTTCCAAAAGGGTTTAGCATTTTTATCCAACTTACTAAGCTTGTCATTCCAATTTCTATTTCGAAACTTACTTATTTCCTTCGCAATCTTTTTGTTATATAGTTTAACTTCAATGCGGCATTCGGGTAAGCGGTAACGCTGCCATTGCCTGTTAAGCGAATTCCTTATACGAATGTATTCTAGAATGTATTCCGGAATTTTAATAAAAAAAGGTTTTTTGTTTTTCTTGGGACACATGACTGTACTGATTCTAGAATTTGGTTGGAGAAGACATCAACATGAACATCAACATCTTCTTTTGAACACACTCTCTTTTTTCAGCCGATTCATGATTCATGATCAGAGCTTAATTCATTAATAGTTTCAGGCTGAGCGAAAAACGAAGGGATATTTGTAATAAAAAGATCAAGGACGGAAGGTGAACCTCTCGATCCAGACGGAAAATAAGTTGGACTAAACGGAAACAACATAGAATACGGAAACAAACAAGACATACTAGCAAGAACATTACCCCACGAGTTCGCACGAATACATCCCCAATCTCTATGCCTACAATTGAGGTCACCTCCAATTATGTAATTTTCGTTTCTAATAATTAATTTTCTTAAATCTCTTTTAAAATGCATTCTCTTTTCTTCAGAGGAATTTTTTCCTGGAAAACATTTTTATTGCTGTATGATTCCTTAGCCTTATTTCCACACCAACATTCTCAACATATCGAGTCCTAACAACAGGCAGAAGAGAATGCTGAATAGACTTTTTTAATAAAATTGCTACACCTCCACCTCTTTGATCAATTCGATCTACGCGATGGCATGTATAATTTGGAGTAGAAAAAGATATATCTGAACTTAACCATGTTTCCGTTACAAAAGCTACATCAATTGCATTTTGATTCAAAAAATTTAAAAATTCCATATTTTTATTGCGAATGCCTTTGGCATTCCATGTTATAATATTCAAATTATAATCTAGCATTGTATTTGTTATCATATTACTTGACATTAGAATAGAGAAACTTAGTAGCTAACTGTGCGATAGCTTGAAATTGATCTTGTTTTGTTTTACATACACTTAAATTAGAAATCATATCCATTACAAGAGTATTTATGTGGATGACGCTGGTTTGTTCATAAAAGTTACACTTGGTTGTGTATCCACCACAGGTGTTATCTTATCCCATGTACTTGGTCTTGTGGGAACATAAACGTCGTTGTTCTGCACTTGTCGTCCATGCATACGTTGAGGTAAAGATGGGAAATCATCCATTGACAGATGAGAAGAGTTGAACTTCCGTATGTTCTTTGGCTGAGCTTGAGATTGAGCACGATGACTTGCTTTATTTGAAAGCTTCTCTCTCATTTCTAGATATCTCTTTCTTATTGCGCATGCGCTGTCAGTTGATTTATGCTTCTCGTTGCAGTTTGAACATTTGTGAACTTCAGTATTACTGCATTCATCGATCCTATGAGAAGCCGCGCATATAGAGTAGTATGTCTTAACATGACAATTTCGCTCGCCATGACCAAACAATTGGCAGTTTCTGCACTGGGTCAAACGATTTTTTTGTTTTCGTTGATATGCCCAGTTAATTTGGGTGTGAAAAATTGCACGATAATTTTCAAACAATTTTACTGAACCACTTTGGAGGGATACTATATAGAAAGTATCCGTATATTGATCATATTTTTTCGTGATCATTTTTACTTCTTTGCACAAAAGTCTAAGTTTAGTCAGTTCATTTTTAAGCACGGTTGTGTTTACCTCACTTAAGCCATACAAAACAACTTTGAAAGCTTTTTCATTTTTAAAAGCATGAGTAAAGTATTGACAGTTGTCTTCTTTTATGTCGTTTTCCATTGGACGTCTGGAAGCGTCCGGAATCAAACCAAACTCTTCTAAAACCATTCCATTGGCAAAAAAACGGTTAACCGACGATTCTGAGAAGAGAATTTCGCTTCTCGATTTAAAATCAGAATCCACTCAAGAAGCACTAATACATGAAAAGCTCTAACGTCAGAACAAACTCACTCAATGTCAAAAGTAAACGTCAGCCTCTGTTCGAAGGACGCCATGCTTGTCATTCTCCTGCAGCCAAAAATATCAAATCAAAATGATAATACCTGTAAACCGAAGGGCATTTCACCTACACAACGATTCACCAATACAATGACAAAATTTGTAAGTTGAGTAGAAGTAGTTAGTACTGTTCCATTGGATTTCAGAATGAGTGAATCCCTGAGTGAAACCAATGGAAAACGACATTAGCTTATCGATCACTAAGTTAAAAGAATTTAATGATTCGCACATAGTTTTTATGCCTATTGACATTTTTTTAATCGAATAATCGGAGATATTAATTGATTTCATCAATGTATGCACAAATTCACAAGATTTTTGCAAAAGTTTTATCGGGGGAATTTGCATTCTTTTGATGGGCTTATCTGGCGATGCGGAATCGTCCATTTTTTCAACTTCGTTTTCATTTTCGGTGTCACTATCCGGCAAACATTGCAAAGGGCTCGAGTAGTTACCTCTGGAGTCCTTTTTTTTACATTAATAGGTTTCATTTTCCGAATCTTACTACCCGAGGACATTGGATTGTCCTCGGAACTAGGAGATCTTGCACGCTTGATAATATTGGAAAAAAAAAATTACGGTCAGAGATAAATATTGCTCAACTTGACGTCTTTCTCTATTGAAAGCTCTTATATGACTGGTATTTTTTCATTTATTCCCTGAGAGAGAGTATCTTTTTTGTTTTTATTATTAATGTTTTTGTTGTTATTAGATAGCGATAAAAATTATCCATCCAATCGAGGGGAAAAAACCAGTTTAGTTTTGTTTTTGCTTATTACCTCCGATCGTGTAATACCGGGAGAAGAAGCGTTAAAAGTTTTCGGTGTGAGTGAGTCAAAACATCATTAAAGATCAACCTAAGTATTTTATGTAGGAAAATCGTTATTTTAAATTTTTATATTCCGATTAGTGTTATAGTAAGAGAAAATAATCACGTAAAAAGATCTCAGATAAATTTAAAAGTTTGAAATTTGTTGAGTAGGTAGGTAGTGTTATTTATTCAGAACATTTTCTACTCATCGAATTTTAAATCAAGGGTCCATTATATCATTATTCCATCTTCTTATTTCTCCTTTTACTTTTTTTTTACAAAGTTTTTAATTAATTTATTTCAATATTAACATATTTTTTCTTTTTTTCGTTGTTTTCCTCTTTTTTTGTGGACCGTTTCAGGTAGTTCCAGCTTTAAATCATCAGACAAAGACAGGTAAGTTAATAAACTTTTTAATATTGTTCTTTCTGAATTTAACTATTTTACAGCCCTTTCCGATTGAGTGACAGATTCTCGAAAGGCAAGTTGTACAAACGTCTCGTTCTGTGGATTAACTACGGTTGAACGATGGTTCAAGTTTCAAGTATAATGACAATAGCCAATTACATGCCTGAACCATTGTTGAACTTCAGTTCTTCGCCGATATTTGTGAATTAAAATTCTTGAATCACGAATCAATATTTGAACCACATTTGTACAACTAATACTAGCGGTCATATTATTCACTCAATACATCTAGATTAAAACTTAAATCTGGATGTAAATCATACAAATTCAATGTAATTTCATCGCTGGAATTGAGTTTAAATCTGGATGTATCGAGTGAATAATATGGCGGCAGGAGTTCTCTCGTCATCATAGCTGTCTAGATATACTTCAGAAAACTTTATAGTCTAAGATCCCACTATAGAACGACCTACCCTCATCGAGGTACCAGATAAGAAGTTTGCAGTTTTATAAGTAGTGTCTAGCGTAAAGTGGTAAAGGCATATGGTTGCCACGCTTTGAATATCATTTGGTTTGGGGGTTTTAAAATTATCTGACACAGCTCAGATGGTATGTGGTATGTCTTACGGACATAAACAAAATACTATATAAAGCAAATTTTATTTAAAAAATTCAAAACAGGTGGCTTTTTAAAAATAGCAATTTCAATAGGGTAAATTAGTAAGTAAACAAAAATATAAGTCTAGAATCTATTTTTCTAAACGAAAACTGATAGAGAGTTAGTTGTTTTTGTAATCGATAGAATCTTTTATTATAAAAAAGTGATGTACAAAAAACTCGAGATATAAACGTATGAAAGCAAAAATGTTAAAAATAGACGTTGGGGAAAAAAATTACCATAAATTAGCGTGACGAGATCTCTTCACAGTTGTTCTCTATCCTACAAGGTCAATGATTTGTATCTTTCTTTTGTAACTACCTACGTATCTAATGTGAAAAGGGACGTTTTCATATATGCATGTGTGCTGTGTTACTTAGTGGCGTAGGTATGTATATGTTTTCTTTTTATTATTTTAGAGAAATTGAAAAATGAAAATCCGTCGCCTGCAAAATGTTCTTCTTCGGAATGAGAAGTGAAGCGCCTAAAATATTTTTAAAAAATTTGATTGATTGAATTTGTATCTGGATATGTAGGTATATGTAGATTATTAAAGACAAGTCTTAATTTTTTGGAACTAAAGTCTAGATACATTAGTTGTGGCAGTGGTATCATTTCATGTCATTTGTGGGTCTTAGATTTTGATTTAAAGTATACATTATGTATGTATACAGGAGAATAGGGAGACCTGGGGGTCAATTCTCGTTCTGTGAAGCTGTGAAGTGATACATTTTTTCACACCTTCACACGAAACTCGATTCTGGATGCCTGAAAAAGTGAAACCAAAAGTCATAATCTCTTCACGTGATAAAATTTTTATTACCGACAAGTTATTCTGTGAAGCTGCTGTGAAGAAAATCATTATTTGACCTGCGCATGTGGGTAGAATTGAACCGAGACGAGAGTAAAAACAAGTTTTATACTTTACTTCGAGACGAAAGCACACGAAAGGAAACGAGAGCTCACGATTCACGAAATGAATTACTCTGAGAGAAAAAAATGTATACATGAAGCTCTTTTCCTTGTGTTAGTATTTTTGTTTGATTGATTTGATCATCCCAGTAGGAAATTTCTAAAAATTCAGTGCTGAATAAGCTGCTCCTTCCTTGAGGAAAAGAAGCTACACCCGCCACTTTTGTGCTCTTTTCTCTGATGAATTTAACATGGGCATGTCATTGACGGTAGGCACATGCCACTTTCTCGATGAAAATTCAACAATGAAATCACTGGTTCGTTGGAAGCTTTTTCACCAGCTTGGAATATGATGAAAAATATGATGAATATTAAACAGTGAAATCACTGCATAAATGTAACATGCTGATTCATCTGATTATTTTCATCAATTAATAATGTGATGAAAATTCAATAGTGAAATCATTAGGTAGCTGGGAGTTGCTTATTCACGGACTTATTATTGCCCAAGGAAAAATGTGAGGAATATTCAGTAGTGAAATCACCAATTACAAACGAATTGGTTTTTTATCACCTTTTTCAAAAGTAAAATGTACTTCACTTACTAAAATAAAAACTGATTTAATTTATGTGGTACCTACCTAGTAATTCTTTTTATTGCATTATTATTTAAATTATATAAATTTAAATAATCACGAACTACAACAAAGTATTAATTAATACAAAATTATTAATTGTGGCTCCTCGAGTAACCTAGGAATAGAAAAAATGTTCAGTTTACAATAATTCATACATATGTAACTATAAAGAGTTACTAACCTTGGCATTATTTTCCACATAAATGTAACACCCGCTTCCATAGAAAAAGAACAACTAACTTGAAATAAAAATATAAAACAAAAGAAGATTTACAAAATGTTCAACAAGCCAACAAATAAAGCACGCGCCACAAAAGAAATACAGAATAGAAGAAAAAAATTCAAACGATCACGTGATCAAGGCATGTTCAATTGAAAGGGTACATATTTTTGCACTACAGAAATCATCACATTGTTCGTACCAGGAAAAAGAAAGGGCAATTTTCAGATCATCGTTACTTTTTCTGGAGAAGAAGGTTATATAGAGCAGACGACGCGATTAAGAATTAAAACTGAGAGAGAATGAGAACTGACTACTTTTCATTTGAAGACGTTGACTTTAATAGCTAAATCACAATCACGCGTTCGGTCGTGCCGACTTTGACATATTGAATAGAAACAATGGATTCTTATGAGGCAATCTGAAATGTTACCTCAAGCTTTGTGCTCGCTTTAGATCGTAAATATCGTAAGCTCGAGCTCAACGCCCGAATAGATCTATTTTCTATTTTGTCGCGCTTTGACAGCTCACAGTAGGTAATTCCCATTTCGTTTGTTTTCCCTTTTCTTTCGGATGGGAAAGTTTTTGTGGATCTAGAATTTTTAATTAAAAAGAAAACATTTAGTTTACAAAAACATAAGAAAATTCGTTTGAGTGATAATTATTTATTAATTCTAATTAAGTGTGAACCATTTTTGTTTGGTAAAAGTTATTATAATAAGTGCTTATGTACATTTGGTTTGTGTGTTGTGATTCAACTTGCAAATAAAATTGGAAATTAATTTGGATGTTTTTATAATTCCATGATTATTTTTATGCTTTCATCAATTTTATAGAATAAAATGAAATGGTTTTCTGTGAAATGTATTTTGTGTTTTATTTATTTCATTTGAAAATACCTAAATAAAATTATTTTGATGTTCTCTTTTGGAAGTATCTTTCTATCCTTTTTTAGATGTGTTCGATTTAGGCAATTTTTGTTTGGTTCCGGAGAGTGTATTTACTCCGGTGTGTATACTTCTTCTAGGTCGAATTTACACTTTGTCTTCTGTTTTTTTGTTGATGAATGATGTTTCTTGTGGCGCTATCACTTAGTCCCCTTTCACACAAGGCAACTGAGTTGCCGGCAACAATTAGTTCATAGGCGAGAAGGGCAGGAAGAAAGAGGGGTAAACGAAATCTCCCCGGTCAACAAATTCAGGAGACTTTTTTGACGTTTCTCTTCACACTACGTTTGTGTGCGTTCAACCAAGGTAGTTTAAAAGGAAAATACAGCAAGTCTCCTCCAACTTTGTATCTTCGTGTGAAAGGCACAAGAGATTGTTAAGGAGATTTAAAGAAAACGTCAAAAAAATTACCAGCAACTAGTATCTTCGTGTGAAAGGGGACTTACACTTTTTTCTTTTTAGTTTGTATTTTATTTTTTATGAGTATTTTTGTTGGAAAATCAATGTTCACAAACATAGATTACAAATAAATTAAAATCCCGACACAAGAAATCTGTGTCTTACAACTTTTTGTAATATTAATTACGATTTGTCTCGTGTGTTTTTTGCGGAATTGTGTTGGAATCCAACCTGTTAATGCGGTAGGTATGCATAGGACCATAGGTATACCACGTTCTGTCGAAGAGTGAATACATTTTTTTCTGTATGTGGGAAAGAGAAAATATCGCTCATATAAGGAGAATAGTTGAATAGGGAAAACAAAAATGACGGTTTGCAACACATCAAAGTTGTAAGGAGTAAGTACGTACTAAGATCGCCACATTTAAATGTGCAAATCTTTTTGCTAGCCTTATTTTGCAGTAAAACTATTCACCCAGCTTAAGATTGTTTTGTCCGACGGGTGTTTTTTTTGCGTAAATGCCTGTTTACATGGGTTTTTTACTAATTGGCGCATGCAGAGAGACGGGTAGATTTTATGTGCGTAAAAAAGAGAAGGGTAGGTTTAACTCAAACTAGTTTCAATAAATTAATATTCTCGGGTTCAGCATGAGAGACTGCTTTAATGAGTGAGTTAGAAATAGATGGATTTAAAGGGTGTGAGATAGGGAAGGGTATATTGAAGTGAAAGGGGTTTTCTTTATAATGTAAGCACGGGGATCGTCGCTATGAATGAAAAAATGCTTCAGTAAAATGATCATGTGAATTGTAGGCAGCGAGTTGCAAAAAAGAAGTGTAGGTATAGGGAATCGACAGAATGCAATACTAAATCTGTTATATTTTTTTCTTGATCATAATAGGTAATAATAATAATAATTAATCCTCATAATTCTGGGTGAACTGATTTTAAGATCTATGGAACAATCGTTGACTTTTTTTTCTTTTTATTTGTCCTTGCTGACATTTTTAACTCCTTTTGCGAAGTCTTCCATTTGCTGGTCTTTTAGAAGTAGCTACATTGTACATTCTTATTTCTTCCCATTAGATACTTGTCAAAGTTATAAATGCTTGAGGAAATGTTTTTTTTTTTAAATCGCTTTCTTTCGAATTCCATTACAATAAAAAAGGGAAAAGTGATGAAAAACTACCTTAGCGCATATACCTAATGTATACTTTCATTACCAAAGCTATTTATTTGCATTGGTTAGAGATCCTAAATGAAAACATAAAATACAGAGACATTTTTGATTCTCTATTATCTGCGAAGAATTTCAGAAATGCAATTTTAATGAAACAGAACTTTTATTTGCCATTGCTCAACGCCCGAGGTTTGAAGCCACATTTCGTTTTGCAATTTTAAAGGTCGCGCTTAATGACACATGTTATCGTAAAGTCGATCAAAAGCCCATCAAAGCCCGACCGACCGAACGCGTGATTGTGATTTGGCCATAATTCAGCATCAATTTCATACTTGTGGCCGAAGTAAGCCAAGGAGAGTTTTCAGAACTTTTTTTCTCTCGCAGAGTATCCTTTACAAAGCAGACATCATCGGTTAATTTTTCCTATTTAGCTACTTTTAATTCCGTATTGAAATCAGTTCGATTTTTTTGAACAAGTAAAAAAAGGGGTTTGTTTGGAAATGGTTTCCCAGTGCAAAGCAGATAATGTGATGAAAATCATGAACTGCTGAAACAATGCATTACTTTTTACTGATGTAATCAGTGCACACTGTTTCGCCTATGAAGTGGTACTTGAATTCAATGATGAATTCAGCTTAATTTTTCATTGAAGACGAAATTTCCTGCTGGGATCGCTCATGTCGGTTGAAAAAGTACAAATTTGTATGTGTATTAGTTTTCAGTATCGTTTGAAGAGAGAAATTTACTAAATTCTCATTTAGTACATTTTAGAACACAACACACATTTATCACAATGAGTTCCAGAATCGCATAAGACATATTTGTGAAGTGATAAAATGAAAAATTGCTGTGAAAACCGAAATGATATTTTTTTTATCACTTCACAGTTTCACAGAACGAGAATTGACCCCCTGATCCCTTTTGCATTTTTTGTATCATAACTTTTTATAACGTTTTCTAGAAGACCCGTTCCTATAAAAAGTACCATCAAAGAATATAAAGTTACCAAGAAGTCGCATCTCATACAAATTTTCTAAGGAAAATGACGGGTTCCAATGATGAAACCCGCACTTTGGCTTTTTTATGGGCTTTTCAATAATTCCCTCACCGCTTTTAAAATGAGATACCACACACATTGAAACATTCTGCTTTTTTGTCCTTGAAAAGCCCATAAAAAAAGCAAAAGCTCTGGGAGCGCCTTCTTGGTAACTTTATATTCTTTGGTACCACTTAGTTGTAATTAGTTAAGGCGCTGTTTTAAAAAAAAAGTAAAAAGAGTAAAAAGGATCAAGTCTCGTTAAACTATAGAAGACTTGTTCCCCCCTATGGGAGACTTGATACCTAGATCTCCCTAGAAGGAACATCGTTAATTTTGAACGAGTAATTTATTTATTAATTCAACGAATAATAAAATACCAAATTCATTTGATACAAAAGAATAATAAATTCAAATAAGAAATCAAAAATTAGGGACCAAGAGGGATACCGTTTTTATCATTTTAAAATAACCATATGTTTGTGAATAAACGCAACGCAGTGATTTTAGAAAAAGAAAACATCCCACTTGCTGTATGCCCTGAGAGCTGAATTTGACAATTTTTTATTGACATTAAGTTTGACATACTTTACAGATGTCCTCGTTTCAAGGCCATTTGACAACTTTATCGCCTCTTCTTTGAGCAAATTTGACTTAAGTAGGAATGGGGGCACTGTAGCCTGGGAATTTTTTTTACGAACTTTTTAATGTTTTTTTGGTGGCTGTTTGTTTATTGCTTTTTAGGGGAAGTGGGTGCAAGACCGCACATGGAGACAAGACCGTTATTGTACTACGTTGTATGAAAAAAAAATGGAAAATTCAACACTTAAAATAAAAAAATACGAGGCTTTTAGTATGATCGATCATGTCTCCTATAGTATGAGGTAGTTCGGTTGACATGTCGAGAAGTTACGGTAGTTTTCGTGATTTTTCGGAAAAACGTTATCGTTCGATTAAAATGTAGGTCGTGTTCTTACCAGTAAAATACTTAAAATTATTAACTTTTTCTTTTTTGTTATTAGAAAGTGCATATTGAAAATTATTTATTGTGAAAGAAAGGAGACATAAAGAAAACAAAAATCATAAAGAACTTCGGGTAAGATCTGAATGGGACAAAACATGGGCGGCCTTGACCCTATGTTTAAGTATGTGTTTACTTTACAACCAACAGGCTATTATCTGAAGAAAAATCTTTGGTAGAAGTCACTAGAGAGCCCACCAATCCTTCCTCATTGCATAAGAAGTTTCTAAAGCACCTACGAAAAGGCACGTTCAATTGGCAGCGGCATAAACGATACGTCAATATGCTATGATATTTCTACCAATGAAAGCAATGTCAACACAGACTTCGTCGATGCTCTGGTTAACACTCCATCAACGTCAACAGCCTTTCACTTTATCTTTTCCAAAAGAGCTTGTTAAGTTACCTTTCTTCTCAGGGAAAGGCTAGGTGAGGAAAAACCGCAAAATTGACAAGTTTGCTGTCTAAAGCTGAACTGAAAGCTCAGGTTACTGACAAAGAAAAAAAAAAGCAAGTCAACGTAAAAGCCGGCAAAAAGGTAAGTGACAAGCTCGAAGGAATTTAGCTGAAAGCGAAGATGAGTACACCAGATCATAGTTGCATCTTCTGCTTAGAGCTTTTTTCAATTCGAACCCATCTGATGGGTAGATTAAATGCACCATGTGCCCTGGGTAGGCTCTCGAAGCTTTTGCTGGAGTTGAAGTTGAAGCAGATGAAGAAGTCACATTTAAGTATCTGTGAGTTTTGCAAATAGGTTGCATTTTAAAGGAAAAACGGCGTTGATCCCAATAAACTTTGATATGGGGGCAAGACTGTTTTTTTGACAATGTTTCCTAAAAGTTTTTTTTATCTTTTTTTGAGTAATTTATTTATTTATTATAATAAATTAAGTTCCTAGAAGAAATGTAAGCCTTAGTGAATAAAAACTTTATTTTTATTGAAAGACGTTTTTTAATGGTTTTCAAGGCAGTCAAACACTTAAGGTGTGGTCTTGCCCCACTTCCCCATAATTGCTTTTTTATTGTTTTGCTTTTCTGACGCCACGAGGCGGCTGGTTGTTGTGGGGGCACTGTTAGGTTAGGTTAGGTTAGGTTGACGTGGTAGCCAGCAAAGAGCCGACTCACTTAGACAAGGATTTGGTCCATTGTATCACATTGAATCTAGTGGACTTCCTCACTAGTCGTTGAACCACTTGGAGCTTCTTACGAAGCGAGCGAGATTGCTTATATCTATATTTGCCAGACCACTAGGATCATTGTAGAAGTCTCCCAGATGGAGTCTGTGTCTATGAGATAAAGCAGGGCATGTGCATAGAAGTAGAGGAATCGATTCCTCTTCGTCCATGAAGCTTCTGCTAAAATCATTAGAATAAATACCAAGCCGTGTTGCTTACTTGCCTAAAAGACAGTCTCCTGTTATGACACCTATTACGGAGCCGATATGCGATCTGCTTAAAGATATTAAACACTAAGAGCGCTTCAGATTTAGTATTGGCCAAATCTGTGTTGTCGCCAAACAAGTGTTGATATTGTTCCACCTGAGGTTTATTTTCTGTATAGCATCCTGCTTCAGCATAAATTTACATGTAGCGATGGGAATACCTATATTTACCCTGTCGGGTAAAATAGGTAGTATTGTTACTCCTCTGGCGAGTTCGTCAGCCATACAATTTCCTGGAATGTCTTTAATCGATGTTTCTGGGAATTAATCCGAATGAGTTTAAAATGATGGAGTGACCAATCCCTTTATGGCTGTGCTTGCAGCTGTCTATTTGCTAAAAATATCGAGGGGTGTAAGATGGAACAGAATGTCTAGTGCAGCTAAAGGATTCGTACGAAGTGCTCCGCTCATGCACAGACATGCTTTACCTAAAGCGGTCCACGATACCGCCACACCGTAAGTTAGAATCGGTCTGATTACTTATGTACATTTTATAGCCAATGAGTAATGCGGGATAGGAGAACAACTGGATTTCATTAAAAATGGATGATATAGGAGGTATTTATATTTAACCAACCATATCGATATGCCAAAATGCTTCCCTTCCCCCGACCGACCGCTTCTAAACTGATGGTGGTTGGTTGAGATGCAACATCTTGGTATTATATGGTCTTTGATTATACGTAGTGACTTTTTTGTTTAAAAAAGTAGCAAAAACACTACAATATTAGCAGGGGGTAACGCTGATGTGTATTAGTTTTCAGTTTCGTTCGAAGAGAGAAATTGTGAGAAGATTTTCTCATTTAGTACATTTTAGAACACACATTTATCATAGTGAGTTCCAGAATCGCATAAGGCATATTCGTGAAGTGATAAAATGAAAAGAAATGATATTTTTTTTATTACTTCACAGCTTCACAGATCGGGAATTGACCCCCACGTCCTAAGTATAACTCTAAGAACTGAGATCCGAATGTGTATAAGGTATTTACTAAGTAGTTCAGCTTGACTGGAACGTGTGGAACTGTATACGCTACCGTTAGTTCTATTCGGGGAACTCTTCCGCTGCCATCTGGATAACGTTGAAGAACCTAAGTGGGAACACTCCTCCCCCTCTTATTTGCTGCTACAAGCAACCGTCCACAGGGATTGAAACCCCTTTTTTAGTTGAGGTACTGATCACTAGGGGAGGATGAGAATAGGAGTTGAAAGACAGACTCGTTTAAAATAAAAAAAGGTGGATGCCTTGCCTATATTGGCGTTAAATTTAAGCCATAAGCATACGCATTTTTTAAATATAATACTATTTTGAAAAAAAAAACTTTTGCAATTTTACAGAAATTAGTCCTCTCTACTATCTTTTTGACAATAAATTTAACTTTTTGGTATTATACTAACTCCAAATTCCACTTTGACTAAGTTATGTGCATGAACTGTGTGACTAGTTATGTGCTAGTGCGATCCCTTAGCAACATTTTTGTGCTTATTTAGCTGAGGTTTAGTAGATAAGCTTAGTAGATATGATATTATATTAAAAGTGTTTAAAACTAACAACATTTTAGTGAAGCACTTTAAAGTTAGCTAATATTCACCACATATAATACAATACCTATTAGAGAAATGCCAATTTATAACAGTTATAAAAGTCTTCCTCGCTTCCGGCGAACTAAAAAAGAATTTAGGGTGCGCGAATTATGCCCACCGGCAGAGGGCGTTGGTCCATTGGGGCTGTTTAACAGTACCTAGTAGATAGATCATAATCTATCTAATAGAAAGCAGACTGTAAAGATAGATGGCTTCACTTCGAATATTATGGAATAGAAGCAGTATCAGGTCTTCCGCAAGGAAGTCATTTGGGCCCGCTTCTTGTCATTATATTCACTAATGACTTACCTGCTGTGCAACGATATTGTAACTGTTTGATGTATGCAGATGATGTTAAAATTTTTGTTTTAACATATACTCTCAGAATGTTTTCATCTTCAGGTGGACATAACAATTGTGTTAAAATGGTGTAGCTATAACCATCTTGAATTGAACTATTAAAAATGTAAAGTTTTCAGTGTTACAAGATCTCCATCTCTTATAAATTTTGAGTACAAATTCGATGATTTTAGGCTTCTAAGAGTCAATGCTATAAATGATCTTGGAGTGCATTTCAATTGAAAGCTGGAATTTAGATCAAACATTGATTACATTGTTTCTAAGGGAATTTCTTATTGGGGTTTTTAAAACAAAATTCAAACGATTTTAACGATGTTTACAAGTTAAAGGCCTTATTTATGTATTTATAATTTTACCTGTATTAAAATACTGTTGTGTTGCTTGGTCACCATTTTATGATAACAATATTTTACGAATATACGAATTCAAAAGAGATTTACCACTTATGCCTTGAGGAAACTTAAATGGGTTGGATCCTTATTGGATTATAGGACTAGGTGTACTCTTATAGACTTAAAAATTAATGTCGAGGGCAAGTTCATTGTATTTTATTTGTAAAAGATGTGTTAGATAATAGAATACCTTCTATGGAATTGCTCGCCTTAATTCCTTTCTATGTTCCTGTAAAAATACTTCAAAATAGAAGTGCATTTATTCTACATTGTTTCTCATAATTACGGGTTAAATGAACCTATAACACCTTCTCTAAAACTTTTTAACGGGGTATGCAATGAAATCGACCTTGGCATGAAAACCCTAAACTATTGTTGTTAATATGTTGTTATTATTTTTTTTTAATTTTTGTAATCAGCAGATCTTCAATCAATTGATGAAATAAATAAATACCTATACTTCTCTTTCTTTCAGTGAAAAAGCTGACTTAAAATCCAGATCGGACAGCACCAGTGGCCCTCAGGGTGATTCCATCTATACAACACCCGCAGGTTTTCATCACCAACATCATCAACAACATCCTGGTCATCATGGATCTCCCGAAGCAATGAAGGTACGAATGGCTGCAATGATTTTACAACCCCCAACTAGGGTCTAGCAGGCATTTAATTCGAACAACAATGGTAGCAAGTTAAATAATTTAAATAATTCATCTAACGAAACAAACGCTGCATCCTATGTCATTAATAATGATGACTTGTACCACAATGACCAAGACTTTGCCACACCAACAACAATGGCTGACCATGACAGAACAGACAATGTGGACATGGGCATCGATCATGCCAATGTATTAAAAAAACCAAAAAGTAGCCCTAAAAAAGACACCACCCACTGCCTAATCAGCAGTAGTAGTAGATCGGATAGTAGTAAGAGTATTCATAGTTTAAACAGTAGTAGTAATAGTAGTATGAATAATTCTAAGAAAAAACACCTAGATTTAGATTCCGATGAGGATAATACGAAAATACTCAATTCATCCCAATCAGATAGGGACAATGTAGACAATAACGATTCAGGAGTTGGTAGTAGTAAAATGTTAACATCGGTGGCTGGAACGACCACGATGTTAGGTGGTTTTGTATTGCCAATGTCAGAGGAGAGCCTTTTACGTAGACTTTCGTCAAGTAACCCTTTCCATCAATTTCACAAACAATCACATTCTCTTAAAGTGGTACATAGCAGCAGGGAGCTCAAAATTGGTTGTCTCACAAAAGCCGTGAGAAAATGCAAATCTGATTCCAACATTCCAAAGGATGTTAATGATGAAGATTTCTTGTTAGAAATAAACATTAAGCAAGAAAATAGGTGTAACAAATTCGAAAGCGATAGCATGGTCATCACAAATCCATTCTCATTAAACCTTCTCGAAGATCGTAGGAACAAACATCCATCGGAAACCCAAACTATTTTGGTAAGGCAAATAAAAAAACACCGATCGGAGAGATCTTTTCGTCGCCTTTTTGATACTGCTACGTTGGAATCGAAGAGCCTTCGACCATCTTCTTTTGTTCTTGGAACTAATCATTATATCTGCAGAAGTCCAGTAAGACTTAAAAACTTTTCTGAATGTCCTGATGAAGAACAACTAAAAAAGAGATCGATATTTAAAAATTCTTCTCTGAGAAAACCACACAAACAAAATGAACGCTTAAATCCAAACTTGCCTCAGTTGAAAAAGCTGAAGATCTCGTATCCTGATCGAACTCAGAGTGTGCATAGTATTCGGGCTGACGTTAAGCCATCCCCATCATCTTACTTTGAAAGACTGCAGCTAAAAACGAAAAACGGTTTGAGACGTATCCAGGAGAAATGTCGAACATTCAAACATAACTCATATGATGATTGTAATCGTGATGCTAAAGATGATAGCTTTAAATTTATTAGAGATCGCACAAAAATTAATCACTATGAAACGGAGTGTGCCAAACAGGCCCTTTATAAGAGTTACAAGTCTGAGTTAGATTTGACAAAGAACCTTCACTATTTGGATGCTTACTTGCAGCAGAACTACGATGACAATCTCAGTGGAAACAAAAAACATTCACATTCTGTTGGCAGAGTGGCAGGTTCCAAAGTTCTACGGCATAAAGATGAAGTTCATTTGAAGAATCGCAAGTGCAGTATATCGTGCGGGAAAGTTGTTGCAGTGCCTCAGGGATGTATCTATAAAACCGTTGGAACCCTGCCAATAACCACAAAGACTGTTGAGGAGCATTCTGATTCACTGAGTAGCAGTGACTATGCTTCGGTTTTCAGTGAAACACCAAATGCAGCTACTCCAGAGATGCTAGAGCCACCAGTTCGGTATGAACATTCGAATATTTCAGAAGTTTTCTATAACAACTTAGCAGATCAAGATAATTTTTTTTTAGAATCTAAAAGATTTCATTTAGACGATGAACACGATGAGGAAGACCGTTCAATTGAAGTTTTAATGAACGATTTTGAGTTTCCTTACAATATTAAAGTCAACACAAGTAGCTGGTACCAACAGCAAAATGACGATCGAAACTTCCTGTTATACGATACTTCGTATAGGAATGGAAGAAGAAGATTGCCCGGAGATATGGGACCTGAAAAGAATGAGAACTATCTCGAGCACTTCAACCGCCATAAAAACAAAACCACCGTTGGACCCGCTGCCGAGGACTATCGATCAGCAAGAACGAGAAGAAACATCGGGGGGATTGAGTATTCAATGTCAAAGCACAAGACCTCAGATATTATTGACATTCCTACAGAAAATAAGCAATTAGATCTTTTTCCATCCTCGCATAACTGCAGTGATGTGACAATAGAATTATTGGCAAAATCGCACCCAACAATGCCTTATACGCCGTCGCCAACATCATCTGCCTCGGTATCAACACTTGTTTTATCGGCATCCGTTCAGCAAAAAAAACAAATAAATTCGCAGCATCGTTATCATCGTCAGAATAGACACCCTATGCACCCGCGTTCCTTAACTCAACGGACTACAACGAGCAGCCATACTGGTGCCAATGCACCTGTCAACACAGAACACTCGACCATGATAGCAAGTCGTACCACAAAATCTGTTCCCCCAAATTTGTTCTCCCATAATCATTGCAACGAAACGTATACCCAACTTTCAAATGACGACGAGGATGACAATGTGTCATCAATTCAAATTTCCAGTGCTTTGGGACAGTTAGCCTTGGCCACTCAAGGAATACCAACAAAATCGTTCTCATCGAAATCAACATCATCATCGGTACGTGGCGTTGACTGCAACAGTGCGGCTGCGGCAGAAATAAAACTCCCTGTGTCGTTAGCATCCATATCAGGGGGGCACATAGCTACCCTTACTGAAAATTCAACAACGAACCGCTATATTTTGGAAAATATTCGTGAATTCTATCAACAGGAGCAGCCACTGTCATCTTCTCATAACTCGTCTAAAGCGACCTCATCATCCTCAACACCGACAACCCCATCGTTGGTGTCACAACAAAAGATACTCACACTCCAATACCGCCAGCAGCAGTTTTACCAATCTAAACAGAAACTGGCCGCTGGGAAGGTTCGACATCAATTATGTGGCCAACACAGCACGGAGACTAAGGATCATTTTCGTCGCAATTCAACCGCATCAAACGTGTCACCATATAATTTTGATAGTTTTATTGATCAACGGAATGACGGAGTTTGTGGTGTCGGCAATATTGAAAGTGTAAGGAGATCATTATATCAAACGTCATCTATTCAACGAAACGGTTTTCACGGTGCCGAATTAAATAAATCAAATGAGATAATTTCAGGAAATTACCTTATTGGCAATGATTTCATGAATGACGGTGGTAATGTTGATACAGAAAAAGGCATAACTTCAACCGATAGACTATACAACAATAGTTGTAATAAGTTGAGTCCGAAATATATGGCACTGAGAGAAAATTATGTTCTAGAGTATGAATGTTAACTGCTTAATGGATGGGGTGAGAAATTAAAGCAAAATGTTTATATCTTAAAAACCAAAACTACTGTAATTTATTAAATTTTGTATGATGTGTTTATATATACTATATAATATAGTAATTATGATAATATCTATACACAAACTATGTATGTATGTATGTTTTCAACTGTAGGAGAGTCTTAAGTTTTGTAAATATGGAGATATTATCTATTTTATTAAAAGGTAAATTATTAAAATTAAGAAGATAGAAAAGTCAATTTCTTTTTCAATCGCTAATTTTGTTTTCTATGATTTTTGTAAGTCTTACATAAGTATTATTTATTTATAAGCCAGTACTTTGGTTTTTTTTGTTAATGTTATATTGTTCAATAATCTGAATCTTTAGCGGAGTCCACTTTAGGTAGAAAAGTTGTTTAACTTGTTTAAAATTAAGAAGTTCATACATAGTTAGACAAGGGATCTTAACTAAATGAATATATTAACTAGAGCCGGTTTTATCCCTTAAACAAATGTGCGCCTTTAGATTTAAATTTGAAGTTTTTTATTTCGTTAAAGCAAAATTACATTACATTAAACAACACAACACAAAGTAAAAGAACATAACATAACATAACATAACATAACATAACATAACATAACATAACATAACATAACATAACATAACATAACATAACATAACATAACATAACATAACATAACATAACATAACATAACATAACATAACATAACATAACATAACATAACATAACATAACATAACATAACATAACATAACATAACATAACATAACATAACATAACATAACATAACATAACATAACATAACATAACATAACATAACATAACATAACATAACATAACATAACATAACATAACATAACATAACATAACATAACATAACATAACATAACATAACATAACATAACATAACATAACATAACATAACATAACATAACATAACATAACATAACATAACATAACATAACATAACATAACATAACATAACATAACATAACATAACATAACATAACATAACATAACATAACATAACATAACATAACATAACATAACATAACATAACATAACATAACATAACATAACATAACATAACATAACATAACATAACATAACATAACATAACATAACATAACATAACATAACATAACATAACATAACATAACATAACATAACATAACATAACATAACATAACATAACATAACATAACATAACATAACATAACATAACATAACATAACATAACATAACATAACATAACATAACATAACATAACATAACATAACATAACATAACATAACATAACATAACATAACATAACATAACATAACATAACATAACATAACATAACATAACATAACATAACATAACATAACATAACATAACATAACATAACATAACATAACATAACATAACATAACATAACATAACATAACATAACATAACATAACATAACATAACATAACATAACATAACATAACATAACATAACATAACATAACATAACATAACATAACATAACATAACATAACATAACATAACATAACATAACATAACATAACATAACATAACATAACATAACATAACATAACATAACATAACATAACATAACATAACATAACATAACATAACATAACATAACATAACATAACATAACATAACATAACATAACATAACATAACATAACATAACATAACATAACATAACATAACATAACATAACATAACATAACATAACATAACATAACATAACATAACATAACATAACATAACATAACATAACATAACATAACATAACATAACATAACATAACATAACATAACATAACATAACATAACATAACATAACATAACATAACATAACATAACATAACATAACATAACATAACATAACATAACATATGTATGTCTTATATTTTACATTTATACATGGTGATTAGCTTAAGGTGTGACAAAAAGCTAGAGTATGTAAGTTGAGTGGAAACAAGAAAAAATCGTATGGGAGGGGGTCTGTTTCCCCCGTTTCTTTTATAATATTTTGATAGGAGCATCGAATATTAGACCAAAAATAATTTTATAACGTAAAATGTTGAAAACAATTTGTTTCATTATTTTTACAAAATTTGGAGTTTGCAAAACTATTCTCTCCAATAATTTGAATTAAAAACATAATAAAAGAACTGACTTCTGATTTTAAACAAAAGTATAGCATGATATTCGAAGTGATGCCGTTGTTTTTTGATGATGTTTTTTCTATTTTAAGTTGATTTTGCAGATAGTTGCCCTTCCCGCCTAAGCGGGAGAAAATAGACCCCCCCTCATACGATTTCTTTCTTATTTCGATTCAACCTACATGCTCTAGTTTTTTGTCATACCTGTATATTTTGAATTCAAGACAGAATATTAATGTTATTTTCAAAACTATTTTTTTTTAATTAACGAAGTTTTTTGAATATGCACAATATTAATTTTAAAACATGAGCTTTTTTAAAGAAACATGTCGTACGACATTAAAAACAAAACGTGTAAGGGATTTTCATATAAAAAAAATCAATGAGAAAACTATAGGGGTATTCACTATCCGGTACAACTGGTCTAGTATCGTTGTAAAACTGCAAAAGTGTAACGTTTTCTTATACTGAAGACAATCTTACAACACTTTTGCACTAAAACTATACCTCAACCCCATTGCAACTGGGGAGGAGTTCAACCCCGAAAACTTGGTTTTACACTCACGATGATCTCTTCTACAGATCCATCAACAAAAATTTTGTCCTGTACAAAATGCACGGCCAAATTTTTGTAGCATTTCAATGGACTATATATCTATAACTAATAATTTATTAAATTCAAATTTAATTAATGGCTAATAACATTATTGTATTATAAAGATCAAGTACCTATATATGTATGTAAATACACAGGGTGATCGGTATAAGATGCACCAAACTGCTGGAGCGAGTAGGTTGGGTTAAGACAAGAAAAAAATCGTATGGGAGGGGGGTCTATTTCCCCCCTATCAGGCAGGAAGGGCAATTTTCTAAAAAAATTGACTTAAAACAGAAAAAAATATTTAAAAACAACGGTACAATTTAAAATGCTATGCTATACTTTTTTGGAAAGAAATCTCTTCTTTGATTTTTATTTTAAATTAAGTTGTGTTAGTGAATAGTTTTTGAAAAATTAATTTCCAAACTCGAAATTTTGAAAAAAAAAAAATGAAAAAAAAAGTTTCAAACTAATTTTTTTCAAAATTGTATGTAATTGAGTATAATTTTTTTTTTTTCAAAACTCAATGCTCTTATTAATTTTCAATGAAATACAGAAAACCGGATGCTAAATTGTCTTTTAGGTTTTGAGAAAATTGAAAATAACGAAATCTACTTTATTACTTAATTTGTAGAAATAGGATCTTTTGAACAACAAAATAACGGATGGAAGTCGAATTTAAGGAAAACTTCAATTTTCTCAAAAACTAGACTACATTTTGACATCTGATTTTCAGTGTCTGACTAAAAATTGATGGGAGTATTGAATATTAGAAATAAAAATACTACTAAAAACGTAAAATTTTGAACAAAATCAGTTTGAACACAATTTTTTAATTTTTTTTTTTTTTGAAAAAATTTTAGTTTGAAAATTAATTTTTAAAAAACTGTTCACTAAAAGAACTTATTTTATAGACAAAATGGAAGCACATATTTATGGCTTAAAAAAAAAGTATAGCACGTCGTTTAAACCGTAACCGTTGTTTTTTAATATTTTTTTTTCTGTATTAATTCAATTATTTTAGGAAATTGCTCCTCCTGTTATTTTCAATTTCCTCAAAAGCTAAAAGACATTTTAGCATCCGGTTTCCTGTTTTTGACTAAAAACTAATAGGAGCATTGAATTTTGAAAACAAAAAATATACTTAATAACATAAAATTTTGAAAAAAATTAGTTTGAAACTTTTTTTTTTTCATTTTTTTTTCTTCAAAATTTCGAGTTTGGAAATTAATTTTGTTGAAATAAGAACAAAAAGCGTATATGGTAAGTGGAGCGCTAGGTGTGAGGGGCAGCTTTAATTAAAATATTTAAGGAGTTTTCTTTAAACGACGACTATATAATATGTAGGTATATTAATTTTTGCATGGTAAAATTGCCAACCTGACGTGTTCATCTGTTTGAATTGCTTTTTTTTTTTTTTAATTTTAAGTTTTTCAATATATTTTAAAATCAATAATTAAACAACCAACTTGATTTAGAAATAAAATGTATAATGTTAATGTTTAAGAAAGTTGTAATATAGAGTATAATATTGTATGCTGCAGTTATTTGTGTTTATAAGGATTTTTAAGAAAATTTTCTCCTGTGTAAAAGGCGGAAATAGACCTCTTCCTAATCGATTTTGTTCCTGGCTCAATCCAGCCTACATGTTTATTCTTTCGATGCATTTTATGTATTAAACTGTTCACATATCTACACAAATACATTCAATGTTTCTGTATGTGCATAAATACAATACATATTATGTATATATGTATTTTATTTCAAAATACACAAATTGTTATACAAAGAACAGATTTCTGGCTTTCCAAAAATGTATAGCATATGGTATTTTAAGTTGTACCGTTGTTTTTAAAATTTTTTTTTTCTGTTTTAAGTCAATTTTTTAGAAAATTGCCCCTCCTGCCTAAACGGCGGGAAATAGACCCCCGCCTCCCATACGTTTTTTTTTTGTCTTAACCCAACCTACTCGCTCCAGCAGTTTGGTGAATCTTATACCGATCACCCTGTATAGTTTGTATTGAATAAAAACTGTGGTAATATAGGTTGAGTTCTAAAATACATCAGATTCGCATTTGCTGGAGTCATAAGTTCCAAAACTCAATCAAAAAAATGATTATAAAGTAACAAGTTTTAAAAGTTTCTACGAGCTCTAGCGGTTACACGCGTTATTCAATATGAAGGATAAGATGTTATATTTGAATTTGAAGGGAATTTAATTTAGTTGTATCAAAATTCCAGCATATTATAATTTTAAGCAAATTTCATTTCACTGGATTACAACGGAATAGACAAAGTGCGTTTACGATCTACTACAAAACATTAAACTTTTGCAATTTTACTAGACTTCACAGGATCGTGAATACTCCTTATGAATATCTGCAGTTGTTCGGGACAAAAAAATACGCAAAAAGTGCATAAATCCCGTTAAAACTTGTATGGGAAAAGTATTGTTTAAGAGGAACGGGTTAATGAATGACTTTTTCAGACCAAAAATTTAAACATGAAATTTTTTAATATCAACCAAAAAAACTATATCAAGAATCAAAACCCCCTTAAATTTATATAAAAGTTCCTTAAATGAATTTAATTTGTTTTTCAAATTTTATTTTTCTACCTAGAATAATCTTGCATAATCAATTTTTTTTACTTTACGTGATACGAATATAAAAATTTAATAAATAAAAATTATGTACAGTTTACTTCTAAATACGATTATGTATTTAAAACCTCTACGATAACTAAAAACAAATGACAATAATATTTATTAATAAAAAAAATATTGTTAAAATATAGACATGTAAGTACCTACATATAAGCTAATTTATAATATCGTTAAAATAATTGTAACAAAGATATACATTATAGCTCTATTATATTACGTATTTGTCGAACATATGTAGATTATGAAAAAAGTTAAAATTAACTGAGGTGAAATAATCATTTTTGAGCTTCCAATACAAACATAATATAAATAAATTAATTCAGAAATTTGGTATCGGCTCGGCATAACCTGCATCACTTGATAAAGCATGTGAATTTTGTTGAAATAAGAACAAAAAGCGTATATGGGAAGTGGAGCGCTAGGTGTGAGGGGCAGCTTTAGTTAAAATATTTAGGAAGTTTTCTTCCTGTATACCACACTAATAATTACCTTTTTTTTACGGAAGTAATTGCTGTCTGCATATTTTTTTTTATTAATTTCCGTCCAAATGGTGCGTACAAAATATTTTAATAGTTAAATAATGTAAATAAAAGTAAGAGTACTGAAATAACTATAAAACTAAAACACCAAATTACGAAAACTAATTTTATTTTTATATGAACCCATAAAATCGTACCTATTTTATGTTGTGAATTGAAGGAAAGGGTTTTTAATTTAATCTATTAATTATGAAAATCGATAAGATTAAAAATACATAGTTAAAATTATCTTAGTTTGGGTGTTATGATCGAGCTTGAAATCAGTACAACCATTTGCACTTACAAAAACTACAATACCTATTACAAAGTATTTCCAATTATGTTGAAAATTGAAAAATATGCTCTTTGGAGTGCGCTTCTTCAAAGATGGAATCAACTAAACAAAATAATAGCAGAAAATAGTTTCGGGTGGGGGCTTGAAAAAAATATGAGATTTTCATAAATATCTTATTTTATAATCTAATATGTTGTAGGTCCCTTTTAATTTTGATATAGATACATATTAAATTATGTAGTCAATCAATACTTACATGGAATTTTACAAGAGTAGGTATATCCAAACGTTTTGGTATTTTCATTAAAACGAGGACCTCTTCATAATTCACCTCAATATCCCTATATATGTTAAGTAACATCAACCCATTTAATCGCAGTCTTGTTGCACAGAAACGTTATTAATCTGAAGCAAAGAGAAATACCCTTCGCTTGAAGCCACAAATACAAGAAGATTTCACCGATCTGTATAAAGCGATATATTGGTTGATACAATAACACCAATTTTTTAATCCCTTTCTTTATACTAACATCAACTGCCGCATATGGAGCTGCAGCCGCAGACGGAAGAGTTCACCAACTTTTCACGTACGGCACTTTTGACGTTTCAAATTTTATGAAGAAAAGAAAACAAGTTTTTGGGTCGGAAAAAAATAATGTGGTTATTTGCTTCGCGAAAAAAATAATTTGTTAAAAGGAAAAGTATTAGAAACAAAAAATGTGAATTCTGAGCTTGTACACAAGAATATTGTTTTGTTTTTCTTCAAAATATTTTCAAAGCTACAGCTGCATTGTGGACATGTAAAAAAATGACGTACGACACTTTTTGATATCTCTTCCAGTTCCGTCTGCAGCTCCAGTTCCAGCATTGTTCAGTTCTGTTCAGGCAGCAAACCAAAAAATCGATCCAAATTAATGAACTTGCCACTTGTTTCCGGCCGATAGCGTATTCGATAGAAACATATGAACAGAATCAATTTTTTGGGAAAGAAAACACACTTCTGTATAATTTATTAATTAAAACAGCAGTTCGATTGCCATTTAAAAACTATAGCTCCTATTCGACGCTTGAACTCTTGGTTATGTGTTGTCGACTCTTGAACTCCTGTTTATGTTTTATAGGATTGTGAAGACTAAAAATGACGTTAAGTGTTTTACTTTCATAATGATATACTTTTAAGCGTTAAATTGATCTAGATACAGGATTTAAGAACTTTGGCATTTGAAAAGTGCTATAACCTCTTACATTAAAATTACTATTAGACGGATATGAATATTAAAATAAGATATTCATTCTAAAGCGTAGCTATGGGCTGAAAAAAAGAGTCTTGTGAGAGTTCTTTTTCAGATTTAAGGAGTTAAGCTCTGGAGGGTTTGTTAGTTGCCTGAATTTAATTCTTTATATACTTATTAATAATAAACACTGAATGAAAAAAAAAATGTTTGTTCATTTTTTTTTATAAAATAAGGCATACCTACTAATTATGTTAAGTACATATTTTCCGTTTTTAAGGGCATTATTTTAAGCGCATATTTTTAAGCCTAGCCCTACATTCATAAAATCTTAAGAAAATTAAATATGTACTAGCATCATCATTGGTTCTTTCACCACATATATTTTTATGGATTCTTTTGATTCTTATTTCTTATGGCAGTGTACCTTTATGATTTGGTGATATTTTACTTATTTGACGGAAAATTTGAGGGAAGATGAGAATAGCAAAAACTGCCAATTAGTCCAAGTTTATATGCAAAAGAGACAGATGTTCTTTGGCGATCCGCCACCTTAAAACACGTTTAAAATAAGGATTAAGGATTAAGGAGCCGAAAAAAAGCCAGAAATAGAGATGGAAAAAAGAAGTGGCGCAATGATGGATCATGGATGGTACAATAAACTTTTGTTAAGACATTAGCGATAAGTATACATGGATTGCAAAGTATACACGTTTAAAACGTATTGTACGAACGATTTCGTAGCTCGCATAGTTTTTTTTTGCTATCATGGAAACTGGAATTTTCGATTTTTTTTTGTAGATTTTTTTTTCAATTTTAAAACCAATCTAAATCTAATCTAAAAATCTAAAGTAGGGACGTCAAGACTCGTCCTCTGGTGTAGTTAATTTGAAAGATGACACGAAACTGTTTTGTTTACTTATTTTAATACCTACTTAGATTAAATAGGTGACATGATATGGTATGGTTTTTAAGGCAGCAAGATATTGCAATATGTCTTCGGATACAAATCCCGGTAATAAACAAGACGCATATTGATTTGGTTGGACTTTCGTACAAATTCTAGTATTTTAGGAGTATAGTATTTTCTAGTATTTTTAAAAAGATTGAGCAACAGGATTCCTTTACATTATGTCATTTGAAAAAAGCATATGATTTTATCTGTTTGTAAGACTTCGATCACAGAGGCTCTGGAATGTTTGTTTGATTTAAGAATTCAATATCTATGAAACATCATTTGGTCAATCATTACTATTAGGTATATAAAGACGAAACAAATATTTTGTTTGTCCGCGTTTTTCTCAGAAAGTATTCAACCGATTTACTTGAAACAAATTTTATAATTTTTCTTATGCTTTGAAGCATGTAAATAGATATTTTTTATTTGTTAAGTATATTTTTTGAATTAGGTTATTAACTTTTAAACTTTTTTTGTCGAAGTTGACCAACATATTCAATTATGCTTTTAAAACTGCTTTATATTTTTGTTTGTTTTTTCCTTTGTTACATATGTACATACCTACATATTTTAAGTATGGGCACCACTGCCGTGCGCAGTGTGTTTATTTTTTGCTTCTTCTGCAGTGAACCGAAGTGTTACATAAATGTACATATTTTGAGAGAAAAATGGGCAGGGCATTAGTAGAAAGCAGTATAAAAAAAGGTTTACTGAAAGCTGATAAAGGTTATGAAAATGAAACATTACTGATTTAAACAGAGTGGAGTAAGGAATAAAATACAGTGCAAGCTCCCTTAGCCGGACAATGACGGTCGCAACACTGTTTTTCATCTAAGGGAGTTTCCGTCCAAGGGAAAAAATAAAAAATAGTTATAAAAGGAAATGTATAGTTGGCATCATGAAACTGTTTCAGTGAGAGAAAATAAAATTCTGTTTATTTGGTTACGGAAAGCATATGAAAGTATGTATAAAAAATTTTTGTTAATAATGTAGTAGAAATTGCGGTTAGTCTCATGAAGCATTTGATATTCTTTTACCTACTTATATTAATAAGTATATTTAAAGCTTCCGAATCAACGCGAGCACGGGTCGGCTAGTCTTCTGTATTTACCTCACACTTTTAGCCTTAAATTTTCCTTCAATGGATATCAAGTAAAGTGAGATGCATTTTTGTTTAAATAAAGAGATGTATTTTGCAAAATATCAGTTTCCTGTGGCTAAGATTTTTAAAAATGTTTGAACATTTTAATGTAATAACGATAAGGTATACCAATTTAAGAATTCATGATTTATCAAGCTCTCTTATAACACCCAAAGCTTTCAATTCAACTCTTGTCAGGCGATAAACTTTTACCAAAATTAAAGATGATAGTTTCCTGTTTAAATTAAACAACAAAAACATAAACTTTTCTCTGACATCAAGCGTGCGCTACTAACCTCATTCCATTTATGATGACCATAAAACTTTAATTTCATAGTCACTCCCTTTTTTTCGTGCTTATCAAGCTAAGATATCAAACTTTAAAAAAAATATAGTTATGGTACAACAGACTTTCAGCAAAAACAGAACTAAAAATCTAAAAGAGTAACTTTCAAAATGAGAGAAAAACTTGTACCTACAGATAAATGTACAAACGACTTTAACAAGAACTACATGACCACAAAGTACGTCACGCGAAAAAGACGAACAAATATGCATTATAAGATATATTTCCTTTTTTATAATTTTTTGTTTTATTTTTGTCTGAAAATGTATTTTTCTTACCTTAAGGGAGATATGAATGTCAATACTTTGAACTAACTTTTTTTATTTTGTTTATCCGTATTTTCACTTACTGATGCGCATCCTTTTTTTTTAACCCGTTACTATAGTATTAAATTAAAAACGAAACTTTGTAGAATTATCATTTGCTTTTATCTAGAAACGATACGAGAAAAAAAAAACAACTAATTTTAAGGATAATCAATTTTTTTTTCATAAAGAAAGAAGAAGGAAGTGTAAAGTTTATCACTCTCATTAGAAATTAATTTATTTTTAGTAATTTTTTTTTCCTTGTCGATTTTTTTTTTTTTTTTTTTTTTTGATTTTACATCTTAAATATGACCTATACATATCGTCCCTCATCTCACGAACTGACTTAACTGCTTTTTTTCCATCTTAAAAAAAAACCCATATTTTAGCTTGAGTTCTACTTTAAACCCTTTAATCGATAAATCAATTAAAAACTAGAAATCCTGAAGTTTACGAGACAATAAAAAAATAAACTTTTAGCAAGATAGAACACCTTTAAAAAGCGGGTTTTTGTCAAATGCTAAAAAAAAACGCCCTTTCGATAGGGGACGATATACATATAACATAAGACAGCAATATAAATTTTCTTTTTTTGAAATCATGAAGCTAGTTGCTTGGGCGCTTGAGATACGATCCCCAAGTTAATGCGGAGCGTACTACCGTGCGGTTCGCCTAGATCTCCCATTCCACCCACTCTCCCTGACTCAATATATTTATTTACCTACTACCAACATGTACGTTGGTATATTACCTACGTTTTGATTCCCCTTAAAGATCAGATGATTAGATCTGAGTAGAGTTAGGAGTAGGTATGTCTACACACATATTATAATCAATGCAGAGTGCGATGAATACGGAAACCAAAAATATGCCATACATTTTCAAAGAATATAAGCCAGTCGCCAGAGGTAAAAAAGTTTTTCCATAATGCTAAAATAATATGATCAAATTTTATGATTGGAATTGGTAGGTGGGTTGTTTCTAAAGCTACGAGCAGACGGCATATAAAAGCCGCAAATGTTTGCGACTGTGACGTCATTTTTACGTCATCATTTGCTACTTTTGGCCGCACATCGTCTGAACACCCATTTGGGACAGTCCCCACATGCTCGCGAGCAATTTGCGGAGCATGTGCGACACCTAGATCGCACATTAGTTTGCGACTTTTTTGCATACCGTGTGAACACCCTCGCATATTATTTGTGACAGTTTGCGAAAATGTGCGACCATTTGCGATAGTCCCAGGCGTTTGCGTTGGCCTGAAAAAATAACATTGCATATCTGACGCATTTGCAAGCATTTATGTGAAATTTTAAATGCCGGGCGACAGTAGTAGGTGTTTTGTTTTGATTTCAAAAAGAAAATAAAAATAATAATAAAAAAAAAAAAATACACCGTGATGGTACATTTACACAAAATGAGTGATAGTGAGCCTGAGGGAACAACATCCACTGATCACGTACATATAGAACCCTCACAACCAAAGCCAAGCCGCAAGAGAAAATTTGTATCGGGAACGAGAAGAGTGCATCAAGGCTGGACGCGCGATCAGATTATTTTATTCATGTCGATTATGGAATCCGCATTAGTCGATCCGCAGTGATTCGCAGTATTATGTTGTCTTTTTTCACGGCAAATAGATGAAGAGAAAAGAGAGCAATACATTGCGGATGAGGTTTTACGGATTCCATAATCGATATGATTAATTGGTGCGGTGGAGAAGCGTCCCAGACTCTGGGATGCTGGTGCTTCAGACTACAAACTGTTCAAAATTGATGGTTGGCGTGAGGGCCTTGGCTTTGAAATAAGCATTAACGAAGCGAAATCCAAGTGGGACTGTTTGAGAGTGACTCTTTTAAGTCCAATTTAACAAAGATGCACACGAAGAAGTCTGGGCAGGGCACAGAACCACGTACAGTGTCATGGCAATTCTTTACCCAGATTATTTTTTTGGAGACCAACGTACTGCAGCGCTCCACTTCATCAGTTTCTTCAATGGTAATTTTTTAAACCACTGACAGCGACAAGGCAATATGCAAACCAAAGAAAATATGTGTTCGCAAACCTGCATATGATTGGAATTGGGTCATATGCGGATTTTGTAGCACACCGTCTGAACACCCCGCATATAGACCAAAACATTTGCGATCATATTTGCGGACATATGATGTGCAAGCACCTATATCGCAAATGCATTTGCAACTTTTGGGACAGTTTTTGCACATCGTGTGAACACCCTATGTGTAAGTGTGCGGACACTGCTATGGAAACAGAATTTGCGACATATTTACGACTTTTTACGTGACATCAGAGTCGCAAACGTTTGCGGCTTTTTATATGCCGTCTGCTCTTAGCTTAAGTATACTACAAAAATGGCGGGACTGTAAGTGTTGTGCGTCAGCCGTCATTTTGAAAAACGCGTATTAGTGAATATCTCGAGAACGGCTTATGGTACACAAAATTTCTTAGTGCCTTTTTTTAAGGGAAATTGAATTATCTTTCTTTATTTATAGAACATTTTTTTATCGGAGTTATACTTTCAGAGTTAGGGCACCTTAAAGTATGCAATTTTAAGTTTTTCTCTAAAACAAAATCTAGTACAGAGTTGCAGAGCATAAAATTTTCTACAAGTTTGGTATATAATTATTTATTCTACAAGCTAGATCTTGACTGATTGGGCCGATTTGCTTCAATTTTGGTACAGAGCATTTTTATGTGAATCCCTAGAGGAGAAATTCGAACATATTCAGCTAATCTAGAACGGGTAGCTGCCATACAAATATGTATTTGAGTTTTATCAAATTTAATTTAAACAATAAAAAGAAAAAACTTAAACTCCATTGCAAATTAACTAAAAAAATAACTTATTCTTAAAGGAACATAACAATTAACTTTAAATCTTAAAAGTTGCTTTATTATCATTTTTTGTTTCAAAACAAGTCTACTAACAAGTACTATTAATTTTTAATCGCTACGATTAAATTAAATACAAAAATGACAGGCGGTTTGCCATCAACATAAAAATGACGATGTTAGCTGCAAACCGCCTTTTTTCATACCACACATATATTTTGATATTTTTGACATTCTGCGAATTTTCGATGGACAATACGCACAATATCTCCTCTTTTTGTAACAGGCTCTTCTTCATTTGCCTGAACACTATTACCACTAGTATTAGGTAGCAACTCCGAAATATTTTGGCGAACAGCTCTCTTCAAAGTTGGAGCTTCTAGCCTTTTTTCCATATGAAGAGAAGTGAGTTCTGTACAGTTTTCTCATAAAATTTTTGCGGCTTAGGTTTTTCATTCTTTGACTGCATATTGTGACAGTAAATCACATATGAATTTATGAAAGCTATGTTAAACATGCAATATAGTATATTATTACAGTGCGGTTCATATTCATAACCCACTTTAAAGATCGTGAATTTTTTGTTGCCTATACACGATTTAAAAAAAATTATAGGGAATAAAAGTAATGGTCATGGCAGTTAATTAAAACAACAAATTAATTTCCAAAACGTTAGTGTATTTTTATTTCTTAGTAATACAAAAATAACGAAATGCAAGTGTTTCAAATTTATAACCCATGGTTTCAAAAGTTAATAAAAGTATATGATAAATCGAAACTAATAATTGATATGGGAACCTTTGGTAAGAATCAAGCCAAAACTCTTTTTTTCATGGATTTTATCAAGTTATCCAAAAGGCTCGATTTTAAGCCATTCTGCTTATATTCTCCTGACAAGAACTTCCCAAAGATGTTCAATAGGGTTTACTTCACTAAATCAATAGAATTTGTTAGCAACCAATAAATTGTTTCTCTACTGGTATATGGATTCTGGCTTTGTCCTGCTAAAAAATCCAAGTTTTCTCATGGTGACCTTCCAAAAAAGGTACCAAATTGCATCGGAGAACTTGAACTAAATCTCTGCTGTTCGTTTTCGATGAAGTGAATTGAATTTCCAGTAACCCCCTCGATGAAAAAGCGCCCACATCATCACCAAGCCGCCAGCAAAATTTCGCTTATGGAAATATTGCGGTTCCTTCCTTCCTTCCATTATTTGTATTCCTTATAATTTTTTTTTAAATCGTGTAGAGGCAACAAAAAAATTCACGATCTTTAAAGTGGGTTATAAAAAAGAACCACACTGTATTATTAAGCTTAATGCAAGCAATTACTTAAAAACTAGAAAACAATTGAATTCTTAAGACTTACTTAAAACTAAAGGGACAGTAAGAAGAAAATATTTCTTAAATAAATTTTGACTAGAACTATAACGTTATATCTTAAATCTAACAATTAAATACATAAATCTGAAAATAAATCTTAAATTTATAGATAACATCAGGATCAGGAGAAGAGCATAAGCTCTTGGAGGGCATGTTTCAGTTTACTCAAATTAAGTTCGAATATGTTACAATTATTGACTTTACCCAACATTCTTGTTAGGGGTTCATTTGTCCGTAGTCGGTACGATGGTGTTGAAGTCGAAAGAAGGTTACAGATCGAACACGGTGCGGGTTAGTATTAAGATTGATCTTTGATAGGGGACTTGATGGAAAGTCTATGTTACTAGTTAATAACTGATGAGCAAATAGAATATCAGAAATGTTACGGCGTGTATGTAATGTTTGTAGGTTAAAATATAGGTTCGAGTATCTGTTGGATAGTGCAGTGGTGTTGTAAAAATATGCGCAGTGGTTTATGTATTTACTAGATTTTAGGTAAAGTAATGGTTAGGTTTACTTTCAATCAGAAAAGATGACAGATCAGACCAAAAGGTAGGAAGGTATATAGCAGCAACGGGTACTGGAAGTTGAAAGCTTGTCCAAATATATCCACCATCCAAAGGTTAAGGCAAGATGCAGTGCATGGAGTTGGCGTACAAAAGAAATTGTAATGTTTTTTATTTTTTATTTTATGTAATATCAATGTTTTTGCTTCATGTGTGCAGAACATATACAATAACAAAAAATTGCACTCACCGAGAGAGACGAGGCGAAACGTATAGAAGTATCGACAATGCGGAAGCGAGAACAATTAATGTTGAAAGTCTTGGTTGACCAAAGCAGTCTAAGGCGAGCAATACTGTGGTTTAGCTTCAAATGGGAAGGAGACAGCATACTTAAAGGCGCTTATAAAAATGCTGATGCTCCAAATGCATTTGATAAACAAACAGCACATCTCGACCTATGACGTCAGTGGTCAGCAGTAGCATAGTGCGTAGTGCACACAGCTTCGAAGACTGAGCAAATCTGATGCGCGGGTTCAAATACCGCATGATGTGTAGAATACAGTCGGCGCGGCACAATTATTTTATTGATTTTTTACGAACAGCTGATCTTTTGTTGTGGAGTAAAACGTAATAGATTTCCCATTTTTGATCCTTTATTTGACATAAGCGCTTTTTAACTATAATAAGTAGGAAAATGTTTTATGAATAGGAATTTATGCAACGTTGCAAAGAGGATACATAAAACCTTATGCAGTGCATAACTATTTAACTGTTTAGTGCAATCTAATGTACAGTCACAGGTAGGATTATAAAATTTTAAATGAGTTATGTACTTCGTAATAATACTAAAAAAAATCTTACCAGACTTGGGCCTAGTGTCCCCAACTTTCTGCAAAACTAAAAGAGAAAGCAGTTTTTCAAAAAAATAAAAAAAAAGAGTTAAAAAAATTAATAAAATCCTTTTTGGCGTAAATAATTTAAAAAGGTTAGAAAATATATAAACTAATTTTATTAATTCCTTTATGTTTTATAATTGGATCGCTCTATGTTACTCTTCTAGTTTTATTGTGAGTTTTAACTAATCAGAAGCACCATACTGAAAAATAATAAAAAATCACTAGAGCCATTAAAATAAAATGCACGACTGGGTCGCACGAACTTGCTCTTGTAGTAAAAGTTTCTTCGAATTTTAAATATTGAGTGTAATATAAAACATATGATTATTAATTATAAATGTATTTATCCATTTAAAAAATTGAAATTTCAATATAGAAAAAAAGCATGAAACATGTTTTTTTAAATTGAAAAAAAAAAAAAAAAAACACAAACACATATATGCCAGTAAGACCTAGGGTCTTATAAATTAGGCAATCTTAGAAGGAATAAAAAGATAGGATAGATTTTTGTTGGCACAGTGGATTGAGAAATAAGGTTTTGATTATCTCATTAAATCCCAGGGGTGGCGTTCAGTTGAGGGAATATAGAAAAGAATGCTGCCTAGGCTGGGGCTCGAACCCACACATCCAGGTTAGCAGTCGAGCACTACTTCCACTGCGCCGGGGCCACCGCCCCAATAAAAAACAAATAAAATAAATAATTAAAATGTTTTAATATCAAAAAACAAAAAAGAACGCTATCTCTATTCTCTAAAAATCCGAATTTCTGCAGAAAAAATTTTAAAAATCGTTTGAGCGGTTTTCTTAAAAAATAATTTTTTATATATAAAATTTCTTGAAATTAAAAAAAAAAATCGGTATGCCATTTTTAAGAATATAATAATATACAACTGAGGCCAAAGTTTCAAAAAATTCATGAACCCGTTTTCAAAAAAATGATTTTTCAATCAAAAAATTTGAACTTTTTTTTTTAAATCCAAAAAATATTGTTTTGAAAGTATTTGTAAGCACTATTATTCACACTTGATAGGACCTCTTAAGCAGTACTACCACTTTACTTCAATTAAATTTTAAATTTTCTTCCTACTTCGCATACCATCACCAAAATATTGAAATCTACTTCATTTTACAAATCTCTGTTTCAAACTACTTTAGTTTTACGAAAAAAGGCTACTTCTTTTTTCTATTTCATTCTGGTTATTCAAAAGTAAAGAGTAAAAATGTCAATCATCAATAATGATGATAACAAAATGCGCGTTACAGTTACAGGATTTGAAGTTCACGGAAGGAGCTGAATATCCGCAAATTTGCATATTTTTATCTCGCCCCAGACATATTTATATTTTGGAAGTGATTTCTATCGAATATGGAATTTTTTTTCACTTCATTCAATCCAAAGTTTGCATATTCGATAGGAATGAAATACTCGATGAGAATCAAAACTCACTATATCCAAACAAAAACGTTTCGTGCAAATCTTAAATAATTCACCAGGACTAAATGAGAGTACTAAGAAAAGATTTTATTTTTTCTAATTATAGATTTTTAAATCTTAATGTTATGATAAGGAAAAATGTATTTGAGATGAGTTTAAAATTAATTTATTAATTTTGGATATAAAGAGTTTTGTTACAAATGCTTGGATATGATCAGTTTTGAGAACAATTTAAACATAAAATATATATTAAAATGGGTATATCTGAAACTTATGAGTACTTTTTGTGCGTTTGAACTTTAAAAATATTATTTTTATGAGTTCCTGGGCATCAAGAAAAATTTTTTGGCAAATATTCAAAGAAAAATCCTTTAGACTTAACAATTGTCTCTTACAGATATCTTGAATAGTTAATTTCCATGAGTTTTCAACTCTTCAAACAATCTTGGAGTTTGACCTAAAGGCCTAAAGGGGAGGAACCTATTGTACGAAGAGTTCTTAGTAAAGTATTTGTAAGAGCTCATTAAGGTAATTTTTTTAATGATCTTTAAGGATGCTTTCAAGTAGTTTTGAAGATGTGTGTACTTGGAGGGAGAAAAAATATAAAGAATTTCTTTCTCTTTTGCACAAATACAAATCTAATATATATTTTAAATGAAATAGAAGAACTTAAAATAAAAAGTGAAGACATGACAAATTAATGTTTTGCATCTACTGTTAGATTTACGTTTTGTTTTATAAGGAACTTAAAACACAATTTATTAGCTTAAATGGTGTGAGTTTTGTTATGCAATCAAAGATTTACTTTGAAATCGCATATTCTACCCCACTTAAAATTAACGCGCCTTAAAATTGAAAATGATTAGGAGATAAATATTTAAAAAAAAGAAAATAATTCTCATACAACAAAAAAAAGATAAAAAAAATATATTTCTACCAAACAATTACTGTAGAGGTACCTATACAAATAAAACTTAATGCATTTATGTTGAAAACAACTCTTTTGAACTATAATCTACATACATATGTAGATATTCAATAAATATCCTTCGCGCAATTAAATACCTACGATAAATATGGCCGAAGTAATTATTTGTTAGGCATTACAAATATTCATACCTACAGGGTGCCCTATTTTCTGCAGTTTACCAAATGTTTTTTTATTTTTATGCGGGCGACTAATAAACAATAAAACCTTTAGGTTGAAAAATTGTGATATTTTGACAGTTTATTTATTTTATATATATGCTTTGAAGATTTTTGTGGCGTTTTGATGACAGTTCAAAAAAAAAAAAAATTTGATTTTTCGGCAAATTCACACCTATTTTTATTGACACCTTTACAATAATGGACCGTCATCAGTTTCACAGCTACCTTTAAACGGAAATAGACTAAAAAAATCATCAACCTGAAATCGGTAACCATTTGTCATGAAAAAATCAAACTTGAGGTCGGAAGTTGATTTTACAAATGGAATAAAATAAATCAATTTTTAAAAAACAAATTTCACTGTCTAAACTATTTGTTTTATAATCGCTCGCAGAAGGTATATGTGAGAAAGGTGAGAAAACTACATTTTTTTTTATACTACTACTTTTTTATAATTAACTTTAATTACAATATACCTATACACGTTTAACATGATCACCCTGTACAAAAATATGTGTATTTTATATAGATACACTGCGCATTTGCAATACAGCTTAAAGAGGTTCTTAAGAAGTCGTCAAAACATTTATTTTTTATATTCAATTTTCCAAAGAGTTAGATACCTCTTAACGAGTTCATGGTAAGATATATACAAAACTTCAAACAACATATTGCAAACAATTATGTTCGTTCCGTACTATGTCCTGCAAACTTATCAGAAATTTTGTTTGTCTTATTTCTGAATTCTTTTTCAACTTCTATTTTTCAAACAATTTTATAGAAATTTTTTGCAATTATTATGTTTTTCACATAACGTCAAACGAAACAAAAATTTTTGTTCCTAACCATAGATACAATAAATACTACTTGAAGATAAAACAATAAGCTTTTATAGAGACGTTTTAACAAAAACATCCGCAAAATATCTTCAAGATATATTTAAAAGAGTACAAAGAGAGAGAAAGAGAATTAAAAAGGTTTTAACGAGAGTCTACATAGAGTCAATATTAAAATATTGGTAATGAAGAAATTTAAGATGTTTACCTAAAAGAAGTTTTTTTAATAGTTAAGAAAAACAACACTTTTATAGAGCAAAGTAACATCTCATAAAGTGGAATTATATTAAGAAAATTGAACTAACACTTTTTTAAGAGCTGATAAATTAGTTGGCAGTACTCTGCAGGAGTTTATGAGTTGTTTTGAGGCAGATTTGGAAAAAAATGCAGAAAACCCACATTTTAATTTATTCATCCTCGATTCGGTATGAAATTAGTGTAACTATTTTGATTCTCATCTACTCACTCCCAAAATCCAATCGAAAACGATATACTAAGTATATAATGAATTTTTTGATAATGAGTGGACCGAATATGTCAATTGTAGATTTCATTCATGAACTCTAATTTAAAAAATATAAGCTAGATTCTACAGTCGGTTGAAAATTGCAGAAAAAAATATTAAAATATTTTTTAAGAACGAAAAATATTTAAGCATAAAAATAACGATTTTCAAATGTTTCACTGGGTGCAGTGACCTCGGATTTTCATATTCGAAACCCTAAAGAAGATTTTTGAGCAAAATTTAAAATGAACTGGCTTTTCCATTAGACGATTTCATATTGATTTAATCTCTGGCTATTGAATATGTAAATATGAAGTCTGAAAGAATTTCAGTATTTGGTTTTGATTTTTTCGTTTAATTAAATTTACATAATTTATATAAAAAAAAGTTCATTTTAAAATCTACTTCCATTTCTCTCAATCTAATTCCCTTTTTTCTTCAAATCTATTTCGACTTTTTTTAGGAAGCTGTAACGCTGCTCTTAAGTAAAAATTTTGATCAAAATCGGTTAAGCTACTACTACACACAAAAAATTAAAAAAAAATCGTTAGAGCCCTTTTGAGATAAATAACTTTTTTTAAAAAATGGTCCTATGGCAAGTACCGTTTTTTTTTTAGCTAAAAAAAAATCTCGATTTTCCCTCTAGGGAATCATCCAAAAATCTTATGCTCCAAGTTTGAAAAAAATCGCTTCAGTGGTTTAGGCTGTAGGTCGAGGTACAGCCAGACATACAGACACACAGGGCCTTACTAATAATCAATCACTAATGTCGACTATTAGCAAGATGTAAGGCTAAAAAAAAGTGTAAGGCTTAAATAAAATCCTACCAATAAACAATTTAATTTCTGGTTTAAAAAAATCCTCACATTTTCCCTGAATCTACTACAATTTCCATCAAAGTTGCTGTCAAATGAAAAACCGCAAAGTGAACTGTCAAAATGTTTTCAATACATTCAAAGTGGAGTATTGCCGTATTCTTTTTTAATAGTAACTATTTCAGTACTTAAAGTAATTTGTCTATTTAAAGTGTTTGAACAATTTCTATTTTATTTTATTTTTATTACGTCGCATTTAGTATTCTTTTTCTAACCTTCATTATTTTATCACATTCGCAACATATCGGTAAGAAAATACTATACAAAATTGATTTTCGGTTCTTTTTTTCAATGCAGTATTTTTCTTCTGATCGATTGGAAAGGTGAACGAAAAATTGTTTACCCACTCATTAAAAAATCTCCGTGAGAAATTCAGCTGTCAGACATCAGTTCTTTTAGAAGTGTGTGTTTTAGCTTATTTTTTATCTTTGAAAGAGACGTTTAAAGTAGTTTTGGCTGTTAGTTTTGCAGTTAAAAAATACCAACAAAAACGAAAGAAATAACTATCTGCTTCCGTTTCAACAAAATAATAAAATCATGTGCAAATTGGTTCACCTCAATGGTGTCAAAAATTAATCTTCGGATAAAATTTAACGCGATTTTTATCCAATTCATACACGGCCTAAAATATTCATACCCAATCAAAATCAAAATATTTTTTTAAGTTATTTTTTGTCACAACCCTAAAGAAATTAAATAAACAATATTTTTCTAAAAAGACATCGTTTATTCCCCCCGCCCCCACACCCAAGATGTCGATTTTTTTTATCCAATTGTTCTCTTAAGACGTGCAGTATGAGTGTAGGTACATATAGTATGAGAGTAGGTACATATATTTAGGTACTTAATACATTACTTTATGTACCATGAAAAAGCAGAACAGGCAACACTCGCATTGAAACGCCATTTCGATGTGTTTAATGTACAGCTTAAACATGGATTTCCATATATTAAATTTTAACGTCTTGCTAGTGACTAACCTGGAGACTGAATTCGTTATTGGTATGTGACTTTTATGAAAGCTGGAGATTTTAATTAAACTATTAACTAAATTTGATTATTAGTAAGGCCCACAGACATACAGACATACAGGCATACAGACAGACATACAGACATACAGACATACACACAGCCAGACATACAGACATACAGACATACACACAGACAGACAGACGGAGAAACGATGATCACTTTAGTCATTACCATGTATCAATTTTAATCAAAATCGTAACTCTCGTTTTTAAGAAAATTTGAATACACCGAAACTGCTGTACCTTACTTTTCTAGATAAGCTAAAACCAAAACTGGAATTTCTGTCCAGAAAATTGAAGCAAATCGGCCCACCCGTTTTGGCTCTAACTCAAATTACATAATACAAAATTCAAAACTTTTCTTTGCATCCATCACTATCAAAATTACATTTGAAATCTTCCCATTTTTGGAAACAAAAATAAGTTTTTTTGTATCTCTGCTTCTAACATTTTTACTTGTCTTAACTTTTGAAAGTAATTTTTCTCTTAATTTTGTCTCTATTTCTTCGTTTCGCTAAATAATATTCACTAACAAAATAACTATTTCGGAAAATGCGAATGAAGTAGGAATGCCTAAAATAAAGTATTAAATGACAGAAATAATGACATTTTGTTACATAAAAGTAGCATTATTTATAATTAAATAAAATCTCTCAGATCTCTGAAAAGGGGTACATTTTTAAGCAAATAAGGACGGGAGGACAAATAAATCAAAAGAAGAACTGTCGTCCTAAATGGAGGATCGTTGGGAACCCCTTCTTTAAGCCGCACATTGTCGAAGGTAATTTTTTATAAGTGAGTATTTAAACAAAACTTGAATATTGGATGTGGAGGCCCCCGGATCGGAGGTCCGGGTATATTTTTTTTTGTATTTACTACACAAGTAACAAATTGAAGTTAATTAGACGTTTACTACAATTTACTACGCGTAGTTAATGATGAAAGAAAATGTAGTGTAGTTGATTCGGCCAACCCTGACGCTTCTCCTTTGATTTGAAGTATTTTTCTCGTTTGTTGAGTAAATCTTCTCAGAGACGATTAATAAAACACATTTCATATTTGAATTAAATAGTTTTGGCTTTGATTCACATGCAATTTTTAAAAATGCTAGCTTCTTAAAATGTAATACGTCGCTATTAAAATCTAAGTCGCAGTTTTTCCCTGAGTGTTCCCACCTCCAGTTTGCACACTAGAAAATTTTTCTTGAGCAGTGTTTCCGCGTTGTAATTTCCATACAGTCTTTTAAGAGAATCGCTACTCATATGCCAGGGAGCCTGGATTGGCTTTTGAAATTTTGCTCCATACGGTGCCAAGCACTTTTTTTTCGTTAAATGAAAAGTTTGGATATCTTTTCTTATTTTTTTCTGACATATTATTCGATCAAACAAAAACAAATTTAACAACGGAATAACACGATAAAAAGCCGCCAATTTCAAAACATTTCAATTTTAAATTTTCTCAACGAATTTTATATTTTGACATTCGCGTAGATCGAAGTGAACTTAGATGTATTTTAAATTTGCTCCTTTACTAAATTCAGCATAAATTTGTATGTGCAAAGTGCAACATAAATTAATTTATGTATCACTTATAAGATATTTGGAACTTAGCTATTAACAAAATTTATGTTTCGTATCAGCAAACGGGCCTTAGTACCTAAAATTATACCTACAAGGGCAAGCAAAGTGTTCAATAAGCGACTTTGAATGAAATTGATAAAGTTTTTTCTGTTGGAGTAACATTTGATCGGGCCTTAAACCACATTGATGGGGCCGATAAGATCGCTGACAAGGATTTATTTGTTCAAACAGTATAGATGACAGAGTCTTTTTATGCGACAATGTTGAGGAGGATTATTCCTGTGTAGTTGTAATTCTATAATATCGACAAGTTTTTCGAACAGCGATTTGAAACTTACCGCCATATAAACAATTTGATTTATACAAAGATTCCTTTTTAATTATATATGAATGAAAGTAGTTGGTCCGAGGGCAATCTTCTATACATTGGTCACTGTCCTTCATTAGTTTAAAATATATAAAAAAAAATTACAAGCATAATCTAAAGACAGAAAGCCTATAAGTAGGTCCCTTTATCAAACTATTCAAACCCAATGTTAGAAGTGGATGTTTCTTAAAAGAACCAATTTTTTTTTTTTTTTCAAAACATTTCCGTTTACGTTTTTAACTTATTTTTTTTAACTTTGTATGAGGAAATCGAAGTTTGAAGACAAAAGAGTTGGAGTTAGAGCTAAATAAAATGCACGACTGGGTCTCACGAACTAGCTCTTGTAGTAAAAGTTTCTTCGAATTTTAAATATTGCGTGTAATATAAAACAAATATTTAATAATTGTATGTATAAGTATTTATCCATTTAATAAATTCAAGAACGGAAATTTGAATATGGAAAAAAAGCATGAAATACGTTTTTAAATTGATAAAATAAGTACTTAAAATGTTTTAATCTCAGAATGAAGAAAGCCATCTAAATTCTTGAAAAATGTGAATTTTTTCAGAAAAAAAAATTTAAAGTCGTTGTAGCGGTTTTTTTTTAAAATAATTTTTTATATATAAAATTTCTTGTAAATTTTTAGAAAAAAAAAATTGGTATGCCATTTTAAAGAAAATAATAATATACAGTTGAAACCGAATTTTCAAAAATATTCATCAGCCCGTTTTCAAAAAAATAATAAAAAAAAATTGAACTTTTTTTTTTTTAAATCAAAAATAAATTTTTTGCAAATATTTGTATGCAGTTTTATTCGCACTTGATAGGAGCTCTTAAGTAAAAACTTTGATCAAAATCGGTTAAGCGGCTAACGAGAAAATCGAAAATAAAAAAAAAAAAAAACGGTTCTATGACAGGTACCGTTAAATAAAGGTTTTTTGTAAAATAACTTTTTTAAAACGATTGTATGGCAAGTACCGTTATTTTTTGAGCTAAAAAAATTTCCCCTCTAGGGAATCACCAAAAAATCTTATGCTCCAAGTTTGAAGAAAATTGCGCTTCAGGGGCTTAGGCTGTAGGCCGAGGTACAGACACACATACACACAGAGAGACAGATAGAATTGATTGCGGGACCCACTTTTTCGTGTTCTCTCCCTATCATCGTCATGTCAAGTTTGATTGTTATCTCGAGTTCGATTTTTTCACGAATCCAAACTTGCCCTAGAGTACCTATCGCAAGTAAAAATTGATTAGTTACATACATACAAATCATAGTCGTACCCAAAATGGGATAGATAGGTAGGGAAGAAGCCAACTAGAGTTAGGACAACTAAAAAATTTCGTCATATGAGAGGACCAAAATTCAGAACAATTCTCCAATTCTACTAACCAATAGAACATAATCTGCCCCCCCCCCCCCCCCCCCCCCCATGCACACCGATTGTTCAGCAATAGCTAATTGTTCTGAGAACGAACAATCTTTTGTTGTTCGTTCGTAATAACCATAAGTTAATCCTTAAATTAAGACAGCTTCATGTACACAACATTATCTGACGCTGTTTTTTTACACACCGTATGCGATTGAAGCAAACCTAGCCCAATGTTCAAAATTTACCTAGTGTGTGATGTGTGTCCCATGACTTATACTTTTCAGTACTAAAATAAATATATTTATATTTTAAGTTTGTATACTTAAGTTTTTATACTAGTTTGAGTAGATAATTCTTGTTTTTTATTTAATCTTTAGGTTGTTTTTTATTCTATGTGTAGGTATACTGCCTGAGATTGTCCTGAAGACATAGACAACAAAGATACACTCTTTTAATATTTTATTTTATCCAAAAACATCCATAATGATGTCCTGGGGTCATCCTTTGACAATGTTTTGTTATTTTTGTACATTTGCATTTGTACTTAGTTTGTGTTCTTCATTTCATTGATGATTTTTTTTATTTGTTTCTCATTGCTTTTCACCCTGTGAAGTTTGGGCTGTTTTTAAGTTGGTTTTGTTAGCAACATTATGGTCAGTCTCATTCGAGATGACAGATAAAAAAATCGATGTTTTTTTCATCACATTTCATATTATGTATGTAATTGTATTCCATATACTTTTCAACTCCCGTATTGTTCCTGGAACATTAAATAATCAATTAAATAATCAAATAGGTAAAAGTTCACCTGGTATGTATATGAATTTTGTAAGATCTTTGTTCTTGGTTTTTATATCCACCTACAAATTATAATATAGGTATTTTATATGATAATATTTGTATTAAAATACAAAATATGAATAAAGTTATTTCTTATCGTTAAATTATGTATTGCGTTAGCTATGATAAACTGCATCTGGATGGGCACGAGACAAATAACTCGTTTTTTTTTTATTTTGTATGAAATATTGCTCCTTTTTACAGCTTAAAGAAGTGTCATATTTTTCAAAATGAAAACAATTTTTACCTTTAATTATATATTATGCACACATGAAATATTTTCTCATATAATTTCTTTATTTTGTGTTACTTAACACGTTATTTTGTTTGCACAAAAATAAAAAAGTAATATGTATTTTGATAGAGAAAAATAACAACATTAATACACACATCTTTAAGCAGCTTTCTATATTAGGGAAAATTCACTTTAGTTTGAAAAGTTTACGTTCGGCGCGCAATGTCTTTTGAACTATTCGTTTACCGAAAATAATAAACATAACTCAGCTGAATATAAGAACTACTAATCTCCCTCCGATGCAAAGACAAGGTTACTGGGCTTTGAGGAAAAAAATTGAAATTTCATAGAAATTATGGAGGTATAGCTTAAAAAACTAAGGAAAATTTTCCATGTGTGAGAATCATTTTTGTTCCGAATTCCTTGGAAGAAATTATCTTTAAAGGGACACTGTTCCATATTTTATTTTAATAACTAATATTTTTATCTTAAAAAATTCCAAAAAAAGATCTCACAAGGTTTTCATTAAGATGTATAATAGTTTTGATTAAATCTGTTGATAATTTTTTGAAATACTAACCGCACAAAACTTAAATTTACATAGGAAATTGAAGAAAACAAAACTTTACCTTATTTATACATAAGAGTTTATAGAACAGCAATAATTATCCAAAAGACAATAATATGTAATACTGAACTGATGCTTTGAACTGATCGCTAACCTTCCACTATCAAAGAAAAATTATCAAAATGTATCTAAGCCTAAATACACAAACTTCTCATAAACACTGCTTAAATATGTGTGTAATTATTGTAATATACTGTACGAAACGAATTCTAAACAAAATTCAATTTAAGTTTTTGGTTTGGTCGTTTTGTTCATATTTTTATACTTACTTGTACATTTTGTATTGAATTCATTGTTCACTTTCATAACGAGTTCGGTGTAAACTAATCAATATTTATTTTTTTTTAAACTAAATAGGCACTGTGTGAGTGCTGACAAATTATTAACAACTATGTAATACTCATGAACAAAAAAAATTACCCCCAATAACATACTAAACTGTTTCTTTCTGTTGTTGACTGCACTATTTTTTGCACAAAATGAAGTGAAGTGAAGAAATAAAAAATAATATAAATTATTTCATAAACAATAGCTATTTATATTTAAAAAAAAATCCGAATATATTGAAAAATTTTGTATTAAATTTATTTATAACTTTCATTTAATTAAATTTATAAACTTATTTCATTGATTTAATTTTTAGATGATTTGATCAAATTTATAATTTTGCTTATATGCATATAAATAATTATTTTAGATAACCATAGTATTTTTTTTTAAATATGTCTATAATATAATAATGAAACTAAAGTGAATGTTTTATATATTCAATGTTTTGTTCACCAAAATGAAATTATATTCTTTACCAGAAAATCCTTGTACCTATAAAACATTAATTTAATTTAAAAAAATATATTTTGTGTGTTATTTTTTTTATATATAGTTACTTAAATTTATTTAGGAATTTCTTTTTATATTTAAATGATTTAAGTGAATAAAATATGATAATGATATACTCACAATTTAAAATTATAAGCTTTAAAGAAAAAATATAACATATAATGACTTGGGAATGTTCGTTTTATTTACATTTTTCTTTAGTTTGGCTGATATGTTAACGTAAAAAACAAACATACATTTTTGTATACAGATAAGCTGTTTCCAAAAGCGCTCGTATTTAATAATTGAACCATCCTCTGGTTTGTGTGTTTGTTTAAAAACAAAAACAATTTAAGTGTACTTTTTCCTTGTAAAAGCATCTAGCCCAATATGAATATTATCTATGTTTCTATTAAGTTATGATAATTTAAATTATTTTTTAACAATAAAAAAAATTATGGAAAAAATATATGTGTAAAAAAAAGAAGTACCTACATACATGAAATACATTTCAAGCAATGACTATTTTGCATAAGAGTTATGAGTTGCAATTTTATATCCATACATACCTATACATTTAGAATGAAATAGTAATTTGTTTTTTTTTTTTTTATTTCTTGATCGTTTTAACAACTGTTTTTAATTTTATGGTTTTAGTTATATTTGTTATATTTCCATTGTGTTTCTTGTGGTGAAAATTCGCCAATGGACGTTTTGTTTTATAATAATAAATAAACTACTTACATAAGTTCTTCTTTTCCAATTTTGCAGTAATAGATAGAAATTATAATTATATTTAAAAGAGAAATGCGATTATTGATATTTTATAAATGTATATACATATGTATATCTAAATACGTAAACATTTGATATGAAATTGTTTTGAGATATGCGCATAATGCATACCTATCTACATACCTACATAAATAAATAGAAGTTAAAAGCATCCTATTTTAAATTATAATTTGTTATATTTTTAATTAAGCATTAGATATCTATTTTCTACTGATCTTCACATACAAAACGTGTTAAACAAAGAAACATCTTAAACAAAAAATGTATTGTTTAACTATACAAACACCAGGCCATTCTTTTAAACATTTTTTGTGTAATTAAAACTTTGAAAATTGGTTCCCTAAACACTTTTGACTATGTACATTATGTACCTACAGACCTAAAGAGATTAATTGGTTTTACAAAAACACATTTACTAAAATTTAATGTTTTTTTAGTATATCAATAATATTTTAGGTTTTTCTTAAAATTAATTTTTAAAAGCATAGAAATGCCTGCGTGAATTCGTAATTAACTATATTATAATTAACTATATTATAAAGTAAAAAGTTATACACTCACTCACTCACTCATTCATTATTTTTACTAATCATTCTACAGCTTACTGTGTTATAGATATATATATATAGAAAATTTTTTTAAATTGCCTTATATATGTAGAGCTCCACTAAGAAGGGATTTTTTGAAATTCTAATTTTTAATGAGTAAACAGGGGTAAATGTGTGGTAAAGTCGGTTTTCTATTTTCTAAACGGGATGAGATAGGAATTTCATTCTTTTTGTTTTTGATAGATTTTTTAAAAATTAGATTGACATATTTTGGGAAAAAATTCTAAAAAAATTATTTTCGGAAATAAAGTTGTTTGAAACTCAAAAATGCAAAAATCGATGTTTGACAAAATAATTCTAATAAATCGGGAGATTGTTTGATTGATTTGAGAATTACGGCGATTGAAAGAAGATAAAAAAAAAGGTTATCCATGTATCAGGGATTTTTTTTGGGTGTGGTATTGTGGGCGTGGGGAATTTTTGAAAAGACGCAATTTTTTTGGCTCATTTTTTGACGGTTTTTATTTTTTATCTTTTTAATGGATGTATTTAAAAATTTGAAATTTATGGGTCTTATAGAACTTATAGATTTTGTTATTTTTGGAAAATTTCAAATTTCTAAAGTGCCGTTAAGCTGAGATATTTGAGTTTGAAAAAATGAGCAAATCGATTTTTTACGGTTTTTTTCGATTTTCTCTTTACACAGTAGCAGTAGGAAGTTGAAATTTTTATATGCTATAGAATTTATTGTTCCAAATTGAATTGCATTTAAATTTGATTTTTTTAATACCGTTAGACAGAAATAGCAGTAAATATTGACTTCTTGAATAAATTCGTTAATTACTTATCACTGAGTGCATCGATTATTTTGGTTTTTCTTTAAGTCTCATGTTCGTTTAAAGACAAAAATTTTGATACCTCATTTGAATCTGTACGACGTCTAGAAGCTGCACAATCTTAATTAAAAATCGATCACGAAATCAATTAAATTGCATTAAAATTGCCTGTTTCGTTCATTGTCAACCACCATCGACCAGTGGGAGATAACAGTTTTTTTATGAAAATCGCAAAAATCAATTGATATTGTTCGATTAAAAAATTCATAACTTCTATATTATACGTCCGATCGATTAGGTTAAGGTCTTAAAAGAATCACGAAATGTCAAGCTTTAATTGTGTGTAAAAATTTTTTCGGGGAAGGGAAGTATTCTATACGAAAAAGGGTCGGAAAGCCGTTATCAAATCGATTTTCATTTTTCAAAATGCAAAACATGATGAAAAATTTCAAAATATCGAAAAACAATATATTACAAAGTTATAGCCCCAACTCTCATCTACAAAAATGTCAGTGGTTATACAGGGGTAAATTCGACAGGAGAGGCTGTAGGGGCCCTTTAATTGGTTTAATGACCAAAAAAGAATATTTAATTATAAAAATGATAAAAAATTATCGATTAGGCCATCTTATTAGGCTAATAACTTCTTTAATAATTATCGGATCTTCTTGAGGTAAACAAATATGGAAAGATGAAATGTCAAGCTAAATTTCTGTATAAAAATTATTTCAAAATCGTTAAAAAAGTCATACCAAAAAGGTGATTTAATCTGAAATCAATATGGATCTTATCATTTTAAATTCAAAAGTTGATGAAAAATTTCAGAATTTTGAAAAACTCTTACTATATGTTAATTGCAAAAATCTTGGTCTACAATAATGCTGAACAGTGTTTTAAGATTTGTTCAACAGTGAAGGCACTAAAATTAATTTAAAGCGATTTTAAGGATTTTCATTAGAAAATGCAATAGACACGGCTTTATATATTATTTTTTTACATCCAAAATACTTAACGGATTTTAAAAGTTAAAGTCTTAAAATACTGTCATTAAAACAGACATTAAATGTGTGGAAAAAAATTTCATATAATTGGATGACAACTTTGAAAAAAATGTAAAAACAAATTGAGTTTACTTTTTTTTCTCACCCACTTTACTGATTAAAAAATTAAAAACGGTATATAAACTTGATCGCAGGGAAAAAATGTTATCAAAATATTATTGCCTAATATTTTTTTAAAATATATGTAGAACATAATAAAGCCATTTTTTCAACAGAAGAGCTGATATTGAATATTTTTTGAATTAAATTTTTTTAAAACTTGCTTTTTTCGGCACAGTGCTTGGCCGATTAAATCATTCATAACTTTTTAGTTAGTTGACGGATTTTGTTTAAATAACTTTTTTTAAATTAAGCATAAATAAGCGCTTATTTTCATGTATAAAACATACCCATACATGACTTAATATTTACAATAAATGTTCTTTTAAAAAAAATTGCGATAAAATATTTTAAATAATTTTCTTGAAATATGTCTGAAAGAGTTATAAAAAATGATCTATAACTTCAGTTATTCTTTTTAAATCTTCCAAAATAACATTTTAAATGAAATAAAATATATTTAAAAAATCAAAAATTTCAAGTTTTATGCAATTGAAATTTCGTGATATTTCAAAGGCAAATGCATGGAAAATTGCAAAATTAACGATTCAGCTGTAGAAAATCGGCTATAAGTCGAGAAATAATACTTCGATTTTTAAAGTTGAGATGTCAATAGATAGGTAAATTTGTCACAAATATAGAAATTAAAAAAAAAATATACATGATTATACATTTTAAATAAATTAGAGCTTCCAAACGAAAAAAAGGAACGTTTTCAAATTAATTGACAATTAAACACTGATTTTTCATATGACTTTCAACATTATAATTTATTTATTTTCTTGGCTAATCAGGATTTATTTTGGTATACAAATTATTTTTCTACATAAACCACAAGCTGAGATACGAATTTTTGAATATTTTTAAACGACAAATCCAGCAAAAATCCAATGGATTTGGTCGTTAAAATTCGGTATTTAGAAAAGATGGCCGGAATTGCTTATAACTTCGGTAAATCTTTTTTTTATTTTCAAAATTTGCATTCCTTATTATTTTTTTTTTTTCTAATTTTTTTTTTGATTCCTAATTACACAATCAAGGGGTACGCAAAATTGGTAGGGGGGTGCTTATTACATGCAAATTGAATAAATTTATAACTTGAATTCAAACGGGCGGATTTTAAAGGTTAGAGTTTTTAAATGAAGATTAAATCAAATGCAACGCAAGGGCGTGCGCAAGAAGGGGTAAAGGGGCATTTGCACCCCAAATTAAAATTATAATAATAATAAAGGTGATAGGGGATGTTTATTGTATGTAAATCGTCTTAATTTATAACTTATATAGAGAAATAGAGATACATATAGAGATGAAGAGATGTAGACATATAGAGATATTGAGAAACAAAATTATAGAGATATAGAGAGATGGAGAAATATAGAGACATAGAGATATAGAGATATAGTGATATAGAGATATAGAGATATATAGATATAAAGATATAGAGATAAAGAGATATAGAGATAAAGAGATATAGAGCTATAGAGATATAGAGATATAGTGATATAGAGATATAGAGATATATAGATATAAAGATATAGAGATATAGAGATAAAGAGATATAGAGATAAAGAATTATAGAGATATAGAGAAAAAGAGATATAGAGACATAGAGATATAGAGATAAAGAATTATAGAGATATATAGATAAAGAATTATAGAAATATAGAGAAAAAGAGATATAGAGACATAGAGATATAGAGATATAGAGATAGAGATATAGAAATATAGAGATATAGAGATATAGAAATATAGAGATATAGAGATATAGAGGTAAAGATATAGAGGTATAGAAATATAGAGACATAGAGATATAGAGATATAAAGATATAGAGATATAAAGATATAGAGATACAGAGATATGGAGATATAGAGATAAATAGATAAAGAAATATAGAGATATAGAGATACAGAGATATAAAGATATAGAGATATAGAGATAAAGAGATATAGAGACATAGAGATATAGAGATATGGAGATATAGAGATATAGAGATATAGAGATATAGAGATATAGAGATATAGAGATATAGAGATATAGAGATATAGATATATAGAGATATAGAGATATAGAGATATAGAGATATAGAGATATTGAGATATAGAGATATAGAGATATAGAGATATAGAGATATAGAGATATAGAGATATAGAGATATAGAGATATAGATATATACATATATAGAGATATAGAGATATAGAGATATAGAGATATAGAGATATAGAGATATAGAGATATAGAGATATAGAGATATAGAGATATAGAGATATAGAGATATAGAGATATAGAGATATAGAGATAAAGAGACAGAGACATAGAGATATAGAGATATAAAGATATAAAGATATAAAGATATAAAGATATAAAGATATAGAGATATAGAGATATAGAGATAAAGATATAGAGATATAGAGATATAGAGATATAGAGATATAGAGATACAGAGACAGAGACATAGAGATATAGAGATATAAAGATATAAACATATAAAGATATAGAGATATAGAGATATAAAGATAAAGATATAGAGATATAGAGATATAGAGATATAGATATATAGAGATATAGAGATAAAGAGACAGAGACATAGAGATATAGAGATATAGAGACAAAGACATAGATATATGGAAGTATAAAATATAGAGATATAATATGTATATATTATAATAATAATAATGTATATATATAATTTAATATTTATTTTTTATACATATATATATATATTTTAGAATTATAAATATAAGTAGAATTTTATTACATATGTAGAATTTTATATATAAGTAGAATTTTATTACATATGTAGTATTCAGTTTGCGAAGCAACTGACACGGGCAAATCGGCTAGTAGGTATATAAATTCATCCCAAAATATTTTGAAAATATATTTAATATAAATTAATTTTAAAACTGATTTTGTGACTGCACTTTACACGTTTATGTATAGGTAATACTTTTATTTATTTTAATCTAAACAATGTTTTTCTTATTTTTATTTAATATTCAAAACCTTTTGATTTCTTGAAATATGTGTGTTTTATTTTAAATTTATGTTTGCACTTGAATCACCGAAAATTTAAGAAAAAAGTTTTTGTCTTAAAAGTTTGAATAGAGGCGTGTTTTGTTTTGTTTTATAGATTAAGAAAAAAATACCCCTTTTATAACACTTCTAATTATACCCAGAATTTTGAGACAAAACTTAACATTTCACCAACTTGTACAATGTTTACTTAAGCTGGCCATACACCATCGAGCCATTTGGCTCGGTGCCAATTGGACTCGTTATAACCTGCTGAAAGACCAAATGGCTCGCCAGAACCCAGTTACATGATGCAATTTGGATCAGCCGAGCCATTTGGCTCTATCGTGTATGGCCAGCTTTAGAGCCCAGTTATAGCTTTCATTAAAACGATTATTGAAGGTTTTAATTATTGTAACTTTTGAGACGTTTAGAAAGCAAAATCAGTGCTTATTTAAACGCCAAAATAAAGGCTATGTATGACTCAGTTATTATTTATAACCATAAAACAAATTTATTTTTGTCCCAATTTTTCTCATGAAATGACTTTTATCATTCCAATGACTACCTTAACAATGGTTTAATAAAACTTATTTTATGGGGAAGGTTGGGTCCAAATGAAATTTATGTTTGGCTAATATGTAATTATAATGATCAAAATATACACATAATGTTTTGCTTTCTAAACGTATCAAAATCAACGATTATAATTTTCAAAACTATATTTTCAATGAAAGCTTAGAAAATAAAAAAAAAAAAACAATTAGTCCGGGAGGCGGCTTTACTAAATTCCCACCCATCGATATAAAGAAAATTTTACTTATTTAGCGTTAGACCTTTACTAGGTGATATTAAAAGCTTGGTAGTTCGCACCTCATATCCTTGTCAGATCGGCTGGCCGACCAGATGTATGCATTTTTTTGGGGGTAACCACCCATCGATATAAAGAAAATTTTACCTGTAGCTAAGCATTAGGGGATACCGAAACTCCTGGTCGTCCACCCCATATCGTGGGCAGATCGGCTGGAGGACCAGATGTATGCCTTGAGTTAAAGATACTGGATTTGGTATTTACAAGTTATGATGTTCTGAAAGCTAATGGAATGAGCTTCCACGAGTTAATATTTGAAGCATGATCCTAAGAAAACTAGTAAGAAATTGATGTGAATAAATGAGTGACACTTATACTGGCGTAGTTGGTCTGCTACGGTCGTGGGTGGATGTGATGCACTCAATTCACACAGAAGTGACAACAAATATATATGTCAGTTTGAATAATTTTTAAATGCTTTCAGAAATGGAAAAAATGAGCAAGATTTTTTTTTTATACAAACCATAGACACCTAATGACCTAATTGATATAAAGATAGGAACGCGAAACAAATTTGAAGTGTGACGAAGAGGTACAGATAATAATACAAACAGTTTCTTTTTTTAAATCGCTTTTGCTATTCCATCAGTTTGCTCACATATACAATCTGAGTTTTAGCTTGCAGGAAAACCGAAATGACAGCTGACAGGTGTCCTATTTTTATAGAATACCTTATTGGCACCTGATAGGTTGCTTTCCACGCCTCTAGCAGTCAGTGTTAGTAGCTCGCTTGTGAGATAGATTTTTTTTTTCGATTTGACGTCCAATGTATTTCCCATAAGCGAAAGCAAAGAAATGGTCTGGAAAACATTAATTTTACTAATTAATTTTATTTGAACGGGTACCGGTATTTGAATTGTAATGTAATAATAAAACATGGGAGTTTGTGCATCGATTAAATTATATCGATTAAAATATATCGAAACTAAAAACTAGAATGCCTTATTTTATAGATAAAAGGTGTAAACAAATTACCCTTACAACAAGAAACAACAACAACGATAACCAGTTAAGAAAAAGCAAGGCAGAAGCGTAGCCAGTATTATTTAATATATTGTTTTATTTTTATTTTGTGCTGTGTAAAATGTGTTTGAGAATTTTAAAGAAATTTTTCTCATAACTATGAAAATACATGAAATAATTTTTTAAGGTGAAAGGTTTTCGTTATGTAAAATCGAATAATGCCGAAAATTAGTTTTTATCTTGTTTTGTACATTTTACAAAATTTAATTTGTATCCAAAGAATGGTAAGAAAAGCTCCTAAAAGCAAGAAAAGAATAAAAAATTTATTTTTAAGTGAATTATAAATGTGTGCCCTTAACAAGCTGTTCCAATTATATGTGTTTAAAAATTTACCGTACCTATTAATTATTTAAGTTTTCTTTATATTCTGTTCAAATGTTTTACGTTAAAATATTCTAAACTAATCAACGAAAACAAATTTAAAATGAAAATAAAGATACATAAACCTCCAACCCAGGTGGCCACCGTAGAGGATTTCGGCCGAAAACCCCACCTAAATAAGTAAGCGGAATGCAGCTCAAACAAAAGTTATAACAACAAAAACAACAACCCAAACGAAAATATTGTGAACGAAAAACGATTATACGTTGCAACCTAAACACTAGAACACTTCAATCAAAAGAAAAATTTACAGAACTAGAAAATAAATGCATGGTTTAAATTATATTTCTTTTTTATTAACATTTGAATTACAATTCTTTTTACTTGTTATGAGATAAAAAGCAGCCATAATATTCACTTCAGGTATATGTAATTTAGGTTTAAATGAGTTTTATACCCCCGTCCATTTAATCCGCATTTTCCAAACCCGAAAATTTTCACTTATGTCTATAATATTCATTAACAAAAAAAAGCATCAAACTTGGTGGAATAAAAATGAGTAAAACGCATGTTAAACTATTTGAACTTATTTGAAAACAATTTAAAAGTTGCGTAATATCAATAATTTGACATTTGTAATTATGTTTCTACTTTTTTGTCGCTTGCTTTTGTATTTTATATTTTGATTTTACACCGGAGTTTAATCTCTTTAACTGCTCCCTGAAAGTCTGTTTAAAATAAATCAAATCAAACCTGACAAGGCTTAAAACTATTTTAATTTCCGGGTATAACGAGTGAATATGTTAAGCTTGGTTTTGACATGTGGGTTTAACTTACTTTAAACCCAGATGTACATTTAAAACTGGATTTAAGTGACTGAATAATATGGCTGTAGGTATTCCATTTTTTATTTTAAGTGCCTAGGTATAAATATATGTAGGTCTACACTTTTTTTTTCTCAAAATTTGTTTCGTGTTGATGGTCTATTGAAGAGAGTGTCTTCTCGAATTTGGCGCCCCTGAAGCTGCCGCCCGGGGCACGTGCCCCGGTTTGCCCCCCATAGATCCGGCGCTGACAATAAGTGAACCTACCCAAATAGCGTACAATAAAATGGAAGGAACTCTCAAATAACCAGCAGATAGATATATTCTCACAGCTATAGCTTAAAAACCACAAAAACTATCGAGCGAAACTCTAGATTTGATAACACTCCGGGAACGTCTTAGAAGGAAGAAAAACCTAACTGAGCAGGAAATAAACGATCTAAAACGCATACGGAAGGAAATCAAGAAAAAGTCGCAACAAGATATCAAATACTTCAATGAGAACCTTTTAAAATCAGTGATTAAAGAAACAAAATAAAGAAAAAAAGCTAAGAATGCAGTCTAAGAGTACAAAACATGGATAACTGCAATGTCAGATAAAGGTCAAAAAATTCATTAAAGGAAAAACATCAACAAACATCAACGAATTTTTATAACAAATTATATTCAAAACAAACAACCGATGGTGAAGATCAATTAATTACTATACAACAAGAAAACAGCGAAGAAGAATTCCAAACATTTATTTAAAGCTATAGGTAGCATGAAGAACGATAAATGCAAAGGAAACGATGGGATCGTAGCCGAATATCTCAAGTTCGGAAAATTTTCACTGGCCAACTGGTTGATAGTCATTTTCAAACAGGTTTTGGACACAGAGGAAGTCCCAAAAAGGAATCAAAGTAGATATCAACAATTACCGACCTATAAGTATAATATATTCGATTTATAAGGTTTTTGCGAAGTGTATTTTTGAGAGAATGAAGGCCATCCTTGATTTTAATCAGCCTTATGAACAAGCAGGGTTACAATGGATCACTTACAAACTGTTAACCAAATAATAGAAAAATGCAAGGAGCATATTTTGCTTTCATCGACTTAGCAAACGCTTTCGATACGGTCGAACAGAGTTTTGTATGGAAGGCACTTTTGAACCAAGGTATAGGTGGAAAAATAATTCGAAACCTAAAGGATATGTACGACAAGAGCACTGCATGCATTAAAACGGAGTTTATCGGACCAGAATTCAAAATATCCAGAGATGTACGACAAGGAGATCCCCTTTCACCAGCGCTCTTTACCGCAGCTCTCGAAGAGGTCTTTAGAAAGCTAGACTGGGAGGGCAAAGGATTAAGGATAAATGGAATATATCTTTGAAATCTTCGATTTGCAGATGACATCATAATTATCTCAAACACCAGTGAAGAGCTTCAAACTATGCTCAACGAATTATGCTCTAAATGTAGAAGTATTGGCCTGACAACAAATATGAAAATGCAATAAATGTTGATAATAAATCACCTGAGTACGTTAAGGACTATACATACCTTGGTCAAATTATCTCATTCAAGGACAGAGAAATGAAGAATATAGAACATCGAATGACAAGCGCCTGGAGACAATTCTGAAACGTTTAGCTTCTACTCAATTTAAATATTTCAAACAAAACTAGAAAATATGTGTTCGACTCAACAGTCCTCCCAGTTTTGACATATGGGTGCCAAACATGGCAACTTACTAAAACCGCTGAAAATAAACTCCGATCGTGTGAAAGAGCAGTGGAGAGAGCAACTTTAAACGTCTACATCGCTCAACAAATCAACAAACCATTCTATTGGCGAGAAGCACTTGATAGAAAAAGATGGAGAAGTCTGGGGTGAGGGAGGCTTATACTCAAAATTTGATGGCACAACAGCTCATGAAGAACTAGGGCCTAGTGACTTACAACTCTCAACCATTCCTGTGTGCGTGTCTGCAGGAATGGAGGGGACCTACAGTTTATTGCCGAATCCGAACGGCTAACGAGCGGCACTTTTCTGTAACAGGAGATACTCTTGGAGGATTTGTCAATTCCTCGCAAGAGGCAGTAGCCGTTTTTTCTTTTTTTTAAATAAATAGGTGGCGAGGCTGGGGATCGAACCTTAAGCTACGAGCAGACGGCATATAAAAGCCGCAAATGTTTGCGACTGTGAAGTCATTTTTACGTCATCATTTGCTACTTTTGGCCGCACATCGTCTGAACACCCATTTGGGACAGTCCCCACATGCTCGCGAACAATTTGCGGAGCATGTGCGACACCTAGATCGCACATTAGTTTGCGACTTTTTTGCATATCGTGTGAACACCGTCGCATATTATTTGTGACAGTTTGCGAGAATGTGCGACCATTTGCGATAGTCCCAGGCATTTGCGTTGGCCTGAAAAAATAACATTGCATATCTGACGCATTTGCGAGCATTTATGTGAAATATTAAATGCCGGGTGACAGTAGTAGGTATAGTTTTGTTTTGATTTCAAAAACAAAATAAAAATAATACAAAAAAAAAACAATTAATACACCGTGATGGTACATTTACACAAAATGAGTGATAGTGAGCCTGAGGGAACAACATCCACTGATCACGTACATATAGAACCCTCACAACCAAAGCCAAGCCGCAAGAGAAAATTTGTATCGGGAACGAGAAGAGTGCATCAAGGCTGGACGCGCGATCAGATTATTTTATTCATGTCGATTATGGAATCCGCATTAGTCGATCCGCAGTGATTCGCAGTATTATGTTGTCTTTTTTCACGGCAAATAGATGAAGAGAAAAGAGAGCAATACATTGCGGATGAGGTTTTACGAATTCCATAATCGATATGATTAATTGCTGCGGTGGAGAAGCGTCCCAGACTCTGGAATTCTGGTGCTCCAGACTACAAACTGTTCAAAATTGATGGTTGGCGTGAGGTGGTGGATGACCTCGGCTTTGAAATAAGCATTAACGAAGCGAAATCCAAGTGGGACTGTTTGAGAGTGACTCTTTTAAGTCCAATTTAACAAAGATGCGCACGAAGAAGTCTGGGCAGGGCACAGAACCACCTACAGTGTCATGGCAATTCTTTACCCAGATTATTTTTGTTAGAGACCAACGTACTGCAGCGCTCCACTTCATCAGTTTCTTCAATGGTAATTTTTTAAACCACTGACAGCGACTCACAAGGCAATATGCAAACCAAAGAAAATATGTGTTCGCAAACCTGCATATGATTGGAATTGGGTCATATGCGGATTTTGTAGCACACCGTCTGAACACCCCGCATATAGACCAAAACATTTGCGATCATATTTGCGGACATATGATGTGCAAGCACCTATATCGCAAATGCATTTGCAACTTTTGGGACAGTTTTTGCACATCGTGTGAACACCCTATGTGCAAGTGTGCGGACACTGCTATGTAAACAGAATTTGCGACATATTTACGAGTTTTTACGTGACGTCAGAGTCGCAAACGTTTGCGGCTTTTTATATGCCGTCTGCTCTTAGCTTTAGACCTCCGGCATGACAGTCCATCGCACTAACCATCACGCCACGGCTACTACTAAAACTTAATTAAAGCAATGAAAAAAAATTTAAACTATAGGTACACATAGGTTCTCCTCTCATACATTGATCTCCCCCAAACTGAACAGTATGGCAGGCCACGAGACGAGAAAAGTCTCGATCTTGTCTTTGATAACTAAGCCAGGACCACATTAAAAGTATCCCAAACGAGACCGAGACCATTTGGATTGAAAATTTTCGGGATAACTATTTCATTTTCAAATGAGAATTTGATTTGCTTTTGTACCTACATATAAACAAACTGACGACAATGCCATAGCTTTTAAATTCATTACATTATGTAACTCAATGTACCAAAAAATAAGCAACAAAATGAATTATTTACTTACTTTACTTACTTACTTACGGTCGAACATGGATTCGCTCGCGCGCAGTTGAGACGGTAGTTTGTTTTGTGATTTGCACACTAGCTACCAGCTGTCAATTGGATCGACTGCCGCGAGCGGCTGCCGCGGTTCATCAACTTTTTCAAAAAAAATGATATGCGTTGCAAATATTATGATTTGCCGCGGACGAACATGGTCGCGCGGATGCCGCGCATAATGAATACAAAGCTTAACTGTATTTTTTTAAAATTTTGTTTTGTTCCCAGAAGTGTATAACCCATCCAATTTGTGTTTCTGCACCATCCCTGAGCAGCTTGGGAATACTCCGAACCTGTCCACTTAAATGTTTGTTTATTAAAAAGTCTAGAGACAATCATGCCAATTCATAATAGTTATAAGTAGTTACGATATCTGACGTAAAATAAACTATGGGTGACTAAAGTACCTATGCTTACCAGTGAAGATCCCTGGCCTTCGGGGCTGTTGCATATAAGGTACTTTTAGAAACAAAACTGTTTTTTTACGACTTTGGGAACAATATCGCAAGGTCTGACCTGGTCAAAACTTTAGTGACACTCGAATTTATCTAGTGTGCTTTTCTTGAAAAAAATTCTAGAATTTTTAACTAAAAACAAGTTATTACAGAACATTGAAGTCTATACTTTTTCATAATTTACATAAAGTTGCGCTACAGTTTGGAGTAGACCAGTGCTCTATCCAATAATCTTCTTCAAGTCAGCTCGCTCGTTCCACAGTCTTACTGGTGACGCAGACGGAACTGGAGCCGGAGCTGGAATAGCTGTCAAAATATTGAATACACGCAAATTCAATGTTGCGAACACAACGGGACGTAGAACGCATACGGAGCTGCAGACGCAGACGGAAAAGTTCACCAACTTTTAACTATTCACGTACAGCACTTTTGACGTTTCAAATTGTATGAAGAAATAAAAAAACAACTTTTTGGGTCGGAAAAAAATATTGTGGTTCATTGTATCGCGAAAAAATTATTTATTAAAAGGAAAATTATTTGGAACAAAAAATGTGAATTCTGAGCTTGTACACAAGAATATTCTTTTGTTTTTCTTCAAAATACTTTCAAAGCTGTACAGCTCCATTGTGGACATGTAAAAAAAAATAACGTACGACACTTTTTGACAGCTCTTCCAGTTCCGTCTGCGGCTTCAGTTCCGTCATTCTATTCTATTCAGCCAGTTAAGCTGTCTCTAGTCTTGAACACCAAGTTGATGGGTGGGCGTGGGCCCTCTTCCACTTGAGTGCATGCACCACCTGAGCCGCACCTCTTCTGCACTGTCCCTTGTCGGATTTTTTATTAGGGTTTAAATTTATTTTGCTGTTGGTATATACCTATAGATGGATGAAGTGAAAAAAAATCGAGCTCAAAAAATCTTAATGAAACTATGTATGTATCTACATTTTGTTTTTATTTTATTCGCACTCTAAGCATACAGTTTTCTGACATATGAAATTTTTATCACGAAAAACACTTTCAACTGCATACTTACTTTTGAATTAAAGTTTTTCAAAGTTAAGAATACATTATATATGAATTTGAATGGTTCATTTAAATCCTTTCTTTAAGCATGACTATTTTATTCGTATCGTAATTTTGAGTTATTTATGCAAGACAATTTTGTTGTTCTGTTTCCTCAATTGTTTCAATTGTTAGAAAATCTTTATAATAAAAATATTAACATATGTACATATGTATGTATGTAGGTATGTAAGAAGGTTGAATTTTTTTACATAAATTTTATTTATTGTAACAATTAATTTCTTACATGCTATTTTTCTTAACATTAAGAAAACTTAAGGTCATTGAATATTTTAACTACATTAAGAGCCAATTTTTCAATTGTCAGTTAAACAATCAGTTACTTACCCGAGGAACAAATTTAATTGACTCTTAAACAACCGGATAGCAAAAACGAACTTTTCAATAATGAAAAAATAATCAATAGAATATTATAATTTGAACGTCAAACTTATTTGTGTTTGTTTTTCTTTTTGATACATTTCAAAGAATTTAATTTTTATTTAACGTTTAGTTCAAAGTAAAATTGAAGAAAGGTATGTTTTGACATTGAAAATATTTATTCCTAGAAATAATTTTATTTCACTCTGAAATGAGCAGATAGTTATTTATTCTCAGAAATAATTTATATCTGACTATTGAAAAACTAATTTTTACTCTATCTGAAGATTAAGTATCTACTAACTGACTGCCTAACTGACTATTGAAAAAATGGCCCTAAAAATACAAACCAAAGAAGCGAAGGCTAAGATGTTTTTTCGGGTTGGCATTAACTTACTAAAATACTAAAAGAAAGATGTACATATATACCTACTGACATTACGAACATTTCGTGCAAAACCACCACTGAATTTTGATTTAACATAATTTTGATATCTATTTTTTCCTTCCGTTTTAAAACTTATTAGCATTAAACTTTACATGAATTCAGGGCGGACTGGCCCACCGGGCAATCACAATTTTTCCCAGTAGGCCCTCGGGCAAAACAAAATTTCTTACAAGCACTTGAAATTCCATTTTGTAAAAGAAAACTTTTTCATAAAACTCACTTTCGAGAGACCTTATAGGAAATATAGTGTTTTTTTTTATGAATTCTTGATCAATAATTCAAAACCCACTCGGTGGGCAGGCCCCTTTAGTCAGTATAAATCTGTTGTGGTCCCCTATATATTTTTCGAGGCCCACAGAATTATGTTTGTGGCCCTTTCAGTCAATTTAGGCCCCTATGGATCGTTGGAGGCCCACCGGACTCTGCTTGTGGGCCCCCTATGTATTTTTCGAGGCCCACAGAATTTTGTTTGTGCCCCTTTTAGTCAATGTAGATCTTTGGAATTTTAGTCAATACCTATATTATGTAGATCTCTTTTGGTCTCTTATAGTAAATAAATTTACTATTACACTGCAATCGCTACCTATTCTTTTTTAATCAAATTCTTTATGAAGTGAATTCACAAAAAGTTATTACTTTTATTAATATTTCATAAATATTTAACAGGCCTTTAAATTCTTTTAATGACGTATTTTGTATGGATAATAAAAAAAAGAAAAACTTAGTAAAGAAAAACCTTCAACCAGTAGGTATGTAGTTTGTACCAGTTTTTCTTTTTTTTTTTTTCCTTGAAATTACAATTTTCCTGCCTATCCAAAAAAAATTAAAAAGTCAACTTAGTCATCCCATACTATACTTAACTTTATATCAAACATTTATTTTATTTCAATGAATGCATATCTTTCAATGACTTCCCCATATCACAAAATCACACAATATGGGATTTGGCGGTTTTGCAAATACCTACATCGGTTGCAAAAACAAAACATCAGTTCAATATCGCTTTTAACGGCCTTTAGTCCATGAAAAATTTTGGCGTTTCGTCCCGGCGATCTCACTTGGACTCATCAGTTGACTAGTGAGGGCCTTGTCAATACGCAATTTCAATTAAGTTCAGTTCATCTTACATAGATTTCATGGTGAATACCTAGTGTGAACTATATCTAATTAGATTAGAATTCCTAATCATTAAAGCTAGAAGTTTTTTGTGCCCGTGGCCTGGCAATGTTTATATACGAAGATTTTTTTTTTTTTATAATAATACAATCAGTTAGCTTAGTTTTTCTCCAATTATGAAGAAAAAATCTGCACTTTTAGGTATTATACGTCGTAAAATTAATGTCAAATAACTAAGCCCTGTAAAACTTTTTTGGTATCAAAAACTCAAATAAATGAATCTGCTAGTCGACCCCTCTAAAAACTAAAAAAATAATTACGATTACCTACACTCAATGAATTGAACATGTATATTAATAAATTTTTCAACTTTTATTTTTAACCATTTTGAGAGTAATTATGTATTTTGGGGCCCTTTTCCTAAAACTCCCGGTAGGCCCTTTACTCCCAGTCCGCCCCTGTATGAGTTCAATTATACTTTATATCCAATTAAAAACCTTAACTCTCATTTTGTATTTAATTTTTATTGGAATAATGTTCGATTTTCATATATCATAATATAATTAATTATTTGTACTTTGTGTGCGTGTCTTTTCTTCTCACCCACAAAATCTTCTTCCTAATCTTCTAGAGTGTACCAGTCCTTCGGACATTTGCCAACCACCAAGTAACGTAGCGGGAGCTTGTACCTCTTCCACCTCCACTACAACCTCCACTACCGCAACCACTATCACCACCACAACCAATAATAACCATAGCCAACAATAATTCCACTACAGATATCACCACAACTACATTTGGTAACACTTATAACAGCATATCACCACAACCACCACCATTACCAATGAAAAATAGCAATGAGCAAAGTATGTTACGTAAGTTGCCAAATTGTGAAAATAGTTCCCACCACACTCAAAAACAGTCACACTATGCAACTCATCATCCCTATCATCTATCACATACTAAATTCAACTCCCTCGATCGACATCTCGGAACTATCCGAAACGATCACGATACAAATGAATATAAACAATTAAATGCGCATTATTTAAAAACCATCGACAGTATTGACCATTACAGTGTTTCCAATTTACAATATCGTAGTCCATCAAAAAATCAGATATATCAACAATCAAATAATGGTAATGATTCTTTGTCGACACCCCATCAATATCATTCTAACTCGAATTTAAGTTACAATCAAACATCGGCGGTGGGAAATCACTACCAGCTGACTGGTAATCATCATCCTTCGAATAAACAACATCATAGTTTAAAACACAGTAAAACCAAGAGTAAAGGCAAGAGTGGTGGCAGCGGACAGAAGTCTTCAAATGTCAAAACTTGTAGTGAAGAGGTACAAAGGCAACAGAAAGACCGACACAACCGAAAACATAGCAACGCAACAAACTCGACAGCGAGCCAATACAGTTCGAGCGATAGTATGCAATTTGATAATAACTATTATTAAGTAGAATGGGATAGTTTTTCGTGTAGCAATAAATATAATAATTAATTATTATTGTTACAAATTTGTACATAACTTAAAGGTATCTCATACACACATCGATGCGGAGGGTAAAGATTTTTTTAAGGTGTTAAAAAACTATATTTATTTTTAAGGGTACGATTACAGTACCTATATATTTAGGTTTATAATCGATTTTACAACAGAAATTTGCGATATACAAAATAGTAACAGAAATGTAGTTGCAACAAATTTATTCGTAACGTGTTCAGTTTGACAGTAAAAACAGCTCATCGCCATTCGCACAACATGAAAAGAAACTCTGGGTGCCAGGAGTTTGCCCACCGGTACAGATAAGCAGTACTTTTATAACCAAAAGTGTCAGGTTTTTATAAGAACAGTATTAAAAATAAAAAATTTTAATATTTTTTTGTATTTATTTAATAAGGGCCAATGCAAAAACATTTTCCGACAGCACTAATAGTATAAGATCCGCCAAAGAACGACCTACCCTCGTCGAGGTACCAGATACCAAGTATGCAGTTATGCTGGCTGAACAGAATGTTGACGGAGATGGAACTGGAACCAGAGCTGGAATAGCTGTTAAAATATTGAATACACGCAAATTCGAACACAACGGAACGTAGCCGCATATGGAGCTCCAGCCGCAGGCGGAAGAGTTCACCAACTTTTAACTTTTCACATACGACAATTTTGACGTTTCAATTTTTGGTTGGAAAAAATATTGTGGTATCGCGAAAAAATTATTAATTAAAAGGAAAATTATTGGAAACAAAAAATGTGAATTCTGAGCTTGTACACAAGAATATTCTTTTGTTTTTCTTCAAAATACTTTCAAAGCTGTACAGCTGCATTGTGGGCACCTAAAAAAATAACGTACGAAACTTTTTGACAGTTCTTCCAGTTCCGTCTGCGGTTCCAGTTCCAGCATTCTATTCTGTTCAGGCAGTTATAAGTAATGTCTAAAGAAACATTTTGGGCAAGGGTTGCCTAGCCTAAAGTGGTCAAGCCATAGGGCTGCCACGCTTTAAAGGTCAATTTTCGGGTTTTTACAATTATCTGACAAAGGTTAGATGGTAAATCTTGAGAACATACAAAAAATACCATTTGAAAAATAAAATTCATTATTAAAAAACTCTACAAACGAATAAACTGTTTTATTTAAAAAATTAAAAATAAAGATAATGGCGCAAAATTTTAGACGATTTAGTTTGACGTTAAAGCATTTTTAGTATGATGCTACATTAAAAAATGGCTTTTCCAAATTTCAAACGAGTTAGCATCGTATTATCTTTTTAACATTTTACTAAAGTTAAAATCGCCAAATGCCTTTTTTATATTTTTAGTATCATACTAGATCCAAGTGTCACTTTGGCAGCTACAATTGCAAAAATGGGTTGAACTGTCATTGTTTTAGGCGTGTTCAGCTAGAAAAATACGTTTAGTATGATACTATATAGCAAATGTTTAAAACTAACAATATTTTTGTGAAAAGTTTTAAGGTTAGCAAATTGTTAAGAGTATCATGCTAATACCTTAACATCAGGCTGTTTAAAGTTTTGCGCCAATAAATATAACTGGGTTCAGTTATATAAAGGCATTATTGATTGCATTAAGGATACGAATTGGACTATTTTTTTTATAATAATAATAAAGAAGAAAATACAAGAAAGGACCCCTTAAGAAGTCCAACGATCGAATCCAAAAGAAAAAGAAAAATATACATATATTCATACATCTGCTGAACAAATCTGGACCTAAATTATTGAAGAAAAACATCATAACATAAACAAATAAGGTATGGCGACTACATATATATTCAATTTAATAAAAGACGTTCAAGAATTCACCGGTTTGCCCGAAGAACTTAATTTATTTATAAGGCATGTAGATTATATATATAGATATTGTAGTAACTTAGACAAAATATCAAAAGGATTGTTAGAATTGAAGATCAGGCAAAAAATTAAAGATCGTGCGAATATATTTTTAATTAATAATAATGACCCAACAAATTGGACGGGAATTAAGTCAATATTAAAAGAAATTGCACAATAGGACAAAGTATTGAAAACATTATTTACCAAATAAAAATTTTAAATATTTCAAAATTCTGTCGAAGATTTATATGAAAATATTCTTGGATTATTAACAAAATTAAATATTAAATCTGATATTACAACTGACATTCCGACTTAATTTAATAGAGAACAAAACGAAAGTATGGTTGAGTTTGCTTTTTGTTTTTAATCAAATAAATTAAATTGTATTATTTATTCTGTTTTTTTTTTTTTTTTGGTGCGTATTTAAAAATTCCATTAAATTCTTCTCCATTGTTGGTTCCCGATTGTTTTTAAAATAATATACAGCAAAAGGAGTGACATCGAATTTCATGAATTGCCAAAAACGAAAAGGCGGAATTATGTGAAGAAAGTGGAGCACGAATGGTCCCATGATGAAATCATGAAGTTAATTGTGGCTGTCGAGGAGCGCCGAGTGTTATGGGATATCGGAATGGCTGAGTATAGATTGCCAAAAATAGACGCCTGGCAAGAGGTGGAAAATGTGATTGGCAACATAAAAGTAGATAATGCCAAAGCTAAGTGGACGAATCTGCGCATTTGCTTTAAAAGTAACTTGGCCAAGTATCGTTTAAAGAAGTCGGGGCAAGGTACAGATGAAACGATCGTCATCCATTGGCGTTATTTCAAATCAATGATGTTCTTGGAGGCGAAAGAGATCCAGCAAACAAGTGAATCGATGTCATCATTATCACTGGTGAACTAATTAAATTTCGAATTGCAATTTTGTTTTGTGAATTGACTTTGTTAACAGGCTTCCGCGATGCGTCGGTTTTGATCGATTTTTCAGTGGCACCTGCGCCACCGTCTGATATCTTAGTTGGGAAACGCAAACGTCTTGCAAATGCAGGACCTTCGCAAACGCCATTGCCGTCAACGACACCCAGCCCTAAATCAATGAGGGAGGTTGCGTTCAATGCAATTAGTTCGCTCAGGGTACATGATGACAAATTCAGTGCTTCTGGCGACTACATTTCTACCGAACTGCGAGCCCTTCCGCTTAACCAAGGAACATTTGTGCAACGTGGATTAAATCGAGAACTCCTCAGACTGTTGGAAGCTGTTGAAGGTGCAGTGCCGCAAGAGTCGTTTATATCACCTATTAGAATTTTCGATGAAAGTGGTCGTGATATTGACCCCTCTGCTATTAACATGATGCCGTTCGATGCTTCCCAAAATGATAAAAGCGAAACCCAATTGTCCGATGAATAATTGTGTGTTGTAGTTTTGTATTGAAATAAAATAAAACAAAAATTAATTAAAATAATCGAATTTTAATTAAATTTAAAAAAAAAACAAAAGGACAGCTGCAATAAATAATTAAATATTTTAGTATTGCCACTCCACTTCACCCTCCTCCACAAAGTAGTCTGCGAACTCCTTCTACACTGTTTTGGCATCGATTGTGACCTCCGTTCGTGTGGCAACCGACTGCAACGGATGTAGAGTTGCTTCAGTCGCACTACCTCGCCATTCACCATCAACCAGGCGAACACTATTTTCGTACCTTACGAATGAGTGGGCAGGTGCGTATGTCCCTTTATGTGTGGTCAACAAATAATTGTGAAGCACACAACACGCGAGCGCCACTTTTTTTGTTTTTTCTGCGTCCAAATTGATTGGATTCCGGAGGACACGAAAACGCGATGACATGATGCCGAAGACGTTCTCAATTATGCGCCGCGCACGGCTCAGGCGATAATTGAAGACACGCTGCGTCATTCTGAGACCGCGTTGGCCGTACGGCTTCAAAATGTTTGGTCGCAGAGCAAACGCGTCATCAGCGACGAAAACATATGGCACAGGCGTATCACGGCCGGATAACTCTTTCGGTGGTGGCAAGCAAAGCAAAGCTGTTGGCTGTCCATCGCCTGTCCAAAAGTACAGCGATTAAACACACCGCCATCAGAAAATCTACCGTTACGACCAACGTCAATATATATAAGCTTGTATTCAGCGTCCGCGATACCCATTTGTACGATGCTGTGCGTACCCTTATAATTATAAAAAATGCTACCCGCATTTGGGGGCGCAACCATAACGACGTGCTTGCCATCGACAGCGCCAATGCAGTTAGGGAATTGCCATAGCTCGTTGAATTTCTGCGCTATGTCTTCCCAACCGGCCTCTGTTGTCGGCGTCTGTTGGCAAAAAGTATCAATATGAACATTTGATATTGAATGTGATTTAAACACTCACCTTCAAGAAATCGTCTACCAGAACTTTGTAGATGGCATCCAGCACTTCTGGAATAATCGTGGAAATGGTGTTTTGTGAAATGCGAAAAAGATACTGCAAAGAGTGAAAATTGTCACCAGATGCCAGAAAGCGTAGGGTCAAAACCAGTCGCACTGAAGCGGGAATGCTGGCGCGCATTACTGTATCGGCTTTCTCAATATGCGGTCTTACCAAAGCCAGCAAATTGTCGAACTGAGTGGCCGACACTCGGACGAAATTTATATATAATTGTGGCTCTTCGGCACGTAATTCCACAAGTAATTTTGTTCAAAATCCTTCCGCCTCACGAGGACCAAGCCAATTTTTTCTCCAACAAGTCCGACGTTTGCGTTGAATATCGACTGCATTTTGTTGGTTTTTCTCATCTTCTTCACTTTCCAGTAATAAATACGCGGCCAAAATATTTATTACACAATTTTACTTTGACATTATTAAAATAGCAGCAAATCTTTTTTTTATTATTTAATATTATTGAAAATAAACTTCAATAAACTATTAAATAATATCCAAAATGACAGAAACAAAAATTTACATAAATTTCATTTGTGTAGATAAATACACAAATCGTCTGATTCACAAATCTCTATACACAAATTGATTTGTGTATGTCGTATTTGTGTATGAATATACACAAATGAAATTTATTTTTTTCTGTCAAAATACACAAATCGTCTGAGCCACAAATATTTGAAATTATTTTAATCGAGTTTGTGTACGAATTTGTCTAGAATTTGTGTATCCCTTTCACAAATGAAATTTGTGTGTATACACAAATCGTCTGATCTTAGCTTAATAGTAAAAACTAAAACTATTCCAATCAAGTTATTAATCGATTCAGGAGCAAATACTTCTTTTACAGATCCTTCAAAACGGACCTTGATAAGCCAATTTTTCTCAAATCCATTAACTCAAATATCTCTGTTAATTCAAAAGTAACAATTCCATTGTTTAGTGAATTTAAAAGACCTTTTACGTAAATCGAAATGCTTGAAACAAATTTGATTGGTGATTTTGATGGAATACTTGTATGTAACGTATTAAAGCCATTGCATGACCTTGAAAAATCACTACTAATTACGAGAGACGCCATCATACCTTTAGTGTTTTGCAGTTCTCAAACTGCATTAACTGAAAAAGAAATACATACTCTCACAACTAACCTTAAAAATAGACTCAAACTATATAAATGCAATGAAGAATAAATCAACTCTTTAATATCTTCTAAATCCGAAAATGTAGAGGAGAGAAGTATTTTACGTTGAAGGTGACAACTTGTCAACTTGTACAAAATACTCTCACAAAATACCGACGAAACATGATATACCAATATTCTCTAAATCCCATACTTATACTATTTCCCAAATCTTAGACTAGAAATACATAATATTCAGTAAGAATTGCATTGTTTGCAATATGTGCAAATATGATCGACATCCAATAAAACCAAATATGATGATTACAGAAACCCCTAACAAGCCTAATCAAATAGTTCATATAGATATGGTTCTTTAATAAAAATAATATGTTTTTATCATCAATAGATACATACATTTTCAAAACACGCATCGATTTACCCGATTTCAGACCGAAATTCAATAACAATAGTTGATACATTAAAACACAGATTTTCAATCGTCGGAAAACCAGAAAAAATAGTCGCAGATAATGAATTCAATACAGCTTATATAAAAAACTATTTAAGCAAAGAAAACATATTATATCATTTTACTGCTCCAAACACACATACAGGAAACTCTATAATAGAAAGATTTCATTTAACTCTAAATGAACACATGAGACTTTTTTAACTTAACAAAGACAACAAAGATATAGAAGACAAGACATTAGTATTTAAGGCAGTTGAAATATACAATAATACTGTTCATTCAAGTACAAAATACAAACCAAATGATCTTCTAAACTCAACTCTAAATGATTCAGAGAGGATTAAACTAAATAAACGAGTAGAAGAAAGTAAAGAAAAACGTATTAGTAAAATTAACGAAACATGCGTTGAACCTAACGAATATCAAGAACGGGAATTAGTAAAAAATTTGGGTTTTTACAATATAAAGCATATTTGCCACGATATAAAGTATGTGAAAGAAAAAGACCACGATTTATAATAAAGGATGTGAAAGAAAAAGGATATACTTATTTCAAAGACAAAATTAAACGAGATAGACAAATTGTTAAAAGAAAATACAAGTATCAAAATCCAATTAGTAACATTCAATTTCATTCGAAATTTACTGGAAGGGATTACCGAAATAAAAACAAAAAATAGATACATCTAAACAAAATTGACTCTTCCCATTGTTGCAAGCTAAATTAATAGTTTATAAGAAAAACAAGAACTTGATCATTAATTTTAGTGCCTAGTTTTCATAAATAAAATTTAAAAAAAATAACAAAACATAAATACAAAAAAATGTAATTTTAATAAATATGATAAATAGATTTTAAGACTTTGTCGTTATTAATATTCAAATAAATTATTTAACTTCATAATATTATTGTTAAAATTGATTAATTAAACTTATAATAATATTTACATTTTTATTAATACACACTTTGTTGTAATTGTGTAAATTGTCATATTATTAATACCTTTCTTGTTAATATGTTATTATTTGATTGTTTTCATTATATGTTATATTTTTAAATTGTTCGTTCATTTATTTTTTGTTTAATTTTAAAATACTTGAAAACATAAGCAAACATAAAAATATACCTATACATAGTAAAATTACTAAAATTTAAAATTCAAATAAAAAATTTACAGATTTCACTCATAGAGTAACCATGGGGACATTGAAAATGACACCTGACTAATCTTTTCAATTTAAATTAATTAAAACGTAATAAGCTGTTTCAGACACGTATATATGTATTTAATGTCACTTTCCATTTGGCAAAAAAATAAATCTTGTTAATTTTCTTAAACAACCCATCAACTTTCCCGTTCAACCAAAAAAATCGTTTTTTTTAAGATCTGATATCAAAACTCATATATATATATATGGGCAAGCACAAATATGCCCTAAAAAACAGTTTTAAGTGCTTATAATTATGCCCTTAAAAATCAATTACATACATATATGCCCTTAATAAATTATTATATTATCCTCAAAAAAAAATATGATTATATGCCACAAAAATATTGCTTAAATAAATTCTGTGGTACCATTTTTTCAAAAAGTATTTGACCGATTTCGATAAATTTTGTATGTATAAAACATTAAACTATTCTTTTCGTGGACATTAATGATTTTACCACGTTAAATATAAGAAATATTATATTTAACGCGGTAAGTTCCGAAAAAATCTTTAAAAATAATATGGTTGGAAAGCCACAATTGTGGAGATGTGCAGAATCCACTTGAGACACGCATTTACACACTGTGGGTCATTTTTGTTTTTTAACTGTCGAACACTGCATATTAAAAAAAGCAAGATTGTTGAACAAATTTTGCTTTGGCTAAAAGCCAAAAGCCATTGTTGAAACCTATTTGAAATAGGTACAGGTACATGTATGTTTTTTAAAATGGTGAATATCTTTTAAATTCATTCACATGGATTTATTTAACACATTAATTGCATCAAAAATAAAAAAACAAAATTTACACGAGTGAGCCCCACAAGTTTGCTCTCGTGGCTAACAAAAATTTTGGTACCTTTCAACAAATGAAATGTTAAAAAGTCAGAATTACTGGGAACATGATTTTTTTATTTTGGGTCAATATTTTTAAAATTTTCGAAAGCTATCTATACATATTGTTTAGGCCGTGTGCGAACTGGGTTAAAATCGCGTTAAATTTTATTTTATGACGATAGTGGGGTGAATCTGTATACGTAGAAACTTCAAAATTTTATTTCGAATTAAATTTAATCGAAATTTTACTTCAATTCACACACGGCCTTAAATATTCAGAAGCACTAGATTACAAAATTGAAAAAAAATCGTTCGAGTCGATTTAACCAACTCAAAAAAAGGTTAATTTTCTCAAAAAAAATTTCCGTAATGCGAATTTTTTCGACATAACCTGAAGTTAGGTTCTAATTTTTTGGTTAATAATGCTGGTAATGCTTCCCTATAGACCTTTATTATTTATTGAATAAACATTAGAAGATACTAAACAAATTATAGAAATGCTGAGGCTCCAAATGCATTAACAGCACATCTCGACCAGTGACGTCAGTGGTCATAAGTAGTAGAATGCGAAGTGCATACGACTTCGAAGACTGGGCAATGGGTTCAAACCTCATAGTGTGCATGTAGAAAGTTTGTCACAATAAAATTGGATTAAAGCTCAGCATCACTAAAAGTAGGACTTGGCACCCCCTGAAATAGCTATATCTTCAGCCAAATAAAAATAAAAAAAATTAAAATACCTAAAATTAATTCCTAAACAATTGGTGGTAGCGCCTTTAAGTTGTTGTTGTTTTTATTTTTTTTTTCAAAAATACAATGAAATTGACGCAATAAAGAATGGCCAAGTCTAATAAACTGACGTTCTAGTACGAATAATACAATAAATAATAATAATAACTGAACAAACTATGTTTTTTTATGAAAAATATATACCTACAAAAGTAGGCATGCCAAAATATGCACGTAAATCGTAAATATACAAAAATATGCATTTACTTATAAAACAGATTTCTAATCTAGTCTCGTCTTAATAGTGTTACTAAAAAAAAATATGCTGTAGCATATTTTTGGTTGTTCTACATATTACATACCTACATAAATCGATTTCAAGCAAGCTTAACTCCGGCTTTCACACTCAACTGCATCACTGGCCTTTCTTATAGGACCGAATTGTATTCTGCATCGAATAAAAATAAATACCTATCATTTTCAATTTCAAAAAATCACAACCTACCTACCTCCATAATTATGTTCATGCATAGCATTTACATATATACCTACACTACATACAAACATCTGGCAGGGTACCTATAGATACACTTTTGTTGGTTGCGTTGTAATTGTTGTTTTTTTCTCTTTTTGAATATTCTTCATTGAATATTCTTCCAACTGAAGCTTGTCTGTTGACGACGATTTTTCTTCGTTTTTTCCCCGTATACCTATTGCCTACGCCTGCTGTAATTCATCGCTTCTGTTCGTTTGTTTATTTTTATCATTCTAGTAATGTTTTAGTAACACCAACCAAAAATTTGATAGTTGTCCTCCTATACGCTGGAATTCATTTTTTATATTCTACGTTCATGTGTTCATTTCAATCATTTCGGTCATTTCTTTAGTAACACCAACCAAAAATTTCGTTGTGATGCCCTATACGCTGGAGTTCATTTCTGATTTATTGAATTTATTTCATTTAATCATTTTAGTAACACCACAACTCTGTCAAAACGATCCTATAAACATTTTCAATGTTAAAAAAAAAGAGAACCCACATACGCCATAGCGTACATGAACAATAACTTTCATTTAAAAAATTTTGTTCATACTATGGCGGGAGGAGTTGCATGTTCTATGCATACATACAGGCATAGCTTCGGGTAATGGCATATACCCACCTCTCTAATTAAGGTTAAACTACCTATAAACTAAGACTGACCAAAAACCACATTTTGTGTCATGCTTATAAAACACCTAGTGTAATGATATTGCTAAGCAGTTATGCATTGTACATTGTATAATGGTTCTTTTATTTATACAGGGTGTCCAGTAAATAATAGATAACCTTGCAACCAGACATAGAAGACCTTAAGACCGTTCAGAAAATAGCATACAAAAAAATATTTACCTTGTGGTCTCCATGGTATAACATTTTTTCGCAAAAATTTAAAAAATACGTCTCTCCTCGAATACCTTAACACTAGGACCACCAATGATTGATTTTTGTTGTTTTTTTATTTTTATAATTTTCTTGAATAATTATTCTTATAAACAGATACAACAATTTAACACTTGTTGCTGCATTTTGTTTTATTATAATTTTTTCAAAATAATTTTTCATACAAAAATTAGAAAATATTTATTTTTACAAAAGTTTGACCAAAAAAATAAAATAAATTTGATGGCACAACAGCTCATGAAGAACTAGGGCTTAGTGACTTAAAACTCTCAACCATTCCTTTGTGCGTGTCTGAAGGAATGGAGGGGACCTACAGTTTATTGCCGAATCTGAACGGCTAACAAGCGGCACTTTTCTGTGACAGGAGATACTCTTGGAGGATTTATCAATTCCTCGCAAGAGGCAGTAGCCGTTCTACCTGCCAACGTACATTTACATTTTTATTTATATAGATTAAATATGTATTACTTTTCAATTTAAATTAAAATAGATATTCAAAAAAAAAAAAAAAATTTGATGGCACAACAGCTCATGAAGAACTAGGGCCTAGTGACTTACAACTCTCAACCATTCCTGTGTGCGTGTCTGCAGGAATCGAGGGGACCTACAGTTTATTTCCGAATCCGAACGGCTAACGAGCGGCACTTTTCTGTGACAGGAAATACTCTTGGAGGATTTGTCAATTCCTCGCAAGAGGCAGTAGCCGTTTTTTCTTTTTTTTAAATAAATAGGTGGCGAGGCTGGGGATCGAACCTTAGACCTCCGGCATGACAGTCCATCGCACTAACCATCACGCCACGGCTACTACTAGGAACTAAGGCCTAGTGACTTACAACTCTCAACCATCGACAATTAAAATAGATATTCAAATTGGGAATTTACAGTCTTTTGCAACTCGGCCAATATCATTGTAAAAGTGCAAAAGTGTTACATTTTATTAAACTCCACTCCAATAATAAAATATACTGAAGACGATCTTACAACACTTTTGCACTTTTATTATACCTTCCTCAACTCCATTGGAACAGAAGGAGTGTACAATTTGCGCCCGTGTATTTGATGGCAAGCCAAACGCCATTATCACTGTCAATATTGGAGTGTAACGTTCACGATCTACTAAAAAAATTGCAATTTTACTAGAATTATCGCACTGGATCGTAAATACCTCTATTGTATTGCATTGACTCTAATACTTAATTTTTTTTAATTTTAAGGAAACGCATTACAGATTCCAGAACACGGCAACCGACGCAATACCGCAATAGATGTTACTTGCTTGAATCAATCGACTTATTTTACCACTTATTATTTACAAATACTACTTTTATTAGTCTAATAATTAACTATTCACTGTAATTTAATTTAAATTTCAGGAAATGGGGAAAAGCTCCTTTCGTTGATTAACAGCAAATTTTATTAGTTATTGTTGTAGGCAAACCCATTTGTTGTATCATTTTGAAAAGTACATTAAACAGGCAACTTTTTAACGTAATTGGAGACTGATGTTCTCATACATTTTTACTGTTTTACAGACGGTCAAACCTTTGTAAAAATAAATATTTTGTAATTTTTGTTTTGAAAAACTAATTTTAAAAAATTATAATAAAAAAATGCAACAACAAGTGTTAAATTTCAGTATCTGTTTATTAGAATAGTTATTCAAGAAAATTATAAAAATAAAAAACAACAAAAATCATTCATTGGTGGTCCTACTGTTAAGGTATTCGAGGAGAGACGTAATTTTTTAAATTTTTTTGAAAAAATGTTTACCATGGAGACCACAAGGTAAATATTTTTTTTATGCTATTTTATGAAAGGCTTTAAGGCCTGCTATATCTGGTTGCAAGGTTATCCATTATTTACTGGACACCCTGTATATCCTTTTATTATGTACCTTTTTATTTATATAAATGTTTGCTAATGTTGAAAAAAAATACTATAGTTTATAAAACACATACGTTTTGTATAAAAAAAAACAATATAGAAAAAAAAAATGATTTATTTATATTTGTAAAATAAAATTCATTATTAAAAAACTTTACCAACGAACAAACTGTTTTATTTAAAAAATTAAAAATAAAAATAATAAATACCTATAACTCGGTGGGCCGGTGTTCGCGTTATTTTTGGAATCCCCTTCAGGGATATCCTTAACTTCAAACTTTTATCAAAATAAATATTTTTTAGTTTTTGTATTGAAACATTAATTTAAAAAAAATATAATAAAAAAATGCAACAACAAGTGTTAGATTTTAGAATCTGTCTATTAGAATAGTTATTCGAGAAAATTATAAAAATAAAAAAAAACAACAAAAATAATTCATTGGTGGTCCTAGTGTTTGAGGAGATACGTAATTTTTTAAATTTTTTTGAAAAAATGTTATGCCATGGAGGCCACATGGTAGTTTTTTTTTGTATGCTATTTTCTGAAAAGTCTTAAAGCCAGCTATGTCTGGTTGCAAAGTTGTTCATTATTTACTGGACACCCTGTATATCGAATAATTACAAAAGTTTGAGCCATTTTACACAGAAATTATAATTTCACCTATTTTTTAGGTGCAATAGATTTCGGGAAAAGCTTTCGGAAATTTCACAATACCAGTTTTTTGTGTCTTAGACCCGGTTTTAAAGTCAAAGAAACTGGCACTTAAGTTGTCAATATGGCAGATAAAGGCCAAATATCTCAGTGCATATAGCCACAATAGGTAAAGCTTTGGACTCCCTTGTTGGTCAAAGGGAAAAATTAAGTTTTTTTTTGTAAATGTATCGAAAATGTAGCAGCCCGTGGCGACTGTCACGCCAGAGGTCTGAATTTAGTTCCCTGCCTCTGAGATAATTTCAACCACATTTGCACGAAAATAGCTTGGAAATTTACTGAAACTAAATCTAAATTCAGTTCTAACTAATGTGAACCAGAATTCACAATAGAATATTTTGTGACTTCAAATGTCAAATTTGAATTAATTCAACAAAAAAAAAAATTATTTGTATTGTTAGCAGTGTTTTTTTCAATTAGTTAAAATAAAATATCAAACAATTTCCGAACAAGAAGTGAAAATGGCTTTGGTGCATAAATAAAAAATTATTCTCAGCAGTTTTGGTAAGCTCAACATCAGCTTTATCTACCCAGAACGTGAAGAAAAAAAGAATTCACAAATTTAACTTTTCAGATATACAGCTTTTGTCCAGATGCACCAAACAAAAACACCCAAAATCAACTTGAATGTGGTGTTGGATACTTTGGAAAAATTAGAAATGCAGTCGCAACACTTATTTTTTTCGACCAAATGTTTATGGAAGAAAATTTACTGTTATAACGGATCATAAAGCCCTAGTATGGATTTTAATCTAAAAGATCCAAACTCTAGAATAATGCGTTGGCGAATTAAATTGGAAGAATATGAGTTCGATGTTAAATAGATACAAAGTTGGTTCATTAAATACGGTAGCAGATGGTCTATCCAGACTTGAAACTACTAATGAGGCGATCACAGTAAATATATTAACTCGCGCCCAAGCGAATCAACAAAATAAACATCATTTATTATTTTTATAAAAGGACAAGCATTTCCATTGTAATAATACTATTATGAACCATTTTAGTTCTAAGAAATATTAAAAATGTATTACTTGTTAGTTCTGAGATATATTAAAAATGTACCTATTACTTTGTTAGTTCTAAGAAATATTAAAAATGCATTACTTTGTTATAGTTCTAAGAAATATTGAAATTAATATACATTCATATACCTATCTCTAAGAATATGAAATACTCTTGTAACGTAAAACTAGATCTACATAAATCTAAATTGCACTATCTGCAGTCTGACTTTATAAATTAAAACTGTACGTGTCAACAATAAAGTACCTTGCAATAAAGATTATGATTTTTCTGGCAGTCGAAGTCGGAGAGTCAACTAAAGCAAACCTTAATTTTTTCTTTGTCAAAGTAGATTATAACATAATATTGGTGTCAGAAGTGAAAATCCCTGTAAATAATAAACATTCATACAGTTTAACAAGCCTTCAAAGCATAAGTGAACAACAATCTGAAGCTACAAGTAAACATAATTACATACCTACTTAAATCCATAAACAAAGATATTCTAAAATTCTATACCTTGTGGCGACAAACAAATTTAAATGAACATTCCAAACATAATCTATATATGTGTATGTGCAGCCGACAGCGAATTGATTAATCGCACCATCAAATCAAAATATACAGACGATCTACAACCGATAAAATTCCAAAAGTACATATCTCTGAAAATAAGTGAAGATATACAAATACACACATTCAGTCTACAACCTTTTGAAGCAGTATCTATCTACAAGAATCACCAGAACATCATTATCAAAAGCGAATATAAATACAACGTTCGAAAGCAGTATCATCTTAAGGCAGTATCTTTAAAATTCAGTGAAAAATGAAAACATTTCTGTAAGTTAAAGTATTAAAAAAAAAATAATATAAAATATTATATATTATATATTATATATTATATATTATATATTATATATATATACATATATATATATATATATATTTAATTAAAGTAATCTTAAATATTCCTAATATAATAAAAATGAGTATATTCAAGAGAAATTAAATTAAATTAAATTGAAAAGTAAAAATTTATTACATGTGTTATAAAATTAAACCTAATGTGTTTATAAAAATGCGACTTTTAGTTTAGTTAATTGCAATAAAAAAAAAACAAAAAGAAACATATTATATAAAAAATGGAAGCCGACGGAAACAATAACATTCAATTTCAATTTTATTATCGATTGCTTGTACACAGTAAGATATAATATCTTATAATCTAGTGAAAAGCTAATATTAAGAATTATTCATAAAGAAAATACAGAATAGTAAACATTTTAAAAGTAAATTAAATATTAAAGTTTAATTATTAGTTTCTTAGTTCGTTTGTATCTTGTCTTTTAAACATAACATTATGAAGAAAGATACAATTTTATTTCTTTTTTCACTCTTCTTGCATCTTCAATTCTTCTGATATCGCGTGGAAGGCAATTCCAAAGACGAATACTGTTAAAAAAAATTGACGCTCGGATGTTAAGGATAAGTATCTTAGATGTATGAGCTGTCCGGGCCTACTCGAAGAGGTCATTCGAATTCTTTCGTACAGATAATGTGGTTCATGTGTTATTAAAATATCAGAAAACAAAGAGAGGGTACGAAACTTTAGGAGATTTTTAAATGTCAGATTAAAAAGATTTAGAGACAAGGTTGAAACGCGATCGTATCTGCGTAATCCAAAAATATAACGGATTGTGCTGTTGAAGGCTACATTTAACCTCCGTTTACTTTCATAACAGCATGAACAATATATTTCACAGCCATATGTAAGAATTGGTATTATTAAAGTTTTTACTATCATTATACGGGTTTTTATTGGGGTAAAGGTTTGGGAGGCCATAAGGGAACGCAAAGCACCATACGTTTTTCCAACAACTGAATTAACATGACTATCCCATGTAAGACTACGGTTGAAAACAACACCTAAGTTTATGGCAGTTTCGGAATACTCAATTTATACATTATTAAGCAAGACAGGAGGAAAGTAGGATAAATCTAATGATTTTCTTGAAATAACAAGACATTTTGATTTGGCAGGGTTCAATAAGAGGCCATTACACTGAGACCAGCATGAGTCTCTCTAAATCTTCATTCAAACATACTATGTAATGTTCGATGAGCCCAAGTTGATGGTGGGAATGTTAACACACTCTTTAAGTTTGTCAAGCCTTTTGATGGCGACAAAAACTCATTCCGTTTTTAAACGCTATTGATTCTGCTTTTAATTTAGCAACTGTTGAACAGTTCGATGTTCTACTAGCGTACGTAAAAAGCCAATTCATTGGCAATACGGAAAGCTCAGTAGCAAACCATGATTTTGCTACTTGGGCTTGGGGAGAACTAAAAGAGTACCTCAAACATATTTATTCCGATTCTAAACATCATGGGCACTTGCTCATAGACCTACTGAACTGTAAACAAAAAATTGATACAGTTTCACAATTCTGCGAAATTGAAACGGCTTTAAAAAAAAAATTGTTAACGTCTACACCATGGTTGGAAAAGGGCTTACTATTGTACTGAATTTTGTACTATTTAATTTTCCCAGTACGCAAGTACCACTTTTCAACTTTCAGTACTATTTCAAATTCAAAAATGAAGGTACCTTTTAAATGTAGATGTTTGCTGCGGTAGGAACTTGGGTCAGCTTCAGCTATTTTTTTTTCATAAGCGAAAAACTTTTATCTGAAAAATTGTTGAAAATTTTATAGATTTGTTTGCAAATAAATGAATAGGTAGTGTCGCTTTAGTTTTGAAAGCCGAAGGCTTAAACATAAGGACAAGACAAAAAGAGGAAAGACGAGTTCCACTTGAATATAAAAAAAATTTTAGATGCAGCGTAAGTAGAAATGGGTACCATAAAATTGCAGTATATCCACCAATCGCTGTTGCTTAGCCCTAGCCATTGTTTTCTTTCTGAAATACACACTTATTACGCTAAAGACAACACATAATCTATAAATAATTTTTCAATAACAATTTTGAAAAGTTTCCATTTTTATTCCGCAACTATTGCTTGTCGGAATCGGAAACCATCGGAAGAAATTTAACGCACAGCTGCCAAATATTCTTTACTTAACGCATTGTGTTGCACTGCGATGAAGTGGCAGGTGCGTTTAATTTTTTCGGAAGATTTGATGTGGCAATCGGAACGGATACCTCGATTGAAAATTCTCCGATTTCGAACAAATTGGAGAAAATTTTTTTCCGAACGGATACCTCGATAAGGCTGATTATTTTTAACGCGTTTTGGAAGGCAAAGTTGCATCGTTCATCGTTCGATATAAAATCGAACCTGAAGATGGAACTTTTTATGATATAAAATCGAACCTGAAAACGGAACTTTGGCTTCCGAAATGCGTCGAAACTAATATTAAAAAACAAAAGTTGTGACATAGTTTAAATAAATAAATATTTATATTTTTAATTTATAAAAGTTTTTATCTTTTATTTCATAAAATAAAAAGTTTGTTTTTAATTTCTTAAGAACTAAAAAAGAGGGAAGATAGAACTTTCCTCCATGCATTTTTTTTCTTAAAATGATCCCAGGGATCATTCCTGTCCTAAAAACATGTGAAAGTTTTATGAAATTTGAATTTTCACTCAATAATTCCAAATATGAAAAAAATATGTAGGCATATATAAAAAAAACAAAATTTTTTTCCGAAAAAAATATGTTTTAAGAAAAAGTCTGTCCTCGAAAAAATAAATCCAAATATTCCTCAAACATGGGTCAAATATTCTATTATCTTTCCAAAAATATTCAACAGCATACCCACTATGATTCCGATGTATATCAAATTATTTATAAACGTTACATTTTTCAGAATTTGTTGACATAAACATTTATAATGTACTAGCGGCGAGCCTGCGAACTTTGTATTGCCCTCAAATAAAGTTGTCAAAAATATTAATTAGAATTAAACTTATTTTTTGATTTGGAATGTATCTGGCCCATGCATGCGCTGCTGCACCTCGTTTGCAGAATGCTAGACCAATTTTTACCAAAGATACACTTCAGATTTTCTTGAATTTTTAACAAAATATACCTAAACTTATTTTCCGACATAAGTACGAAAAAGCATGCGATGCTGCATTGTTGATCTCCAAATCGAGATGATTGCAAGGGGTCGATGGCTGAATACTCAAACCACATCTTCCTCTAACGATTATAACGTCCAATAAAATATTAAATTCTTGTAGAATTCACGATTGGAAAAATTTCGGTACTATTTGTTCATTTTCAGTACTATTTTTTTTTCTGCTTTCAGTACTATTGGCAAAATTCGATTTCCATCACTGGTCTACACGACAAAATAACGTGATAGAAGCGGAACTAGTGGGACGATTAGCCGCAATGAACGACTTAGCTCTTCACACGATTATTTTAAACGTCAAACCGGAAATTAGCAACATGTTAAGAGCAAGAAATATAGAAAATTTAATTGAAGCCTTCAATTTAGCAATTGAAGAGGAAAAAGTCCAGTTATTAATTAAAGCAAAACAATCTAATTTTAAAACTGTTGAATGTTCTATTTGTCGTAAAATAGGACATTCACCAAGTAATTGTTATAAGAAACCAAGTACAACTAAACCTATACTGTATAGTTCTTCTAATAATGTCACTAAAACCTGCAATTATTGTAAGAAAAGAAGGACATAACATACAAGAGTGAAGGAAACTTAAATAGAAAAAAGAACAGGAAAATGCAATCAATTCAAGTAATCCGAGCATTTCAAACGATTCAAAGCTTTCGGAAAACAAAAGAACCCCCGATATAAGTGCTGCAGAGTTTCGGGCGGAGATTATGACAGCAGCAAACCCTTCAGAATAATTTTATCAAATGGCAATACAATGTTCACCACAGTTAATTCAAATAGATCCAAATAAGGTTATTTAAAATTTTTAATTGACAGTGGTGCAAGTATATCAATACTAAAAAAAACAAAATCTTAAAAATCTTAAATCATTGATTACTTTAAGTTTTACTTTAAAATGTAATCCCTTGAACATCAGAATCTTTTCAATTCCAAAACGGAACTAATCAAATAAAATAGATCTCTTAAATAAAGAACAGAACATCTTAATTCAGAGGAAAAACAAAGCCTATTAAAAATATGTAATCAATATTCAAATATATTTTTCCTAAAAGGAGATAAACTTTCAGCAATGAAATCTATCAAACATGAAATTCATTTAAAAAAAACAAGTCCGGTAAATTGTAAAACATACCGATACCCAGAAGTTCACAAGGCTGAAGTCTCGAAACAGCTTTCGAATATGCTAGATCAAAAAATTATCAGATCTTCTAACTCTCCGTGGTCCGCACCCTTATGGGTCGTCCCAAAAAAGACTGACGCTTCGGGTATGAAAAAATGGAGGATAGTCGTAGACTATAGGAAACTCAATGAAGTTACTATAGGAGACTCCTTCCCATTACCCAACATATGTGAAACATTAGACCAATTGGGTCATAGTAAATATTTCACAACCCTGGACCTGGACCTAGCCTCCGGGTTTCACCAAATCTATGTAAAGGAGGAAGACAGGTCGAAGACTGCCTTTTCCACAGCCAATTGTCACTATGAGTTTTGTCGTATGCCATTTGGCTTAAAAAACGCTCCCGCTACGTTCCAACGTGCAATGAATCATATTCTTGCCGGACTAGCAGATGAAAATTGTTTTGTTTACCTTGATGACGTAGTAATATATGCATTCTCTCTTAACCCTAGATAGCTAACGTTCCAAAACTACCATGAAAAGCTAATAATTCGACTTTTTGACGATCATTAAAAAACTTTTTTTTTTATAAATTATTAACTTTTATTTAAATTTATAGTATTAATAAGAAAAATAATTTATAAATTAAAGATAAATATCATAAAAATAAATATTCCTTTCATTTTTAAATGCTTCAATCATATTTTAATGGGACACGTTTCTTTGAGATCATTTTAACACTTTAACAAAGTCAAGCGTATGTTCGCAACAAATAGGTATTTTGTACCTATTGCAACAATTCTTCAAACAACTTACAAGCAAAACACATACGCCACGCGAGACAGATAACCGGCAACTGAGTTGGCGTGAAAGCACAATTACGTTGGTAAAAAAATAAAAGAGATAGATTGTTGGATGCTCGTCATTTTGACGAACGTTGGCTTTCTAGGGTTAAGGACCACGAAAAAAACTCAATGAAATTTTCAAGAGATTAGAGCACAAGAGATTAAGATTATTAAGATTAAGATTAAGATTATTAAGCTTTAAACTGATAAATGCGAATTTCTTCGAAAAGAATTAGCATACCTTGGACATATGATTTCTGAGAATGGAGTAAGACCCAATCCTTCGAAGGTCGAGGTAATCAAGGAATTTCCAAAACCTAAAAATCCCGATGAAATAAGATAATTTTTGGGATTAGTGGGTTACTATCGCCGCTTTATTAATAACTTTAGCAAAATATCTAAACCGCTTACTTGTTTATTAAAGAAAGATGTCAAGTTCGATTGGAATAAAGAGCAAGATAATGCTTTTGAACAATTGAAAAATAAACTTTTAACAGAACCAATACTTCAATATCCGGATTTTACAAAGGAATTTCTGGTTACAACCGAAGCGTCGAATTTTGCAATTGGGGCCGTATTATCTCAAGGAGAAATAGGCAATGATTTACCAATTTGCTTTGCGTCTTGTACATTAAACCGTTCAGAATCCCACTATAGCACTATTGAAAGAGAACTTCTCGCTATAGTGTGGGCCGTTAATCATTTTCGTCCATACATCTATGGACGAAAGTTTACAATCATAACTGACCATCGTCCATTACAATGGCTTTTTTCATGCTAAGATCCAGGTTCAAAACTTTAAAGATGTCGACTCAAATAAGAAGAATATGAATACAATATAGTTTATAAGCAAGGCAAAATCAATCTAAATGCGGACTGTTTGTCCAGAATCAAATATAATACCGATAGTGGAAATCATGAGATTTTTCTTATAACACAAGAAACTTATGACGACTATCTAAAGATTTATTATTACTCCTTAGAATTAAAAGTATTTGACTATTCAGATGAAAATTCATATTTATTAAATTCAAAAGACAATATAGCTTATTTAAATAGTATAGACCTCGGTGATGACAGTAAATACGTTACTAATATATCTGAAATTGCTGACAAATATTGTCAATTAAAAAATCACCCTCATGAATTGTATAGTTCTATTTCTTCAATTAACATAAAAACACAGACAAAAATTTATCATTGCTTCATAAAAAGAAATAGTTGGGAAAAGCCAAGCTATCAAGATTTCTTTTACACAATTCAGAATTTAAAGAAGAAACTCGAAAAAGATAATATAGAAAGTATTTCGTTAACCACTTTCGAAGACAAATTTAATCAGTTCAAATATGAGAAAATTCGACACATAATTAAATTTACATATATTCCAAAATTAAAATCGTTATATTTAAAGATATATATTAATTAGGCCAAATAAGGATGAGATAACTTTGGTGCTCAAAGAAAATCATGACGATCCTCAATCTGGACATTCAAGTTTTCGGAAAACTTATAATTGAATCAAAAACCGTAATCATTGGCATAAAATGCAAAGAGATATAAAAGAATATATTAAATCTTGTGACAGCTGTCAAAGGAATAAAGTAGTAAGAAAAACTTATAGAGCTCCAATGGAGATAACATCCACATTAAACCAACCATTTGGTAGACTAAGCTTAGACATAGTTGGCCCATTGACATTAACAATAGATGAAAACCGCTTCATACTTACAATGCAAGATGATCTTACAAAATTCACACAAGCTTTATGCTATAAAAGATCTTCGCTTTGACCGGTAACTAACCGGTTCGTCAAATCCAAATTTTTGTTGGGCTGATTTCTGGAATCGGCTCTAAAAAAAAGTTGTGTTTTAGGTAGGTAATATTTTTGTTTTTTTGTCTTTAGGGAAAATTTTTGATGAGATAAGTGATGGGTAGTAAAAATCTTCATCGAAAAAAAAAAAACAATTCAAACCATGTGCAATGTGCCTTGGTAGGTGGGAGCGAGATAATGAGTAACTGGCTGAACAGAATGGTGACGCAGACGGAACCGGAGACGGAGCCGGAATAGCTGTCAAAATATTAAATACACGCAAATTCAATGTTGCGAACACAACGGAACGTAGACGCATACGGAGCTGCAGACGCAGACGGAAGAGTTCACCAACTTTTAACTTTTGACGTACGGCACTTTTGACGTTTCAATTTGTATGAAGAAAAAAAACAACTTTTTGGGTCGGAAAAATATATTGTGGTTATTTGTATCGCGAAAAAAATTATTTATTAAAAGGAAAATTATTGGAAACAAAAAATGTGAATTCTGAGCTTGTACACAATAATATTCTTTTGTTTTTCTTCAAAATACTTTCAAAGCTGTACAGCTCCATTGTGGACATGTAAAAAAAATAACGTACGACACTTTTTGACAGGTCTTCCAGTTCCGTCTGCGGCTTCAGTTCCGTCATTCTATTCTGTTCAGCCAGTAAGAGTTGTTTTAACGTTTCGCCGGCGACGAATCGTGGTGATATTTTTGTGTAATAGTAAAAGTTCATATAAAAAAAACATCAACGGTAGCGGTAGGGCTCTCTATAGCAGTGCTGGGGGATCGTGGGAAAAATCCCTTTTTGTGGGAATTTTAAACTCTAAAGGGAAAAAGGGAAAACCGACCCATTTTGTGGGAATTCTTTTATTTTTGAAATTTTACCCGGAAAAGAGCAAATCAACAAAATTATAATCAATTAATTCGAAACAAGTGAAAATAAAGTTCAAGAAATGTCAGAATGATTTCTTAGAAGATCTTATAACACCTGATAAATTACACAATAGGTACAAATCGCGATCGTGAATATAGTAGGTACTATCAACGACTAGATATATATCTTTAGTGATTATTTCTACATTCGTGTTCAGTTATATATCTTTAGTGTTTAGAAAAAACATGATATATCCAGAAATAAATTGCTTCTTCACTTCCACAGTTAATAAAGCATAAACGCTTGAACCGATTTGCTTCATGTTTGGTACTTGTATGCACTTAATAATATACAGGGTGTCATCTACTTCGTGTAATACATTTTAGGGGGATGATTTTTGGGTCATTCTATGGGGGAATACCCCTGAGGCTGGAGGTGGCATTTTCTGAAAAGTTAATTTATAATGGAAAAAAATATTTAAAACAAAAGGATGTTTTGAGGGCTAATATTTTCATTTTTTTTAGTAATTTTTTTAAATTAAGTTGCTTTAAAAAGTTTAAAAAAAAATTATTTTCATTTTTAAAATGTTCGTCTTTTCGTTTTTTAATTTCTTAAAAATTCAGATTAAACATTATTTATGTGTTTTTTTGGTTTTTATTTTTCTTTTATATTTTTCATTTTAAGTCCATTTTCAACTTTTTTTCTGTGGGAAATAAAAAGGGAAAAAAGAAAATATTTGTGGGAAAAAAGGGAATTTACCGACTGCGTGGAGGGAGTTCCGTTAAAAATGCCCCCCAGCACTGCTCTATAGTAAGAAATGAGTGGAGTAGGGTATGTATATCAGTAGGTAAGCAGAAATAAATGTTTGTATCTACTGAAATTGGTTGGTTTGGTGGTGGGTGTTTGCTGGATGGTAAATGGAAACGAACTTATTTTATAGGCAAGGGGCGTGCACAAGGAGGGGTAATGGGCATTTGCACCCCTAATAAAAATTATTTTAAATTTTTTTTTCTGAGTAAATTACAAAATCAAGGGCGCACGTAAATAGGATGGGGGTGCTTATTACATGTAAATCGGCTTAGTTAATTCACAACTTGAGTTCTAATTGTTGGATTTTAAGGTAAGATTGAAATTGGTTGGTTTGGCGGTGGGTGGTTGGTTTTAAAAAACTTTATTTAGGTTAGGTACAAATTTTTTCATGAGGATAAGCGATGGTGGGGTGGTAAAAATATGTATGCATGTTTTTTGGCAGCGAATTATTCTTCATCGTCAAAAAAAAACAACAATTCAAACCATGTGCCTTGGTAGGTGGGAGCGAGATAGTGAGTAGAGTTGACTGTTTTCGCGTTTCGCCGTCGACGAATCGTGGTGATATTTTTGTGTATAGGAAGGTATGGTAAAACAAAACATAAACAGTCGGTAGGTATTCTCTATAGTGTAGTAAGAAATGAGTGGAGTAGGTATAGGTATGAGTAGGTAGGTATAATAGGTATTTGCAGCAGAAAAAAAATGTTTGTATCTAATCTACTAAAATTGGTTGGTTTAGCGGTGGGTGGTTGGTGATGGTGAATGGAATCGAACTTATTTAGAGGAAAAGGCGTGCACAAGGAGGGGCAAGGGGCATTTGCGCCCCTTATACAAATTATTTTCAATTTTTTTTTCTGAGTAATTACACAATCAAGGGCGCACGTAAATAGGATAGGGGGATGCTTATTACATGAAAATCAACTAAATTTACAACGTGAGTTCTAATTGTTGGATTTTAAGGTAAGACTGAAATGTTTGTTGGTTTGGAGGTTGGTGGTTGGTGATGGTGAATGGAAACGAACTTATTTAGTGGCAAGAGCGTGCACAATAAGGGGTAAGGGGGCACTTGAATCACTAATACATTTGTTTTTCTAATTCTTTTTGTTGAGTAACTACACAGTCAAGGGCGTAGGTAAGCAAAGGTGATGTGGGGTGCTTATTACGTTCAAATCAGCAAAATTTACACCTTGGGTTCTAATGATCGGATTTTCAAGGTTCGAGATTTTAAATGAAGATTAAATGTAATGTGGGAACACAAGAAGACAAGCACGTGCGCAAGGAGGGATCTGGTTTCCAGAATCGGCTCAAAAATTTTTTTTTTTTAGATAATACCTACCTACATATGTATTTTTATTTTAATAGGTAGGTACCTACTTTATTTAGGTAGTACAAGTGGTAAAATTTTTTTGATGTTAATAAGTGATGGGTGGGGTGGTAAAAAATGTATTCCGGTTTTTTGGCACGGAATTATTCTTCATAGACGGCAATAACCCTTGCTGGGAAAAAATGCTTCGTTTTAAGAATATGGTAGGTATATGGTAGAGAAGAAGAAAAAATTTAACTTTTCATTGATAAATTATTAATTTGTTACTAACAAAATTTACGGTCGTTCGTTCCTTAGGGGGTAATGGGAGGTAGGTATAACATAACATACAAATAGTCTGATTTTCAAAGTTGTCTTAAAATTACACTATAGGCAGGCAGGTAGGTACATAATTAGGTGCATTACATTTTTATTCAAATGCAAGCCCACACAACCCACACACATAATTTAAGGAAAATAATTGTCAATGTTCATTGATACGTGTGGAGGCTTATTTTTAATGTTACCTGACAAAAAAAATGTCAATGTTACCTGACAAGTAACATGGATGGTGTGTAGCGCTCTTTAAGCTGAACGTTTTTCGAGTTCTGGTTTTAAATCATCTTTTTGGTCGATATTTGGTTGTCATAAGGTTTTACTAAAGAAGACCCGGGCAACGCCAGGTTTTATCGGCTAGTTCATTATATAGATAATAATTGAATGGAAGGGTTTCCCGTATAAGCCCTGTATATCCAAACGCTAAGCGAGAAATATTAAAACATGAAATACTTGCTAATTCCTTAGATGTTTCCTATACAATTTTCTTGTATTGTGGTCGTGGTGAGTTCAAGAGCATTAACCAAACCTGGTGCCAATGCCACACTTGCAAAAGGTGGGCTGAATATCGTTGTCTCGACTACTTAAAAAAGACTGAGAAAGAAATACAAGACAAATATTTCCTCTTTAACTACTGTGACTGTTTTTCGAGATGGCTTACATCACAGGGAGAATAATCTTGTTTGTATGATCTAAAGGTGAATTGATTTTAATATTTTCATTCTTATTTTACTAAAAATACATAACATAAATTTAAATTCATCGAATTCACAGTGAGATTTGTATATAATTATTTTTTTTTTAAATCTTTCGATAAACAGAATACTCACTTAGAATTTAATTTTATGCAATAGATATAAGCAGACTGAAGCTTCATTAAAAAAGTCTGACTTATTTAGTTTAAAATAGGTTTTTGTTATAATTTCACGTTATTTTTTTTTAAGAGTTAGGAACGTACATAAAAAAAAATAAAATCGATCACGTTGAGTGTTCTAAAATCTCGATAAATTGTTTTTTTATTTTTAGCCTACCATTACTCATCTCCGAGTTTTAGGGATCCAAAGTTTTGTTCCAAGTTTTGCAAATATCATAGTACAAAACATTAACAGTAAAAAATAAAAAAAAAGTAAAAAACATCATTCTACTTATAGCATATTTTACTTTGTTCAAAAAATTATTTTTGTGGCGGGGATCCTCTGCCAAAAAAAAAGTTCACTAAATTCAACCATTTTTCATAAAAAAAACTAAAAAAATCACGTTTAGAAAAATTCCAGCCCTACACAACGGTTTTTAAAGTTTTTTTTTTTAAATCATCACTATATATCGGCAGATCCTCATCCACAGGAATTTTGTGTTTTTAATGCAGCGATCTTCAGCTTCATGAAAAATGTGGTATGTACCTACTAATAATTAAAAATAAATTATTAAAATTTTTAATGTATTTCCTTTTTGATAGAACCATCAAAGAAAAACAAAAAGCGGAAATTTCTAACAACGTAATTGCTGAAATTACAGGCATATTTCAGGCGGAAACTACGGATGATTTTATGTTTGGCAACGAAAAACAAAATGCTGAATGAAATCGAGCACTTCAAAAGGTTTGCGGCCATGCAGATTCCGAAAAAAATTAAACAAAATATGTAAATGTATACATAAAAAAAGATGCAGTAATACAAAATATAAATGACTGATTGAAGATTTTTATTACTTATACATAATATTTATATACAACAAACAAACAAAATGATATACATAGGAACTAATATCTTCTCAGAATCATATTTAAAACAGGTCCGTCAAGCTGGGTCCACCACAAACGAAATTCAAAAATCTAATGATGCAGGAATTAGGGGCTAATTTGGTGCTAATTTAGTACCACAATACCGAAGGAGCACCAAATTCCCTTCACCCTTAAACTTGTGGTGGACTCAGCTTGACGTCAAGCTGGGTCCACCACACCTCCCCATACACAATTTCAAAAATCTAATGATGCAGGAATTTGGGGCTAATTTGGTGCTAATTTAGTGCCCCAATCCCGAGGAAGCCCCAAATTCCCTTCCCCTTCAAATTTGTGATTGACTGAATATGACGTCATCATACTGGATCCACTACAACCGAATTTCAAAATTCTAATGATGCAGAAAACTAGACCTATTTTGGGGCTAATTTAGTGCTCTAATGTTAAAATCCATCGTCCACTTTTTGACCTTGAAATTCAGTTTTAAAAGTAATAAAATGTGGAGACTTTCTTTATTCGGCCTTAGAAAAAAAATTTTTTGTGGTAATTAGGAGCGAGACAAACAGAATTTGAAAAAATAACAAGTTTTATTTTTCTACTCCCACAGGTACCGACTTTAAAATGAAAAAACCGATTTGATGACGTCACAGCTGGATCCACCACTTCCTCCCTATACACTATTTCACGAATCTAATGATGCAGGAATTAGGGGCTAATTTGGTGCTAATTTAGTGCTTTAATCCCGAAAGAGCCCCAAATTCCCTTCACCCTAAAACCTGTGGTGGACTCAGCTTGACGTCAAGCTGGGTCCACCACTTTTTTCCCAATCACTTTTTTAAAAATCTAATGATGCAGGAATTAGGGGCTAGTTTGGTGCTAATTTAGTGCTCCAATACCGAAGCAGCCCCAAATTTCCTTCGCCCTTTAGAGGGCAAAAACTGTTTTCATGACGTCACAGCTAGGTCCACAACAACCTCCTAATACACTATTTCAAAAATCTAATGATGCAGGAATTAGGGGCTCAGTTTGGGGCTCGTAAAGGCACTAATCTCAAAAAAAAAACAAAAATCTCTTCACACTTTAAAGGGCAAAAAATGATTTGATGACGTCAGCATGCCGTCAAGCTGGGTCCACCACAAACGAAATTCAAACATCTAATGATGCAGGAATTAGGGGCTAGTTTGGTGCTAATTTAGTACCACAATACCGAAGGAGCACCAAATTCCCTTCACCCTTTAAAGTGCAAAAAATGATTTGATGACGTCACACCTAGTTTTCATTCTAAATAATGTCATGGCTCCTCCACGCTTTTTTTATTTGTTGGTCAATATAAATTCAAACTCAGTGTTGAAAATGAAGATGGAGCTGATTTTATCAAATACCTAAACCATAAATGTGACAATCTTCACAAATAAATTAGACCTCTTTAACACCAGCTAATCTTAAGGTGTAATCACACTGGCATTAAGCGCATGAACCGCCAGTTGGAGATATTTTTTTTTTTTGGATTTGACGTCGCGTTGGTGCAGTTCAGTTTCGTTGTCGTCATAGTGCACTAAAGCAAGCGCGCGCGACACAGTGCGTAACAAATGATTGAATGTGTTGTTTTTTACATTTTGGATAGGACAAGAATTTTTATTTGTAGGGAGAGGCGTTTGAGAATAAAACATAGTTTTTGGGTTTGATTTGGCCGCCATCTTTTTGTAGCTTTGTAGCGATTCAATTGATACTAACTTCACGATTTTCCGCTTGCTGCAGTTCAAGTGCGGTATAACTTCCGCAGATTGCTGTGTAGTGTCGCGCAGTTCCGCTTAAGTGCAGATCCGCCGGGTGCGGTCTTACCTATTGTAATGATTTAGCTATATGTACTTTTAAACAATTTGAAAAAGTAAATTGTTAACTTTAAAAACATATGTGCTTGCGCAAGAATAAATGGTAATGTTCCATGTTTACCATTTTGACGTTAAAGCATAGTACGGAGATCGGGAAAAGACAAATTTTATCTCTACAATTCTAATCTCTACAAAACGTTTGAAAAGTCGCGCTAAATTAATGTTTCTCTTCTTTTCTTTTCTGTTTGTAAAATTATGAACAAACAATACTTGATCGTGCTATTCGTGCAAAATTATTGACCTGTCAAAATTTTTCACGCAAAATAATGCTTCGAACATTAGTTTTCCTGGCAAAATTTAGTGGAGACTTCACCCTGCAGCGGGTTCAAACGTCACAATTTTGCGCGTGAACTGCGTACTGCCTGGAAAAAAACTGAAGACAAAATTTGCACTAGAAAAAATTTTGTATGAAAAGAAAAATTTTTCCCGATCTGCGTACTAGGCTTAGAAATGACGGAGACGGTGATATATTGGAGGCTGATTACACGATTTTTTTTCGTTTGTTTCGTCTTCTGTCATTTTGACAGATTGGGTGAGGGGTGTAGAAATGTAGGGGGAATGATGTAACGAAAGCGGGAATGAAAATTTTAAGACTTTTTCTGGTTGAACGATTTTTTTTGACAACCGAATTTGTGATGAGCGATAGTGGTAATGGTTCGTGTTAATCAAATACAAAGAAAGGAAGTTCTAAAAAATGTCTGTTGTTTTCTATCAAGCTGAGTGTTCTTTCAATAAGAAAATAATTATCATGTGAAAGAATGTATTTTTATGTATGACTTGATTGATTCTAAAAAAATTGACAAAAAAGTTTACTACCATTTCATGGAAATAGGAAAAGGATAATTTTAATACCCAAAGGAGCTTGCGGGGAGTTCAGGTGGGTAACAACTATTTTTATGTATGTTATTTCTAATTCTTTTCAACAAGAAAATCGATTTGTTTTAAAGAAAAGAATCGATCGAACAAATTCCTTCTATTGAAAGAAAAAAATTGATTCTGTTAGAAAAAAATCGAATTTTTTGTTGAAAGGAATTCGACATTAATATCTACTTTTTAGCCACGACAAATTTTCACACCAAAAATGTATTAAAATAAAACGAGTGTGACTTTTTCCAATAGGGTTGTCTACCAAAGTGTCAGTTTAAAAAAACTTGAGGGCTAAAATAAAACAAACAAATGACGGTGTTCACATTGGACTTACTCCTTGGATTTTTTTTTGGCGTATATGTACTTTTTCTCGTTCCCAATTTATGGTGAGAAAGAGATGGACAAGTGATAGGCAGGATTTTTTAAATTTTTAAAAATGCGTGTGGATTTTTTTTGAAGTTTTTTTTTGTGACATCTGATTTCTCAGTATTAAGTTTTTGGTTTGCACTGAAATACTACAGAATCCAAGTTTTTTCAATTTGAAAACTATTTATTTAGTGAATAATTAATTCTGTGATTGAAAAAATTCTAATTAAATTCTCCGGCGAGTAAAAATTTGTGTTTTGTTTTAAGAACTGTTGAACGTCAGAGTGAATCGGTTGTGTATGTCTGAACACGATCTGACAGACTTAAGTCTTAACTACATTGGCCACTTTTTGCAAAATTACAAAAGTAAAAATATTTTTTTTTCCGCTAGCGCAGTTGTTTTGTGAAAAAGAATGTATACAATTCTTTTTAAACCAAAATTTAAGCTTTCTGCATCATTTTTATAAGTTTTCCAGTGAGAAAACTTTTTTGGCTTATGTAGTTAAGGCTTTAGGCTTAACTACATTCAACTTACTTTTGTACAAAAGTGAACTAAATCCTTTGTCTTTTTCCAACGCACAACTCATTTCTATCTTCTTTCTCAAGTTTTACAAAAGTAAAAGTTAAAGCGCTCTTAACTTTTACTTTTGTGCAAAAGTAAAACACCAATGCATACAAAAAATCGGTTTTAAAAGCGACTAGTAGATGTCGCTGTAATGGGGGAAATTTAAGGGAACAAAAATTTATTCAGGCTTTGTAGGGTTTTTATTTCAAAAATGGCAGTTACATACTGGCTGTTGTAAGGTTTTAAAAGAAAAATGGCGGTTACACAGCATAGTTTTAGTAAAATTTCTCGCACGCAGATGTCACTAGAGTATGCGTGTATTTTTTCACTTTTGTTTGTTCTTTTTGCAAAAAGTTTTTGAATGTAGTTAAGCCTTAAGTTTTATTTTTGTGCAAAAGTAAAACACCAATGCATACAAAAAATTAGTTTTAAAAGCGACTAGTAGATGTCGCCCATAAAGGGGAAATTTCAGGGAACAAACATTTATTCATGCTTTTATAGGGTTTTAACTTCAAAAATGGCAGTTACATTCTGGCTGTTGTAAGGTTTTAAAAGAAAAATGGCGGTTACACAGCATAGTTTTAGTAAAATTTCTCGCACGCAGATGTCACTAGAGTATGCGTGTATTTTTTCACTTTTGTTTGTTCTTTTTGCAAAAAGTTTTTGAATGTAGTTAAGCCTTAAGTTTTATTTTTGTGCAAAAGTAAAACACCAATGCATACAATAAATTAGTTTTAAAAGCGACTAGTAGATGTCGCCCATAAAGGGGAAATTTAAGGGAACAAACATTTATTCATGCTTTTATAGGGTTTTAATTTCAAAAATGGCAGTTACATTCTGGCTGTTGTAGTGTTTTAAGAGAAAAATGGCGGTTACACAGCATAGTTTTAGTAAAATTTCTCGCACGCAGATGTCACTAGAGTATGCGTGTATTTTTTCACTTTTGTTTGTTCTTTTTGCAAAAAGTTTTTGAATGTAGTTAAGCCTTAAGTTTTATTTTTGTGCAAAAGTAAAACACCAATGCATACAATAAATTAGTTTTAAAAGCGACTAGTAGATGTCGCCCATAAAGGGGAAATTTAAGGGAACAAACATTTATTCATGCTTTTATAGGGTTTTAATTTCAAAAATGGCAGTTACATTCTGGCTGTTGTAGTGTTTTAAGAGAAAAATGGCGGTTACACAGCATAGTTTTAGTAAAATTTCTCGCACGCAGATGTCACTAGAGTATGCGTGTATTTTTTCACTTTTGTTTGTTCTTTTTGCAAAAAGTTTTTGAATGTAGTTAAGCCTTAAGTTTTATTTTTGTGCAAAAGTAAAACACCAATGCATACAAAAAATTAGTTTTAAAAGCGACTAGTAGATGTCGCCCATAAAGGGGAAATTTCAGGGAACAAACATTTATTCATGCTTTTATAGGGTTTTAATTTCAAAAATGGCAGTTACATTCTGGCTGTTGTAAGGTTTTAAAAGAAAAATGGCGGTTACACAGCATAGTTTTAGTAAAATTTCTCGCACGCAGATGTCACTAGAGTATGCGTGTATTTTTTCACTTTTGTTTGTTCTTTTTGCAAAAAGTTTTTGAATGTAGTTAAGCCTTAAGTTTTATTTTTGTGCAAAAGTAAAACACCAATGCATACAATAAATTAGTTTTAAAAGCGACTAGTAGATGTCGCCCATAAAGGGGAAATTTAAGGGAACAAACATTTATTCATGCTTTTATAGGGTTTTAATTTCAAAAATGGCAGTTACATTCTGGCTGTTGTAGTGTTTTAAGAGAAAAATGGCGGTTACACAGCATAGTTTTAGTAAAATTTCTCGCACGCAGATGTCACTAGAGTATGTGTGTATTTTTTCACTTTTGTGCTTTTTGCAAAAAGTTTTTGAGGGTAGTTAAGCCTTTACTTTAGACAACGTAATCGATTGTCTAAACCTTGTAAAATGTAATATTTTTTTTTATTAAATAAAGCATATTTCCAACTGTTTCGAAATACTTAGACATAGTTTAAACAGTCAAAAATCTAATAAATACGACGACATATGTCATTGGTGAAAAACCTGGGTCGAAAATCCGACCCTAATCCAACTCGAGCTCTAGATCCTGAATATAAACGTTGTAATTCATTAAAAATTCAATGTTAAGGCTCTCCAAAACCAAAGCGAATATTCGGAGCGATGAACGAAAACAATAATAACAGCGTGTTGTTTTGTTTGACAACCACGTGCTGTTATTGTTGTTTTCGTCCGTCGCTCCGAATATTCGCTATGATTTGGGAGAGCCTTAAAATTTACTTTTAAGTTGTTTAATGCTCTCCCAAACTAACGGCAATATTCATTCGTCGCGTTGGTTTGGGAGAGCCTTTAAGCTAAAACATATGTGCTTGTATAAGAATAAATGTCATTGTGCCAAGTTTACCAATTTGACGTTTAGAAATGACTGAGACGGTGATGTATTGCTGTTTGTTAAAAAGCCTTATTGAAGATGACATTTGGGAAGGCAGCTCTCCACTCTTTGACGGTGTTCTCATTGGACTCAAATTTGCAATTTAGTTTGACATAAAGTCAGTCAGCTCGTGTTCACACACAAAGTAATGTGAACACAACCGATTCAGTCTGAAGTTTAGCAGTCGTTAAAACAAAACACAAATTTTTGCTCGTCGGAGAAATAATTTATAACTCTCAATCACAGAATCAATATTTCACTATCTAAAGTAATTAGTTTTCCAATTGAAATAACTTGGATTCTGTAGTATTAAGTGCCAAACAAAAACAAATACTGAGAAAACAGATGTCATAAAAGGAAACATAAAAAAAATCCACAAATTTTTAAAAAGATTTAAAAATCCTGCCTCACTTGCCCGTCTTTTTTTCACCATAAAGTTGGAACGAGAAAAAGTACATATGTAGGCGTAAAAAAAATCCGAGAAGTAAGTCCAATGTGAATACCGCGTCTATTACATGCCGCCTCCACAGGCCATGAACGATGGAAGGATAATGAACATGTCTACAAAAAATCCAATGGAGGCACAAAAATCCATGTCCATGTAATGAACATGTGTTTTTTCAAAACTACACTATTCCACTCATTTATTCCCATACAAACCAAATTACGCACCAAAACTCTTCTTTTCTTATACAAATCAAACTAGCCACTTTCAAAACTCGTGTATTCCAATGACATAAAAAAATATAGATATATAGATATATTTACTGTACAATAGAACTTCCACAGATTTTTTTGTAATATTTTATATCTTTTTTGTGATCCAGTAGTTGTGCCGACTGTTGAGGTTTTATGTTTTATTTAAGTTTTTTTTTTATATTTTAAACTTTCTTTTAAATAAACCAACATGAATTAAACCGTTTACTGTCTTTTCAAAACTCCTCTATTCCTAAATATTCCTAAATAGGTTTAATCAAAAGTCAACTATTCCAATCATATAATTTTCTAAACTCTTCTTTTCCAAATTAAATTGATTTTACATAATTCTTAGGTTTACCTTATAGGTTCCAAGCCATAAGAAATAGATAAAGATATTTCCAAACTTCAAATTAGCTTTTAGAACCAATCGCTAATATCATTTTAGCAGCTTTAAACAGTTTTTTTCGTTTTAGTCAACATTCTCAAACGTGGAAAAGAAGAGTTTTGAAACTATACCCCTCATTTAAATTTTTTTTTTTAATTTCGAGTTTGAAAATTATTAATTCAAAAACTATTACCCAAACCAGATTTTTTTAAAAATAAAATAAAAAAATAGGTTTCTGGCTTAACAAAAAGGTATAACATGCCATTGTAATGGTTACCGTTGTTTTTGAATATTTTTTTTTCTGTTTTAAATTTAATAGGTAATAGGTACCTACCTACACATTTGTTTTGACTTTTTTATGAAAAACAAAGAAAATAATACCTATAAATAGTAGGTAGATATACCTACCTATTAACCGTTTTTGATTGATTTTCTTTGAAAATGGTTAAAAGTTTCCCTTTATTTTTTATAAAATAGGTCGACAGGTAAAAGTATTTTTCAAATTAAAAGATAAATCTCACCCAAATAAAAGATAAATCTCACCCAAAGACCTAAAAAAAAATATTTTTTTTAAATACATCTCAAACCAAGACAAATAAAATTGGCAAATTAAATAGGTACATATCTCTCACTGAGAAACCTATTGAAAATACCTAAGGGCCAGTTGTACAAATATTTGATCCGTGGTTCAGGAATTTTAACTCGCCGATTTCAGCGGGTTAAATGAAGTTCAACGATGGTTCAAGGTTTTAATATGCACTAAAAGCCAATTGCATGCCTGAACCATCGTTGAACCACAGTTAATCCGCTGAAATTGATGAGTTAAAATTCCTGAACCACGGATCAAATATTTGTACAACTGGCCCTTAGGTATTTTCAATAGGTTTCTCAGTGAGAGATATGTACCTATTTAATTTGCCAATTTTATTTGTCTTGGTTTGAGATGTATTTAAAAAAAATATTTTTTTTTAGGTCTTTGGGTGAGATTTATCTTTTATTTGGGTGAGATTTATCTTTTAATTTGAAAAATACTTTTACCTGTCGACCTATTTTATAAAAAATAAAGGGAAACTTTTAACCATTTTCAAAGAAAATCAATCAAAAACGGTTAATAGGTAGGTATATCTACCTACTATTTATAGGTATTATTTTCTTTGTTTTTCATAAAAAAGTCAAAACAAATGTGTAGGTAGGTACCTATTACCTATTAAATTTAAAACAGAAAAAAAAATATTCAAAAACAACGGTAACCATTACAATGGCATGTTATACCTTTTTGTTAAGCCAGAAACCTATTTTTTTATTTTATTTTTAAAAAAATCTGGTTTGGGTAATAGTTTTTGAATTAATAATTTTCAAACTCGAAATTAAAAAAAAAAATTTAAATGAGGGGTATAGTTTCAAAACTCTTCTTTTCCACGTTTGAGAATGTTGACTAAAACGAAAAAAACTGTTTAAAGCTGCTAAAATGATATTAGCGATTGGTTCTAAAAGCTAATTTGAAGTTTGGAAATATCTTTATCTATTTCTTATGGCTTGGAACCTATAAGGTAAACCTAAGAATTATGTAAAATCAATTTAATTTGGAAAAGAAGAGTTTAGAAAATTATATGATTGGAATAGTTGACTTTTGATTAAACCTATTTAGGAATATTTAGGAATAGAGGAGTTTTGAAAAGACAGTAAACGGTTTAATTCATGTTGGTTTATTTAAAAGAAAGTTTAAAATATAAAAAAAAAACTTAAATAAAACATAAAACCTCAACAGTCGGCACAACTACTGGATCACAAAAAAGATATAAAATATTACAAAAAAATCTGTGGAAGTTCTATTGTACAGTAAATATATCTATATATCTATATTTTTTTATGTCATTGGAATACACGAGTTTTGAAAGTGGCTAGTTTGATTTGTATAAGAAAAGAAGAGTTTTGGTGCGTAATTTGGTTTGTATGGGAATAAATGAGTGGAATAGTGTAGTTTTGAAAAAACACATGTTCATTACATGGACATGGATTTTTGTGCCTCCATTGGATTTTTTGTAGACATGTTCATTATCCTTCCATCGTTCATGGCCTGTGGAGGCGGCATGTAATAGACGCGGTATTCACATTGGACTTACTTCTCGGATTTTTTTTACGCCTACATATGTACTTTTTCTCGTTCCAACTTTATGGTGAAAAAAAGACGGGCAAGTGAGGCAGGATTTTTAAATCTTTTTAAAAATTTGTGGATTTTTTTTATGTTTCCTTTTATGACATCTGTTTTCTCAGTATTTGTTTTTGTTTGGCACTTAATACTACAGAATCCAAGTTATTTCAATTGGAAAACTAATTACTTTAGATAGTGAAATATTGATTCTGTGATTGAGAGTTATAAATTATTTCTCCGACGAGCAAAAATTTGTGTTTTGTTTTAACGACTGCTAAACTTCAGACTGAATCGGTTGTGTTCACATTACTTTGTGTGTGAACACGAGCTGACTGACTTTATGTCAAACTAAATTGCAAATTTGAGTCCAATGAGAACACCGTCAAAGAGTGGAGAGCTGCCTTCCCAAATGTCATCTTCAATAAGGCTTTTTAACAAACAGCAATACATCACCGTCTCAGTCATTTCTAAACGTCAAATTGGTAAACTTGGCACAATGACATTTATTCTTATACAAGCACATATGTTTTAGCTTAAAGGCTCTCCCAAACCAACGCGACGAATGAATATTGCCGTTAGTTTGGGAGAGCATTAAACAACTTAAAAGTAAATTTTAAGGCTCTCCCAAATCATAGCGAATATTCGGAGCGACGGACGAAAACAACAATAACAGCACGTGGTTGTCAAACAAAACAACACGCTGTTATTATTGTTTTCGTTCATCGCTCCGAATATTCGCTTTGGTTTTGGAGAGCCTTAACATTGAATTTTTAATGAATTACAACGTTTATATTCAGGATCTAGAGCTCGAGTTGGATTAGGGTCGGATTTTCGACCCAGGTTTTTCACCAATGACATATGTCGTCGTATTTATTAGATTTTTGACTGTTTAAACTATGTCTAAGTATTTCGAAACAGTTGGAAATATGCTTTATTTAATAAAAAAAAATATTACATTTTACAAGGTTTAGACAATCGATTACGTTGTCTAAAGTAAAGGCTTAACTACCCTCAAAAACTTTTTGCAAAAAGCACAAAAGTGAAAAAATACACACATACTCTAGTGACATCTGCGTGCGAGAAATTTTACTAAAACTATGCTGTGTAACCGCCATTTTTCTCTTAAAACACTACAACAGCCAGAATGTAACTGCCATTTTTGAAATTAAAACCCTATAAAAGCATGAATAAATGTTTGTTCCCTTAAATTTCCCCTTTATGGGCGACATCTACTAGTCGCTTTTAAAACTAATTTATTGTATGCATTGGTGTTTTACTTTTGCACAAAAATAAAACTTAAGGCTTAACTACATTCAAAAACTTTTTGCAAAAAGAACAAACAAAAGTGAAAAAATACACGCATACTCTAGTGACATCTGCGTGCGAGAAATTTTACTAAAACTATGCTGTGTAACCGCCATTTTTCTCTTAAAACACTACAACAGCCAGAATGTAACTGCCATTTTTGAAATTAAAACCCTATAAAAGCATGAATAAATGTTTGTTCCCTTAAATTTCCCCTTTATGGGCGACATCTACTAGTCGCTTTTAAAACTAATTTATTGTATGCATTGGTGTTTTACTTTTGCACAAAAATAAAACTTAAGGCTTAACTACATTCAAAAACTTTTTGCAAAAAGAACAAACAAAAGTGAAAAAATACACGCATACTCTAGTGACATCTGCGTGCGAGAAATTTTACTAAAACTATGCTGTGTAACCGCCATTTTTCTTTTAAAACCTTACAACAGCCAGTATGTAACTGCCATTTTTGAAATAAAAACCCTACAAAGCCTGAATAAATTTTTGTTCCCTTAAATTTCCCCCATTACAGCGACATCTACTAGTCGCTTTTAAAACCGATTTTTTGTATGCATTGGTGTTTTACTTTTGCACAAAAGTAAAAGTTAAGAGCGCTTTAACTTTTACTTTTGTAAAACTTGAGAAAGAAGATAGAAATGAGTTGTGCGTTGGAAAAAGACAAAGGATTTAGTTCACTTTTGTACAAAAGTAAGTTGAATGTAGTTAAGCCTAAAGCCTTAACTACATAAGCCAAAAAAGTTTTCTCACTGGAAAACTTATAAAAATGATGCAGAAAGCTTAAATTTTGGTTTAAAAAGAATTGTATACATTCTTTTTCACAAAACAACTGCGCTAGCGGAAAAAAACATATATTTTCACTTTTGTAATTTTGCAAAAAGTGGCCAATGTAGTTAAGACTTAAGTCTGTCAGATCGTGTTCAGACATACACAACCGATTCACTCTGACGTTCAACAGTTCTTAAAACAAAACACAAATTTTTACTCGCCGGAGAATTTAATTAGAATTTTTTCAATCACAGAATTAATTATTCACTAAATAAATAGTTTTCAAATTGAAAAAACTTGGATTCTGTAGTATTTCAGTGCAAACCAAAAACTTAATACTGAGAAATCAGATGTCACAAAAAAAAACTTCAAAAAAAATCCACACGCATTTTTAAAAATTTAAAAAATCCTGCCTATCACTTGTCCATCTCTTTCTCACCATAAATTGGGAACGAGAAAAAGTACATATACGCCAAAAAAAAATCCAAGGAGTAAGTCCAATGTGAACACCGTCATTTGTTTGTTTTATTTTAGCCCTCAAGTTTTTTTAAACTGACACTTTGGTAGACAACCCTATTGGAAAAAGTCACACTCGTTTTATTTTAATACATTTTTGGTGTGAAAATTTGTCGTGGCTAAAAAGTAGATATTAATGTCGAATTCCTTTCAACAAAAAATTCGATTTTTTTCTAACAGAATCAATTTTTTTCTTTCAATAGAAGGAATTTGTTCGATCGATTCTTTTCTTTTAAACAAATCGATTTTCTTGTTGAAAAGAATTAGAAATAACATACATAAAAATAGTTGTTACCCACCTGAACTCCCCGCAAGCTCCTTTGGGTATTAAAATTATCCTTTTCCTATTTCCATGAAATGGTAGTAAACTTTTTTGTCAATTTTTTTAGAATCAATCAAGTCATACATAAAAATACATTCTTTCACATGATAATTATTTTCTTATTGAAAGAACACTCAGCTTGATAGAAAACAACAGACATTTTTTAGAACTTCCTTTCTTTGTATTTGATTAACACGAACCATTACCACTATCGCTCATCACAAATTCGGTTGTCAAAAAAAATCGTTCAACCAGAAAAAGTCTTAAAATTTTCATTCCCGCTTTCGTTACATCATTCCCCCTACATTTCTACACCCCTCACCCAATCTGTCAAAATGACAGAAGACGAAACAAACGAAAAAAAATCGTGTAATCAGCCTCCAATATATCACCGTCTCCGTCATTTCTAAGCCTAGTACGCAGATCGGGAAAAATTTTTCTTTTCATACAAAATTTTTTCTAGTGCAAATTTTGTCTTCAGTTTTTTTCCAGGCAGTACGCAGTTCACGCGCAAAATTGTGACGTTTGAACCCGCTGCAGGGTGAAGTCTCCACTAAATTTTGCCAGGAAAACTAATGTTCGAAGCATTATTTTGCGTGAAAAATTTTGACAGGTCAATAATTTTGCACGAATAGCACGATCAAGTATTGTTTGTTCATAATTTTACAAACAGAAAAGAAAAGAAGAGAAACATTAATTTAGCGCGACTTTTCAAACGTTTTGTAGAGATTAGAATTGTAGAGATAAAATTTGTCTTTTCCCGATCTCCGTACTATGCTTTAACGTCAAAATGGTAAACATGGAACATTACCATTTATTCTTGCGCAAGCACATATGTTTTTAAAGTTAACAATTTACTTTTTCAAATTGTTTAAAAGTACATATAGCTAAATCATTACAATAGGTAAGACCGCACCCGGCGGATCTGCACTTAAGCGGAACTGCGCGACACTACACAGCAATCTGCGGAAGTTATACCGCACTTGAACTGCAGCAAGCGGAAAATCGTGAAGTTAGTATCAATTGAATCGCTACAAAGCTACAAAAAGATGGCGGCCAAATCAAACCCAAAAACTATGTTTTATTCTCAAACGCCTCTCCCTACAAATAAAAATTCTTGTCCTATCCAAAATGTAAAAAACAACACATTCAATCATTTGTTACGCACTGTGTCGCGCGCGCTTGCTTTAGTGCACTATGACGACAACGAAACTGAACTGCACCAACGCGACGTCAAATCCAAAAAAAAAAAATATCTCCAACTGGCGGTTCATGCGCTTAATGCCAGTGTGATTACACCTTAAGATTAGCTGGTGTTAAAGAGGTCTAATTTATTTGTGAAGATTGTCACATTTATGGTTTAGGTATTTGATAAAATCAGCTCCATCTTCATTTTCAACACTGAGTTTGAATTTATATTGACCAACAAATAAAAAAAGCGTGGAGGAGCCATGACATTATTTAGAATGAAAACTAGGTGTGACGTCATCAAATCATTTTTTGCACTTTAAAGGGTGAAGGGAATTTGGTGCTCCTTCGGTATTGTGGTACTAAATTAGCACCAAACTAGCCCCTAATTCCTGCATCATTAGATGTTTGAATTTCGTTTGTGGTGGACCCAGCTTGACGGCATGCTGACGTCATCAAATCATTTTTTGCCCTTTAAAGTGTGAAGAGATTTTTGTTTTTTTTTGGGATTAGTGCCTTTACGAGCCCCAAACTGAGCCCCTAATTCCTGCATCATTAGATTTTTGAAATAGTGTATTGGGAGGTTGTTGTGGACCTAGCTGTGACGTCATGAAAACAGTTTTTGCCCTCTAAAGGGCGAAGGAAATTTGGGGCTGCTTCGGTATTGGAGCACTAAATTAGCACCAAACTAGCCCCTAATTCCTGCATCATTAGATTTTTAAAAAAGTGATTGGGAAAAAAGTGGTGGACCCAGCTTGACGTCAAGCTGAGTCCACCACAGGTTTTAGGGTGAAGGGAATTTGGGGCTCTTTCGGGATTAAAGCACTAAATTAGCACCAAATTAGCCCCTAATTCCTGCATCATTAGATTCGTGAAATAGTGTATAGGGAGGAAGTGGTGGATCCAGCTGTGACGTCATCAAATCGGTTTTTTCATTTTAGAGTCGGTACCTGTGGGAGTAGAAAAATAAAACTTGTTATTTTTTCAAATTCTGTTTGTCTCGCTCCTAATTACCACAAAAATTTTTTTTTCTAAGGCCGAATAAAGAAAGTCTCCACATTTTATTACTTTTAAAACTGAATTTCAAGGTCAAAAAGTGCACGATGGATTTTAACATTAGAGCACTAAATTAGCCCCAAAATAGGTCTAGTTTTCTGCATCATTAGAATTTTGAAATTCGGTTGTAGTGGATCCAGTATGATGACGTCATATTCAGTCAATCACAAATTTGAAGGGGAAGGGAATTTGGGGCTTCCTCGGGATTGGGGCACTAAATTAGCACCAAATTAGCCCCAAATTCCTGCATCATTAGATTTTTGAAATTGTGTATGGGGAGGTGTGGTGGACCCAGCTTGACGTCAAGCTGAGTCCACCACAAGTTTAAGGGTGAAGGGAATTTGGTGCTCCTTCGGTATTGTGGTACTAAATTAGCACCAAATTAGCCCCTAATTCCTGCATCATTAGATTTTTGAATTTCGTTTGTGGTGGACCCAGCTTGACGGACCTATTTAAAACTATATAATATTAATAGCAGTCCAGTTACTTTATGCTGAGTCGTTTATGACATTGGTCTTATGAGAAATGCAAGTTTTAGAACTCGAGCGCCAAACGCATGATGGTCAAAAATAAAAAAAAACGCGAAATTTGCGTGCTTTTTTCAGTTATTGGCAATTTTAACCCCAAAGGATTAGTTTTTCGACTAAACTTCGCTCTACGATTTCAAAGTAATTAAATTTTCTTCAATTGAAGTCCAGAACCATCTGTGTAGATCAGTGCGAGGCGTCATATTGTTCATTTCGATCATGAACGCCTAACTTTCAGATAAAATTTACAGATTTCACTCATTGAGTAACCATGGGGACATTGAAAATGACTTCATTTTGCTAGATAAATAAAACACATGACTAATCTTTACAATGTTTACAAATTACTTTCCATTTATAACTATTAGGATAAACAAAAATATACACTAAAAACAGTTTTAAGCGCTTATAATTTGCCCTTAAAAATCAATTATATGCCCTTAACAAGTAATAACTATAATCATATGATTATATGCCCTAAAAATATGCTCAATATTGCTTTTTAAAATATATTCTATGTGCCACACAATAATAGCACAAAATTGTAGTTATGGTTTTAATTGATTATGCTAATGTGTTTATGCTAGCTTTATTGACGTTAAATCTAAAAACAAAAAAAAATATGTAAGCAGTGTACAAGTGAGATTGTTGAATATAACGTTGCTTGGGCTAAAAGCCATTAAAACGTATTTGAAATAAGTACATGCATTTTTTTTTATAATGGTGAATCGTTTAAATTCATCTACATGGGCTTATTTAGACATTAATTATACCAAAAATAAAAACAACAAAATTTACACGAGTGAGTGCCACGGGCTTGCTCTCGTGGCTAACAAACAAAAAAAGTCAGAATTACTGGGAACATGATTTTTTTTAATTTTAGGTTAATAGGTAGGTATTTTCTTAATTTTCAAAAGCTATCTATACCTATTGTTTAGGCCGTGTGGGAATTGGGTTAAAATGCGTTAAATGTTATCCGAAGATTCCGAAGATTAATTTTTGACACTAGTGAGGTGAATCTGTAGGTATACGTAGAAACTTCAAAATTTAATTTCGGATAAAATTTAATAGAAATTTTAATTCAATTCACACACGGCCTTAAAATATTTAGAAGCACTAGATTTCAAAATTGAATAAAATCGTTCGAGTCGATTTAACCAACCTAAAAAAAGGTTAATTTTCTAAAAAAAAAAAAAAAACTCCAACCCAAATTTCCATTATGCGAATTTTTTTGACATAACTTGAAGTTAGGTTTTAATTTTTTGGTAATTCCTACCCTACAGACCTATTTATTGAATTAACATTAGAAGAAACCGAACAAATTATGATTTTAATGAAAGGTATACAAAAACATGGCAAATTATGCACGTTAAACGTAAATATACAAAAAATATGCATTTTCGACGAAAAATGGCGCTTAAAAGACAGTATTTCTTATAAAACGGATTTCTAACCTAGTCTCGTCTTAATATTGTTGCTAGAAAAAAATATGCTCTGGCATATTTTTGGTTGTCCTAGATATTACATAGGTAAAACATACCGTTTTCAAGCAAGCTCTACCCCTGCTTGCACACTTAACTGCATCACTGGCCTTTCTTATAAGACCGCATTGTATTCTGTATGGAATAAAAATAAATACCTATCATTTTCATTTTCACAAAATCACAACCTACCTACATACCTCCATAACTATGTAGATGCATACACACATATACAACATACAAAAATCTGGCGGAAACCTATCCACTTTTGTTGATTGCCTTGTGTGTTCATTTGTCTCCTTCTGAATACTTGTTGTTTTTTTTTCCCTTTTTGAATATTCTTCATGACCATTCTCCACTGAAGCTTGTCTGTTGACGACGAACAATACTTTTCTTTCTTTATTTTTTCCCCGTTTACCTTACCTACGCCTGCTGTAATTCATCGCTTTTATTCGTTTGTTTATTTTTATCATTCTAGTAATGTTTTAGTAACACCAACCAAAAATTTGATAGTTGTCCCCCTATACGCTGAAGTTCATTTTTCATATTCTAAATTCATGTGTGTTCATTTCAATCATTTCGGTCATTCCTTTAGTAACACCAACCAAAAATTTCGTTGTGATGCCCTATACGCTGGAGTTCATTTCTGATTTATTGAATTTATTTCATTTAATCATTTTGGTAACACCACAACTCTGTCAAAACGATCCTATAAACATTTTCAATGTTAAATTTATTATCATTTTCACATCCACCTAACCACCGAAAAAATATTTATTCTTGGCATCTGATTTAAGTAAATTCCGCATTAGGTATATGTACATATTTCCCAGTTTCCTATCCAGCTCGTGCAATACCTCCGTGCACTCAATTTAAATCAAATCAAAAAAATACCTACAGAAAAATTTCCCAATCAATCAACACTTTCAACTCGTTCAAATAATTTCGAAACGAAATGTGTCTCGTATTCACTACGAGTATGCAATGCATACACACAAAAAATATCCCATTGCTTTCCCACCAATTCGATGGTCAACTCGTTCAAACGAATTGTGAACGAAATGGACCCACTAAAATAATACACAAAAAAAAGTAGATCTCAAATCGTATGAGCCATTTCGTTAAAATTATTTGTGCACGAAATCAAGCATTTTGATGAGTGTTTCCCATTTCTGTAGTCTGTACACTGTACAGTGTACACTCAAATTATGTGCGATTGTTTGGGTTGTTGTTTGTAGAGTAGGTTATTTTGTAGGTATCTTGTGGTGTTGGGCCTTGGGCGGTGTTGGATTTGTATGACGGCGCCGCCGCGCGCGTTGGTCTATTCGTGCTATAAAAATATGAACGAAATGGGAAATTTTTCGCTTGTTGGATAACATTTTGTTATAGTGATGTGAAAAGAATTAAGTAAGTACATTATGTATTTTATATTAGATAAAACTTTTGATACCTACATTGCATTGGATGTGTAAAATTTGACATATATTTTTTTTTTTACGGCTTTGTGAAATGAATTCAAATAAATTTTAATCTTTTAAGCGAGTTTTTGGAAAACGAAAACTTCGAAAATAATTGTTTCATTTAAGTTTTCTGAAACATAAGTGGGTAGTAAAGTAAAGTACCTACATAGGTATAGTAAAAATATTTTTTACAAAAATTAATAAAATTTTCCTTAGAATACACCTACATGTTATTCATATATGTATAAGTACGTATATACATATGTATACATAAGTAAATAAATGTACATCAATGTCAACTTCTAATATGAAAAAAAAATAAACTGAACGACTAGAAATTTTATTCACGCGTCGCCACTGACTGGTTACAAACAATATTTTTCCCAAAAAATGTTTCCAAAAATTTTTAAACACAATGTTAGATTTGCTCGTGTACTACAAAACTGCGAATTTCTACACAATTTTTTTTATATGAAGTTTGAAGTATTTTCGCTGAAAATTCGTGTTTTAGACAGTACACGAACAAAGCTATTGTTTGAAATACTTAGGAGCACCAGATTGTAAAATTGTAACAAAATCAATCGAGTCATTCAAAAGCCAATAACTCAAAAACAAAACAATTTTTTCAAAAAACGTCAAAACCATGTTGTCACAATTCGTTTACTCAACTTTCCATCACAATTTATCAAAATTATAAAAAGCTTTCTGGCTGACCGTAGTCTATCCGTATACTTTGAAAATGAATATTCCCCCCATATACCAATTTTAGCAGGAGTCCCCCAGGGGTCTATTTTGGGCCCTTTCCTTTTCAATATTTATCTTTCTGACTTTCCGACTCAAATAAACCAATCTGAAGCGATTTTATATGCGGACGATACAATCCTTTTCAGCTCCAACGAAAGACCACATGACGCGCTTAATAATATTATAATCCACCTTAATAAAGCCATCCCATTTTATAAGAAATGGGAATCGGATTAAATTATAAAAAATGCGAATTAATCTGTTTTTGCAATGCCTCGGGCAAAGGCCATCATCTGGCCGTACGAGAGAGTAAACAACTGAAGCTTAGCATCGAGAGAAATACCATTCCTCTCAAGAATTCCATCAAGTACCTAGGAGTTAACCTTCATGAAAGGCTCAGAACAAATCCTAATGCTAGAGTTGCTTTAAAAAGGTAAAGCTGCCTCAGGTATACTAAAATCACTTCTTACCTCCAGTGAAGTTGAAACAAATACTAAGATTCTATTGTATAAAACGCTCATACGACCCTTAATAACATATGGATTCCTTTCATGGTTCTATATTACTCCCAATGTGGCACAGGAATTACAGAAGTTCGAAAGACAAATTATCAGAAAATGTATATCTAAATATCGTCTGGGAAGTGGTATAGTAACTCGTCGCTTTATAACTATTCGGGCATTGTCCCACTGCTAAATTACCTCATACAAATGGCTAAAAAAAGAATAGCTGCTCTTCAATTTCACGAAAACCCTGTCCTCCAGAGCATATTTACAGATAACATCAACTTTGCGATAAACGATAGATATTACATATCGCCTATAAGTATTCTCAATGAGGGTTCCGATACAAATTTTCAGATCCAGGATACGAATGGGCTTTTCCTTTCGTCCTTTTACACAAAACGGTCACCTAACAATTATAGAGGCTAAGCGCCAGGGCCCTTGATATGGATTTTCAATAAACACGTATTCACAAAAACAAGAATGTAAAACTTATTTAAAAACCTATTTTATATTGTTTTACCTTTCTCCTATCGCTATCCCTTTCCTTATAGGTTAAGTCTTCATTGTAACAAGTATGGTCTTTTTGAGTGGACGCATAAAAAAAAAATTTCCTGATTTGCAAAGAATATAAAACTTTAAATGGATTAGTGGTTTTGTAAAAGTAAAAACAAATAAATATAATAGTGTGTAGCCTTGGCCAATTCTAAGTCGGCAATGTATAACTTTTAAGAATAATAACTTCCATGTACTTACTTTCCATGTAATTATAAAAAAAAAAAAGAAAAAAATCTTAATAAAGTTTACTACTACTACTACAGTTCGATTTTTTTTAGCAAAAATGTGAAACGCAGTTTTCTTACAATCACTTTAGTCATTACAGGTAGGTACAAGGTGTAATAAAAATCTAAAAGCTGTTTTTGAGAAAATTTGTATAGGTAGTCTTAACTACATTGGCCAAAAAAGTACACAAGTGAAAATTTTCAAACTCATTTTGGGATAGTGTTTCTCACTGGAAAACTTAAAAAAATTGGTTTAAAAATAAAATATGTATATTCTTTTTCACATAAAATAATAATTTTGTAATTTTGCAAAAAGTGGCCAACGAAGTTAAGGCTTAAACCGAAATAGTTGTACGGCAGCTACCTGTTCTAGATGAGTTAAATAAAAAAATCGAATTTACCCCCTAAGAAATTACATAAAAATGCTCTGCACCAAATTTAAAGCAAATCGGTCCTCTCGAATTTGGAATTATTGAAACTATCGATAGTTTTCGAGTTTTTAAAACTATCGATGTACGCGGTAGTTTTTTACTATCAATACTATCGATGTTTAAGCAACAGTAGTAAACACTGAGTAAAATTCTTGTTTCCAATTTATTTTTGTGGCGTGCGTTAATTGTGTTTAAAATGCATTTTGTAATCTTATAAAAATTTATTTTGTATCGATCGCTTTAAATACATTCATTTTATGCAATTTGAAATTATTATTTCAGAATACATGCAGTTAAAGCAATTGGAGTTTTGTTCAAAAACGGAGTCCAGCAACCGCAATGCATTAAAAAGCGAGTATGCGTTGATTTTTCATCGCCAAATATTACTAAACAAATGCATTTACGATCCACCATTATTGGTGAATCAATTGCTTGGCTATTGGAGTTTATTTTTTTAACAAAGATTTAGTAAATTCAGAACAAAATCGTTTCACATTTTCCATTTCTTTGACTTCTTTACTATTTATGTGTTATAAGGTTATACTGTTATACAAAAAAGTAGGCAGCTCCACTATAACAGTTCTTCAAATGTGGTCAACTTTCTTGTATGGATACGCTATCCAGTATATTATAGAGATCAGTGGGATTCCCTACAAAGTATAACAGTTTTTCTACTTCCAATTGAAGATGACAAGTACTTAGTCCCCTTTCACACGAAGATACTAGTCGCTGGTGATTTTTTTGACGTTTTCTTTAAATCTCCTTAACAATCTCTTGTACCTTTCACACTGAAGCACAAAAACCCGGAGATTTTCTTTATTTTCCTTTTGAACTACCTTGGTTGAACGCACACAAACGTAGTGTGAAGAGAAACGTCAAAAAAATCTCCAGAATTTGTTGACCGGGGAGATTTCATTTCCCCCTCTTTCTTCCTGCCCTTCTCGCCTATGAACTAATTGTTGCCGGCAACTCAGTTGCCCTGTGTGAAAGGGGACTTAGGCAACTCAACACTTTAGGTATGTTCAGTGAGGCAACTCAACACTTTAGGTATGTTCAGTGAGGCTGAGAAGGCCAGTTCAAGCTCCTGAGATCTCAAAAATTCTACTACAACCGAAGAGGGGCAAAAACCAAAGTGGAATTTCTAAGAAAATAAAGCAAAAGAACCATCACTTGTATGTAAATTTGAATTTTTGTAACGTAAAATAATTGTAAAAGTGAATTTAAAATATTTTAGTTGCAATTTTGTAAAAAAAATTTGCATTTCATTATGTTATACAGTTATACCGTTATACAAAAAAATAGGCAACTCAACATTATAACAATTCTCAAATGGCATCAACTTTCTTGTATGGATGCGCTATCCAGTCACTGATCTCTATAAAACACTGGATAGTGGATTCATATAAAAAGTTTGAAGTAAATTGAAGGAATATTATAACTGTGAGGAGGTACAACGTCAGATTTTTTTTGACCATTTATAACACTTATTACAGTTTAGTATTGCTTGTTTGGTTTGCATATTTCTTTCGTTTGCATCTTTTTTCGCGAGTAAATTATATTAACATGCGTATTATATATTAAAAAATAATGAATTCTTGTTTCCAGTATTTTTGTTTTTTCTTTATCTACCTCACAGACTCACATCAACAATAGCCGCGTTCAATGTATTACGTTTCACATCTAATATTTTAGATTTCTGAATTTTTGGAGCTTCTGATTGGCCAGCTGTCAAAAAAGGTTAGATGACTTTAAGTGACTTTTAGTAACGTTTAGTTACATTTCATCTGAAACTTCAGACAAGAAAATCTCATCTGAAAATTCAGGGGACAATTGTTTGTGTTGGGCGAAGTGCCAAAAGAGCTGAAGTATATACATACAAGTGGAACCTTTTTGATTTTCGCTCTACTTAGTGGTGGATTTGTGCTGATGAGTTTTTAGAATAAAATTGTAATACTTAATTATTTAAATAAAATACTCTTTGTAATCTCAAAGCATTTGAAAACCAGGAACAAAATTTAATGCAGAATAACAAGCAGTTTAAATGAAATTTAATAAAACTTGCTGCTAATTTTTTTACATAAAATTTCATCTTTAGAGCTCGTAGCATAAATTATAAAATATAATTAAAGTTCTATTTTATTTCGTTTCAATGCAAATTCTATAAGTAAATACGAGAATTTGACACAGTGAATTTTGGCTGAAATTTCAGATTTTCTATTGAACGCAGCCAGTGAAAGTGAACGTTTTGTTTGTTTTTTTTTTTCTGATGACTAACATCTATCTCTTTCTTTCCTTTTATTTAAAAAAGAGACAGTCCCTGTGAGGAAGTACAAGCCGCAAATTCAATTTGCTTCAAAAAGAACTGTTAAGCTAAGTCATTGTATATAAAAACTATAGTACTCTCATGGAACAGAAAAAAGTGCTGAACATTCGCGGCAACTGGGGGCGCTGTAGTCGACATTAATTTGCAGAAATTGACGTTGCAGACTTGAGAATTTTCTTTGGACAATAATCGACAACAAGTAGCAAGAATGAGAGGATTGTATGATTTTTATTCCAATCTTACTAAAGGGAGTAAGGGAGATACATTAATCAGATGTTCGCGCCAAGGCAATGACGAAAATAAATAAAGAGGAGATGAATTTTTGTCTGTTCTTGCTTACGAACATTGTATATATTGTTTTTATTTGTGCTATGCCAACGCACAGAACACATATATGTGTACTGTGATGCCAACGGGGTAGGTATACATATGAATCTATATGAAGATTTGATATTGAATTTTCATTATTTTTGTTGACATCAGTTTCACTTGTTTTAAATCGTAGGTACTGCAATATTAGGAGTATGAAGGTAGGTAGGTAGGTGGGTAGGTAGGTAGGTAGGTAGGTAGGTAGGTAGGTAGGTACGTAGGTACATTCGTTAGGTAGGTATTATTATTATTATTCTTATGGAAAAGCTATTAGGTAGGTAGGTATACCTAGGTATAACCAAAATTTTCAAATTAATTTTTGGATTTTTAAAAAAGTTTCAATTGTTTTTTTTTTTGTTTTTTTTTTTAATAGGTACGGATAGGTATTTTCATTCGATATAAATTATAGGTACCTATACCTACAATGGTAGGTATGTATATTATTCCAAAGATTTAAGATTTAGACTTTTTACTTGCATGCGTTGGTTTTATTTAAAATTGGAATTTGGTGTTTTTAGGACATTTACCTGACATAGGTAGGTATACCTAGATTTTTTAGGACCAAAAATAGGTAATTGTGCTTAGCATTTTTGGACAATTTCAAATCTCAATCTCAAAGATGGTTCAATACATTTTTCTAAAAAAAAATCAATAAATTTTATTAGGTAGGTATAGGGTGGTATAGGCTACCATTTGGTGGAGTTAAAATTTCGGAAAAAAATGGTTGAAAAATTCAAGTATGTATGTATGTAGGTAGGTACCTAGGTAACCAGAATGTTCAAAATTTTTTTTTGGATTTTTAAAAAGTTTCAAATGTTTTTTTTTTTTTTTGAATGGGTACATATAGGTAAATGTATAGGTAGGTAGGTACCAAATATTTCGAAAACGACTTGGTTCATTTTTACGAATGGTATTGAGATGGTTTTTAACACTATCTAGAATACAATAAAAAAAAAATAAATATTGTACCTACCTATTAAATTTAAAAATAAATAATTGATAACATGTGTAACACTACTTTTCAAAAAAAAATTATGATTTTTTTTGGAAAGTGTTTTTTTTTTCTTAATATAGGTAGGTACCTACCTAGATGTTTTTTAATAAGATAAAAGCAGATTTAGTATTTAAATTTTCAAAATATGTAGATATACTCGTCGAAACTAATTTTTCAAAAAATTATAACTTGACAAAAAAATAGTGTTTATACCTAAACCTGTTTTTAATTAAAAAAAATTGGTGTCTTGAATTCGAGAATCATAAAAAAACTATTTTTCCAGAAAATTTTTATTTCTTATTTTCGAAAAAATAGTTTTGGTAAAGAAAGTTTTTTAAATTGAAAATTTATGATTTTTTCGAAAAATAGTTTAAGGAGTTGGATAATTTTTAGTAATTTAATTAAATTTTTTTTTGACAAAATAGTTTTAGGGAAAATTAGCATTCCAATTTAAAAAAAAAATCAATTGCTATATATATTGGTAGGTACCTACTTCACATTTAAAATAATTTTTTAAAAATCAATTTTTTTTTTTGAGTATCAACACATGTTATACACACATCACTAGTATATTTTTTTGATCCGCGAATTTTTCAAGTTTTCAATAAATAAACCACCTATTTTTAAACTAAAACTCATTAATTTGTGCCAAGTATCGGTATTTTGTGCGAATTGAATCGTTTAAATACCTAAATCTTGAAAATTAAGAAGAAATACTTAAATTAAAAATTTATAATTCACTTACATTATGTACAATAAAAACGCGCCAAAAAAGAATTACCCAGGAACACGGCAGAGAGCTGCTGCCAAGCAACAAGTTGCTGGAGTAGAAGAGAATAATTCTTTGGACAACATCGAGAAACAGCTGGAGCAACTTTCATTCGAAATTGAAACAAATTTCACCAGTTTGAAGTCGTTTGAAACACGCATCCTCAAAAAAGTCAAAGATATCGAGACGAACCTAATAAGCCAACTACGAGAAATAAAAATCCACTGCAAAGACCTTGAAAGTCGAATTGATCATCTTGAACGCGAAAAAATTGGTTCCGATGCGGTCTTAGTAGGCGTACCGGAATGTAAAGATGAAAACCTCGAAGCCGTATTTACAAATTTATGCCATGCAGTTAATGTAGAAGCACCATCACTGAGACAAATATTTAGAGTAAAACCGAAACCGTCTAAATCTTCGTATGATGGGAACATCGTAATAAAATTTAGTAGCCCGTATGACAAAAACACCTTATTGAAAGGATGCTCACAACGATACAAGCGAACAAAAGTTGGGTTAACTTTAAAAGATGTCGGCATTGACTCAAACTCTGATAAACATATTTTTCTCAACGAAAGTCTCACAAGAAATAATCATGGACTTCAAAGAACCGCACTGTTAATGAAAAAGGATGGAGTTTTTACTTCAGTTTATTCTTACAATGGACAAATTTATGTACGAAAATCAACAAGTGATGAACCAATTTTAATCCAAAATAAAGACGACTTGGAGAATATTGCGGACCAAGTTAAATGACAACTTTAATTTGCCGGCGAAACAACAATACACACAGCATTACACGTATTATTTATCTCTTTTATATTTATTTAAATATCTCTATTTCAATCTGTAAATTCTAATTTCTTTTCTATTCTGTTTTTACTTTCTCTCTTTTTTCTTTCTTTTATATAATATTTTCTTTTTTCCTTCAACCAATTTATTTATAGCAAACAATATATTTTAAACTTGTATTATTTTTCTCGCTCTTAACAAAACTTTGTATCAAATTTATTGTAAACATAATATTTTTTTCTAGGTTAAGAAAATCAAACATTTTGTTATTTTCTCTATTTTTGCTGCCTTCTTTAAATTTATCCATCTGTATTACAACAACAATATGTATAATCTAACAAATTCGAATTCAACTTCTATTCCATGGGGCAGTTGCATTGATAAAACAAGAATTTTGCTTGATATATTTTGCGCTTTTAAGAGAGGGATTAATATTTCTCATATAAATTCCCAAAGTATTGTAGGTAAAATTGATGAATTTCGTTTTATGTTTGAAAATAGCAAGATGGACATAATATGCATCTCCGAATCATGGTTAAATGCGGATGTTAGCAATGAATTCGTTAAATTAAAAGGCTTTAAATTATTTCGCGCTGATCGTATTGGAAAGAGAGGTGGTGGAGCGGCTATTTATATTAAAAATAATCTAAAGTGTAAGCTTATTAAACATTCAACAGAATCTGATGACACTGAGTACGTTTTTCTTGAAGTTGGTGAACAAAACAACACTTTTTTAATCGGCACGATGTATATGGCCCCCAATGTAGCGAACTTTATTTCAGTGAGAAATCTTTTAGAAGAAATAGGTATCACTAATTCAAATATAGTATTGTGCGGTGATTTAAATTTAGATATATTAAAAAATAGACATAAAGATTTCATTGATATGGCGGATTCTCTTGATTTTCATTTTGCCAACAAGCTGAATCCAACTCATTTTATGCCAAATAAATGTCCATCTCTAATAGATATCTTTATGCTGTCTAAAAAAAATCTGATGTCTCATTATGATCAGATACCTATTTCTGCATTTTCACATCACGATCTCATTTTTCTAACTTTGAATCACACTATAGATTCAAATCATACTCAGTCTTCCTTCATGTTCAGAGATTTTCGTAATATAAACATGGAAAAACTTTTCAGTGAATGCTTATCACTGAACTGGGAAAACTTATACTTCACTTCTGATGTAAATCAGCAGGTTTCTATCTTTGAACAAAACATTAATTCACTTTTCCAAAAAAATGTTCCTCTAAAAAGACGTAATATCAGGAATGTAGGTGTTCCATGGTTTTCAAAAGAAGTATATGAGCTGGTTCAGAAGCGAGATCATATGTACTCAAGATGGCGAAGGTACGGATACACACCCTTTTATAGAGAGTTTAAAATTCTTAGAAATAAAGTGACTTCTCTAATACGGCTAAACAAAAGCAAATATTATCAATACAAGCTAGATAATAGCAAATCAAGTACTGAATTTTGGAAACATGTACGCGAGTTGGGCTTTAAGTCTGATAATAATTCGTTACAATCAGATATTGACCTTAATGCTTTGAATTGTAAGTTTATTCAATCCCCATCTATTGAAATATGTGAACTTATTCACAGAAGTTTGCATAACAACCCTATTGTGGACAATAACTGTCGATCCCATTTTTCTGTAAGCTGTGTAAATGAATATATTGTTGGAGAGTCAATCTTTGCTGTAAAATCCAGAGCTATGGGACTTGATAATATCCATCCAGATTTCCTAAAAATTCTCCTTCCAGTTATATTAAATCATATTACTCATATATTCAATACAATTCTAACTACATCTATTTTCCCTGATAGCTGGAAGAGTGCAAAAATCTTACCAATACCAAAAACCTCTTCATCTGGTAATCCTGAATACCGACCAATTGCTATACTTCCATTTTTAAGCAAAGTTCTTGAAACAATAATAGCCAAACAAGTGAAAAAGCACATTGAAGATCATAATCTTTTAACTGCTTTTCAATCAGGATTCAGGGCTAAGCACAGTTGTATTACCGCTACACTTAAGGTCAGTGATGACATACGGGCAGGTTTTGATAAAGATTGGACAACGATCTTAGTATTTTTAGATTTTTCGAAAGCTTTCGACTCAGTTGAGCATAGAATATTAATTCAAAAATTAAAAGAGCAATTTGGGTTTGAAAGTACTGCTTGCAATCTCATTACTTCATATCTTCAAGGACGATCTCAGGCTGTTTTTAGTGAACAAAAAATATCTTCATGTTTACCGGTTCCGTTAGGTGTTCCTCAAGGATCTGTTTTAGGACCATTGCTCTTTTCGTTATTCATTAATGATATTTGTAATGTTATAACGACTTGCAAATTTCATATATATGCAGATGATGTGCAGATTTATTTATCATTCCCGAAAACATTAATAGAAACTGGTATATCAACATTAAATGAGGACTTAAATAACATTTTTATGTGGTCTAACTTAAACCATTTGCACCTGAATGCATCAAAAACGAAGGCTTTGGTCGTTGATAGAACATCTCTAGACACAAATATAGTTCCGCCTCTTTTGATTAATGGTAACATTTTACAGTTCTCCACAAAAATTAAAAATCTTGGTATCCTTTTAAACCAACAAATGACCTGGAACGACCAAATCAACAAAGTTGTTTCAACTACGTATGGGATTCTTCGTAGCTTGAGCCCTACAGCTAAATATTTATCAACTGAAGTTAAACTTAAGCTTGTTAAATCTTTCATTTTACCAGTATTTCTCTATGGTTGCGAACTTTTTGCTGACATGGACTCAAGCTCACGAAGAAAACTGAACGTAGCCTATAATAGTTGTGCTAGGTATATATACAACAAAACCCGCAGAGACCATATTGCAGATTTCAGCAAGGAAATAATGGGATGTACATTGGATGCCTTACTGAAATACCGAACGGTTTTAGCTCTTTACAACATTGTGTTTGACAAAGTTCCAGATTATTTGTTTAATAAGCTCACATTTCCACGATCTCAAAGAACTCAACAAATTATCCCACCTACGTTTAAATATTTAGCCAGTCGACGTCAATTTTTTGTATATGCGATTTCCCTGTGGAATAGTCTTCCAACTTCTTTAAAACATATAAGTAATAACGGCAACTTTAAGAAAACGTTATTTGAATTTTATGCCGATAGTTGATGATTTTTAAACCTCAAATTTAGTAATTATTATTTTTTTTTTTTTTTTTTTTTTTACATGCTTGAATATTCTTCTATTTCTTCTTTTCCTGTTTCCTTCCTCTCTCTTTTCTCTCTAATTTTATGTTATCACATGTTATTTTAAAAATTGTTATAATAAGGTCCATCATATCTTACTGTATTATTAAAAAGTGTAAACTTATCTGTACAGGAATTAATTAAGTTAATAAATACAAATACAAATACAAATACATTTTATGTAAATACGGCATCACGTATTGGTATGTTTTATATATTAAAATAAAGCGCTTATTTACTCTTAAGTGAAAAAATGTTATTTGAGTTAAATGCGTGTATTAAATAAAAAGTAATAAACGATTTAATCAGGCAAGCGCTGGCCTAAAAAACCAAGTCTTGAAAAAATTTAGTTCAAAAAATAATTATTAACGGTTGGATAAATGGCCTTGTTATGTTCTACATATATTTAAAGAATATATTTCCCAATGATATTTTAATAATTTTTTTTAATCAATTAAGTGGGTAAAAAAAACACTATCAATTTGTTTTTACATTTTTTTCGGTGTTGTAGTGCAATTATATACATTCTTTTTTTATGAATTTTATACCTGTTTTAATGAAAGTATTTTAAGATAATAACATTTAAGGTCCGTTAAGTAGTTTGGAAGAAGAAAAATAATATATGATGCCGTGTCTATTGCATTTTTCGACTAAAATCGTAAAAACCGCGTAAAACGAATTTTAGTAATTTTCCTGTTGAATTAACCTTAAAACATTGTTTGGCATTATTTTAGAAAATATTTTAACCTACATATATATCATATTTATTTTTAAAAATTTTGAAATTTTTCATCAACTTTTGAATTTAAAAGAATAAAAATCGAATTGGTTTTGGACTAAATCACGTTTTTAGTATGACTTTTTTTTTTGTATTCCAATAAATTTTATATATATATGTAGATAAACATTTTTCCTTTCTATATTTGTCAACATGAAGAAGATCCGATAACTAATAGTGAAGTTATTAGCTTTATAAGATGGTAAAGTCGGTGATTTTATTTAGTTTTTATAATTAAAATGCCGTTTTTTGGCTTTAAAGCAAATAAATGGCTCTGGCTCGTCTCGTGTCGTATTTACAATACGACCTTAACCGAATCGATCGGACGTAAAATAGTATAGAAGTTATGAATTTTTTAATCGAACACTATCAATTGATTTTTAGGATTTTGATAAAATAACAGTTATCTCCCACTGGTGCATGGTGGTTGACAACGAACGAAACATGCAATTTTAGTGCATTTTTATTGATTTTTTGATTGGTTTTTAATTAAGATTGTGGAGCTTATAGAGGGCGTACATATGCAAATGAGGTATCAAAATTTTTGTTGTTAAACGGACATGCGAATTAAAGAAAAACGAAATTAATCGATGCACGCAGTGATGCGTAATTAATTAGATATGTCAAAGAAGTAAATATTTACCGCTATTTCCGGTTAAATGTTAAAAATAAATAAAATTGAAATGCAATTGCATTATACTCAATGAATTCTATTATGTGTAAAAGTCAACTCCTTACTACTTACCAATAAAAAGATAATTGTAAAAAACTATAAAAAACTGATTTGTCCATTTTTTCAAACACAAATATCTCTGCTTAACGGCACATTAGAAATCTGAAATTTTCAAAATATGTTAGGATCAATAATCCCTACAATACCTATAAATTTCAAATTTTTAGATTACCCCGTTAAAAGGACAAAAAATAAAACGTGTGAAAAAATTGAAAAAAAAATTATGAGTTTTCAAAAATTCTTAACGCCCACAATAACCACGCCCACAAAAATTTCCTTAAATATGGATAATTTTATTTTTAATTTCCTAATTGAAAATGTATGTGAAAAAATTCTAAAAAATACACCTGATTTATAAGAATTATTTAAAAAAAACTCGATTTTGGTGTTTTTGAATTTTAACCAAGTTTGTAGGGTAAAAAAATTTTTTTAGAATTTTTTAATTAACTTTGCCATTCTAATATAATAAAACTCTATTGAATGTATTTGATTTGAAAATTCTAAAAAATCTCATTTAGAAAATAGAATTCCGACTCTACCTTATATTTACCCCAATTTACCCTATTATTTTTAAGAATTTCAAAAAATTCCTTCTTAGTGGAGCTCTACATATATAAGGGTATTCAAAAAAATTTCAATATAAATATATTATTAAATGCCGTCGGCATTGCAACGATATTTTATATTTTCCCTACACCGCATAGAAAGCAAAAAAATCCAACCTTCTATTTAACAACTTACCGTGTTTTTCCTTTAAAAAAATCCATATTAAAATTGATAGTTGAAATGCCGTCGGCATTGCAACGATATTTTATATTTTCCCTAACCCACATAGAAAGCAAAAAAAAGTCCACATTAAATACATACAACAACACTACACAGCTACATATGTAAACCAAATTGTTGTTTTATTTAACAAGGACGTTTTTTTATGTGAGGATAAAAAAGCACAAAAAAAACTGCTTATTATCGTTTGTTCTCTTTATGCTAAAGCAAAAAATTCCTTATTATGCCTATTTGTATAGAAAATGCCAAAAGGAATGTCAAAAAGTAATTGTATTCTTATCTCCCTTGAACTCTCACACATTTTGTATAAGTTCTTCCCTATCTTCTGTGTTTCTTTAACGTTAAAATTATTGGCATTATTTGAAATTTACCACCCATTCTCAATTCTGCACGTCTGCAAAGCTCTATAAATGAGTTGCGGCACACTCGCCACACCAGACGTCGCCTCGTTCGTTCCGCTCCATGAGAGTACTATAGTTTTTATATACAAAGGCTAAGTACAGACGATTGTCAGATCTTACGTTAAAATTATTGGCATTATTTGAAATTTACCACCCATTCTCAATTCTGCACGTCTGCAAAGCTCTATAAATGAGTTGCGGCACACTCGCCACACCAGACGTCGCCTCGTTCGTTCCGCTCCATGAGAGTACTATAGTTTTTATATACAAAGGCTAAGTACAGACGATTGTCAGATCTTACAATATTGTCAGATCTGTCAGAGAAAATACTGTCCCAGATGTCTTACAATCGTATGTACACACAATTTTGTCTGACAATATTGTCAGAAACGTCATTGTCAGGTAATTGTCAGATGACAATCTGACAAAAAATTGTCAGGTATCTTACAATCGTCTGAACGCACAATTTGTGTCATTGTCAGACGATTAGGACATTGTCAGACTCGTTGGTCATTGTCAGATGTTTTCATTGAAAACATCTTACAATTGCTGACAATTTCTACATTGTTCGAAATGTCAAACGGTTGGAGCCGAGTTGAGAGATAAAAAAAAACATTTTTGCAGGAATTTTGTAGTTTTTCCAAAACTGAATAATAAAAATTTATAAAGCAACTGGACTCGCTTTTATATTGAATTCCTTGTGCTGTGTAGTTTTGTTCGGAATAAATAAAACCATTAAAAGATATCTACTCAAATGAAGATTTAATACGATGAAAATAAAGTGAACAGGAAATTCCAACAAGTTAAAAAAAATTGGACTCCAAAATGGCCAATAAACTATATACTATACGAGCAATCAAATAAATTTGAAGAGTGCCAAAACGAGGGTGGACAGGAACACTATACCTGAAAAAAAAAAACAGCTCAAGCAATTGGTAACAATAGGCAGCCTGCCCCCAACTCGCACAGATCTAACATAGTCTCAAGGTCACTTTCTAAATCAGTCGAGCTCTCTAGAGTAAGCCTGCTGAATTTTTTGTACGCAAAGGTTTATTTTTTCTTCTAAACAATATAGTTCAATTATTGCAAGATCTTCTCATTCTTGCGTCTTTCAAAAAATAAAATGACTTAAAATTTAAATTCTTTTTTTTTTTTGTTTAATAAATGGATAGAGAATATGGACTTTTGTTCTTCGTAGCGCGTCTTGACGACCTCTGGCATATTCCTCCTTCGTGTAGTGTGTAAAGTCGTCCGTTGCTCTCGATGTCCAGTTGAAGTTAAATTGTTTCAAATGCTCATCCAATTGTTTTGGAATTACCACTATGAAACTAGTTTTTTAAATCACTTTGAAAGTATCCTCTTCTTGATAGTGGCTACATATGTACCTACATCTAAAAGTGAAATTCTATAAAAGATTTTTGATCTTGAAATCCTCAATTGAATTTTTATTGCGAATTTAATTTTTATTGATCTGCCAACCGTGTGAACAGAAAATTTTCAAGCTGACAATATTGTCAGATATATAACTGTCCGAAAATTGTCAGACAAGAGCTGACAATTAAATTGTCAGACTTTGGCACAAAATCTACCAATCGTGTGAACGGACAATTTTACATTGTAAGAAATTTGTCAATTGTCAGCTAATTGTCCGCTATTGTCAGACCATTGACAGATCTGACAATATTGTAAGATCTGACAATCGTCTATACTTAGCTTTATACATATAGAGAATCCACTATCCAGTGTTTTATAGAGATCAGTGTATCCAGTGTATAATAGAGATCAGTGGGCTATCTGCGATACTTTAGTATCTGATATGTTTTCGAACGAACCGGGTAGGTAACCTATCAAAAATCAAAACAGCTGACAAAAGTTTCAGTATACCAGAAATTATTTTTTCCCAGATCTCTGCTGTGTCTTCAAAAACGTATGTTGTGTCCTTCCAATTGACAGATATCTTTATTTTGTTTATTTTTACAACAATTAGTATAGGTATTTTTATGTTTAAAAGCCAAAAATAAACAACAAAAAATAAAAACAAACAACTACTTAAGCGACAACCGAAAACCAAAAGTCAGCTGTAATCTGCTGTTCCTCAAATTGCACATCAAATAGTTTAGTATCCCGAAAATTTTAGGATAGCTTTAGATTTGATTTTGACAACAGCCCCCAAACGCGGCCTATTGACACCAGGGAAATTGCTTTCGACACCACCTGCATATCAGCGCGTGAACTACTAGAGGGATATAATTTTTTTTTTGGATTTGACATTCAATGTATTTCCCATAAGAGAAAACGAAAAAATGGTCTGGAAAACATTAAAGATGGATTTACATGTATCTTCATCTGCAAACATCAAGAAAAGTAGAGCGGGATAGAGTGATACCAAAAAACCGAATTTGTGAAAGAGCACCCCCATGAAGATGAACATGTTCGTCTTCGCTATAATCTACATCTGCGTTCCTATAATCAAGATCTCTGCATTTTGTTTTTCTCTCTCTATCCAACAAACATGCATTTTATATTTTGTATCCCTTATTTTTTTGCAGAACTCGCTTGAAGATACATGTAAATCCAGCATAATTTTACTAATTAATTTTATATGAACGGGTATCCGTATTTTAATTGCAATGTAATAATAAAACATGTGAGTTTGTGAATCGAGCTTAAAGGCCTTCCACACTATCCGACTGAGTATTAACACATGTCAAAAAAGTGGGAAGTAAGTGCCAGTTGTACAATCCTGGTTTAAATTTTGATCCGTGGTTTAGGAATTTTAACTCGCCGATATCGGCGGGTTAACTGAGGTTCAACGATGGTTCAAGGTTCTAATATGCACTAAAAGCCAATTACATGCCTGAACCAACGTTGAACCACAGTTAATCCACCGAAATTGGTGAGTTAAAACCTAATCGTGTATAATAGTGTGGAGACAAAATATGAAATTTCATCCCACATGACTTGACAGCCCATATCACACAATTTGACATGTATTAATACATGAACATTTTTAGGATTGGTTCTAAAACCATCACACATTCTATCCCACTTGGGGGTTTGAGGATATGGTGATTTGTTTGGACGCAAGTGTGAAAGCAAGATATGTGAAAATATTTTCTTCACACAAATTTGGCAGTCGTAAGTGATTCCATCACACTTTTTTTTTGGCATGTATTAATACTCGATGGGATAGTGTGGAATGGCTATTAAAAATATAATCGAAACTAAAAACTAGAATGTTTTAATTTATAGATAAAAAGTGTAAACAAATCATCCTCACAATGATAAACAACAACAACGATACCCAGTAAAGGAAAAAGCAAGGCAGAAGCGTAGCCAGTTTTATTTAAAATATGTTTTGTTTTTATTTTGTGCTGTGTTAAAATGTGTTTGATAATTTTAAAGAAATTTTGCCCATAATTTCTTTTGTACTATTTACAAAATTTAATTTGAATGCTAAGAAAAGCTCGCAAAAGCAAAAACAGAATCAAAAATTTAGCGAGAATAATAACAAAATTTTAAGTGAATTATAAATGTGTGCCCTTAACAAGCTGTTCCAATCCTGTGTTTAAAAATTTACCATATCTATTAATTATTTAAGTTTTCTTTATATTCTGTTAAAAAGTTTTACGTTAATATTTTCTAAACATAAAACATACCTGTTCTCCTATTTTACATACTAAAATGCAAATACATACCTTTTAACGTAAAACTTTCTAACAGAATATAAAGAAAACTTAAATAATTAATAGATATGGTAAATTTTTAAACACAGGATTGGAACAGCTTGTTAAGGGCACACATTTATAATTCACTTAAAATGTTGTTATTATTCTTGCTAAATTTTTGATTCTATTTTTGCTTTTGGGAACTTTTCTTAGCATTAAAATTAAATTTTGTAAAAAGCACAAAACAAAGTAAAAAATAATTTTCGGCATTATTCGATTTAAAAAAAACAAAAAAATTTCACCATGAAAAATAATTTCATGTATTTTCATAATTATGGGCAAAATTTCTTTAAAATTATCAAACACATTTTACACAGCACAAAATAAAAACAAAACATATTTTAAATAAAACTGGCTACGCCTCTGCCTTGCTTTTTCCTTAACTGGGTATCGTTGTTGTTGGTTATCATTGTGAGGATGATTTGTTTACACTTTTTATCTATAAATTAAAGCATTCTAGTTTTTAGTTTCGATATATTTTAAGCTCGATTCACAAACTCACGTGTTTTATTATTACATTGCAATTAAAATACCGATACCCGTTCATATAAAATAAATTAGTAAAATTAATGTTTTCCAGACCATTTTTTCGTTTTCTCTTATGGGAAATACATTGAATGTCAAATCCAAAAATTTTGTATCCCCCTCTAGTAATTCACGCGCTGATATGCAGGTGGTGTCGAAAGCAATTTCCCTGGAGTCAATTGACACCAGGGAAATTGCTTTCGACACCACCTGCATATCAGCGCGTGAACTACTAGAGGGGGATAAAATTTTTTTCGATTTGACATTCAATGTATTTCCCATAAGAGAAAACGAAAAAATGGTCTGGAAAACATTAATTTTACTAATTTATTTTATATGAACGGGTATCGGTATTTTAATTGCAATGTAATAATAAAACACGTGAGTTTGTGAATCGAGCTTAAAATATATCGAAACTTAAAACTAGAATGCTTTAATTTATAGATAAAAAGTGTAAACAAATCATCCTCACAATGATAACCAACAACAACGATACCCAGTTAAGAAAAAAGCAAGGCAGAGGCGTAGCCAGTTTTATTTAAAATATGTTTTGTTTTTATTTTGTGCTGTGTAAAATGTGTTTGATAATTTTAAAGACATTTTGCCCATAATTATGAAAATACATGAAATTATTTTTTATGGTGAAAATTTGTTGTTTTTTTTAAATCGAATAATGCCGAAAATTATTTTTTACTTTGTTTTGTACTTTTTACAAAATTTAATTTTAATGCTAAGAAAAGCTCCCAAAAGCAAAAATAGAATCAAAAATTTAGCAAGAATAATAACAACATTTTAAGTGAATTATGTGCCCTTAACAAGCTGTTCCAATCCTGTGTTTAAAAATTTACCATATCTATTAATTATTTAAGTTTTCTTTATATTCTGTTAGAAAGTTTTACGTTAAAATGTTCTAAACATAAAACATACCTATTATCATATTTCACATACTAAAATGCAAATACATACCTACATAATATATCTATACTTCTATGTTAAAAAATTATTTCAGTTCAATCCATAATTTATTTTGACCCTAAAACCCTTCCCTCACTACGCACATGATCTCGTTTCAACTCCCGACGTTCATCCATTTTGAAAAACAACAACAACAATACACGTTTGTTTACATTCTTTATGGGCAAAATAAAGCAAATAAGAAGTTATATTCGGTATATATTCTTCTTGATTAACAAACTAACATATATTGTTAATCTATTTCAATTATTATATGGATACCCGTTCATATAAAATTAATTAGTAAAATTAATGTTTTCCAGACTATTTTTTCGTTTTCTCTTATGGGAAATACATTGAATGTCAAATCGAAAAAAAATTTATCCCCCTCTAGTAGTTCAGGCACTGACTGCTAGGTGCCGTGACTCCTGGTGCCAATAGACACCAGGGAAATTGCTTTCGACACCACCTGCATATCAGCGCGTGAACTACTAGAGGGGGATAAAATTTTTTTCGATTTGACATTCAATGTATTTCCCATAAGAGAAAACGAAAAAATGGTCTGGAAAACATTAATTTTACTAATTTATTTTATATGAACGGGTATCGGTATTTTAATTGCAATGTAATAATAAAACACGTGAGTTTGTGAATCGAGCTTAAAATATATCGAAACTTAAAACTAGAATGCTTTAATTTATAGATAAAAAGTGTAAACAAATCATCCTCACAATGATAACCAACAACAACGATACCCAGTTAAGAAAAAAGCAAGGCAGAGGCGTAGCCAGTTTTATTTAAAATATGTTTTGTTTTTATTTTGTGCTGTGTAAAATGTGTTTGATAATTTTAAAGAAATTTTGCCCATAATTATGAAAATACATGAAATTATTTTTTATGGTGAAAATTTTTTGTTTTTTTTAAATCGAATAATGCCGAAAATTATTTTTTACTTTGTTTTGTACTTTTTACAAAATTTAATTTTAATGCTAAGAAAAGCTCCCAAAAGCAAAAATAGAATCAAAAATTTAGCAAGAATAATAACAACATTTTAAGTGAATTATGTGCCCTTAACAAGCTGTTCCAATCCTGTGTTTAAAAATTTACCATATCTATTAATTATTTAAGTTTTCTTTATATTCTGTTAGAAAGTTTTACGTTAAAATGTTCTAAACATAAAACATACCTATTATCATATTTCACATACTAAAATGCAAATACATACCTACATAATATATCTATACTTCTATGTTAAAAATTATTTCAGTTCAATCCATAATTTATTTTGACCCTAAAACCCTTCCCTCACTACGCACATGATCTCGTTTCAACTCCCGACGTTCATCCATTTTGAAAAACAACAACAACAATACACGTTTGTTTACATTCTTTATGGGCAAAATAAAGCAAATAAGAAGTTATATTCGGTATATATTCTTCTTGATTAACAAACTAACATATATTGTTAATCTATTTCAATTATTATATGGATACCCGTTCATATAAAATTAATTAGTAAAATTAATGTTTTCCAGACTATTTTTTCGTTTTCTCTTATGGGAAATACATTGAATGTCAAATCGAAAAAAAATTTATCCCCCTCTAGTAGTTCAGGCACTGACTGCTAGGTGCCGTGACTCCTGGTGCCAATAGAAAATACATTAATGTCAAATCGAAAAAAAATTTATCCCCCTCTAGTAGTTCACGCACTGACTACCAGGTGCCAATAAAAGACTGAACCAAAAATACTGAATATAAAGGACTATTCACATGAGAGTGACCAACAACCAACGAATGAACGAATATTCGTCCATTTTGACATTTCTTTCACATGGCTTTTTTTATTCGTCGCGAATCACCACCAAGAAAACATAAACAAAAGTGATTTTGAGGTTAGTCGCGTGCGAACAATTTGTTCGTTGAAGTGTGGATGGTATGTGGAACGCGAATAAAGTTTAACAATTCGTCGTAGCAATCAAATTGGAATTCGCGACGACTAATTTCTTTTCTCCAATTTATCTTGTTTTAGCAATTAAAAAACAGACTTTAGTATCTAAACATTATAAAAAACTATATTCCTACGATTTTATACAGTATTTGTGAAGAATTAAGGTTTATAATATTTTTTAAATTACATTTATTTTTTCATTCGTCGGTCGTTAGTCGCTCTCCTGTGAATAGATACCTTTCAAGCAAATTCACTGACCCAACTTTCTCGGTCTTCCTTGTATCTTTGCTAAACTAAGTGTTTCACATACATCTACAAAAATTCTTTGTATCTACAGGCATTCTTCCCCACAACTTTATTTAGTTCATCTTTGCAAGTAGAGTAGCGAAGACGTAGTTTTTTTTTGGTTCTTTTTTCTTCTACTTTCTTATGAGAAATTGAAAAATGGTCAGTTCATAAATAAAATGTTTCTACTTTTCGTTAATTTCGTCTTTTTCTAGGGCAATAAAATATGTTTGTAAATTGTATTTAAATAATTGATAAGAAAATAAAAGTGTCTTGAAATGAAACAAAAAGCTTTGTTTGTTTATTGTAGGTAAACGCGATTGAAGAAACTTGGAATGAAAAAAGCTTTGTTGTAGGTAACTGAAGTGGAGAAAACCCTTTTTTGGGATTCATTTTGGATCCGTTTTGGTTTCAGCTTTTACTGAGTATGGTGAACTCTAGGGCCAGTTGTACAAATATTTGATCCGTGGTTCAGGAATTTTAACTCACCAATTTCGGCGGATTAACTGTGGTACAACGATGGTTCAGGCATGTAATTGGCTTTTAGTTGTATATTAGAACCTTGAACCATCGTTGAACCTCAGTTAACCCGCCGAAATCGGCGAGTTAAAATTCCTGAACCACGGATCAAAATTTAAACCATGATTGTACAACTGGCACTCACTCTAACAATACATGCGCAAGTGGGTCAGTGGTGATCTAATTTCCATACTAATTTGAGCCGACAAACGCAGTTTTGCGGATCAGTATTTGGATCCGTACGCGGAGTCCTTCATACGTTCTCAACTACGTGTGCGGATCCAAAATGGACTCTTTTTCTTATGTCGTTTTCGATTGGTTTTTGGGAGTGTTGAATTCCTATCGAATATAGAAAATTTGGAGTGAATGGAGTGAAAAAAATTTCCATATTCGATAGGAATAAAATACTCCCAAAATCCAAACGAAAACAACATTAAAGAGTATGAATCCTCGGCTGTCATTTGAGTTTCTAAAATCGCAAAAAGGACTTAAATAAGACTAAAAACCACTTCAATCATTTAATGGAGTAAGTAGTTTTGAATTTTAAAAACCGTTTTCAATTCGACCAAAGATTGGAAAGAAATCCATACAAAACAAACAACAACGTGTTGTTTTGTTTGACAACCACGTGTTGGTTTCGTTCGTCGCGCCGAATAATCGCGTTGGTTTGGTAGAGCCTTTAACGTATCGTTGTTGTTGTTTTTTGTTGTATGGGTGATTTGTTTACACATCTATAAAGGCTCTCCCAAGCCAACGCAATTATTCGCCGCGACAAACGGAAACAATAACAACAACGTGTTGTTTTATTTGACAACCACGTGTTGTTACTGGTGTTTTCGTTCTTCGCGCCGAATAATCGCGCTGGTTTTGGAGAGCCCTAAAATAAGGCATTCTAGTTTTTAAGCCTTAACTACATAAGCCAAAAAATTGAAAAAGTACAAAAGTGAAAATTTTCAAACTCATTTTAGGATAGTGTTTCTCACAGGAAAACTTATAAAAATGATGCAGAAAGCTTAAATTTTGGTTTAAAAATAAAATGTATATATTATTTTTCACAAAACAGCTGCGCTAGCTGGAAAAAAATATTTTTACTTTTGTAATTTTGCAAAAAGTGGCTTATGTAGTAAGGCTTTAGTTTTGATATATTTTAAGCTTGATTCACAAACTCACATGTTTTATTATTACATTGCAATTAAAATACCGGTACCCTGTCAAAACTGACTACTAGAGGCATGGAAAGCAACTTACCAGAGGTGCCAAGAGTCATCGTGTAATAAGGTTTTAATGCAAATTGTGTTTGTTTACGCAAAAAATGTGTAGTTTTTCGCAGAAGAGAGCGCTCTCGAGAGAGTAAATTATTTCCCCTTTCTGCTAATTTGCCAGAACATCTCTTTTCTTATACTCCTCTGTTTTATTTAATTTAATGTAATAAATTAACTTTTTCTTACTGTTTTATTTTATTTTGAAAATCTTTTCAAAGAAATGATGACGATATTTATATTTTTTAGTTTTCAAATATTTGACGTTAAAAAAACCGGTAAAAATTATTTCTTCAAAGCGTTCGTGTACTATTTGGCCACGGTATATATATTAAAGGTAATATCATTAGCGTTTTCATTTTTGTTCTGTTCTGCGCATCTATCAAAATCGATAAAAAATGGTGGATCCAGTGCCCATTTACATGTAAAATTTCGGTATTTGTTGTTGTTTTTAATATTGCGTTGTGAAGTTTTTGGGAGCACTCGAGCAACCATTTTTTAATTTCTGACAGTTTCAATTCTGACAACCTGCGCAAGATAATGGCCGCGTTCATCAGCACATTTGACAGTTCTGAACTGTCATTTTTAGAGCTTCTGATTGGCCAGCAGTCATAAAAATTCAGTTGACGTCGATTGACATTTAGTTACGTTTCTTACGTTTTGACAGCTAAAAGCAACAAAAAAACAGTTTTTGATCCTGTTTTTTTTTTGGTGTGTGGTCTGATCGTCTGGGTCTTGTATCGCTTTTCGGATTTTGATTTTAAAGTGCAAAAAATAATAAAAACAGAATAAATAATTTCAGACTTTTTTGTGCGTTCAGTGTTACGTTTTTCAGAACTGAATTTTTAGATCTGTCAAAAACGTTGTTATGAACGTGGCCAATACCTTATATTTGTGTACTGTGCTATTTGACGGTGTTCACATTGGACTCAGATTTACGATTTTTTTTGGCATAAGTCAGTCAGCTCGTGTTCAGACACACACAACCGATTCATTTTGACGTTCGGTAGTTATTAAAATAAAACACAAATTTTTATTCGCCGGAGAATTTAACTATACATTTTTCAATCACAAAATTAATATTTCACTAAATAAATATTTTTCCAATTGAAAAAACTTCGATTCTGTAGTATTTAAGTGCCAAACAAAAACTAAATACTAACAAAACACATGTCACAAAAGGAAACGTCAAAAAAAATCCACAAATTTTTAAAAAATTTAAAAAATCCTGCCTCACTTGCCTGTCTCTTTCTCACCACAGAGTGGGAACGAGAAAAAGTATATAGACGTCAAAAAAAATCCAAGGGGTAAGTCCAATGTGAACACCGTCTTTGGCAGTTTTACTTCTCTCTGAGAGAATTTCATCCCCACTCCTCAATATTTGATAGACTGTGAATTTTAGTGCAGAAAGTACACGAACGAAGCTATAATAGACAAACACATCCAAATTCATTCTTCAATTCCTAATTCCTGTGAATTAGGTGAACTCTGAAAACGAAACGTTTTGACGTATAAAAAAAAACAAAAAATGAAAAAAAATATTCAAGTAAAGTATTTTTCACTTGTGCTTTAATTTCGCATTTCTTTTTTTGGACTACAAATTGTTTCGAAATTGATAAACAATTTTTCAACGCTCATCACAATTTTGAGTACTTTTATTTGCTTCATTTCAATTAAATAAATAATGAGCACAAGCGGAGATTCATTAAATAATGCTCCCTATCTTGGAGATTTTATGGTCAAAGATGAAGAAGAAGATGGATCGGGTAAATTTTATCTTTCGCTTTCCTTTCAATTTGTGTTTTTATCAACTCATATTTTCAAGATGATTCTGGAAAGCATTCGAGTTCGTTTATGCTCCGTGAGCAGGATCGCTTCCTTCCCATCTGCAATATCATCAAAATCATGAAAATGCCTGTCCCATCAAATGGTAAAATCGCTAAAGATGCACGCGAATGCATTCAGGAATGCGTTTCGGAGTTCATATCGTTCATCACCTCGGAGGCCATCGAGAGGAGCATCTCGGAGAATCGTAAGACTGTCAATGGAGATGATTTGCTCTACGCTTTTGCCACCCTGGGCTTTGATAACTATGTTGAACCATTGTCTTTGTATCTGCACAAATTTAGAGAGGTAACTATTCGAAAACGTTAACAAAAAAACAACAAAATTAATTTTCTTCTTACAGTCCACAAAATCTGATCGTAACATAGCTTACGGTGATTCGGTGTTGTTTGATGAATCAGATGATTTTCGTAATCGCAAGCCTTAGCTTTAACCTCGTTTGAAATTTTTGTTCGAAGCCCATTTTATTTTTAAGATAACAGAACAGATTAAGCTCAGAACACTTTTTCATACAAAAAATATGATTTCTTGAGGCATCACAACACAACCGATACAAAGTAGTTTACCAAACAAAACCCCACCCATTATATGTGAAGCTATGTCGACAAAGGCACTTCAAGACCTGAGAGTGTTGGCACAATAAACTATAAAACGGTGCGAGTTAATTTTAAATTAATCAAATAGTAAAACCATCTCATAAGCAATAAAGAACAGTAACATTTTATTTATTTTTTAAATAAGTAATTGTTGTCGTCTATATGAAGTTCATATAAAATATCGGTATTATAACATATTTTACATTTGTATTGAAACTTAGAAGAATGAAACATCAAATTTTCTTTCCTCCCCAGCTTAATGCGCCAGGATATATTTTTTTAAAAGAACATTTTACATTATTTTAAATTTTAATACTCCTTTGAAGCAGTGTTTAACAAATCTAATTGTTATGTCCGTGACATACAAAATAAACCAATGTTATCAATTAAGTTCAAAACCAATATTAGGCCGTGTGCGAATTGGTTTAAAATTTCGATTAAATATTTTTCCAAGTAGATTTAAACGTTTCTACGTACAGATGAACCTCATTAGTGTCAAAAATTATCATCGGGCATCGATTGGCCCAGTACGGAGAGCTGGTGAACGATTAGCTGTGTTTTACATCGCTCCAAATGTTGTAGAAACGCCATTTGTGTCAGTGCAAACCTACTGTGCACATAGTATATTTTTGTGTTATGAATACCATTGAAATCCCCATTTCGACTTTTATTTTTCAATTTTTTTTTCATGCGAATCTAACAAAAGGTCTTGAAAAAAAAGCTAACGTACCTATATAATGCCTTATTTCAACACTTATTCCAAACAAAATCATACTTATGTCGTTCTCTATTGGTTTCACTCAGGAATAAACTCATTCTGAAATCCAATGGAAAAGTGCTAGTTGCTTCCACTTAATTCAGAATTTCTTATTGCATGTCTAAATAGTGGAATTATTTGTTGGCACAAAGTGAGATGTGAAATAATAGCACATCTGCATTCTGCACCCAACTAGCAAATATTAATATTAATTTGATTTGTTCGCAATTTGTTTATTAATTACTTAAGACCAAATTCTTTTTGAATTCAAAATGAACAAAAATGCAAAGTAAAAAAAAACCACAAGGCAAACTGCATTTTTTGACATTTTAGTTTGAATGTATTAGTGCTTCTGAGTGGATTCTCACTTCAAATCGAGAAACAGAATTCTCTTCTCAGAATCGTCGGTTGACCGTTTTTTTCTGCAAATAGAATGGTTTTAGAAGAGTTATTTTTGATTCCGGATGCTTTCAGTCGTCCAATGGAAAACGACATAACTAATCTTAGTATTTTTATCAATAAAATTTTCAATAACACTATGTTGACCTATTACATATTTTGCATAAAATTTTAAGAAGTTAAATGCACTTACATACATAACTTTGTCACCTAGTATTTTTCTTTGAGTACAAAATAGAACGAAGATGAGTGCTTAACAGTGATTTTTTTGTGTCTCAAACTCTATTCTAAGTCCCGTTACGATGTTATTGACTGGGAGAATTTTGCTCATATTAAAATGTTTTCCAAAATTAATAGTATTGAGGGCAAGAAAAATGCATGATGTTGCGAGATAAATAAATGAAAATTGTTAATTAAAAGTAAATCTAATCTAGATAAAACTAAAGAGCTTCCTATAAATGAAAATAAAGATTTTAATTTAAATGGTCCCATAGATTTAGGTAACTTAACTTTAAAAATATGCTCACTGTGATAATCAAACTCAGTCAAAGGTGTTTTTAATAAGGCAATTTAACAAAATATCCTGCATCTCTACAAGCGTCTTGTGAAAATTCAAGTTTTAAGGGTAAATTGCTCAACATTTAGGTAAAATGTCATTTCATATATAGGACAGTTGAAGTGAGTACGAAACGCATAATGAATAAACTTCTGACTCGAGCCTTTCAAGGCCAGCGTAAAGCTTTTTGACACCACCTCAAAAGACAAAAATTGATTCAAATCCTATGTACGATACTCCTGAAAAAAATGAATACACGTACAAAACATTAAAGTTATAGGTTTGCTGAAAAGAAAACTGAAAATAAAAAAAAAAGTATTTCATTCCATCTATAAAGAACCTATTCCAGTTACCGAGAAATATTTGGATTTGGTTTGGCTCTGCGATCAAAATCTTATTCTTTAAGCTTATCAACAATTCTACAGCACATCAAAACCCACATCGTATGCCCCAGTTCCATCAGATTATGAATACAATGAAAATGAATGAGCTCACATAAATATAACTGCTTTCTTTTTTAATAAAAATAATGTCAATTAAAAAAAAAAAATGTCCGCTATTTTTATACTGTTTTATACAGGGTAGTAGTAGCCCGTAGCGTAATGGTTAGTGCGTTGGACTGTCATGCCAGAGGTCTGGGTTCAATACCAGCCGCTTCCACCTTAAGTTTTTTTCCGGGCTACTGCCTCTTGCGAGGAAGTGACAAATCCTCCAAGAGTATCTCCTGTCACAGAAAAGTGCCGCTCACCTTAGCCGTTCGGATTCGGCAATAAACTGTAGGTCCCCTCCATTCCTGCAGACACGCACAAAGGAATGGTTGAGAGTTGTTAGTCACTAGGCGCAGGTTCTTCATGAGCCGTTTGTGCCACCAAATTTATTTAATTTTATACAGGGTGCCCAGTAAATAATGGATAACCTTGCAACCAGACATAGTAGGCCTTAAGCCCAATTCACATAGAACTGGCTTATGGTTTTGGTATGGTCCTGGCGTGGTGCATACATATGCCACGTTGTGGAATTTGCATTTTCTCTTATGGGATAATACACACACAACTGAGGAGGCGAGGGTTTGGTGCGACATGTCATCGCCACGCCATATTGAAAACTCCAGTGGCCTACTTGAACCGGCACGTCATATTAAAATCACTTGAAGATTGAACATGAGACTACTACTTCATTTATTTTAAAGTATTTTTATCACTTTATTTGTGTTAAACAAATCTAAAAAAAAATCACAACGATTAGGAAAATTTTCCAAATACTAAAAAAAGCATTCCTTTGCATCAATTCTCATTAATTCACTTTGCGTTTTCAATTCATTTTGACAAATGTCGGTTCATTGTCACTTCTGTGTGAATTGAGTACATCACACCCACTCCACTACCGAAGCATGCCAATGACACACCAAAACCATGAGCCACTTCTGTGTGAATCGGGCCTAAGGCCCAATTCACATTGAACTGGCTTATGGTTTTGGTATGGTTCTGGCGTGGTGCATACATATGCCACGTTGTGGAATTTGCGTGTTCTCTTATGGGACAATACACACACAGATGACGAGGCGAGGGTATGGTGCGACATGTTTTTAGATGATCTTGTGGACTCACTTACATGTGGAGTAGAAATTGGCAGCACAAAAGTAAAAGTTATCATGTACGCAGACGATATTGTTATACTTGCGGAATCAGCTTCTTCATTGCAATTAATGATCAACAAACTGTACGGGTATTGCACAATGTGGGGCTTAGAAGTCAACGTTAGTAAGTCTAAAGTTATGATTTTCCAAAAAGGCTCAGGCAGGATAGCGGCAAGTGAAAAATGGAAATATGGTGACCATAACCTAGAGGTAGTAAAAAAATACACCTACCTGGGAATGGAGCTAGCTTACAACCTTAACATGGAAAAGCACCTAAAAACCAAAGTAGATAAGGCTAAAGTAGCAATATGCGTGAATTGGAAAAGAATTTTTAGCAATAAACTTATTGCTGTTAGCTCGAAATATGGTGTGTTTAATGCAACAGCGCAATCGATTCTTTTATATGGTGCACAAGTTTGGGGTGGCCAGCGATTCGAAGTGGTGGAATACTTGCTACGTTTCTTTCTTAGGAAAATTTTTTATTTGCCAATCAACACCCCCAGATATATGTATTATCTTGAGTCGGGCTTACCATCACTTTTTATCTCATCGCTAAAACAACATGCTGATTATTTATCAAGAGTGGTTACAATGGATGAAATTCGACTACCAAAGCAGATTTTGCGATATGCAGTGCAAAAGAATATACTTTTTGCCAAAAATTGGAGTAAACTGGCTGCAGATTGTGGTATAGTGCTGAGTTTATCGGAAGTTAGAATGGACCAATGGAAACAGACGTTTTATGAAGTTATCCGGACAACAGATGAGAATGAGAGATACTCTTTTATTGAAAAAGCTCGTGAGTCAACAGAGAGACTTTATTACTCGAAAGTAAATTATAATTTAAACGAAGCAAATTACTTCAACAGCAGTTTCTCATGCATTATGATCGGAGCAATTTTCAAAATAAGAGGAGAATTAATAAGCCTTAATTATTCACCGCATCGAACCGAAGGAACTGGCAACTGTGATTTGTGCAACCTACAGGAGAGAGAAAATATCTTTCATTTCATTGGAGTATGCCCCGTGTTGAAGGAGATAAGACGATCTTACTTTGGAAAAAATACTCTTGAAATTGATGAAGTTAAAAAGTATCTAAATGGGTTGGACTGGAAGCTTCTGTTCAGTTATTATCAAAAGGCCAGCGCCTATAGACGAAGAATAACCACAGAAAGCTTTTAAAATTGGAAATGTTTAAAAATGTTTATCTTCACTAAAAGACTGCTTATAAAAAAAAAAAAAAAAAAAAAAAAAATGTTTTTTTTTCGCTAAACCAAAAACCCTAATATAAACAAAAAAAAAAAAAAAAAAAATGTTTTGTTTCCGCTAAGCTAAAAGCTCTGAGCTCTGATAAAAAAAAAAAAAAAAAAAAAAATATTCAAACAAAAACAATAATTATATTTATAATTGTTAAATTTTTCTTAAAATTGAAATTATTGTAAAATTTATCTAATGTGTCACTCTGGCAAACGACAAATATTGTCATGCCTTAATTATTCAATTGTTTTTTTTTAAATCTTAATTATACCAATTGTACAACTTTTATATTGAATAAAAATCTTATCTATCTATCTATCTATCTATCTGGTGCGACATGTCATCGCCACGCCATATTGAAAACTCCAGTGGCCTACGGGAACCCGCATGCCATATTGAAATCACTTGAAGATTAATCATGAGACCACTACTTTATTTATTTTGAAGTATTTTTATCACTTTTTGTTAAACAAATCTAAAAGAAATCACAACGATTATGAAAATTTTCCAAATACTAAGAAAAGCACTCCTTTGCATCAATTCTCATTAATTAATTCTGCGTTTTCAATTCACTTTGACAAATGTCGGTTCATTGTCACTTCTGTGTAAATTGAGTACATCACACCCACGCCATTCCCGAAGCATGCCAATGACACACCAGAACCATGAGCCACTTCTGTGTGAATCGGGCCTAAGACCTTTCAGAAAATAGCATACAAACAAATATTTACCATTTGACCTCCATCTTTTCAAAAAAAAAATTAAAAAATTACGTCTCTCCTCGAATACCTTAACACTAGGACCACCAATGAATGGTTTTTGTTGTTTTTTTTTTTATTTTTATAATTTTCTTGAATATGTTCTAATAAACAGATACTAAAGTTTAACACTTGTTGTTGCATTTTTTTATTATAATATTTTTAAATTAATTTTTCAATACAAAAACTACAAAATATTTATTTTTACAAAGGTTTGAGAACATCTGTGGCCAATTAGGCAATTACTTTAAAATGTTGCCTGTTTAATGTACTTTTCAAAACAGTACAGCAAATGGTTCAGCCTAAAAAAATAACTAATAAAATTTGCTGTTAATCAACTAAAGGAGCTTTGCACCATTTTCTGAAATTTAAATTAAGATACAGTGAATAGTTAATTATTAGACTAATAAAAGTAGTATTTGCATATAGACGCAAAAACTTTTGTAAAAATAAATATTTTTGTATTGAAAAATTAATTAAAAAAAATATATTAAAAATGCAACAAGTGTTAAATTTTAGTATCTGTCTATTATAATAGTTATTCAAGAAAATTATAAAAATAAAAAAAAAAAACTACAAAAATCATTCATTGGTGTTTCTAGTTTTAAGGTATTCGGAGAGAGACATAATTTTTTGAAAAAATGTTATACCATATGGAGACCACATGGTAAATATTTTTTTGTATGCTATTTTCTGAAAGGTCTTAAGGCCTGCTATATCTGGTTGCAAGGTTATCCGTTATTTAATGGACACCCTTTAGGCATATTTGGGGTTATCGGGAACTTCTTTTCCCACGGAATTTTTCCCATATTCGAGAAATAGGTATCGGGAACATTTTTCGAAATTAGGGAAAAATTCCGAGGGAAAAAATATCTATCGTCAACATATTTTTTATGGGAAATTTAATGGTTTTTCCCTCGGAATATTCCCCTGTCATTTTACGAGAGAAATTGAAAACGGAAGCAGCGATGTAAGTTGCTCTCTACAAAAAAAAATTAAATTAAATTAAAAGGCTTACTTTTGAAGATCGAATTCATCAAATTCAAAGCAAATTCACGTTTTAATTAACTTAGGGCCATTTGCTGAAACGAAACTTAAATGTTTATGTTCAACATAAGAGCTTATGTGACAGTTTACGCTGAGGAAAAAGTAGAACATAAGCGTTTAAGTTGAACATAAATATTTAAGTTTCGTTTCAGCAAATGGGCCTTAATGAAAAAAACAGAGTTATTACAAATGGATTAACAACAAAACGACCCAAGGAAGATGTTCAAGAATTTTGGAAGAAAGTTTTGAAAGTGATCTCAATTGTTTGGGTCCACCGATAAAATCTGTTGCCGAATGGAAAAAATTAAATGATACATTTTTTATTGATGTTTTTCTTTAGACAAGTTAATTTAAGGTTTGGCTTTAAAAAAAAAAGTTTATAAGGAAAAAAAATTTCTGACAACTTGAGACAAAGAAAAGCACCTGGTGGAGGCCCTAACAAGAAGTATAAATTCAGTTCGTTGGACAACACTATCATAAGAATTTGTGCAATGAAAGAATCGGTTGAAGGGTGTCCAAATGCTTCTACTTTTGGGTTGCCTTCATGCAGCAAAAAAAAAAATGAAAGTTAGACGTTAATCAAAATAAAAAAACTGAAAAATGAAATTGCTCATTTTCATCAACACCGAAGCGTTCTGCTGATGTATTAAAGGACAAGTCATTTGAAGAGAACGTTCTAATGGACATACTTATCAATTCACCAGAACCAGAGGCACAACAAGAAAAACGCACTGCACAGGAAGAATCAAAAACAATAAACACCGAAAACAAAATTAAAACTCCTCGAATAACAAAAGAACGACAAAAAGGCATAACAACATAAGCTGTTTTGGAAAAAGTGGCTGTGGTAGCTCTAAAGGATTTGAGTGATCCCTTAAACTTCGCCTTATTAATTTCTGTCCAATTCGTTTTCTTTGTTCCTTCTTCAATTAATAAAAAAGATGATATTATTTGCATTATTTTATTGTTGACACCAAAATCACTTGTCAAACTCTTCGAAAATAAAGTTCGAATTTTTGTTTATTATTTTCATGTTGGTGAAACTTTTTCCCAAGGAAAAAAATTCCGTGGGGAATTCCCGATAGCAGGAATGTGTTCCCGGGAGCGATAAAATTCCGAGGGGAAAATAATTCCCACGGAATTCCCGATAGGGCTGATTGAAAACGACAAATTAACAATTCGAACACAGTACCAGTTGTACAATCGTGGTTTAAATTTTGATCCGTGGTTCAGGAAGTTTAACTCGCCGATTTCGGCGGGTTAACTGAGGTTCAACGATGGTTCAAGGTTCTAATATGCACTCAAATCCAATTACATGCCTGAACCATCGTTGAACCACAGTTAATCCGCCGAAATTGGTGAGTTAAAATTCTTGAACCACGCATCAAATATTTGTACAACTGGCCCTTAAGTTTGAGTTACGCAGTCAAAATAATATGCATTGGCTTATTATAGGTATATGTATATAATGACGATAGGCCACTTTTTGCAAAATTACAGAAGTAGAAATATTTTTTTCACGCTAGGCAGTTGTTTTGTGAAAAAGAATATACACAATTTTTTTTAAACCAAAATTAAAGCTTTCTGCCGCCGCGTTTTATTATCTACGGATCTGGATCAGGATCATCCCTTGAAAATAAAACGCACAATGACAGCAGTGTTATATGAACATCTCGTTTTTACTTACGTTTAATTATTTTCAGTTATTTCCTCTATCTTCTTTACAACTGCAATTAACACTACGTTACCATAAAAGCCATCTACCCGCCACAGTAAGAATTAAAGTTTGGATCTTTGAAAAAGATGCAAAGAGCAGGATCCCGAATTGTTTTTGTATTACGTGTTAAAATATCAGAATTAAAGTTTGGATCTTTGAAAAAGATGCAAAGAGCAGGATCCCGAATTGTTTTTGTATTACGTGTTAAAATATCATCCTTGTTGTTTTATTTTTACAGTCCCTATCAAAAATAATGTTTAAATCCTAAATTCTAAATTATAGTTTTCATTTAAAAAAGAAAGTAATACTCAAAGATGTTTGTGACGTCATAAAAATGACAAGATGGTGACCTGGGTGTATGTAATAAGCATACCTTAGCTGCGTTTTATTTTCTACGGGCTTTTATGGTAAGGTAGCGTTTGTTGTAGTGCAAAGAAAAGAGACGGGAAACAACTGAAAATAATTAAAACGTAAGTAAAAAAGAGATGGTTATATAACACTGCTGTCATATTGTGATCCATATCGTTTTATTTTCAATGGATGATCTGATCCAGATCCAAAGATAATAAAACGCGGCTCCTGTATCTGTATGTCGTGGTTAAGGCTTTAATGGAGTGAAACACATTTTGGCCAGTTATTTCAGAGATCTTGGAGGAATCCTTGTCCATGTCATGAACATGTTGACGAAAACTAATTTTTGAACAAGACATGAGCTCTGTTCAAAGCTTGGCCATGAGATTTGACGTTCCACGTGTGTGAGAGAGGTAAAAGTAGTACTGAAAGGAATTTTTGTGTGATTCTCTTGCTCTTAAAAAAAACTAATTTTTGAACAAGACATGAGCTCTGTTCAAAGCTTGGCCATGAGATTTGACGTTCCACGTGTGTGAGAGAGGTAAAAGTAGTACTGAAAGGAATTTTTGTGTGATTCTCTTGCTCTGACTTATTAGTGGAATTTATCGACATAACTAACGACATGACATAAAGTGCCCGATGCGAAAAAACAAGCTGATTGGATTGTGGTTTGGATCTTGGGCATCTGTATGTTCTGCGGAGTCGGCGTGTTAAGGCGGTCGGACAGAACTCGGTCCGGCGGGATTTGTATAAGAAAGCCGCGCGCTTTCTCTATAGTAAAGTATTGACCGTCCCGTCGGCTCGCGCTCTGTCTGGCCAGGGCCTTTAAAGCCTAGTAGTATACTGTATTCTTTTGAATAAAAAATAAAACTATTGTGGTGAAAAAAAACAATATGCTGTTCCTCCAGTTAACTCCTGAAACCTGGTTTTCTAGCACAGATTTTGACTCGACTCCGCTCCAAGTGCAGTCGAGTCGGTTCAAGCTCATTTCAACTCGATGCAGGTATACAAAAGATCTAAGTGAGCTTCAAGCTCGCTTAAACACCACATGGAAACGTAGTAAATGTCACAGACATTGTTTTGCGCGAAAAAGAATCGTGGTGAGTAATTTTTCTTTTCTGGGGCTAGTTCACAGTTCAATAAAAAAAACTTTTCAGCAGAAATTTTTTTTTGGTAAAGCCTAGTATACAGTTCTTTTGAATAAAAAAAAAATATTGTGGTAAATAAAAAATCTTTTTTTCCGGAAAAATAATATCTGTGGTGAAACAAAATTGTTTTTAGTCGAATATTACACGGTGCATCAAGAGTCATGACTATCTGATATTTTGTCTCTTTCATACTCATTTAAGTTCATAAAGAGTCATAACTCTTGAGGCACCGTGTAAGCACAAACTATATTTTTTTGCACAAAACAATGTTACTGACATTGGAGTAACTGTATACTAGGCTTAAAAATCAACTGAAGAAATGTACACTAGGCTTTACATAATTGTCTCAAACTTAACAAAAATCTATCCATTCTGGCAGTGCCATACTTTACATAACCGCATCGAACTTCACTCAAATTTTCCATTTTTAATTTCCAAGTGTCAGATTTTTCGACGTCGACGTTTGTGATTTGTGTGCTTATCGACCAACAATTTTTTCTCAACATAATTATTTTCGGAGACAGAAGAAATCGCCGCCTCATTAAAGTAAATAAACGTCTTGAGTTTATAATCATTTAAATATCAATTTCTCATTTACCGTTGATAAGCCGTCGAAATATCATCATTAACAACGTTTATCCGGCGTCGTCGTCAAAACATAAATTCTGGAATCTGTCAAAAATTAATTAACAAAAGAACACACAAGAACCTGGCCCTCTTTTTTTTCTGAGGCAGTATTCAAATAGAACAAGTGCGAACGAGAGAACCATCTCATCCAGCCACGTCGGCCACGTCATTTGAAGGAGCAAATCGTGTATGCATCTACCAATATTTAATTTTTAACTTCAAATAATTTGTTTTAATTCATTTAGATTTGAGAATACGAATACATAGAGTAGTCCTCCACCCATTCCATCCCTGCATCATCATGAATATCTTCCGATTGGCCGGGGACTTATCCCATTTGCTTGCGATAATCATTCTGCTGTTGAAAATATGGAAGACGCGTTCGTGCGCGGGTATTTCCGGTAAATCACAAATTCTCTTCAGTGTCGTCTATTTCACCCGGTATCTGGATTTCTTCACTACCTATGTATCGCTCTATAACTCGGTAATGAAAATTGTCTTCATTGGAGCCTCCGCAGCGACGATCTACTTTATGTATGTTAAATTCAAAGCAACCAACGACACCAATCATGATTCCTTCCGTATTGAGTTTCTACTGATTCCGTGCGCCCTGCTCGCGCTGGTCTTAAATCACGAATTCACCTTCATGGAGGTGCTATGGACATTCTCGATCTATTTGGAGTCGGTGGCCATTCTACCTCAACTCTTCCTCGTGAGCAAAACTGGCGAAGCGGAGTCCATAACCAGTCATTATTTATTCGCACTGGGATCGTACCGAGCTTTGTATCTGCTCAACTGGGTCTATCGGTATGTTATCGAGTCGCACTACGATTTGATTCCAATTTTCGCTGGTGTCGTGCAGACAATTTTGTACTGTGACTTCTTCTATTTGTATATCACCAAAGTGTTAAAGGGCAAGAAGCTTCAACTTCCTGCCTAGAAAGCCTAAAGACGAGTTCTACCTTACTTACAAGTAGTGGAGCTGGAGGAAGGAGTGCGCGCATCCGATTTGTAATTGTTCGTAGTTATTCGTAGTTCTTTGTATCTCGTTCACAATTAAGTCTCTTCCCCTTTGCCACCGAGCAACATATATTATTCCAAAAAAAAACAAATCCCAGAAACTAATATTTAGGCTCCAAAATACATGGTTTTGTTTTTGATTGCCGTTTTCATAGGCAGAGGGGCGGACTAAAGATTGATTGAATTCGATGATGGTAAATTTGCATCCTCTTTCTTCTCTCTTTTGTTCTGTAATTTGTATTTTTATTTAAAAAATTTGTTTCCTAAACTATTTTTTAAAGTTCTTTTTTATTGAAGAATTTTGAGTTTCCCTTTGGTGGAACAGATGAACTAAAATTAAAGAAAATCTAAGGATAAAACGAGAAACCGAAAAATCATTTGTAATAAAAAAGTTATAATATTAAAATCTTAGCGATAAAATACCAATAAAATAAACTTAAACAAATATTTTATTTATGTATCTTTTGTGTATGAAATTGTTCTTAAGTCGTTGACCTATTTTGATTAGGCAAACAAAAAAGAAATAGGCTTGCGGTGCATTCTTTTTCTAACCGAAGTTAACTATAGTTAGCTTCGGTCTAAGGAACTTAAATTCAAAAAAGTTACTCCGAGTTAACTTTATGACGTCATAAGGCTGTTCCTAAATTCAAAGTAAAAGCGTCAGAAAGTAACTAACTTTTTCCAACTCATCTCCTGATATGAGTTCAAATGGTTAATCTGTCAAAAAGCTGAAATGCAAGGTTTTGATTGTGTAAATATTTTGTTTACTTTTTATCCTTTTGATTTGGAATTGTTTTTAATATTTAAAATATATTTTTATCAATTTCTTTGATTTTTTTTATGCAATTACATTTTTTCTTGGTTATTCATTCCAAATACAATTCGATTTTTTAACCCCTTTCGTTTGACAGATTAACAATAATTTTTAACTCTGGTCGTTCTTAAAAAATTTACCCAGAGTTAACTTTCTTAACTATGGCACAACAACTTTTATATTTGACACATTAACCGTAGTAACATAAAAGAACGCACCATTGCACAGTGGTTCCACCGTTGGCCAAAATTCAAAAAATTCGTTGCAAAGTTTGTTACCAAAAACCATTAAAATTGGTCAAAAACATCCCAACCTAATTACAAATAAAAAAAAATAATGATATATTTACTCAATCCCCTTAGATTTTTATCTTCAAAGTGATCGCATTTTATAGTATGGAATTTGAGTTTTAGTGCACCAAGAGTAAGCGCGACTTCATTTGTTTTCCTTGTTGTTCTCATCGTTTGTGAATTTTTTGCTTATGATAATATATTAGTAGAAGGTAAGACTTGCATTTTCTATTTTGTATAGGACATCCTACGATTAAATATAAGAGTAGTAACGCCTTTAAATTTGGATAAAAACAATTTAAAAAAAAATCGTTTTGTCTTTTGAGTTAAACTTTTAACTGTTACGCCCCGCTACGCCCCAACAAAATTATATAGTGCTGAAAAGGTCAGTTCATGTACTTTTTAATTCAACTTGATTTAGCTGCGTAAAATTGCGTATTTACATTTTATTGAGCCTTAAGCAACCATACCTCATATTGTCTATCTATCACAAAATGCTCATTTACAATAAAATTTCTCTCTCAGCATTGGTCAAATATTTCTTGAAATGAAAGCAGAAAGTCCCGTCCCATATTAAATGTCATTTTCAAGCCTTTAAACTCAATTCAAAATGTAGTTTATACACCATTGGAGGTCAAAATCGCTTATTTTTGCAAAAAATTAACGTATTTCTGGAAAAATCTTGTCGAAATAGACACATTCTTATCTAAAATTAATCGTAATGTTTAAACATTAAGGAAATATGCAATATATCTGAAAATAAATAATATTTGGCTTCATAATCCTCTGCTGGGCGGCCGTCTAAAGATTTTGCGGAGAGTATTCTTTATATTACCAACTGATTTCTTTATACTTGAAATTTAAAACAAATACTTAATTGAAAAAAAAAAAAAAACTCGTTGAATCAAGCCTAATTTAAGGGCAGTTTACATTTAACCTACATAATACATATGTATGTACGTAAATGTATTTATATTTCATTAAAAAAAACTTGTTAAATTAAACATAATTTTAAAAATGTTATGTGTGCCTTGTTTTTTCTTAGAGAAATTTCTTGCGTTTTAGTGAAAGTTTAATGCAGGTTATATTAACATTTACATATTAGGTAAATACATACACATGCAAATATGCATACTTCATGTTAATATTAAATCAATATACAAGGTGATTCACATAAGGTGTGAGAAAACCTATAGCGTGTAGGTTAGGTCGAGACAAGAAAAATCGTATGCAAAGGGGGTCTGTTCCCCCCGTTTAAGCTTTACCAAGAGGTAAGCATGATGTTGTAAGTGTTACCGTTGTTTTTTTTTAATTTTTTTTCTTTTAAGTCAATTTTTTCGAAAACTTCCCCCCCTCCCCCGGCAAAACGGTTGGTATAAACCCCCTTCCCATATGATTTTTTTTCTTGCCTACACAATCTAGCTATTAGTCGCACCTTATGCGAATCACCCTGTACACATACTATACCAGACTTATTGGTAAAGCAGACATGTAGTAAATTATAATGATCTTACACCCTTTTAACGAATGTATCTTTAAATTTCGACAAGATAGAGCCAAACTGATTGCAGATTCGCAATGAGAGCCTTAGAATTACTCTTAAACCACTTTTTTCCAGTTGTTTTTATGCGCGCAAGTAATTTTGGCCGCCTTTGTTCGGCAGTGGAACCACTGTGCATTGGTGTCGTCGTTACACGTTTGACTAAAATTAAATCACTTGATTCACAATTCACTCTGCTGTGAAAAATGTTCACCATCACCTGCACGCAATAAAAATTGACTTTAGGTTGTATTTTATTTGGGCTTTTTTTGATCATTAAAGTTTTAAAGCAATTAAGCATTATTTTTCCCGACGTTTCGTTTGGTTTTTTGCCAACATCTTAGACCTTCAATACATTTTTTGTGTAGATGAAAAAATACCAAAGAAACGAAAAAAAAAAACTAAAGGCTTAAATTCGGCATGGATTTTGTTAATATGATTCTTTAAAAAATGGGAGAATTCCTCACCCATTCGATAAGCGGTAGGTCAGTAACAAGTGGTCGAAGGTCATGAAACAGTTTTATGCAAATATTACAAAAACGGTTTGTTTTAGAGAAAAATTTTGTTTGGCAATCTCGTAGCCGAAAAAATTTCCCAAAAAAGGATCTATTCGGTTTTTTCAATTAATAGTAGAAAAATCTATTATAAGCGGCAAAAAAATACGGCAAATATTTTCTTAAAACAGTTTTTGAGATATTTGCAAAAAAAAACTATATGAGGATGAGTATATTTTGTTTATATGTTCAGAGTCTTAAATTATTTGCTTGATTCTGATTACTTCGTCAAATAAAGATTAGTGTTTTTTTATTTCTTGTAACATTTCAGATAAGGTTATTTTTTTAACTGTGCGTACCCAGTTATTTAGCAACTACTAGCATTTAAATTTTATTGTTTCTTTTATACGAAACCCCGATAACATCTACATGATGCGCTTTCAAAATGCAAAAACAAAATTTTAAGTTTTTAAAACATAAACTCCATATTTTGTTCCTATAAAATTTGTATCTGTCCAAACTGAAATTCATTGGTCAAGCAAGCAACAATTTCATACAATAGTGTTAGTTACTAAACGAATGAAATTTAGGTTCGAAAAAATTTGGAGCGATTAAAAAACTAAAGCATGGGGTCTGGTTGAGGTGGATTTCTGTACTAACTAGGTACTATTATATACGCTGGGGTGTCCGTTATTACTCAAACCAAGTTTTTTGATCACACACCCTCTAAATCAAAAGTTTATGCCAAACAAATTTACAAACAAGTTCTGTCATTAACCTATGCATTTATGTAAGAGGCAGAAGAAATAATTTTTAAAATATTTTCTATAGATTTTTTTCTTCCATAAACTTTCAATGATGTTTTTTAAAGGAATGGTCATCTATAAATATAAAAATGAATCCCTTTTTGTGTTCGTACGCGCTTAACTCGGCAAACATCATCCCATTAGGTTGGGGATTTTTTTTGTTGGATTTGTATTGAACCTGATTAAAACACAACGGAGTCGAAAATTTGATCGGAAATCAGAAAATTAGACCCAAAAAGTCGGAAAATCGTGAAAATACCTTGAAATGAAATTGTGTTCGTACGCGCATAACTCGGCTTAACATCATCCGATTTGGTTGGGATTTTTTGTTGGATAGGTATGCATTGAACCAGATTAACCCAACGCACCCGAAAATTTGACCGAAAATTAGAAAATTCGAACGGCAAATTCAGAAAATCGTAAAAACATCTTGAAATTTCAAACTTTCTTAATTTGTTTTTTTTTTTTTAATTTTCGTACGCGCATAACTCGGCTAAAGAGCATCCAAATTGGATGGGAATTTTTTTTTTGGATTTATATTGAACCAGATAAACACACTACATTAGAAAATTAGGCAAGAAAAGTCGGAAAATCGTGATAACAATAAATTACATACTTTCTGAATTGTTTTTTTTTTTTATTCGAACGGTGTTTCTACATTGGCAATTGATACGTAGTGCATTAATATAGAAGCTTATTGCGAGCGTCTATTAAAACTAGATTATTGAAATAGACTTAATATATTGGTTGTTATATTAAAAGGTCGAGTTCGTAAAAGTAAAACTTCGGAAACACTGCCACATTCAAGTCGCATTTCTGCAGCAAATGAAGTCCGTTTTAAATTGTGTTCACTGTTTTAGAAGCGCTGATGTTTTCTCTCAGCATTAAAATCAAATTTTGCCCAAAATGTACATAACTACTACCATTATTTTGCAATTGTTTTTAGCAGTGATTGACCATATTTACTTTTACGAACTCGGGGAAAATCTTATCGTTAATATTTTTCTATTTGATTATTTCAAATGTTCGTATTGATTGTTTTACTCCGAATAGACTCTCACAATGAGGCCAATAGTGCACAAATTATTGCTGATTTTTTTTTCAATTTTCACACAACGAAAATATTTTGAATTAATATTTATTTTGTATCCAATGTAGGTATATATGTAGGTATCTTTTTGTTGGATTCGTTTCGTATTGAAACAAGTACACTACGGAGCCGAAAGTTGGAAAATTTGCCCGGAAAAGCTGGTAAATCGTAAAAACCATACTTTCTGAATTGGGTTTTTCTTTATACGTGCATAAGCTGAAAGGGATAAATTTCACAATCGATATCAATTTTTTTAGACAACTAACTCTGACTTTACTCTAATTATGTATATAAAATGAACTGAAAAGCTGTGATGTACAGATTTTTGAGTTTAAATAATATATGCTGATAAAAAAGTACGTATACGCCACAGTAGACAAAACTAAGTTAATATCTTGCGCAGGTTGTCAGAAATTACATAGGAACTAAAAACAGGCAAAGAATAATAAACCTCGCTCTCTTCTTATATCCACATGTAATAGATTACAAGATCCCAAAAAAATGGAAATATAAAAATTTATCAGTGTGTAACATGTTGGCTATATTTTTTAAAGGTTTGGTTATTTTCTTCTTCATCTGATGAATCCTCTAAAAGTAGGTTCTCAATTTTTTTTATTGTATATTATCTAGTTCGAAATCATAGCTAAGACAGGACAACGTTTGTCGCGTCAGCTTGTTATCTATAATAATAAAAATCAACAAGAAAATATAGAACATCTGCACAAATTTGTATGGGAAGACTATGGCTTTAAAGGCACGGGTTAATATCGAGCTCGCCAAGTTTTTGTTTGGTCCATAAATTTACTGTAGGGCATAAACTTTTTATACAGGGGGTGTCTGAACCAAATAAAAAATGAGTTTGTGAAATAACGGAGACTCTAATATGCATGCATAAGCTGTTAAAATTTACCTTTTCAGTCAAAATAATGAAACGGAGTTTTTTTTTTATAAACACTGAATATTATATCTACGTTACGGGGGTTGCCTAGTTCAAAATTCTGCTTAAAAAATATTCCTTTCAAAATTCTGCTTTTCAAAATTCTGTTTAACAAAATTCTGCGAATAATAACAACAAAAGTCTTGAAAAATTTTTAAACTTTTTTTTTCTATTATGTATTTGCGGAATTTTGTAAAACAGGGCTGTCATCGCATAATTTTGAAAACGATCATCGTTTAAACGATTGTAGTAAACGAAGTCGTCAAAATTTTTCTTCGTATAACATCACAATCGTATTGTTCAATCCTGTCGTTCATCGTTTAAAGGCTCTCCCAAACCAACGCGATTAATCGCCGTGACAAAAGAAAACAACAATAACAACACGTAGTTGTCAAACAAAACAACACGTTGTTGTTATTGTTTTCTATTGTCGCGGCGATTAATCGCATTGGTTTGGGAGAGCCTTTAATTATGAACAGTTTGAGAACAACTACCTTCACCAAAAAACATACTAAAAATTAAATTTGCGACGTCAAAAACGAAAATAGTTGTCAGTTTAGTTTGAAGTGTTTTGGTAGGTATAATCACAGTACACATATAGAAGGTAATATCTTCCGAGTTTTCATTTTTGTTCAGTTCTGCGCATGTCTTGTATTTTGTTTTTGTAAATTGTGGACGAGGGTCACTGCGATTTGGAAACAATTGTGTTTTGTTTTTGTAAATTCTGACAGGCAGGTCACTGTAATTTTCGAAGATACGCAATGGCCGCGTTCGGGGGGCAAGCCAAACCTATCCGGATAGGTTTGTGTTGTTGTAATGCCATAGGAAAATTCAGCTGATGAACCAAACAGCTGTTGTCAAAAACAAATCTAAAGCTATCCTAAAATTTTCGGGATACTAAACTATCCTATGCGCAATTTGAGGAACAGCTGATTACAGCTGACTTTTGGTTTTCGGGTAACGCTTGAGTAGTTGTTTGTTTTTATTTTTTGTTGTTTGTTTTTGCCCTTTAAACATAAAAATACATATACAAATTGTTGCAAAAATAAACAAAATGAAGATATCTGTCAATTGGAAGGACACAACATACGATTTTGAAGACACAGCAGAGATCTGGGAAAAAATAATTTTTGGTACTTACTTGAACTTTTTTCAGCTGTTTTGGTTTTTGATAGGTAACCTATCCGGTTCGTTCGAAAACATATCCGATACTTAAGTATCTCAGATAGCCTATCTGTGTACCCCCCGAACGCGGCCAATATATTACCTTCAATATGTGTACTGTGGGTATAATCATATGGTCTGGGTCGAACATTGCAGCCGGCGAGATGAAAAATGATAATTAGTGGATGATATGGAGTACGAAATTTCTAGTACGAGTGTGCATACCTGCGACGGATTAATTTAAAAGTTGCAAAATTGTACCGACGGAACGCATCGCAGCGTAAGTGGTAATCGGAATGTCCGCTCCTCAAAAAAAAACTGAGATTAGTTTTTTGGGGGAGAGTACGATAACTTAGGCGCCAAGAAATGATAACTGTTTTTTGTAGAACAGTTCAATACATTTTTTACTATGAGAAGGGGGGGCTATCTCCCCTCGTTTAGACGGGAAGGGCAATTTCATTAAAAAAAAGTACTAAACAAATAACGGGGGGGGGGGCTATCTCCCCTCGTTTAGACGGGAAGGGCAATTTCATTAAAAAAAGTACTAAACAAATAACGGTAATACTTATAGTTAGGTGTTATACCTTTTTTAAAAGCCAATACTCTGTTCTATTGGATAGTTTTTAAATCAAGTAAAATCTATGCATAGTTTTTGAAAAAATGGGTCTTAAACAGCTGTTATTTAAAAAAAGGGTTTTTTTTATCGAAATAAGTTCTGAAATATAGACGATTGTAAAATATCAATCGTTTGATCGCTATCGTTTACGATCGTATTTGACAGTTCGGGAAGTTATACGTAGGTTTTATTTAATCGTCGAAACGACGTCTTCTCGACGATTCATGTTTTCATCAGTAAAAGAGCATTGAATATTGAAAAGATAAAAAGTAGGTACTCGTTTAAAACAGGGCGATGTAGACCACCCCTCCCATACGATTTTTTTCTTCTATTGACCCAACTTATACGCTGTAGTGTTTTTATTGTCTTGCACGTAAAAAGTACGTTGGAACTATTGCATGAGTTTTATAAATTGTTGTTAAATAAAAAACTTCTTATTCTATTATTATTAATAATATATTTTTATTAGCAAACGTTTTCGAGATTACTTATGTACATATAGTAAAATTAAAAACTACTAGTATCGTCCTGTGTCGACGTCAATTTCGCAAACAATTTGTTTGAAAATATTGAAGAAAAAAAAAACGTTTTATTTTAATTTAATTTATTATTTTGTTGAATATGCACAGTGTTTGACAGTACAAAACGAAAATGACCCACAGTGTGTAAATGTGTGCCTCAAGTATATACTGCACATCTCCGCAATTGTGGCTTTCCAACCATATAAAATTTATCAAAATCGGTCGAATACTTTTTGAGGAAATGGTACCACAAAATTTATTTAAGCCTATTCATATATAGATTATTATAAACAATTTTTGTTTTTTTTTTAAACTAAATTTTCAAATTTAATACAGAAAATTATTATTATATAGATTAATTTCGAATTTCTTTTACCAAAAAAATTCTATTTTTTCCTAAACAGAATCGATTTTTTTCTTTCAAAAGAAGGAATTTGTCCAGAAAAATCGATTTTCGCTTCTAAACAAATCGATTTTTTTGTTAAAAGGAATTCGACATAAGAAAAAAAAATAAACATTTATTTCGAATTCCTTTTAAGAAAAAAATCGATTTGTTTAAAAGAAAAAATCGACTTTTCTGGACAAATCCCAAAAATTCGATTCTGTTTATAAAAAGAATCAAATATTTTTGGTAAAAGGAATTCGACATTACGTTTACGAATTGAAGTGTAAATTAAAATGACTACCGAAAAAAATCGATTGTGGAAACTATCGATAGTACCCGATAGTGCAATCGATTGTTCTTCACCTCTATCAAGATTGGTGGTTATGCCGGATTTACACAAGTGACAAAATGTCATTAATTTTGTCATTTTATACCAATAAATTGTCATAATTCGGTTTTATGACAGTTAATTGGTATAAAATGACAAAATTAATGACATTTTGTCACTCGTGTAAATCCGGCATTATTCCATAGGCAGATTACACGATGAAACAAGGTATGCTCATTACAAACACAACTCGCCAACATGGCATTTTTATGACGTCACAACCATCTTTGAGTATTATTTTCTTTTTTAAGGCTCTCCCAAACCAACGCGATTAATCGCTGCGACAAAAGAAACCAACAATAAAGGCTCTCCCAAACCAACGCGATTAATCGCTGCGACAAAAGAAAACAACAATAACAACACGTGGTTGTCAAACAAAACAACACGTTGTTGTTATTGTTTTCTATTGTCGCGGCGATTAATCGCGTTGGTTGGAAGAAAACAACAATAACAACACGTGGTTGTCAAACAAAACAACACGTTGTTGTTATTGTTTTCTATTGTCGCGGCGATTAATCGCGTTGGTTTGGGAGAGCCTTAATAACACGTGGTTGTCAAACAAAACAACACGTTGTTGTTATTGTTTTCTATTGTCGTGGCGATTAATCGCATTGGTTTGGGAGAGCCTTTAAATGAAGATTAGATTTTAGAATTTAGCATTTAAACAAATTATTTTTAAGTGATAGGGACTGTTAAAATAAAAAAAAAAAACAATTAAAAACAATCCAATTATATTGAATTATCTTTTCGCTCTCCGAAGAAACCCAGATGATTGTGACGTCGCACAGCTAATGAGCATACCTTGTTTCTGTTTATCGTGGGCAGATGATCTCAGAATTGTGAAGAATTTCATTTTGATCAGATTATATTTCAGAGCGCTAGTAATTTTCCTCCGTCACTTTTTTTATTCCATTAATAGACCAGATTCACCTTATAGTGCCGATATCGATACCAGTCTCGATACGATAAAATATTTTCATATACAAAACTATTCGTATCTAGAATTAAAAGTCTTAATATAATCATTCAGCCGTATCTATAATAGAATCTTAAAGGCTTCTTAAATTTAAAATGCCTTTAAACAGCACTTAAGCGTGAAATCGGTATCTATAATCAATTTTCACATTTAAGCAACGTTGCTTAAATGTCTCTTAACTTAAACGCCATGCATCGCGTTTAGAGGTTGCTTAAAGCTGTCTTAAGTGTAGTTTGACATTTGAGAACCATTTTATTTTATATTTGTAATTTAGAATTTGTGTTTTGTGTGTAATAGGTATTTCTTAAAATATAAATTTAAAAATAGGTCCCAAAATTTTATTTCATTTATAAATGACTGAAATGTAATCAATACGTTAGGATATTTTAGTTCACATAATATGATATATTTGGAAGTGTTTTACGTTGTCGTGTCGGCAGAGTCCTAATTTTCTGACCTTTTTCTCTTATTGGCAAGCATTGCGAAGTTGTTTATTGTTTTCCAATTTTTTTGTATTTATTAAATCTGTCACGAAACAGCTGTTTAAAAAAAATGTAGTGATATTTTGTTTTGATTGTACTAAATTCGTAAATTCTTTTACGTTACGTGACACAACCATTGATTAGTTAAGTACCCATGCATAATTGATTATAGATGAGAATTTAAGCAACGTTGCTTAAATTCAAATTAAATATTTAAGCGAACTTAATTAATTTGCCTTTAAGAAACGTTTTAAGAAAATCTAATAAATATGGCTGATTGTTTCTTGTTTAAACATATTTTATCGAATCAAGATTGGTAAAGGCACTAATTTTATGTGAATCTGACCTTACTGCGCAAAAAATAATTGAACAACGAATCCAAAACACTCTTTTTTTCTCATCAAAACTAAGGAATTTTTTGTTGTGAGAAATTATGTTTATATTTCCCAGAATACGCCCTCTGAGATCTTAGAAATACAAACTGGTTCAATAAAATTCTTCTTTTCCTTCGGTCTAGAAGGGAGAGTGGGATTTTTTGAATTCGGTTATTAAATAACTAAATTTTATTTATTAGCAAGTTCCAATTTCAATCATTCATTCGAAAATACTCTTTATCCTGATTCTTTTTTTTTAAATTTAATTTAGTTTTGCATCCATAAATAAGACGTGCAAATCAGCCCCCAAACCAAATGCACATAATCATGGATATCTTTCAATTGGCCGGTGACATGTCCCATTTGTTTGCGATATTCATTTTGCTACTGAGAATCTGGAAGACGAGTTCGTGTGCGGGTATTTCCGGCAAATCACAAATTCTCTTCACTTTCGTCTTTTGCACCTGGTATCTGGATTTGTTCACTACCTATCAGTGGCGTGGCGTCCATATAAGACGATTCATATCGAGTTACCTTTTGAAATACTTCCTTTCAACAAAGTTTTTCAAATAACGAGAAACACGAATCCTATAGAATAAACATACCTTTATTTGTTTATTCCTTACACTTGCACACAAAATCCCAACTACTCTGTCTACCGCTTCGCTACTCTATGCACACACACACATATTATTGCCGGTCTATTCCCACCCCAAAAAGCGACAAAGCGATAGCAGAACAAAGTAAGCCAAAATATGTCGGGTTATAAAATTTCTGGCTTGATGTAACAAATTAGTTTTTTTTTTCCTTTTCTTCCGTTAAACCTAGCTTATAGATCGAAGCGGAGTGAAATTTTCATACAAAAAATTAACTTTTTTCCCAGGCGTGAAAAATTCAATAAAATTAAATGCAATTATTTAAGCGACAAGGAGGAAGAAATTTGGTTCGAAGTGAATATAATTCAACGGACTTACCTAAACCAAATATAAAACAAAATCTATTTTCCTTATAAACCTTTCCAGGCAAGATTTATTGATGTTTCATTTCGATTTGGATTTCACTTCGCATTGATGTATAAACTAGGCTTTATCATTCATTCACATACAAAATTCACCAAATAACCCGAAGAAATGCGTGTTACTTTTTTTTTTACAAAAGAAGGCGTGTTTTGAACAGAGAGCGTGTCTGCTCAATACACGCTTTCTTATGCCAAAAATAACACGCATTTCTTCGGGTTATTAAGCGAATTTTGTATGTATCTTGCAGATCTGCAGACATTTCAAATTTAGTTGCCTATGTTTTCGGATGACTAATTTTTCTTCGGCTTACCATTTGAAATCATCCACGCCACGCCACTGCTACCTATATATCGCTCTACAACTCTATGATGAAGACCGTTTTTATTGGAGCCTCCCTAACTACGATCTTTTTTATGTATGTCCAATTCAAAGACACCAACGACACAAAAGCAGATTCATTCCTCATTCAGCTCATTGAGTTTCTCCTGATTCCGTGTACACTTCTTGCACTGGTCATTAATCATGATTTCCACTTCATGGAAGTGCTGTGGACATTCCCGATCTATCTGGAGTCAGTGGCCATTCTGCTATCTTGTATAGTTTTCAAATGCTTGTTGGAAAATATTTGCATAGCAGCTGCAAAAAATCTTGAGATGATTGCATCGCAGTAGGTATGTGTAATTTTGATGATATATACATTTGTAATGAGTGATCAATGAGCGGGGGGGCGGACGTGGCGCGAGGCGATACGGGTGGCGCGGGCACGGCGCGTGGTGGCACGGGTCCGTTTGTGCGGTATTAATGTCCATGAACATTATGTCCGCGGACATAGTGTCATCCCACCGACTCACTACGATTTGATTCCCTTAATCGCTGGCATCGTGCAGACAATCGTGTACTGTGTACCAGCAAAGTGTTGAAACCAAAGGGCAAGAATCTCGCTGAAAATGTATGTCGTTTTTCTTTTGCAAATAGAGATTTTGATCCCGGATCACGAATTTTCTTGGCAAAAGAAATGCAGATTGGATTTGTTTTTTGTTTGCAAATGTGTGTGTGTGGGATGTCAAATTTAATTTTGCAAATGAAAAAAAAAATCACAGAATCACACAAAAGCACAAAATGACGTTTTATAAATAGTGTGTGTGCAAGTCCGTGTTTCATGTAGGTGTAAATGGCCTCGTTCAGGATGGTATCCAAAGCGATCTGGATAGCTTTGTGTTGTTGCAATGGCCGCGTTCGGGGGGCGAGCCAAACCTATCCGGATAGGTTTGTGTTGTTGTAATCCCTTGTTGAAAAACTTCTGATGTCACCTGATGCAACAACAACTCAAGGTATCTGAAAATTTTTAGGATAGGTGGATAGCCTATCTCACTACCACCCGAACGCAAGCAATCCCTTGTGAAAAAACAGCTGATGCAACAACTACTAAACGTATCTGAAAATTTTTGGATAGGTTGACACCGCCTTGGATAGGTTCTTGAACGTGAGGAATCTCTCTTTAATTCGGGATCAGAGATTTTTATCCCGAATCGTCAGGGATTGATTTTTTTTGGTTGAATGAAATGCAAAAACTTGTCCGGGATCAAAATCCCTCACAGGGATCAATTTTTTTTTGCTGAAAGAAAAACGACATTAGCCATTTATTCTCTGCCCCTAAGTCCCCTTTCACACGAAGATACAAGTTGCTGGTGATTTTTTTGACGTTTTCTTTAAATCTCCTTAACAATCTCTTGTACCTTTCACACGCAAGCAACAAAAACCCGGAGATTTTCTTTATTTTCCTTTTAAACTACCTTGGTTGAACGCACACAAACGTAGTGTGAAGAGAAACGTCAAAAAAATCTCCTGAATTTGTTGACCGGGGAGATTTCATTTCCCCCTCTTTCTTCCTGCCCTTCTCGCCTATGAACTAATTGTTGCCGGCAATTCAGTTGCCCTGTGTGAAAGGGGACTATGGAGCGAAGACGAATTAAAAAAAAAGAAACCCCATCAGAAACCTTAAGGCTAGTTTTTAATCAGCCATTTACATTTTTTGCATTAACTTCTTTAATATTTTTATTGTTTACAACTTTTTCTTGTGTTTTATGATTGTTTTTAATTAATTAACTATTTTTCTACATTAACAGTGCAAATTAACCATGTTACAAAGTTTATATTCAGTGAATTAAGCACATCTTTAATGGGGTATTTCCAAACTTCAATTGTTAATAACAATTTCCGGGCAAAAATAAAATTTTTTCGTGTTCTATACGTTACTTTACAACAATTAATTTTTTTTTACCTACACGTGCCTAATGGAAACCTTACCCCCTTTTACCAAAAAAAATCGATTTTTTTCCAAACAGAATCGATTTTCTTTCAATAAAAATAATTTGTCCAGAAAAATCGATTTTTTCTTCTAAACAAATCGAATTTTTTGTTGTAAGGAATTCAGCATTAGTTTTTATTAACATTCCGTCTTTGTTTTGTATTTATTTACCACTTTTGCGCTTGCGCACCATAAAAAAAATTAAATTTGGTTGTCAAAAGAACAGCTGTTTTGGCTGAGAAAGACAACAGAGAAATGAATCCAAAAAATTTTCGTCTCACATATCTCAGCACTTGTGAGATTTTTTGTCCCACGAAAATCTCAGCGCTCAGAGATTTTTTCTTCGTGTGACTGGGCACATGTAAACAGGTACTTATATCCTTCACATTTGACAACATAACAAATTTCCCACACTGGTCATCATCCATCACTTGGCAACAAGAAAACATTCGACATAAACAAACCCCTTTAATCTAGTTTTTTTCTCTAAAAATTCAAATCAATTTGATCAAGGTTCTTCAAAATTCTAGTCGTAAATAAGCGCCCATTAAATGTTCAAAAACACTTTTCAGTCGGGATTCCTCTCGATTCTCTACAGCATTGGCAGTAAACCATTACAAATCTGGGACAAAAAAGTCCGAAATGGACACATCAAGCGAATCACCGACAACGACATACAAAGTTTGGTTCTTGAAATTGTTGGAACAAATGTAAGCACAACATTCATAACCTGTCCAGCTGATCCAAAGACAACGCTGGGTATCAAATTGCCGTTTCTTGTGATGATAATCAAAAATCAGAAGAAATATTTCACGTTCGAAGTACAGGTACGTAGGTAGAAGTTTGAGGGCTCTACGATTACAGGAGTGAATGATATGGTCTTGCAGGTTTTGGATGATAAGAACGTAAGGAGAAGATTCAGAGCGAGTAACTATCAATCGACGACAAGAGTGAAGCCATTTATTTGTACGATGCCCATGCGTCTGGACGAAGGCTGGAACCAGATTCAATTCAATCTCTCTGACTTCACCAGGCGGGCTTATGGAACCAACTATGTAGAAACGCTCCGGGTTCAAATCCATGCGAATTGCCGCATTAGAAGGGTCTATTTTTCGGATAGACTCTACTCGGAGGATGAGCTTCCACCAGAATTCAAGCTTTTTCTGCCTATTCAAAAACCCGTGGCGAAGTCGAGCCAACAGGTAGCCTTAGTTTAAACAAAATGGATCTAAATTTATATCAAGGGAAATGAATCAAAAGTTTTTAATAAAATTCACATTTGCACAACAAATTTATTGCGTTTTCCTAATCTGTGCTGGTCAGAATCTCAAAACCCGTCTGGGTGATAAGGACCGTGTGCTCAAACTGAGCACTTCTAGCTCCATCCACGCTTATCGCGGTCCAGCCATCTTCCTGGACCTCAACATCGGGGCCACCAAGGGTTAAAATCGGCTCGATCGTGAAGGACATGCCTGGATTCATGACCCCAGGCACGCTGTTCTTATAATGAAGAATCTCAGGTGGCCCATGGAAATAGCTCCCAATGCCATGTCCAATGAAAGCCGGAATCAATCCCAGTTTTTTCTTTTTGGCAAAAGTACTAATAAATTTGCCAATAGCATTGAATGGTATCCCAGGGCTGCACAGTTTAATCGATTCTATGAGGCACTCCTCCGTAGATTCGACTAAGTATCGACCCCGCTCGTCCACGTCCCCCACTAAGAACGTCCGCGAACAATCGCCGTGGTAACCATTGTAATAGGTTGTTACATCGACATTGACGATGTCGCCATTCATTAGTGGCCGGTTGTCTGGGATGCCGTGGCAGGCGACGTTGTTTACCGACGTGCACACAGACTTTGGAAAGCCAGCGTAGCGTAGAGGCGATGGATAGGCATTCGCAGCGATGATATTCTCGTGAACGAAGGCGTCGATGTCGTCTGTTGTGCATCCTATCTAAAATTCCCTACTTAATTATTTAGTTTCTTGACCATCGGACTTACCTTGACGATATCTTCGCAAGAGTTTAGGATTTTGGCGGCAAGTTTGCAACTGGCTCGCAGACGATAAACTTGTTCTTTAGATTTAATTTCGACTTCTCCAATGGTGTTACCCGGTGGCATGTATTTGAAGTAGTAGGGAGGTTTCCGGATGGACTCAGGGACTGGTCTTTCGGGGGAGACATACCCTACAGTCACCTGATTGCAAATTCCAAAGTCCCTTCGAAAAAAATAACTATTATAGATAGCTCCGTGTTGGGGATTTAAATGAAATTTACTTCTTTTTGCGTAGATTAAAAATGGAACGATTTATGTTTCGAATTATTTGCTTAGTTGAATTGGAGAGCAGCATTGTAATCTAGGAGTTTGCATTTACGAGATAATACAAGATACCATAAATAAAAAAACTGCTTTCGATGTGTTAACTTTCCTTGTGCCTATCGGTTGGCTTCGGCTGTTTCACTGTTCACCCCTCCCCGGGACCAGGGTTACCACTTTTCAGCAAACTTTTCGCGGTAGATTCACAAAAAAATGCAGTAGATTGAAGGCTGTTTCACAATGCGACGAGAAAACGAGACGTCAGCGCGACGAGAAACGCTTTCATCTTTTTCTCGTTATAACATCGTTCCTCAATTCACAATGCAGCGAGTTATTCACAGAGACAGCGTAAAATTATTCGTGTTTGTCAGTGAATTTGGGAAATAAAATACAAAATTTGAAAAAAAAGAACATGAAAATGTTAAAAAAAAATGCTTTTAGTACTTTTGGGAGTGTTTATTTACAAAAAAGCAAAAAAAAACAAAAGTGAGCAGAAGAAGACGGTGTCAATGTTAATGAAGACAAAATTAATTAGTCGCAAAATAAAAACACATAATTGCTCGCCATTTTCGGTATTTTATTTGTTTATCTACACAATTAATAAATATAAATACAAATACAGATACGCTCGGTGTCCTCTTCTCAATTGTCAAAACGAAAATCGTCGTCTCGTCGCGTCTTTTTTTCAATTTTTCGAAATCATGGCGTGACGGGACGACGAGAAACGCTTAATGTGCCTGTGTACATTGTATTTTTGACGAACGGCGCATCCAGTGAGATGGGTAGATTTTGTGTGAGTAAGAAAGAGAAGGGTTAATTCCACCCAAATTACGCCGATGCGCCAGTTTCATTAAATGTTTTCGGATTGAGCAGGAAGAGTTTTTTTTGTGTGAGTGAGAGATACATGGTTGTTAAGGATGTGAGATAGGGATGGGTAGATTGAAATGAAAGAATTTTTTCTCTATAATGTAAACACGAGGAACATTTTGATGAACGAAAATATGCTTTGTCAAAAATACAATGTAAACAGGCACTATTGTGAATATTCTGGTATATTCTCATTGCTTGAAATTTTTTTCACAGCTACGACGAGCTCTCGTCACGTTCACGTCTCGTTTCCTCGTCGCATTGTGAAACAGCCTTCAGGTCGGTCGACAGGTCGTTGAATGTGAACCCCCCTAATTGGGCTTTTCCAGAATCTGACTCTGTCTTTTCTCTTTCTAATTTTGACAGTTCTTTCATCGAAAAGCAGCTCTAGATGGGGGGAAAACAACAATACAAATAAATAGAAATGCACACCGATACTGTTCGCGCCTTTAATAGTGTGTTTGTTTTCCCCCCATCTAGAATTTTTGACGTTTGGTGGAGGTTCCCAATTGTTTACAAATTTTAGAGGAGAGCTACACCCTTCTACCCTAAGGGGGGTTCACATTCAACAGGGGGGTTCACATTCAACGACAAGTTGATCAACATGTATTCTAGTCGGCAGTATTTTGTAATGTGTACAGCAGTCGAACGACCGTAGATCGACTTGTTGTGTAGTTCAAATTTTTTAATATTTTGCTCGGTCGGTCGACCGGGTTAGTGAATGTGAACACTTTAGTCGACAGACCGATGATTTTAATTTTTCAGTTTTTTTTCTAGTTTTTATGTAAGAATTAAATAGCACGCGTTGAAATCGAAGTAAAACAACAAATAAAAACGCAAAAAATCAAAAATAGTGCGGTAATATTGGTGTAAAAAATTAAATACGCGTAATGTTTGCTCATTGAAATTTTGTTTTCAAATGAAGTCGGCGAAACGATCGTAGAATGTGAACGCTAGCAAAACGACTCGGGTCGGTCGACACGTCGTTGAATGTGAACCCCCCTTAAGTAATGGGAGACAGTGGCGTAGCGTGGGTATCGGCCGCCCGAGGCGAAAGAAAATTTTGCCGCCCTTTTCTTAGGTATTTCAATTTAAAAAAAACTATAGTAGGTATACAGCAAAAGAACTTTCCGGCAAGGACAGTCATTATCATTGTCCAGAATATCTCTTTATTTATCACCGATCAAAAGTTATTGACAGTGGAAACAATTTTTGCGTAGTTGACGGAAATGTCAGCAGTATTTGGTAAATATTAAAAAAAAGCTAATCAGTTGAATAAAAAAAAGCTATACCTACATTATGTAAGTGCAAAGCAATCAAATTAAAATCTAATCAATAGATGCCACAGTGAAATACAAAAAAATCCCAATAAGATTATTCCGCTTAAAAACAAAAACAATCTTTTTAATTTAATGACACAAATATTGAATGAACATTGAACAACCTTCAAGATTTTTAAATGGAGAATTTTTTATGGAACAAACGTCATTTTAAGATTCAGAAGTCTGATTAATATTTAAAAGGGCTTTATGAAATCGCCTATGATATTCTATTTTCCAATTAAAAAAAATTAGTTCGATACAGATAGATTTTCCGTACTGTCTAATATCGATACTAAACTAGTGTAGTATAGTTCCTATAGATTTTGTATAAGACTGTGAAAATTCTAGAATAAACTAAGAGCTTCTACGCAGCCATTTTAAATCATAAATATTTATCTGAAAACCTATTCATATCTAAATTTATAAATAAATATAGTAATGAAATCTATAAAAGTGTAAACAAGGGCCGCCAACAATTTAAAAAAAGATGACAGAAAGAGGAACAATAAACAACAAAACTCAAACGATTTTATATTATTGCTATAGAAAAACTACAGGCGTATTCTGTTTTCTATTACCCCTCACACACGCCACATCGAACAACCACATCGACAAAGTATTTCGTTTTTGTATGGGCATTTACACGCCAATACGTCGATGTAGAAGTATATGCCAAAATCATCTGTCTTTAATTATTTTCAATAAAATAATTATTTCGTCATGAGTCTAAATACATTTTTATTGATCATTTTCCATTATTATTTGTGTTTAAGATACTTTTAATGAAATTATCAAAAAACTATTCAGTAAATCTAAGATTAACGGGACCAAAAACACTATTTGACAACAAAAACCGAATAACAACATAAAAAACTGTGTCGACGAACTAGTTCGCTCCTTTTCACACGCCATATCGGCTTATCGGCATACTTCTTCGACTGCCAGAGATCGCACTGCTGTGTCGACACAATTTTCATTTCACACGACCAAAAACCTTACCGATAATATGCTTCGGTGAAGTAGTTCGTGGCGTGTGTTAGGGGTATATAACGATGATATAAGTATGCATACCTGCTTACATTATTGCGCAGCATCTTTGACGAATGACTATATGAGGCTTAAAGGTTACAATTTTGTATGAAAGAGAACCCGTTTTAATGCAATGCACTGCATAAACACGATTGGCCGAGCGGTTAGCGTGCTAGATTATTGGTACAAGGGTCTCCGGTTCGATTTCAAGATCGTGGAAGTAATTTTTAATTTAAATAAAAATATTTACAATACTTATAATAGCTGCATTTTATTTTCCCCCAGATCTGATCCGGATTGGATTTGGAAACATAAATACAAGTAATACAAAAACAACACAAGATCCAGGTCTGCTTGTAGATTTGGATTTCGAAATCCATTTTTTGAACACTTCCCTAGCAATATTTTAATTTTATAGGTTGGTACCACTGCTGAGATTTACCAAAAAAACTCAATAAAATTAAAAATTGTCGAAATCAAACAAATGCCGCCATCATTCCAATTTTTTTTTATGAGATTTTCTTCATTCAATAGAGACGACGCGTTGCGAGGCACGGAAAAAATACATAACAACTATTAACTTAATGAAAATTAAACTAAAAAAATAAAACTGTTCCATTTTAAACATTCAATACCAAATATTATTTCAAATAATATTTGTGAAAATTTTCCTTCTGTCAATTTTGTTGTGCAAATAAAGCCAACTGTGAGAAATAAAAAAATTTGTGATCCAGTTTGTTTTATTATCATGATCTGATCCGGATTAGATCTGGGGGAAAATAAAATGCAGCTAATAATAATTATCTCTAAAGATCCTTTCAGGTGATTATACGGAAAAATATACACAATATGGAGTACAAATATAAAATAAAAATTAAAATTAAATACAAAAGTTTTTTTTTATAGAAATACATTACTTCTAAAGCACTTCTTACAAATCTTATAAGAGTATTCTTCGGAGTAACTGGCTGAAAAGAAAAGAATGACGGAATTGGAGCCGCAGACGGAACTGGAAGAGCTGTCAAAAAGTGTCGTACGTTATTTTTTTTACATGTTCACAATGGAGCTGTACAGCTTTGAAAGTATTTTGAAGAAAAACAAAAGAATATTCTTGTGTACAAGCTCAGAATTCACATTTTTTGTTTCAATAATTTTCCTTTTAATAAATAATTTTTTTCGCGGTACAAAACCACAATATTTTTTTCCGACCCAAAAAGTTGTTTTTTTTTCTTCATACAATTTGAAACGTCAAAAGTGCCGTACGTGAAAAGTTAAAAGTTGGTGAACTCTTCCGTCTGCGTCTGCAGCTCCGTATGCGTCTACGTTCCGTTGTGTTCGCAACATTGATTTTGCGTGTATTCAATATTTTGACAGCTTTTCCAGCTCCGGCTCCAGTTCCGTCTCCGTAACCAAAAAAAAAACCATTTTACTCCAAAGAGGTGAAATATGAGTGAAAAAAGGTCGCCGTTTTAACTCTTTGGAGTGTAATACAAAACTAATAGAAGTAGGTTAAGGAGTTATAAGAAACTTCCTTGGGTAAGTATAGGACTAAAAGTTCCGAAAATTTTCTAGACATTGGTAAGCTAGAATCGAATCACTTCAATCGGTGTGACAAAAATATGCAAATATCAAGATATGATTTATTAATGTCGAATTGCTTTCAACAAAAAAAAATCGACTTTTCTGGACAGATTCCCTATATTGAAAAAAAAATCGATTCTGTTTAGAAAAAAAAAATTTTTATTGAAGGGAATTCAACATATGAAAGTATTATTAATTTGTGTCAAAAAAGCACGATGGTGCCACTTCGGCAACGCTGGCTATAACTGGAGCCGTAGGCGAACCACCCCCTCGCCCCACTACGCTACGCCACTGATGGGAGAGCAATTGAATTCGATTCTTGGAATTCTACACTTAATTGAAAAGTTGATGTAAGATTTCAGAAATTTGAAAAACTTATTAGGTATGCAAAGTTATTCCCCCAACAGTTCTTTAAAATAATATTTGTAATTATACATAGCCCAGGAATTTTGTGCAAAACTTCTTAATTTTGGTAATAGCTGAAATTTGGTAGGGTTGTAGAGCATAGAGCTAGTTTAAAGGAGTATTTAAGGAATTATCCCCGCTTCTAACTGTTGAGGAATTCCTGCAATCAGTGTTTGAAAAAATAAAATTAGGTTAAACAAAAAAAATATTACGGTACATTTAAAAAAGTTTCGAAGCATCTCAAATAATTGGAAATTTAATTTTATACAAGATTTTGAACTTTTTTTTTGTCTATAGTACCCTTAAGTTGGTTTTTTTCCATAAAAATACAACTGTTAACTATTTTTAGTAAGAACAAAAAAAAAATACAGTCTTGTTCACTATCAAATTCTGCGTCATTTGGTATATTTTTCAAGCTTCTTCCCCTTACCTTTCTGTAAAAAAAAATTATTTAAAGCAAAATTGTAAAAAAAAATTAACGTATATGGAAACAAAATTTAACGGTGCATTTCAGAAAATTGAAAAATATCTTAAACGACGTAGAGTTAAATTTATTACAAGTTCGTAGATATTCTTTTTTATATAATACCATTAACTTGGTTCAAAAGTTTGCAAAAGTGTAAACTAAAAAAAATTTTACAATATTTACTATTACAATGGAAGAATAAACAAAAAACACAAGCTTTTTCCGTATTTAATTCTGCATCGTTTGAGATATTTTTGAAGTGTTTGTTGCTGACAGTTTTGGAACAATTTTAATTAAATCCATAAAGGAATTTAAAAAAAAATTAAGTTATTATTATTTGTATTGTATTATTCATACTAGAATGTCAGTTTATTAGGCTTGACCATTCTTTATTCCGTCAATTTCATTGAATTTTGAACAACAACAACAACAACTTAAAGGTGCAACCACCAATTGCTTACGAATTAATTTTAGGTATTTTAATTCCTTTTATTTTTGTTTGGCGGGAGATATAGCTATTTCAAGGGGTGCCAAGCCCTATCACCAGTCTCCATTCATATGGGATAATTCCAAAAATTATTCTGCGCACCTTTGTGGAAAAATTTTTATTTAATTCTTGAGGGATCGTGAAAAAAATTTTGAATGCCCAACAACAAAAAAAAAATAATATTGGTACATTTTACAAACTTCCAAAGTATCTCAAATGCTGTAAAATAAAATACAATTTAAGATTATATAACATTTGTTCGTCTATAGTAGTGTAAAGTTTGACAAATTTTAATTAAAAGTTGAAAAGCAAAAGTTCTGATGCTCTGCGGAGCATAGAAAAACAAGCAAAACCAGAATGTCCGAATCTTCTGTAGCAACTACCATCGGTTCCCCATGTATAGACCCACTTTATTCTATACCTATATGGTAATTTTCCTAAAAAAAATAAATAATCAAATAAAATAGCCACAACGTAAGCCTCAATTCACATAATTACGATTTTTATCAAAAAAGGGTACCTGAAATTTTCTTCCACATAGGTAAAAATTTTTGTCTGTGTAATTCTAAAAATGAGGTTTTCTGTAACTTAAGAGTAAACATATTTTTATTAATTTTTTATTTAAATAGATTACGATAAAACCCAACTGAACCAACCTCCATTATGATTTTTCTTCAAATATTTGAATTTTTGTGAATTTTTAAGAAGCTTCTGCTATAAATATATAACTTTTTATATTTTATTATTTAAGAATAAACAATTTTCAATGTTTTGGTTTATAAAACTTTTTTCTACACAAATTAAATTCCAAGATATAGCCATTTATAAAATAAAAATTTCTCGAAAAATCAAGAAATATTCCCACTAAAATTCTGTTATTTTTTTTTCCTCAACACCCACAGTTGGGGATATTTCTGAAAAGTTGTATAATAGTATTAGCTATAACGTGTGTAAGTATGAAACCTATTACCAACATTTAGAAGTTTGTATGGAGCAATGTTTTTGTTTCCAGGGCTAACAGGCATTATCTTATAGGAGAGGCAATGGGGGTATTTTAATCAGTTTTTTAGTATAAAAACTCAAAAGTTTATGAAAATTTTCAGAATTTTGTGCAGCAAAGTTCTACGTTGTTACATTATATAATTTTATAGGGCTCATTGCAACAGGGAAGCGGTGTGAGTCTATTTTTTTTTAATTTTCACCCACTAATTCTATTTTAATTTGATTTATCAACCAAAGAAAAGTAACTAACTAAGCAAAATATTCCGTCCGCGTGTACAAAAAGAAGTTCGTTTGACATCAAGATAGTTTTACACTGGACGCGCTTCCAAATAGACAACTTCCATTTGGACGCTCGTATAACATTGGCCTCAATCTTCAATCAAGGGCATCCACTTCAATTTAAATTCACCACCTTCGGAACTATTTTTAAATATCCACCGTGTGACAGAAATCAATACACTTTACATTTCTTCTCACGTCTATTTTTGCATGAAAAGCCTATTTCAAAGAACCTGTCCAACACTTGGAAGCCATCAACTTATCCTATAACTATCACCACCACATTCCACCAGTATGTTATATAATGTTTATAGACATTTACGTACTCTGAAATATTATAATAGTAAAAATAATTACTTTACTAAAAAGTAAGTACGACGCGAAATGCAAGACGAAAAATTGGCTCCAGCCGCTCTAATTATACAAACGGAATTACCATCCTTCCCCTGTGGGTTGTTCAATGTATGTCTAGATACTTGTGGCTGGTCGCTACTATATGATGTTGCTACATCGATTGGATATCGAACAAATTTACATGTTTCACAGAAGCCACAGCCGTGATGATGATGATGATGGTGTCTTAAGTCATATTGATGAGATATTGTCCTTTACAATAGATTGCCAATGAAATTATTTTCTGATAGATTTTTTAAGGACTTGTTATGCATTCATAAAAAATTAAATTTCTTATACCTACAAATTATGTGATATTTGACACTTTCCCTACGGATTAGATCAAAATTTAGGCCACGTATAAATTATACCAAGTCACACTATTGAGGTGGAGGAGCACTAACACAAATTCAAGAATTTGAATTTATTATTGAAAAGAACATGTTGATTTTAAATAGGGGTAATGAACCAACTTTCATAACCAAAAACAGAAAAGAAGTGCTCGATGTAAGGCTTTTCAAGAACTCTGATTCCATCGTAATCAGTAACTGGAAAGTTTCAAGTAATTTTACATTCTCAGACCATAACACGGTGTCTCCACCTGAAATATTTCATAGATTACTATTTGTCACTTTCGATAGAAAGAAAGAGCGATAGTATACCATACAATGTTGGTTGGGCATTTAAATAGCTTTCTATTTCATTTGTCTAAAAAATTTCACAGGGCAAAGCTATGAAGTTAAAAAATTTAACAGAATTGATTTATTGTTAATTTTGCTTAAATCCATAAGGAAAAGACCAAAACTTCCTTTTGGCACCTGCAATTAATTAATTACTTTCGAAAAAACACAAAACAAAAAAGCCTTCAATATAAGACTGATGGCCTCATCTTTAGGACATTACGAAAGCCAACATATGTTAAACTGCTCGCACATTGAAAAACATGTCAGTGAACTAACGTTAGCCATCCACGATACCTACGAAAGTTCTTGCCCCCATTACTGAAGGAAAAGGAAAGCTACACCCCGTATGGCGGGGGCGTACACAGGAACAGGACTTACATTTCATTCTATTTTTTTAAACAAGATGTCGGTCGGTACAAATTATAATAATAAATGATGAAAAAACTAAAGGATATTTTTAGCTATTTTAGCGCTTAGGTCTATTTTCTATTTTCTAATTTTGAATTTTCTTTTTTTTTCTTTTATGTACTCTCCATTTTATGGCTCTATATGCTATCCAGCTTTGAAAGTAAATAAGGGTTTTTCTTATTGAGATTTAATAAAAATTACATGACTCCGAGCAACCAACACTTTTAAGCGACGAAAACAAAAAAAAAAATTGAAAATAACAATATTTCTATAAAAAATACAAAATATAATTTTGTTAAAAAGAATTTTGAAAAGCACAATATGAAAAGGCAGAATTTTGAAAAGCAGGGTATTGAAAAGCAAAATTTTGAAAAGCAGAATTTTGAAAACAAAATTTTGACAAAAGAACTTTGACCCGGACAACCCTCGTAACGTAGATATAATATTCAGTGCTTATAAAAAAAACTCCGTTTCATTATTTTGACTGAAAAGGTTAATTTTAACAGCTTGTGCATGTATATTAGGGTGTCCGTTATTTTCCAAATTCATTTTTTGTTTGGATCAGACAACCCCTGTATAAAAAGTGTATGCCCTACAGTAAATGTATGGACAAAAAAAAAACCTGGCCGAGCTCATTTACCCGTGCCTCTAAAGCCATAATATTCTTATGCAAATTTTTACGGAATTTATGAACTTTTTACGTATTTGTTTTTCTCCCGAACAACTGCAGATATTCTTAATTTTCCTGTTGATTTTTATTATATGATCGCATACATTTAAAAAACGTCATTCAAAGTTCATGGAAGAAAAAAATTTATAGAAAATATTTTCAAAATGATTTCCTTATTTATGTAAGAGGCAGAGGTTAATGACAGAATTTGTTTGTAAATACATTTTTTGTAGGCCATACAATTTCGAATTAGGGGGTGTCTGAACAAAAAAACTGGTTTGGGAAACAACGAACACCCTAGTGTATATAATAGTAGCTAGTTAGTACAAAAATGTACCAAATATTTGTATTATTTGTTCAATTTGAAGAATGTATTGTAACGTTTTGTTTGTAATGACGAACGACATGTTTAAAGAAAAATTTAAACATCAAAGATAGTTTTTAAAATTAATATTGTGCATTACTCAAAAAAAATGTAGGAAAGTAATATTTATTAGGAGGGGGGGGGTCCAACCACTAGGCTCAGGAAAGTCATGTCAAAGGGCTTCCTAAAAAAAACCCGATGATACCTGGACAGACTTCTGCTCTGAAACTTTAGAGTTTCTTATGAGCACTCACTTCCCAGGATGCATCATTGATTCATCACCTAGGGACAGAGGGCCAAACATAACTGAACACTTAACTTTGGCAACCAAATCGTAGCTAATAGGAAGGTTGTTTGGACCCACAGTACACATATTGAAGGTAATATATTGCGCATCTTCGAAAATTACAGTGACCTGCCTGTCAGAATTTACAAAAACAAAACACAAGAAGTGTTTCCGAATCGCAGTGACCGTCGTCCACAATTTACAAAAACAAAATACAGAACATGCGCAGAACTGAACAAAAATGAAAACTCGGAAGATATTACCTTTTATATCTGTACTGTGGTTTGGACCCACAGTACACATTTGAAGGTAATATATTGCGCATCTTCGAAAATTACAGTGACCTGCCTGTCAGAATGTACAAAAACAAAACACAAGTGTTTCCGATCGCAGTGACCCTTCTCCACAATTTACAAAAACAAAATACATGACATGCGCAGAACTGAACAAAAATGAAAACTCGGAAGATATTACCTTCTATATGTGTACTGTCGTTTGGACCATTGACTCCTTTTAAGCATACAAGTCTGCAGGGCATGCGTAGGAATAATTCCGAAGCTCTATAAGGACATAATTGTTCCAATTCTAGTGGTTATTTTTAGGGGATGTCTAAACATCACCTGCATTCCTATCTGGTTGGAGAGAAGTTAATGTTATCACACTGAAGCAAATTTTTTATTTACTAACAATCCAATAAGCTTTCTAAGACCTTAGAATAAGATTAATTGAAACGCACATTCCCCTAAAACTAACGTTGAAAACACAGCTGTTCGACGAGCCCCAGACACTATGAACATTTACCCATTATAATTGGATTGACATCATGCTTCAAACGAGACTAGTAAATGCAGAAATGGGTCAAAAGGAGGGGTTTTATCTCCTCTGCACAAAAACCTTTTATGCATTTTAAGGTCGCAAGTAATTATAGGGGGCGTTCATGCAAACGTAAAAATTTATCTCGTTACATGAATACCCGTTTTTATTAAATTCAATAAACCCCTTTAAAAGCATCAGCAACAGAAATTTTTGACAACCGAAAGCGAGAACGCACAACCAAATCTTTCATTTAAAATCTTATAATTTAATAAAACATTGGTCTTTAGAATGCTGTTGTAATAAAAAAAAAAAACTGTCTTGAAAGCGTTGTATGCTGAAGCCAAGTTATGGAACTATTTTTGTTTAGTTGCTGCACACAGGGTATATTTATAAGTAAATTATCTCTCATCATAGTGATTGATCTTTATAACTACAATCCAACCGATATCGATGAACCTATAGTTTCTGAAAATAATTAAATATTATTAAGTATATTGACGCATTTTTATGCAGTTTATGCATGGTATATACGCCTTATACAGAGGCAATATAATTACATACCTAACCTACGCTCTACGTAGGTATAGTTATAGTCGTATACGACAAGCAAGAGTTTTGTTTTCTGTACCTTCTTGCTCAATAGGGCAAGAATTTGTCTCGTGTAAAAAAGGATTTCGATGTTTTAGTCAAATTTTATATCACGTAGAAGCAGTTGCGATGCGTGAATGAAATTTCTAGTCGTTCAGTTCATTTAATTTTTTTATATTAAGCCTAATTTATACATCAATGCGAAGTGAAATCCATATCGAAAAAACCATCAATAAATCTTGCCTCGAAATGTTTATAAAGAAAATAAATTTTGTTTAATATTTGGTTTAGGTAAGTCCGTTGAAATATATTCACTACAAACCAAATTTCTTTTTCCTTGTCGCTTAAATAATTGCATTTAATTTTATCCAAGGAGCGAATTCCCATTTCGTTCACATTTTCTAGCACAATAGGCCAACGCCGGCGCCGTCATACAAATCCAACACATATAGAAGGTAATATCTTCCGAGTTTTAATTTTTGTTCAGTTCTGCGCATGGCTTGTGTTTTGTTTTTGTAAATTCTGATAGGCAGGTCACTGTAATTTTCGAAGATGCGCAATCCAGAACTTCCACCAAACGTCAAAAACTCTTGATGGGGGGAAAACAAACACACTAAAGGCGCGAACAGTATCGGTGTGTATTTATATTTATTTGTTTGTATTGTTGTTTTCCCCCCATCTAGAGCTTCTTTTTGATTTAAGCCTAGTATACAGTTCCTCCTCGAAGAAAAAAATACATGTACTTCTTAGCTTCGTTCGTGTACTTTCTGCACTAAAATTCACAGTCTATCAAATATTGAGGAGTGGGGATGAAATTCTCTCAGAGAGAAGTAAAACTGCAAAATAGTACACGAACGCTTTGAACAAATAATTTTTACCGGTTTTTTAACGTCAAATATTTGAAAACAAAAAAAAATAAATATCGTCATCATTTCTTTGAAAAGATTTTCAAAATAAAATAAAAAAGTAAGAAAAAGTTAATTTATTACATTAAATTAAATAAAACAGAGGAGTATAAGAAAAGAGATGTGCTGGCAAATATCAAAGTGACTTTTGACAAAACTCATATTTCTGCCCGAAGAATTTCTTTGGGCTGAAATTAGCAGAAAGGGGAAATAATTTACTCTCTCGAAAGCGCTCTCTTCTGCGAAAAACTACATATTTTTTGCGTAAACGAACACAATTTGCGTTAAATTTGTAGAAATTCGTAAAAATTCGTAGATTTGGGGAGTACGCGAACGAACCTCTTATGGGAGTGATTTTATCGCAAAAAAAAAAGTTTTTCTGCTGAAATTTTTTTTCTTGAACTGTGAACTAACCCTAAAGAACTGTCAAAATTAGAAAGAGAAAAGACAGAGTCAGATTCTGGAAAAGCCCAATATTATACCTTTAAATATGTGTACTGTGCAAGATACCTACAAAATAACCTACTCTACAAACAACAAGCCTAAACAATCGGACAGCGGTATAAAGTTAGCATGACAACTTTCGAAAAAGTAACTTTTGATTTTCTCAGAAATTGCCGTATAAATGCCGTCAACAGAAACAAATTTGAGCGCCACTGTTTCTCCCAAAAATTGATGTCATGCTAACTTTATATCCATTGTAATATAATTTATAAGCACAACATCCACTCTATAGTTGTCCTTCTGACGAATTTATTTGTCATCCTTTAGGTCATCATAAGCCAGCCAATGTTGGTATATATTTATAAGACAAATGGCTTTATAGTGAGCGTCTGCACCAGAAGCATACAATGTACTATACTGGTGTACTCAACCAGCCCAGCAAGTTTAATTTAAATAAGGTTTCTTCTTTGGGATTCTTAAACCATTTTGATATCGAACAACTTCGAAAAATTGTTTAAAAATGTTTTTCGGGTCGAATATCTCGAGAACAACCAATGATATCAGCTCTGAGAAATTTATGTCGTTTTCGATTGGATTTTGGGAGTGTATCATTCCTATCGAATATGGAAAATTTGGAGTGACTGGAGTGAAATACATTTCCATATTCAATAGGAATAAAACACTCCCTAAATCCAATCGAAAACGCCATTAGTCTACACACTGAGTGTGTTTCTTTATTCATTCCGGTATGTCCAGAATATTCGGAATACCAGTTTTGCGTTTCTTTATTCCACGGAACATTCCGGATAAACTATTTTGTTGTTTCTTTATTCATTCCGGAACGTTTGGAATGCATTCTTTTTATTCCATGTGAAGTGTGGAATAAAAAGAATAGAAAAAGAATACTGGGCGCGTTCAATATAATTGACGTTTTAACCTCAATTATGGCAGATTCACATTGGTGTTAATTATTTAAAAACAGCATAATACCGCGAATTAATGTACCAGAGTATAATTTTATGCATTATGTAAAATTTACTAAACTTTTGACTTTGAGAATACATAAATATCCAAAATAAAAACATTTATTTCTTCAATTGTTTTGACATTTCACCGAACAACTGGATTGCCATTCTTTTTGTTCTAGTTTTGTTTCTTTATTCATTCCATTCTGGATAAACATTTCGTCTATTCCATCCATTCTTTTCCTTATCCGGAATAAATAAAGAAACACACTCACTGAGTTGTTGTTTCTTTATTACATTTGGAATGCATTCTTTTTATTCCATGTGAAGTGTGGAATAAAAAGAATAGAAAAAGAATACTGGGCGCGTTCAGTTTAATTGGTGTTCTTAAACTCAATTATGGCAGATTCACATTGGTGTTAATTATTTAAAAACAGCATAATAACGCAAATAAATGTACCAGAATATACATTTTATGTATTTAATGTGAAATTTACTAAACTTTTGACTTTGAGAATACATAAATATCCAAAATAAAAACATTTGTTTCTTCAATTGTTTTGACATTTCACCGAAAAATTGGATTGCCATTCTTTTTGTTCTAGTTTCGTTTCTTTAGGCGCCAGTTATAGCTTTCATTGAAAATCATCATTGAAAATTTTGTCTCTAGATTTTGAGTCACTTATAGAAAGAAAGTTGATGGCATTTTGGTATTAAAATGAAGGGAATTTATTCACTGAATTTTTTTCTCAAAAACATATTTAATATATGTATCTTAAAACTTTCTTTTAAAATCAATTTTAGTATTTCAATGATCAAAATGGTTTCCAATGAACTGCTGATTTTCGTTTTACAAAAGTGGAACACAATCGTTCCAATGATCTGTTCGATTTTCTTTCTGTTCTCATCTGTTATTATTTCGTTCAATGATCAACTCTTACTACGTTTCCATGTAGTATTTAAGCGAGCTTGAAGCTCACTTAGACCCTTTGTATACCTGCATCGAGTTGATATGAGCTTGAACCGACTCGACTGCACTTCAGGAGTGGAGTCGAGTCGAATTTTGTGCTAAAAAACCTGGGTTGAGGAGTTCACTTGAGAAACACCATATGTCATCTCGACACCATTTCAATTCAACTCAATATCGAGCTCTCAAATCTGTGAATGAAAAACCTGGGTCGAAAATCCGACACAAATCCAACTCGAGCTCTCGGTCCTGAATATAAACGTAGTATCTAACCTCAAAATTAATTTTACTTGTGGGCAGTGCACCAGAGATGTTTTCAATGACAGCCAAGTTTCAATGATTGCTATAAACGACTTGTCAAAAATAATTCCAAAGTTTCACTGTTTTGTGTTTCAATGATGGATTTCAATGAAAGCTATAACTAGGCCCTTATTCATTCCATTCTGGATAAACATTTCGTCTATTCCATCCATTCTGTTCCTAATCCGGAATTAATAAAGAAACACTCTCACAATGTCATAGTGAGTGTGTTTCTTTATTTATTCCGGATGAGGAATAGTAATGGATGAAAAAGACGAAATGTGTATCCAGAATATCCAGAATAGAATGAATAAAGAATGCATTTCAAATATTCTTGGATGAATAAAGAAACAACAAAATGGTTTATCCTGAATATTCCATCGAATATAGAAACGCAAAACTGGTACATATTCCGAATATTCGGAATATCCAGACTGAATAAAGAAACACACTCAGTTAGAAATTGAAAAGGTTTGTAAAAAATTCAATTGACGGTTTTTTTTTCTAGGCCAAAAAAACTGCGTAAACTTCAGGATGATACGACATCATATTGCCCATGACTTACCTGGAATAATTCATTCTCGAGTGAATTAATGAATTTGAGAGAGTTTTTGGCTACGTTCAAGGAACATTTTTTTCATTTGAATATGGCATGTATGCTACACACAACGGTTTTACATACCGATATCGGCTCAACTCACAGTTGAACGATGATGGTTGTATCGTCTAGGCCGAATAAGTTAGAAAACCGATGGAAATGTTTATAAAAACGTCTTTGGAGTTGGACATCTGTTTTTTTTTCAAGCCAGCTAAACTACATAAGAAACTGCTAAAAATTGTTGAACGCACAATTTTCCTGTCGCATATATTTAGGCGCCAGTTATAGCTATCATTGAAATTCATCATTGAAAATTTTAATGATTAATTTTAAGACGTTCAGAATTAGAAACCTTTGATTATTTTGATGCCAAAATAAAGCTTATGACTTAATTAATATAAGTATCTTGCCAAAAAAAAATTCATTTCGGCCCAATCTTTCTCATGAAATGACTTTTATTATTTCAATGATCATTGATAAGGGAGTGCAATCATTGAAAAAATAAAAGTCAATTTCTGGGGAATTTTTTTTTTTCGCAAGCTTTAGATTAGCATCAAATTAATTACTGATTTTGCTTGCCCTAAATCTTTAATTAAAAATGTTCAATGATGAATTTCAATGATAGCTATAACTGGCTCCTTAGAGCAAACAGCCCAACTTTGGTCTTCTTTTGATAAAACAACTTATAAGGTTTTAGATTGGTTAATTGCTTATATAAAGAAATAACATTGGGTATCGAGTTTAAAAGGGCGCCAATGTAAAGCTGTCAGTAAGGGTCCAATCCAGCCTCTTTTTTTATATTTAACCGTTTCGAACGTTATTATTCGTAGAACTGTAGGTATAGAAAAAGAAGGTTTAATGATTTTGAATGATTTTGATGAATTTCCATTGGTTTGGAAGGTATAGTTATGGCTTTTTGGTCAAGGAATGGAAAAATGCTAACATATATGTAAATATACTTAAGGTTCTTTTGCTGAAACAAAAAATTTTAAATATTTATGTTCAAATTAAACGCTCATGTTCTACTTTTTCCTCAACGTAAACTGTCACATTAAAAAGCTCCTATGTTGAACTCAAATATTTAAGTTTCGCTTTAGCAAATAGGCCTAAGAGCCTGTTTCTCAATGTCTAAGTAAAGTTCTTATTGGTGAAGCTCATGTGATTTATAGCTACATTTCCGCTGGTATCGCCATTATATCAAACTCCATTTCCAAAATTGATTGCATATAAAAAACCATCAAGTGAAATTCTTGCGAATATCTCGCGTTCTTGCAACTTAAAACCGTTTCAGTGTAAAATTTAATGCCACAACTATTTACATCAAATTCACTCGTCGTTTTTCATTATTGTCAACCGTAGTTTAGGATACACTATACACAAGAAAAGGCCATGCTACCATTAGTATCCAAACGTGCAAGATTGCCAAACAAAAAGTAACAAATGCATTATGTCCAAATGAGGAAGAATACTTTTATAAACAAAAACAATTACCACGCACATAGCAGCGATCATATAGCATCTTTTGCAAATCGTCCAAAAACGACGTTTATATCAAAGGACACCGAGCAATGTGTTTAAAAAAAAAATACTTAAATTTTGTTTTATTTTGATCAGAGAAAAAGAAGGCCCGAAAAAATTTCGGATAAATTAAAAAATAATGTTGTGCGTACCACATTTTAAATTATATTGCTGTGTTTACCTCTCGAATTGTTGGGCCAAACGAAGGGGCATGAAAACTCTTTGTCAAAAGCAGAAGGAAGAACTAAAAAGTCAACCAAAAAGGTCTTAAGAAAAGATTCACAGAATTTCTATCATTTGGTTCCACAGTATAACAAAACGCACGCTGTTGTGTTGTCTTACGTTTTTCTGTCGCATCAACAGAACATTCATTCTGCTGCACTTTTGAACGCCTTTTTAAAGCAGTTAGTTCTAAAATATCTACACACACAAAGGTTACAAAATAACCGCATTGCAACAACTGAATAAATTTAATTTTTTGTGCGTGAATACATAATAATTTTCAGCTCCGGCCATACGTTAAACGAAGCCTGAGAGACAAAATGAAGAAATAATTCTTATTCTCTAAAAAGATTTCACTATATAAATGTAGTTACAGTTGCTCACAACACCATAGCGACACCATGTTATGGTATTGGGTAAAAAGTGAAGACTCCCCACTATTTACTTGGTCATATAGGACAAGTGGATAAGTATTGGTTTCGTGTAAAAAAAAGTGTTGAGGTTCTTATCATACCGTGGCACAGTGGTCAAAAGTATGATTCCGTTGAATTTTTTAGATTATAATTATTCATATGGAAAATTTTTAAAGCATAAAACTGCAAAATATTTATCAAGACCTTGGGAAGATAACAGTTCTAACTTTTCTATTGACTTTTGTTACTATAATGTATTTTGTTTTTACCCTGATGTCTGATTGTCTACTGTTCCTGGTGTAAATATAACAATTTCCGTAATATACCGCAGAAACACGGAACAGTACAACAAGACGATCTCATTGGATCAGAAGACCCCGTCTATGTCTCACCTGGGTCTGCCTATCAAGACGTTTGTTCGAGCTTTATTGTAGGTGGGCCAAATTTTTCTATAGATATGACGCTCGTTTCCCTCAATGCCACTGTGACCCGGAACCCAGATCAGAGTGACCTTGAGTTTAGGATTTAGGTTTGAAAGCTCATCTCGGCATTGACGAACTAATTAAGAAGATGATAAAGGCGAGACAATTGCTTTAACGGCTGATAAACACTGGCAAAGTTGGGTAGCCAATAAGATCTAGAGATATTCATCAGAGATTCGGAAAAGATTCATGAACCGACACCGCACTCCATCTTTGAACCATCAGTAAAAATAGTTGTGTCGAAGTCTCTCAGCACGATGACCTCCTTCCAATACTGCCTGGGTGGAAAAACAACATTAAAATCCCCACTAAGGTCCAGAGCAGGAGTGCAGTAGTCGCTACCGGCTCCCAAATTACAGGGAGCTTCATTAAATTATGTAGTATATTGAATAGACAGGGTGCTTCATTAAATTGTATAGTATTCTGAATAAAAGATTTTTTAATGAAAATAATTATCAAAAATTATAATTAAAGTTTTTTTTCTCCAATTGGTTTTTAATTATTTACTGACTTTATATTGCTTATTGTACACATTAAAAAGTAAAGAATTTAACTAAAAGTTTAACTTCTGTGAAAAACAAAGATTGTTCAAGTTTTAAGTGTTGCTTATTGTACTCAAACTCATCCATAAACTTTATTGCTATAGTTAATGTGTCAAAAATAAAAGTTGATGTGCCAAAGTTAAGAAAGTTACTCTTGGTAACTTTTTTATTTAGGAACGACCAGAGTTAACAATAGTTAATCTGTCAAACGAAAGGGATTGAAAAAAAAAATCGAATTGTATTTGGAATGAATAACCAAGAAAAAATGTGATTGCATTAAATTTATTTGCAAAAATAATTATTAGGAATTCAAAATAACATGTGTACTATTTCCCAATTAAATTTCCTTACACTTAAGTTTTGTATAAATCGAACAGAAATAAGTGCAATTTTTTTCATTGCTTATGGCACAGAATTTTTGATGAAAAATTGACGAAAATGCCGACAGAAAGAAAATGCATTAGAAAATAATCAAATTCGACAAAATAAAATTGATAAAATTGAAAAATATATTTTAAATATATAAGTAAACAAAAGATCCACCATTACATATCAGCTGTGTTTGACAGATCAACTATTTCAACTCATATCAAGGAGATGAGTTGGAAAAAGTTACAAAAAGTTACTTTTTGACACTTTTACTTTGAATTTAGGAACGACTTTATGACGTCATAAAGTTAACTCCAAGTAGTTTTCTGAATTAAAGGAACGACCGAAGTTAACTATAGTTAACCACAGTAACATAAAAGAATGCACCACAGCGAAGTCATTGTCCACTCTCATGTCAGTATTCGATATTTCATTTCATTGCATAGGTCTTGTCCTAGGGGTCCCTTATCTACATTATGTCAAAATATCCAACGATAATGCTGTTATAATGAAAAATCGGCGGGTGTTTAAGCTAGCGTAATGCTCCAAACTTTTAGACTATAGATATTAGCAACGTTAACATTTATTTTCCTTAAGGGATTCTTTACTCCCTCAGTTTTAAACCAACATCATCTTTGTTTCTGGTGATCGTAACTATATACCTACGCTTCTTAAGCATGCAATCGTCAGTAATCTCGAGGTTGGAACTCTGGCAGATAACTCTGAAAAATTTCGTCAGAGATTCCAATAACTGCAGCTGTTATTGATCGTAGACAATATTTTGATTGATTTTAGTCCAGAAATTCTTAAAAATCAAAATATCTGGGCATAAGTTATAACATGATCTCGTAAATATGGTGACATGATGCCAACTTAGGGCATGTTTTCTTCCATTTTGTACACTAGAAGAATGACTCGCCACATTTTTTCTTCCAGTATTGGCTCATGTCATGTCATGTAAAATCCTAAAGACTTCCTTTATCGCAGATACTCCATTCTATTGCTGCCTTATATAAAGTGCTAGTTTCTGCAGCCTTGCCTGAACTAGAATTTAACTTCACTACACCCTAGAAGTTTATCTATTTCACTTCCAGAATCTGAATTGGGAAGGCGATCTACAATTTCGCTGCGAACGATATCCTCTGGTAATTTTCCATCTCATGTCAGTAAGGGAGTTAATTCTAATTTCAAGTTCTCAGCAATGCTTAGAGCCGATGCTCCGCATGCTCTCGGGATCAGATAGAATTAAAATTTATATTGCATTCTAAAATTAAAATGTATATGTCACTGTTCAAGAAGTTTAATTACAGTCACAGTAGACAAAACTAATGGTGCATTTCGGTCACAATGTCAAGTGTACCCGTGAAGTTTTTATCCAATATGAAGTGAGCACTTCAGATGTGAACGAAACCGGCCTTTCAACGTCCCTGTGGTGATCAGTGTTAACTTTAACATTTGATTTGGATAATAACGTTTCCTTTCAACTGGTGTCTGTTGAAATAGAAAACGTTTTCTTGCCTTATGAACTGAAAACCTTTCGATTAGTACGGCGGCGGCGCGGCGTATTTTCAAAGAATGGTATAGCGATTAGCGACCCCTAACTTTTATCCGATTTGGATAATTTTTTTTTCTGATTTTTTTTTGTTTTTCATGAAATGACGGGTTGGGAAAAAATAATTTCAAAAGTTGCAAAAAAATGCGCACCCTAATACATAGCTACACATATACCTATACACTAACATAAACATATACTCAAATTACTTTAGTTAAAATTTACTTTGTTTTGGTTTTGCTAAGTTTTTGCAATGACTGAGAATTTCGCTTAGGGCCAGTTGTACAATCGTGGTTCAGTATTTAACCCGTAATCCGTAATCCGTGATCGATAATGTGTACCCCACTTAAGACTTTATGATTTTTGTGTTGGACAATTTTAGCATATGATTTTTCAACGTACCGTTATTGCATAATCATAAGAAACAGCACGAGCCAAAAATTTAATGAGCCAATTAAATGTACGAATTCGATAACTTGCTTATTTGGCTTTATTTTCGTCATTTTTTGTTCCTCTACAATTTTTTTTTCAGAAAATATCTGGCTTTAAATGAAAAACGAGACTTTTGACTTTGGTTACCAATATCTCAGCAAGAAATGTCGACATTGAACATTTATGGACAGTTCTGAAAACTGGAACTAGATAGATAGATAGATGGATTTTTATTTCGTTATAAGTTTTACAATGGTTTGTTACCGCACATTTTACATTTAAGAGATTCGTTACAATATATCTTTCAGCTAAAATATTATTTATTAAGGGTTCCTTTAAGTTTATTTTTTTAAATTAAACATTATATTTGGAGGAAACACGATAAAACCTCCATTCGAAAGAAAACAAAAATATATAAGATATGAATTATCTAAGATACCTTAAAACTAATGACTAGAAGAGAAGAAAAAAAAATTAAGTGATAGAAATTAAATAATGATGAAAATTCATACATTTTAGAAATAAATAAATAAATAAATAAATAAATAAATAAATAAATAAATAAATAAATAAATAAATAAATAAATAAATAAATAAATAAATAAATAAATAAATAAATAAATATAAATAAATAAATAAATAAATAAATAAATAAATAAATAAATAAATAAATAAATAAATAAATAAATAAATAAATAAATAAATAAATAAATAAATAAATAAATAAATAAATAAATAAATAAATAAATAAATAAATAAATAAATAAATAAATAAATAAATAAATAAATAAATAAATAAATAAATAAATAAATAAATAAATAAATAAATAAATAAATAAATAAATAAATAAATAAATAAATAAATAAATAAATAAATAAATAAATAAATAAATAAATAAATAAATAAATAAATAAATAAATAAATAAATAAATAAATAAATAAATAAATAAATAAATAAATAAATAAATAAATAAATAAATAAATAAATAAATAAATAAATAAATAAATAAATAAATAAATAAATAAATAAATAAATAAATAAATAAATAAATAAATAAATAAATAAATAAATAAATAAATAAATAAATAAATAAATAAATAAATAAATAAATAAATAAATAAATAAATAAATAAATAAATAAATAAATAAATAAATAAATAAATAAATAAATAAATAAATAAATAAATAAATAAATAAATAAATAAATAAATAAATAAATAAATAAATAAATAAATAAATAAATAAATAAATAAATAAATAAATAAATAAATAAATAAATAAATAAATAAATAAATAAATAAATAAATAAATAAATAAATAAATAAATAAATAAATAAATAAATAAATAAATAAATAAATAAATAAATAAATAAATAAATAAATAAATAAATAAATAAATAAATAAATAAATAAATAAATAAATAAATAAATAAATAAATAAATAAATAAATAAATAAATAAATAAATAAATAAATAAATAAATAAATAAATAAATAAATAAATAAATAAATAAATAAATAAATAAATAAATAAATAAATAAATAAATAAATAAATAAATAAATAAATAAATAAATAAATAAATAAATAAATAAATAAATAAATAAATAAATAAATAAATAAATAAATAAATAAATAAATAAATAAATAAATAAATAAATAAATAAATAAATAAATAAATAAATAAATAAATAAATAAATAAATAAATAAATAAATAAATAAATAAATAAATAAATAAATAAATAAATAAATAAATAAATAAATAAATAAATAAATAAATAAATAAATAAATAAATAAATAAATAAATAAATAAATAAATAAATAAATAAATAAATAAATAAATAAATAAATAAATAAATAAATAAATAAATAAATAAATAAATAAATAAATAAATAAATAAATAAATAAATAAATAAATAAATAAATAAATAAATAAATAAATAAATAAATAAATAAATAAATAAATAAATAAATAAATAAATAAATAAATAAATAAATAAATAAATAAATAAATAAATAAATAAATAAATAAATAAATAAATAAATAAATAAATAAATAAATAAATAAATAAATAAATAAATAAATAAATAAATAAATAAATTAATTAATTAATTAATTAATTAATTAATTAATTAATTAATTAATTAATTAATTAATTAATTAATTAATTAATTAATTAATTAATTAAAAAGAATAAATAAACAAGTGAAATAAATAAACAGATGAACAGATTAACAAGTAAACAAATTAATTTATAAATGAATACATCAATTACCAAAATAAATAAATAGTTAACGAAATAAACAAATAAATAAAATTAATAAATAATTTAATTAACAAAATAAATAAATAAATAAAAATAGATTAACAGGTAAACAGATTAACAAATATATGATTGAATTAATAAATAAATAAATAAATGAATAAATAAATAAATAAATAAATAAATAAATAAATAAATAAATAAATAAATAAATAAATAAATGCATAAACATATAAATAATTTAATATAATAAATAAATGATAAATATAGGTAAACAAAAAAAAATAAGCTATAGTATATGAACAAATGTTACTTATCAAAAAAAAAAAAAAAAAAAAAAACAAAGGCATGTTATCACAGATTAATCAATTATTTTAGAATTGATTATAACTAAGTTGGCTTATGAGAATATTTTCAGCAAGATCATGCCGATTCAAACATGAAACAGTTAATTTTTGAATTCTATCCGAAATCAATTCAACATTCGCCCTTTTATGGAGATCGGAAGTCGAGTGATGCCAAGGAAGGTCAAGCATCATTTTTAGAATTTTATTTTGAGATATTTGCAACTTTTGCATATGACATTTAGCTACGTTTTTCCAAACGGGACAACCATACAAAAGAATTGCCTGAAAAATGACTTTTTGAATAATTATTTTGTTTTAGTTCGACAGTAAAGACTTTCTAATTTTCTAAGATCTTTTTGAAGATATATATATTTAACAATATAATAATCATATTTATTACACTTACATTGATATAATAGGTATAGAACGGTGCCGTGACTTAAGGCCAAGTGACATAAGGCCCAATTTGGGTGTTTGGCTTTATGTCACTTTTTAATAGCGGCCAAATTTTAATATCACTTTTGAAAAGTGGCGTAAGGCCAATTGGGTCTTATGTCACTTTGAACTGTTTTCTTTAAAACCGAAACTATATTGAATAAATTCGGCATGTCGCCACGTAGTTGTATATGTACATATACATTCGTTTTTATTTTTGTTTGGCTAGAGATATAGCTATTTCAAGGGGTGCCAAGCCCTATCATCAGTCTCCTTTATAGTAGTGCTGAGCTTTAATCCAATTTTATTTGAAAAACTTTCTACACATCATGCGGTATTTGAACCCGCCCATCAGATTTGCTCAGTCTTCGAAGCTGTGTACACTACATACTCTGCCACCGTTGACCACTAACGCACAGGGGTAGACGTGCTGTTTGTTTATCAATTGCATTTGGAGTATCAGCATTTTTATAAGCCCCTTTAAGTATGCTGTCTTGTTCCGCCTCTATTTTTCTCCTTACCTTATTTGATAGACTACTTTTGTCAATTTTTTTAAAATCCATCAAATTCAATAAATTATAACAAATTAATAAAATTACAATATGCTTTCACATGACAATTTTCTTATTGAAAGAACACACAACTTGATAGAAAACAACAAATATTTTTGTGAACTTTTTGTTTGCAAGTTTCTATTTTCTTGTATGGTCGATGTAATTTATCAAAAAATCGATACTGAAATATGTATCGATGTTTTACTTTGAATAACGAATCCTCGTTACATCGATTGCCATCATTGCTCATCACTAATCGGTTGTCAAACCAGAACGTCAAATGTTCAATCAAAAAAGTCTTGAAATTTGCATTCCTGCTTTCGTTACTTCATTCCCCTTACATTTCTACACCCCTCACCGTATCTGTCAAAATAACGAAAGACGAAACAACCGAAAAAAAGAATCGTGTAATCCACAGTACACATATTGAAGGTCACAGTACACATATTGAAGGTAATATATGGCGCATCTTCGAAAATTACAGTGACCTGCCTGACAGAATTTACAAAAACAAAACACAAGTGTTTCCGAATCGCAGTGACCCTCGTCCACAATTTACAAAAACAAAATACAAGACATGCGCAGAACTGAGCAAAACTGAAAACTCGGAAGATATTACCTTCTACATTATATGTGTACTGTGATAGACCATTACATATTTATTAATACGATTTTCAAGTTGAGAGATGTGTTAGTCCTATCATTCCGTTTATTAATACGGGCGTTAGACAATAAGTTCAAAAATTTAATTTTCCAAGTTTGTTTGCTGTCAACATTGTTTTTGATGATTGATGTTTTCTCAATCGCAAAAAAATCTCTAGAATTAAGATAAGATTTAGCAACACAAAATCCTTAAAAGAAGACGCTTTAGTATATAGTGTATAAAGGAATTATATTGCTTGAGTTGTTTTGTACATTTTCAAACAGTTACAAATAGGTTTTGGATAGTAACTCACAACTTGTCGGATTTGAAAGGGAATAGAGAGTAGAGACTCGCAAAAACAAATTTACAAAAAAAAATTGGAGCAGAAATTCATAGTTGACTACGAAACGCATACTCGGACTTAAATGATCAAATTTGGTAATACATATAAGTATGAAGATTTGCTTGTTAAAGTTTCTAAATTTCAAGACATTCTAAAACACTGAAAGACCGAAATCTGGTGAACGATTTGCTCAAAGAGTTTTATACCGCTCCAAACTTTGTGAGCATGGCATTTGTACCAGTGCAAAGTACATGCCATCAACCTTTCAGCGATATCGCGGCCCTAAGACCACCATAATGCAATTTGAAAATGCAAATAAAAGGAGCGAAATTAAAGTAAATTATATCACTCCAAATTTTGTGAGCATAATGCTTAGGTGTGTCCAAGCTAAGTTCCATCGTTCTGGCAGCGATAATGCGGCCCTAACATCTGCATAATGCCGCATTTACACGAGTGACAAATTGTCATAATTTCGTTCATTATATTGTCATTAATGACCAAATCGTGTAAATAGTCCATAAGCCTGTCATTATTTTTGTCATAAAATTAATGACCATGTGCAGATGACGTTTAATTTTACCATTATACTGACATCGTGTAAATGAATGCTGACATCATTTTGAAAATAATGGCAATGCACAATAGAGAATGAACTTGCTCATTTCTTGTCATTATAATGCCAGGTAATCAGAGCGCCATTATTTGACTTCGTGTAAATGAGTGTCATTAAGGCATTGATTTTATTCATTATTTTGTCACTTTTATGGCAGAAATAATGGAAAATTTGTCACTCGTGTAAATGCGGCATAATCCACATTCAAAATGTAACCAAAAAAACAAAAATCGTTGTGGTACTGGTAGTAATGGTTAATTATAATTTTTGTTTTTAATAAATCATAGAGCGTACTAATATAAGTATTTAGAAAAATTTTAATCAAAATCGTAGGACTCGTTTTCTAGAAAATTTAGATTTTCTGTGACGGTTTTTTAACATTTATATTAGAACCGTCAATTTTGACTAAGAAAAATTTTTGCGCAAAATATTCTAGAAAATGGTAAAAAACTGCTCGGTACCAAGATTTGTAATTTTCAAAAAAAAAAAACTGAAACTTTTTTTAAAAACTTAAAAAATTGTTTTTGAAAATTTTGGTATACAAAAATATTTAAAATTTTCAGAAGGTTCTCCATAAAAAAAAAAAACTATCAAAATCAGCTTATATCTTTTCGAGAAAAACGAAAATAAAAAATTGTTCTATGGGAGGTACCATTTAAAACCATTTTTTGGATATTTTATTTTCACCAAAAGGTATCCCATACTTAATAAAATTTATTCAATTTTTGTAGAAAAAATTTTTGAGAAAAATTGGATTTTCCAAAAATACTAAAAAAAATTATATGGCACTATAAGTATACCAAGTTTAAATAAAATATATTTTTATGAGTCGTTTTCTATTTCAAGTCTATTTTCGAAAATTTTTGTTTTGAATATTCAATGCTCTTATCAATTTTTAATTAAACATTAAAAAAAAACGTGTTTATGAAAACATGATGAAATTCAGAAAAAAAAACAAGAGTCACGACAATTTTGAGCGAGTTAGGAAGGTGATCTGAGATAATATAATGATTACGTTCAATTCAGTTACGGAGTATGAACAAATAAAATGCATGACTGGGTCGCATGAGCTTGTTCTTGTAGTAAAAGTTTCTTTGAATTTTAAAGATTGAGTGTAATATAAAACGTATAATTAATAATTATATATGTATTTATCCATAAAATAAATTGAAGAATGGAAATTTGAATATGAAAAAAAAGCTAGAAAATCGTTCTTTGAATCAATAAAACAAGTACTTAAAATGTTTTAATCTCAGAATGGAGAACGCCATCTCAATTCTTGGAAAAATGTGAATTTATGCAGGAAAAATTTAAAAATCGTTGGAGCGGTTTTCTTAAAAAATAATTTTGCATATATAAAAATTCTTGAAATTAAAAAAAAAAAAATTACACACAAAAATAAAAACAAAATCGCTTCAGTGGTTTAGGCTGTAGGGACAGACAGACAGACGGAATTGCGGGACCCATTTTTTTCGAGTTTGATTTTTTGCATGAATTCATATCTTGCCCTACCTATATCGCAAGTAAAATGATATTTTCGTTGGTGGGATGTAGAAAAGCAAATAAAAAGCAAGAAAAAGAATACAGTATGAGCCATTTCTTTAAACTGCTTATGATTGTATCTTTTTTTGGTGCATTGTAGGAAAGGAAAAGAATGCGAAAGGAGGATTTTTTGGTGGAATGAATTAAAGAAATAGGAAAATTGAGAAAATAGTTGGTCGTATATTTTAAGGTGGGGCATTGGAGTTTTAAGATAGGGTTTAGCGCCCCCAATGCCTTCTCGCCCCTAGCTATGGCCATGGATCAACAAGATCAATTTTTTAAAATATCGCTATTTTTTTGATTAATCATTTGTCAATTTTTCTCAAACTTGGTTAAGATACATAAAAGAGAGTTCATAAAAAATTTCTACCAGTTAGTATTGAATTACACATTTTATTCTAGTTTATATCAAAAATTCGAGTAAAAGTGGCATATACATATACTGCCTTATTCATAAACAAAATTTGGTTATTTCAGCTCTCGTGTTCAGGGAAACTACACCATGGAATAACAATTTTCCGGACTCAAATGGAGCAGTAAGCAATTGTCTTTATTTTGAGTCCGGAAAATTCGTATTCCATGGTGTAGTTTCCCTGAACACGAGAGGTGAAATAACCAAATTTTGTTTATGAATAAGGCAGATAAAGTATTTTCCTTATAAAAGCAAAAACGTGCAGCCCCAACGTTTACTTTATTTTATTTTTCATCATCACATGTTTCTGATGCTCCCTTTTTAGTAACCATTCTTGTGATCTTGTGTGTCACAGCATGATTTATGTCATTTTGTCAAATGATAAAAAATATTTGTGCTGGTTGCACATTTTCGATGCCAGTGACAGAGGGAGCATTTGAAAGACGAAAGAGAATGCACAAATGTGTTGGGGTTTTAGTTTTTTTGTTTTTCTGAGAAATTGTAATGATCATCATCATCATCAACCGCCGAATGTCCGACCTCATCAAAGGTAGAAACCAAAACAGCAACAAACAAAATAATAAAAAAAAGAAGTCAAATCAAAATCTTACAAACGCATGAAGCAACCCAGAATGAAAACCGAACCTGACACCATATCCATAAATATGTGTGATTGGGGATGTCTTTTTCAGTTTTGTTTTTTTTTTTGAATTTTTATTTCGTTTTTACGTTAAGACATTGCACAAAATTGGGCACGATGTGAAAGATTTTTGGTTTAGATTAGGCCTCAGATTGCTCTTTTATCATGTTTGCAGAAAAAAATGAAAACAATGTGGTGCTGCAATCATAATGGGGTCTCTTTCTCATTTTTGATGAAAGAAATAATCACTTTTGGGATAGACAGGTTCTTTGAGCATAACTTAGTCCTCTTTATCATTGGAAATTTCATCACCAAACAAAGGCTTTTAAAGACTTTTACAGAAATTATGGTATGTTAAGATACATTTTTTTGTTCAGGAATTCTTAAAACAAAATTCTTGAAAAAAGGCTGCAGGTAACAGTTATGACTGTATGAGATGAGATCAGAAGCATTTTGAGAAGAAATATGGCTAAAGCTCAAATTGTCACATTAAAAGTATTTATTTGTAGAAAATTGTATGAAGCAAGCTGCAAAGTAAATTCTAATTAACATTATTTGATGTAATTGTTACGAACAGATTATACAAATTATATTATCCTAACACTTATGTTCATCAAATAATGTTAATTAAAATTTCCTTTGAAGCTTGTACTATTGAATGAGATATTTTAGAATACTGTGTATAAGTTGTTGAATAAAGATTTGATTTGATTTGAAGCAAACCAAAAGCTATTCAGCAAAATGTTGCGACACTCTTTGGAATATAGCAAAAGCAGAAAGCACTACAAAATTCTGTGTCTATAAGTTGATATGTACATGTACATATGTTCATTGCATTTTTTTAAATAACTTACGTTGTAAAAAATGTAATTTTGATGGTTTTCTTGATCTTTTCGATTTTATTTAAAACTTTATGGTAATATTGTATTATTTTACTATATACATGTAATTTAAAAATATATAACTACGTATAAAAATTACAATTAATATGTACACCTCAATTTCAAAGATCGAATCAGTTTCTCCTGATTTGCCAATCTTAATGCACCCTAATTTTTAGTACATTTTGTATCTATGTATGTACATATTAAATGATACGATTTATTATGTACCTAATTAGGTACCTATTATAGATAGGTATTTTTTTAATTATACGTGTTATACATATGTATATACATGTTCACTGTACAATATGCTAAAAATTATATTAAATTTTGGAAAAAAATACAAAATTTAGGACAAACAAAACATTACGTATACGCCATAGTTAACCAAATCATTAATGTTTTTTTTATAAGATTTGACCATAAGTCTACTATTAGTAGCTTTCCATTGGAAGTTATCGTAATTTGTCCGATTTTTCTAATCGAAAATTTTGACATTTCTCCGCGTTTCGAGGTCTTTGGAATCCGAATCCATCGTTTTTAGAGAGATGTCTGTGTAGTGTGTGTACGTATTCGTCCGTTCGTACGTTCGTGAGCTTTATTTTGTGGACAGTATCCCAAGAACGAATAGAGATATCGACTTCAAATAAATTTTATTGTACAGATAATAAGACTATAACGTGCAAAGAGGGTTTTCAAAATATTCATTACAGTAATTTAAAAAGAAATTGTAAAATAGCTTGTTTCTCAAATACAGTGGAACTTCCATAACTCGAACCTGTCGAATTTCTCTAAAACTCAAACTTTCATTGAGAACCTTGCACTTTCAACTTTATTTTCATGAATTTTGCCCTCCGTAATTCAAAATTCTGTTAGTCAAATTTCTCTCTATTCCGAAGTTTTGAGATTACGTTTGCTGGCAAAAAGTCTCTCTAACTCGAACTTTTGTTCTTTTCGGGGAAAACCCCTTTCATTTCAATTTTTTTTAAATTTCTGTAGTCTACTGTGATTATTTTGTAAGTTTGTTTAGTAAATACACTCTTAAATTAACTCAAAGTGTTCTCTGACTCGGAGAACCCCCTTTTGGTTCAAGTTTTTTCTTTTTTATTATTATTATTATTATTATAATTTATTAAACTGCACATTAATGTATCGTATAATATAAAGAATAAACGGCACTGTAGCTACCAGGGCTTAAGGCCGAAAGAATGAATAAAAATAAAGTATAGGTTAAATTGATTTTATAAACATAACACGGTTATGGGGGCGGTCGAGAGAGGACCTAAAAAATTAAGCCCGCTCTCCACCGCCCCCCAACACTGAGATGAGGCTAGAGATCTTATAAACTATTCTCAAGATTTAATTTTTTTAAAATGGTGTGTACATACTGAAGGTTTTGTTCAGAGGGAACTGAAAGAAGGCTAGAAAAATCTTTATTACATAGTTCGTTTGAGATTTTTTTTACGTGAATACAATCGATTGTTAAGTGTTTTATGGATAAAATTTGGTTGGATTGGCAAAAGTGACATATCGGTGGCGAGTCCTTATTAAGCAGGTAGCTATGTGTTAGCTTGGTATGTCCAATTCTTAGCCTCAAAAAGTTTTTGTTTAAAGTTGCAGTTGAGTTTGAAGGATAGATAGCACGAGTTTGGTTTGGGTTGATGGAGGAATAGTGGTGGAAGTATTGAGTCCATTTTTCTGTTTTTTGAAGTTGCCAGTGGGAATGAATTAGTTTGAGTAGATCTTTTTTTTCGGGTTGGTAATTTGAAATATTAATGTTTGTTGCCATAGACGCAGATTTGGCTTCCCGATCTGCAATTTCGTTCCCTAGTATGCCAATGTGACCTGGTACCCAGACTAGTTTTAAGTTAAATTCAAGTTTGATGATGTTTTCCCGAATTTTTCTGATGTAAGGCGATTGATTTTTTATATTTTTGACGGCTGATATTGTCGAGAGGCTATCGGTGCATATGACTGTTTTTTTCTTGTTTTTATAAGCGATTTCAGATGCTTTGAGTACAGCTAGTGCTTCGATGGAGAATATTGAAAAGAAAGGTGGAATCTTTTCAGCACATAAGAGAGCCCCATTTGAATTAACTACAGCGTAACCAGCGTTTTCGCCGTTTTTTGAGCCATCAGTGAAGAAGATGTCCCAAGTGTTTCTAGAAAAAGTGTTTATGATTTCATTGAACATTTGGAAATATGTTTCCTTGGGGGTATTCAAAGAAGCAGGAGGCAGGAGCCATGGAGGGTGCTTTTCGAGGGTAGTCTTTTTTAGGACTGGATTGAGACCGATGTCTTTGGCAAATTTTATGGCCAAGTAGAGAGCTGATGGAACTTTAGGAATCCTTTTCCTATTTAGAATTTTGATTGCGTCTGTGTGTATCGGAGAATATGACGAGTTGTATATTTTTGGTAGAAGTCGCGATGTGAGTTCAGTTTTTCTGTCTTCAATGGATGAAAATCCTCCTTCTGCTAGTAAGTTCTTGATTGGACTAGTTCTAAATGCTTTAAGACTGCATCTTCCTGCTGCGTGGTATGTTGATTGAAGAATCTGAAGTGTCGATTTTGCACAATTCCCATATATAAAAATACCGTAATCTATTTTTGATAAAATAATTGCTTTTGTTACATTAATAAGAGTGTTAATATGTACATTACTATTTTTGGAAGCAAGATATTTTATTATATTAAGCCTGGCAGCTAGACTCTTTTTCAGAGCTAAACATTGTACTTTAAAATTAAGTTTATTGTCAAATATAATACCTAGGATACTTAAATCGCTAACAGAAGGAATTTCTGTATTATTCAACACAATGACCGGCTTTGAACAGTTGATTTTTCTGCAAACGTGCAGATGTTTACTTTTGGTAATGGAAATTAGAGCCCCCGATTGAATACACCAGCTGCTGATCCTTTGGAGTATTTCATTAAGAGTGTTTTCTGCTCTAGAGACGTCATTACATTTAGATAATATATATAAGTCATCAGCATACAACGTATGACTAATGTTCTTGAAATCCGTAATGATGTTGCTTATGTCATCGTATGCGATTATAAAAATTATAACCGAAAGGGGTGATCCTTGCGGTATGCCATTGTCGAGATTATAAATATTTGAGTGGTAGTTATTTACCTTGGCACGGAATTTTCTATGTAAAAGGAAGGCTTTAATATAAGTGAACATCTTTGGTCCAATTTTCCAATTTTTTAGTTTATTAAGGACTATATGTATGCCAATCCGGTCAAAAGCCTTTTCAAAGTCAATGGAAGCAATTGAAACATGATTTTTACAGGAGAGAGCAGTGCAAACGTATTCGTCTATATGAAGTAAAGAGTCTATTGTGCTGCGACCTTGTTTAAAAGCAACTTGGTGCAGATTAATAAGATTGTTACTTTCAATAAAATAAAGTAACCTTTTAGAAATTATTTTTTCCAGCAATTTGCTTGAACACGGAAGGAGGGATATCGGTCTGTAACTGTTGGTGAACGTTGCATTTTGATTAGGTTTGCGAATGGGTATCATTGTTGAAGTTTTCCATGTTTGTGGGATTATGCCTTGGTCAAAGATATTATTATAAAGGGATAATAAGCGTTGTTTAGCTATTATTGGTGCATTAATTAGCATTGGGTAGGAAATACGGTCGTGTCCAGGCGTCTTACCTTTTACTGAATTGAGACAATATTCAAATTCTGTTGAGTTAATAGGAAGTTCAAAAAACTTGGCAGAAGGACTAGGGGTGTTTTTGAATTACGGAAGCTCAGAGAAAAGTTTGAGTCTTTGGAATAGGAAGACCAGCTTTTGGCAAAGTGTTCTGCAATTTCATCGCAATTAGTTAAAGTTTCGGATTCTGATACAATCACTTTTATGCCTTGTGGGGAATAATTACCGGTTAAAGATTTTATGTCACACCAGATTTTTTTAGTGCTGGTGTTAGGATTAATTTTTTCAGTGAAAACTTGGAAACTGTCTGCTTTGGCAATTTTTACCTGTCGTCTAAAAACGGCGTTGGCTTTTTTGTAATTAATTAAGTTAGTATTGTTTTGGTATTTTTTGAATGTTTTCCAAAGGTGTTGTTTTGTTTCACGTAAAGCGTTTAATTCAGGCGTCCACCATGGAACCATCTTTTTACGAACAATGTGTTTAGTTTGGGGGATTGAAATGTTTGCAGCAGAGAGAATGCATTTTTTTATGGTTGCCGCTTCGCGATTAACATTTTGAGATTGAGGATTAGAATTCAAAAGTTCACTTGATTTTTTTTGAAATAACTTCCAGTCGGCACAGTCTGTTTTGAATTTCGGATTTGGTTTAATAGAGTTAGTGTTAATGCCAACTTTTATGGAGGTTTGAATGGGGAAATGATCGCTCCCGTGAAGGTAATCATCCCTCTTCCAAGAGCTGGAAGGGAGTAATTGTGAAGATATTAGCGTGAGGTCAACATGCGTGAAAGTTTTGTGGGTAGAAAAATGCGTTGGGCTGCCATCGTTAAGTAGAGAGAGGTTGTTGTTAGCAAGGAAGTTTTCAACTTCTTTGCCTCTTTTATTACCAACAGGCGAACCCCACAGGGGACTCCAGGAGTTAAAATCGCCTGTTACCAAGACAGGACTCTGGACGGTTTTAACGATATTTTCTAAGTCTAAACACGAAAAAGTTTGTGAGGGATGAATATAAATTGAGATAATTGCCAGTTTAATTTTAAGCTGAATCTCTACTGTAATAGCAGATATATTAGAATCTATGTTTACGACTTTGTGGGGAATGGACTTATGTATCAATAAACCAGTTCCCTGCTATGCTATTGTATTTGAGTCAAAATTGTGAAAATAGGCCGCATATTCTTTAGGAGTTTTAGGTGGAGTTTTGGACTGTACGTGGGTTTCTTGTAGAGAGATCACCGATGGTTTGAACTCCTTTATAAGAAGCTCAAGTTCATGGTAATTATTAAGGTATCCGTTAAGGTTCCATTGAAGTACCTTAAGGATAGAATTATAGAAAGTGGGTGATCTTTGGGCAGTATAATTACGATTATACTGGGAAAAATCAATGTGAAGATTATTTTTGTTGTACGAAGTTTGACTCCGCCACCCCGACGCTGAATCTCTCAAATTCCTGGTGGAATTTGGGAGATTCAACATCCGGATGGCAGAGTCTGTATCAGGAGCATCAGTATGATTTTTAGATTTCATCATCATATACGGAGGTGTTTTTATGATGTTGGTATAACGATTCTGTACATATTGGTGCGGAGGTTTGCATTGTAATTGAGTGAGTATTATTAGATTGGGGAATTGAGTTAATAGTAGTTATATTTGAGTGTGTAGTTTGAGTTTGTGTTGAGATAGTTTGGTTATTAGAAGAGGGAGATTTTGGAGTAATTATTGTGTCAGTTTCCATGGAGTTTTGAGTTATGTTTGTTGCTGTATGTATGACATTTGTGGTTGAGTTTAATTGAGGAGACTTTAAATTTTGTTTGTTTAAAGTAGAAGCTGATGATGATGAAGTGGGGGGCATTGTAGAATTTGTTGAATTGGGAAAGTGTGAGATGGATGAAAGATTATTCTTCTGACTTGGTATGGCTTTGTTTTGAGGAACCGGTTTTGGTGAGTTCAATGTGATAGAGTAATTGTCAACGAGAGGTAGAGAAATATTAGTTTGGGGATTAAGAGATTGCTGTGAGGAAACATGATTGGAAGAGTTTTTTACGACAGAAGAGTATTCTATAGAAGAGAAAGGCATAGGGTTTTGGTCAGCGTATATTTTTTTAGCTTCGGCCATGCTGCATTTTTGTATTGTTTTTATTTTTAGGGTCTCCTTGGCTTGAATGAACCGTTTGCAAAATTTCGATGAAGAGGGGTGCTCTTCTGAACAGTTTGCACAAGATGTGCGTGTGCAATTTTCGGAGGGGTGTGGGGGTAGGTTACAGATTTCACACGATTGATTGCGGTTACATCTTTTAGAGGTGTGACCGAGCAGTTGGCAGTTCTTACATCGCATCGGGTTGGGGAAGTATTCTTCAACTTGAAGAGTATACCAACCAACATTGATGGATGTGGGGGGGCGGGAGCGATCGAAAGTGAATAGCACGAGGCCAGTGGCCCGTTGTACATCGTTTTCATTTTTTTTGAATTTGTAAACCTCTGTTACTCCTTGGTCTTTCATTTCAGCCACAATTTCGTTTTCGGATACATTAATTAAACAGGGTGCATAAACGGTACCCTTGGAGAAATTGAGATGTGAATGTAGATTCACAACGATCGGACAGATATTAGAAAGCGATCTTTTGGAAAGGAAGATATCAGCGATTTTCTGTGATTTCACTAGAATAAGGAGGTTACCGTCTCGAAGTTGGGTTATGTACTCATAAGAGGTGCTGATGCTATCAATGGCCTTTTTAATGAGGAAGACGCTGAAAGATGTGAGGGGCTTGTTGGGGTCGGCAGGGGAAATAACGATAAATTTGGGATTGGAGTTGATAGAATGGGATGGAAGGTCTATATTATAGTCAATTGGGGAAAAGGAAGGTTTTTTTTTTTCTTTTAGGGGGGTCGGATGGCTGATCTAACAGTTCGAACCGATTGCCCGAAAGCACTTGTGGCCCTGAGGCCGTGATTAAATAAGTGTTCGCACTAAATGTATTATACAGTGATTTGCACGACCCGAGAAATGTATTAAAGCAGAAAAAAGGGGTAAGATAAGGAAGGGAATGGAAAAATCACCAACTTTAAGAGAGCAGATTATAAACAATCGGAAGGCGATGTTGTCGGCTCGAGAGATAGTCGATGACTGTTCTTTTTTAATTTTTCTTAGTTTACTGTGATTTCATATTCTGGAAGTTGTTTGAGGAGGTATGTAATGTATGTACATATGATTTTAATGTTTTTTTTACTCAAACTTAGGTTTTTTACGGGTAAAATTTTTATGCGTAGATGTTGTGTTTAAAATGTCTTATTTAAAAAATGAAATGTCAGGAAGAAAATTAAAGCATCTTACTTTTGATCAAAAACTGAAGGTCATAAGAGAGTTTGAGAGTGATCTTGTGATCAAATTCACGCAGACTTTGGGGTGCCCATACCTGTGTTCAGCTAAACGTAAGAATTTTCCCCTAATACACAATACACAAGACATGAGGTGAAGCCTTCAAGAAGACATTAACTAGGACAATCCGTTTAAGCAAAATAGTCCGTTTTCGATCCGCACACGTAGTCAACAATGTATGGGAAATCCGCGTACGGATCGATCCGCAAAACTGCGTTTGTCGGCTCAAATTAGTATGGAAATTAGAATCACCACTAAAAAACTTGCGCATGTATTGAGAGAGTGAGAGTTCACCATACTCAGCTAAAACCGAAACCAAAACGGATCCAAAACGATTCGCAACAAAAGTACTTCCCCACTTGAGTTCTACATTACCTACAACAAAGCTTTTTTCATTCAAAGTTTCTCCAATCCAGTTTACTTACAACAAACAAAGAAATCATTTATGTATATAGATACAAATTACAAACATATTTTATTGCACTACCAAAAGACCAAATTAATGAAAAACAGTAACATATTTTTATTTATAAAACGACTATTTCTCAATTTTTCATAAGAAAAGAGAACACAAAAAACTATGTTCTCGCTATTCCACATGCAAAGATGAAATAAACAAAGGTGTGAGAAAAAATGCCTGTAGATAAAAAGAATTTTTGTATGTGTGCGTAAAACACTCAGTTTAGTAAAGATCCAAGAAAGACCGAGAAAATTGGGTCAGTAAACTTGCTTGAAGGGATGAAATTACTCTTCTGAAGTCCGATGAAGTGATTTTGCTTTCGTTAGCTTCTGAAAAACCATAAGTGACAGTAAAATGAAGCTGATGCAGATCCAGATAAAGACTTATGGTGGATTTACATGTATCTTCATGCGAGTTCTGCAAAAAATAAGGGATACAAAATATAAAATGTTTGTTTGTTGGATAGAGAGAGAAGAACAAAATGCAGAGATCTTGATTATAGGAAAGCAGATGAAGATTATAGCGAAGACGAACATGTTCATCTTCATAGTGGTGCTCTTTCACACATTCGGTTTTTTGGTATGACTCTATCCCGCTCTACTTTTCTTGATGTTTGCAGATGAAGATACATGTAAGTCCATCATTACTCATCAGTTAGCCGAGGCAAGTTTAACGGCCATATTCTTGACTTTCTTCAAAACTAGTTTTACCGAAAAACTAGATTTATAGCGGTTTCGAGTTTTGATTTTGTCACAAATTTTTATTACTTTGACGTCTAAATAAAAAAATCAAATCAATAATTTTTTTTTGAGAAACTTAAATTTTGAAACCCCTATAGAACTAGTTTCTCAGTAAAACTAGCTTTGAAGAAAGTCAATAATATGGCCGTAAGTGTATGAAGCCTTTGAAATATTTTGTTCAATGCAATTCAGAATTTGAAACATTTTACAAATCAAAATGCAATAAAAAATGTTAACGAATGATTACTAACTTCTTTTTAAGCTTGTGTTGATTAAATTTGTTGTCTCTCTTTGAATATCCTTATAATTCAATAAAACAATAAATCTAAAAGTTTTTTTTTGTTATTTCTATAACTCTAATTTTTTTTCTTTAATTTTGAGAGTTCGACTTACGGAAGTTCCACTGTATCTCGAGAACAATGCTATCGACTTCGGCCTAGTTTCATTCTATAAATAATGAGATGATTAAGAATTGGTAAGACATAAGAAAATTAGCTGAGTGTTTTTTTTAACGGAAAAAAAAGTTAAAAAAAAGGTAGGTACGTTTTCTTATTAGAAATCAAAAGAATTCAAAATGTAAAACACACCTTTATTTATAATGCATGTGGATTGTAGAGGTAATGCTATTGCAGCAAGAAGAACTTATGTAGAAATATATTCTTAAACTACATAAACATCGTGTCTTAGCAATGGTACATTGACTTACAAAGTATTGCTGCATAGAAATTCTAGGCCTGAGGGAGACCAAATTATGAAAAACACATGATTATTTATCCAAGCGCACCTACACTTCAAGAGGAATCTGAATCGTTTTTTAACTCTTTTGATTTGTGACACACGTGTAGTCCCTCTGATCTCCGAAAGATTATTGATTTCATGTTTCACAACAATACAAACAAGCTGGACTTTAGTTGTTTGTATATTTTTGAACATTAAGTTATTCATTAAATGCATGTATTCTAATATAAGAATTCAAGAAGATATCAAGATATCAGTAAGATATCAAGATTTTATAATGTCTTTCAATAGGAACGCTCGAAATTTTTGTAAGATTGTTAAATCCACATCCATCATATTTCTTTTTGATAGTTAGAAAAAGTAGGCACAGTGCTCTGTTTGAAAAAAGTTCTGCGCATTACGTGATTATTGTATCTCACCACGTAAGCTTTCTGCCATTTTTCACCAAATGACTGCAATAACCTTTAACGGACGTCGGACAGTGCAACATATTGATAACAACCTATTCGTTCTTCTTGTGACCTAAACTGCGATTTCAATATGACGACACTACAGCTTATGTCAAGATGGACATTCTGCATGAGCGTTTTTATTTTGAGGACATGGTTATATCGTGCGGGGCGATTAGAACTGATCAACGATATCGTTCGATCTAACGGAGTTTCGCTTTCGCGAGGTCCCCTTTCCATACATTTGAATGTTTCAACGTACGAAAGTGTTTACAAATCCCAACAATTTCGGGTTCATTTCGAACGCCCGAAGTAGGTAAACGTATGTATATGTATACGTACGACTTACTGCCTGAACAGAATACAATGTTGGAACCGGAGCTGCATACGGAACTGGAAGAGCTATCAAAAAGTGTCGTACGTTATTTTTTTTTAGTGCCCACAATACAGCTGTACAGCTTTGAAAGTATTTTGTAGGAAAACAAAACAATATTCTTGTGCTCAGAATTCACATTTTTTGTTTTCAATACTTTTCCTTTTAACAAACAATTTTTTTCGCGATACAAATAACCACAATATTTTGTTCCGACCCAAAAAGGTGTTTTTTTTCTTCATACAGTTTAAAACGTCAAAAATGCCGTACGTGAAAAGTTAAAAGTTGGTGAACTCTTCCGTCTGCGGCTGCAGCTCCGTATGCGGCTACATTCCGTTGTGTTCGCAACATTGAATTTGTGTGTAAGTCTACTATTACACGATGACTCTAGAGTCATGACTCTTTTCAAAAGTAATGAGTACGAAAGAGAAAAAGAATGAGATAGAAAATGTTTGAACCGGAGAGTCGTGGGCCAAATATTCGGCGACTCTTCTTGACGTTTTCCTTTTCTCTTGTTCGTTATTTTACCATGTCGCTTCATTTCTGTTCGTTTCATGTCGAGAGCACATGTATACTTGTATGGTGCGGATACAAAGAGCATTAACACGGACAACAAAACTAAAAGAGAACTGTCAAATTTCAGTCATGAATCGAGAGTCAGCGTGTAATAGCACGCGACTCACAGAATGATTTTTAAGGAGGAATTCGAAAAAAGAGTCATGCCTCTAGAGTCAACGTGTAATACCTGACTTATCATAATATTTTGACAGCTATTCCATTCCAGCTCAGTAACTTTTTCTATTCAGCTCCGGCTCCTGTTCTGTCTCCGTCACCATTCTGTTCAGGCAGTTACTCGCACCCAGTATGCGCACTCTTCAAAGTACTTACATAGAACGATTTTATTCACTAAAAGTTGAACATAACTTTTGAGGATTTTTATTCTTAACTGGTGAATTTGTTTTTATTCACACAAAGTTAACGAGCTGAACTTTCGATTTTCAACTCTAGATTTGATCAACTTTAGATTTTCTCAACTCCGGGAAAAAATAGAAGTTGACCAAGTAAACTTGAGAGCTTATACAAACAAATTTTGTTTCGTGATTTAATATTTGTTTATAAAGCTTGTTCGCAAGCAATTTTCCGAGGCCATTCTTTTTGGTAAATTGACAATTAATTTCTTTGGGTATGGGCAGTAAATCATCCAGTTTTTTTTTTTTTGCTTATCATTAATTATTTCGCATTTCTCAATTGCACACAAAATAACACACAGATATTGAAAAAATTCAGATTAAATAACGAAATAAATCAATATTAAAACTGAAAATCACAGTTTTGTTTTATTTTTGACAAATATCTCAGAGATTTCAACTGCGGAGTTGAGAAAAAGTTAGTGAATAAAAAGAAATTCAAACTTGCGTTTCCACTCTAGAAGTTGTAATCAACTCTTAGGTCGGTTTTCTTCACTTTTGTTCAACTTGTCGAAAACTCCGAAGTTAGCCAACTCTAGAGTCGATACCAAATTGAGAGTTTGGCGGCAAGTTGAAATTTGCTTTTTTTCACTACTCAAAGGCCGCGTTAGGGGGGTACTCAGATAGGCTATCTGAGATACTTTAGTATCGGATATGTTTTCGAACGAACCAGATAGGTTACCTATCAAAAATCAAAACAGCTGACAAAAGTTTAAGTACGTACCAGAAATTATTTTTTCCCAGATCTCTGTTGTGTCTTCAAAAACGTATGTTGTGTCCATCCAATTAACAGATATCTTCATTTTGTTTATTTTTGCAACAATTTGTATAGGTATTTTTATGTTTAAAGCCAAAAACAAACAACAAAAAATAAAATGAAACAACTACTCAAGCGACACCCGAAAACCAAAAGTCAGCTGTTCCTCAATTTGCGCATAGGATAGTTTAGTATCCCGAAAATTTTAGGATAGCTTTAGATTTGTTTTTGACAACAGCTGTTTGGTTCATCAGCTGAATTTTTCTATGGGATTACAACAACACAAACCTATCAGGATAGGTTTGGCTTGCCCCCCGAACGCGGCCAAATTCTCAACTTAAGAAAGAGTTGAAATTTAAAAGTTGGCCAACTTTAGTTTTTCAAAAAATCCCTGGGATATTTGTGACAGATGTGTCACTTGTGTTAATTCCCATATTGTAGATTTGAATTTATTGCGTTCAATCGAATCTGAAATTTAAATTTATGGACTTTCTTTATATTTGAAAATTTAGAAAAAAAGATGAATGTCGAAAACAAAAAAAACAAACAACACAACGATGTGTATTTGCTTAGAAAAGAAAGACTGGACGGGTTTGAAAATAAAATAAATGGTGTTAAAAAGCATGATGTAGCAAAGACCCCAGGTCTTTCCTAATGTCGTTTTAATTTAATTTAATTTAATTTTAATTTAATTTTTTAATTTCACTCTCACTCACTCTCACTGTTTCACTCCTTTTTGATTCCAATGGTATAAGAAAAACGCTCTTCCGTTATATGTGTATCTATGTAGAAGTAAAAACTAAAATGAAGTCTTCAATAATTTCATTTCCAGAACATCCCAAGAAGAAGAAATTACTATTTTGACAATTAATCCAACACTTTTAAAAGTATGTGTGTTTTCAGAGTGCACTCTCCCAGAACTCCTTAATGAAATCCGGAGTGAAAAACCACTCCTTAATCATCACTCCGAATAGCAAATGGAAGGTTTTTGGAGTGTTGGGAGTGTGAATGGAGTGAAAAAAGAGTGCTAGGAGTGACCAACGGAAAACGACATAAGACTTTCAATATCGCACCATCGAGCAAAGTAAATTTAATTTTGAAATGTTTTATTTTGTGTTTATCATGTAGGAAATAAGAAGTGTCATTTTCATTTCTGTGGCCGAAATGTCAAAAAATAAATTTGAAAAATGTGTGTTTTATTTATCTTTTATTGTCTTCTTTCAAGAATCAAACAATAGCTTTGTTTGTGTACTGTCCATGTCCAACACTGCAAATTTCTACACAATTTCTTAATTTTTATATGAACTTTGAAGTATTTTCGCTGAAAATTCGTAGTTTTGGACGGTACACGAACAAAGCTATTATTTGCCTACTTTATTTTCGATTGTCGATTTTCCAAAAATAGTTTTGAGTATATGTATTCTCGATCTCGATATAAAAAGCGAAAATAATTTGGATAAAACAAAAATACCAACAAAAATCTAAATACAGAATCAAAATCTCAAGTTTGCTCGCACAACTTCTCCTTTTTCGGGAGTTGAAAAAATCAAGAGGTGATTTCATTTCTCATTTCAAAAAAGAAGATGTGTCGCAGATGTGTTTCAACTTATGTTGTTTTCGCTTGGACGTTCGGAGTACCTACTCTTTTCCAAAAACCTTCGATTGGCTGTTCCGAGTAATATTTTCGGAGTCTTTTTCTGTATCCGATTTCAAAAGTACACGCGGATTACTAGTTTAGAGTTATTTGAAGAAGCCATTTTATTAAATGGAGATACTACTTTGTAGTGCGTGGGAATTTGATGTTATCATATGCGATTGGAATGAAAAAGTAGTAGAACCAGTGGCGTAGCATAGGTGTGGCGAGTGATGGCAAAGCGGGCGGTCCGCCCCGGGCAGCACTTTTAGGGGGCGGCAAAATTTCAAAATAAATAATATGTCGAATTCCTTTCAGCAAAAAATTCGTGTTTCTTTCTAAACAGAATCGGTTTTTTTTTGTCGTAAGGGGAACCTGTCCAGAAAAATCGATTTTTTTTATTCTAAACAAATCGAATTCTTTGATCAGGAATTTGACATTAAAAGTATCTTAATATTTAAACCATTTAATTTTTGTCGCACCGATTGAAATGATTTGATTCTAGCTTACCAATGTCTAGAAAAATTTCTGAACTTAACTCCGAGTTTTGTTGGAAACAGTTCTACCAGAAGTATGAATTATCACTTTATTATCGATACTAGGCAGTACGAAAAACGTCTTATTATTTTATTTTTTTTAAATTGGAAAATAGACTATCATAGGCGATTTCATAAAGCCCTTTTAAATATTCAACAGGCTTCTAAATCTTAAAATGACGTTTGTTCCAGAAAAAAAATCTTAAATGCTGTTCATTCAATATTTGTGTCATTAAATGGAATGATTGTTTTTGTTTTTTAATCGGAATTATTTTAATGGGAATTTCTTTATTTTTATTTTTGATTGTGGACTCTGTTAATTAAATTTAGATTTGAATGCTTTCCACATATAGCTGAAATGGTAAAAGATGATATTTTTCTGTAATACAGGGCTTTATAATCCAACTTTTGTTCAACAAAAAAACTTAGTTATTTAAAACTAAACAAGCAATGCGACTGTCTTTTTACTAAAACTATAAAACAAAAACGGAAGGCATATATGTAAGTAAAATTTTTCCTTCAATGTTCCATCCGCTTTTCAGCTTTTTAAGAATTTTTAGCGTTAAAGTTTACGCTATATAACAACAACACTAAAAAAAGATTAAAAACCTTTAAGTATAGAAAAAGTTAAAAAGTAAAAATTTGAAATTTTTTAAAAAATCGAAATAAATACAAAAAAAAAATTTACATACATTTTGGAGTGTGTTTTTTTAAAAGAACTATTAATATGCAAAAATCAATAAAAAATTGAAACAGCTGCCGTAGTTGAAGAAAAAAATAATGAACTCAAAAAACGGGGAAGAAATTTAAATATTTAATAATTTAAAAAAATTAAAATAAATTATGAGATTTTGTTTTTCAGAATTTTTTATTTTTTTTTTTTGTTAAAAGCTTTATTATTTTATAGGAATCAAAAAACAAAATTGGAATAGCTTGTTTAGTTTCATAGAAAAAAAAAATAAAAGGTGAAAAGTACAAATTAGTGAAATTTTTAAAATGAAATAAATTATAAATTTTTCTTTCTACATAGATTTTTGGATGTGGTTTTTTAAAGGAATAGTTGAAAAACAATAATCATAAAAAAATCAAGAATAGCTACATTATTTCGAGAGAAAAAAAATAAAACGTAAAAAGTGCAGAATCTCCATACAAATTTCTATGGGAAATGTATGGACAAAATTTTTTTTGGTCAATAAATTTTTCGGAGCGCATAAATTTTCGATTTATAAGTTGGTCGACCCAAAAAAAAAAGTTTGGGAAATAACGGACACTCTACTGTACAAGCATGTAGCCAGGGCAGGAGTGGGCTTAAGGGACTGAAACCCCTGAAATAGAAGGTAAAGAATTTTTTAGAAGCGATAAAAATTAATGAATTCGAACGTATAGTTTTTTTTTTGGAATTCGGAAGCAAGCCCCCCGAAACAAAATGATGTCTACAACCCTGGGCTGAAAGTGTATTTTCATTGTTTTGTTGTATAGGAGTGCCTGCAGAGAAGATAGACTCGAGAAAAGACAATTTATAAAAGTTATATGTAACAGCTTATTCCCGTCAAAAGTGGGTGCTTCGGGCGACTAAGAAAAACATTTTGGGTGTCCGAATAATGTTCAATAGCGGAGTGACCTGGCATTGCGGGGCAAATAAGCAGTACCCACTCAACTTTAAAAAAAAATAAAACTTTTATTAGTTGGATTTCTTTAAACCTTCAAAAATAGGGCTAATTCTAATCTGAAATCTGAGATTCGTTATGAAGAAACCTTCAATAAGCCTTCTAAGTCTTAAACCATTATTGAATAGAGTGAGGTTATAGTAAGTGTAAACACTTTTTAATGATCGCAATTAAATCTCCCTCTCGAATTTTAAAATACCCATTTCATTTTATTGCAAAAATTCAGGTAGGTAACTTACCAATTCATTTAAGTTAGTCTTCTGGATCTGATTTTATTGCAAGATATAAAATTGGTAAACTTATCTCGTTACATGAATACCCTTATTATTAATGAAAATAATACTTAAACTTACTTTGTTTTTAAAATCCAACGAAAGAAAAAATTGTATTTTTTTTTTTAATTTAAAAAAATATTTCGTTTATTTTTCACATATTTTACATAAGTTGAAAGGCTTTCAATTAATATTTATTTAATAAATGCATGGTACAAATTAGTAATGTTTATAAAATAAAAAAGAAAATAAGTCAGTGATATTAATGAAGAAAATGTTATAAAATTTCAAAACTAAACTGTAAAAAAAATCTTAAGAAAAGCTTTTTTTTTTATTAATTTAAAATAACTCGTTTTTTTTTCTCAACTCAGCTAAAAATATAATAATTGTTCTAAAAAGTTGTATCATTTAAATTGTTCAATAGAATTTTTTTCTTCAATTTTCCTAAATAAAATTAACAAAACAAATAAAAAAAATTAAATAATAAGGAAACAGATGAATCACAAATCAACAATGGCATTGGTCAAAATTTTGATCTTAAATAAAACTTAAACAGAAAAAACATTGTCTTTTAATATACAAAACAAACAAATTAGAAGGCCTCAAGATAATAAAGTTTAAAAAAAAATGTACATACAAAATTTTGTTATAATTTTGGTTAAGCTTTAAAAAAAATAATCGTACAAAATTCAAGTGAAAAGAAGTTCAAGACAACAGCAAAGTGATTCGGAAATTGAAATAACTTATTATTTATTTTCACTTAGTTCTATAATTCGTATGTTTTATTTTGTTTTATTAGTTGAATAATATTATTTGTTTAAGAAATAAAATAAATTTACAAATGTTAGAGTAATATTGGGGGAAAAGTATGGTTGTTGTGGAAACTATTGTTTTTTTAATGCCTGCACCAGAATGTTTTTGTCTTTATTTTATTTACTGAAGCGGAATATTTTTTTATTTTTATACATATAAGCGGATAAATCATATTTTTTCAAATTTTTTATTTTTATTTTTCGTATTACGTCTAGTTATGAAATATTTTAACTATTTTTTTGCATTTTTTATTTATTTAAAATATATAATTGTAAAAATTAAATCACATTCACTTGAGCTTGAAATTCTCTTCGTGTTACTTATAAATAATATATAAAAAAAACTTATGCACAAATCAATTTTTTTTCCGAATAATATGTTATTTTATAATATCTAAAATTTAAATCTAAATATTAAATATAAAAAAATAAAGTGAACTAAGTTCACACCTAAAACAACATCGATTATAGTTGCTCTTTTTCTCGTAACATGTTGAAAAAAAAAAAATATGTTTCACAATTAATTATCAAAATTTTCTGTAAAATTGTTTTACTAGTGGCCAAATATTTTTGTAAATTTGTTTTATGTTAAAGTAGTAAGTGTTCATTTTAGGAAACTGTAGATTAATATATTTTATATTAAATAAAACTCATAAAAAGTGCTTGAAATAATTATTGTAAACATTATTGGAGATACTAACGTACTTGGGAAGATTTCAAAACATGAAATAAAAAGAAGACATTTGGTTATTAAATAAAGATGTGGTGACTGTATGGTTATCTCGCATTTTGACTGACCAATTTTTATATATCGAGTGACTCAGTAAGACAGTTATGCAGGAACCGAATTTCAAAAAAAAAATTGGTACAAAGCAATAATTAATCTTTATTATTGTTATTAATTTAAAAAATGATTTTCGTACTTCAAAGAGTGAATCACACATAATATTTATAATAATACACAGCTGATGGGTTCTAATCTTTTCTTTCTGGATGCTAAAATTTGGCGAATAAATTGAAATAAGTAGATAAATTGTTAAAATAAAAAGTAACTAACTGTAGAAATCTTGCAGAAAAAAGTAGTTACAAAACGAAAATAAACTTCTAACCATGGCAGTGCACTGAACGTCGCGGCAATAGATTCACAAATAGGAATTTTAAGGGTAGTTAAATGTAATAATATGATAAGCGTTTTTTGTTCTGCTCTGCACATCCATCAAAATCCACAGAAAATGGTGAATCCAGTGCCACTTTACCTGTTAGAAGTCGATATTTGTTGTTGTTGTTGCGGTGTGAAGTTTTTGGGGGAACTCGAGCAAACATTTTTTAATTTCTGACACTATTGATTTTGACAACCTGCGCAATATATTACCTTAGATTTGTGTACTGTGTATGAAGACAAATTTTTCTAGTGGGTAATTGATATTGAATTGATTTGAGGTAAGAATTGGAAAACTGAGAGAATTGTTGCGACGGATATGACGTCAAAAACTCGCGGCGGATACACGTAATTTTTTGTTCGAACCATTTCGTTCCCAAACTTAAAAAAAAAATAACAAAATTTCGGAAAAAGACCAATTCGGAATTACCTAAAGCGCTGTTCACATTGCAGAATTGTAGTTAAAATCGTAGTTGAATGCCACCATTAAACGGAACAAACGAAAAAAAATGTCTTTGCCAGGGACATTAGTTGAAAGCTAATTCAGCTCTAATTTCAATCGCCAAGACGCTACTAGATATAAAATAAAATTTTGGGGAAAATAAAAATGTATTTTTTTAAGTAAACTCCTTTAAATAAAAGTTGATTTTATTCAAGGCCGAGTTTTTCAAAGAGAGATTTAACTAAAACATGAGTTAACTCACCAAATTAGTTCAGAAATATCGTTTAAATTAGTTTAGAAAAATCGTTTAAATGTACATTTCTTAGTTTTTTTTCGGGGTTCACATTTCTTTTTTGTTAATCTATTTGAATCATGATCTATAGGTACAATTTTCTGGTAATCTAATCGCATCATGATCTATACAGGTAATGGATTTTCAGATCAGATAGATTGTAAATTTCGATTTAAATTGTGAAGTTAGTTTTGGCAGCACTTAAAGCAAATTAAAAGACAATCACTAATTGATGGATTGTAAAATTCGGCTTAAATGTTGAAATTATATTTCGGAAGTTTTGGTAGGACTAAAATCAAATTAACTGTCATGTAAATACTAAAATGCAGGAAAATTATTTATGGCATGTTATTTGGCAGCACTCAAATCAAATTTATTTAAATTCACAGATGTACACTTAAATAGGATAAATATCAGTTGGTTTATAGATTAAAACAATATTCGGTCTAAAAAGAGTATCTCGAGTAGAACTATTTTAATTGAATTCTTGCCAAGTTTTATACTCGAAAGGTAAATAATAATTATTTTACCGTCTTTTCACATCAATATAAGATACAGAAATAAAATGGCATTGCGATATGTCACCAATCATTTAGTCCCGTCTTTGAACAAAATGAGCGATGAAACTTATGATCGTGTACAAAAGTATGTGATTGAGAATCCTGTCCAAGCTTTTGATCCTTCGAATGGTCTATCGCCAACAGACTCATCATCTATCAGTGATGAATTCAACTACTCAAACGACTATCGAGATGAGGAGGAAGATTCTTCTACACAATTTGAATTATCGCTATCCGAACTATCAATATCATCAAAATCATCGAATTCAAATGATAACTCAGATGACTGCGAGGAGTCGCCACTGCCAAACCTACTGAACATTCCAAGTGAATTTAAAAAGTACATGGACTGCTATCCTGATGTATCCAACTTAGTTCAAAACAATATCGATTTGATATCCGCAGAATGTACTGATCTAGAAAAATACATGAGGAGTGATTTTGGCATTTTCTCTCTAATGAAAGAGGTGTTATTGCTGCCACAAAGCGATTTGAATCTAAATCAAAATGTGGAAATGGTAAGTGAAATGACGGAGATATTGCAGGAAAAAATCAATGAAATGGAATTAGCTACTGAAAATTTAATTACTGCACAAGAGACATTTCAAAATATTTTGGAAACATTTAATTCTTCTTCTTCTTTGTGAATGGATGCATTGATATCCGATTTAAAAAAAAAATAAATACACACATACATACATATATTGATTTGAATATATAGATTTAAATAAATTTAATAATATTTAAGTGCGTTTGTTTTGTATATGATCTGCTGGTATTTTCAACTTTTAATAGTCGTATGGTGCTAAAGCCCATTAAACTACATTTCTTTTTTCTTTTCAACAAATTAAAAATTGAACTAGAAAATTATAAACGACTTATTACTAGTTTCAATAACTGCGTTTTATTTTTCACTAAATCTGATATGGATCAGATCATGATAATAAAACAAACTGGATCATAAAATTGTTTACTTCTCACAGTTGGCTTTATTTTCACAATAAAAATGACAGAAGAAAAATTTTTACAAAATCTTGTTTAAAACAATATTTTTTACCTAAGGAAGAACGAACATTTAAAAATGGAAGGATTTTGAACTTCAGTTAAATTTCCATTTAGTTAATAGTTTATATGTATTTTTTTTCGTGCTACGGCTCTATTTAGTGAAAAGAAAACTCAATAAATTAAATTGGAATGGTGGCGGCATGTGTTTGATTTCGAGAATTTTCAATTTTATTGAGGTTTTTTTGTGAATCTCAGTAGTGAGTGGTAGGTACCAACCTATATAAAATTAAAATATTACTAGGGAAGTCTTCAAAAAATGGATTTCGAAATCCAAATCTAGAACGTACCTGGATCGTGTGGTTGTTTTTGTAATACCTGTATTTATGTTTTCAAATCCAATCCGGATTAGATCTGGGGGAAAATATAATGCAGCTATTATGAATAAGCACACAAAAATGTATTCTAACTGAGATTCGTTTACATTTTTCAGCTTCATGAAGCTTTTTTCTGACATTGAAAATGAAAACGTTTTTGGCAATGGTCAAGTTCGTAAAAGAAAAACTTCGGCAACACTGCCAAATTTAAGTCGCATTTCTGCAGGCAAATGCAGTCCGTTTAAAATTGTGTTCACTGTTTTAGAGGCACTGATGTGTGCTCTCAGCATTAAAATAAAATTTTGCCCAAAATGTACATTACTACTACCATTTTTTTTGCAATTGTTTTAGCAGTAATCAAGCATGTTTACTTTTACGAACTCAGGGAATTTCTAAATGTAAATTTATAAACAAACAATTAATATAGTGTTTTTATTTCGCCAGATAAGCACTATCATTGTCTTTTTCGGCTTGAAATTTAAACATGATTTAATGAGCTAACAAAAAAAAAATCAAGTGTCATACGGCCTTAAGTAAATTTATTTTTATTGAAGGTTTGAATGAAACAGAAATTTTAGTACTCTACTGACAAGTTTATGGGCTGAAAAAGAAGGTTTTCCTTTGGGAATAACTTAAATAGAAGTTTTTAAATATCTCATTTATAAAAAGCTAAAATTCAAGAACTAAATTGGGAAAACAAAACATTCGCAAGAATGTGTAGAAACAAAAATATTTTCTGTCAATTTACATTGTGACCATGACCAGATTTTGGAGAAAACAAAGGAAATTTAGTTCGATATTAATCGATTTTATTTTAATATCGAATAAGAAGCGTAAGTAAGCCGCATTTTTTTGATGTCCAGAAAAGATTGATAAGGTCCCGCTATAACATTATTGAATAGGTACTAATTTTCAAAACCCGGTTCGTCTACTGCTGATTTAACAAGGCTATTTTTTTTATTTTAGCGACGCACACAGGTCAAATTTTCCAAAAACATGGCCAAATTTTTTGATTTTTTGGTCTATTATTGCAAAAATTCGTCGTAGTTTGCTTTTTTTTTAGGTAAATACTCTATTTTTAGTAAAATTTTGTTAAAATACAAAAGTATGTAAGTAAATTCAAATAAAAAAAAAAAATAAAATATTTTTGGAAGTAGTTTTAGTTATTTCAAAGCCTATTTTAAAGCCTAATTTCATTGGTCCGCAATGTCCAAAAGCCAAACTTTTCCTTTATCTAAAAAAAAAGTACGATTTTTTACTAAGCCCCAAAAGTCATTTTTTGGGCAAATTAAAAATCTGCCCTATTCTTAGAATATCTCAAAAAAAATATCACAATTACAATTATTCTACTTACCGATAGAAACAGATTTCATAATATTTTTTTTTATCACGAAGAAAATATAAAAAAGAAAAACAAAGTAAAGCTACTTGTTATCGCTACCGAAATTGGTACTGCACGTGCTCTCTAAAAGCTTCCACTTTGGACTCTTAACTGATGAAATGGTCTAAATCTAAATAGCGGGATCAATGAAAAACTAAGCTCATGTTTATTGTAAACTTTGCATTAAACAAAAAATATCAAAAAATAACAAATCGATTTTTATTTTGTATAGTTTTGACCATATTTTTGGCAAAATGAACCTGTGTGCGACGTTCTATTTTCAGTTGGAAAAGTTAATGTACATTTTGGAATGTTTAATTCCCATTGAATATTGGAATTTGTGGTCGAACAGGGGAACGGAACACTCCCAAAATTCAACAAAGGACGACACAAAAGTTATAGCTGTGTTTTGTTGAGCTTCTTAATGTGCACTTTAAGAAATTCTTCACTTCTATAAAAAAATACATTTTGGAAAAAATCATGTAGGTGTTAAAACAAAATTTTATCTTACACAGTTTGGCGGTCCATCTCACACAAATTGACATCTCATATAGTCTGAATTTTCAACACACAAATTTCGTAGTCGTTTGTAATTCCATCCCACTTTTTTTGACTTGACGTGTTAATACTCTTTGAATATTGTAGAGGTACTTTTAATGTGTACCAAATTTCACTGGAAATGTTATAAGGAAGTTTGTGAATTTTTGTTAAGCCTTTTCTTCCCTTTCGTACACTAAAAAATTTGGCTCACGTGCCTATAAAATATGTATCTGTCAATGAGATCATCTTTCTTACGGAAAATTCTCTGGGCACTTAAAAAATCATAAAAATAATTAAAAAAAAACACAAACACATCAACCCCTTAAAATTCTATAAAACTGTTGTTAGGGAATAATAAAATTAATAAATTCATTATGCAGGGTTGTTCTTGTTTTTTTTTATCTCTTGTTTTGTTAGACCACCATTTTAACTTTAGCTATTCATAGCATTCCCTCCACCTAACTGTGTATGCGCCAACATAAGTATATCCTTCTTTTCCTTTGGAAATCGCAGCTCACGTCCAGCCAAACGCGCAGTCTCTAATTCTCTCTCAGCTTGTGCCAGCTCCCTACCCAATACACCAGGATTTTCTTGTTCTCGGGCAATCCAATCCAATGCCATTTGGGCACGCATATCATCATCTAAACTACGATTTGAGTAATGTGCAACAACTTCTTGCCGAGAGCATTGACGTTCACGCATTGCTTTCAGTGAGCCATTCCAATGTAATAATTGAAAAACTGTCATAAGTTCTTGAAATTCTAACATTGTTCGACCTTTATTGGCTTCCAACATGAATCTGAAGTGAAATACAAAAAATAAAATGCATAAAAGAAACTTATGCATTTCTTTAGTTGTGTTTGATTGAAACCTACCGAAAGGCACCAATGCCAGTGTCAGGACCATCTCCTTCTTGAGCATCACCTTTAAATGATGCTCTAGCTTCTTGTACAGCTTTCTCAATAAATTCATCGCTTATTCTTCGCGATGGATGCTCATTGAATACGGAATTCATTAAAGCAATTTTTGCTGAACTTCGACGGGCTTCAGCTTTAGTTGGGCAATTCTGCAAAATAACAAACAAACAAAAAAAACATATTTTTGTAAAAACTAACGGGTATTTTTTTTAATTCTTACTTGAAAACTTCCAAAACAGCTTCCACCGGGCAGGGTTACATAGCAAACATACGGTTGACTATTCGATGGTACTGATTCATAGATGACAAGGGCGCCATTTTTTAAATCAGCTCCACGTGCCTGCTTCATTTGCCAGAATTCTTGTAGAGCTTCTACTACGTTTACTGAAATAAAAAAAAAAGAATAGATGAAAAAATGTGTTAAAAATAAAAAGATATAATATCATAATCATTACATTATGTATATCCTAAGATTCCGCCATAAATGACCTACCCTCATCGAAGTACCAGAAAACAATAAGTATGTAGTGTAGACAGTTTTATAGGTAACATTTTGCGCAAGAATAGAGATCTCTTCCAAATTGTCAGTAGGTTTGTTCGTTGAGCCCTGAAGTCGCCCTGGGGTCGCCCCAAAGCGTTTTTTGAAAACCCTGAACTCACCCTAACAATCAAATTCTCTGTTTTTTTAAACCTGGGGTCGCCCTGAACTCGCCCTGAAGTAGATCTAGGTTTTTTGCTGGGGCGAGTTGAGGTAACGAATAAACTGCCAAGTGACATACATTGTAAAGCATTTATTTTGTTGAAGATTCGTGATTGTTTAAAGGAAATTAGATAAAATGGTGCACTTATTGAATAAAATTAAATTGTAAAAGAAAATGGAAACGTTTAAAGTTGTTTTTATTCATTTTTCAATCATATTTTAAGTTTTAATTTTTCGAGTACAGAAATTCTTTCTTGCTTAAAATGTCAACAACACAATTCAGAGCCCTAAAGTGTTTTTTGAGAATCTAAAAACCCAGGTTTTTTTGGCAACTCTTGGGGTTGTCAAGAAAACCTGGGTAAAGTTCAACGAACAAACCTAGTTTCAGATGACAGCAAAAACTTGGCACAATGACAGATGAAATTGGAAAGAAAAAAAAAAGGCGGGCTAATTTTAATTACAAAAATCTAGCTACTTTGTGCCATAAAAAGATTAAAATATCTTATATAAAATATAAGAAAATTTTTACTTGTCGGTTTTCTAAAAAAAAGGAAAAAACAATTCCAAATATTTATTTGCCTCCAAAATAAAACAAACAAATAGCTGCCACTAAAATGTCATTGTGCCAAGAATTTTAGTTTGACATTTAAAAATGAACGAGACAGAGGTATATTGCTGTTTGTTAAAAAGCTCTATTGCCTAGCCTGTCAAGGCATATGGTTCCCACGCTTTCAAGGTCAATTTCCGGGTTTTTTTTCAATTATCTGTCACAGCTTAGATGGTAAGGCCGTGTGCGAACTCGTTTAAAATTTCGATTAAATTTTATCCGAGATTAAATTTTGACATTTCTACGTACAGATTCACCTCACTACTGTCAAAAATTAATCTTCGGATAAAATTTAACGCGAATTTAACTGAATTCGCACACGGCCTAAGTAAGGAAATTTTACTTAAAAATTCTCAAATACGTGTTTTTAAAAATCGGAATTGAAATCCATTTTCTTAACGAAAAATTATAGAGAAATAATTGTTTTTGTAATCGATAGATACAAAAGCCATGAGTATAAACAAAAAATGTGAAAAATATAGAACTCGGGATAAGAACGTTTGAATGTTAAAATATGATAAATAGACTGGAGAAAATTTTGTTTGGCCAGTGCCCTTATTATGAGATACGAAACGAACGGCAGAGAAAACGAAACCTAGGGAAACGATAGTCACGGCGTAAAGCGATTATGACAAACGAGAATGCAATCAAAGAAACAAACGACAACAAATCCAAAACGAAAGCCACGACAGCAAATGTCACTCGTTAGTTTTAACGAGTTTCGTTTTTATTTACGAGTCTCTTTACTCGTAATTGCTAATAAAATACGAGTTTCGTTTTTTTACCACCATTCTCGTTTCTCTTAATCGCAATTTAACAAATACGCGGTATTTCTTACGATTATCGTTTTACAGAATAGGCACCCAGGCCCAGGTATATTAATTAAGTCATAAGCTTTGGCATTAAAATCATAATAAATTTTAAACGATGAGATCCCGAAATAGGACGATCTACAAGAGTACCTATACAAGTCAAAAAAAGATAAATTCGAAGATATTAACAGGTTAAGCAAAAACACTGCCATTAATTACTAAACTTATATTTTACTCATATTGCAGGCAATTTTATAGTTTATTCTCTAAATTTTCTTCTGGTAAAAATAAAATGAACAATATACGCAATATTTAATACTAACTTTAGAGGTTTTTTTTTTTGTATAACTTGGTTCGGTACAGCTATGAACCCTCCATAGTGTCTAAAAAAACATTTCGCGCAAAAGTTGCCTAGTCTAAGGTGCCAGTTATAGCTATCATTAGGCATTTTTCTTTTTTCATTCAGAGCAGTTCAGAGCTGAGCCCGAACTGTCAAACAAAAATGTAGTGTTTCTTTTTGAGTTCGAGCGCTCAGAGCTTGGAATTTGTGTTTCTTTTTTCGTTCACAGTGCGTTCAGAGAGTGCTCCATGAGCTCAAAATAAAATAACCGAGCAGACGGTTCAAGATCAAGGTACACTCCGTACACATTCACTCCATGGTATAAAGGCTTACAACATCGAACGCAACGGTCCAATGGGGCATAGAGTGTTAACTGGAAATTGCAGTTTGATTGATAAAATTTTAAGATAAAAGACGATGGGCTTGAACTTCTTGTATATCTTTGAAGGAAAAGAAATTCAAACCACGGTGGGACTAGAAGGCGGAAAAGTCCTGACTATGACTAGAAATCTTAACAGAATGAGATCAATTAATCTAGGTGCCTCTTTGGGTTAAATAAAAGGAAGGCTGATAGGTGTGACTATTCCTCTTGAATACCAAATAAAATGTGGGACACTAAACGGGACTCTTTTATTTAAGTTTTTTTCTATTTTCATTAAATGATAAAAAAAAAAAACTTTTTTTCTGATAAATACAAAAATTGAACCACGTATAGAATATCAAAAGGTTTAATCCCATCTTTTCACATATATATGTACTATACATACATAAGTATATAATAAATTTAATTTTGAATACCACAAGTCTTGTTGTTTTATTTTTTTCCCTATTAGTAGAAGATCCCGAAATAGGACGATCTACAAGAGTACCTATACAAGTCAAAAAAAGATAAATTCGAAGATATTAACAGGTTAATCAAAAACACTGCCATTAATTACTAAACTAATATTTTACTCATATTGCAGGCAATTTTATAGTTTATTCTCTAAATTTTCTTCTGGTAAAAATAAAATGAACAATATACGCAATATTTAATAATAACTTTAGAGGTTTTTTTTTTGTATAACTTGGTTCGGTACAGCTATGAACCCTCCATAGTGTCTAAAAAAACATTTCGCGCAAAAGTTGCCTAGTCTAAGGTGCCAGTTATAGCTATCATTAGGCATTTTTCTTTTTTCATTCAGAGCAGTTCAGAGCTGAGCCCGAACTGTCAAACAAAAATGTAGTGTTTCTTTTTGAGTTCGAGCGCTCAGAGCTTGGAATTTGTGTTTCTTTTTTCGTTCACAGTGCGTTCAGAGAGTGCTCCATGAGCTCAAAATAAAATAACCGAGCAGACGGTTCAAGATCAAGGTACACTCCGTACACATTCACTCCATGGTATAAAGGCTTACAACATCGAACGCAACGGTCCAATGGGGCATAGAGTGTTAACTGGAAATTGCAGTTTGATTGATAAAATTTTAAGATAAAAGACGATGGGCTTGAACTTCTTGTATATCTTTGAAGGAAAAGAAATTCAAACCACGGTGGGACTAGAAGGCGGAAAAGTCCTGACTATGACTAGAAATCTTAACAGAATGAGATCAATTAATCTAGGTGCCTCTTTGGGTTAAATAAAAGGAAGGCTGATAGGTGTGACTATTCCTCTTGAATACCAAATAAAATGTGGGACACTAAACGGGACTCTTTTATTTAAGTTTTTTTCTATTTTCATTAAATGATAAAAAAAAAAACTTTTTTTTTGATAAATACAAAAATTGAACCACGTATAGAATATCAAAAGGTTTAATCCCATCTTTTCACATATATATGTACTATACATACATAAGTATATAATAAATTTAATTTTGAATACCACAAGTCTTGTTGTTTTATTTTTTTCCCTATTAGTAGAAGATCCCGAAATAGGACGATCTACAAGAGTACCTATACAAGTCAAAAAAAGATAAATTCGAAGATATTAACAGGTTAATCAAAAACACTGCCATTAATTACTAAACTAATATTTTACTCATATTGCAGGCAATTTTATAGTTTATTCTCTAAATTTTCTTCTGGTAAAAATAAAATGAACAATATACGCAATATTTAATAATAACTTTAGAGGTTTTTTTTTTGTATAACTTGGTTCGGTACAGCTATGAACCCTCCATAGTGTCTAAAAAAACATTACGCGCAAAAGTTGCCTAGTCTAAGGTGCCAGTTATAGCTATCATTAGGCATTTTTCTTTTTCATTCAGAGCAGTTCAGAGCTGAGCCCGAACTGTCAAACAAAAATGTAGTGTTTCTTTTTGAGTTCGAGCGCTCAGAGCTTGGAATTTGTGTTTCTTTTTTCGTTCACAGTGCGTTCAGAGAGTGCTCCATGAGCTCAAAATAAAATAACCGAGCAGACGGAGTAAAAAAACTGAGCGCGGCCAACTTCATACAGTTTCCATGCAATTTGACAGATATGACAATTAAGTGCTCAGGTATGTTTCATAATTAAATCGGAGTGCTCTGAACATACTCTGCTCAGAGTTTACTCCGTTCGCTTAGAGTCTACTCAGAACTCTGCTCTGAACATACTCTGAAATAAAAAAGAAAAACGCCTAATGATAGCTATAACTGGCACCTTAGACTAGGCAACTTTTGCGCGAAATGTTTTTTTAGACACTATGGAGTGTTCATAGCTGTACCGAACCAAGTTATACAAAAAAAAAAACTTTAAAGTTAGTATTAAATATTGCGTATATTGTTCATTTTATTTTTACCAGAAGAAAATTTAGAGAATAAACTATAAAATTGCCTGCAATATGAGTAAAATATTAGTTTAGTAATTAATGGCAGTATTTTTGCTTAACCTGTTAATATCTTCGAATTTATCTTTTTTTGACTTGTATTGGTACTCTTGTAGATCGTCCTATGTCGGGATCTTCTACTAATACGGGACAAAATAAAACAACAAGACTTGTGGTATTCAAAATTAAATTTATTATATACTTATGTATGTATAGTACATATATATATGTGAAAAGATGGGATTAAACCTTTTGATATTCTATACGTGGTTCAATTTTTGTATTTATCAGAAAAAAGTTTTTTTTTTTATCATTTAATGAAAATAGAAAAAAACTTAAATAAAAGAGTCCCGTTTAGTGTCCCACATTTTATTTGGTATTCAAGAGGAATAGTCACACCTATCAGCCTTCCTTTTATTTAACCCAAAGAGGCACCTAGATTAATTGATCTCATTCTGTTAAGATTTCTAGTCATAGTCAGGACTTTTCCGCCTTCTAGTCCCACCGTGGTTTGAATTTCTTTTCCTTCAAAGATATACAAGAAGTTCAAGCCCATCGTCTTTTATCTTAAAATTTTATCAATCAAACTGCAATTTCCAGTTAACACTCTATGCCCCATTGGACCGTTGCGTTCGATGTTGTAAGCCTTTATACCATGGAGTGAATGTGTACGGAGTGTACCTTGATCTTGGCGCGCATCCATTTAATTAGAACATATAAACGTCCAGCTCAATTCAGATTCATGTGCATGGCTCTCTCTGGTTAAAGAGAAAAATATAATTTATTGGACCCTTTTTTTTTTTGTTTAATTTATTCTTGGTAGATGTTTGTGTTAATTAAAACAGTTTTCCGTGCAGCAGGCACGCAAATTAATTTACGATCGCACATTTAATCGCTATCAGAATTTGGTTATCTTCATCGTTCAAGTTGTCCGCCATTTGAAGTTCATGAGCGGGGTTTATATTATTTGAATACAATCGTTTGTCCTTTTTGTAAGAATATATTCTTGTTGTTGTTGGTAAGGATTAATGCTTTTATTCCATTTTGCTTTATTTATTTCCTGAATAAATAAACATTAATTTAGGCTCACATTTCAAGAGATTATACAAGATTGAAATTGAGTGTAGGTATTTAAATGTTATTAATGAGGAGAAGATACAAACCAACGTGACGTGGATTAGTGGAAAGTTTCTCGAGATTAGAGAAAGAATTTTTTTAAATTTATTTTTGTTGATGAATTTGTGTGTATACAGGAAACCCTCAGCAAATATGTATATGGTTTAAGTCTCCAATGTGATGAAAATACAATGAAAACAGATCTTGTTGAGGTGAAACTTCATTTTGAATTTTTGTAACGAAAATAAAGGGCGGGAAATCGTTGTGTATTAATATCCCAATGAATAAAGTGAGGAAGAGAGTACCGAAAATGAAACACGGATAAGTCATACCGAGGTTGCCTTCATGCAGCAAAAAAAGAAAATTGAACGTTGATCAAAATTAAAAATAACTGAAAAAGAAAATTGCTCATTTTGATTAATACCCAACCGTTCTGCTGATGTATTAAAGGAAAAGTCGTTCGAGAATGTTCTAATGGACATACTTATCAATTCCCCAGAACCAGAGGCACAACAAGAACACATTGAACAGGAAGAATCAGAAACAATAAATACCGAAAACAAAATTAAAACTCCACGATTAACAAAAGAACGACGAAAAGGCATGACAACAAAAGCTGTTTTGAAAAAAGTGGCTGTGGTAGCTCTAAAGGATTTGAGTGATCCCTTAAACGTTGCCTTATTAATTTCTGTTCATTTCGTTCTCTCTTCTCTATTTCTTCCATTAATAATATAAAGATGATATTCTTTGCATTATTTAGGCCCATTTGCTGAAATGAAACTTAAATAATTATTATAAACGCTTATGTTTCACTTTTTCCCAGCTCCTTTTACCAAAAAAATTCGATTTTTTTTTCTAAACAATCGAATTTTTTCTTTTAATACAAGGGATTTGTCCAGAAAAGTCGATTTTTTCTTCTAAGCAAATCGATTTATTTCTTAAAAGGAATTCGACATAAGTTTCGTTTGAGCAAATGGCCCTTATCACTTGTCAAACTCATCGAAAATAAAGTTCGAATTTTTGTTTATCATTTTCATGTTGGTAAAACTTTTTCCCAAGGAAAACAATTCCGTGAGGAATTCCCAATAGTAGGAATGTGTTCCCGGGAACGATAAAATTCCGAGGGGAAATTATTTCCCACAGAATTCCCGATAGGGCTGATTATGTCAAAAATGCTATAATATGCCCTAAAATGCTGTAATGTGCCGAAAATATGCATTTATACCAAAATAAAGCAAAGAAGGCTTAAAATGCTTAGTTTTGTATTGAAATTTTCAATATGAACTCCCAAAAAAACATGCTTGTGCATGAATCCGATTGCCCTATATCCCTTTTTAAATTCGTTGAAGATTTTCCCTAGATAAGCGAATGTTTTAAAAAGATACATCATATCTTGAGAACCATTTATCGGACAAACAAAATTTTACCATATTTGTGTAGAGAATTAAATTTTCTACAATTTATGTTAACACACCTTTTATGGTAAAATTGAAAACAAAAAAGTTATAACCAAAAAAAGATGACCGTTCTAAGAAATTTATCTTAAAGAGGATATAAAATAAATAAAAGAAGAAGATAATAGCTGTATTTTATTTTCCCCCAGATCTGATCTGGATTGGATTTCGAAACATAAATACAAGTATTACAAAAACAACACAAGATCCAGGTCTGCCTTTGGATTTGGATTTTAAAATCCATTTTCTGAACACTTTCCTAGCAATATTTTAATTTTATAGATTGGTACTACTGCTGAAATTTACAAAAAAAACTCAATAAAATTAAAAATTCTCGAAATCAAACACATGCCGCCATCATTCCACATTTTTTTATGAGTTTTTTCTTCATTTTTTAGAGCCGACGCGTCGCGAGGCACGGAAAAAATACATAAAAACTATTAACTTAATGGAAATTAAACTAAAAAAAAAACAAAACTGTTCCATTTTTAAACATTCGCTCTTCCTTAGATACTAAATATTATTTCAAACAAGATTTGTGAAAACTTTCCTTCTGTCAATTTTATTGTGCAAATAAAGCCAACTGTGAGAAATAAATAAATTTGTGATCCAGTTTGTTTTATTATCATGATCTGATCCGGATCAGATCTGGGGGAAAATAAAATACAGCTAATGATACTTTTCTTGACAATGGTCATCTTTTTTTAATTATAACTTTTTTGTTTTCAATTTTACGATAAAAAGTGTGTTAACATAAATTTCAGAGAATTTAATTCTCTCCACAAATGTGGTAAAATTTTGTTTGTGTGATGTATGGTTCTCAAGATATCGCAAAGACCTTTGTACGCCCTTTTCCAAAATGGTGGCCAAATGGGGGGGGGGGTGAGTTTAACCCCGAAAACTCGTTTTTACACTCACACTGATCCCTCCTACAGATCCATCAAACAAAATTTTGTCCTGTACAAAATGCAAGGTTCGGCCAAAATTTTGTAACATTTCAATGGACTAATAGTATATCTGAGGTACCTGTCTTATCTACTAAAAAAATCCTTAGGGCTATCATGATCACATATATGTATTGCGAGAGTCTATTCGACAAAAGTCGATCAAAATTCTTGATAGAACTGAAATAAAAATATCTGATATTTCAAACAATTTATCACTCTTTTTTATATATTTTAACAATTTTTTGGTTAATTGTTGTAGATTTTGAAAATAAAATATATATATCCATCCTCATGTTCCAAGCTCTCGCTCTACCAATTTTCACTTAGTACAATCAATTACATAGGTATTTTCAGAGAGTAAGAGGAACAAACAGACAGACAAACAAACTTTCACATTTATAATATTATAATAGGAGGGATAGGATTCAGTACAAATATTAAAAGTCAAATAGAAAAATATTAACGAATAGAATTTTAAGGCTCTCCCAAAGCAACGCGAGACATTCGGCGCGACAGCGACACTTTCCGCAATCAAAAAAAACAAAGCAACAAATAGCTTTAGGGTGGTCCACTTGGTTTGAACTTTGAATGTTGAGTTTCTTCTGGTTTTTGAATTCTCTGGCCTCAAACCTCAAAATCCTTATACATACTCCTATCAACTGTATATTGATTCCCATTCAATTATGTGCAACAAAAGACCAATTGAAGTAATCAATTGATAGAATTATGCTTTTCTGCATGCCAACAACATACAGCTCACCTCAGTATTTAATGCCCGAGGCTCTATACTCTTATATAGGTACTTTACCCGCATCTCCCACTGCCGCATGCTGCATACCATCATCATCAGGCGGAAATAAATTATTGTAATATGATTTAAAAACAATTTCATTGACACTTTCGAGTTCAAAATTTTTTTACACGCAATCTCAATTTGAAGCCTCCAGTTGTTCCCGAAGAAAATAGAATTCTTCTAACGTCGACGATTTTGACTTTAATTTGAATTTAAAACGAACTAAAGAAAGAAAAGTGTTGACGTTCGAACTACTGTTGCATATTTTATATATACATACTTACATAGATAGTTACTTGTATCTAATCCATTTAACCAGCATCAATATAAAAAAATGAACCACTATACAAATGTATATAGGCACATAATACACATATATAAATGACGATGGCAAAATGCAACATATTGCATAATAATGAGTGGAAAAATTGCAAAGCAAAACCAATTAAAATACATAGAAGTTCTGGTCCAGTTTTGGAGAAGTAAATTTGTTGACTTTATGAGTTTTACTTAAGTGCAGTTATGCGTAGTAAAGTCGATCATTTATGGTTAGGTGGTAACTAATTGAACGCAAAATTGTCATCGTGTTTGTTATGTCATTATGTTATTTAGTTTGTAGACATATTTTTTGACAGGAATTTGATAGCAGACACTTTGAGTTGGTTGGACCATAATTACATTTTCACCAAACACTAAAACTGGGTTGAAAAAGACGATACAAAGTAAATTAGTTAAGCTTATCGCAATTTTTGAAGAAATCTAAATAAGTTGCACAGTGACATTTTGAATTCCGGAATTCCGTCTGTTTGTCTGTCCACTGCCTACAGCCTAAACTAATAAGAGACTTTCTTCAAATTTCGAGCATAAGATTTTTTTTATCTCAAAAAATAACGGTACCTTACTTACTTGCCCTACAACAGTTTTGAAAAAAGTTATTTATCTCAAAAACGGCTCTAACGATTTTTTGTTTTTTTAATTTTGTGTGTGTAGGTACTAGTGGTAGTATAGTCTATATTTTTGTGGAAAAAAACTTACCAAAAACCGTTATTAAGGATAACTGCCGTAGAACCATTTTTCGATTTTAGATTTTCTCGTTGAACGCCCAACCGATTTTGATCAAAATTTTTACTAAGGAGGTCCTATCAAGTAAAAATAATACTGCATATATATATTTTCAAAAAACTATTTTTTGTTTTTTTTCTTTGAAATTATGGTTTTAGTCGGATATTATAATATTCTTAAAAATAACATACCAAATTTTTTTTTCAAGAATTGAGATGGTGTTCTTCCTTATTCTGAGATTAAAACATTTTAAGTACTTGTTTTATCAATTTAGAGAACGTGTTTCATGCTTTCTTTCCATATTCAAATTTTCATTCTTCAATTTATCAAATGGCTAACTACATATATAATAATTAATTATGTGCTTTATATTACGATTAATCTTTACAATTCGAAGAAACTTTTACTACAAGAGCAAGTTCGTGCGTCTTACACATACTAAGGTAGGTGCACTTCAAAATATAATCAAAAAACAATCACGCTTAAAACTTAATAATGACCCTACCATCTTTTACGATTGATGAACGCAGATATGTTTTCTATGGACCGGTCGTAGAGTGAAAAATCACTTTTCGTATTTCACTTTAGTTTCAGGTAATTTTTGTTATATAGATAAACTAGCCGATTTGCCCGCGTCAGTTGCTTCGCAAACTGAATACTACAGATGTAATAGAATTCTACTTATATATAAAATTCTACATATGTAATAAAAAATTTTATATATATATATAAAATATAATTCTATATTATATATACATAAATATATATTGTAAATAAATATATATATATATTTATTATAATTATTTATAATATACATATATACGAAAAATTTATACATATAAAAAAATTAGAGAAAGAGAATTAAAAATTTAGATTAGTGGTGCAAGTCCCCCTCACCCTACACCTCCTTGTGTGCACGTTCTAGTTTTGAATTACATTTAATTTTCATTTAAAAATTTTGAAACTTAAAAATCCAAACATTTTTTATATCTCTATATCTCTATATTGTATACTTCTATATCTCTATGTCTCTGTCTGTATATCTCTATATCTCTATATCTTTATATCTCTATATCTCTATATCTCTATATCTTTATATCTCTATATCTCTATATCTCTATATCTCTATATATCTATATCTCTATATATCTATCAGTGGCGTGGCGTGGATTATTTTGAATGGTAAGTCGAAGAAAAATTAGTCACCTCCAAACGTAAACTAGGAATGTCTACCTAAAATATAATGTTTATTGCAAATCTACTTTCGACGTTCTTCAAGTAAAAAAATTCAAACCAATTTTGTATACCTACTTCAAGTCATTAAGGTTTAAATTTACAATGAGCTCAATAAAAATGCCTTTAAAAAAAACCGTTTTTGGCAGATGCAAATTTAAAGTAACGTTTTAAAGACAAAAATAAGGAACTTCACAAATTGTTTATTTTTAGTTAACAAATATATTAATTAAAGAACTCCGTCTTTTTTCAATGAAAGAGTAGAGCGTCCTATTCCTATAATTATTTTTTTTAAATAAAATTCAGCTTAATGAAATAATTTGCCGCCAAAAGAAAATCAGTTAAGGAACAATCTACACTTATTAATGCCATTTTTAGATAGCAATAATTTAAAATTAGGTAATAAGCTATAATTTAAAATAACTCAATTTAATAAACAAACTTTTTACACCTTTCCCTGTTATTATTTGATTTTGATTTTAATTTAAAACAATAACACATAAATTCACTTCAAGTTACGCATCACAATCTGCTTGCTAACTAAATCTTTCATACAGAAACAGACCTGACCTGCTCAATTTACTTAAAACTTAATAAACATAGCGAAGCGAATTAGGTATCAACTCAAAATTCACCAATATGACGGAAAAAAGCGAGTTATCTTTTGAATTAAACTAAATTTTTCAAACTGAAACCAATGTACCTCCTGCTACTCCGCAACCCACAGTAAACATATTTGTATGTGCCTCTACCTGCCCAGCTCAATGAACTTCATACAGCAGCGCAGCGAGATACATACAAAATTCTCTTTTCACCAACTTCAAACACAACACAATAAAAACAAATAGAATTTATCTCTTTGCTGGATAGAACAAATTTGTTCTCTTTGCTCTTGTTTTCTTATCAATCACTCATTCACATAAAAAATTCCCTTAATAAGACGCTTGAAAGCGAGTTATTATTTTGCATTAGAAATCGTGTATTGAACAGAGACCCTGACACCTCTCTGTTCACACAGGCTTTTTTATGGCAAAAAGTAACACGGTTGCCAGCGTCATATTAAGGAAATTTTGTCTGTGAATAAATGATGAGGGAACAAAAGCAAGGAGAACAATTTTGTACTATCTAGTTCCAGCGGGAGGTAGGATTTTTTTGACGTGGTATGTGGATTATAGAGTTCGAGAAAAGAGACATTATTTGTGTATATTTGTGTGTTTGCGTGCGTTTAGTAGAACTAAAGTACACATATTGATGTGTTTGACTGTTGGATTATGGTTGGGTTCATAGAGTACCTATATTATAATATAGGTACCATAGGGTTGGCGAGTAAAATCTCACGTGCGTGTGAAGGTGTGGACATAATATATGTCCATTTATTTAGATTCATGTTGATCGTTATTTAATTAACGTAGTTAAATGTTGAAAGTTACAATTTCATAAGGTAACTCGATAGGAATCGTGTTATATGGACGCCACGCCACTGATATCTATATCTCTGTATCTCTTTATCTCTATATCTCTATATCACTTTATCACTTTATCTCTATACCTCTATATTTCTATGTCTCTATATCTCTATAATTCTTTATCTCTATATCTATATTTCTCTATATCTCTATATCTCTATAATTCTTTATCTCTATATCTCTTTATCTCTATATCTCTATATCTCTATATCTCTATATCTCTATATCTCTATATCTCTATATCTCTATATCTCTATATCTCTATATCTCTATATCTCTATATCTCTATATCTCTATATCTCTTTATCTCTTTATGTCTATATCTCTATCTCTATATCTCTATATCTCTTTATCTCTATATCTCTATATCTCTATATCTCTATATCTCTATATCTCTATATCTCTATATCTCTATATCTCTATATCTCTATATCTCTATATCTCTATATCTCTATATCTCTTTATCTCTATATCTCTATATCTCTATATCTCTATATCTCTATATCTCTATATCTCTTTATCTCTATATCTCTATATCTCTATATCTCTATATCTCTATATCTCTATATCTCTATATCTCTATATCTCTATATCTCTATATCTCTATATCTCTATATCTCTATATCTCTATATCTCTATATCTCTATATCTCTTTATCTCTTTATGTCTATATCTCTATATCTCTATATCTCTATATCTCTATATCTCTATATCTCTTTATCTCTTTATGTCTATATCTCTATCTCTATATCTCTATATCTCTTTATCTCTATATCTCTATATCTCTATATCTCTATATCTCTATATCTCTATATCTCTATATCTCTATATCTCTATATCTCTATATCTCTATATCTCTATATCTCTTTATCTCTATATCTCTATATCTCTATATCTCTATATCTCTATATCTCTATATCTCTATATCTCTATATCTCTATATCTCTATATCTCTATATCTCTTTATCTTTATATCTCTATATCTCTATATCACTATATCTCTATATCTCTATGTCTCTATATCTCTTTTTCTCTATATCTCTATAATTCTTTATCTCTATTTCTCTATATCTCTATATCTCTATAATTCTTTATCTCTATATCTCTTTATCTCTATATCTCTTTATCTCTATATCTCTATATCTTAATATCTCTATATCTCTATGTCTCTATATTTCTCCATCTCTCTATATCTCTATAATTTTGTTTTTCAATATCTCTATATGTCTACATCTCTTCATCTCTATATGTATCTCTTTTTCTCTATATAAGTTATAAATTAAGACGATTTACATACAATAAACACCCCCTTTCACCTTTACATACGCCCTTGACTCTTTAATACTTAACAAAAAAAATTAGAAAAATAATTTTAGTTTGGGGTGCAAATGCCCCTTTACCCCTTCTTGTGCACGCCCTTGCGTTGCATTTAATTTAATCTTCATATAAAAACTTTAACCTTTAAAATCCGGCCGTTAGAATTCAAGTTATAAATTTATTCAATTTGCATGTAATAAGCACCCCCCTACCAATTTTGCGTACCCCTTGATTGTGTAATTAGGTATCCAAAAAAAAATTTGAAAAAAAAAAAAATAATAAGGAATGCAAATTTTGAAAATAAAAAAAAGATTTACCGAAGTTATAAGCAATTCCGGCCATCTTTTCTAAATACCGAATTTTAACGACCAAATCCATTGGATTTTTGCTGGATTTGGCGTTTAAAAATATTCAAAAATTCGTATCTCAGCTTGTGGTTTATGTAGAAAAATAATTTGTATACCAAAATAAATACTGATTAGCCAAGAAAATAAATAAATTATAATGTTGAAAGTCATATGTATAATTGTCAATTAAGTTGAAAACGTTCCTTTTTTTCGTTTGGAACCTCTAATTTATTCAAAGTGTATAATCATGTATATTTTTTTATAATTTCTATATTTGTGACAAATTTACCTATCTATTGACATCTTAACTTAAAAGTATTATTTCTCGACTTATAGCCGATTTTCTACAGCTGAATCGTTAATTTTGCAATTTTCCATGCATTTGCCTTTGAAATATTACGAAATTTCATTTGCATAAAATTTGAAATTTTTGATTTTTTAATTATATTTGATTTCATTTAAAATGTTATTTTGGAAGATTTAAAAAGAATTACTGAAGTTATAGATCATTTTCAATAACTCTTTCAGACATTTTTAAGAAAATTATTTAAAATATTTTATCGCAATTTTTTTTTAAAAGAACATTTATTGTAAATATTAAGTCATGTATGGGTATGTTTTATACATGAAAATAAGCGCTTATTTATGCTTAATTGAAAAAACGTTATTTAAACAAAATCCGTCAACTTACTAAAAAGTTATGAATGATTTAATCGGCCAAGCACTGTGCCGAAAAAAGCAAGTTTTAAATAAATTTAATTCAAAAAATAAATAATATCAGCTCTCCTGTTAAATAAATGGCTTCATTATGTTCAACATATATTTAAAAAAAATATTAGGCAATAATATTTTGGTAGCATTTTTTCCCTGCAATCAAGTTTATATACCGTTTTTAATTTTTTAATCAGTAAAGTGGGTGAGAAAAAAAAGTAAACTCAATTTGTTTTTACATTTTTTTCAAAGTTGTCATGCAATTATATAAAATTTTTTTTCACACATTTAATGTCTGTTTTAATGACAGTATTTTAAGATCTTAACTTCTAAAATCCGTTAAGTATTTTGGATGTAAAAAAATAATATATAAAGCCGTGTCTCTTGCATTTTTTAATGAAAATCCTTAAAATCGCGTTAAATTATTTTTAGTGCCTCCGCTGTAGAAATAATCTTAAAACATTGTTCAGCATTATTGTAGATCAAGATTTTTTCAATTAACATATAGTAAGAGTTTTTCAAAATTCTGAAATTTTTCATCAACTTTTGAATTTAAAATGATAAGATCCATATTGATTTTTTCAGACTAAATCAGCTTTTTGGTATGACTTTTTTTACGATTGTGAAATAATTTTTATACAGAAATTTAGCTTGACATTTCATCTTTCCATATTTGTTTTCCTTTAAAAAGATCCGATAATTATTAGCGAAGTTATTAGCCTAATAAGATGGCCTAATCGATAATTTTTTATTCATTTTTATAATTAAATATTCTTTTTTGGTCATTAAACCAATTAAAGGGCCCCTACAGCCTCTCCTGTCGAACTTACCCCTATATAACCACTGACATTTTTGTAGATGAGAAATGGGGCTATAACTTTGTAGTATATTGTTTTTCGATATTTTAAAATTTTTCATCATGTTTTGCATTTTGAAAAATGAAAATCGATTTGATAACGGCTTTCCGACCCCTTTTCGTATAGAATGCTTCCCCTTCCCGCAATAATTTTTACACACAATTAAAGCTTGACATTTCATGATTCTTTTAAGACCTTAACCTGATCGATCGGACGTATAGTATAGAAGTTATGAATTTTTTAATCGAACAATATCAATTGATTTTTGTGATTTTGATAAAATAACTGTCATCTCCCACTGGTCGATGGTGGTTGACAATGAACGAAACAGGCAAATTTAATGCAATTTAATTGATTTCTTGATTGGCTTTTAATTAAGATTGTGAAGCTTCTAGAGGTCGTACAGATTCAAATGAGGTATCAAAATCTTTGTCGTTAAACGGACATGCGATTTAAAGAAAAACTAAAATAATCGGTGCACTCAGCGATAAGTAATTAACGAATTTATTCAAGAAGTCAATATTTACCGCTATTTCTGTCTAACGGTATTAAAAAAATCAAATTTAAATGCAATTCAATTTAGAACAATAAATTCTATAGCATATAAAAATTTCAACTTCCTACTGCTACTGCGTAAAAAGATAATCGATAAAAACCGTAAAAAATTGATTTGCTCATTTTTTCAAACTCAAATATCTCAGCTTAACGGCACTTTAGAAATTTGAAATTTTCCAAAAATATCAAAATTTATAAGTTCTATAGGATCCAAAAATTTCAATTTTTTAGATACATCCATTAAAAAGATAAAAAATAAAAACCATCAAAAAATAAGCTGAAAAAATTGCGTCTTTTCAAAAATTCCCCACGCCCACAAAACCACGCCCACAAAAAATCCCCGACACATGGATAACCTTTTTTTTTATCTTCTTTCGATCGCCGTAATCTCCAAATCAATCAAACAATCTCCTGATTTATTAGAATTATTTTGTCAAACATCGATTTTTGCATTTTTGAGTTTCAAACAACTTTATTTCCGAAAATAATTTTTTTTAAATTTTTTCCCAAAATATGTCAATCTAATTTTTAAAAAATCTATCAAACACAAAAAGAATGAAATTCCTATCTCATCCCGTTTAGAAAATAGAAAACCGACTTTACCACACATTTACCCCTGTTTACCCTATTAAAAATTAGAATTTCAAAAAAACCCTTCTTAGTGGAGCTCTACATATATAAGGCTATTTAAAAATTTTTTTTATATATATATATCTATAACACACAAACCTGTAGAATGATGTGTAAAAATAATGAATGAGTGAGTGAGTGAGTGGCCAACACTTTACTTTATAATATAGTTATTAATTAATAATTAATAATTAATTAAAATTAATAATTAATAATTAATAATTTCTAAATCACTTATTTTTTAAATTGACTTGGATTGCTATATTTATCAACAATTTGCAACTGCAACGGTGACTCATGGTATTGAAGAAATAAATGAAAAATGAAAAACCGTAATAAGCCGAAATAATGAAATTCTAGAAATTACCGGCAAATCCTTAGCACCCAGCATTACGGAGTATAAACAGTAAGGTATGTATGGGGGGCATGCTGCCCCCAGGAAACTCTTTTACTATAATCACTTCGAAAATTATAGGTTTCATTAAAAAACTCTTGAGCCGTTATTTGATCAAAAAATATTTGCTTGTCAGTTTCCGGTACTAGATGCGCTAGGTTAAAAATTCGTTATTTTGCTTTAGATAATTGCGTAAGTATTGTATTTCAAGCAAATCAACTCACACATTTAGGCGGTAAAACTCACTTTCATTTAAACCTCCGTACTTGTTTTTGCACACAATCTTATGAGCAAGGATCGGATTTTGAGGAATTAAAAACAAAAAACAAAAAAAAACAACATTAAAAGGGCAACAAAACGGCATACAATTTTATTAAGTTCTTTTCCAACCAGCCCCTTAGCTATTTTAAATTTTGAATCAAATTTTTTCTAACAAAAAAAATAAAATTTTAATTCAATTTTTAAAATTTGTTTAAATTATTTTACTTAAAGGTTGGGATCGCAACAAAAGTAGAAGCTCCTTTTCTTTAAAGAACATTTCTTTAAGTTTGAGATCAATGCGTCATCTTTTGGACTAATAAGTGTTTTTAATTAGGAGAATCTAACTTTTTTCATAAAGTAAGACTTGCCAAATGAATGAATCCATTTTTTTCACTATGTACTGTAAACATTAGACTGATTCAAAAAAAAAAAATATCTTTGATTTTTAATGCCACTAGCTGAAATCATAAGCCTGGTAAAATTTCAGCCGTTTAGATTAATATTTCTAATTTCTTTTTTTTTTCATACAAATTGTTTGGAAGTTTTCTTTTGTTTGCTTGTTATCGGTTATCGTTCGGAAATGATTAAAACGTATTCTTAAAGCAAATTAAATTTTCCTTAAAAATGTCCTTAACTATTTTTTTTTTTAAATTAAAGTACTCGTTCCAAAGTTATTGCAGGTTAAAGTGGATGGTCAATTCATACTTTTTTAGATTCCCTGTTGAAAAAATTATTTTCAATTTTTGTTATTTTTTGTTGATTAATACCTCTTATGTGCTTAAGGTCTTTGTAATTTTTATTTTTTTATTCTATAACAAAAAATTATATTTGATGCATAAAATATAATATAAAAAATTAAAAAAAAAAAACGCACGACTGGATGGCACAAACTTGCTCTTGTAGTAAAAGTTTCTTCGAATTTTAAAGATTGAGTTTAAACTAGTACATTATAGAGCTTAAATTCAAAAATTTTGTAAAAATCAACATAACTCGAAATAAATTTATTAAAAAAGTCTTCTTAAATTGTTTTGAGAGCTAAAAAAAGTACACCATCTGATTTCTTTAACTTATCTTAGTTTTGGAGAAAAAAAAAATAAAAATCGTAGGAGCGGTTTTTTTTAAATTAGTTTTTTATATATAAAATTTTGTAAACATTTTTAGGAGAAAAAATTGGTACATAATTTTCTTAGTATTTATTTATGTCGACTTAAAAATTAAATATCGAAAAAAATTATCTACCCGTTTTGGAAATATCTAATTTTCCAAAAAAAAAAATTTGAAATTTTTTATAAACATCCAAAATTAGTTTTTTTGAAAATTTTGATATGCAGTATGATTTCAACTTTTGAGAAGCTTTTGTATAAAAAATTTAATTAAATAGGTTCGACACATAATAAGATAGTCCAAAATAAAGAAAATGGTTCTATGAAAGGTACCGTTAATAATAGCTAACTGTAAATTTTGTTTCTGGCAGATTGTAGACCATACTAATATTAGTATTCACAACAATTTTAATCAAAATCTTAGGATTCGTTTTTGAGAAAATTTATATTTTCTCTAAAGGCTTTTTAACATTTATATGAAAGGTATATCGTTAATTTTGACTATAAGAAAAAGTTTTGTATAAAATATTTTAGATAATATTAAAAAACCGCTTGGTGCCAAGTTTCATAAAAATCAACCAAATGGTTTTCGAAATATTTGAATTTCAAAAAAAATTTTGAAACTTTTTTTTTGATTTTGGAAAATTTCGGTACAGAAATGTACAATGCCAAAAAGCTGTCTTACGAAAAACTCGAATCGACTAATCGGCTGTTTTCAAAAGATTTCCAAAAATTTATATTAATGTTGAAAATTTTTTCCGATGTTTGAAAAATAACATTATTTATATTTCTTTTTTTTGCTCCCAAATTAAAGTGATTAGAATTTTTTAAAAAATATCTACTTAATATCTTTTGACCTATTCCGAGCATTCTGATGAATGTGCCTCGTAAATATGAAGCTTTTCGAATAAAAATTCGATTAGCACTGACCCATTAAAAACATCGTGAATCGTTGCTTGAAAAATATTGAAGTATCGGCTTCTGTTATGTGTAGTTAAACAAAGCCAATAGGTTTTTTTTTTTTTTTAATTTATTCACTTTAAAAGCTCAAAGTAAAAGGAATGAAAAGTCTATATATTTCCGTTGATTTGTCATCTTCAAATTGCTAGAGTTTGAAGAAAATGCCAAGATTGTAAAGTTTAAGGCTCTAGAAATCTTAAACCTACATAATTATGTATTTGTACCTACATCTTAAATTTATTTCTAAGCCATCAATTCTTTTAGCTTTCAGTCATCACTTCCCATCAGCATGAATATGGGCAATGGACATGTAAAAAGTAGGTTAAACACCCATTAGTCGCTAGCATAAATTTTATTTGATGCTGACACCTTAACAGTCCCATTATGTGTATCTTTGACCATTATATTTCCAGCACATAGCATACTTTCATAATATAATATGCTTATTTTGTGTAATAAATTTAAGAATTTGTCAAATTGTTGAACAATAAATTGTCTTTGCTCTCCTGTTTTCCCTCTTCTATATACAAACTACATACATTTATGTACCTCTACAAAATTTGTAATGTGTTATTTTTATTTGTTTAAAATTTATTAACTTCCAACATGAAATTCACAACCTATAAAACATATAATCTTTTCATACAATGTTGTACCTGCCTTGTATACGGAATGGTATAGCGGCGCGCAACGACGCACGAAGAAACCATCCGTGTTATAATGAATAGTCAACCTCCAATACCCGATTCCCATTTCAGTTCTTCTGTAAAGATTTTTCGATATTGAGTCAAACGAATTTAATTTGTTAAACCATGCAAATTTCCATTAATGAACCAGTTTCATTGGCGTTGGAGATATTTACATTCGACATCACTTGATTGAGGTTACATTTTTTTTAATCCATTTTCATATACAGTTTTTGAAATCTTAATTTTTCTTATATGCAATTAGAGTTATTAGAGTTGTGTTTAAAAAAGGAGATCAAAGTTAACAAGTAAGACATTTTAAGATAAGCCATGCTCTAATCGATGCTATTCCAAAATTATATAACGTTTTTTTCCAAATTGTAAAAAAGGGTGTAAAAATCCAGGCTAAATCAAGGAGCTCTGAGTCTAGCTACAAAGAAAAAGTATCTAGATTCATTGCAAACATACAACTCATTCGCACAAATTAACCTACTTTAAGAAATGAGGCGCTTTTTAACATTTCTTTCGCATTTAATTGATCTTTAGATTATTTGCAATCCCAACTGTAATACAAGTGTAGTGTAGTATGTAAAATGTTGATATGTGATGCATGTTGCTTTTCAAAAGATACCATCAGGGTTGCCAGCCACACAAATTTAAATACAATATATATAATCTTTATGAAAGGAATCGGAATAAAATTGATCTACATTAAATGTTAAATTACTGATTCAAATAAGATAAGACAGATTGGAATGTAACACTTTTTGGTGACTCACTAAAATATTAGATCCATGTAGGTACTTCCTATTTATAAGTGGTAGTTTACTCCCATATGGAGGCAAAATAAATCTGTTTGACGATGGACGCCTCTAATCATGAAAAACTTATTTATAAAAAAGTAAACGCGGGACAGAGGCGGAGTAAGTTAAAACTGGTACATAGGAGGAATAAAGCCGGAGTAAAGCCGTTTTAGTATCTAGGTGTCATTTTGTCATGACATCGGCCCGAAACCATTTATGTACATACCTTTCGAGAACTATCCCATATTTCAGACCGTTTTCTTTTATTTTGCTTATCCATTCATTAGGTATATGTAGGTACTTATTTAGATAAAATACAACCATCAATAATAATTACCTACTTAAAATGAATAATTGTGGAAATCAGCTGGGGTTTGTCTACGTTTATAATAACCAGATTTTTAGATTGGTAATTTTTTGTTAATATATAACTAAGAATTTGTTTGGCGTGGCGTAAGGACGGAGTAAGTGCTTCGACTCGGTTTGACTATTCCGAGGTTTTAACGAGTATTAGTGAAATCTAATAAATAAGACTCTAGGAGTCGTGGGGAAAGTGCGTTTTTCATTGAGGCCTACTTTTCGAATGGATGTTCTGTGATCTCAACACATAAAATTTTTTGAATATACTGTGTTTATTGAGGAGTGTCTAAGAGGAGTCTGAAGCGGTCGAGTAGAGACTTCACCATTGATATTTTCTGGAATGAAAAGTGTTAGTTGAAACACATCCAAGGTTTCAGGGGAATCATTCTCGCAGACCTGTGAGAACAAAGTCCATCAGTAAAGATGCATATATTGATTACTGTACCTAGTATTCTTCAGCTGAATTAATTGCATAATGACGAGAAGTTCGAGGTTCGAAGTTCAGCTCAACATCTAGTTGATCAGCACGGAGCACGCTGTCAGACACTGTTCAAACTAGCATCCATATTCTCTCGGCGCGGCGAGTAAGCAAGAACAGAAATTGTGTCCTTTACCTGCATGTGCATAGCACTGCCATTAAGATTGTCGTTTGTAGTAATTTTCTCAGAGACTGGGTAAGAGATAAAACATCACTTAAACACAATACTGACACAATGAATTGTGTGTTACATAAAGTTGTAACAAGGTGAAAGCCTTTTGCCAGCTGTGTTCGGGTCACTCAGCGGTTTTGGCTTGCTTCTGGATATCTGTGACAGCACTTCGAACTTCAGAAAGCATAACGGCACATCTGTCAGTTCCTATTCCCTCACACAGTTCGAGTGGAAGTTTCAACCCCTTCTTTAGCTGGAACAAGATAATTTGGCCAATGGCTTAGCCAATTAAGAACAACTCCTTAGATGTCAAAGTTTGATTCAACTTTGCTTCGGCTATAAGTATTGTTATGGTTTCTCTTCAATCTTCCTCATCGGATCGGAGTCGTATTCTTCGCAGGTTTTAGCATTAGCTGGTTCCTCGAACGCATCCACGAAAGTAACAAAATCCTCACGAATATTACCATCATGAACATATCGTAAGGCTCAGCTGGGAGAGGTGAGATACATCAGTTGTCTCATCAAAATACTCATGAAGCCCGCACTTGATCATAAATCACTTTTCCGTAGCAAGAAATAAGCATGCTTTGTGTTGCCTTGCCAATGTAGCACTAGAGGATAGGCTGACTGCAAATGTTGCCCTAGTTTTTTATTTCCAGCAGACACCCGAAACCTTAGAAGTTCTCTAAAAATTTCCTTTTTTCAAAGAATTTGTTGGAAATATCAGTGTTATGTAGTATAGCTCCATCATCTCTGTGTCCTCGAAATTATAAATTTTTGCCGCCCAAGGAAGATAATAATTTCTTCTATTTTAGAACGAATGCGTGCCCTGTTTGCCTATAGCTGAAATTGTAGCAACTAGCTATTAAAATGAAATAAATTTGATGGCACAACAGCTCATGAAGAACTAGGGCCTAGTGACTTACAACTCTCAACCATTCCTACGTGCGTGTCTGCAGGAATGGAGGGGACCTACAGTTTATTGCCGGATAGGAGATACTCTTGGAGGATTTGTCAATTCCTCGCAAGAGGCAGTAGCCGTTTTTTTCTTTTAAATAAATAGGTGGCGAGGCTGGGGGTCGAACCTTAGACCTCCGGCATGACAGTCCATCGCACTAACCATCACGCCACGGCTACTACAGCAACTAGCTATAGCTGCTAAAAATAAATTTCATAAACGATAAAACATTTTTTCCATTTACATTTTATACTTCGTAGTTCGTTCTTGAGCCCCAGGGGGAGGGGAACAATTGAACCCATTACCCCCTCTGTATCCGCGCCTGCATCTGAGTGTTAACTTTCATTGAAACCTCGACATTTTTTTACACAAAACCGCATAGAACCACCATCAAGGCTGATGAGAAGAAATTTTTAAAAAATCACCGCTATTAGGTACATCAAACATTGAAGTGGTCTAAAAATTTCTCAAAACTAGTCGAATAGATTAAATAAAAACACACAAAAGCGAACATAATTCCAAACAAAAGATGGAATTTAGTCACGGTATATATATTAAAGGTAATATCATTAGCGTTTTCATTTTTATTCTGTTCTGCGCATCTACAAAAATGGTGGATCCAGTGCCCATTTACATGTCAAATTTTGATATTTGTTGTTGTTTTTAATATTGCGGTGTGAAGTGAAGTTTGTGGGAGCACTCGAGCAACCATTTTTTAATTTCTGACAACCTATGCGCAGATATTACCTTAAATTTGTATACTGTGGAATTTAGTGATTTTGTGGCAATTTTGATCGTTGAGTGTTGAGGTTTGTTGAAAATTATAATATGATACAGAGTATACAAATAAAATGGGAAGTTACATATGTATTTTCCCTCCTTCTATAAATCAAGCTCCTTACAGACGATTCTCAGATAACTATTGTCAGATCTGTCAGTAAAGACAAAATGGTCCCAAATGTCTTAAAACAGCGTGAACATACAATTGTCGACACATTAACAATTCAGATAAGATTATCTCTGAGACTAGATATTTTCTACTACCACCCAACACTAACTCTCTTTACTCCTTTGGTAGATTCAAAATAAATGTAGATGGCTTAAAAGTTCCAGGTAACTCTATGTAACATTGTATTGAGCGAACCTACATCAGTCTCAGTCATTGAATGGTCTGTATATATTCCATCCAGTGACTGATGGTTTTATAAGTGATATTGTATGTCCAAGGTGGGTGGAATTAATTAAGATCATTCATTTCTCTTAAACCAACCACACAAGTGTCCACATTCAAGAGACCAATAGATTTAACCCAGGAAACATAAATTATCACCAAGTTAAAGAAAGAACAACAAAAACTGCTCAATGGACTTTGTGTAGGATGACGACATCCATGTGTTTCGAAGAAATACATTGGTACCGGCTTCTGGATGTTTTCTTGAATGAAAATCTATTAAGAAATTTTATTTCATATATGATAATTTTATATCGGTTGGGGCCAATATTTGTTTAGGTTCGAATACAAATGGTAAAATTAGTTAAATTTCCATTTAGTAAAATGTAATAATGAATTTCTATGAAAAATAAAAATCAAACATTTTTATGTGATTTCGATGATAAGTCAATTCGAAATGATGACTTAATTTATACTAAGGGTCAAGAGAGGTTTAGTTTTCTTTACCTGGCTATATAAAAAGATGATGTCATTAGGTTTACTTTTTATTGCTTTATAAAGACATTTGGAGGCTATGAAATATGAGGAGATCATTATTCTGATTTGATAATTATTATGAATTTGAGGATATAATAATTGTTATTGGTAAAGTAGGCGACAGTTAGATCACCTATCTATCTCATCGCGGCCTTTCAAAACTACCAGTCGATACTAACCTAACCAGTGGCCTAAGTCCAAACATTTAGGTACAAAGCGTTGGTTGACCACGTTGCCTTGCTAAGAAAATAGTTGCGTTTTACATTGATTCTAGTGAACATAAAATAATTTTCCTACTTACACTTCTCTTACTTTTCATACCACTTAACCTAATTCACTGAAACATTATCCCACTTGGTGTGTCATGCTTAAAAAAAAAAAAAAAAAACAAAGAAAAATTAACCGCGGAGAAAAACATATACTGCAAGCTAAAGCCAAAGAATCTCATTACTCTAACAAAGATTGCAGATTAGATTAAAAGAAAGCCTACTTACCTGAAGCGGATTAATTGTTGTTTAGGTTTGAAAAAAATATTTTTACAGTCGTCCAATAATTCATTTTATGCAAGAAAACTATCTTATCATTTAATATGATTAAGAGGCAATATTAGCAATCCAGTATTATTAAGTGCAAGACTATAACTTTTAAGGTTTTTGGTTTTCGAAATTTGTAGCAAAACGTTCGGGGTGAGTGCTGTATTGAATACGCTAAATATCTATTATTTATTAACGCGGCATTTTTGTACTTGCTCAATAAGGCAAATAGTATTGGCTTTGTTTGAAAATCAACCGAGGTCGTAATCAAAATTGACACTTCGATGATGGAGAAGTTTGAAAAAGTAAGATTCGCCATACCCACACCTCCTATTGAGCTCACATCTGAGTGCGAGTGCGCACTGCATTGCTTTGCTGTGGCCTATGGCTGCTGCTGCTATTCAACTTGAATCCCAATATTGATGTGTATTCAGAGTTACCCGTGTACATTTAGTAACTTCTTTAGTATTTTTTTCCTTGGGTTTCTGTGGAGGTCTGGGGTTCATTACCAGCCGCTCCCACCTTAAGTTTTTTTCGGAGCTGCTATCTCTTGCGAGGAAGTGACAAATCCTCTAAGAGTATCTCTTGTCATAGAAAAGTGCCGCTCACCTCAGCCGTTCGGATTGGGAGAGCTTTAATGAAGGACAGATTTATGCAACCCGCTGTAGCCAGAATGAGAGACAAACGTCCTATCTTGCCTACACTGCCTATTTTATTTGGATAAAGTATATTGAGAGTTTTGTTGATACGCTATACGCAATGTTTATTAAGTTCAGTTCATCATAATATACATTGCATGCTCAATATCTAGTGTGAACTAATATTTTTGTATTTATATTCCCAAAATGATCAATACTGAAAAGATTTATTGAAAAAAAATTGATTGGATTAAAACTTCATGCCAAATTTTTCTCTGAAATTTGCGTCAAATTCTATTCATTAGGAATTTAATTTTCAAAGAAAAATCAACGTTTAAGTACCAATGGAGTAAGCTTAATTTTTGAAAGCGATGAATCGGTAAATATTATTACTTTCTTTTTTTTTGTTTCAAGATCGCCACAAGTTAGTAAAACCGGTTTCAAACAATGTCTTCTGGTCCACTGGCAAGGAGTTGTCATATTTGCTTTACCAATAGTTTTTTTCATCGCAATGTTAGTGAATGATACTAAGGTATTGTTATTGTTAGTTTATTTTTCAAGATTTAAGCTTTTAATCTTTGTGTTTGTGTTTTTGTTTATTTTTTTTTGCAGCCATATCGATGCTTATACGTCATAATTTCTATGTTTATTTGTTGGTTGACCGAAGTATTTCCCCTTGCAATCACTGCAATGTTCCCAATTGTTGCATTTCCATTGATGAACATATTGGTAAGTATCTTCAAAAATGTTGCCAGTACAGAAATAATAAAGATTATTTTATTTAAAGAGCTCCGACAAAACATGTTCTTTGTATTTCAAAGAAACCTTAGTTATGTTTATCATAAGTATTATGATAGCCTTAGCAATGGAATTTACAAGCTTGCACACTCGACTGGCTGTCAATATCATCAAACATTTCGGGTCATGTCCAAGGAGGTACGGTTAAGTAGTTTTTGGGGTAAAAAGAAAATATAAACGTCTTTATTTTAACAGGTTACATCTGCTTTTAGTTGTGGTTACAGTTTTTATTTCGATGCTTATACCAAATGCTGTCTGTATAGCTTTAATGTACCCGCTGACAAACGCTATTTTGGATCGACTTTCAAGTGTAAGTTTGAAAAATAGTATAAAATATTTAAGGTATGTATTATTTTAAAGTGAAAATCTGATAGATACCATAAAAATAACGATAACTGAGTAGTTAGACACAGTTTTTCAGTAGACTTAAATGTGTAATCCTGGAATATAAATTAAAAATTTGTTGCTATGTCAGCATAATACCAAGTCCAGAGTTCCTATTTGACAAATTTTGATTTACATTTGCCGAAAAACATGAAAACTCCATTTTAACTCCGATACTCGGATGATCTTGCACTGAAAAACTCGAAGTAACACTAAGCTTTTTAAACAAAACATGTTGGAAATGTTTTCGATCTGATTAATTTATTAAACTTTTTTTTCTATAGCAAGGAATGTGTAAAATATATGAAAATGACGGTCCAGATATACCTAAAACCGAGTATGTTATTAAGCTTTTCTTCTTGTCTATAATACTTTGATGACCATTTTTTTAAATTTTATTTCTAGGAAGAATCCTTCTAAGATAGCAATTTGTTTTTATTTAAGTGTTGCATATGCCTCCTCAATAGGCGGAAGTGCTAATTTAATGGGAACTCCAACTAATCTTATATTCATCGAAAACTATGAAGAGTAAGTATAGAATCTTAACTCAAATGAAAATTTAAAACAGTTTATAAAAGAACTCTCTTTTAGGCGATTCCCAGATAATCCCAACGATGTCGATTTCGGATATTTCATAATATATGCTTTTCCACCAATGTTAGTTAGCACCGGGTTGATGTATTTTATTATGGAATTTACACATATGGGATTATTTAGGTATTCTTTTTTTTTGAGTAATTTTGATCAAAGGTTGTGACGACTTGTTAAATATTTTAAAAAAGATCCAAAAGCCCAGAAGCAATGGCCTTGCAGTTCAATAATGAAGAGAAAATGGCTGCTGAACGAATGGCTAATGACAAGTATGAAGAAATCGGATCATTTACTGTAGGACAGTGTACAACGGCAACACTTATCGTTGCTATGATTGCTTTGATTTTTACTAGGGAACCTGAGTTTGCAGAGGGATGGGGAGATTTAACAGGTGGAAAGTAAGTTTGCAAATATTTGATTTTGATATTATTAACACGATGAATTTTTAATTTTATAATTATAAAGTCAAAAAAATGGTGTATGTAGCTGCCTACCATTTTTTTTTTAATACAAAATTTTGTATAAATATAAAAAAATAATTTAAAAAAAAACGCTCCAAATTTTTGTTCTCATAAATTTTTATTTGGTAAGGAAATCAGCAATATGGTGAACATCACGTCATTGATGTCAAAACAATTTCAGCGTTTACTTCTAATTATGTTGATTTCAAACAATTTTTTATTTTAAAATCTCATGCATGTACAGTACAGTCCATAATATGTGCAGCACGGTGCTACATTATTCAATTTTGTGTGCTTACGTTCATAATATTAGCTTAAACTAAACTAATATTTCCTTGGCATAGAATAAAGGCTCCCATAAGTAATTTAATAATTTCTTTAAAAATCGTATGAAAATGTTTAAATTTAAAACCACATACATAAAACAATGTCATCTTACATAAGACCATAGGTTCGTGTGACTCAGTCGTGCATTTGAGTTTTAATTTTCTGACAGCGATGAATTTTTGGCGAATTGATTTATTAATCAACCCTTATACAAAATGCAACATAAAGGCTCTCCCATACCAACGCGAATAATCAGCGCGACGAACGAAAACAACAATAACAACACGTGGTTGTCAAACAAAACAACACGTTGTTATTATTATTTTCGTTTGTCGCGCCGAATATTCGCGTTGGTTTGGGGGAGCCTTTATTAAACAAAACAATATTTTTTCATCGGACTTCTTCACTTTTTTTTTTAAAGTGATATAAATACTTGAAGAGCCAATTTTGTTAAATGGTGGCATTCGGCAGTGCGCTAATTTGGACTTCAGGTAGGAATATTAACATTTCGCAGCCATATTGACGGAGTAAAGTAATAAAACTGTATTGTGCAATTATTCCGGTTAGGGAAATTGTTATAAATATATTCAAAAAATATTTACATAATAAACTAGCTGACCCGACAGACTATGTCCATTTTTTTTGGATATGAGAAGAGAGAGTACCTATGTATGTATAACATTACAGACCATTCAAAATAAATAATACAAAATAAGCATTAGTGGAGTCACTGTGGCGTATACGTATTTTTTTATCAGCATATATGGATTAGTTAGATTTAAAAATCTGTACATCATAACTTTACAGTTCATTTATGTAATTAGATATATTTTTGATAAGGCTCGTTTCACACATATTCGGTTTCTATCGGTTCGGTCTGTATTCGGTTCATTTTCAGTAGCACCTGATAAGTGTGAACCGATGAAAACGGCAACAATTAAAACCTACGACACGAATCAGTTTCATGCGGTTTCAAAACGGCAAGTATATTCGGTTCTAGGGCACACAAATTGTAGCGTTTACACATATACGGTTTGTATTCGGTTTATTATTATTATTTTTTTTTTTTTTTGACTTGACAACATCGTCCTGAGGTTTGTTGTTATTTTTGGTATTGAAAATGTGTAATCTACCTGATATGAACCGTGTGTCTGTGAAAGCTCTAAGCTGAGATCGTAAATAAACTGAATACAGATCGAACCGAATGAAACCCAATATGTGTGATCCAAGCCTAACAAACCCATCTTAAGAAAAAATAAGCTTTCATGTGAGTTAATTCAGAGTTTGTTGTTTAAAAAGATTAAAATCGATTGCGAATTGTATCCCACTAAAATGTTCGTTCCTTTAGCCTAGTATACAGTTCTTTTGAATAAAAAACTATTGTGGTGAATTTTTTTTTTCCGGAAAAAAAATATCTGTGGTGTAACAAATTTTTTTTAGTTCAACTATTACACGGTGCCTCAAGAGTCATGACTCTCCGATGTTTTGTCTCTTTCATACTCATTTAGGTTCATAAAGAATCATTACTTTTGCACAAACCAATGTCACTGACATTGTTTTACGTGAAAAAGAATCGTGGTGAGTATATTTTTTGTCTGGGGTTAGTTCACAGTTCAATAAAAATACTCAGCAAAATTTTTTTCTTGGGTAAAAATCACATGTATAGATTTTTTTTCGTTGAAGAACTGTATACTAGGCTTTTGGCACAAATATTTTGTTGTCTTTTAATAGAACTACCCGAAATACAACAATAGCAACAAATAACTTTTTTCAATATTGTTGGCCGAGTTTCGGCCACGTCAATAGGCCCTAGTTCTCCATTAGCTGTTGTGCCATCAAATTAATTTTTTTATTTTTAAATTTCAAAATTAAACTCATTTCTTTTTCAGAGAAATCTTGAACGCATCTGTAACCACAATTACCATATTTTTGATATTCAGTTTGCCTTCAAACATCACATTTCTGAAATGTTGGGATGGTAACTTTTAAAATTTTTTAAAATATTTTGTTGCTTTACCTATATTGCTTTTATAATCTGATTATAGTTAGCTCAGTTAGAAAAACAACTGGATTATTAAATTGGAAATTTGTGAATTCACTTCTTCCTTGGGATTTAGTCTTCATAATTGGTAAGGTATTGAAATAAATATGCGATAAGTTTGAAGGTTTAAATGAAATAACAACTTGAATGTGCTTACTCTAAGATTGGTTTAGTTTCAAATACCATCAGTATTCGAATTCAAAACGAACTTCCTATATCAAAATTCATTACAGGAGTATAAATATATGTAGATTTGTCTAAGAATTACTTAAGTATAGTTTTTACAGTGTGAGTTTGAAGTTAAGTCATGTCCTATATTTTCGCATCAAAATATTCACCCATTTGACTTTCAAAATGTCCCAAAATTAACAATTCAATTTTCAATGATAGCTATAACTGGCCCCTAACTTGGGATTTACTGAACAGATGCTTTTGAAGTAAATATATTTATTATTGAATAATTAATAGATTTATTTTTGAATAAATTTATGTTAACTGACTCTAATTTAACACGCTACTAAATAACTGGGCCTTGGTGGTAAAATACTCAAGTTCTTGTTATTTCACTAAATCCTTCAAAAATACTCATTGTATAAAAAATAAAGGCTGAGTTCCAAAATGCATCAGATGCGCATTTGCTGCAAAGTCATAAGTTATATATAAAATTCAAACGAAAAAACTATGACAATGTAGCAAGTTCAAAAATGCATCTGAAAACTATGATACGTAGTGACTGCGCAAGCTGGCGCATGAAAAAATGTTTGGCTGTTTTGATTTAAAATAATTTTTTAAAGAACGAACTAAATCGCCTGAGAAGTCATCAAAACACTTGTATCGTTTATTTTGCGTTCCGAAACGTCAAACTTATGCAAAGTAAAATTTAAAAAAAAAACACCAATTTTGCGTTGCTGATACGTATGAAAAATGTATTACTACCGCATCAAAACATTTTTTTTTTCATTTTGGAACTAAGCCAAACGTTGCAACATACATTGCAATTACAGTTATCAGCAATGCCCTTTTTAAATAAATTTGATTATTTTTAAATATCCACAAAGGTTGTGGAGGAGCAATTGCTGAAGGGTGTATTACAAGTGGATTGTCAAAACTTCTAGGAGATTCACTTTCGAAATTAAAACATCTTCCAGCTCCCTTAAGTTTATTTATTGTAATTTTATTTATGGAAATTTGTACAAATTTGACCGTCAATGCAGCAGTAATGAGTGTTATTTCACCAGGAATATTTCAAATGGTAAGTTAGACCAATATCCATTTGATCAAGGAATAACAAATTATTTGAATTCTACAGGCCGTAGAATCAAAATGTCATCCTTTATATTTTATGCTGCCTGTTGGGTTAGCAGGGAGTATGGCATTTCTAATGCCATCAGCAACAGCTCCAAATGCTTTAGTGGCAGCTTATGCAAATATAAGGACGAAGGACATGGTAAGAATTTTATTGTTTGGAATCGTTGTTTTTAATCGTTGAGCTTATTTCAATTTTTAAAAGATTTTCGCTGGAATAGGACCATCCATTGCTTCAGTAATTATAATTTATATTTTTTCACAAAGTTGGGCATTATTGATGTATCCTGAATTGATGGAATTTCCCAAGTGGGTTACTGAGAATGCAACAACTCTAAATTATGAGGATAGTGTTTAAAAATTATTATTTTCCAAATAAATTACAACCACATGTACATACATATGTACATGTTGTAATGTACATATTATGTAAAAATATATAAAAGGTATTTACATATTATGGAAATCGAAGTATTGACAATAATTATTTCTTACAGCAGTGGCGTTATTAATTTATTTCAGTTACTTTTCCCCTTTCACTATTTGACAGTAAAACTCAATCGCATGTCACTATAAATATCAACCAAATATGTTTTGTTTTGGTACCGGCCGTTTGGACGAAAATTGTTTCGCAAATCTTACTTCGGAATTATCAAAATAAATTTTGATAGACTCGCAATAGTTGTTTCGCGAATTTTTGTTTTGTCTTTGGAACAACCCGCCAAACAACCATTTCGCAACAGTTCTTTCGCGGTTTTTTTGTAAGATCTCATTACACTAACTGTTAATTTCCGTGTTGTTATCTTGCTGTTTAATTATCCCGCCATTTAGTTATCTAGCCGTTCTGTATCTGGCCGTTTTCTTATCTGGCTATTCGTTATTTGGCCGTTCTTTATCTCGCCGTTGAGTTATTTAGCCATTTCCGTATGTGGCCGTTTGTTTATCTTACCCATATGTACAGAAAATAGCACTGATTTTTTTTTATATTTAAACGTAAGTTTTTTAATGTTTAAGGTGTCTGTTTTTTTTTCATTTTTTTCGGATAAAGTATGCGTTTGTTTAATATAGGAAACAAAGATAAATTTTGTGTTGATGTTGTGTTAAATATGATTGAACAAGACTAAAAACTACGCTTGATGCTTTGGACATGGATAAAATTAACAATTTAATTGCAGACCAATGAAAATATTATAGAATCGATTCTATTTCCAACTAATTTAGTTTAGGGAAGATAATTGAAGACATTGATTTTTGTGCCAAATTTCGCGTGAAATTCATTAACATATCTAAAGACAAAACAATTTAAAAGCTAAATAATAGTATACAAAATAATAAAATAGAAATAGATAATGAGCGAAATAATGAAATGCGATAGAATAATAAGCAAAGTAATATAATGCCAAATAATAAAATGCGAAATACGAGAAGGCGATATAATCAGCCCTATCGGGAATTCCGTGGGAAATATTTTTCCCTCGGAATTTTATCGTTCCCGGGAACAAGTTCCTCCTATCGGGAACTCCCCACGGAATTTTTTTCCTTGGGAAAAGGTTTTACCAACATGAAAATGATAAACAAAAATTCGAACTTTATTTTCGAAGAGTTTGACAAGTGATTTTGGTGTCAACAATAAAAGGAAGTTTATTTATTTTGGTCGGTATTTGCATAAATATAATGCAAAGAATATCATCTTTATTATTAATGGAAGAAATAGAGCAGAGAGCACGAAGTGAACAGAGATTAAAAAGGCGAAGTTTAAGAGATCACTCAAATCCTTTAGAACTACCACAGCCACTGTAAGTATAAATATTTGATTGGATAATAATTATGTATTTTAATATATTTTTGGTCTTCAGATTCCATCGTTATTATAGAGTGAATAAGCCATTATTCAAACATTTGATTGACATGCTGTCTGAATTCCTGCCTCAGGCTAAGAAACCGATCGCGATTCCTCCTATCGTTAAGCTAAGTGCGTGCCTGCGTTTCTTTGCCGAAGGTGGGTATCAGACAGGTGTTGGAAAAGACCATGAAGTTGGGTTGGCTCAATCTTCATTTTCGGAGGTACTTGCAAATGTGTTGGATTTTTTTGAGAGCAAAATGTGTCCGATATGGATTAGAATGCAGATGACTGAAGAAGAAAAAAGAAAAATTACATTGAAGTTTTATGAAAAACATAAAATACCAGGAGTAATCGGCTGCATAGATGGCACTCACGTTAAAATAATTGCTCCACCAACAAACAAACATTTATATTATAATAGGAAAGGATATTATAGTTTAAACGTCTTACTTGTAAGTAGTTTTCTATTTTGATTTCTTTTTTCATCCAATACTTATCAAGGTTTGCGACGATGAGATGAGAATACGATTTGTAGATTCTACACATCCTGGAGCATGTCATGATTCATTCATTTGGAAAGTAAGTGAACTGCGATCCTGGATGGAAGACAAGTATTTAAATGGCGAAAGAAATTCTTGGCTATTGGGTAAATACTTTTTATTGAAACAATTTATGTTCTCATTGAATTTTTTAAACAGGTGATGCTGGATATCCGTTGGAGCCGTGGCTGTTGACACCCCATAGAACAACAGAAGAAGGTTCGTCGGGAAGTAAATTCAATGATGCTCATACAAGATGCCGGAATATTATTGAAAGGACGAATGGGGTGCTTAAAGGTAGATGGAGGTGTTTGCTCGGTGCCAGAGAACTTCACTACCTCCCAAAAAAGGCAATTCAAATAATCAATGCTTGCTGCGCCTTACACAACATGTGTATTCATTTTAAAAGCGATTTTGTGATGGATGTTTCAAATACTATTGCTTTAGATGAAGATTATTCCAGCAACACAATTAATGAAGGTGATAACTTCATTACAACAGATTCAGAGCTCAATCGCAAAGCAAAGCAAATAAGAAGAGAAATAGGAAACAGCCTTTAAATAGTTTTTTTTTTTATTTTTTTATTTATTAAACTTTTACATGATTAAGAAAAATAAAATAAAAAAAAATAAAATAAAAAAAAATAAATTAAAAAAAAAATAAATTCATTCTATAAAACTAAAACATAAATAAAATAAATACTTCAATATACCTTAATACTATAATACTAATAATAAAAAAAAATCATCACAAAAAAAGGAACTTCAAAAATAAAATGAGTTTAATTTAACTTTTCGAGTTTTGCCTCTTCAATTTCAAGAAGACGTTTTTTAAAGTCAAGCTTTGCTTTAATTTCCTGCATCCTCATTTTTTCCATTTCAATGTTGTGTCGTTTGGTTTCCTCCAATGTCTTTTTCTGATGGTCATGAACTTTGTCAATGGACCTGTAAATTTTTTTAAAGCTTGATTCCATTACTTCCTGGTGATGCTTCATCGCGGAGACGGCTTCTTCAAACTTATTGCAAAGCTCTTTTTGAATTTCAATCTCTTTTTCCAAAACAGCTTGTGTTGTCATGCCTTTTTGTCGTTCTTTTGTTAATCGTGGAGTTTTAATTTTGTTTTCAGTATTTATTGTTTCTGATTCTTCCTGTTCAGTGTGTCTTTCGTGTTGTGCCTCTGGTTCCGGTGAATTGATAAGCATGTCCATTAGAACGTTTTCTTTAAATGACTTGTCCTTCAATACATCAGCAGAACGGTTGGGTGTTGATGAAAATGAGCAATTTTCTTTTTCATTCTTATTATTTTGATCAACGTCCAACTTCCTTTTTTTGCTGCATGAAGGCAACCCAAAAGTATAAGCATTTTGACACCCTTCAACCGATTCTCCCATTGCACAAATTCTTATAATAGTTTCGTCCAACGAACTGAATTTATACTCCTTGTTAGGGCCTCCACCAGTTGCTTTTCTTTGTCTTAAGTTGTCAGACATTTTTTTCCTTACATACTTTTTTTTATCAAGCCAAACCTTAAATTACTCTTGTTTAAAGAAAAACATTAATACAAAAATGTATCACTTACTTTTTTCCATTCGGCAACAGATTTTATCGGTGGGCCCAAACAGTTGAGATCACTTTCAACATTTTTCCAAAACTTCTGAACATCTTCCTTTAGTCTGTTTGTCGTAAATCCATTTGCAATATCTCTATTTTTTTCCATTAAGTTAATCAAAACCTCTATTTGCTTTGAGTTTGATGAGTTCGACCTTAAAAAGTAAACCTTTTAATTTAATTTAAATTTTTTTGTAGAGTGCAACTTACATCGCTGCTTCCGTTTTCAATTCCTCTCGCAAAATGACAGGGGAATATTCCGAGGGAAAAACCATTAAATTTCCCATAAAAATTAAGTTCCCGATAGGTATTTTTTCCCTCGAAATTTTTCCCTAATTTCGAAAAATGTTCCCGATACCGATTTCTCGAATATGGGAAAAATTCCGTGGGAAAAGAAGTTCCCGATAACCCCAAATAATTAGCGAGTTAATTTTTTGCGACTTGACTTTCCGTAATGCATATCGTTGTTAGGACTTCTATATAATTTAAAAGTTTCACAATTCATAACTTGATTTATTCATAAATTTAACTAAATGGAAATTCAAGTCCGAAATCTCGTTTTAGTTTAACTACCCCACAGTGTATGTATTTAACATGCACTATGCGTAAACAACTTTCAAATTGAATTTAAGGTTAAATCAAAGATTTTTCATAATTGCTAATAACATTCCTATCAATAGCATACACGAAACAAATAGGCTAACAATCTAATATTTAATATCTCGATAATACCATGTAATTAACTAAAAAATAAATTAAGTCATTCACAAAAATTTAAACCAACAAGAAAATAATACTCTTTGTAGCAATTTAAATATGTGTTGAGAAAAAATAACCAAGGCACAATAAACCAGGTATGTAGTTACGCCTGCATCTTTTCATATTAATTTGTTACATATACAATTACATATTATTTCAATACATGTTCATGTTTAAGCTTTTTTTTGTACCAATATATTTCTATCAAGAAGGCAAATTTTCAATTACGGCACGAATTTTGTATTTAATACTAAATCAACTGACAATTGCGTACAAGAATTGTAATTGATTCATTGTCTTTAAACAAAAATATTCAAATTTAGTATAGAATGTGAAGTCGCTGTCCGATTAAGGGCCTTATTACATATATGATTCGCGAATCGAACGTTCGCTTGTAGTCGAACGGTTTGGCGAACGTTGACTCTCGTATTAGGGTTGGCGAATGAACTCATTCATTCATCGCAAAATTTATTTATCAACACTCAAATGTGCGCTCGTCAGCTAGTTTAATTTGTTTTATCTGTGTGTTATTTAAAAAATTGTTTTTTTCATGGTTATGGGTTGATAATGGCTAGTTTTACTGTTGTGTATTGATAAGCAATATTATTAAACCCATTTCGATTAAAAATATAATGTTTTCAGCTAATAAATTAGTATTTTATTTGTATTCGCCGGCCAATTTTCATTCGCTTATAGTTTTGACGTTTGAGGCGAGTCACCTGACAAATTTTCGCTATGTAATACGGATTTGATTCATTCGCACCCTAAAAAGCTCAAACAACAACAATAAAAGAAATCATATGACAAGAGCTTGATAACATTTGTCCACTTTATATTTCAGAGATCTCGGAGGAATCTGATGTGTTCTCAGAAATATAAACACAATTCCTCACAAAAATTCCTCAGTTTTGCTGTCAAAAAACTGAGGAAGGCTTTTTTTGGATTCGTTGCTCAATTATTTTCTGTCGCAGTAAATCAAATAAGAAAGAAAGGAAAAGAAATTGTTTTTGAGGAATCTTGTTTATATTTAATGCTCCTGGCTCCTGCTCTTTCAATCTGACGGCGGAAAATTACTGAGCATTTTTAAACCACAGCAAACGATGATGAAATTAAGTGATTTTTAGTTTCCATGAGGCCTTCTGCACATACAAATTGTCTTGTCATAGACGCGTACAAGATTCGAAATGTAGCGACAATTCCACTAGGACTATCCTTTGGCACATGAAACGCCACGTCATAGAAAAAATTTACAGATTTCACTCATAGAGTAACTATGAGGACATTGAAAATGACTTTATATTTTGCTAGATAAACAAATAGTTTTGCAAGAAAAAAAATATGCTTTGGCATATTTTTGGTTGTCCTACATACATATGACATAATGATTTCAAGCAATCTTTACTCGTACATGTACACTCAACTGCATCGCTGATGACCTTTCTTTTAAGACCGAACTTTAAGACTAGTAGGTACGCGATTTTTTGCGCGATTTTTTCCAACGTTTTTGTAGGGATTAGAATTGTAAAAAAAAGTTTGTCTTTTTTCAATCTGCGTACTAGGCTTTATCGAATAATAATAAAAGTCATTTGTATTTTCACTACCTGTGTACCTATCTCCGTAATATATGTAGATGTATATGAACACAATGCATACAAAAATCCGGCAGCGAGTAGGTACCTATCCACTTTTGTTGGTGTGTATGTTTTGTCTGTTCATTTGTCTTCTTCTGAGGAATTGTACTTGTAGTTTTTTTTTTAATCTTTTTTGATTGAAGATAAGTACGTAATTTTGCTTATTATACTGCACTCATTATGTTGATTGTTTTTAAAATATTCATGGCCATTCTCCACTGAAGCTTGTCTGTTGACGACGAACAACTTTACTTTACCTACTTTTCTTCGTTTTTTCCTACTTTTCTTCGTTTTTTCCCCGTATACCTACGCCTGCTGTAACTCATCGCTTGTGTTCGTTTGTTTATTTTTATCATTTAAAAAAAATTTATAGTTGTCCCCCTATCACCAGCGTTACCACTTCCGAAAAAAAGTCGAAGTAGATTTGAAGAAAAAAGGGAAGTAGATTGAGAAAAATGGAAGTAGATTTTAAAATTAACTTTTTTTTATATAAATTATTAAATTAAATTTAGTTAAACGAAAAAATCAAAACCAAATACTGAAATTCTTTCAGACTTCATATTTACATATTCAATAGCTAGAGATTAAATCTATATAAAATCGTCTAATGGAAAAGCCAACTCATTTTAAATTTTGCTTAAAAATCTTCTTTAGGGTTTCAAATATGAAAACGCAAGGTCCCTGCACCCAATGAAACATTTGAAAATTGTATTTTTTATGCTTGAACATTTTTCACTCTTAAAAAAACTATATTTTCAGATTTGAGTTCATGAAACCTACAAAAAATTCATTATCTACTTAATATTTCGTTTTCGATTTGATTTTGGGAGTGAGTAAAAAATCAAAACTCGTCATATCCACTTTAATCCAAAATTGAGATTTTAATGAAAATTTGTTAAGTTCGCTTCTTTTAGTAATTTGGAAAAAAAAAATGTTTTAGCATAACTAGCTAAAACCAATTTAATTTCGCTATCAAATATCTCTATTGTTTCCAAAACTCTCCATATCCACCATAGTGTTTGCATCAAAGCTGTTCCACAATTTCAAAATGAGTTAGTGAATTTTTTAAAATTATTCTTGGAAGTGCTTAGTTCATATAAGTTAAATGGGAAAATGGCATACCAAGTTTTGTATTTATAATTTTTTGAATCATTTTTTTGATGTAGCCCAAAATAATTAACTAATTTCATACCGAATCGAGATTCATCCTTGATTGGGGTTTGGGTTTTTTTGCATTCTTTTCCAAATTTGCCGCAATCTTTGGCAAATACAATGGTATTTCTTGGGACTTATAAAGGCAGGTCTAAAGGATTTCGTCTTTGAACATTTGCCAAACAAAATTTTCCTGATACCCAGGAACTCATAAAAATAATATTTTTCAATACTCATAAGTTTCAGATACCCTTTATAATATATATTTTGTGTTTAAACTGTTTTCAAAACTGATCATATTCAAACGAAAACGACATTAGACTACAATATCAATATGTCTGGGGCGGGATAAAAATATGCAACTTTGAGGATATTCAGCTCCCTCCGTGAACTTCAAATCCTGTATTGCGCATTTTGTTATCTTCATCATTAGTGTTTGCCATTTTCACTCTTTATTTTTGAATTACCAGAATGAAATAGAAAAAAAAGTAGATTTGGCATTTTTTCTAAAATTGAAGTAGGTTGAAACAGAGATTTTTAAAATGAAGTAGATTTCAATATTTTGGTGATGGTGCGAAGTAGGAAGTGGATTTTTAATTTTTTTCAAAAAAAAAGAAGTAGATCTACTTCAATTGAAGTAAAGTGATGGTAGTGCTGCCCCCTATACAACCAAAAAGTTCGTAGTTATCCCTCTATACTCTGGAGTTAATTTCTGATTTATTGAATACATTTCATTTAATCATTTTGGTAACAACCATAACACTATCAAAACGATCCTATAAACATTTTCATAAAATGTTGGTATGTATCCGACGTGTGCGGTTATGTATTGAAACAAAAGTGAGATATACATACACAAGCTAAGCTGTAAATGATGAGACGCTTCGTGTGCATTCGTACGCATCAACGGTTTTTTAATTGAAAAATAATTAAAGAAAAACTTGTTTTGAACGCTACTCAAAAGCATTTTGCGCAAGAACTGAAAGATTTTTTGACGTCGTTTAAAGTGAAAGAGTAACACCACATTTTGCATCACAAAACGACAAAATAGATGTTTCGACGTACTGCAATCTGTGGAATTTTCTTTATTTTAGCGATAAATGAGGGCAAGACAAAATTAATAGCTTTCAGTAAAAAGAGACGCCCAACAACAACGAATCAGACAGAACGTACCATCGCATCGTACAGCTATAATTTCGAGATCGTAAAGAACTTTGTCTTTTTTAAACATACATACATAATATATGTAATTACAGTAAAATCCGGATAAGTGCCTCACCATAAATGCCTCGTTTTGAGAGGTACTTATGCGGGCTTGGCAGTTATATAAAACCCGCTTAAGTGCACATAAGCACTTATCTCTAGATTAACAAAAATTTATTAAAAAATAGCAACAAAAAAACATTTAGGTAATAGTATTTTAGAAATAGGAAATAACATTACATCAACTGAATAGTAACGGTAACCTTTTAAAAAGGAAGCGCTAGCTGAAAAGAAGCTTTTGTCTTTTTCTGCTGATTTCAATTGTGTACTTAAAAGTAATTGACAGTACAAAAACAAAAATGACCCACAGTGTGTAAATGCGTGTCTCAAGTATATTCTGCACATCTCCGCAATTGTGATGGCTTTCCAACCATATAAAATTTATCGAAATCGGTCAAATACTTTTTGAGAAAATGATACGACAAAATTTATTTAAGGCTATTTATATTTATGTATAGATTTGCTCTTTGAGCACATTTTTTAACTGTTAAGAGTTTGCTATAAAAAATACTTACCGCGATAGTCACTTTCATCATACAATCCTGGAACGGTAGGTAATGCCCAAAAGGGCTCTTCTGGATAAACCATCATCATTGAGATATTCAGTGTACTTTTAAATGAAAACAGTTAGGCTATTTATTAAATAGTTGTTTCAAATTCGATTTGTGATGCTGAAATTTTAATATGTATAAGTGAACATATGTATATATATGTTTGTAGTTTTAAATAAAACGAATTTATGACCAAAAACCGTGCCCTGATGTGGATATTTTTAGTGTTTCAAGTTTCAACTGTTTTTTCATTTTTAAAAACTTTTACAAAAATGAATTCCTTAAATTTAAATATTATAAAAAACAAAAAGAAAATTGGAAAGAATTCTCAAAAAAATTTGTAGTGATTCAATTTCTTGATGGTTTAAAATCTGTAGAATATCTTAAAGTCTACTTTAAAGACTTAGAAAACCAGAGAATAAGGCCTATGGCAAAGTCTTTGCTTGATGAATAAAGATAATAAAAATGTCAGCCCTTCGATAAAGTCAATATACGATAAATAACTGCTTTAAATCCTTTTTAAAATCATTTTCCATTCCATGACCTTGCTATGTCTGCTTGAAAAAAAAAAACTACTACTTAATTCTTATCCTTCTAAAAAGATTTATCAGAGAGAGAAGTATAAACCTAACTGGCTAATCAATTTACTTAATTGAAAGTGGAAGTGCAAAACAAGGAGTTCTCAATATAAAACTCTAGATTCAAAATGGCCATAAGGTCTGCTAGCACTTAAGTACTTATACATATGTACACATACACAACATACAAAGCAGCTAAGGGCGATTAAAATACGCTTTTCAATTAAACTGTCATTACTATCGATAAGTGGCATGGCGAGCGGCGGCAAATCACACGGTGGTGGTGCAGGAAAATGCATCAGTATGTCTGAAGCAGATAAATTAAGATGCGTCTGTCAATGTAACATTACCAGCTATTTCCATGTCTGATTTGATTGACAAGCATATTGAGCCATTAAATGAGCCTTGAGTGTAGTGTTTTTTTTTTTTTTTTTTTTTTTTTTTTGGCAAAAATGGATTGTGTATAATAGTCAATTGAAAGTGTAGATGGATGAAACACCTCTAGCCTCTAGCGGTGAAGGGAATTTATTCCACGGGAATCTACTCCACCTGTGAATTTATTCCACTCTTAATGGGAATTTGTTCCACTTTTCAAAGTGGAACTGATTCTCCCCGAGAGTGAGAATTTATTACACTTTTTAGTAAGAAAGAACTTCACTTTAAAAAGTAGAGTATTTTCCCACTAAGTGTTGGAAATAATTTCACTTCTTTTTTGCAACTTTTTTATAAGTGTGTTTTTGCACTAAAGTATCAGATTTTTCAAAAATTGAAATTGAAAGCAGTTTAAAACAGAATTTAAAAAAAATCTGCTTTCGAAACTTAACTTACCTATCTAAATTTAATTTTATAAAATACACTTGTTTTCAAACCTCAGTTTTTGAAAATTCAGCTTAGCATGATTTTTTCGATTATTTGCAGAGCTTTCTTAGCCAATTTTATTATTATATTATTATTTTATTTTTATAATTTTCTTCACAAAACTTTGTACCTATATTTTAAATCCATTTATTAAAAATCACAAAATCATTAAAACTAGTGGCAAAGAGGCAGAGCTGAAAAAAAAGAGCCAAAGTGCATCTTTAGAGTCACGAAGGTATAGCCCTGCATGGAATTCAGGAATCGATAATTCGTAAAGTTTCAAGTGGGAAAGTATTCCACTTCACTGTTTCACTATACTTACAATTAATTATTAATATACTCCTCTGATACTTAATTTTGATGGCAACAAATAAAAGTTTTTGCTTTAGGTTTCAACTTTTATATTTCCTATACATTAACTCCCCATGTAAAAGTCTGTGTTTAACTTGAAAAACTATTTTATTCATAAAACTTTAAGGCCTTATCTTAAAAGTGAAAATGTCTTTGAACCTCTTTTTTTCAACACATAAACGCTTCGATTTTTAGAATAAAATGTATTCTCTTTCTCACAACAGACACGTTTCCCCAACTAGTGTGCCTTTTTCACAGTATACAAAAACCCGTCTCAAGATGTATAAAATACCGCAGCAGTTTAAGGTCAATTAACGTACATAAACCTTAATATAAAATACGGTCGATAAAGCAATTGCTTACTTTATTCCACACCCGATCTTTTTTGTTCGTTCCGATTCCCCAAAAAAGATCTCCATAACAAAAAAAAAAAAAAAAAAAAGTAACAAAAAAGAGGAACTCTTTGGGAAAAAGGAAGACCAAAAAACCGGGTTCCCAGAAGTTTTTTGATAACAATTATAAGTAATATATTTGCGCACTGTCTCCTTTGGGGAACGTTTTTTAGTGTTTGTCTTCTTCATATTTGTTGGTTTTTTTTTTTTATTTTTCGAACTCAATGTATATAAATTTATCGAAGCGACAGGCCTCTGTGATGCTTTGTGTCCAGTAAGTAGGTTATAAATTGGTTTCAAGTCATGCGAGTGTTATTAAAATGAGAAACGGTCCTACTACTACACCATAAATGAGTGTATGTTTTAAGTACTACCCGCGGACGAAAAGCAATATAAAGTGGTTCAGATATTGAAAAGATAGTGACTTTTGGGTTTTGTTAAACAAAAAATACAATAAGAACAAAATTAAGAACGTGTTTGATAAGCAATTTTTTTTTTGTCAAGAAAAAGTGGCATCACAAGATTTTTCGCTTAAGATTGGAATTTGAATTTAGGTAGGTACGCACTCACGTGTTGTTGTTATGAAAAGTTTTTTTTTAATTCTTAAGAAACATTTGCATTATTCAGGAAAAGTGATACTGATTTATAAATTGAATTATTAGGCGTGTTTTGCTGAAATTGTTGATGGTTTAGTTCAGAATTAAGGCAGTTTTGAATGGCTTATTTGAATCGTTCAATTACAACTAAAGGGTGTCTTTTTTAAGCGAGTACTAACTTTGATTTCAACAAAACACTTGTATTTTGATTAATACCAATTTATTTTTGTTCAATTGAGATAATTTATTTTGCCACAGATTCGGGCATATGCTCACCACACGGTTAGATTTTTCCGAAAGACAAAATTTTCGAAGACTTTTTTTCAAAAATTTGTGGTCGTTTTTCCTCAATAACATGAATTATGTTGGCGTGTGCCGCTCACCTTAGCCGTTCGGATTCGGCAGTAAACTGTAGGTCCCCTCTATTCCTGCAGACATGCACACAGGAATGGCTGAGAGTTGTTGTTCACTCCCTGTTACTCAAACTCAACCTGAAACTTACTAAATGAAATAAATGAAAATTATACAACTGAAAATATACAATATTTAAAGTCCGTAAAACTGATTGAAAATTCCCCTAAAAGTTTGTGAGCAATATGGGGGAGGAATGTAGTTGCAATTAATCCACAAAGGTGGTTTTAATGATTAATGAATACACATTTTGTGAGAAATTATTGTACTTTTTAGAAACAAATTTCAAGGTATGTACCTATTTCAAATTTTTTTTTGCGAGAAAAATACACATTTGAATATCGTCTTCTGGCCGATTAAGAAGTAAAATTTAAATAAAATCAATTCAAAAATGACAAAAAGTATAATCAAAATGTTAGCATGTTTTATTGAAATCTCAAAAATTTGTTTTTTTTTTTATTTGTTGTATTTGTTTTGGATCATGTTTATCGTTTTCTTAAATAAGCTACACTCCTATAAGAAATAAGTTCACACAAAAGAAATCATGGGAGTAGCGTGTGTGCTCATGCCCTCTAACTAAACAATTTCAATTTCAGTTTTCTATTTTTTTTTTATTGTCGATCATTAAAACTGTCCACTAGCACCCACTCTTTAAGTTTATTTTTTGTCTTTGGTGATGATGTTACCTATACCACCTCCTGCTGCATAAGATTAAATTTGTTGAACTTTACTTCCTCCTTCTTCATTTTCCACCACCACCATCACCATCGATGGTCACAATATGTTAAATCCAGAACACCAGAGATTTTTAGTTTTCCCTTCTGCAACCCTCGCATCAGCATTATACCACCGACTATTAAAAGCCGTCTTCAAGACTCTCTGCATATAGCAATGGGGCTTCTGGTCAACTTGATTTGCGTTGCGCGATAGGTATATTACGTTTGCTTGTTTTATATCCTTTGGTTAAATAGATAAATGTAGATAGAAAAAAAAAATAAACACAAACTCGCTTGGTTACATAAAACTATATCTACGTACTATCCAGTCGATGAGTATGTGTTTTATTACCCACAAAATTGAGTGTCGTTTCAGTTAGGAAAAATCACCCTATCTAACTCTCTGGCGATTTGTTTCCCCGCGTAGTACTACTATAAACACAAAGAGACCAGGAGAGTTATTGCAAAAAGATAGAAATTATCATACAGATGACACTGGCTATTGGCAAAGGCCCAAGTTTTGGGGGCGGCAAAATACGAAAATTTCAGAAGATTTGCATCATTATTGTCTTGAGATTTAATTAATGAATTCGATACTATATTTTTCTCATTCTTGATTAGCTTTACTGAAGCATACAGCCTTATTGTGAGTTTCACCCGAACAAAATTCCACCTTACAATTTTCTGTTCGCCCGGAATTTTAAAAGCTAATGTGAGTTTTACTCGATTGAAATTTACGTTTTTCGCCATATTGCTATCTCGTTCGCCTACTAAAAATAGGTGAAAATTTAAACTGTCAATCGTATTCTATTCTGCTTGGAATGAATGCTCTCAATAAGACGAATTTTTGGAACATGAAATATTTTTCGGGTGAAATTCACAATAGGCGAAAAAAATTCCGGGTGGAATGTTGTTCGGGTGAAACTAACAATAAGGCTGATAGTAATCATCAATTTTAAAGCAAATATTTTAACTGTTGGAGTCAAATCCCATCGATGCTTGAAATTGTAGGTGAAATCAAAAAGCTACTCCACTCATGATCTAAGGATTTGAATGCTATAATTACACTAACTAGGTATCTGAAAATTAAATAAAATGAATGACATAAAATAGCTCTTCAATTCAATAGTATCAAGCGAGGTTGTAGAAAATCTAAATTAGAGCGTACGAAAATATTTCTGTATTTGTAATAAGATTAGAAAATAAATTCCTGGATTCGTGAATTTTTCTTCTCAAAACTGAAATTCTCCAGAGAAACCGTTCAAGGTTGGGTTGCTCGTTAGGTTTATGAGTTAATGCTGAGACAATTAGGAAAGTTCAGGTTTCTCAAGCTCACTCAGATCTCAGAGACCTCAGCAATCTAAATAATATGAACGTAATTCCTCAGTGAGATTCTTCACTTTTGCTGTCAAAAACTGAGACTTATATTTTTTGGATTTGCTTGCTCAATTATTTTTTGTCGCAATTGATTAATTAATAAAAAAGAGATGGAAATTGGTTTTGACTTCTAGCGGAGAAATTTTGTTCAGGTATCTCCTTTCTTCAGTGGAGCTGACGGAGCTTGCTCAGTGAGATCTCAGTGAGATCTCAGAAACGTAAACTGGCTAAATTTTTATTAAAATTGACATAAATATTTTGTAATTTTTTTTAAGTTTTTAGAAAATTAAGTTTATATAATTACACATGTAGGTGTAGGCGAAAAAAAATATTCCATTTGAATTTTATTCATGCTAATTCTTTAATTGCTGAAAGAGAGCTATTTGAAAGTTTAAATCTATTTGGGCAAATGCGAATTGATCTAAGTATGTATATCTGTGAAACTATTGGTTCTAGCAATCGGAATGTTGAGCCTAAAATTTAAGGGAATGTATTCATCTTTTTTCTGTACGTATTTTTATTGCGAAAATATTGTCGATGTTGACGATGATGGTTCGCAGCGCCAACTTAAAAAATTTTCTTTTGTTTTTTAGTGTACATATTTTATAAGTCAAAACTTAGCCCAAGAAATAATTGTTCGGTCGACTCAATTGAAATGATGGAACATAAAAATAAATTCTTAAAAAAATATTGTATATAGTAAATCTTCCGATTTTTTGTGGATGGGACGCTTGGTAAACATTTGCAGTTTTTTTTTTAAAAAATATTTGAACCAAAAAGCAACTTTTTATTGTAAGTTAAGATTTTTTTGGACAAACTTAACTTTCAAACCAAACGCCAAAGCACTTTCATAGTAATAGTTTGTAACTGTAGACAACCACTTTTTAAAATTCTGTCAGGTTGAATTGAATTGAATCTCGTTTTCTGCCTAATCATAAGGAATGAAAACAAAAATGCTACTTTTCCTTTCGGCTCTCTTTTCTTTTCACAAGTCATTTCAGTGTGTATATGTGAGAATTTTTCATATACTGTCTTGATACCTCTAAAGGATAGGAAATATTGGCAGTTAGATCAGTTCATCGCAATGATTTGTGAGTTGATCACCGAAAAGCTCATATGATTTGACACCTCTAGATTATATCCCTTGGGGCTACGTTTAAATAAGTCTATAACTGTAAGCAGTCTTTGGATATATTGGAAATTAAATTTACTTAATCTATGGCAAGCTTAAATCAGAAGGTGTGATACAAAATTCGAGCTATCGGGTGCGTCAGAGTAAACAACCCCATGGTCGAGGTATTTCTCAATTTTTTAGACTCAAAGTCTATTCAAGTTGAGACGTTAAAGTTGCCTAGGGGCGTCGAATTTCGAAATCCGCCACTGATAGTACAGCAATGTAGTAACAGACTACAGGAGGCATACAAAACATCCATGGAAGTATACAAAGTTCCAATGTTGGCCTTTTAAGCGCTCTATGCACACACGGTCTCCATCAGCTCCGTGCTGCTGCACTACGACCGATTCTATATCCCTCTCGACATAAAGGTATAAATGCAGAGATACAGATATGTATGCAATGTTTTTTGTTTTATTTTATTTCATGGAACAAAAGTCGTCCTGCAGTTGTCTCGTTATTCAAACATAGATGTATGGAGAGCATATAAATAATAAGAAGGCAAACAAAAAAAAAACACAAGAATCTCAAAAATAACTCAACTTTTCGCAAAAATAAATCCAAGTGCAGCAACAGCAGCAGCGCAGCAGCAGTAAAAATATAAGAAATAAAACTCTGCGCGAAAGTAAGAAAAAAAAAACGCAAGTAAAAATAAATAAAACAAAAATCTTAAATCCACGGCGCGCAGCGGAGTCTCTCTCACAACAAACTAAGGTCTTAAAAGATGAAGAATCTGTATACGATATACACTGCAACTCTCTGTGCGAGGTGGTTTGTTGTAGATAATTTTATTTTTATTTGTGTTTTTCTTTTTATTTTATTGTTTGTTGTTGCGGTGTTGGCTGGATGCGCGAATATTTTTATGTCGAGATTTTTTTAGTTCTATTTGTTTGGTGGTATTTTATTTTTTGATTTTTTTTTTGTTCAAATTTTAGTTTTGTGTGTCTCTTTAATAAGCTGACTGAAACAGAAAATAAGACGACGATGGCGCGACCGACGGCCGGAACGGTGCAGCAACAGAGCGGTGGTAGCGGTATAAGATAAGACACATATTGTAAGAACACAGATGATGCAGTAAGTGCGCAGTGCATGTTGGAGAGGCTATTTGCTGATGATGCTGCTCAATGTTGCAGGGAATTTGTAGATATATGGAGTGTAGGAGAATTACATATATTTATTACGAGAATATTCAAGAAACTAAACAGGAAACTAACAACTTGGGTGAAGAATCGATTTTGTGGAAGGTTCTGAGATAATGTTTATCGCTTAAGATTTTTCTTGCTAAGGAGTTTTTGATTTTGTTTCATATGAACTTGAGCAAATGTTGCTTATAAATCTTTTTCCATAATATAGTACACAGTATTTCTTCCAAATTAACTATGAACAATATTTTATATTTAATAATTCATCATGTTGCTAAAGGAGGATTAACTTTTTGAATTCAAAATTTTTGTTAGAATTTTAAAGTAAATTTTAATTTAGTAACATACTAATATTTGAGGAGGTGTTGACCAAAAGCCGATGCTTATTCAAACATTTTGCGCAACTAAAAGTAGTTCGGTGTTGCTTTCCCTCGCTCACTAGGTAATTTGCGAGCAACTTTTGGGTTGAGTATTTTAAATCGAAATGTTTGTTAAATTGACCTTGTATGTATTTTTGATCAGGGGCAGTACAAAACTCGCTCAGTGTGAAAATAAAACTTGTTCTTTTTGGGTTAAAAGCACCTCATTTGGCCAAAACCTTGGGAAATTCCCAAAAGTTTCTGGAAGTTGCCCGGAAATTTCCTAGTGGGCGAGGGAAAAAAGTTCCGCGAGCAACTCCGAGCAACAAGGCCGCTCTACCATATAAGCAAATGCAATTAGGTCGGAGCAACAAAAAGTTGCTTGGGCGAGTTGCCTAGTGGGCGATGGGCCTGAGAATTTCGACACGTTGCTAAGAAGTATCTTTTTGAAAATATAGCATATATTAATGCTCAATACTTTGAATATCAACAATCAACATGTTGATGAGATGTTTTTTGTTGCTAATTAATTGCATTGCTACATTCTGTATTCAACATTATATATACTGGTAGCTTGGGATAGACTATAAAAAAAAATTAAAGACAATTCACAAAAAATTAATTTTGTCGTCCCACAACCTGTGTGCGTGTTGACCGAATTCAAAAGGCTAAGGTTAGAGGCATTTATTCATTATATGTTTAGTTCAATGTATGAGCTCACAAAAAAAACTTGTATTTCTTTTTTGTTTTGTTTTCCTCAATTTAAAACATCACTTACTAAGGGCTTTATTTTCTTAATTATGTCCAAACAGTGTTCAGATGTATTTTATAATTTAATCATGTGATAATTTCTTCTCAGAGCTAACTCTGTTTCGTTAAGGCTCTGCTTAGTGCCCTTTTCAGAGCTTAAAAAGAAAACCGCTTAATATAATAAAAAAAATTAATTTGCCCAGAAAAATTAGAAAAAAAATGGCCAAATTACGAAAAATTCCGACAAAGATGAATATTGGTCGAGATCTTTATTTTTGTAACTTAAGCATTTTCCAAAAAGTAAAAGTAAAAAGGATTTTTAACGGAGTTAAAGGGGTTGAATTTCAGTTTTTTTTGCAAAATTCTCAAAAACTATCAGTGTTTAAAAAAAAAATGTAACAGTAAAATACAAGAGTATACAATTTGCAAACACCAAATGTCATTCTTGCTGTCAGCTGTTGTTCATTTGTGTGTTTTCTGCAGTGTTACAAAGGAATAGAAAAATTGCGTTCAAGATCTACTAAAAAAAATTAAATTTTTCAATTTCACTTGTTGCACCGGAACGTAAATACCCCTATTATTTTGTGTAAACATTTTATAAAGTTTGAAATTTTTAAAAATTATAATTCTTACAACAAAAAGAACTATTCAAATGATATTAGTTGGAAGTGCCAAGTAGTTTATTGACAAAATTCAGATAAAAGAGTGTTACAATAAGTGGCTTAAAGATGACTGTACATCAATATCAATTGTTTTTTTGGTTGGAGATTTGGCTCATAGGTAGCCAGCGGTTTGACAACATAAAAATTATTCGAACGAGTACGATGAGTGCATTCAAGGTCAATTCCAAACTAACTTTTAAATTTTTTCAGAACCGATTTGGGAATGTTTTCCTCAGGATGCGATGAAAAAATAGCTATCAACTGAAAAAATAAATGTTCTAGGTACTTCATACAGTTCGCAATGCAGTTCAATGTTTGTGATGTGAGACTAAAAATACCGTAAGAAATGTGTTAAAGCACAGGAAATTTCATTTCCATACATACACATAGACTTAATAGAAGATTATACACAAACAAAAGAGCTGAGCTTCGAACTCGGATTTTAATATTTTTCCGTTACTTATGAATATTTAATTAAAAATGAGGTAAGATGCATCCAAAAGAAACTATGGAGTGGTTATATTGAGATGTAATTTTTTTAAATTAGAATTTCTAATAGTTTAAGTGATCAGGAGGGATTTTATAAAAAGATTTTTACTAAATGATTTTTGAATTTTAAAATTAAGTGAGTACGGGTATAATATTTTAATATTGATTTCAGTTGTAATACTTTTGAAGAACGTTGTAAATCAGATTTTTCTTCAAATCATTCTTTTTTGATTTTTTTTAATCATAATATATTTCCATCAAATAAAAGTGTTTGTATGTATTCAAGTTTAATTCTTTTCAAGGCTTATCGGCAAATTTTGTGTAAGCGCGAGCTTAGTGGGTCTTATATTTACTTCAACAGAACTGTCGAAATGTATCAGGTTCTAGCATATGAAATAATAATGCTTTGCCATGAAAATAATAAGCTTTAATAAAACAATATGTTCGTTTGGCGAAATATTTCTTTGAATTAAATATTACTGCGAAGGAGTTGAAATGGAAAATCGATTGAAGACTTGTGGAAAAATTAAATTGAGAGGTAAAAAACTAACTCAAATAACCTGCATTTTTAGTAAAAATAATTTGTCTCAATTTTCTTAAGCAACATTTTGCTGGTGAATGTTTATACACAAAATATTTTCTTAATAATTCACGGAAATTTTGATGCAAAATCATACACACAAAAAAGAGAATTGGAGATAACACTCAATGAGGGGGTATTAAAATGTTATTAGCAATTATCAATTTTAAAGAAATTTGTGTAGTTGTACCAGAACGATATCCACTCTTATTTACTGTTCTTATTTTTATTTGTATAATCATCTGAACAAAATGAAACCAAAACAGCTAAAAGTGATATCTTCTAACATAACAACATGTTGCTAAACAAAAATACATAACTATTAAATTTTTAAATTGATACTTTATTGAAAGACTCAAATCTTTAAAATGTGATAGCAAAATTTTGTCATTCTAAAGAAAATCCGAAAAATATGATTCAAGCAACATGTTGATGGCAGCAAATTTAGTTTATAATTTAATTAATTACATACTTAAATTAAAATAAAACTAAAAATGTCTTCTCTCGAAGTAAACCATTTAACATTGTTATAGACCCTGATGATGAGGCAACAAAGTCCTCGAAATATATAGATCAAGAATTAATAAAATATGAAATTTTTGATAAGTAAAACGAAAGTTATAACAATATTTAAAATTATTAAAGATCATCAAAACAACAATCTTACACTTTAACCCTTTACGTTCTGTTCCATATCCTAAGCTTTAAATATACCAACAAAAAAAAATAACAAACAAACCAAAACAAGTTGAAAACTAAAAATAGCCACACAAAGGAAAGCCACAAATGGTAGCCGACAAAGAATATACAAAAAACAAAAAAAAAAATAGAAAAACAGAAAAACTATTCTTAAGACTCTTACACTTGATCTTCTTAAAAGTTTCGATTTGAACTTTGCAGTTTGTGTTTTTTTTTTTTTTTTTTTAACTTTTTTCAAAAATTTTATAAACAAAAACGAACTTTAGATATAAAAATTCAAAGTTTAATGAAATAATAATTCAATTTGATTTATATCTTTTACTCATGTAAGACACACAAACAAAATGCACACGCTTAAATTACACAAAATTCACGTCAACACACGTTCGACACAAATGCAAGACTAAAAGGAGAGAGTTTTAACAATTTCTCAGGTACACACTCTAAACATTAAACCAGATGTTATGGGTTGCCAGGGTGTTTGGTTTAATTTTTGAAAATTTTTAATTTTGTTCTTATAGGAACCATTAAAATTGAGAAAAAAGTACCTTTAACCAAAAACTTATGCATTTGCCTTGGCACGTCTGCAATCAAAATCTTTCAAAGAAAAGAAGAGAAGGAAAATCGAACATAAATTTTTTATTATTTTCTTTTTTTTGTCTTTTTTTAATTCAGCTTATAAGAGAGGAAGGTACCACTTGTATTCCTTTTTTCTCTTTTTAACGATTTTTTTTTGATCTCTTCTATGTTTTTTTACAGTTTTTTCCAACTGCTCTTCATGTTGATTATCATTTTTTCGGTGTTTTATTATTTTTTTCTTTTTCATTTTTTTTTTGAGAGTGTCTACACAACAAAAACTGTCGGTACTGAGATAAGAGTTTTATATCTCGTGTTGGAGTAATATTTTCTTTTCGTTTTTTTTTTTGAAGGAGGAACAACGGAACGAAATTAAAAGTAATCAAAAATTGTTGATAACGGAGCATTGAGTGAGGTAAAAGGTGGCTCCCGCCTGTTTTTTCTGGTATATTTAGTGCAATGTAGGGGCTCAATGCATTATTTTGTGTTTTTTTTTTTTGCTTTTTGAAAGAGGTGAATGTGCTCTTGATAGGCAGAAGGAGCGCTGAAGAGGGGGTTAAATTATTTTTTTTGGCAGAGGAACATTGTTTATTAATTAAAAAAAAAAAACGATTGAAAGAGTTCACTATAGTACATGATTTGAGTTGGTGTATCAAATTGAAATACATTTAAGTGCACTTAACGCTGCTGGCAGTAAGGATAAAGAAAAACAAAAGAGTTAAGGTACGAACTCGATTTTTTTTTTGAGAAGTGTTTCTAATGGAAGATGTGTGCATAATGGTAAAACACTTTTAAGAAAATAATATTGACAGAAAAACAACTGATTTGAGGAAGAGAAAATTAAATGATGAATTCGGTTTTTGGTTTTACCGCGTCGCGTTTTGATTCATTTTTTGCTATTAGATTTACTTATAAAGTAAGAACTGCTCTTATTTTAATCATTTTTTTTTCAAAAGAAACAAATCAAAGTGAGATTTTTAAAACAATGATAATTCGCAGATCGAAACCTATACTTGCCTTAAGGCAAGACCATGGTTTAGTAGAAATGGAACCACTTTGAAGACGATTATCCCGAAAATCGTGTTCACGGACCCATTGCACCCATTCGTGATGGCACTTGGCACGTCACTTTGAAGACTACCCCAAAGTTGTTCCCTCAGTTGCCGTCTTCGCTGACAACCTTCAAATTGTCTGGATCTCGAGATAAGTAGAACACCTTGACCTCATCGAATATAGAATAGACCATTCAGAAAGATGAATATATCTGGCCCCGAGATATAAGAAAAGTCTCTGTCTGGTCTATGACTCGCTTCCGGGAACCGAGGGTATCCGAGAGATACCGTGTGTTTTAGATTGAAATTTACCATGAAGATCGTTGATCTTTAAATGATTGAAATAAAAAAATGAGTTCTAATATCATAAAATTTGATTTTTAGTGTAAATATTTAGCAACTTATAAATTCAAACACAAGATTTCACAAAAACACAAATGACTGAGACTATACCTACAAGAGAAGAGACCGAGACAAAACTTATGTATAAGCAACTTCAGATTAAAATCCACGATTTTTTCAAGCGTGAAAGCACAATTGGTCAAATTTATAAATGTTGCCTTACTTTTCCAAGTCTTAAATAAACATTTTTAATTGTTGCATAAGTGATCCAACTTTTATCCTACCTTAGACAATGTAACCGATTATCTGAACCTTGTAATATTTTTTTATCAAATAAAACAGACTATTTTGAAATACTAAGATACTGCTTAAACAGTTAAAATCCAAAAATACGACTAAATAATAATTTCCAGTAAATTTTGTTGTTGTTGTTTTTAGTTGTTCGTAAAATGTGTACGAAACGACACGAACAGGACGGTTCGATTGTGATGTTTTACCAAGAAATGTTTTGACAACGTGATTTCATGCGATCAAATTAAAAAACAATTGAAATTCTAATTTATTTTGTGTCCCAATTACCACACTTGGTTGAATAGTTTTTGAACCAAAATATACCTTGTCGTTTTTCATTGATTTTAAGAGAAAATCCAACGATCTAGAACTAAAGTTATAGAAGTATTTATATTTTTATATTGCAAAAAAAATGAAGAATTCCATAATCCTTTCTACTATTAATTAATATTAATAGTTAGTGTTTAGGACTGTCACGCCAGAGGTCTGAGTTAGATTCCCAGCCTGTGCCACCTAAACACAAAAACATGTTTTTGAAGAGCCCTTAGCCGTTCGGATTCGGCAATAAACTGATCCATTCCTGCCCTAGTCTGGAGTTTTGTCAACAGTTTTCTTGAAGAACATAACCTTGGACAGTCTGCTTACCAAATGCTTGGTATTAGTACATACATTGTGAATGAATGAATAATAAAAACAAAACATTTAAAAGAACTTGACATTAATTATAGGTTTGTAAGCCTTTTCTCTGCATTTATAAATGTCTTTCAATTGTCTTCATAGCTGAAAAAGTATAGAACTCTAATCCGCCACGCACTTTAACCTTTAACTGCTCTAAGCCAAAATAAAAAACTGGTAATCGTACTAGGTAAAAAAAAAGTAAAAAAAAAAAACAAGTCGAAACTGTAACTCTTATTTTCTATGTTGTAAGTCGAGTAGAATATGTCAGTTTGAATCCAATAATAATAATTTTATTTTAACTAAACACAGACTTCTCATCAACTTTTATTTTATTATACAGGGTGTTTTAGATTATTTTCTTTCTAAATGAAGTTTAAAGTTGAAGTTCGGTAGAGAGTCGTTTAAAAAGTAAGAGGGCGCAGCGGTTAAAGTGCTATACTTTCGAATAAAAATCGATAAAGCGCTAAATTAGCACTTATTACACTAAATTTTGATAAAGATGTCGTGCAGTTATTTCTCAATTTTTGTCTTTATATTCTTGAGTTTCAAAATATTTTTTAAAACAAAAGTTTCATTAGACTTGATTTAAAATCTTGTGAACTTGAGACTTTTTATAAACATTTCAAGATAACTTTTCAATTCGGAACTATGACTATGTTGATAGGAACAAGACTTACCTTGTTCATTGAACGTGCCTACTTTAACTTAAGAATATGTTTGAAAAACTAATTGCAATTTCTTAGTTAAACATTAAACTATCAATGGAAAATCAGTGGTTATGGAGTTGGACAGCTATCTTAAATTAATCATAATATAGAAGAATGAGTTTATGGGTAAAAGTCCTTTTTAGTCATTGTGTTGTTTTGTAATTAAAGTAAAGTTTTCCTTTCAAGAAGTTATTATTCTGCACAGCTTATCGCAAATTAAAAACTTAACTTAACCAAACTAGATAAAATGACATGTTTAATTTTTCGAGATAAACAAATGACATGCTTAAACATTTACTGCCTTATTCATAAACAAAAATTGGTTATTTCAGCTCTCGTGTTCAGGGAAACTACACCATGGAATACGAATTTTCCGGACTCAAAATAAAGACAATTGCTTACTGCTCCATTTGAGTCCGGAAAATTGTTATTCCATGGTTTCCCTGAACACGAGAGCTGAAATAACCATTTTTTGTTTATGAATAAGGCAGTTAAAATCTTTTGTGGACCAATGTTAAGTCATCAATTTATTTATTAAGGAATTATTTTATTCCATATCAATATTTCAAAGCATCACTTGCAATTAACAATTTTCTTCAGAAAAAAAATAAATTTTTAGAATAAAGTGGGAGCACTCAATGTGCAAATTTTGTCCAACCACGTTAATCTTTCTGTTTAGGCGAAAAGAGCTGAAGAGAGACACAACACCGAAAACATGTTTTATACAAGCTCCACTTAAAATCTGGTTTATACGAGTGTGACCGCCCGGCAAAAAGTTTTTCGTAGTTTACTCGATACAATTTTTGTCAATATTTTGTGATTTAACACAATGAACGAAAATGACTTGATAGATTTTCGATTATTAAGCTGTACTGATCAAATACACAAAACTCTAACACACTCTTCAAATGCAAGCTCAAGTAGCGCATATAAAATTAACTTCTTATTGTTAGCCCTCTCAAAGTCAGAAGTGTGTGATAAAATAGTCTAACAAATTCATCGTGAGTTAACTTCCTTGGAGTTATTTTTTTTTTATATTTTCTTCATACACATCTCTCTTTCTCTTTCGTGTCACTCGTTTTCTTCCTATCTCTCGCAGAGATTGTTTTTTATTTCTTTCTTATTTGTGTGAGTTTTTTTATTGGCTTTCTTTATTTTCCTTTCAAGTTTTGTTCGTTATTTGTTATTTGAAGATTCAATTCGGTGATAAAAGAGGATTTTATATCACACTTGGGAATGATATTATTGGCCTTTTATTCAGCATTTATTTAAATTTATTGATTTTATGATTCTATTACTGTTGTGTTGTTTATTTTATAATTTTTAAATACTCGAGTATCTTGTTCTTTTTAGCCGAGTGAAGCGAGTGGCTTATGGTTGGGTTTAGATTTGTTAACAAAACAAAAAAAAATTACTTATTTCAATCGAGATTGGAGGAAACAGTTCTTAAGATACATTAAGTGGCAATGGGGTTTTAGAGTATGAGAGGACACATAAAGTTATGGAAATGTATTTTGGTTCTTGTTTTGTTTTTTATTTTAGTGAATTAAAACCTGCAAGGAACGACTTTCATGAGGCAGTGTTGCCAGATGTACACATTATGTTATGTTACTCACTATATATGAAAAATTTAAAAGAGTTTATTATATTATGTGTATAGGTATATTATCTGCTCTTCTCTAACCGGATTATTCAAAATATTAGAAAAGCACTAAAATTTGTAATAGGAAGTAAGGAATAGTTGCACATTATTTAGCACCAGTTTATTTTTTTTTTCATTAAATTTAAATTCGCCATTAAAAAAGACGAAATGTATCGACCTCCATGATCTAACTGGTTTCTAACTAGTAATTTAATTATAAACTTATTAAAATGCAAAAAAAAAATACTCCTTTTAAGAGAGATATTTAGCCCTATAATGGAGGTTCTCAATTAACTGATGCCTATTTGACTAATTGAAAAATTCAGTTTTTAACGGAGCGTGAGTTAATTGGCCCTTAAATTGTCTGAGATCATAAAATTAAAAGTTAAGCTTATAGTAGCAGATATTTAGAGGTGCGGGACAGATTTGTATTTTTAAATTATTATTTAATTAATTAAACTATTGTTTTTTTTTTCGGAAAATATAATAAAATAAAATTTTACATTCAACTATCATCAAAATATTCGAATTCTATTTAATTTTTGAAGTTCTATCAAAGTACAAGTGAGTATGTATCTGTGGTAAAACACACACAGTCGTATTTATAAAAGTTGTCTTACTTTAGAAAGCCACCCAAATTTTAAATAAACATTTTTCTGTTGCCAAAGTGATCTTCCTTTTTATCTTACTTACTTTTATCTTAGACTTAGATAATTGATTGTCTAGACCTTGGCAAATATGTTTTTTTTTTTATTAAATACAAAGCATATTTCCGACTTTTTCGAAATACTTAGACACTGTTTAAACAGTCGAAAATCTAATAAATACGAACAATAATGTTTAATTTGCTAGCACTTTTTGTTTAAATAATATTTAGGCACCAAATAAAAATTTAAAAATATCAAATGAAAACCTTTGAACGCAAATTGAAAGCAATTGTTCTTTACTTTAAGGTATCTTGGGCTAAAACCTAGTTTTCTTCCATATCAAAAATGTGAAGGTACCACTCTTGATAATTTCAAGGCTCAAGCAATCGAATTAAGTGCAAAACTACATATATGTATTTACATATCTCAGTATTTAATGCGAATTTTTGTTTAACTGCACTTAAATGATCTGAGCTTAACAAAAATTGCATATTACCAAGGCCCTCACTAGTATACTGATGAGTCCAAGTGGGAACACTAATTTAAACTAAATGCCATCTCAAAGTAGGTAAGTGTTGCCGTTGTTTGTAATTATTTAAAAGTTTTCAACTTTTTGCAACGTCTCGAACGTGTATACTTTCTTAATCAGGTCTTTATAAATCAAATTTAAACCATAAACAAAAATATTTCGTTTTAGTTCACCAAATAACGTGAAAAGTCAAATAAATAAAAAATAAAACTACAAAGTTTTTTTTTTTTAAATACGACAATTTTTACAATAATTGTCTACATTCAAAATAAAAAAAATGTCTATATAAACTGGAAAAAAAATAATAAAAAACTTTGCTTGATCACATTTGATTGTGTGCGATTGGCAGTGGAGGCATTTGTGACGAAATCAAGTTCTTCTTCTTCTCTTTATGATCTTCGTATGAAATAAAGTAAATTTTAAGAAAAGTTTTACTTGTTAATTTAACTTTAAATTACAAATTAGTTTTTCAATTAACATAGAAAATTTTTGTATTAACAGTAAATTACAAATTCGTTTTTCAATTAACATAGAAAATTTTTGTATTTTAAATGTGGAAAATTGTAAAAAATTGTATTTTTAAAAAACTTAGTTTATTTTTTATTTATATGACTTTTCACGTTATTTGGTGAGCTAAAACGAAATATTTTTGTTTATATTTTAAATTTGATTAATTTGATAATTTTGATTAAGAACGTATACACGTTCGAAACGTTGCAATAAGTTAAAAACTTTTTGTTGACCTATAGTTCGCTTTAACCAACTTTATAAAAATATTATTAAATTTAACAAAAAAAGGAGAAGAATACAAAATTAGGAAAAACAGGCAGGCAAAGACACAACTTAGATCAATCTCCATCGCCGCAATTCACTGGCCGCTTTGACATATAGTCCGCTTTAACCAACTTCATTAAAAATTATAGAGAAATGTCACGTAAATTAATAACAATTTCTTTAATATTTTTATGTTTAAAAACATTGACATTATGTATTTTGATGGAGGGCTATAAAATACCATTACATTAATTCTGTTGAAAAAACAATGAGTCTTGTTGCTAGGATTACAAATTTTCATTTCTTTAATAAACTTGAATTTAATACTTTTTCAGTAATACAATACTGTGTGCGTAGAATAATTAGTTATTAATAGGTATAGTTTAGAGATTATTTGTGACTTACATATGTATATAGTATGGCATAGGTACTTAAGAAAAATCAGATATTCCATCGAAAATTTGTTTTCTTCAAAAATGTTAAGAGTAAAGCTGGATTAGTTTTTGTTACATACCTGAAAGAAAAGAAAGAAAAAAATCTTAGAAATGTGTTTGTCATGAGACGAATATAAATACATTAATAAAAGTTTACCTCAGTAATAAAAGCAAATTGGGGGGCTAGAATTCCCAAAACAATAATACACAAATAATGTTGATTAATAGATAGATTACAACTTAATCAGCTATACCACAAACCTTGAAACAAAGTTTGCTATATTTTATTATTTCATACACAACTATTTTTTCTTGTGAATTTGAAATTTTAAAGTACAAGTTATAAATAATTCTCGGTAGAAAGTTGGCTATAATATAACGGGCACATCAATCTCCCCTGCTTACTCGATTTTTCAAAGGCCTTCGACAAAGTGAACCACAGTATTCTCAAATGGAAACTGCTTAAGCTTTTCGGTTTCTGTAAACGGGCAGGCACGCTGATTGCTGACTATTTTTCTGGTAGAATGCAAAGAGTAGTTTCTGATGGAAAATACTCTAGTCTTAGAGCAGTCGCACAAGGTGTCCCACATGGATCAATTCTCGGTCCAATTCACTTTTGCATGTTCATCGATGATCTTCCTTTGTGCTTTTCACATGCTTCAGTGTACTTATATGCAGATGGCGTTCAACTTCATCCTTCCAGGCCCTTTCATCAGCTTGACGAATTGACCCTCTGTATTAACGAGGATCTCAGCAATATCCAGGTGGTCTGTTGCCAACTTATAAATCCAACTAAATCCCATGTCATCCCAATATCCAAGAAAAAATTCACTCTACTCTACTCTAAATAAAAGCGGTTGATCATTGCGTCAGTCTTGGGTATGTTATTCCGCGCGTTCAATCCAATCTGAAATTTCAGATTTCTGTCATAAAAAGTTAGATGACTTTTAGTGACTTTTAGTTACGTTTAGTTACGTTTATTCTGAAATTTCAGACAAGAAAATTTCATCTAAAAATTATTCAGATGACAGTTGTTTGTGGTGGGGGAAGTGTAAAAAGAGCTGAAGTGCTACACATCAAATTGAACTTTATGATTTTCGGTGTGGTTAGTGGTTGATGTGTGCTTATAAGTTTTATAATAAAATTGTAATATTTACTTATTTAATTAAAAGAACTTTTTTTTATTGTTTAGTGACTCTTTGAATAAAAGGAATGATTTATCTTAGAAAAGTATTTCCATAATTGTCCATCGGATTATTGTGAAACAATTTTGCATTGAAGTTATAATAAATTTACTGCACAGTAAAAACTTGTTGCTAATCTTTTTACATAAAATTTCATCTACAAAGCTCATGCTAAATTAACAATTTACGAATATATAAAGTTCTCTTTTATTTCGATTCTATGCAAATTAGCCGTGGCGTGATGGTTAGTGCGATGGACTGTCATGCCGGAGGTCTAAGGTTCGATCCCCAGCCTCACCACCTATTTATTTAAAAAAGAAAAAACGGCTACTGCCTCTTGCGAGGAATTGACAAATCCTCCAAGAGTATCTCCTGTCACAGAAAAGTGCCGCTCGTTAGCCGTTCGGATTCGGCAATAAACTGTAGGTCCCCTCCATTCCTGCAGACACGCACACAGGAATGGTTGAGAGTTATAAGTCACTAGGCCCTAGTTCTTCATGAGCTGTTGTGCTATCAAATTTATTTTTTATTGTTTTTTTATGCAAATTCAATAAGTGAATACGGGAATTTGACACAGTGGCTGTTGACTGAAATTTCAGATTTTTTTTTGAATTCAATAAAAAAATATGAAATTTCAGAATCTGAAATTTCAGATTTTCTTGCGTTGAACGTACCCATTGATCGCCATTTGTCAGGGTATATAAACATACAAATGTTGTTATCGGTCGCGTTTACGGATGTTTACGAAAATGATGGCCGTCAGCCTACTTTACACCTGTTGAAACTCGACGCAAACTTGGCATATCCTTAATTGTTCTTCTTATATCCCATGGTGAAATAGTCTACATCAGTGACCTCGACTCGCTATCCAATCAAAAACTTCAAGTTGCATTTATGATGCTGTCCGTTATTTTAACAGTTTACATAGACATGAACATTTTTCGGTATTCTCCATAAAGATACTGGAGGAGGGATCAGTGTGAGTGTAAAACGAGATTTCGGGGTTGAAAGTCCCCCCATTGGGCCGCCAATTTGGAAAAGGGGTCGAAAAAAGTTCTTCGCGATATCTTGGGTATTAAACATCGCTCAAACTAAATTTTAGCAAATTTGTGTAGAGAACTCAATTTCCTACAATTTATGTTAAGGCATTTTTTATCGTAAGATTGAAAACAAAAAAGTTATAGTCAAAAAAAGATCACCAATGTCAAGTAAAATATACCTTCTTGTTTATTTCACATCCTCTTTAAGATAAATTTCTTAAAACGATCATCTTTTTTTTGGTAATAACTTTTTTGTTTTCAATTTTACGATAAAAAGTGCGTATTGCGAAGAGCTTTTAATGGATGGGCTTTCAACCCCGAAAAATCGTTTTTACACTGACATACTGTACTATTTCCATTATTTAAATGTCTTATTTAAAATATAAATTTATTTTCCTTATAAAACTGTTACCCAAATAAAATTAACTTAAAACATTCAGTCGGCGGCGGCGGTGGCGCGGGCGTCTCGTTCAAAATCTAAGTGGAATTCAAATTCATTTCCTGATAGATGCTAGTATGTTAAAATGAAGGCGCCTTGATCATCAAATATCACGGCGCTATAAAACCTTTTTTTTTTAACCCATCTGGCGTGGGTTCGCTGAAAACAATAACAACAAAAATTCATGTTCCTGTATCTTTAATTAGCTGATTGTCATCATAAAAAGCCTAATGTTTTATGAGTTTTTCTTAATTTATATTAGTTTTTAGTTTGTTGATTAAGTTTCTCAAAACTGATGCGACGGCAAATTGTCCACTCTTGCTGTTGATTCAAGCAAGCTTATTATCTATTGTTTGGATTTTATTTCCCTTTTTAATGGATTTAAAGTAATTTTTTTTTTATATTTATTTTTTGGAAGAGAGATTGGCTTTTATGACATCATTTATCACATCATAAAGATTTTATTGGTTGTTCGTTTCTGTTAAAGTATGGTATGATAGGGGTCGATCATTCGATCATTGTTTTGTGTGGATAAAGGTGATTTTATGGTATGGTTTTAAGTATCCAATAAAGATCTACAAATTCTTTTACTTTTATCAACACTAATTATTATCTTGTTCTGTAACCATTTAGACCAAAACATATATTTACAAGAGGAAGTTATGATAAAGAAAAAAAAAACCAAAAATTTACAGATTTCACATATAGAGTAACCATGGGGACATTGAAAATGACACCTAACTAATCTTTACAATTTAAATTAATTTAAACGTAATAAACTGTTTCAGACACCATTTTAAGGTTCTTAAGATTCTAGGTACCTATTATGTATATTATGTATTTAATGTCACTTTCCATTTGGTAAAAAATTAATTTTGTTAATTTTCTTTAACTAACCCCATCATACTTTTCTGTTCAACCAAAAAAATCTTTTTTTTAATTTGATATCAAAATTCATATATTAGGGCAAATAAAAATATGCCCTAAAAAACAGTTTTAAGCGCTTATAATTATGCTCTTAAAAATCAATTACAAGTAATTATATGCTCAAAAGCAATGATTATATGCCTGAAAAATATGCTCAATATTGCTTGTTAAAAATATATTCTATGTAGGTTTGTATACCTTTGTATGTTTAAAAACTGCACTAAAAAGAAGAAAACAAATCTAAAAACAAAAAAAATTTCGAATAAATTTTGCTTTGGCTAAAAGCCATTTGCTTGGGCTAAAAGCCATTAAAACCTATTTGAAATAGGTACATGCATGTAATTTTTTAAATGATGAATCGTATAAATGCACCACAAGACATTAACTGCATCAAAAATAAAAAACAAAATTTACACGAGTGAGCTCCACGAGTTTCCTCTCGTGGCTAACAAAAATTTTGGCACCTTTCAACGACAGAAATGTTAAAAAGTCAGAATTACTCGGAACATGATTTTTTTTAAATTTTGGGTCAATATTTTCTAAATTTTCAAAAGCTATCTATATGTCACTGTACAAAGCCGAAATAATGAAGTTCTAGAATTTACCGGTAAATCCTTGAATTTACCAGCAACATTGGTAAGATACGGCTTCGAAGACTGAGCAAATCTGATATGCATGGGTTTAAACCTCATGGTGTGCATGTTTAAAGTTTTTCACAATAAAATTGGATTAAAGCTCACCACCACTAAAAGGAAAAGCAGACTGATGATAGGGCTTGGCACCCCTTGAAATAGCTACATATGTACCTATATCTTCAGCCAAAAAAAAAATAAAACGAATTAAAATACCAAAAATGAATTCGTAAACAATTGGTGGTGGCGCGCTGATTTATTGTTGTTGTTCAAAAATTCAATGAAATTGACGGAATAAAGAATGGTCAAGTCTAATAAACTGTATCTATGAATAATACAATAAATAATGACAATAACTGAACAAATTATGTTTTTTATGAAAAAATACATGCCCACATAAATCGATTTCAAGCAAGCTTTACTCCTGCTTGCACACTCAACTGCTTCATTTGCCTTTCTTATAAGACCGCACTGTATTCTGTAACGAATAATAATAGTAAATATCATTCAAATTTCAAATCCTACCTACCTCCATAATTATGTAGATGCATAGCATTTACTCATAATATACCTACACTACATACCTATTATAGATACACTTTTGTTGGTTGCCTTGTTTTTTTTTTTCTCTTTTTGAATATTCTTCATCATGACCATTCTCCACTGAAGCTTGTCTGTTGACGACGACTTTTCTTCGTTTTTTTCCCGCATGCCTATTACCTACGCCTGCTGTAGTTCATCGCTTGTGTTCGTTTGTTAATTTTTATCATTCTAGTAATGTTTTAGTAACACCAACCAAAAATTTGATAGTTGTCCCCCTATACGCTGTAGTTCATTTTTTATATTCTAAACTAGCCGATAAAACCCGGCGTTGCCCGGGTCTTCTTTAGTAAAACCTTATGACAACCAAATATCGACCAAAAAGATGATTTAAAATCAGCACTCGAAAAATGTTCAGCTTAAAGAGCCCTACACACCATCCATGTTACTTGTCAGGTAACATTGACGTTTTTTTTGTCAGGTAACGTTGACAATTATTTTCCTAAAATTATGCGTGTTGGTTGTGTGGGCTTGCATTTGAATAAAAATGTAATGAACCTAATTATGTACCTACCTACCTGCCTGCCTATAGTGTAATTTTAAGACAACTTTGAAAATCAGACTATTTGTATGTTATGTTATACCTACCTCCCATTACCCCCTAAGGAGCGAACGACCGTGAATTTTGTTAGTAACCACTTGATAAAGAAATTAATAATTTATCAATGAAATGTTAAATTTTTTCTTCTTCTCTACCATATACCTACCATATTCAAAGCATTTTTTCCCAGCAAGGGTTATTGCCGTCTATAAAGAATAATTCCGTGCCAAAAAACCGGAATACATTTCTTACCACCCCACGCATCACTTATCAACATCAAAAAAATTTTACCACTAAATAAAGTAGGTACCTACCTATTAAAATAAAAATACATATGTAGGTAGGTATTACCTAAAAAAAAAAATTTTGAGCCGATTCTGGAAACCAGATCCCTCCTTGCGCACGTTCTTGTCTTCTTGTGTTTCCACATTACATTTAATCTTCATTTAAAATCTCGAACCTTGAAAATCCGATCATTAGAACTCAAGGTGTAAATTTTGCTGATTTGAACGTAATAAGCACCCCCACATCACCTTTGCTTACCTATGCCTTTGACTGTGTAGTTACTCAACAAAAAGAATTAGAAAAACAAATGTATTAGTGATTCAAGTGCCCCCTTACACCTTATTGTGCACGCTCTTGCAACTAAATAAGTTCGTTTCCATTCACCGTCACCAACCACCAACCGCCAAACCAACAAAAATTTCAGTCTTACCTTAAAATCCAACAATTAGAACTCACGTTGTAAATTTAGTCGATTTTCATGTAATAAACATCCCCCTATCCTATTTACGTGCGCCCTTGATTGTGTAATTATTCAGAAATTGAATTATTTTTTTTTTTATTTTTTGACGATGAAGAATAATTCGCTGCCACAAAAAACCTGCATACATATTTTTACCACCCCACCATCACATCACTTATCCTCATGAAAAAATTTGTACCTAACCTAAATAAAGTATATTAAAAAACCAACCACCCACCGCCAAACCAACCAATTTCAGTCTTACCTTAAAATCCAACAATTAGAACTCAAGTTGTGAATTACCTAAGCCGATTTAGCACCCCCCATCCTATTTACGTGCGCCCTTGATTGTTTAATTTACTCAGAAAAAAAAATTAAAAATAATTTTTATTAGGGGTGCATTAAATGCCCATTACCCCTCCTTGTGCACGCCCCTTGCCTATAAGTTCGTTTCCATTTATCATATCCAGCAAACACCCACCACCAAACCAAACAATTTCAGTAGCAAACACTTATTTCTGCTGCAAATATTATATCTACCTTACATACATATATATACCCTACTCCACTCATTTCTTACTATAGAGAAAATCCCTCCTACCAAGGCACATTATTTGCTCATGGTTTGAATTGTTTTTTTTCGATGAAGATTTTTAACTACACATTAAATTTTCCCTAAAAATAAAAAAACAAAAATGTTACCCTACTTAAAAAACAATTTTTTTTTTGGGCCGATTCCAGAAAATCAGCCCACCAAAAATTGATTTGACGAACCGGATTACACCGGAACCAGTCAAATCCCCGATCCCTTACCCCACATGCCACAAAAGGCAATTTTCCATGGCAAAACAACTCCTGCTTATAAATAATTGAGCTTGAAGTAAATGTGAGTTGAAAATCTATAAAACAGAATTTTGCAAGGAAAATACCTACATGCTTGATTTTAGAAAATTTCCATACGATTTTTTTTGTGGTAAGTTTTTAATTTGTTTATTATTCTGTATATAATAGTATAGAAGTATAGATATAGATCAGCTGCAAATATTGCGTAATGCGTTATTAGAACGAAGTTCTTAAGTGCACGGTTTGTTTATAAATCCAAGAAATCGGCAGAAATTTACATCAGATGGTGGCGCAATGGGATAGGTACTTGCTTCTTAACCGAGAGGTTGGGTGTTCGATCCCTGCTGACAAACTGGCAAATAGTTTTTTTTTTTTTTTTTTTTTAATTTTTCATATAATTTGTATTTTTCTCGAATTTTTTTTGTCATTTTCCAAAATAAGTAAATTATTTCACTCATTTAACTATAGTGGCGTAGAAACTTACATACAATCATGAAAACAAATGCGAAACGATACCTATTTAGGTATCGTCCAAAAGCCATCGTTTTGAAGATATGGTTTTGACTATAATCGACTTACGTGAAGCAAATATTTTTGATCGTCAAGACGATAGTCATTTTTTGGTTACGTGAAGCAGGACTATCGTCGAAACGTTATCGTTGGGTGATAATCGTTTTACGGAATGAGTCCCCTGAGCAATCCATTCCGATTGTTTATGTTACACACCGACTTCACAGTAGATAATTCATTTCAGATTGTTCATCGTGCCATGAAATATCTTGTGGAGTCGCGATATCTGATCTTATGATAATCAGCGATCTATCTCTGATATTTTCTCTTGACATGGCATTTGACAGATGGTTGTTTTTTGTTGCTTTTTGTCTAGAAATGTTATTTTTTGTGTCTAACGGAATTTTTTGGAAGTCAAAGTTTAATTTTCTTGAGCTAGAATACAACAACCGAAGAGTTACACTTTTATCTGCAAAAAAATCAACCATCAAACTCCCATGCAGTCGAGGTACGAAATTATATATCATGACATGATTTGCCCAGCGAAGATATATGAAAATGTCTTGATATGGATATCAGATATTTAGTTGGATGTTATTTTTATATGAACTTATTATACCTACATATACACAAATATAACCTAGATTTGCTGCCGATGGCACCACGCATATACACATGGTTTGAATTGTTGTTTTTTTTTTTTGTATTTTCTTATTCTCCTTCGAAAAAGTTATGTTCCCTAAAAATGCAATTTGGATTTTAGTATGAAAATTTTTGGAATTTTGAAAAAATTATATCTGGTATTGAACGGATATTTCATCTTTCTAAATATGTAATCAAAAATTAAATCTGACAATTAGAACGAAAGCTAAAAACCAGTTCCAAATCGGCTCTTTTTCACATTTCACGTGGACAACGAACAATTATGCCCATTTTTCAAGATTTTTGTGAAATGTTGTATCGAAACTTTTTAATCTATTCTGGGGGTTGTGTAGCTTGTAGAATTATGATTCAGATATCAATTTAAACGTTAGCTTTCGAAGGTGCAAAAGAAAAATTAAATTTATAGATGCATCCAGTAAAAAGTTGTGAGGGCATAAAAAGATTTCATTAATTTTGTAAATACCTCAAGTTTGGGGTATTCAAAAAATTTGAAATTTTTAAAATGTTTATAAATCAATAGTTTCCATCAGGTGTAGAAATTTTAGATTTTTACAACCACCCATAAAAAAATGAAAAATAAAAACCCACCAAAAAATAGGTGAAAAAAATGTCTGGTTTTCAAAAATCAAAAAGTGGGTACAAAAAATCCCATTAAAAATTCCTGAAACATCAATAATTTTTTTTTCATTACCTTTATAATAGTATAAAATCTATGTCCTTAACTAAAACCCCCAATTTATGGCGAATTATTTGTCTACGTCTATTTTTCAAAATTCAACTTTTAACATTTTATAACTCGCTTCGTAGATTTTATAGAATTTTTTTAAATTAAGCACTTCCTTGTATTTAAAAGATCTATCGACTAAAATTAATATGAATACTGTTTTTTTACCTTTAATCAGAAAACCCCCATTAGGGTAGGGTAACTAAAAATTTGAATTTCAAAAATTCCGTCTAAGTGCGCCTATACATAAAATTCTCTATTCAATAAAATGTATTATATATTTTTATCATATACAGTATAACCTGTGCAATGATGAGTCAGATGAATGAATGGGGGAGTCAGTGACCGACCTTTCATTTATAATATTTTGGCCCCTTACAACTTACCCCTCTTTGTGCACGCCCTTGTGTTTCATTGCATTTATTCTTCAATCAAAAATTCTAACCTCGAAAATCCGACCATTTGAACTCAAGTTATAAATTTAGCGTCCCTTGTTTGTGTTATTACTGGTGTTTTCATAAACTTCTGACTAACCGATTTCTGCAATCACAAAAACGAATGAAAAACTAATTTTTAAATGTAAATATCACCTCTGTTCTGATTTTCGTTCCGAATTAAAAAGAGTGTTCTGAATTTCGAACGAATTCAGCTTGGTAAAACCTCTTACCAGATCTGGGTGTTAAATAAAACTTAAAAAAGCTGTAAACTGTGTGTTGTTAGTATTTCTTCCCCTAGTTCAAAAGAAAAAAAATTAGTTTTTAGAAATATAATGTTTTAAAAATATATTACATTTTTAGCTTTACGAATTCAAATTCGACAACCAAAAACGAATCGAATTGAAAACTTCAAAATAATTGAGTAAAGAACACCTATGTTTTTAAAACGAAAGTATTTTTTACTGAAGCGAAAATCAGAACAGGGGTGTATATATTTTGGTTCATGATTTTAAAGTATTTTAAAAAGAGTTATTAAAATCGAAGCAGTTAAATGTATAAACCTTTAAGAAATAGATAGTTTTTTGTTATTTTTGAAATCGCAGAAATCGGTTAGTCTGAGATTTATGAAAACACCCTATATACATCAAAAATAATAATTTTTATTAGTGGTGCAAGTGCCCCTTGAATTGAATTTGCATTGAATTTTCTCTTCATTTAAAATCCGACCATTTAAACTAAAGTTGTAAATTTACCCAGTTTGCATGTAATACGCATCCCCCTATCACCTTTGCGTACGCCCTTGATTGTGAATTACTCAGCAGACAAAAATAGAAAAATAATTTTAGTAGGGGTACAAATGTCCCCTTACCCCTCCTTGCGCACGTATTGGCCTCTAAATAGGTTCGTTTCCATTCAACATCACCAATCACCCACCGCCAAACCAACCAATTTCAGTCTTACCTTAAAATCCAACAATTAGAACTCACTTTGTAAATTTAGTCGATTTTCATGTAATAAGCATCCCCCTATCCTATTTACGTGCATCCTTGATTGTGTAATTACTCAGAAAAAAAAATTGAAAATAATTTTTTAAAGGGGCGCAAATGCCCCCTTACCCCTCCTTGTGCACGCCTTTGCCTCTAAATAAGTTCGATTCCATTCACCATCACCAACCCACCGCTAATAAACCAACCAATTTTAGTAGATTAGATACAAACATTTTTTTTCTGCTGCAAATACCTATTATACCTACCTACTCATACCTATACCTACTCCAATCATTTCTTACTACACTATAGAGAATACCTACCGACTGCTTATGTTTTGTTTTGTTTTACCATACCTTCCTATACACAAAAATATCACCACGATTCATCGACGGCGAAACGCGAAAACAGTCAACTCTACTCACTATCTCGCTCCCACCTACCAAGGCACATTGCACATGGTTTGAATTGTTTTTTTTTTTTTTATTTTTTGACGATGAAGAATAATTCACTGCCAAAAAACCTGCATACATATTTTTACCACCCCACCATCACTTATCCTCATGAAAAAATTTGTACCTAACCTAAATAAAGTATTAAAAAACCAACCACCCACCGCCAAACCAACCAATTTCAGTCTTACCTTAAAATCCAACAATTAGAACTCAAGTTGTGAATTAACTAAGCCGATTTACATGTAATATAAGCACCCCCCATCCTATTTACGTGCGCCCTTGATTGTTTAATTTACTCAGAAAAAAAATTAAAAATAATTTTTATTAGGGGTGCATTAAATGCCCATTACCCCTCCTTGTGCACGCCCCTTGCCTATAAGTTCGTTTCCATTTACCATATCCAGCAAACACCCACCACCAAAAACCAAACAATTTCAGTAGCAAACATTTTTTGCTGCAAATATTATACCTACCTTACATACTCCACTCATTTCTTACTATAGAGAAAATCCCTACCGTTGATGTTTTTTTTTTTTTTTATTTGAACTTTCCTATTACACAAAAATATGAACACGATTCGTCGTCGCCGGTGAAAACAACTCTCTTTACTCACTATCTCGCTCCCACCTACCAAGGCACATTATACTGCACATGGTTTGAATTGTTTTTTTTTTTTTTTCGATGAAGATTTTTTACTACCCACCACTTAAAATTTTCATCAAAAATTTTCCCTAAAAATAAAAAAAAACAAAAATATTACCCTACCCTACCAAACAACTCTTTTTTTGAGCCGATTCCAGAAAACCAGCTCACCAAAAATATGGATTTGACCATAAGTCAAATCCACATGCCACAAAAGGCAATTTCTCATACTCCCTATCTCGCTCCCACCTACCAAGGCACATTGCACATGGTTTGATTTGTTTTTTTTTTTTATTTCTTGACGATGAAGAATAATTCACTGCCAAAAAACCTGCATACATATTTTTACCACCCCACCATCACTTATTCTCATGAAAAAATTTGTACCTAACCTAAATAAAGTATTAAAAAACCAACCACCCACCGCCAAACCAACCAATTTCAGTCTTACCTTAAAATCCAAAAATTGAACTCAAGTTGTGAATTAACTAAGCCGATTTACATGTAATATAAGCATCCCCCATCCTATTTACGTGCGCTCTTGAGATCGTTTAATAATTTACTCAGAAAAAAAATTAAAAATAATTTTTATTAGGGGTGCATTAAATGCCCATTACCCCTCCTTGTGCACGCCCTTTGCCTATAGTTCGTTTCCATTTACCATATCCAGCAAACACCCACCACCAAACCAAACAATTTCAGTAGTAAACATTTATTTTTGCTGCAAATATTATACCTACCTCTCACATACCACTATTTCTTACTAAAGAGAAAATCCCTACCGTTGATGTTTTTTTTTTTTTTTTATTTGAACTTTTCCCTATTACACAAAAACATCAACACAATTCGTCGCCGGTGAAAACAAAACTCACTTCTCGCTCCCACCTACCAAGGCACATTTACTGCACATGGCTTGAATCGTTTTTTTTTTTTTTTCGATGAAGATTTTTTACTACCCACCACTTAGTTTTCACCAAAAATGTTCCCTAAAAATAAAAAAAGAAAAAACAAAAATACTACCCTACCTAAAAAAAAAAACAACTCTTTTTTGAGCCGATTCCAGGAATCAGCCCACCAAGACCAAAAATATGGAATTTGACGATTTATCGTCAAATCCACATGCCACAAAAGGCAATTTTCCATGGCAAAACAACTCCTCCTTATAAATAATTGAGCTTGAAGTAAATGTGAGTTGAAAATCTATAAAGCAGAATTTTTCAAGGAAAATACCTACATGCTTGATTTTAGAAAATTTCCATACGATTTTTTTTGTTGTAAGTTTTTAATTTGTTTATTATTCGGTATTTAACAAAAATTTTCTTTTCTGCTGTATCCTATAGCATACCAGATAAGTGAAATTTGTATTATATCTATTTTTTAAAAGAGTTTTTTTGTTTGTTTGTGAGTTTAGTGCATACATTCAGCACTACTGACAACCAAAAAAAGTTACTCTTTTATATAATAGTATAGATTCATGTTTTCATTTCAATCATTTCGGTAATTTCTTTAGTAACACCAACAGCGTTGCCACAAAGAAAAAATTATTGAGGGCCACTTTAAGGGCCATTTCCTTAAAGTGCGGGCCACAATCCGTCAGAGATTTTTTTTTTTAAATATGTAGGTCCTAAGGCAAACTTTTTTATTTTCTTTTGTCGCTAATAGTTTGGCAAACAAAGTTTATATGAACTTTTTTCGTGTACTTTCCGAAACTACGAATTTACACAATTTTTTTTTTGTTTTATAAGTATTTTCGCTGAAAATTCGTAGAAATTCGTAGTTTTGGAAAGTACACGAACAAAGTTACATATTATTATTAATTATTTTTTATAGAAAATTTGTCTTCTAATTTAGAAAGAAACATCTGAGCGCTCAAGGATTTTTTAAGGGGGACAAAAAATCTCACATAAGAGCTGAGATTTTTTTCGGAGCTTTCGGCTGCAAAAATGTTTGAATTGTTCTAACATTTAAACCTTTGTTCAGCAATTTTAACCCACTGATTTTGGCGGATTAACTGGTGGTATTGATATGATAAAAGCCAATAACATGCTTGTACCAGGGTTGAACCCACCGATTTCAGGTGGGTTTAAACTTTAATTTTTTAAGTCTAATCTAAACCACGGTTGTTGTACATCTGCATCTTGGTCAAAACGGCTGTTCGTTTTACAGCCACATTGTAATCTACTTGTGATCTACAATTAATTAAATATAAAACAAAATGGAGTAATACACAATACAAATTTAAAAAAAATTTAAATAAATTGAACTTTAATGTTTAAATCATTCCTCCAAGCTTTGTGCTTTAAACATAAAATATAAGGAAAAAAATTCCAGATGTTCGAAGTACGAGAATTTTTGCAAGTTTTTAAAATTTTAATCTTTTCTCGTGAAAGGATTTCGCCCCCGTCAAATTTATAAAAAGCGCTCAATGATTGTTTTGTAGGGTACTCCCAATGAACATAAAAAATTATAAGTGCGGGCCACTCCATGGTGGCCCGGGGCCAAGGGCCAAAATGAAAAAACATAGGGCCAAATGGCCCGAACGGGTACATTATGGCAACGCTGAACACCAACCAAAAATTTGGTTGTGATGCCCTATACGCTGGAGTTCATTTCTGATTTATTGAATTTATTTCATTTAATCATTTTAGTAACACCACAACTCTGTCAAAACGATCCTATAAACATTTTCAATGTTAAAAAATATTTTAACCCTAAATTATCTTCACAAAAACAAGAATATCACAATTAATACAAATTTATCAACTACACTTTTGTCCTTACTTTCTCAGTTGAGATAACACATTTCAAACATTTTTTGTACAGCATCAAGTGCTAGTCTTTCATCATCTACCTCTCCATTTTCTTTAGACTCTATAGCGACAATTTTACAGCCTTTTTTCATTTCCTTCAGCTCAGGATACGTGCCCAAACGAGGATTTAATAACGAAGAAAAATTATTATGAAAAGTAAAGCGATTACTTGGAAAATGTATCTAGATCAACTTGCCATCTTAGAAGCCAAGGCGATTAACGATCAACCTGCTAGGATCTGGTTTTATATGATTACAATCATAATCTTAGGGGAATTTGTTATAGGTTCTTTGTGAGAAGGCCTCCTTGTTGCGTGGCCCCCATCTTTTACTAACTATGTCTACCGCATCGATGGTGGCGGCAGCGGCAGCTGCTTGCCGTACATTTCTGTCAGCACTCATCGCAAACGCGTTCCTTTGGACCGGACAACCGAACTGATATTTGTCTCGGCAAAACGATATGACAATGATGGAATTCCGGGCATTGCTGCAAGACTATATGAAGTTTCGTGCGAAATAGGCATAGCTCACCTCACATAGGATTGCAAGTGCGGATCAAAGATTCTATATGAATTGTGTTGCACAAAGATCCATCCATCTGTCGTCCGTGCGTTGTCGATCTATCTATCTACCTGCACAATAATATCCATCTGACAACAAAGGTTTATTTTGTGCTGCTAGCGTTCTTAAGATGCGCGACGTATAAGATTGGCGTAACTCTTTGAGAGTTGTTTTTAATTGCGGGGAATGCTTTGTATGCTCTTATTTTTGTATGTACCTATCGCCTTCGCCATGCGTCGCGCCGTCACCACCGACGAAGTATGGTCGTCCGTGACAGATATCTTGGTTCGGTATTAATATGGTGTGTATAAAGGATAAGAGGAAAATGTTTGAAATATTTTAAATTAAAAATTCACTGGAAATGAGTTTGTCTAATGGGCAGAGTTTTTCAATCTATTGAGGTATTTTTACGCATAATTTGATTGACTTTGGAAAATTGATGTTGATACATGTACATAAAATATTTATTAATTTTATCTGTATAATTTATTCAATTCATAGATATGAAGACTTACTGCCAATTTCTTGACAAAGTTCTAACTCCTAAAATTCGGTTTATCAAAAAATTAGAACTTAACTGAGTTCTAACTCATTTCTTTACCGAGTTTTACGGCTATATTATTGACTTTCTTCAAAGCTAGTTTTACTGAAAAAACTAGTTCTATTGGAGTTTCGAGTTTTTATGTTCTCAAAAAAAAAAATACTGATTTGATTTAGATGTCAAACTATGTATGAATATTTTGAATTAGATGTCAAAGTAATACAAATTAGTAAAAAATTAAAGCTAGAAACCTCAATAGAACTAGTTTTTGCTCAAAACTAGCTTTGAAGAAAACCAACAATATGGCCGTTAACGTGTTAGAACTTCGATTTAGATCTCAGTTTGAGATAGAACTTCGATAAATGTGAACCCTCAAATTCGGGGGGAGACTTAGAACTCGGTTTAACAACATTTTTATTTCTTCAAAAAACTTATTTGGTTGGAAATTTTGATTCGACTTTAAAAAGAAATGCAATTCAATTTAATTTGGGATGAATTTGGTTTTCGCTGTAAACCTTTTCGCGTGCGTTGAAAAATCCATACAACCAGGAAGCTTGCTGCACATAACACAATTTTATGAGTACCTACATGTGTCTTCTATTTCAACAAACTTTCAATACCACTATATTTACTTGGTATGAAAGGTAACAGATTAAGATTATTTTTATCGCGGTTCTGGTTCTGAGACATTTTTAATATAAAATCTTTTTACGGATAATAGTTTCCCGACGTTTCGACAGGGTTGCACTTGTCGTGGTCACGGGTTGACTGATGGCTTATGTGTAGGTGTTGTTTTTTCTCTCATTTTTGTGTTCTTGTGCGGAGATTGTACCGGTGTGTCGATTGTGCTTGCGCTTGAGGTGTTGGTTGTTGTAATTGCACTGATTGTTGTTCCTGTGAATTAATGTATACTTGTGAACATGCAAAGCTTATTACATCAGTTGGCACTTTGTTTTGATTTTTATTCTTCTTTTTGTTAAGCTTTAATTTGCTGATAAGAGGATCCCATGTACAAGATAGATTAAAGCTTTGATCACGATTGAAATTATTGTGCATTTTAATTTCTATCGCCTCACGTACTAGTCTTGGAACATAAAATCTTTCCGTTGCAATCGATCTTGCTTTATCAAATCTTATCGAATGACTCTCATTGTAAGCTAAATGTTCACAAATCGCGGATTTGGATACTTCGTTCTTTTGGATGGCTTTTATATGTTCATTTAGTCTTGTTTCTATTGCTCGTCTTGTTTCACCAATGTACGAGGAGCCACAACTACACGGCACAGAGTATACTCACGGATTTTGTAATGGAATTTTATCTTTTGGAGACCTTTAAATTTGGCGAATTTTTGGTGGTGGCTTAAATATGGATTTTATGCCATGTTTCGACAAGATTCTTCCAATTGCTTCAGAAACTCCTTTTCTGTAAGGAAGAGAGGCTCGTTTTTCGTTTTGTTCTGTAGAATTGTCTGTTGTTTTTTGTTTCGGTTTCCACGAACGTTTTTTGAAACGTCAAAAGTTTGTTCTGAGCTATCGGACTAATAAAAATATTTACTACTTGCAAACACCACCAAGTATTCAAAAATCACGTTTCTAGCAAATTGAAACTGACAAATATTTAAATATTTTTATTGATAGATTGACAGAAATTTGTTTCAGAAAATGATACTGGGTGCTACGAAATTATTAAAATCAGTGTTGCCCCTGGAAAAATTTGAGGTATCCTAAAAAGGGTACCAAGACAAAAAAAAGGGTTCCATAGAGAACAAATTTACAATAGATATAACAACAATAAAGAAAAAACAGTTGACATCATCGAATCACAAATCGTAATATTAAGCCTATATCATTTTATTATTGCACAGAATTGTAATGCCAGAGTAGTGTTTGTGTTGTTCCTTTTTTTTTTACTTCTGGGGTGTATTTTTCGAGGTAAAACGACAGTCTGAGTTGAAGTTCTCTTAAGGGAAATTACTTTAAGGAAGGGAGCTATCGTCTGATTTATAATTTGTATATAAATGGTAGATCGCATTATTTTGTATAACTGTTACTTTAATATAATCATTTACAAATTTGTATACCTTTTCAAATGAAAATCTTATTTAATTGAGAAAAAAGTGGGCAATCGGATCCCGAACGCAAAATAGCGACCAAACGGCATCGGGAATTAAATTATACACAAGAACTTCGTTTATTTAAATCGAGATCTAAAGTACTTAAAACTCAATAGTAATCATAGACCGAGTTCTAAGGAAATGATTAGAAGTGAAGAAATGATCAAGTCAACAACAGAGGTACAATTTTTTCAAAAGTCCGTTCAGCTACTGGCTTATGCAGATAACATTGGCATCATTAGGATAACGTAGCCGGAGTGTTGCAAGTATTGAATCGGAGGCGGCAAAAATGGGTTTGGCTGTTAATGAAGACAAGGCGAAGTATATGCCCTCATCGAGAAAAGAATCTCAACATCGTCGACTCGGGTAAAACGTCACGATGAATAGGTACAACTTCGAAGTCATCCAGGACTTTGTCTACCTGGGCTCCACTATAACATCGCAAAATGACATCAGTGCAGAGATCAAACGAAAAATCACTATTGCCAATCGCTTTTTCTTCGGGATAAGAAGGCATGTGAGTAATAAAGCCCTCTCTAAGAGAATCAAGAAGACCTTATATAAGACCCTAATCATCCCGGTCCTGCTATATGGGGCAGAAGCATAAACCCTGCCAAAATCGGATGAGAATCTCCTTGGGTGCTTTGAAAGGAAGATTCTTCCGGTTATTTACGGGCTTTAGGCTTTACGGCGACGTCGACCTGGTCATTAAGCTGTAAATACAGCGGCTGAGATGGATGGGACACGTGGAGTATATGGACACCGACGCACTAGCCCGACGAGTCTTCGAATCTACCCCTGATGGTCTGCGCAGCAAAGGAAGACCCCACCTTAGGTGGCGCACACAAGTGGAGAACAACCTCAACCAACTTGGAGTGCGTAACTGCGGAGGCAGCTAGCTAGGGACCGAACTGGCTGGAGGGGCTTGGTTGGTTGAGGCCGTGATAAAAAATATTTGCTCGTCGAAACATAAGACTTCAATAAAATTGTACGAAAAAAAAAGTGTCATAACATTTTTAATGTAAAATTACATAAGCTACAACTTTTGCCTTCACTTTTTTTTTTTTAAAACACCAATAGTTTTTGAGAAATTAGCTAAAAACTGAAATTCAACGCCTTTAGCCCCCCCCCCCCCCCAAAAAAAAATTTTAGCACCGGTCCAAGTTTGGGGTACTTTTTTGGAAATGCTTAAGATACCAAAATAAACATCTCCACCAAAATTCAGCTTTGGTGGAATTTTTTCGAAGTGAAAGTCTCATTTTCCTGAGCTAAAAACCTCTTATTTACCTATATCTGCAAATAGCAAATTTGCACTTATGTACAAAAATCAAAACAAAGCATTGAATTATTGGCTTAAGATAATAATTAATGAGTTCAAAACACATAGACTTCTTTGAAAAGTGAAGGGGTTATGTGAGAGGTTTCTGTGATCCTTTAGTTCTGATTGAAACTTTTTCTATAGGTACATATATTTCCATTTTATGGTGACAAATATTAAGTTATGTATTGCAACAACTCCATCTGCCAACATTCGAGTGTATGTAAATAGAGTCCAGAGCCCATGCTGAGTGAGTTACAAGCCACACACCCGCAAATCAAAGTGAACTTAACCGCCCACAGCTATTGCACCAACAACCACTGACAAACACAAAATTAATATCTCAACAAAGTTAACAAATATTATTCATTCAATCTAATTACTATTCATTACAGAACAATTGCTTCGCAGTTGATTGTACCACAAGAGTTATAGAGAACCGTAGATACAGATTCCAACAGACATATCGAATAGGTACATTTCCATATGGTATGGTAATCGGTTCTTGGCAATCACCCTCTCGTGCTCTAAATCAAACTTAATTTACTTTCATTCAAATTGACCGCGTGAAGTTGTACAGCAGCACCGCACCGCCAGATTCTGTTTAACTTCATCACCTCCTACTACCTACTTTAATACTGCGCCCCGCACCAACTCAACTACCAACCACCCCAACACCGGTTGGTGCAAGCGTTTTCGTGCCTCGCAGGAATATCCACAGCCATGCCAAACTGAAGCAAGCTGTATAATCTCTAATGGAAACCAAAAAGAGAATTAGACTCCTCGGGCTTATTGATCCATTGATTGCTTGGTTGGTTACTGTTTTTGTTTTTTGTTGTTGTTGTTGCTGCTGAATACAGTACGACCTCATCAGCGATCGCCTCCTGGTTTTGTTAGTGCGGTGGCGTATGATGATGATGATGACGATGATTACGATGGAGCGCTTATGATTTTTCGATAATATTTTCAAAAATTGTAATCTCAATTGCTTATGGAAGCCAATGGTTACTTACTTACTACTGCTGATGTTGTTGCTACCATAAGTTAGAGAATTTTCCATGATTAAGTGATCATTTTACGCCCACTTTAATATTTATGGGCGGGTTATTGAGTTTCGATTTGCCAAGACGCTAAGACACACATGCCCGAGTTTTGTTTACATTTTGCGGCGATGTTAAATCCAAATTTGCTTTGAAATTGAATATATGTACCTACATAAGACTTAATTTTCATTCCAGCTCGAAAATGTGTACATATTAAGATTATTAAGTGAAATCTATACTATTATATAAAAGAGTAACTTTTTTTGTTTGTCAGTTTGGCTGTATGTATGCACTAAACTCACAAACAAACAAAAAAAACTCTTTTAAAAAATAGATATAATACAAATTTGACTTATCTGGTATGCTATAGGATACAGCAGAAAAGAAAATTTTTGTTAAATACAGGATAATAAACAAATTAAAAACTTACCACAAAAAAAATCGTATGGAAATTTTCTTAAATCAAGCATGTAGGTATTTTCCTTGCAAAATTCTCTTTTATAGACTTTCAATTCACATTTACTTCAAGCTCAATTATTTATAAGCAAAAGTTGTTTTGCCATAGAAAATTGCCTTTTTTGTCTTTTGTGGCAGAAGGCGGATTTGACCGGTAACTATCCGGTTCGTCAAATCCAAATTTTTGTTGGGCTGATTTCTGGAATCTAGACATGGGTAACTCAGCAAAAAATCGTGCGCTGATACATTAACTCAAGCGCACCCTACTGCATCAGCGTAACTCAGTAACTCACTTGCGCCTTGGCGCAATTTTTTTTCTGGCTTCGTAAGATACACAATAAAGCTAAGTACAGACGATTGTCAGATCTTACAATATTGTCAGATCTGTCAGTGAAAATACTGTCCCAAATGTCTTACAATCGTCTGTACACACAATTTTGTCTGACAATATTGTCAGAAACGTCATTGTCAGGTAATTGTCAGATGACAATCTGACAATAAATTGTCAGGTATCTTACAATCGTCTGAACGGACAATTTGTGTCATTGTCAGACGATTAGGACATTGTCAGACTCATTGGTCATTGTCAGATGTTTTCATTTAAAACATCTTACAATTGCTGACAATTTTTTCATTCTTCGAAATGTCAAACGGTTGGAGGCGAGTTGAGAGATAAAAAAAAACATTTTTCTAGGAAATTTGTAGTTTTTTCACAACTGAATAAAAGAAATCTAAAAAGCAACTGGACTCACTTTTATATTAAATTCCTTGTGCTGTATATTTTGTTCGGAATAAATAAAACCATTGAAAGATATCTACTCAAATGAAGATTAAATACGATGAAAATAAAGTAAACAGCAAATTCCAACAAGTTAAAAATAATTGGACTTCAAAATGGCCAAGAAACTATACGAGCAATCAAATAAATTTGAAGAATGCCAAAACGAGGGTGGACAGAGGGACACTACCTGGAAAAAAAAAACCAGCTCAAGCAATTGGTAACAATAGGCAGCCTGCCGCCAACTCGCTCAGTATCCTCTTCTTGATAGTGGCTACATAAATTAAAAAGTGAAATTCTATAAAAGTTTGTTTGATCTTGAAATCCTCAATTGAATTGAATTTTTATTGTGACTTGAATTTTTATTGATCTGCCAACCGTGTGAACAGAAAATTTTCAAGCTGACAATATTGTCAGATATATAATTGTCCGAAAATTGTCAGACAAGAGCTGACAAATAAATTGTCAGACTTTGGCACAAAATCTACCAATCGTGTGAACGGACAATTTTACATTGTACAAAATTTGTCAATTGTCAGCTAATTGTCCGCTATTGTCAGACTATTGACAGATCTGACAATATTGTAAGATCTGACAATCGTCTATACTTAGCTTAACCCACAAACTCCTTGGCGCAGGTCAGCTATACATTTTATTTGATTTACGTAGAGAGAGTTGTGTTACAGTGTTGGTGTTCCATGCTTTCGCTTTGTGTATAGAGTATAGAGATAGTAAGTAGGTTGGTTGACCGATTGTAGAACCTTTTATGTGCACAGTGCAAGTCGCTTGTTTAAAGTCACTCTTTTTACTACCGAATGGTAAAAGATGTTCTTTGTGCAAAACGGTTCTGAAAAGAGTGGGTGTGAACAAGTGACACACAGTGTATTTGTCATCGCGATCGGCAACGTTGAGAGTTGAGACATTTGGGAAAGGGTTGTTACGTAATACGTATACAATTGAGAAATTGCGCCAACAGATAGACATGTCAAAATGAGCTACGCAAAGCGCTTTTTTCATTTGCTTCATCGTTCACCTTCATCTGTGTGTGTTGTGTGGCACAGTCGGCGCTGCGCTTCCACAGATAAAAAAAAACTATTTAATTCTTGAGTTGGGAATCTGAGTTGACAAATTGCGCTTTGGCGCTTTTGAGTTATTGAGTAACACATTAATGTATCAGCGCAGATAACTCAGCTGCTGCTTCAACTCACTGCGCCAACTCAGCGCTGCGTTACACATGTCTACTGGAATCGGCTACCTTTTTTTAGGTAGGCAATATTTTCGTTTTTTTGTTTTTATGGCAAATTTTTGATGAATTAAGTGATGGGTAGTAAAAATCTTCATCGAAAAAAAAAAAATTCAAACCATGTGCAATGTGCCAATGTGCCTTGGTAGGTGGGAGCGAGATAATGAGTTAGAGTTGTTTTAACGTTTCGCCGGCGACGAATCGTGGTGATATTTTTGTGTAATAGTAAAAGTTCATATAAAAAAAAAAAAAACATCAACGGTAGGGAATTCTCTCTATAGTAAGAAATGAGTGAAGTAGGGTATGTATATGAGTAGGTAAGGTAGGGATAATATTTGCAGCAGAAATAAATGTTTGTATTTACTGAAATTGGTTGGTTTGGTGGTGGGTGTTTGCTGGATGGTAAATGGAAACGAACTTATTTTATAGGCAAGGGGCGTGCACAAGGAGGGGTAATGGGCATTTGCACCCCTAATAAAAATTATTTTTAATTTTTTTTTTCTGAGTAAATTACACAATCAAGGGCGCACGTAAATAGGATGGAGGTGCTTATTACATGTAAATCGGCTTAGTTAATTCACAACTTGAGTTCTAATTGTTGGATTTTAATGTAAGACTGAAATTGGTTGGTTTGGCGGTGGGTGGTTGGTTTTAAAAAACTTTATTTAGGTTAGGTACAAATTTTTTCATGAGGATAAGCGATGGTGGGGTGGTAAAAATATGTATGCATGTTTTTTGGCAGCGAATTATTCTTCATCGTCAAAAAAAAAAAAAAAAAACAATTCAAACCATGTGCCTTGGTAGGTGGGAGCGAGATAGTGGGTAGAGTTGACTGTTTTCGCGTTTCGCCGTCGACGAATCGTGGTGATATTTTTGTGTATAGGAAGGTATGGTAAAACAAAACAAAACATAAACAGTCCGTAGGTATTCTCTATAGTGTAGTAAGAAATGAGTGGAGTAGGTATAGGTATGAGTAGGTAGGTGTAATAGGTATTTGCAGCAGAAAAAAATGTTTGTATCTAATCTACTAAAATTCGTTGGTTTAGTGGTGGGTGGTTGGTGATGGTGAATGGAAACGAACTTATTTAGAGGAAAAGGAGTGCACAGGAGGGGTACGCGGGCATTTGCGCCCCTTATACAAATTATTTTCAATTTTTTTTTCTGAGTAAGTACACAATCAAGGGCGCACGTAAATAGGATAGGGGGATGCTTATTACATGAAAATCGACTAAATTTACAACGTGAGTTCTAATTGTTGGATTTTAAGGTAAGACTGAAATGTTTGTTGGTTTGGAGGTTTGTGGTTGGTGATGGTGAATGGAAACGAACTTATTTAGTAAGGGGGCACTTGAATCACTAAAACATTTGTTTCTCTAATTCTAACAGTTAAGGGCGTAGGTAAGCAAAGGTGATGTGGGGATGCTTATTACGTTCAAATCAGCAAAATTTACACCTTGAGTTCTAATGATCGGATTTTCAAGGTTCGAGATTTTAAATGAAGATTAAATGTAATGTGGGAACACAAAAAGACAAGAACGTGCGCAAGGAGGGATCTGGTTTCCAGAATCGGCTCAAAAATTTTTTTAGGTAATACCTACCTACATATGTATTTTTATTTTAATAGGTAGGTACCTACTTTATTTAGGTAGTACAAGTGGTAAAATTTTTTTGATGTTGATAAGTGATGGGTGGGGTGGTAAAAAATGTATTCCGGTTTTTTGGCACGGAATTATTCTTCATAGAGGGCAATAACCCTTGCTGGGAAAAAATGCTTCGTTTTAAGAATATGGTAGGTATATGGTAGAGAAGAAGAAAAAATTTAACTTTTCATTGATAAATTATTAATTTCTTTGTCAAGTGGTTACTAACAAAATTCACGGTCGTTCGTTCCTTAGAGGGTAATGGGAGGTAGGTATAACATAACATACAAATAGTCTGATTTTCAAAGTTGTCTTAAAATTACACTATAGGCAGGCAGGTAGGTACATAATTAGGTTCATTACATTTTTATTCAAATGCAAGCCCACACAACCCACACACATAATTTTAGGAAAATAATTGTCAATGTTCATTGATACGTGTGGAGGCTTATTTTCAATGTTACCTGACAAAAAAAACGTCAATGTTACCTGACAAGTAACATGGATGGTGTGTAGCGCTCTTTAAGCTGAACATTTTTCGAGTGCTGATTTTAAATCATCTTTTTGGTCGATATTTGGTTGTCATAAGGATTTACTAAAGAAGACCCGGGCAACGCCGGGTTTTATCGGCTAGTTCTTTATATACAAATAAGATTAACTACTTCGCAGCATTCTAAATTGATTTGAGTTCAAAAGAAAATGCTAATTCAAGTGAGAGTAACTCTATCAGGTATATCTAGTCTGTGTACTTATATAGTCACGGCGCGATACAATTCATGTATGTATAGGAATTTGGTTTATTGGATTCCTTTCTGGAGTTAATCTATATGTGTGTCCAAAACTGGACCGCAGAATGAAAAAGTCTACTTTGATTGTGTCTTGTTTTTTCATAAACTACCCAGTGACAAGTGGAAAAGTGCGACTTTCGCAAGTGGAAAGGAAAAAAATGCATTTTAGAGGGGTTTAACTTTCCAATAGATTATCCGAAAGATTTAAGATTAAGGATGATTAGAAATTGAGATAAGATTCGAAGACATTGATTGTTAAGTGATGAGTAAACATTTAGATATTATAAAGCAAAAAAATGTATTTTACGAAATGTATAGGTGGTGTTGGAACCCGAACTTTGGTTTTTTTTATGGGCTTTTCAATAATTCACTCAGCGCTTTTAAAATGAAATACAACACACATTGAAACAGTCTGTTTTTTTTTCCTTGAAAAGTCCATACAAAAAGCAAAAGCTCTGGAAGCAAGTCGCAATATTGGAACCCGCCATCTAAAAATGTGCAGCAAAAATTTGTATGAGATGCGCCTTCTTAGTAACTTTATATTCTTTGCTTTAAGGCATTATTTCAACGCCTGAGGCTTTGAAGCTGATGTGTCTGAAAACACATATCATTTTAATTTTCGTAAAGCACACTTCATTCAGCTTAACGAACTTCTTAGTAATATAAATTTTTATGCAATTTTTAATTATAATGTAAACAATAGAATCGATACAACCACAAACTTTTATTTAGTAATATTCGAATGTTTTGTCCTTTCAGTTCCTTATTCACCCCGAAGAAAATGGTCATCTTCACCTCCATGGTATTCAAAAGAATTACGTAGACTTAGAAACCCTAAAAATAGTCTATGGCAAAAATATTTAAAATCTAGATCTGAGACCTAAAGGCGTATAACGAATTTTCTACCCTTTCCAAACTACTTTATGATGCCTATATTAACCAAACACAAATCGATATTATCGTTGACCCTAAGCGATTTTGGCAATTCATAAACTTAGAAAAGTCTGATGGTTATCGTAAAACCCTAAATTATTTAAATCATTCTAACATTATTACTAATTTGTTTGCTAATTTTTGTCAGACTTGCTTTCTCCGACAGTAGTTTCGTTCCAGATATTATCTACTTTCACTACTTAAATAATTGCAATCAAACATCACTTACATCAATTAACATCACTTTTAATGATGTATTCAACAAAATAAACAAACTGAAGCATGATTTCACATCGGGCCCTGATGGTTTGTCAGCAATTATTTTAAGGATATATGCGGCTCTGTACTCTTAGCACCCCATACATGGAAAATTCGAAAAAAAAGTATGCAGTCTAAAAGGTCAGTAATTGGTCATAAAAGGTCAGGTAGTTTAAGAAATTGATCAGGCCTAGAAAATTTTTGATCCAAGGTTGAAGTTTTTCATGGTCACCCGCGATTTTTGGCACCTCATTTAGGGGATATTCGAAAGAAAAGTATACCACATGAAGGGCCACTGGATAGTGATAAAAGGTCAGATAATTTCAGTAATTGGTCAGGCATAGGTTTTTTTAAATTAATTTTCAAAGTTTTTTTCAAGGTCACAGTATAAGACTTTTAGCACCCCATTGGTTGAATTTTCAAAAAGCTGTATGTCATCTGAAAGTCTACTTAATCCTCGGAAAAGGTCAGCTATTTTCAGAAATTGGTCAGGCATAGTTTTTTTTAAAATAATTTTTTAAAGTTTTTTCACGGTCAATACAAGGTCACATGAACTTTTAGCACCTCATTTATGGGATATTCGAAAAAAATGTATACCATTCGAAAGGTATCTCAATCCTGATAAAAGGTCAGCTAGTTTCAGAAATTGGTCAGCCATAGTTTTTTTTTCTATGAATTTTTAAAGTTTTGTTCAAGATCATTTCAAGGTCGTATAGACTGTTAGAACCTCATTTATGGGATATTCGAAAAAAAATGTATGCCATCCGAAAGGTATCTCAATCCTGATAAAAGGTCAGCTAGTTTGAGAAATTTGTAGGCCTTAGGTTTTTGTTTATAATCGTTTGAAGGTTTTCGAAGGTCATATAGACCGTGTTAGCACCTCATTTATGGGATATTCGAAAAAAATGTATACCATCCGAAAGGTAGCTCAATCCTGATAAATGGTCAGCTAATTTCAGAAATTGGTCAGCCTTAGATTTTTTTTAATAAAATTTTTAATTTAATTTTTTTCAAAGTCGTTACAAGGTCATCCACGTATGCTTATGAAATGAAAATTTATAGATCTATTACCTCACCTGACGATGCTTAACTTCTGCAAAACGACTTAAATAACTTAGAACTTAATGTTAGTAAAATGCCAATCAATCAGATATTTCCGTAAACGTTTCCGTCCACCACCACGAAACTACTATATAAACGATGGCCTAGTTTCTATACTAACGACTATTCGGGACCTGGGGTTATATGTGATAGCTCAACTTTAGATCCTATAATGAAAACATAATAGCTAGAGCTAATTCTGCCATTTCTTTTGTCCAGCGTTGGTCTAGAATTTTCAGATCCTTAGGTTACAAAATCTCTTTGTACGGCACTTTTGTTCGTCCTTTACTCGAATATGCTACTTAAGTTTGGTCCCCTTATCACCTTATTCACATTAAGGCCCATCGCCCACTAGGAAACTTTTTGTTGCTAGCCCCAGCAACTTTTTGTTGCTCACAATCCAATTACATTAGCTTATATGGGAGAGCGCCTACTAGGCAACTTTTAGTTGCCCAACTTTTTGTTGTTCGGAGTTGCTCGCGGAATTTTTTCCCGGCAACTTTTTGTTGTTTACCCTCGCCCACTAGGCAATTTCCGAGCAACTTCCAGCAACTTTTGGAATTTTTCAAAATTTTTGCTAAATGAGAGAATTTTAACCCGAAAAACAAGTTTTATTTTCACACTGAACGAATTTTGTATCGTCACTGATCCAAAATACAAGGTCAATCTAACATTTCAATTAAAAATACTGAACCCAAATGTTGCTCGAAAATTGCCTAGTGAGCGATGGCAAGCAACTTCGAGCAACTTTTAGTTGCGCAACTAAAAGTTACCTAGTGGGCGATGGGCCTAAAAGAATCGAAGCAGCTTAGATTTCTCCGATTGGCTCTAACGCTGTGACTCCATTGGCCATATTTGCGGCAATGGCAATTTCAATATATGTAGATGGCAATTTATTGCTTGGGTGGGGCATTTCATGGCCAGGCAATTCCCAGTTGTCAAAAACTTTACGTATACAAATGGCGACAGCAACTGCTTAAATTTACTGTTTTTGATAATATAAAATTTTAATTCACTAATTTGTGGTCACTCCTATTCATATTTTCACTTTTTGTTTCAAAATGAAGGAGAAATTATTCAAAATCGTGGAGAAACCATTTTGTAAAAGACGAAACGTCAACATTTATATCCTGGTTGATGGAAATCAATAATTGACTTCAATCTTTCAGGCAATCAATTAATTGGCAATATTCAAGGCAATGGCAATAAGGCGTGAGATAATTTAATTTTTACCAAAAGGGCTTTTTTTCTCTATTTATATTAAATTCAGATTTTTAGGAGATTCAATTTTTTCTAATGATTTAAAAAAATATTTCCGAATTTGGGAGAAAAGTAGATGTTATAAAATATTTATTTTTCTCGTTGTCGAAAGAAGTTTCTATCTCTTGTATTAATTTAAATAAATCAAAGTTCAGGAATTGACCTGAAAATTTAAGTGATGTTTCTATGTAGATGAAAATTACTATTGTCTGAAATTTGCAACAATCTTCATCTAAAAATAAATAAATTTGATGGCACAACAGCTCATGAAGAACTAGGGCCTAGTGACTTACAACTCTCAACCATTCCTGTGTGCGTGTCTGCAGGAATGGAGGGGACCTACAGTTTATTGCCGAATCCGAACGGCTAACGAGCGGCACTTTTCTGTGACAGGAGATACTCTTGGAGGATTTGTCAATTCCTCGCAAGAGGCAGTAGCCGTTTTTTTCTTTTTAAATAAATAGGTGGCGAGGCTGGGGATCGAACCTTAGACCTCCGGCATGACAGTCCATCGCACTAACCATCACGCCACGGCTACTACAATCTTCATCTCTTATTTCAAAAATCCGCATCATGTATGATTTTAAGGGCGATCTCAATTTAGACTAATACTAAACTATATGTACATATGTTATCAATATACATACATAACTAATTTAAAGTTCCTGTGATTTATTTAAATTTTGTTTTGTTTTAACATTGAAAATATTTATAGGATCGTTTGAGAGAGTTGTGGTGTTACCAAAATGATTAAATAATAAAATCAGAAATGAACTCCAGCGTATAGGGGGACATTTATAAAATTTTTGGTTGGTGTTAGGCGCCAGTTATAGCTTTCATTGAAATTCATCATTGAAAATTTTTAATTTAAGTTTTGAAGCAAATTGAGTCAAAATTAGTATTTAATTATGATCCCAGTATGAAGCTGACGAATCTATTAATATTTATTGCCAAATTTCATTTGAGCCCAACCTTTCATATAAATCGACTTTGATTATTTCAATGATTGCACTGCCAATACGATGATCATTGAAAAAATAAAAGACACTTCATGAGAAGGGTTGGGCCGAAATAAAATAATTTTTTGGCCAGATATGTTAATTAAGTCATAAGCTTTATTTTGGCATCAAAATAATCATAGATGTTGCATCCTAAACGTCTAAATACATCGATAAAATTTTCAGTGATGAGTTTCAATGTTAGCTATAACTGGCGCCTTACTAAAGAATTACTAGATAGATAAAGTTAAGTTGTTCGTCGTCAACAGACACGCTTCAGTAGGTAATGGTAATGAATAATTTACGGAAATTCGGTTTGGATTTTTTTTTTTTTTTTGAGAAAATTAACATTTTTTTGAGTTGGTTAAATCGACTCGAACGATTTTATTTCAATTTTGTAGTCTAGTATGTACTTCTAAATATTTTAAGCAATATGGTTTTTGAAAATTACGAAAATATTAACTCAAAATTAAAAAAAAATCGTGTTCTTAGTAAATGTAAACATTTAACATTTCTTTCGTTGAAAGGTACCAAATGAGAGCAAGCTCGTGCCACTCACTCATCTAAAATTAGTTTTTAATATTTGGTGTAATTTATTTCTTGAATAAACCCATATAGATGAATTTAAATGATTCATCATTATAAAAAAAACATGCATTTACCTATTTTAAATAGGTTCAATTTGATGTTTTGTTCGACAATCTCACTTGGGCACTATGTATTTTTCTTTGCTTTTATAGGTTACTGTCGTTCTTTTTAGTGCATTTTTTCATACATATGTAGGTACATATAGAATATATTTTTACAAGCAATATTGAGCATATTTTTGGGGCATATAATCAGTTTTTTTAGAGCATATACATACATAATTACTTGTTTAGGGAATAGATATGATTGATTATAAGCGCTTAAGGGCCAATTTTTCAATCGTCAGTTAGGCAGTCAGTTAGTACTTAATCTTCAGATAAAGCAAAACTTAGTTTTTCAATAGTCAATTAAAATTATTCCTAAGAATAAATCTATCTGCTTAATTCACAGCAAGATAAATTTATTCCTAGGAATAAATATTTTCGATGTCAAAAAACACCTTTCCTCAATATTGCTTTGAAATAAACTTTAAATAAAAATTAAATTCTTTAAAATGTATCAAAAACAAACACAAATAAATTATACGTTCAAATTATATTATTCTGTTGATTATTTTATTGTGATTAAAAAATTAGATTTTGTTATCCGACTGTTTAAGTGCCAGTTGTACAATTGTGGTTTAAATTTTGATCCGTGGTTCAGGAATTTTAACTCGGCGGGTTAACTGAGGTTCAACGATGGTTCAAGGTTCTAATATGCACTAAAAGCCAATTACATACCTGAACCATTGTTGAACCACAGTTAATCCGCCGAAATTGGTGAGTTAAAATTCCTGAACCACGGATCAAATATTTGTACAACTGGCCCTAAAGAGTCAATTACCTTTATTCGTCAGGTATTTAACTGATCGTTTAACTGGTGATTGAAAAATCGGCTCTAAATCTGTTTTTTAGGACATATTTTTGGTTGCCCTAATATCTGTACGAGTTATGATATCAGATAAAATAACGATTTTTTTCGGTTGAATAGAAAAGCATGATGGGGTTAGTTAAAGAAAATTAACAAAATTTATTTTTTTTTCCAAATGGAAAGTGACATTAAAAACATATGTACATATACCTACAAACTTCGGAATCTAGAATGGTGTCTAAAACAGCTTATTACGTTTCAATTAATTTAAATTGTAAATATTAGGGCCAATTGCACAGAAGTTTTTTTGACAGCAGTAACTCCTGATTTATAAATAATTAAAGCTATCTGCTGATTTGAATCAAATCATGTTGCAGCAAAATATTTTTTTCTCTGTCTCAGTTTAAATAGTTATCTTCTCCTCGTTCTCTGGATAAATATTTAAACTCTGAATAGCTCTCACGTCAAATTATAGAATTTCTTACGAGAAAGCGAGTCAAAGCGTAGAGTTTGTTTATATTGCAATTTTTTTTGTGTTTGTTGTGTTGTTGATTCTGAAAAAATATTCTTATCCGCTTGTTATTTATTTTCCGTTCGTGCAATTAAAAAACGATAAGTTCTTATTTATTTATTTAAACTGGGATAGTTATCCTGAGTTTTATATATTTATCCCTTCGTTTGGAGCAAGTGGCCCTTAGTCATGTTTTTTTGTTTATCTAGCAAAATAAAGTGATTTTAATGTCCCCATGGTTACTCTATGAGTGAAATCTGTAAATTTTTAATAAGTGCGGGGTCTGTGTCGATTGATAAAATCTGTTACAAGTGCTTGGTAGGTAGCCCCATCTATCTGTATTAACAAGGAGACTGATGGGCTGACTCTTGCACCCCCTAAGCTTGATGTTGCTTGTTATCTGACAAGTAAGTATAGTGCATGAAGTATACATACCACTAGGCAAGAAGTGTGGATTGTATAGGTATTATAAGTATACAATGCTGAGCTGATAGGTCACACGTATCTCAAAATGCAGCTGACTTTATAATCAGAACACTATATTCGCTATCGCAGACAATCGGGGAAACCAACAGCAGCAGCCGTAACAAAAAAAGGACAGACGTAGATACAGACAGACCGCAAGAGCAGTAAAACGAAATGTCCAACCGAAACGGATACATCTCAGAGCCGATACGATGGGGTGTCGTGGTAAACACAATCTGTGTAAAAATCTATTAAAATCAATTGTAAGCGGCTAAAAGAGCCCGAACAGTGGACTTCGAATTATCGATCACGATCTTATGGATGCCAGTTTTTTTGTATCTAAAATGTTTTTGTTGATCATTTTTTTTATATTCAATCACGCTCGCGTAGAGATAATTCGATCACTCCTTTGGGGCGCAAGTGCTCAGGAGATATGAAGACTGTCAGTCCAAGATTCATAACACGATCAAGTCTGCAAGTTGGTAACTGTGTAGAAGTTGAAAGTGCGTGCCATATTGTTCAAAGACCAACCAATGGTTGGTATAACGCGCGAGTTTACTGTGCTTCATTGATAAAACGAAAAACTGATCACGAATTTGTTCCAACTAAAGTGCAGGTAATTACTTCATCAGGTAGGCGCACAATGCTGCGCGTGTGCACGCAGCCTGGTGCATGCGGCGTTTGCCATAATTTCAATTTATCCGCGCAGATGAAACATCTGGTCGCGCTCTCGATTCAAGATGAGAAGCTGCCAAGGTGAAAAATGGATAATGGGCTGGGCATGGCGTTTTGATGGAATAGGCCAAAACGAAAAATGAATCTGGAATTATATGAATGAAAGGGAAACTACCAAAGAAAATTGCATTCTTTCTCGAGGCTGTCGGAAAAATTAGGATGTTTCAAATTTTGAATTTCTTTAACTTAAGGGGGATGTAAGCTTTGAGTATTAATTAAATTTTAAAGTTTTTGTTTTGGAATTAAATATTAAGTTATAGATATATGTATAGATATATGTATCCAGAATCAATCCAATATTTGGATGATGAATACAGTTTAAAATAGCTGAAACCAAAAATCGCTTATTATTTGCATTTTCTTCTGATACATAGACATAATATGTATGTATATAAAATAAATAGCTGGAGCACGATCATAATATTCCTACATGAATTTTAAGGAATTTCCCTAGAAGTATGTAAGTGTGTTTCATGTTTCATCCAACCCCGAAGATAATGGAACTACAAAAAAAGCATGTTAAGTTCGCAAGTACATAATTCCTCTTGTGTACTGTTGTTTTAAGTCCTTGTATAAACCTACCTATGCAATGATCTCAAAAAGAAAAAAAAATACTTAAAATCCTTTTTTATTTCTATCCCAAAAACTAATTATGGTTTAAAGCAGTATACCTTGTAAATATATAAAAATTGTTGACACAAAATCGAAGTACCTACCTACACAACCTGATTTATTAAATAAATAAATTTATTATAAAAAGTTTAAAAAATCGCTGGAGTGTTTTTATAAAAAAAAGAATTTTATACACACAGAGAATATTGCACGACAAAATTTATAATATCACAACTAATTAAGGACTGATTAACGGAAAATTATTAAGCTCATTTTATTGAACCATTTAATATGAGCAGATTTTAGCCCACTTTAAGTGGGTGCTTCGCTAACTTGATATCAAATGAATAAATTAACAAAAAAAAAAAAAAAAAAAAAAGTATTGAATTAACTTCACATAACATTAGCAGCAAAGCATCAAAAACACCTACATATGTACATATGTATATGTAAAACATTGCAGGACAAAATTTGTCACATACCTATTTTACGGCTAATAATGAACGGCCATTCAATTTGAGAAGTTTGTATCTTTTTTTAGGGGGAAAACAAAAAATGACATTTTCGAAATAACATATGAATCAACCATCAAACCATTTTTCCATCGGGGAATGTTACTTCGCTAACTCCACAATCATACATTTATTTATACCTACTAGGGTGTCGCCTTATTCGCGCACTTCATTTTACTAGATTATTCCTGAGATCACTCCCCCATTGGGGCTGGGAGAAATTAAAATTAAAAGTGAAAATTTTTGATAAGAATTTTTTCAAAAATTTTGCGTATTTAAGTACCACTTTTTTTAGTATTCAATGTTCCTATCAATTCTTAGTCAAATACTTACATAAAACCAGATGTAAAAATCTTTTTTAGTTTTTAGAGAAATTACAAAAAAAAAAGAAAACAGTGACAACCTGCGGAAAGTTAATGGTAAAAAATCTTACGATTTTGGTGGCAATTTCATCACCAAAATGCGAAATAACTGTTTCAGGAAAAAATCTGTAACGTGGCACCGTTTTTTGTTTTTGGACCACATGTCTTCCACGTCCATATCTTCAAAAAAGTGACCTAACTTACCAGAAGCAATGGTCTTTCGAAAGATACATACATGGGTCAATATTTCAAAACATTAATATTTTGGACCTCGAAATGGACATTTACTATTTATTTATTTACTTATTTACAATCAATCAGATATTAAATTATCTTGCAGACCTTCGAAACAAACAAAAATAGGTTGACAAATTTAATTATAAAATACTATAGCAATAACAATAATAAAAATACATACATAGATTAATAATTTTAAAAATGAATTAAAAAGTATAGCAGTAATTTCTCTTTTAATGAGAATCTACTATAGTGGAAATTAAAATCAATGACATTCGAAATACTATTAGTTTCCCTGACACAGCGAGTTATTGGCTCATTGAGTGCATAATTTACCCTGTGTTCATCCTCCAATAAAAAGGAGCGCTCCCTTAAATGGCGAGAGGGTGCATATATATTAATTAATGACAAAATAAATGGACAGTTAATATGATGAGACAAAATATCACTTATAAACATTACTGATAACATTTTACGGCGATTTTCAAGTGATTGAATACCAATAAGTTGGCATCTGGTTGAATAAGAGGGCATTTCAATGTTCCAGCCGAGTTTCCAGACGACAAACCTCGTGAACTTTTTTTGAATTTTTTCAATTCTACTTGAATTAATGTTGTAATATGGATTCCATATTATACAACAATACTCCAAGATAGATCTGACGTAGGCGCTGTAGAGTGACTTAAGAGTATAGGGATCCGTAAAGTCATAGGAATTCCGTTTGATGAAACCTAGCATCGAATTTGCTTTAACAACAATGTATTCAATATGTTTAATAAAATTGAGTTTAGAGTCGAATACAACACCTAAATCTTTTTTTTCAAAAACTCTTTCGAGAACATTATTGGCAATTTTATATTCAAATAAAATAGGTGAGGAATTTCGATAAAATGAAAAACATTGACATTTGGAAACATTTAAAAACAAATCATTGATTACACACCATTCCGTCAATCTTACAAGATCATCTTGCAAAAGATTGCAATCGTTTACCAGCGACAAAACCGTTTTGAATTGAAAAATAATTTCCTTTAAAAGAAATGCCAATTTATCGTAAACGATCTTTTCAAAAAGTTTAGGTATTGTTGACAATTTACAAATCGGGCGATAATTGGAAATATCTTGCTTGGAATGTTTAACATATTTAAAAATTTTAAGCCATTAGGCCACGCAATTTTATTATTTTCACGGGAATGACAGAACTGAAAGGAAATTATAAAATCCTATCAGAGCATTGAAAAAACAACATAGAAATGGGTTTATGTCGAAATACTGTAGGGTTAAAATACTGTTTTTAAAATACTGTATTTCAAAATACTGTAATTCAAAATTCTGGTTACACAAAATTCTGTATGAGTAAGATTCTGTATTTCAATATTCTGCTTTTCAAAATTCTGTAGTTAAAAAAATTGTTTTGATAATGTTAAAAAGTGCGCACTTTTTTACATTATTTTTAATTTCAGCCTTGTGCTATTAAAATAAAGGAAGCTTATCTTGCTCTTAGAACTTCTCCTTGATACAAAAGAAAGCTTAACGAATCATATTTTTTCGATTTGGTTTCAATTATTTAATATGGACGTACAGTATGATAAGAGATTGTATACTTTTTTATAATTTTTCCGTTAACAGCGTTTTCGAACTACGTTTTAATTCGTATACATAGATTTAAATAGTATCTTTTCTTATTTTAGCCAATCTTTGACAATTGTACTGCTTTTGAAAATTGTGTAAATATGTATAACGACTTATACACGCTTTCATAAACATCTTTTAACTCTTCAAAAGGCTTATTTAAATGTTAAAATACGTTACATAAAAATTTAAAAGCCTGTTAAATATTTTTGAAATCAAAAATTGATAAGTCATTTATTGTTTTCGAATAATTTTTTTAAACTTATCTTTAATCTTTACATTCTTAAAAATTCCGCCTCAGTTGACTTTTGGGCTTAGATGTGCATCCTTTTCAGTAATTGGACCTACATCTCGAACAAAAACATTCTATTCATAATCTTGGGCCTCCACCGGAAATAATTAATGTCATAAAATTGAAGAAAGCAATGGGTATTTCCAATGGAGGAATTTCATGAAATTACAGATTTCATACAATCAATTTCTTCATTTTTTTCTTACCATCGCAGAAGAAATGAATGAAGAAATAATTTGACGTTTACTTCCAGATGGACTGACACATGCGCTGCTTTTTACCTTTTTTTGGTGTTCAAGTTAAAATTTCGGAAGTAATACATATAAATTTGTGTTTTTATTTTTTTACGAGTCCGCTTTAAAAGAGTTTTGGCAGAAGAGTTTCTCTATAAAATATTTAAAAAAAATAATATATTTTTTAAGCTTTTAACGCATGACCGTAGAATATTAATGTTTTGAAATATTGACCCACATACACGTGGATATACACTTCCCAACATGCTACAATTTACAGCCCTATTCTGCTATTCGATCCGATCGAAACTTTCGATTCACGTGAAAGTTTCATTAAATTTGCCTTAAATTATTTTTTTTAAATCTTCAGTCTTTAGAATATGCAAATGTTAAATGATATTTAGTTTTAAAATTCTTAAGAGAATCTAATTGTTTAAATTCTGTTTTTATTAAAATTTACACAAAATTTGGAGCAATTATTTCTCTCTATATTTCTCTTAAAAAATGATAGAGACAGCTGCGTACAACCGTTTTTGTAAGAAAATATATTTTCCTTATCTGCTAAATGAATTCACACGGCAGGTCATATCACGTAATGTATATTCCCAATCTTTTAATTAGTCGCATCCAACTTTTATTTTTATTTTTTTACTAAAGTATTTTCAAAGCTGATGGCTTTAACACTTTTTTGTAATACATGTAAATGTATGAGAAGCAAAAGAGTATTTAATATGTGTTGTAGATAATAATTAAATAATCATCTCGACTTCCTGGTTCGAGTATGAAGCTGTCAGAAGCCCACATCCGCGGTAATTCTGACTTTAAATGCAAACAAATTCACAAATTTATTTGTGCTGTCAACATTGAGCAAAAAATAGAAGAAACAAATATCTCCATATCAGGTGGTCTACATTAGTTTCTATGGAATTCCTCATTTTGTTTTTTTTTTAGTTCTCAGTTTTTTCCCCTCACCGCACTATCTATATCTAGGTTTCTGTATTTTCACAACTATTTCTGTTTAATCATTCCTTTAAACTATTTAATTCCTTTTCTTGAAAAACCAATCAATTCGACATTTCATTAGTACAAGCTCACGACCGGCAAAACATCCAGCAGAGCCAGCACCACAAAAGACCACCACCAGATCGCAACATTATACACAAATTCGTTATTCCCACCTACGAAATCCGGTTGTTCCATAAAATTACCTAAGTATATATGTAGATACAAACGAAGACATTGACCGTGTCCCCGTCTTTGACTTCGTCTTCTTTTTCGACCGCATCTTTCGTCGTAACGTCGCGTAGCGTTGCGACGTTGTTGCCAAACTACCATACAATACCATACCAACCACATCGAGCAATCATCACCATGGCCATTAATTAAGTGCAAAAAACCAATTCGCACTATTTAACCATATTTTATTAGAATAAAGTATCTAACAGAATCTTTTTGGTGTTGTTGTAAGCTACATTAACAAAATAGTTTATACGCGCACCGCAAAACATTGCGTCACTATTAACTTCTGCTTCTGGCTGTATCTTGTATAGTTGGCTGATATCAGCAATTTTTTTTTATTTTTAAATTTTCTTTTGGAGTAAATTATCATAAAAATACCAAACGGAATAATTTTTGAGAGAAAGAATTACCTATAAACAAAATCACACCAAACAAGCGCCTTAAACAATCTAACTGCTCAATCGACGACGGCCACAACTTATCGTCAGGACCACGCATCATCAGGAAAGTATAAAAAGAATCCCAACCTACAGGAAGCTCCTTCGCTGATGAAGAAGAAGAGTTCGGGGTTTCTCTCTCCACCTTGTGGCACTTCCTTCAAAATGCATTCTTAGTTTTCAATGTTAATGGGCCAATTAAAAACAATGTTTATATTGAATGTTTATATTATTGCCATTATGGATGCAGATATAACCGGCAAGATATTGGCAGCGAGACGTCAGCAGTGGTTACTGGTTGATGTTGCTTTTGCTGTTGGAGGTGGCATGATGCTCCTCACAGGCGGTCGCTGGTAGAAACCTCCACATACCTATACATACCTCACACAGACGCACACTTTAGAAAAAGGAACAAAAATCCCGAAACAGCATTTGGCCAGATTTTATGTGGCATCTCCTACTTCTTGGCCAATATACAAATTGAGTGGCCACCAATAAAGTCACTGTGATGCTGCTTAAGCATTGACATGGCTGCTGTTCTGCAAACTGATGGTAGATGCTGCATGCGTAGATGCAGATTCATATTCAAAAGACGTATGTGTCATTCACACATATATTTTATAATACGTTATGGGCATTTTGTGGTGTATCGCTATACTTTTTAATACTTGTGTGTGTATGTGTTATGTTAATGACTTCATTTAGTATATGGATACATCTTGGAATATCTACTTTGAATCAGGATGTGAAAGAGAGCTTAGTGGTTGACAGCTCTGGGATATCACTGAAAATGGAAGTATTTCAAAGAGCCGCTAAACATCAGGACAGGTTGTCCCTATATTAGATTCTGTGTATATCGTGTGTGGGAATGTATGTGTGCGATTGAATAAAATGTGATTAGACAGTTTTTGAGTAAAATATGTTAAGAAGGGAAATCTTGAACGACTTTCGTGTAAGACAGTTTTATGGTGATTAAGATCACCAGTGGAAACGACGGAAAACCGGGTATTAGTTCATGCATAATCGTTAGGTTTGTAAATTATAGCACTGCATGCGTCTGTACCCCTCATATGCCATATCAGAAGGAAGGGAAATGCTAACTGGAATTTCATCATAACCCGGTTTCATATAAAAGTAATAGGTTGGCAAAGCTTGCGGGACATTTTGTTTCACAACAAAATAAAACAGGGAACCGTAAGAAATCAAAAAACACACTTTTTTAAATTGAAATATACTTAATATTTATAGTCCATTAGTACATAATATTTAGGGTTTGTTTCACAATGTCTGATTAAAGTTACCTATAACTATCCGACATATAAATTATCCACAACTTAAATCCTCTCATTTTAAAACTTTGCGTTTCACAATTATAAATTTATGTGCCTGTAAAATATTCAGAACTTTAAGTGCCACATAGACCTATTCAGATATTGTGAAACGTAAATGAGGTTTTTAAGTGACGATTAAGTTCCATGTAGCTTAATTGGAACTTTAATCAGACATTGTGAAACAAACCCTTACGGCTATATTATTGACTTTCTTCAAAGCTAGTTTTACTGAAAAAACTAGTTCTATTGGAGTTTCGAGTTTTTATGTTCTCAAAAAAAATTACTGATTTGATTTAGATGTCAAACTATGTATGAATATTTTGAATTAGATGTCAAAGTAATAAAAATTATTGAACAAATTAAAACTCGAAACCTGAATAGAACTAGTTTTTGCTCAAAACTAGTTTCGAAGAAAGCCAACAATATGGCCGTTAGACTCACAACTAGGTATAATCATCAAAAAAATTGTTTTTATGTGTTTTATTTTTAAAACTTACTATTTTTTTTAATTTTATTGGGCCATCACACACGAGTTTGCTTGTAGATGAGGGAGTTGAAGAGTGTGGAATGAAAAAAAGGGGGGGGGGGGGCAAAAGGTTCTTCCTTGTTAAGAGAGGAATAACAAACTTGAATTACTAATATAAACACAAGTGGTTTGGTTTTATGCGGAATTCGATTTTTATTTTTTAAAAAGGAACAATTTTTTATTGTACTAAGCGTTAAATAGAAATAAAATACTCCTATACAATTAAAGCCGTTTCATATAGTACACAAAATTTTGCGCCAGCTTTCTCTACTCCGTGTGCGATTGAAACAAAAGCTAAAATATCATCATATAGGCAGTTATCTTCAATTTTCTATACAAATTGTTGTATGTGGTTTTTCGAGATGACTTTATTGAGTCAAATAGTTTAAAGGTCGATTCACGCTCACTTAAGGAAAAAGTATGAAAACACACTGAATTTTTTCAAATATAATTTATTTTAAATGCAAAATATAAATTACTTTTTTCTTACCATATTCTTGAATTTCTTCAAAGCTAGTTTTACCGAAAAACTAGATCTATAGCGGTTTCGTGTTTTTCAAAATTTTTTATTAATTTGACATCTAAATCAAAATATTTATACATATAGTTTGACATCTATGTAAATCAAATCAAAAATATTTTTTGAGAAACTTACGGCCAATTTTTTCACAAAGTTCTAAAATCAATTTAAAACTCGATCCAGTAACTCTCGGTTTATCTTTGGAACTCAGTTTTTAAAGGTCTATGGCATGTAGTTTGCACTAGTACAAGTGCCATGCCCACCAGTTTTGGAGCGGTATAAAACACTTTGAGCAAATCTTTTACCAGCTCTCGGTCTATAAGACTTTTCTGGTTAATTGGTCAACTCTACCCCGATGTGTGAATAACGTGCACAAATATGATGTGTTCGGATAGCCAGCATCGCCGAAAGTCACATATGATTGAATATTTTGCACTGACTGAATAAACCAATAAAATGTTGAATATTAGCTAAAACCATTTAAACCGTACCTAAACGACACGAAAATGCCTCGTTTAAGTTGGAGTCGGTTTATAGTAGTTAAACCGATCATTTGGTTTAAAATTTTGGTTAACGTCGGTTTAAGTGAGTTAATATTTCCGATTAGTCGGTTTAAAAATTTTAAACCGACTTCTGAATCTAAACCGATTTTAAACGGCGTGAATATTACGGGCATTCTTCATTTCTAATCATTTCCTTAGGACTGGGTCTAAGATCACTATTGAGTTTTAAGTACTTTAGATCTCGGTTTAAAGAAACGAAGTTCTAGAGTATATTTTAATACTTTTGTAGCACCCAGTATCAGTTTCTGATAATCTATCAACAAATATTTAAATATTTGTCAGTTTCATTTTGCTGGATACTTTTTTTGTGAAGATATTTCTTTTATTTTGTTCATTAATTAAAAACACATTCTTATTTCTGTTGTGCCAGTTTTGTTTGTATTGGTGTTGATGTTTTTATTTCGTTTTTAATTCTATGTTGTGTGATTTCGCGCGTATTGATTTTTGAATACTTGTTGTCTTATTAATTAGATTTTTTGCTTTTTAAACTATGTCTAAGTATTTCGAAACAGTCGGAAATATGCTTTATTTAATAAAAAATATATTGCATTTCTCAAGGTTTAGACAATTGATTACGTTGTCTAAAGCAAGATAAAACGAAAAGTCACTTTAGCAACAATTAGAAAGGTTTTTTTAAAAACTTGGACGGCTGTCTAAAGTTAGACAATGTTTATTAATACGACCATTGGTGTTTGCAAAGTAAATGTTTTTATTAGTCCGATAGCTCGCAACAGACTTTTGACGTAAAATGATTTTTGGGTTCATTTTAAGTCAAAAGTCTATTGCGAGCTATCGGACTAATATGTGCATGTGCATTAAAGTGCATCAAAAATAATAAAAAAAAAAAAGAAGATATGGTAACGGCTCCAATGTCCCGAATCATTGATTCGGGAGATAGATAGAGTTTTAAGTCTCTAAAGACCCCCGAATTCGGGGTACTAAGTTTATAGAAGTTCTATCTCAAACTGAGATCTAAATCGAAGTTCAAACGCGTTAGAACTCCGTTAAGAAATGAGTTAGAACTCAATCAAGTTCTAATTTTTCGATAAACTGAGTTTTAGGGGTTAGAACTTTGTCAAGAAATTGGCCGTTAAAACTCGAAACCCCTATAGAACTAGTTTTTCAGTAAAAATAGCTTTGAAGAGAGTCAATAATATAGCCGTTAAGGTTTTCAAATAGAACTGAAATTCTATTAAATATACTTTAACAAAAAAAAAAAAGCTAAAAAAAATCCAACTTGACCGTCATTGCCGATCATAGTGGGTAATGACGGTCATGAATACGGCCAAGTTATTGTCCTCAAAAACATCATTTACAAGAAATTTAAAACAAAAATAACTTATTTTTTAATAAAATTATAAAAAAACGAACAGCTACTGTTGCGTTATCCAGCTAATTCTGTGGTAAAATTGTTTGGGATGCCGTTTTGTTACGAATATTCATAAACGTACCTATCTTAAAAAAATATTCCTTTGAAATTTTATATCTCTTATACATAGTAATAAACTCGGTTAAGTGAAAAAAACAAACAAATTCAAAGTAATGAGCGGGCTTTAACACGTCGAATTCTTCATGAATGTTTTGTTACTAATGTCGTTTTCCGTTGGTCACTCCTAGCACTCTTTTTTCACTCCATCCACACTCCCAACACTCCAAAAACCTTCCATTTGCTGTTCGGAGTGATGATTTAGGAGTGTTTTTTCACTCCGGATTTTATTAAGGAGTGCTAGGAGTGCACTCTGAAAACACACATACTTTTAATACTTTTAATAGTATGTGTTGGATTAATTGTCAAAATAGTAAATGCTTGTTCTTGGGATGTTCTGGAATTAAAATTATTAAAGAATTCATTTTATTTTTAACTTCTACAGATACACATATTACGGAAGAGATTTTTTCATATTCCATTGGAATCAAAAAGGAGTGAAACACTCTGAAAATCCAATCGAAAACGACATAAATAAGTATAACTTTCGTTTTATCAACTTATTCTTCTTGTAACTGAGATCCGCTTCACGAAAATGTTTTTTTTTTTTTTTTGCTAACCAATATAAATAAACTGTAGGCCCCCTCCATTCCTGCAGACACGCACACAGGAATGGTTGAGAGTTGTAAGTCACTACGCCTTAGTTCTTCATGAGCTGTTGTACCATCAAATTTATTTTTTAATTTTAAAGATTTCATTTCTACTAATAAAGTAGTAAAGTTGATTTGGTTAGTTTCAATCTTCTTAGAAACTAAAAGACTTTAAGGCATCCTACAAATTATGCGGATCACATGGAGAAAAACCTCCGTGGAGACGATCCGAGACCGGGAGTCAGTTATTACCTGAAGAGAAAACCTCACGGGGAAGTACAAAACCGGGCAGACATAGGAGGACCATCGACCACTAGTCAGGGGAGAATACCTCCCGGGCGAATGGAAGATGCAACTCCAAGTAAATCGGCCGCTAGTGAAGGGAGAATACCTCCTGCGCTGGCAAAAGATGTAGGAAAAGCTAAAGAAAGCGCTAGTGATGGGAATACACCATCACAAGTTATCTCTTCACCGACAAAGAAGCCAGCTTATAAACGGAAGCGCTTTACTGGTCCACTTCCGGGATTGGGACAGCCTGGTGGCTTGGACGACCCATTAAGGAAAGGACTTAGTGGCGCTGCTTCCAGGTGGTACCTCCGGTTCCTTGCTAGGGGAATGCCCCCTCAGGAAGCCAGGAAGAAAGCGGAAGAGAGAAAAGCAGATCCAAATAATGATCTTTCAACAAGCCTGGAACAGGGTAAGAGGGGAAGCCACCACATAAACCCTCCCCAAAGGCAAGAAGCCAAAAAACCCAAGACATCGGCAAAAGCTAAAGCGGGACCAAGCACCGCTAGCACTAAAACCGGTGAACAAAGGCTCTCTTGTGCAAGTGCGGCCAGCAGTGTTAGAATTGCGGTTCTACCAAGGGAGTACCCTCAAGTTACTCTCAGTGCTGACGAATTGTCGACACTGGAAGAAGCTATTATTGAGGAAGTTTCCCTTGGATGGAGGTGCAAACTAAAATTCAACGGCTTGCATTTTAGAATCGGGCTGCTTTTAGTTGATTGCGCTGGGCAAGAAACAGCAAATTGGCTAAAAGAGAAAGCCTCAAACCTAAGTGCATGGAAGGGCAGCGAATTGATGGCACGCGCGGGAGATGACATCCCCAAGATGCATACCATCACGCTGTTCTTGCCAAGAAGCAATTGGCAAGATGACAAGAAATCCTTGTCACTTATAGAGGCTCAGAATGATGGACTGACGGTGAAAGCCTGGAAAGTCCTTAACAGCAAAGCCGAAGGAAAAGGGCAGCTGATGGTGATAGGCATCGACGCTCAGTCAGCGGAGGCTATAGTGAAGGCAAATCACACACTCCACTACAAGTTTGGGCAGATAGCCGTCACAGGCCTCCGCAAATCCACCGCTCTTGGCTTATCTGAGTCAAAAGAGGCTAAGCGGGGGCAACCAATAGCCAATCTTGGGGCAGCAGGCAAGGGCAAAATCACCGCCCTAGCCCCTGCTACAGTCACCCAACCCATCGCCTTCCCCACTCCTTCCCCGTCCTCAATCATAACCCCAAACATATCCACAATCATTCTACCTAACCCAACCACCCAATCCTCCGAAGGCATCCAATCCCCACAACCTCCCAAAACCACCCCACAAAACCTACCCGTCGTCCAAGGCCAGGCAACACCACTGGCAAGAGAGGATGAAGGTCGAAAAGACGAAGAGATGGAGGGCATAGACCTCTCGCCTATACGGTTCGACCAGACCGAAGTGCCTCCTACCGAAGAGGAGGAAGAAGATCTGCTTGCAGATGAGGGGGCATTTGCCCCCATTCTGTAAATTAATAATGTACGGACGCGGGATCAGCACCAGGCTAGCCCAGGTTAATCTGCATCACGCAAAGGCGGCATCAGTCATCACAGCGCGAAAGTTCACAGCAGATAACCTAGGGATAGTGCTAGTCCAAGAACCCTGGATTTACGGGGGCCAAGTAAGAGGCCTAACATGTAAGGACTCAAAATTAATATGGGATACGAGACAAGACTCGCCCAGAGCATGCATAAAATTAAGAAATAATATAAATTTTATATGTCTTTCAGAATTTATGACGCGGGACCTGGTGCCAATACAGGCCCAAATTTACATAGAAGGAAGTCCCCGCACGATGGTGGTAGCATCAGCCTACTTCGCCGGGAATGAAAACATACCACCGGCGGAAGTACAGAAGCTCGTGGACTACTGCAGCACCAAAAAACTACCGTTGATGGTGGGATACGATGCAAACGCCCACCATACAACATGGGGTAGCACCGATATAAATCAAAGGGGTGAGTACCTTTTAGACTTTATTATCGAGAAGAATCTAGATATATATAACGTAGGGAACACCCCTACTTTTGTAACTAGAAATAGAAAAGAGGTCTTAGACCTAACATTCGGAACTCCGAACTTAAGTTGCTTGATTAATGATTAGAGAGTCTCCAACGAACCTTCAATGTCTGATCATAGAATTATAGTGTTTACCTTAGAAAACCTTCTGACAGAGAATACCTCTGGAAGGAATCCTAAGAAAACAAACTGGAATCTGTACAAAAATTTTCTCAAGGAAAACCTTGAACAAATAGGTCCAGTTAGAACGACTAACGGCTATATTATTGACTTTCTTCAAAGCTAGTTTTACTGAAAAAACTAGTTCTATTGGAGTTTCGAGTTTTTATGTTCTCAAAAAAAAAAATGATTTGATTTAGATGTCAAACTATGTATGAATATTTTGAATTAGATGTCAAAGTAATAAAAATTAGTGAAAAAATTAAAACTCGAAACCTGAATAGAACTAGTTTTTGCTCAAAACTAGCTTTAAAGAAAGCCAAAAATATGAACTTAATGGGGCCATAAATGAGGCTTATGAACTCAGCTGTCCACTAAAAACTATAAAAAAGCAGAAAGATGCTCCATGGTGGAACAATAATCTGTCAAAGCTTAGATCCAAAGTAAGGAAACTCTTTAATGAGGCAAAAAGAACTGGAGAGTGGCAAAACTACTCTGCAGAGTTGACCCAATATAACGGGGAAATTAGAAAAGCTAAGAGAAATAGTTTTGCAACTTTCTGCGATGGTATCTCTTCTAACCCTGCAGCTGCAAGACTACATAAAGCTCTAGCGAAAGAGAAGGCAGTAACATCGTTAGCACTTCGCAACCCTGATGGTAGCTTTACAGAAAATGAGGAGGAAAGGGCTACACTTTTGCTAAACACTCATTTTCCGGGCAGCTTACCGACCTCTAGTAACATAGTTGAGAGAATACCTCTCAAACCAAACCGGGAAAGCTGGAAGATAGCCTCAACTATCTGTTCAGCCAATAGGGTCGATTGGGCGATACACACTTTTCAACCTTTTAAGTCACCGGGAGTAGATGGCATCTTTCCAGCCCTTTTGCAAAAGGGAAAAGAGGAACTATTGCCGTATCTCATTAGCATACTTCGTAGTAACATAGCACTTGGGCACATACCAAATCTATGGAGGAGAGCTAAAGTTATTTTTATTCCTAAAATTGGGAAAAAAGACACAACACATCCGAAGTCATTCAGGCCAATAAGTTTAACTTCCTTTCTACTGAAGACTTTGGAAAAGTTAATTGATTACTTTATTAGATCAGAGGTATTGATAAATATGCCTTTGAATCAACACCAGCATGCTTACAGAGCGGGAAGATCCACAGAGACCGCGCTGTATGAACTCACAAATACCTTAAAGATTGCTTTAGAATCGAAAGAAACGGCCTTATGTGCCTTCTTAGATATTGAGGGGGCCTTTGATAATACCTCTCATGAAGCTGTAAACAAAGCTCTCATAAGGAAGTGCGTATACATCACCATATTCAGATGGATAAGTGAAATGTTAGGCACAAGAACGGCGGAAGCATACGCAGGACAAAATGTCCAGAAGGTCATCACAACAAGAGGCTGTCCGCAGGGAGGGGTACTATCACCCTTGCTGTGGAGTCTTGTAGTCGATGAATTACTAGAAAATCTTACCTTTCAAGGCTTGCGCTGCATCGGTTTTGCTGATGATATTGCAATAACAGCCTTGGGAAAGTTCGAAGAAATCCTTTGTGATATAATCCAAAAGGGCTTATCAATAACAAGGAAATGGTGTCTATCAGTGGGATTAAATATAAACCCCACCAAGACAACGATAGTACCATTTACCAAAAGGAGACTTCTGCCACGCATGAAACCTATCAAGTTAGCGGGAGAAGTAATTGAGATCCAGAGGGAGGTTAAATATCTAGGAATTACACTAGACAGTAAACTCCTCTGGAACAAACACGTCGAGATAACAATCGGTAAAGCCACAAAGGCCCTCATGATATGCAAGAGACTTGCAGGCAAAACATGGGGCTGCAAACCAAACATCCTGAGATGGATGTACACCATGATGGTAAGACCCATCATTACCTATGGTGCGGTTGCATGGTATAATAGAACCGAACTAGCCAACCTAGAAAAAGTACAAAGGCTCGCATGCTTATGCATTACTGGAGCAATGAGAACATGCCCTACAGAAGGTATGGAGGTTATCCTTCACTTGTCCCTACTACATGTGGTCGTAGAAAGCACTGCAAAGGGAGCCATAATGAGGTTTGCCAAGGAGGGAACTGGGACGGGTAAAATCATTGGTCACAAAGAAAGAGACTCAATTTCCAGGTTCACAATAACAAACCTCCTTGACATTCCTAGAGATGGCATAACCAAAAAGTATAACTTCGAAAGAAACTTTCGAATAGAGTTAAGCAACAAGAAAGAGTGGGTAGGCGAAACAGTGAACAACATGCTTAAAGCAAATGCCATCAAATGGTATACAGATGGATCGAGAACAACTGAAGGGACTGGGGCAGGAATCTTTGGGCCTAGAACCAAACTTTCCTTTCCGATGGGCCAGTCTACAAGCATCTTCCAGGCAGAAGTAAATGCCATAGGTAAATGTGCAGAATGTAATCTCGAAAGAAACTATAGAAATCAAAACATTGCCATCATGTCAGATAGCCAAGCCGCTCTCAAAGCCCTAAACTCATATACTATCAGCTCAAAACTAGTATGGGAGTGTGTGGGCAGGCTAAACGAACTAGGCAAGAAAAATAATGTCACACTTCATTGGGTACCAGGCCACATCGGCGTCCAGGGCAATGAAGAGGCAGACTCCTTAGCAAAACTAGGGGCAGCCACACTCCTAACGGGGCCAGAACCCTACTGCGGTATAGGAGAAAACGTGATCAAAAATAAAATCAAAACAGAAGAGGAGGACAAAAGATTAAAAAACTGGAAAGAACTCCCTAGGCTGAGGCAGGCGAAACTCCTAATTGGTAACTACAACCAGGAACGATTTCAAGCCTGCATCAGCTTAAGTAGAAATAAACTCCACATTAAAACGGGCCTCCTCACAGGCTACTGTAAGCTAAGAAGACACCTTAGTATTCTTGGCCTAGTGAGCAGTGCCACTTGCAGATTCTGCAATGCCCATGAGGAGACGCCGGACCACCTATTAGGCAACTGCGATGCACTCATGCACCAAAGACATAGATACCTGGGACATCACCAGATAGAAGAGAGCAGACTATCCTCTCTAAAAATACCCCAAATACTAAAATTCCTCAAGGAATCTAATTTGGAGGTTGAGCTGTAAATGAGCAACCTCATCACACAACTCTAGATGGGGGGCACAATAGATCTTAAGGTCGCAGTGTAATAACACCCAAAAATTGTCCTTCATTCATTCCTTCATCCTACAAATTGATAGGAGAATTGAATATTAAAAACTCAAAAACCAACTTATGACGTAAAATTTTGAAAAAAAAAATAGTTTGAACACATTGTTTTTCTTTATTTTTTCCAAAAAAATATTGAGTTTAAAAATTAATTTTTTAAAAAACTTTTGTCTCAAATAATTTGAATAATAAAATAACGGACTTCTGGCTTTAAAAAAAAGTACAACATGACATGTAAGTGTTGCCGTTTTTTATTTATGATTTTTCTTCTATTTTTTAGAAAAATGGCCCTCCCGCCTAAACGGGGAGAAATAGCCCCCATCCTATACGATTTTTTTCTTGTCTCGACTCAATCTACACGCTCTAGCATTTTGTCACATCTTAGTTGAATCAACCTGTGTATGTACATAGGTAAAGCAAGTGAAATTGAATCTTTCACAGTCTGATAGACAATTATCAAGGTAGCACTCATACCACCATCATTTTAAAACCATAAATCATTCTAACGGAGTTCCCAACTCAACTTAACTCTATATATTTACTAAACCTCATTTCTCCCACGGTTTTCACAACTTGTGAAATATTTTGTCATTGAAACTTTATCTCATCAAAGATTTAAATAAGAAAAAAATAAAAAACTTGCAACTTGATTCCAGATCAAAACTTTATAATTTGTACAGAAGTGCACATCGCTTAACTTTCCAGTCTTCTGCAATCATTTACCTTGCAAGTAGAAGAAAAAAAAAATCTAAAGCCACAAACAGAAGGCCAACAAATAACAAAAAAAAAAATATAAACTAGTCCCGTAACACGATCTTATTTGCGTCATATCGAGTTACCAAAACACGAAACTAATGTCGTCCGAATGGACGTTTATCGATTCGGTGCACAATATCGGTGGTTATATTTATGTATAAGAAGTCTTTAAAAAATCACGAGTAACACCAAGCAATATTATATCCTAGTTAGTAGAGTTGTATTTTTTTAACATTCGCACACTAAAAGGGCTTTGAACCCCGTTAAGATGATTAAATGCTAGCTTTGGAAGTATTCAATATGAGAAATCAATGCCAATTCATATTTTAAAGATCTGAATCAAGGCAGAGATTATCTATGCGTTTACACTAGATCTCCACCTGAAATATTTCATAGATTACCATCTTTCACTTTTCATGGAAAGAAAGATCGATAATATGCCATATAATTTTGGTTGGGCATTTTTAAAGCTTAATATTTCATTTGTTTAAAACTTTATAACTTTGAACAGGGAAAAGTTATAAAGTACATGCTCGCATTAGAAGCACTAATAGAATCGATTTATTGTTTAGATCCACAAAGAGAGAAAAATAAAACTTCCTACAAATAATTAATTACATCCGAAAATAGAAATAAACCACACAAAAAAAATGAAACAAATCCACAATATTGTCAAACGGACAATCGCTTCTTCATAAAATATTATCCATAGCTTTCTATGAGCCAAGCAATATACTACAAGTAGCCTTCATGAGCAATTTTCATACGGTATTCTATGAAATATTTCTTATGGAGCCACAATGTTAGACATTCGTGTGGTTGAGCTAACAGAAATAGCCTCTTACTCTTAACTTGACATCCGTCTGAAGTTGGAGGTGTCAATTGGTGTGAAATCCCAGAAGTGCTGTGAAAGGATCAAATCATTTTTTACTATTGATTTTGTGCCCTAAGTGCTTTATCTTTACTTATGCCACTTGAACCAATCAGTGACACTTATGGGGTTTTCCATTGGTAAAATAAATCAATTTATTTTTGATTTGGATCTGTCAAAAAGACAATTTCCCTCTTTTTACGTTCCATTGGGCAAAATAAATTAATTTATTTTTGATTTTAAATCAAATTTGCAAATCTAAATTTTTCGACAGATTTACCCCTCCTTGTACTAATACCAACCTAAATCCAGTTGTCAGTTTGCAAATGTTATTCGTTGATATTTCGGTTGTGAAAATTATGTGGAAAATAATTGCTAATAAATAAATGGTAGCAGTTTAAAATGAACCGGCAACTTTATCAAATTCATATTTCTCTTCTAAAAGTAAATCGAGGGATGAAGATTTTTTTGAAATATTGATATAGAAGCTATAAATCACTTTGAAATTGTGTTCCATCCGCCACAAAATAAACTAATTTTTTCATTAAAATCTAAATTTACCAATGGAAAAACCCATTAGTTTTGTAAAAATGTTTCCGTGAAAGAGTCCTAATCCAAAAAGCAACCCTAACTTCCTAACTATCAGAACAATAATATTTCAAAGCCTGACCTGCATTTTTTTTTAAATGCCATCTGCTTCAGTGCCTTAAGCTGCCAAACGGAAAAGGCCAACTTATGTTTGTTCGTTGATCAGTACCAGCAGCGCTTGGCCAATGTTTCTCTTGGGTAAATAACTCTAAATCCAAAATTCCAAATGAACCAGTCTATTTCAGCCTGTTCAGTTTAACGTTTTTTTTATTGGATTGTTCTTCTTTTCATATTCAGCTGCGAGTTCGTCATGACATCTTCACAAACAATTACCTACATTTTGACATTGCAGCAACTCATGACCGAGAGTGTTGAAACGTTTGCGCCACGTTTCAATTCATGTGTGCAGTCTATAAGACATGAGACCGCTACTCTGTACATCAGAGAAGCACACAGATTAACTATGACATTGCGCACTGCATCCAAATCCGATTCTGATTTCGATTCCTTTGCCAGAAGAACCATCATCATTCACCAATGATCTGCTGATGCTGCTGGTGTGTTTCAATGACATTATAATTCCTGCACCTGTTGTTTATTTTTTGTTTCCTAAAGAAGCAGAGTTTGTTGCTGTGGCATGGCATGGCCACAAATTGCTGCCAACTCGTGTCACATGGAATCTATCGTATCGTGTCGGTTCGGAGAGCTCTGGAGTTCTTTAGCCACAGAGCACTCCATCCATAGCGATAGATTTGCTCAGTCAGCTGCGCGTAATTGAATAAGTATCTGCGAAGAACAAGCTGATCGCCATTGCCATCAGGTGAAAGAGAGAAGCAAGAGAAGTTGTAGCACAATGAAGAACACTCTCATCTATTTCTAGCTTCTGGCGCACTATAGAGCATATATATAGACACATATACATAAATAGTGATGATGAAGATTTGCAAGGTATCTTTCTAACGCCTGTGACGACTCTTCAATGAATGTTCTATGCCCGGTCGGCCAGAGATGAATTTGATTTTAATTGCGCGCAAATGAATTAAATTATAGGTGTCCATGTCACAGTAGTAGTTGTTGTTGGTAGATGGTCGCAGTGACAGAAGAGTCGACTGAAAATGTCTTCCAAATGGGATTGTAATTGATTGTGACATGGAATCGTTGTGGCGCTATCTGACACTGGCAGTGGCATAAGGCCTGACAATCCGGAATATATTCTTTAGGGTCATTATGGAAGGTGATTGATCTGCAGAGTGAAGACGAATTGCCAAAGAGACATGCAGCATCAAGTATTATAACGGTTTTTCATTGAAGTCAATATAAAAATTCATATACATAGGTTCTTTGCTATCAAGAGCAAACAGTTGAACTTTGGATTAACTATCTATGTCACTGAACTGATTTTAGTAATCCAAGACAACAAAAAAAAATAAAAACGTTTAAACTTTCAATATAAAACATAATGCCAACAATAATAACACTGTGTGACAGAAAAAAAAATTGCATGAACTTGTTAATTGGTCAAATTCATCACGAAACTGTAATTGAAAACTTTTTATATCCCCAAAATTCTATCTTCTTTTCCTAGCTCATCCAATTTTCGGTTTGCTTTGGGTTTTGAAAGGAGTAAAATAAGACCAAATTTCCATCTTGGCCTTATTACACTTTAAAAATAGAAATTATAGGCGAAATGAAAAATGGCAAAACTTTATTATCCTATGAGAAGTTATTTTTTAATTGGTCCGATTTGTCGAATCGAACATTTCGAACCTTCTCTTCGTTTCGACGTCTCTGGATTCCGGAATTCAATTCCATAGTTTTCAAAGAGATATCTGTATAGTGTGTGTACGATATCTCGTGAACAAATAATACTATCGAATTTGGCTCAATTTCATTCTATGTATTGTAATTGCGTATTGAAGAATGGGCAAGACTTTATCTCGAGAACAAATAATGAAATTGACTTCGAGATGAATTTTTCTTTATACATAATGCCTTACTTTACTTGATAACTGATAGAATTTCAAAAAATTTGCCCTTTCGACGCAAACAAAAAAACTGCAAAAGAAACTACTAAAAACTGTTGAAAAATATTTTTCATCTCGCATGTATTTAGTACAAAGGGCACCAATGGGAAGTAAAACCAGTATGGGTGTCACCCTGGCTTCTTTTTTATAATATTTCATAGGAAGTTAGAAACAAAAATAGAACAAAAATGCAAATCGTTCAAAATAGTCAATTTTGAGCCCAATTTGTTTTAATTTTTTTTCTACAAAAAAACTTTGGTAGGTACATAAGCTTATAAACATATTGGCGCAAAATTTTAGATGGTAAAGTATGATGTTAAAACATTTTAAGTATGATGAGGAAATTGGTTTAGTATGATACTAGTTAAATAATGTTTAAAACTAAGAACAATTTAGTAAATATTCTTAAAATTAGAAATTTGTTAAGTAGTATCATGTTAATACCTTAATATCAGCCTGTTTAAAATTTTGCGCCATTGACTTTTCTTTCCGACCCAGAAATTTTATCTGATTACGGAAACTTATTTCAGAAGACACTCTTATACCTAATTCTAGTTTTAAGAAATGCAAACTTTGTTTTATTAATTTTTTATCCACGATGCTATTTTAGATCCAGGAAATTGTTTTATTTAAGTAAATCAAACATCAAGAACCCGTCTCGAATATGGGAAAGTTCTTATTTAAATGAGAAAATATTATCCCCATTGACCCATTTTATTTTAAATGTGTTTCTTCCCAAAAAGACAAATTGCTATACATGCACTCGTGCTGCTTTCTTCTTCTCCATCGCGCGTCCAAAGTCAGCCTCTCTAATTTATTCGAAACACATGCTAATAATGTTGATATGCAATTACTTTTAATGGAATACCAGAGTGTGTGGAATGTTGCCACACGCTTGACTTGCCTCCTTCTTAAAGTAAAAAAAAAATAATGCAAGAAAAAACAAAACATCAAGTGAGGACACAACATCCAGCAGCCATTTGTTTTCTTCGAAAATATAAATCTACGCACAGGGAACTAATTAAATTCCTCCTCCTTGATTCGTGATATTAATGACTTCAACATAATATTGAAGCCGAATATCTGCCAACGCCATTAACCAGTTGCAGAATAAATTTCTCCCTCTCTCTCGCTCTTTCTCTCCATCTAGCTGGATTTTAATTTGATTGTGTTAATCAGCGCAGGCATTTACCGTACGTTTATCCTTTTTTCAATTCAGTATTGTCCTCTTTCCATTGCTGTCTGTGGAGCTTTGGCTATTTATAAAAGAACGCAATGCACTTAATATTCGTTAGCAGACAAAGTAAAATTCAACTTTTTGAAAGGAAATTATCAAAAAAAAAAAATCACATACAACCCGCATATTTTCTTAGACACAAACATGCAAGAAAAAGTGAGTCGCGCTTGCGAAATACACATCCGTGAAACAATTAAACGTGAAAATTTCCCACGGAAATTGAATGAACCGTCATTTTTATGTCTGCATAAACCTCCTCTACCTTCTTTTAGTATAGTATTGCATTTTACCAAAGGGTATTGTGAGGCTATTTTTCGGTGAGAGGCTGAAAGGTATGATCATAACTTATATGTCATGTCCGACGATTATTTTGTAATTAAGATTCAAGGAACTTGTGCGTAATTCATTCACTACCAACTTCACCGCCCTCTTTAGATTCTTGTGCGATGCCATAGGGTGCACAATATATGCATACACAGAAATCCAAAATGCCACAGATCGAGTGAGTGGTTCTGGATGGCGGATGCGACGTGGGACAGTTGATACGGGTAACTTTTTCTCCTTGTCATTTCCAGGCGAATTCTTCTTCAACACACACAAACACACGAAAGAAGCAGGGCACATGAACCTACATTTTCAATATACCTACTCGTACATTGAGTCAGAAATGATTTCGTTGGCGAATTCGCACTAATATACGAACATTAAAAATTATACAAATTTGAGAGTTCGTATGTCAGCTCTTTTGTTTTGAATTGAATTGGTAGATAACGTGGGTCGAATTAGCGGAACGTACTTTTCGAATTTGTTTATTTCGGTTTTTCAATAACCTAATAAAGTGAAGGATTAGTTACTCCTTCACTTTATTAGGTTATCTACAAAATTGACTAGAATCATTGAGGCTGGTATGACGATAGGTTTGTTGGTAAGAGAAACGAGGGGAGTCCTCCGCACTTCTCTTACCGTGATACCGACCTAAATCTTTCAATCTAAGCTGGGTCTATAATTCGCTCATTTGTTGCAAGAGCATCATAACTTAAAATATGATGTTTCGAGATTAATTTGATTGAAAATTTCGTTTTTGTGAAAAAGCTATGGAAAAACAACAGTAGTAGAAGAAACAAGATGGTCGTGTGTAAAATTGAGAAGAAGTATCTATATATGATGTTTAAAAAATTAAAGCAAAAGTATTTTACATAAGATTTCATCATAAACCCAAAACCATCATATTTTGAGTTAGACGCTCTTGCAACAAATGAGCGAATTGTATTTTTTGTGGTTATTTTTATTTTCTATTTTTTGTAGGTACAATTCGTCATTTATCGTAAAATAATTGTATTTTCAAAATTTGCAATCAAATCAACTATTTTTCAGATTTTACATTAATTTAGAGATCCACCGAGTAAGAAGTTATAAGATGATTTCTCGAACAACAGTAATTCGTATACTTATGCATAATTCAGCTCATATACGGTAAAACTTAAAATTTTTAAAATATTTATAAACCATCTATCACGTGTATAATTTTGAGATTTTTAACACCAGCGCTTTTAAAAACAAAAATAAAAAGTATGTATAACAAATTTGACTAAAAAAAGTATGTTTTTGAAAACTCAAAAACTTGGGAAAAAGGAGAAAAAAGTTTTAAAAACTATAAAATTTACGTATACACCCGAGTGTATTAACGAATAATTAACACAATTATGTAAATTTTGTGTATCTCATACAAAGTTAAAGGCTGCAAGCCTTTATAATAGCTCTCGCTATTATATTAATAGTATAAGGTTCCGAATAACACCGGAAGTTGTTTCTTAAGTCTAAAAAACTACTAGATAGGGTCTGTCTGACATTCTTAGTTGTAAAACTACAACTTAAGACACCTAGTGCATTACATATTTTCTTTGATATATCTTTTATCATAATGGGAGCGTATTTAATATGCAAAAAGAATTTATATTTTACATATCCTTATTTAATAATAATAAATATTCTTTTATTTTGAATATACAATCCCTTCGTTCTGTATTAAATCTAACATATTCCTCACTTATATGCTAAATCTAAAGCTAGCATTAGATGATATGTAAAAACCACATATTTGTGTGCCTCTTACGTCATTTTGACGTCAGAACGATGTCTTTTGGTTGAATACCGTCTAATAGACACAATTGTGTGACTCGCATATGTTACATATAATTATGTGTACAATATGTTGAACCAATTACACATACACATATGTGCAAATTAGCATTTCGTCTAATAGGCGTTTACATATAACTTTTTACATTCAATTAGCTTTTTACATAAATATGTGACTCTCAGAATTGTGTAAACTTCTTAAAAATCTATAGCTACATATTTTTGTATATGTGCGATATGTGAATGGTTTTTAAGATGTCATTTTGAAGTGTTCTTTGATAAGCACATCGAAACAAAAAATATTTTGAATTTAAAGAAACTATTTCGAAGATAGTGACGCAAAAAAAAAAAAATATCTTAATATAATAAAAAAAAATATATTAATCGGTATTTAGTACGTTACGTAAATGATAACCATTCCCACATGAAGGTAATACGATTTTTAAATTTACCTCGCCCTAACTATGAGAGGGATTAAAAGTTCTGGTGTGAACACACCCGGTGCCTTTTTCACAGCCCACAAAAGTAGAAGTTGCCTGCTAGGCGTCACAGAAAAATTATGCATTGTCGTGTATTGTGTAACCATAAAAAAATAATGTTAACGCTCGACATATAGTGTAATCAACACACAAATATGTAATATTTTTTATGTGATCATATTTTACCACAGATATGCAAAACCCTAAGGCACACATTTTTATGTAAAATTGTGTAGAATTTTTTAATATCATGTAATACACATAATTGTGGTATGCACGAATTTGCTATACCTGTGAGATATGCAACTCATTTGATGATTTTTCTTTGACGTCATGGATACACAATTGTGTAGTTTTTACACGTCGTCTAATCTAAGCTTAACAGATATACTCACTCTGCAAAGCTTAAAAGCTAAGCAAAAATAGTATTGTCCGCTTTTTCGTGCGTGTGTCGCGAGTACATCCGTCGTTGAATGCTTTTGTATTTGAGGATTTATCGCTGCTAACATCTTGATTTTCGAGGATATGGTTTTCGTGCATCGGTCGTTCGAACATTTTTTTTGAGTGCTTCGGTCAGGTTCCCCTAAATCTTTTGTAAATCTTAACTCTTGAACACAATGAGATGTAGCTGCAATCGCAGTCGCTAGGCCTTGGTTCTCCATGAGCCATTTGTGCTACCAAATTTATTTATTTTTGAAAGGACATTGAGTTGACATGTATTTCTCTGACTCATTGTATTTCTACTTTAGTCCCGACATACTGTGTTGCATTAATTTACAATGCACAAAGAACAAAAAAAATAGAGAGACCATCAGCACAGAGGACCAAGAATAATGTTCTTTAAGATACTTATTACGTATGCATGCATGTCTTTGAATTTTGTGTCGTCCTTTGTGGACACTTAAACAAAATTCCGTTCTTTTCATGTTCAGTTAACTCTTTTATTTTTAAGTTTTGTATAGTGCTGCCTCTTGTCGTTTTCATCTTGCTTTTTTTTTTGTTAATGTGTTGCCCAACTCATCACGCAGATGGAATTATGATGAATTAAGAGGGTAAGGAATTATTTCAAGGACAAAGTATGACAAGGATGACAAACGAGGTCGTCGTCATAAGAATCGTGTCGTCAGTATAATCGTAGTTTGTCTATAAGCTGTCGACAAAACTCTAGCCCAAGAGAGTATTAGCTGAAGACATCCACAGAAGCACAAGCCCAATATGATGGACCGTCATGCTCGCATCCATTCAAAGTTTTTAAAAAGAGGGAACAACTCTGCCTTAGTCAAAGTGGTTTTCACATTTTCGTGTTTTGTAAGACGGCGTGGAGGTACTTTTTTCGTACTTATTTCAGTGCCAAAGAAGAAATATAATGATTCCCAGGGAAACCAAAAAAAAAAGGATTTTTTTCTCCGGCTCTTAGGTATTTATATGTGTTATGTCGGATGAGTCAGGACTTCGAAGATATTATAATTCGCTTAAAGCTAATAACTATATTCAGATGATTCTTTTTTTTTTTTTTTTTTTAATTTTAATATCGTTTTATTATATTGCGAGTAATTATGTCTAAGGTTGTTAGCTTTACTTTGTAAGATCTTTTGTTTAAGATTAATACTGTCTGAAGTTTCATTGTGACTTTAGTATGCAAAGACACACAAAACTGTCTTAGGTATTGAAAAGATGTTATTGGGCAATTTACGGGGAGGTGTGATAATTGAGCTAAATGAAATTCGTATAAGAGAACTGTGAATTTATATAGTTTCTGTTGAATAGTAAATCAGAACATTAAACAGCAGGTAGACTGGAAGAGCCCTATACACAGTCGCTTCGCTTGGATCAGTTTCAACAGAAAATATGTGAGAATGCAGATCTAAATCAGAATCCAAAAAAAAATTTAATGTAGCTTAAACAAACCTGAAGCCCAACAGTTGCTACATCAGCTTAAAATAGGTTCTTGGTTAACAATCCTTGGATTTGTTGTTGCAGGAATTACATTTTCTATAAACAATATTTTTCATTGTGAATAAAGAAATGAAATTGAAAACAATGCGTTAGGTATCTACTTTTATAAATTCAATAATTTTGGTCTATGCTTCTCCAAACATGTCAGAAGACGATGCTGAAAAAAAGAGGTATAGAAGTCTACCTAGATTATAGAAATCACTTCTTACTAAAATTTTAGTTTTCTAGGAATTGTAAATTTTTGATTCAGCTATGAAAAAAAGATTTAAAATACAATGTACCTTACATTAAGCTGATGTAGTAGAAAATATAATGTTCACCACAAATTGCTATGAGCCACAATATTGTGATGCCCCAATTAACACAATTAGACCAATACCACCGAAGTCAAGTGTAAGTATTTTATACAAGAGTTTCTTAGACCAAACTCAAACATATCTAATAAATTAAACAAAGGCATCCAACAAGAGTTCGCATAATCTCTCGTCACACAAAAAAACACACACACAAATACATACAACATACAACACAGGCTAAAATGCTAAATGCCGCGCTTCCTGGATTTCTCCAAAGGTATCTAAATGCGTGGACAAATATTTACAAGAAAACTGCAGCAGCAGTTGCAACAGACACAGCAGCAACAGAGCAGCAGTTCGTTCAGTCTTCACAGTGTCCAGTGTCTGGAGACGCGAATAGAACAACCCGATGCTATTGCGTCCCAAGATCACGCTTCGGTGCCAGTCAGAGTGAAGTGAGCGCGACTGGCGTGCACGTCATGTTGCATCATTCATCATTGGCACACAGAAGGATCAAAATATGTCTTCTGCCCATCATATTCCTTCCGAAACGAGGCAGATTCACATCGAGAGAGTTGGTGATACACGAAGTGGTGTCGCCATCGCCGTCGCCATTCAATGAGCCTGCCACCCATAAGTAGGAGGAGAGCCTTCCTGCCTATCGTTCCCATCAAGGTGTTTCTGGTGGTTGGTGATTGGGGGTTGGAGGGGCTACTCTGGAGCTAGACTCTTCACGCGCTTCATGTGTCGTATGATATAATCCCGTGGAATTTAGTTAAAACATTTGTTATATGGCAATGCCGATGTAGAGAGTTCCAGGAAGAGCGCTCCCCAAAGTAGCAGTGCCAGTAGGTATCTGCAATTGCAGCAGCAGCTTTCATAGCCATAGACTGACTGTACACTTGTTGCTTATTTGCACTGTGTGCGGATGCTATCTGGGTTTTTATTTGTTATATTGTACATATAGTATCTTATTCTCGGTTTAAGTATTCTATCAGTTGTATCATCATTTGTCTAGTCTCTAGAGGCAAGCGGAGGTGGAAAGTGCAGCGGGACGAGGAGCATTTAACAAAAATGGGGTGCACCTGATTAACATGATGGTTTCATTGTTTCGTACACTTTGGTGCAGCTTAGTTGCGTGGCATGTGGTATCGGTATGGTGTGGTGTCCTCCTATTAGGTGGTGTGGTATAGTCGAGTTGGGTGGTGGCCATTTATTATTCAAAAAAAAAAAAAAAAACAACCGTGATGTTGGAACTACATGGGACTGTGTGGAATTCCAAATAGTAAAGAGTGGTAAAGTATTTGCAAGGAGCAAATATGTTTGCTATGCAATTTTAACCCTTACATGGCTACTTGCCATCACTTATGTACACAGCGCATCAGTACTCTTGTTGTATCTTCACCTTTTTATGGGATTCCAACTTATATACATATACATATAGTTAAGATCACTGACAAAATATGAGATATACCTTGAATGCCATGGTATCGGAAATTTGTTTTAAATTTTGGACTTTTCTTATAACTTTTTTGCAATAATAATTATGATTGCTCTGGATTTTGCGTCTAACAAGTTTTGTAATTCTTTATTTGAAAGTTAATTAATATAGGGTTTATGTTTATGGTTTAAATTTAATGATGAAAATAATTAAAATAACCGTGACCATTTTAGTAAGACATGTTTGGTTTTGACTTGGGGCTTGTGTTTGCTTCCCTTAAAACAGAAACGTCCCTATTTCATATAAAATATTAAGTCTGTTCCAGACTTCGGTAAAAACTGACAATCGTGACAATATGTCTCCAAGTTTTGGTAAATTCTGTTTCACACTTGGGCCGAAGAAAGCACTCACGAAAAAGTAAGACATGCCCTTTTCTTTACAACTTTTGCCTAAGAATACAGAAGGTTTGAGTTCTGCAAAAAAAATCTTTATCTGCCTTATTACGGCTGTCCATGATCAAATTGGTCATTGATAAATATAAAAATTTCATACTTGAAAACCCTTCTGAGAATTTTTTTTATTAATGAGAATTACGCGGACCGTTCTGAATTACAGGAAAATTAACAATTATACAAGAATTATTGACCAACATTTTAGTTAATCGGATTATAAGGTCCAAAATTTCAGAAAGCGCTCACGAGAGACTAAAACATGTCTCCTTCTTTACAACTTTTGCCTAAGAATTCAGAAGGTTTAAATTTTGCAAAAAAAATTCAGCGGCACTTTTCTATGACAAGAGATACTCTTGGAGGATCTGTAACTTCCTCGCAAGAGGTAGTAGCTCCGAAAAAAACTTAAGGTGAAAGCGGCTGGTATTGAACCCCAGACCTCTGGCATGACAGTCCAACGCACTAACCATTACACCACGGGCTACTTCAAGAAAATGTTGCCGCCCTCTTTTTTAGGACGGCAAGGACAATCATCATCATTGTGTATGATAACTGATTTTGCCGAAAAGTTCTTTACATTTACTGTATGCTATATGTAATTATTATTAAAGCGAGTTGCAAACGGTAATGCCATATTGTGGGTCCCATTCGCGAAAAAGGTACATAAATTTATCCCAAACACTATCAATATTTCGGCAGTTCATTAATCTGAAATATATCAAAATAAGCACCAATGTTTAAAATCATTTATAGAATCAAGCTATGTACATTCCTTATCGTCATTATAAGAATGCTAAATATTTTAAATCTTTCAAACTTCTTCTGCATTCACTGGCAATGACAAGACATCATCTGCGCGGTTTCTACATATTTCAACCAACTTCATTACTCTTCTAAAATCGATTATAATACCTTTAACTATAAATAGACAAAAGACTAGATATAGTAAGAGAACTCCTATGTATGTACATATATATTTTTCGAAACTTTTCAAGTCATCAAGGAATGTCTAAGCCATCATTAAACTGGTTCCCTTCTTCATTGACCAGTATATTTCAGTGCATGCTTAATCATTGGATACTACATATGTATATAACTATTTTATAGGTACATATATACATATACCTATGTACGTACATAAAAGTAAAACATCTATAATGTCTATTTATATACAAGACTACATCAACTACCGAGGCAAGAAGAAGAGAAATTAATAAATAAATCCCCGCAGCTAAATCAATCAATTTATTGTACAGTGCACAACCCATTGGGCGCGCGTACAGTTCATCGTTCTGTTCTGATATCCTTCCACATGGGTATGCTCTGGCACAGAAACAGGCATCCCAATCCCGCAATGCAAACGCAGCCAAAGGCGCAGGCGCATCCCCACAGCAGTCAGTTGGCGAACACAATCCACCAACCACTCACTCTCGCGTCCGTCGTATCTCTTCCATCCATCTGATAAATGTGTCCTTTGAACCTTTCAATTTATCATTGAGTGCTCGATGTGTGTCAGATGAAGATGGCGAACCGAAAAATTGAAATCCACCACTATCGGTCTCACAGACTTGCTGTTAAGATGTTGTTCAGCGTCTTCAAATAATAGATTTAGCTAAATCTTGAACGTGTTGAGAATGAGAGCAAGTAAAAGTCTAACGGCCATATTATTGACTTTCTTCAAAGCTATAGTTTTACTGAAAAAACTAGTTCTATAGGCAATTCGAGTTTTGAGTTTTTCAAAAACAATTGATTTGATTTAGATGTCAAAATAGGTATGTATAATTTTGATGTATTTTGATTTATGTCGAAATCCTTTTACCAAAAAAATTCGATTTTTTTTCTAAACAGAATCCATTTTTTTCTTTCAATACAAGGAATTTGTCCAGAAAAATCGATTTTTTCTTCTAAACAAATCGAATTTTTTGTTAAAAGGAATTCGACATAAGATATCAAAGAAATAAAAATTTGTGAAAAACTTAAAACTCAAAGCCCCTATAGAACTAGTTTTTTCTTAAAACTAAATTGTAGAAAGTCAATAATATGGACGTAGCTTACTTGCGGAAAAAACATATAGATTTTTATTCATTTGATGTGATAATTAACAATTTAAGCTGGAATGATTGTAGTCATCATCGTATTAAAATTACCCCAATTTTGTCTAAAAACTTGACCTTTCTCGTAATTTTGAACAAATTACATTAGTCCTCGTCTGAGTAAGCAAAGTCTCTTTGCTGACAAAAAATATACCCAATGGGTCCTACCAATAATCAAATTTAGTTACGACTTAAATATTTCAGTAAAAAGGACCATTATGAAATGGGTTCTAAATAATAAAGCGTACACGTTATTACCTAAATATTTATGTAGACTTTAAATAATGAACCATAATATCGAATTGACTCCAAAAAATTGAGAATATAATGTATTGTTAATTATTTAGGATCCATAACGTTATGGTTAATTTCACTGCAATATTTAAGTCATAACTAAATTTGATTATTGGTAAGGCTCAATGAGTTATTCAATATGAATAAATTAACGAAAGATACCTTATAGCTTAGTTCACGCGCAATTAAGCTCTACCTTGATTTGTCTAGCTTTTGCTATCTACTAACTGTAAGTTTGACAAGTTTTAGAAAATTGCTAAGAACATTTTCCAAAATTACTTATTGTCATGTTTTTTTTTTTTTTTGGAAAACCGTTTGCAGTACATTAAGATATCTTACACGAATTACAAATACAGCATACCTATAAAAGCAAAAGTAGATTTATGCTACCGATGTTGTACACTAGTCCAAAAAAATTAAGGGAGCAAAAAAAATTTACTTTTTTTTAGTGTTTTCTGAAGAGAGCTGTATCTCTATGGAAAGTGTTCGTATTGAGATGAAACAAAAGCATATTTGTGCTAAGATATATTAGCAAAAAAAAATTTTAATGTACCGTTATTGCACAATCATAAGAATAAATAGCACGAGGCAAACATTTTATTTTTTTTGAAGAGTGTCATTTTCTTTGAAAAATTTTGTTGAACCAATAAAATGTTTAGACTCGACAACTTGTTTTTTTAAGCTTTAGTACTGTCTTTTTTCGTCGTTATACAATCGAAATCGTCGTCAAAATGGAAAAGAAAAGAACGATTACTGTCTATTTTTTTTAGAGTTTTGTATTAGTTACAATACAGATAAGATACAATCTTTTCAACAAAAAAAAATTCACAGCTAATTTTTTTTAATTTTGAAAAAATTATTTAATTTTTTCTTTAATTTTTTTTTTTTTTTTTTTTAATTTGTTTTTTCTTTTCAACTCTTATCAATATTGTAACTAAGGCAAAACCCTGAAAAAAGTGGACTTTTTTTTAGAGTTTTGTATTCATTACAATACAGATAAGATACAATCTTTTCAACAAAAAAAAATTCACAGCTAATTTTTTTTAATTTTGAAAAAATTATTTAATTTTTTCTTTAATTTTTTTTTAATTTGTTTTTTCTTTTCAACTCTTATCAATATTGTAACCAAGGCAAAACCCTGAAAAAAGTGGACAGAAATTGATCTTTTCCTTTCCATTTCGATGACGATTTCACAATGTTTAGGGACAATACAATTTGTTTCTTTAATTAGTTTGTACGATTTTGATAATTCAATACGGGAAAACGGTTCAATGGATCGTCTGCTGGGGGTCTATAGTTCTTTAAAATGTTTTGCTTATTTAAGTCTTGCAATCAATATTTGTAAAGCAGCGAAAGATTTTTTGACCTCACTGTGAGGGGCCGATAAAAGTAATCATTATAAAGTTTTAGAAAGATCTTGTAGAAAATTAATTACAGATTAATGTTCATATACTATAGCTTATTTTTTTTTGTTTACCTATATTTATCATTTATTTATTATATTAAATTATTTATATGTTTATGCATTTATTTATTTGTATATTTATTTATCTATTTATTTATTGATTTATTTATTTATTTATTTATTTATTTATTTATTTATTTATTTATTTATTTATTTATTTATTTATTTATTTATTTATTTATTTATTTATTTATTTATTTATTTATTTATTTATTTATTTATTTATTTATTTATTTATTTATTTATTTATTTATTTATTTATTTATTTATTTATTTATTTATTTATTTATTTATTTATTTATTTATTTATTTATTTATTTATTTATTTATTCATTTATTTATTTATTTATTTATTTATTAATTCAATCATATATTTGTTATTCTGTTTACCTGTTAATCTATTTTTATTTATTTATTTATTTTGTTAATTAAATTATTTATTCATTTTATTTATTTGTTTATTTCGTTAACTATTTATTTATTTATTTTGGTAATTGATGTATTCATTTATAAATTAATTTGTTTACTTGTTAATCTGATCATCTGGTTATCTATTTCACTTGTTTATTTATTCTTTTTAATTAATTAATTTATTTGTTTATTTATTTATTTATTTATTTATTTATTTATTTATTTATTTATTTATTTATTTATTTATTTATTTATTTATTTATTTATTTATTTATTTATTTATTTATTTATTTATTTATTTATTTATTTATTTATTTATTTATTTATTTATTTATTTATTTATTTACTTATTTATTTATTTATTTATTTATTTATTTATTTATTTATTTATTTATTTATTTATTTATTTATTTATTTATTTATTTATTTATTTATTTATTTATTTATTTATTTATTTATTTATTTATTTATTTATTTATTTATTTATTTATTTATTTATTTATTTATTTATTTATTTATTTATTTATTTATTTATTTATTTATTTATTTATTTATTTATTTATTTATTTATTTATTTATTTATTTATTTATTTATTTATTTATTTATTTATTTATTTATTTATTTATTTATTTATTTATTTATTTATTTATTTATTTATTTATTTATTTATTTATTTATTTATTTATTTATTTATTTATTTATTTATTTATTTATTTATTTATTTATTTATTTATTTATTTATTTATTTATTTATTTATTTATTTATTTATTTATTTATTTATTTATTTATTTATTTATTTATTTATTTATTTATTTATTTATTTATTTATTTATTTATTTATTTATTTATTTATTTATTTATTTATTTATTTATTTATTTATTTATTTATTTATTTATTTATTTATTTATTTATTTATTTATTTATTTATTTATTTATTTATTTATTTATTTATTTATTTATTTATTTATTTATTTATTTATTTATTTATTTATTTATTTATTTATTTATTTCTAAAATGTATGAATTTTCATCATTATTTAATTTCTATCACTTAATTTTGTTTTCTTCTCTTCTAGTCATTAGTTTTAAGGTATCTTAGATAATTCATATCTTATATATTTTTTTTTTTTTTTTCGAATGGAGGTTTAATTTAAAAAAATAAACTTAAAGGAACCCTTAATAAATAATATTTTAGCTGAAAGATATATTGTATCGAATCTCTTAAATGTAAAATGTGCGGTAACAAACCATTGTAAAACTTATAACGAAATAAAAATCTATCTATCTAATTACAGATTTCAAAACTGCCCTCAAATTTTCCGTGACGGCATTTCTTCCTGAGATTTTGGTAACCAAAAGTTTCTTTTTTCATTCAAAGCCAGATATTCTTCTGAAAAAAAAAATTGGAGAACGAGGAAAAAAGACAGTACTAAAGCTAAACAAAAAAGTTATCGAATCCATACATTTAATTGGTTCATCAAAAATGTTCAAAGAATATGACAAAAATTTAAATTTTTTGCTCGTGTTGTTTCTTATGATGGCGCAGAAAAAACATAAAGCTTTAGAATCACTTTCCACAGAGACACAGCTCTTCAAAAATACTGAAAAAAAGTGATTTTTTTTGTTCTCTTTAAGTTTTTTTGTCTAGTGTATTTGTAATCCGTAAAATGTAAAATATAAAAAATAGGCTACTTCGGATGGTTTTTTTTTTGGAAATTTCTTACTATATAATACATAAAATCCTTAAAAAACACGGCTCATGTCAGAAAGATATATCAATCATCGAGAAGTTTTTAATTTTAATTTTAATTTTGTTTTCACGTTTGCATAACTTTGCCCTAACACAGTATCTTTATTCTAAATACTAAAAAAAAAAAAAAACAGAAGAAAATAAAATAAAAAAGAACCATGCAACCGATGAAGGAAGACGCTTCAGCGTCAAACCTATCGCCCAACTGATAGGCCCAGAGTGTAGTAGTAGATTGCGAATGTTATGCGACTCGCTGAGTCAACATTACACTGATTTCTAATGCGTTAAACCAGTTTAGGATTACTCTGGGCAATGGAAGGCGCTCCGCACTTACATCAGGATGTCAAACTGAGAGACACAACCAATCATCCGGTTCGAATACAAAAACGGAATTTCTTGCAGTAATACCTATAGAGAATTTCAACCAAAGAATTAGATCTTAAACTGTTAGTTGATTTTATATTAAAAAGTTGTTATCTTAAACAAACCTTTCGGTGAAGCATTATAACCACACCGGCCAAGTTCGAATCAATTTGGTTACCGTATATGCATAATGAAAGCACCAGTAACATAATTTAATTAATCTTAAGTAGAGACTCACTCCCGAAAGTGAGTCCTGATGGGAAAGAATATCGTGCTAAGGAGGAAAACGGACATAACTTAAAAATACTGTCAGATACCGCTAACTCAATCAATTTTCTCAAAAATTAAGAAGAAATTTTAGGACATAAACGCCAAGCGCCTCAGAATAAAATTCATAATTTGTATTACTTTAAAATAAATACGTTGCCATATTAAATATTTTAATATGCGCTTTTATTTCCAACTAGCTGACCCGCCGAACTTCGTACCGCCTTAAAGTCAATTAATGTAGTGATACCTTTTAGCTAAACTTGATTTATAATTTTAATTAACGTAATAAAATGAATACAAATTTATTCATTAAGTTCAATAGTTCATTAGGATAATATACATCAGGGTCTCCCGAAACTCAACGTCAAGCGGGACCAGGTGATAGGGTAGGTTGTACCCGTTCTAGGCAAAGTAAGAAAAAAAAATACATCTCACTTGGAAGTAATAATAGCAATATTAATAGTAAGTATATTAGTAGCAATAATATAGTAATAGTTAGTGCGTTGGACTGTCATGCCAGAGGTCTGGGGTTCAATACCAGCCGCTTCCACCTTAAGTTTTGTTTGGAGCTACTACCTCTTGCGAGGAAGTGACCAATCCTCCAAAAGTATCTCTTGTCATAGAAAAGTGCCGCTCATCTTTTGGATTCGGCAATAAGCTGTAGGTCCCCTCCATTCCTGCAGACATGCACACAGGAATGGTTGAGAGTTGTAAGTCGCTAGGCCCTGAGCCGTTTGTGCCACCAAATTTATTTATTTATATTTAAGAAAAATAAGATTTGACTGAGTCATGGTTCAAAAAAATTTTGTAAGCTAACTTTGACAGTTCATAGTTTTTAAATATGTACTACACTACCCCCGGCAAGTTCTTTAAAAAAATGGCCCATTTCATCAAGATTTCAAAATGGTACAACACTTGCTACTTGTTTATTCGTAAAAGATATGATTTCTTTGCAAAATTACATCAGTTCAATTCATATTACTTTTACGTGATCCGTCATCTGGCGGATTATGTTTGGCTGTTTTTCATTTCGCAATGATCATTTTGCAATTTCTTGTTTTACAATTTAGTAATTTTCCATTTTATTGTTTGGCAAGTTTTTATATTGCTATGTTATTGTTTCGCAAAATTATCTTTTTGCAAATTTTCATCTCGCATTTGATTATTTCGCAAAAAATTAATTCGCTAATTATTATATCGCATTTCATTATTTCGCATTTGTTTGTTAATCATTTAATATTATATTATGTTTAAAATGTGTTCCATTGTCAACTACTGTACTCCGACAATAATTATATTTTTATGGCATAGAAAATGTTTAATAAATAAATAAATATCAAATATTTTATTATTTTGCATAGTATTATGTATTTGGCTTTAAAATTGTTCTGTCTTTAAATATTTTATTTTATTTCGTGCAGTAAGATCTAGCAAATAAAAAATCATATTGCCACCTAATAAATATGCAATATAAAAAACCGCAAAAGAACTTTTGCGATATTATCGTTTTGTGGGTTGATCCAAAGACAAAATTAAAATTCGCGAAACAACTATTGCGAGTCGATCAAAATTTATTTTGATAATTGTGAAGCGAAGTGAGATTTGCGAAAAAATTTTCGTCCAAACGGCCGGCACCCTTAAGTGAATAATGCTTTTTTGTGCTCAAATATCGGTTTTACCGAGATGTATGTAAGATAAATAGAGGCACTTGCCGTTAATTAGAGTGAGACAGACCAACATTACATAAGGTACGCTACGATCTAAGTTCGATATACGCTACGTTCCTGCTTTTACTAGCAACTTCTCGTAATTGTGCGCCTTCTTTGTGTTACCCTGGATTCGATTAGTGTTGTGAAAATTATGTTAGTTATTATCTAGTAATAGGCACTAAAAACCTTTTGCTAATACTGTACCATATTAGTCCATTGAAAGGGCATATCGGTTGGGATAATCGGAATCCTTGGAATGCATGAGAACTTTCTCACCTTCGAATTTTCCTTTGAGTATCGTCGCGTGAATCACATTTATCAACAGTTTTCCAATGTTTTCTTTATTTTTTGCGTGAAACTTTCCGATGTTTAAAAATTATTGTGTTGTGCTACTCGGGGCGGAGACGAATCCAACAAGTCAGAGATCATCAAAATCGGTGCAGCCGTTCTTGAGTTAAACTAACCCGACATTGTTTGTTAACTGTCTACACCTACAATAAGTTTCTGAAGCTCGTACAGCAAAATTTCTTTACCTCCCCCTATAAGAAAATAGCGTAACCCGTCTTTGATTTTTAAATTAAGATAAATCAGAAACCTTCTGCAAAGGGCTGATGGTAGAACTCTTGGGTTTTAGTACATAGATACTCTCTCGTTAGAAAAAAAACTCGACCCTATTTCCATATTAAATTCGCATATACGACTCATAAAAGTATTCATAGTATAGTTATGACTCATAACTACACTATGAATACTTTCAAAAATATAATTGTTTGCAGGCGCGGTACCTCGTGGAGAAAGAGCCTACTAGTGACAATTCTCAATCGTTCCTGTGTGCGTGTTATTAGTTTATAGGAATAACCTATACAATTGTCTTTCTTAAGAATTCTTTTGGAACATTTTTAACTACTTAAAAAAAAGACAGTTTTTAGTACGGGGCATTTAGGGGCATTTTTTTGCACTATTGCTCAACTTAAGGGAAACTCTCACGTTGATCAACTCGAGAGTTAACTACAACTCGAGAGTTGAAACTAAAATTTGAACTTCTTTTTATTCACTAATTTTTTCTCAACTCCCCAGTTGAATAATATCCCAGGGATATTTGTAAAAATAAAACAAAACTGTCATTTTCAATTTAAATTTTTAATAATTGTATTATTTAATTTAAAGTTTTTCAATATTTTTGTGTTAAATTTTGTATTGTGACATCATTTATGATTAAAAAAACTGATGATACCACGAAACGCAACAATGGAAAAGTGTGGGAGAAAATCGCGAATACATTTACTGCCCAAAGAAATTGATTGTCATTTTACCAAACAGAATTGCTTCGGAACATTACCTGTATTTTTTACCTTTTGCTGTCCGTAATCTGAAGCGAACAATCTTTTGTAACAAAAATAAAATGACAACACAACATTTCTATGTAAACTCTCAAGTTTGCTCGGTCAACTTCTACTTTTTCCGGGAGTTGACAAAATCTAAAGTTGATCAACTCTAGAGTTTAAAATCGAAAGTTTGTGTAAATAAACTTTCAACTTTGTGTAAATAAAAACAAATTCCGCAGTTGAAAATAAAAATCCTGAAGTTATGTTAAACGTTGAGTGAATAAAATCGGCCTTAGACTTTTGCTGGGAAATAATTCAGAGACCCATTTTGACTTCGATATTCGAAAGTGTAGTAGTACACTAGCTGAAAACGGCTTTCTTCACAATCGCATCTGATGTCGTTTGGCCGTCACTTCCGTGTTTTTGGTCCTAGAAAGTAGTAGTATAAGTAGGGCTGGCAACGAGACGAGACCAGGCGAGACTTTTGTTAGTCTCGTCTCGGTCTCGTCAAAATCAAAAATTTTCAGTCTCGTCTCGATCTCGGTCTCGCCTTTTTCTCGTAAAAATTTTAATGTGACAGTCTCGTCTCGGTCTCGGTCTTGGTCTCATCCTTACCCTTGGTTTCTTTCGTGTTTTTTGGTGGTAAAAAGATGTAAGATAAGACGCCTGTTTACATTGAAAAGATAGAGTACGATATTTCGGAAGTTTGTTGGTAAGAAAAAAGCGGGGTGTGGAGTCTTGTGTGAAGCACGAAGAAAATGAAGAAAACAGACTCGTGAGTCTGTTTTTTCTTTTGTTGTTGTTTCAAACAGTGAAATTGTAAAATTGTTGTTTTTTCTTTCAATGTATTTTGAGGTGAATCAAAGTTCTTAATGTAAATACGATGAAACTTGCCAGTCAGTTCTCATGCTTCCCATTAAATTTTTAAAAAAAGAGTACATACAACGCTAGATTTTTTAAAATAAACCAAGCCATGAACTGTCATAGTTGCAGGATGTCTTCGTTTTAAATGGATTAAAAAAACTCTACGAAATTTAAATTTTACCGCAGAAAATTCGAAATTTTTCCGATTTTATTTTTGGATCCGGAAAAAGGTGTAGTTTGGAAAAAAATATTATCCAAACGTCAAAATATAGTTTGTGCCTATCTTTCAAGCCAATCTAAAATTACATTGAAGGATGGCTCCTATTTAAATGCATTAAAAACAATAAATATTGAATTAGTAACTTATGTTATGGTGAACAATTTTGTTGTTGATTTGGACTTCTTTATTAACTCTTTTTTCGCGGGGTGAGGCTATTTTAAGAAAATTTTACTCCGATATGGTTAGCTTAAGAGATGCATAACTTGAGTTCGACTGGTCACATTTTCATTATTGAAGCCTTTAAATCAATGATAAATAATGGAATATATGTTGATGTTATACGATACAGTTTTGTGTCAGATTTAGACATATTTATTTCATCTTATTTCGCGGCATGACCTAAATTCTCAGTTTCGAAGGACTGTATCTTTTAAATTTGTCAGAGTATATTTATGGTTTATATATGGTAGAAAGGGGACATTTTCAAACCCTATCGAATGAGATATCAATGACTTCAGTGGCACTTATATATCTGAAGAAATTGAGCTCAAATTAGTTGGAGTACTTCTTATTTAGCAGTTGTAGGAGTAAAAGTAGTAGCAGTAAATAACCGTTAAAAACAACATGGCGGCCAAACGACACCAGTTGCGATTGCGGAGATAGCGGCGGCGCACTGTGGGATGAAATGGCATTTTAGTGCGCAAAAAGCCTCGAATGTAGATATTTGTGTAGGTTGTGTCAAGACAAGAAAAAAAATATATGAGAGGGGCGATTTTTTGAAAAAATTGACTTTACATAAAAAAAAACATTTAAAAGCCAGAAATCTCATCTTTCATTTTGTTTTTAAATTAAATTGATTCAATGAACAATTGAATAAAAAATAAATCTCAAACTCAAAACTAAAAAAAAAAAAAAATAAAATATGTTTTTATTTAAAAAAAAAAAATATTCAAATCTACGTATTTTAGTGCTGGTTTGGATATTAAAATTTAATATGCTTATATCGATCTTTGTCGAGCATAAAAAGCTAAATAGATAGCTGTACGATTTTTAGTTTTTGAGAAAATTAAAAATTACAAAACTAATTTTTTCACATGTTTTTTTTTCTAATTTTTGAAAAAAAAAAATGAAGAAAAAAAACGATATTTATGTATAAATGCATTATTTTTTTATAAAAATGTTAAGTACCCATCGCGGAATAATAACCAAACTAGAGTAAATTAAGCACTAGACAAACTCTTGTTCAGAAAAATCATATCCAACTGCATTCTTAAATCACCTTTGTCATGTTCGCGGTTGACGTTTGTTTTCATAAAAAGTCGAATATCTTTTGATTCTGTCAAGTTTTTTCAACGAATTTCTTTGATAATGGTAATATAGAGATTGACGAACTTAAAAGAGGCAGACATTTGAGGTTGCGAGAGATTGCAGGTTTTTGGCGGGCTTTTTACAAAAAATATAGCAGTAAAAAATTTGTTTCTGTAAAATTATAAAAAAATACACAACCCGTTAATAAATATTACTAATTTTGATCGTTTTCAATATTTATATACCAGCGGACGAGAAAAAAATGTTCTTATAACTTTCTTCCATTTAAAAATTAAAAACGTCAGTTTGAAAAAGAGGCAAATTAGTCTTTTTAATTCAATTTTTTCATACACGTCCAGAAAGCGATGGATAACAAAAATTTACATGAACTTTTTCAAAAACCATTAATGGGGTTATTCATAGTCAAGTATTGAATGTGATTCCTGAAAATTTCATGCAAATCTGATACGCTAAAATGCCATTTCTTCCCACAGTGCGGCGCTTGTACTAGTACCTTCGAATATCGAATACCAAAAGGAAATACAAATACCATAATCCATAATGTACATCTTCAATATCTAATTACGCTTTGAAGTTAGGTATAGGCAATTATATATGTGCAACAAAGCCGTGCTTTATAAATAAATTTAATTTTATTCATGTAAAATTTCAATCACTTACATAAATGTAAATGAACTTTGTTTTTTTTCACATACTATTTTTATCATTTAATTTCCTCAACGCAAAACTGCTTCACATTGAAGTTGCGAAATTAACTTTCGGAAAATGTAAAACTTTTTCACACTGTTTCATCTGTCCGCCTTGTAACGAAGCGACAAAGTTTCTATAAGTATACCTTCATCTAGGCTATATTACACGAGTTTGGTCATAATATGAAGTTTGTACTACCTAATTGGAAGTTTTAGTATTTACTCCTGTTTAACATCTGGTTTTATAGACGACGCATCACGTCAAACATACACTTCTATATAGCTTACTCTACCCACAGCCAATATTCTAGACAACATAAGTTGTATTTTTCGATTTTAATTTACCATGAGTAATGTCTGCCAAGGAGAAGTCCTTTGGTTTCTTCCGTATATGTGTAGAATCAGGGCATTCAACCAGAACACAGAAACTCGAAGATCGTCTTTCGTTTTGGTTTTTGTTATTTTTTTCTAGTATAGCTTTAGTTATGTATCCTAATGAACAGCGGCTGAATGAGATTCCCATGGTATGAGCTAACTCTTCCCAAGTGTCAGAATATTGCAACAATGTATCAAAGATCCTTCCTTTGTAGGTGCGTAATGCATGCATCACGCAATCAAATTATCTTGCTGCTGAGGAGGCTCTTTTATTCTGGTATTATACCCACTTTATAATGTATCTTACGAATTGCAGTTGTATTTTTTTTTTTTAATTTGTGTTTTTTTTTGACAGAAAAGTTGCCGTAAGGTTTATTGGTTAAATATAGTACAAGGCGAGAGGGCTATTATACAGGACCTAGAGACAGAGAGTACAGTGTTGTTGAAAGTGATGGACAACCGCGTGTGTTAAATGAGTTAAGACTGCCTTTGAACTCTTAACCCTCTTTTTCTGATACTTGTTTAGAGTGGATATTGTATGTTGTGCTTTGTATACCTATTAATGACTTGCCTCAGGGTGGTTCAATAAATAAGGTACTTTGGTGGACGTTAAAATGTTCATCAATTGAAGGGTTGAACTTAATGAATGAAGTGTTTTTTTTTTTTTTTGAATTTTCGAATAAAAAATCAGTACTGTGAAGAAACATGATTGGTTTAATCTAAAACAAAAGATATTGATTGACCTCTCATCAGAGATATCAAATTATCGATGCAGCTACTAGTTTTGCACATTTTACGATGCAGACTTGTAAATTCCTTAATTATTTCAATTCTTTAGTCCTTGAAGTACTGTCCAAGTACGGCTCAAGTACTTGCAAGCAATTTTTAGCAATCATTTAACATTACGATGATGTAGAAGTCTAAGTAAGTGGTTTTTGTCATACCGTTCGTCGGTCTGTGCATCCATTGCAATTCGCCGAAGATCCTATAAGCACTTGAATCGGTTTGCTTGAAATTGGTATCTCCAGAATAAAGATCTATTTTATGATTTCCTAGGGAAAAAAACTGTCAAATTTTATACATATATACCTATGTAACATTACCAAAATAATATAGCACTCAAAATTGTTAGAAATATATTTTTTTTTGAAAATTTTAAATCCTTTTTCATTAAGAATGTTATAAATTATTATATTTGTTATTATTATTGTTAAAGTAGTAAACTTACTTTAGTTCTATTTTGTAGTTCTTGGCCACCATACAGCCTTGAACCACAAGACCATTCGTGCATTTCATTTATTTAAATCTCGATTTCGACATATTGTTCATTTTTTGGATATCATCTTCAATCACAAGTTATATTTTACCTACCTCTCGATCAGATTTTAATGTTTTATATATTTCTCTTTCTCTTCTCGCAATCAATAAAATTAATGGCCGTACCACATTTAATCCGAAAACACAAAAAGAAAACACTTCTCGTGACATTTCTGCGTTCTGCCTAAGCGCAAAGAAATACATTATCATACCAAGTTTGACACACTTGCGTCCCAAATAAAAATATTCGTCAGACACTATCTCTTCCTGCATTTTCGCGCAGCTCAAAATCCTTTTATCTTCATCCAAGATGTTATCGTTTGAGTTGGGGGTATTCACTTTATCCTCTCCGATTGCCCAATGCTTGCCAGATTCCCTCGTCCCTATAAACAGTTGTCTTTTCTCTTTCTCGACCTCTCATAATCAGTGCATGGCTGTCATGTTGCAGCATTGCAAACAAATAATTCCAGCCGCCACGCTGTCCGTTCCCACCCAGGAGAGAAGAAATTTTGTTTTATTAATCCGTTCAACTTCTCTCCTTCCCCCGCAACGCCTCTATACCATATTTCTGTTTCTGATTCAAAAGAAGACCAAGAAAAAGACTCTTGGTTTGTACACGCGTTTGCGCGAAAGCAACCAACAAACACAACACGCGACCCATCTGTTTGGTTTCACTGCGATGATTTATGGACTACCACATGGTTCCATTATTGGACCTGAAATGATCAATGATTGGCATGCGCGACATGATGCAGCTGGGATTAACAATCCGATTGGTCACTCTGAGTCTGGTCACCCACCGAAATCTCCTTCACACCTTTGCACATGTGTGTGTGTCATCTCGTGTGAAAAGTGTTTCAAAAGGAAAGTATCTGTGATTGCGTTGGCTTTGAGACTTTTGAGGAGCGATATCTATTTCTTTCACCCTTTCAGCTCTTCCTGTCAAGAGAATGGACACCATTCACAAAGTTGTTTCACAACCAGATTAGCCATGAATTTTATCCGATTTCCCATAAGTAGACCGAAGAGTCCGAAACTCCGAAACAACCATGACCAAACGATGCAATGCGACGCGCGGTGGCTGTCGGTGGTTGGTTGCTGTTAGTGGACAAACTAGAATGGTTCTTCAACTGGAAGTGGGTTGATAATACGCAGCAAGAACGACGATGATGCAGAGGGTGGCGCATGAGCGTTTGCAAACAAACTGGACACAACTCTTGCTCTTGCGCCTACATGTCCACCATACTGCTGTGTACATAACAAAAAAAAAGTCGACTTGAGTGCGGGTCCGTTCAAGCCATTTGTTCCAAGACTTCGTCATTTTATTGCTGCAAATGATCTCCCGCTTTCAAAGGAAGAATCCTGTGTGCGCAATAAAAGTAAGCTATTGCTGGACTATACCTATTCGCATGTAACTTGAACATGAAGACACTTTTTTTATATGGACTTTTGTATCCGGTTTATGGTTCCGTGGTGGTATTTTTGTTCGAGTAATGAATCACTTAAGGTCTGGACATAACATTAAAATGAAGGTTAGAGGTTAGAGAGCAGAATGTAGAAGTAAATTGTGGAGTCTAAAAAATTAAATCAAATACATTGTACCTACCTACTTTAGGCTAAGTGGTAGTTTGGGGCTCAGAGGTAGAGCTTAAAAGGGAAGAGGGAAGCAGTCATTCAAATCTGGAAAACGCGTCAACTCGAGCATTTTGCAAAATAATAAAAGCAATACATTGCTGAGAATTTTACTTTTGGTATTCGGTAAGTTTTGCATTAGTAAAGATGAGATTTTGATGAAACATGAGATTGTTGGTAGAAGCCCGTGGCGTAAGTGCAAGGTAAGTGCATTGGCATATCATGTCAGAAGTTTGGATTCGATTCCCAGCCTCCTAAAAACAAAATGTTATTTCGAGAGTAATTTTGCAGATACGCACAAAGAAATGGTTGGCAGTTGTATGTGAAGGAAATGAATAATGTTGGGTGCTATTGCACTGCGACCTTAAGATCTATTATGCTCCCCAATTTAGAGCTGTATGATGAGGTTGCTCATTTTACAACTCATTTTCCAAAATAGTTTCCTTAAGGAACTTGAGTATTTGGAGTACTTTTAAAGAGGGTAATCTGCTTTCTTCTATCCCAGATATCTATGTCTTTGGTGCCTAAGTGCACAGTTACCTAATAAGTGGCGCGGCGTCTGCTATAATGTGCGTTGCAGAATTTGCAAGTGGCACTGCCTATAGGCCAAGAATGCTGAGGTGTCTTCCTAGCTTGCCAGTGGCATGTGAGAAAGCCCGTTATTATACTTAGTTTATTTCTACTTAAGCTGATGCACGATAGGAATTTTTCCTGGAGCTTGGCCTGCCTCAGCTTAGGGAGTTCTTTCCAGATGTTTAACCTTTTTGCCCCCTGTTTAAATCACGTTTCCGTAGTATCGTTAACAAAGTCAGGAGTGTTGTTGGTCCTATTTTTTTTGCTAAGGAGCATGCCTCTTCATTGCCCTAGACGCTGAAGTGGCTTGGTACTAAACGAAGCGTGACATTATTGTTCTTGCCCAGTTCGTTTAGCCTGCCCACACACTTCCATATTAATTTGGAACGCCACGTGGCGCGTGGAAGCGAGCGCGACACCCCCCTTCTCCCGTGTCGCAGGGCAGGCATTCCCCAACGCTGTTGCTTTTCCTGCTTATTCCTGTTTTCAGATTTTGTCAATTGTTTTTTGTGTTGATGACATACAAGTCGAGGAGAAGCTACGCCAGTATATCAATATATTGAACAGAATATCTTCGAGATGTGCCCATCGATAATAAATACAGACTATACAAAGGTGGCATGCGAATTGCTAAATAAAAAAATTCATAAGAAAGCTTTGGGGACTTATTTAATTTCTTGTTTGTGGGCTTATTTCATGCGTTTTTGGGGATTTATTTCATCTTTGAACTTGGGGACTTAAAAAAAAAAATTGGGTACTTATTTCATTTTTGGTTTGAGGGATTATTTCTTTGGGGAGATATCTCACGAAGCCGGAAAAGTGGTTAAACTTACCGATCTATTGACCAATTCTGGTTACCAAAACAGAAAATGACGCGATCAGGGAATGAATTATGCCAGTAACTGAATTGATTCGCGGGCAATATGGCATTATGTACGGTACGTACATACATATGCACCGTTGCACCATATGTCATCCACCATGGTCCAAAATTATCCTTTGATGCCTCCAGTGACAAGTTATTTATGTATTTTATTTTCACCAATTACTCTTAGATTTTCTTAAACCCAAATGTGACAATAATTTTGACGATTAAAAAAGCCTATCAAGATCAAAATGAGTACTGAGAACTGTGACGGCTTTGAGGCGATGAGACGGTAGCCTTTGCATCGAACCCCTTCTGATTCGCTAGACTGCTAGTATGCGGACTTCGAGTTTTGAGGGGACACGGGATGCAGGGTATCCGAAGGATCGCAGGATGTAGTGACTAGTTTGACACTAAAATGTCTGACTCGGAGCGTTTGTGGATGGCCTCCCGCCAGCTTCTACTAAATTCTTCTATAAATAGGTTCCAACGAGTTTATGGTATCAAAACGGCGCTTTTCTGCGCTAATTAGGTCAGCGAGCTTGTTGGTAGTTTGTTCTTTTCGATAGCACTCAGTTTTTATTAATCCTCAACTATGTTTTTTTCGTTGGCATCATTTTAAAAAACAAAAAAAAGAACGAAATTCGAATATTTATGAATCAACTTAATTTATTGTTTTAAATGAAAAACAAAAAAACTAAGCGTGGCATCGAAATTTTGACAACATAATAAATAAACTTTATTCCAGAGCGCTCACAATAATTAAATAACTCATAAAATTTTTATACTTTTAGTATTTCACATATGTGAGAGTGATAAGAGTGAACTTTTGGATACAGTTTTATTTGCGAAAGTCCCTTATGAGTGGGGAATTTCTTCCTACATGTATCATCACTGTAAATAGAAAAATTGTGGTTTACTGCTGTTGACTTTTGTTAAAGTTTTTGCTTTTTGTTTTATTTTCACAAACTATTAATGCATTCATTTGTGCCAAATTATATTTAATTTATTAATATTGTGATTTAATATTTAACCACTTCATTTTGTAAACATAAGATTAGGAACTACAAACACAAACATACCTATGCATCTACAAAAAAAATTGTTTTAGATTGCCTACAAACATGTTTAAAGAGCTGGAATTGGAGTTCAAAATATCAAATTGACGACTTTACTTTTCTTTTTCATTTCATGTGGATTCAGTGATGTCAAATTCCACGAATTTTGAAATTCGCAGGAGATTTTTCACTACGAACGTACTACGAATGGATTTTGCGTTTTTTCTTCATTGGGAGAATATTTTCGATTACGATGGATTCTTGATAGGGCTGAATAAAATTAACAAACTTAAATATTTAGGCCAATTTATCCGAAGATTAGTTTTTGACACTTGTGAGGTGAATCTGTACGTAGGAATGTCAAATTTTATTCTCGGAAGAAACGTAATCGACATTTTAAGGCAATTCGCATACGACTTTGGTATTTTTTCTCTTTTAACGCTTTAAATCTGTCCATGGTTGGGGATACTATTACCCGTGACAAAAATATTTGAGTCTTTTTTATGTTTTGAAAAGTTTGCGTGATGATTTAAGCATTTAAAGCTTAGTACACAAATCGGGAAAAATTTTTCTTTCCATAAAAATTTTTTCCAAGACAAATTTTGTCTCTAGTTTTTTTCCAGGCAGTACGCAGTTCACGCGCAAAATTGTGACGTTTGTACCCGCTGCAGGATGAAGTCTCCACTAAATTTTGCCATGAAAAATAATGTTCGAAGCATTATTTTTCGGGAAATATTTTGACAGGTTAATAATTTTGCAAGATAAGCACGCGATCAACTATTGTTTGTTGATAATTTTACAAAAAGAAGCAAAACATTTATTTTGCACAACTTTTCCAACGTTTTGTAGAGATTAGAATTGTAGGGATAAAATTTGTCTTTTCTCGATCATACAGACCAAGCTTAAACAGTCATGCTTGTGATTAAATCATTTTTTAATCATTTTTATAGTTGAACAAAAATTGTAAATTTGATTTCCACTTATATCTTATACCTTATATCAAATAACTGTCTAACTTCATGACATTGTTTTTCAAGAAAAAATTACTACAGGTAAAAGGTTTTAGATTTTCACGTTCAGTATTTGTTTTCTTTTAAATACATAAAATGGAAAAAACTGTAAAATTTATTATTATGTAAAATATAATGATAAAATATGTGTTCTTATTTACCTGAGATAATTTTTTTTTGTTTTGCTTTAAACCAATCGAATAACAATGACAAAACAAAGGGAAAAAGAGGAAATCGTGAGATTTTGAACTAATTCATTAAAATCATGAGATTCGGCAACACTGGCTTATAACGTCAACTACATAAATTGAAGTGATTATAATTGCTTTTGGCAAACGTATCACAAAGTTGCAGCAATAACGATGGTAATTGATAGGATGGCAATTCGCTGCATAGCATAATAAATCACAAGCTTTAAGTGTGTCGAAATTTGTATCTTATAATCATTAAATATAACTTCATGCAAATCTCTCTTCATTTTAAAAACAAAAGAATGCAAGCACTTATCAATGTCTTAAGTTTCGCCTTTCCATAAATAACAGTTATTACCTTCATCTTCTGAAAGAAAATAGAAACTCATCTTCTTAAAAATTTGTTCGTCTTACGGTTTAAGATGATTTATTGTAGATTTTTTCGACACTTGCTGTCAATTTATCAAATCAAACTAAATGTGAAAACACCCAAACTGTGTTGACCGCTTTTTCTTTGCACATCTCCCCACCTGAATTCAGCTTATTCCCATCATGCAGCACACACATCTTTTGCTTGATGTAGGTCGTCGTGAGTGAGAAATGAAGATGAAGGTAGGCAAATGAAAAACATATATATAAAAAAGAACAAGCTAACACGCTGCTGATTAGCACCCAACACGTTCAGCCAACTGCAAAACGTAGGCATAATAATCTTACCAAACTTAACACTGCAAATTTCTTGTATTGTCATGGAAAAGTACGTTTTGTCTTCCGAAGAAAGTAATATTATCCTTTACATTTATAGTCAATGAGGCTTGCGTTGCATTTTGGGAACTACAAAATTTATAAAAATTGGCTTAAATAATTTGAATGTATAGTTTTTTATTTCGACTTACTCTGAAAATTTTACAGATATCCTGAAAACGAATTTAGGATTTTATTTTTAGATTAAATTTTTATTCAGGGAAAAGCTGCATTTTCCCATCATCAATTAATTTGTACTAATTTTATTCTTAAACTAAAAAAATCCATTTGGCTGTTTTTCCGCCAAATACGCTTAACTAAGAAAGTCTCTTTTATTTAAAAAAAAAATTGAATTCAGGGGATGGACGAAGGCTACATTTAGTTTTCATTTTTTTTTTTGTTATCTTTTACTAAAGTGCAAAGCAAATCAAGGGTCTGCTAATTTCAATTGTTTTGGAAAAAGTAAGCATTTGTATGGACCAGATTTTTTTTTTTATATCAGAAGAAAGTATTGATTTGCAACACTACTCGCCATGCTATATTACTTTCTGTCATCACAATGAATTCATTTTTCGAACTATCCTTCTCACAAATTTTGCGCAACTGCAACTTTCTTAATTATCAAATAAATCTCAAGCTTGAGCCTGTACACTGAAAATAATTACCAAAGATAACACCAGTCGAATAGATAGAGAAAAAGGAACCAAAATTGACTAAAGAAAGAGGGACGAGAAAAAATGGCAAATGTGGGATTGGCGTTTAAATTGATTAATCATGTTTTTTTTCTGTCTGTTTCATTTTTCTGCCGACACAGAGAAAGATTCAAATTGAAATGAAAAGAATTATTACCACTAGGAAATTCCTTTTTTTTGATATCACTTTATGGACATGGCTCCTTTGTTCGATGTTTGTCCATTTCACTTATTTATTTTGCTTAAATTAGTGAAGAACTGCTTTTTTATGCACGGCTCTGCAAAAGTGGAACAAAAACGAAAGACCTGAGAAACGAACGCGTTTTTATTTGCACAGTGTGAAGAGTATGTGGTTGTGGTTGGCTGGTGCGAGGCGAGTTTTGTGTCTTCCTGCAACGCATAACTGTAAAGGAAGACAAGAAAGACATACAGAACAACAGAAGAAGAGTTTTTTGCGTGTGCGCATTTTTCGCGCACATGGAATCTGTTTTTTTTTTTTTTTTTTGTATTGGTGTGGTGAGTGGCTTTGACTTAAACATATTGTCGGCTGATTGCCGAGTGAAAAATTGACTTTTTAATTGAATATTCTCATTATATGCCGATGCATGTCAGTTAGTTCTTCTTAAAGATTCTTTCTCTTGTGTTATTTTTTATATGCGTTCGACGATCACATGAGTGGCGGGCGAGGAGGATGAAGACACAAAACAAAATTCTCTTCCACCAAATCATTTTCAGTTTTCATTAATTTTTTACTCAATTTTCTTGAGGAAGTTTTGTTTTTTCTCTCCTTGTCGTAGTTTTGACTTTTTGAAAAAAAAATAAATTTGCAACTATATGTGAAGCTGGTTACTTGGTGCTGCGTTTTGTATAAGGGTACTTTAGCTGTAACCAAAAAAAAACTTTTGAGGTATTTTTTGGAAGGTTTTCTTGAATTTTTTGGTTCTGTCTTTAACCTAAAATTGCATTACATATTGCAACGTCTGGGCATGATGACAACTTCGATATGCGTGGAATGCAGTGGCGCACATTTGATGCACGTGTGGGTTTAAACTGAATTTTGATTTCTTTTTTTGTTTTCTTTCGGTATCCTCGCGATTGTGAAATATATTTTTATTTTTTTTTCTCATGAACTCCGTGTGTGTTCTGAAAAGATGTTAGTGGGAAGTTTAAAACTAAATTTTTGTAAATTTGTGTGTCCAAATTATTTTATATAATTACATAACTTCTTTGCAAAAGTCTAGACTTTTGTATGAAACATGGTCATATTGCTTCAGATTTAAACTCATTACCATGTTAAACTCTTGTCTACACGTTATCATGTTGTTAGTTTGGGTAAAATACAAGGTTTATAGATAACAATAATTTTGTAGCTAAAGGTGTATGGCACTTTGATATAGAAAAAATTTGTTAGAGGCTTTCTGTTGATAACCGTGTACGTTATATTCTAGAGTTATTTTTTACAACCGTTTCTCAATTTAAGTATGATCACCTTATCAAGTCTCTTTAAACAGTTTAAGTCCAGCTTTGACTTATTTAACAGTTACATTTGGTGATGTTTTACAGTTGTAAACAGCATACAGCGCAACATATTCATCGACTTTCCCTAGAAGGGGCAGCCAGATAGATTAGTTATCAGAATTTTAGTAAAAAATTGACTATTCTAGCAAAAATTGAAAAGTGCAATAAATTCCAAAATTTGGATTTGTACCCTATTGCATTGAAATTTATCTCATGTTGCCGATACTTCAACTAAAAAACAATATTCAAAAAACAACCCCCTTCAAATGTAGAATTTAACGATGAAACTTATGTCGTTTTCGATTGGATTTTCAGAGTGTTTCACTCTTTTTTGATTCCAATGGAATATGAAAAACTCTTTTCCGTAATATGTGTATCTATGTAGAAGTAAAAACTAAAATGAATTCTTCAATAATTTCAATTCGAGAACATCTCAAGAAGAAGCATTTACTATTTTGGCAATTAATCCAACACATACTTTTAAAAATATGTGTGTTTTCAGAGTGCACTCCTAGCACTCCTTAATGAAATCCGGAGTGAAAAAACACTCCTAAATCATCACTCCGAACAGCCAATGGAAGGTTTTTGGAGTGTTGGGAGTGTGGATGGAGTGAAAAAAGAGTACTAGGAGTGACCAACGGAAAACGACATTAAAATTCTCGAACAATATTGGTAGAAGTCCGAAATATATTATTTGCAAAATTCATTATAGAATTTGAGTATTTTGAGGTTTTACATTGACATCTTAATATGATCAATTTTAAATTATAGGTAAAAAATAGCTACATGAAATTAGGCCCCATTGAAAAATAGCCCCAAACAAATAATGAATTTTGTCCCCAAAAATTTATATAAAAAGCAACAGCAACAAAAAATTGATATGTATTTTATGAGTTGGGGTCATTTTTATTTTTCATTGTTTTCGAACTTCCTTTTATTTCTTTAATTTCTCGGTTAAATTTCACTATGAAAATTGGCTTTTTTCATTTAGTTGGGATAATTTTTCCATTTTGAAAATGGGGTAATTTCTCCAATTTTGGCGATATTTATTATATTTATTATATTTTGTTAGGGTAATTTTTCATTGGGGTCAAGTTTAAATGTAGCCGTAAATAATATTTACATATAATGGAGCTTGAGTCTAGCAACTTTCCGAATTTTGTTTTCCCTACAATTTAATAGAAATTTAGACCGTAGGTACAAGGAAAATTGTTGTAAACCTATAAGATTTCATTTAATTTAAACTTCTTCTGTATTTAAATTATTCTGTTTGAGTAAAATTAAAAAAAATAAAAAGAAGGCCGAAAACAATAAAAAATTACCCCAATTCATAAAATATTATGAATTTTTGATGTTGTTGCTTTTTCCAATTTCAATTTCTTTAACTTTCATTTTAAATTAAGTTGTGTTATTGAATAGTTTTTGAAAAATTAATTTTCAAAATCGAAATTTTGAAATTCAAACTAATTTTTTTCAAAATTGTATGTAATTAAGTATAATTTTTGTTTTCAAAATTCAATGCTCTTATTAGCTTTTATAGTCAAAAACAGAAAACCGGATGCTAAAATGTCTTTTAAGTTTTCCTTAAATTCGACTTTCATCCGGTATTTTGTTGCTCCAAAGATTCTATTTCTACTAATTAAGTAGTAAAGTAGACTTCGTTATTTTCAATTTTGAAAAAAAATTAGTTTGAATTTTTTTTTAATTGTTTTTTCAAAATTTCGAGTTTAAAAATTAATTTTCCGAAAACTATGCTCAAATAATTTGAATTAAAAACAAATTAAAAGGAAAGACTTCTGACTTTTAAAAAAATCAAAGCATGAAACTCAGCACATGAAGAACTTACAACTCTCAACCATTCCTGTGTGCGGAGGGGACCTACAATTTATTGCCGAATCCGAACGGCTAATATGACAAGAGAACTCTTGGAGATTTTTTCAATACTTGGCAAGAGGCAGTAGCCGTTTTTTTAAATTATTATTATTTGGACGATGCTGGGGATCAAATCTAGACGCCCGACATGACAGTTCATCGCACTAACCATCATGCGACGTGGTTTTTAAATATTTTTTTTTTCTTTTTTTCTGTACGATTTTTTTCTTACCGCACGACTAAACCTACACATAAGCTAGAGCTTTTTGTCACAACGTATTTTAATCACCCTGTAATTAATCGGATAGAAATTCTTTAAGTTAAAGTCGATCAAAATTTAAAATGGAACAACTAAAGATTATTATTTTTCTAAAGAGATCAAAAAATCTAATATATTTTAAATTTAAATAGCCTGTAACGCAATGCAATTTAATCCGATTATCACAAACAATTTGTCTTATATGCGCATCTGATGCTTTATTGCATCTGTGTTTTTGGTTTTCTACAAAAGACAGAATCTAATAGATACTTTAACTTTGAAAACTAGTAGCGGTTTGGTTGAGAATTGATTAGTTGTAAAAAATTGAAAATCCAATATCAAATGTCTCAAAAGTCCGACTTGTTTTCTGAAACGTATGTATGTATGTACTAAATATTTTGATTCAGTTGCAACAGGTTGTATAAGGTTATTAAAATTGACCTCATGCTGGCTTCTATTTGTTCTTATTTGATTTTAGTTGTTTTCCTTATTTTATTATATGCACGTGCATATGAGGATACAGTTTTCCAAGACCCAAGAATTGCCCCAACTAAACTGAATACGACATACAACAACAAGTGACAATAAACGTAAGCAAATACTGCGCGACATATAAAAAGACTCAACTATACACTAGGCTAGAGGGCTATCGCTTCCTTCTGTGGACTAAAATGCGGTTTATTAAGCCATGAAACTGGAGTTTTATTATATGTAATATATGTATATATTTTGCACAGGTTATCATCGCCATTTCAACTTGGTAAGTTTTTTATAATATGTTACGCGCTTAGCTCTCTAATTTCTAGTGTCACATGTAATAAACAGAAAATTATAAATTAAATTCCAACATCAGGGTCGTTATCATATGAATTCAAAGTGTGTTTTAACCATAAAAAGGATGTGAAATTGCAGATTTAAATAAATGCTTTCTATACAGTTTGGTGTTTATTTTTATGTATTTTTTTATATAATTTTCTGTGTTAATGAAGATTTTAGGAGGTTGATCGCAGTTTTAAATGGCATAATAAAAAACATTTAAGACATCTTTTTCATGAGAGAAATAAAACAGGAATTAATTTTTTTCTTTGTAAAGAAATGATATTTTCAAATAGATATTTAAATATTTTCGTGCTTTATTTATGAACAATGATGATAAGGATACCGACAAGGGTGGTCCATGCCTTTTAAGTTGGCTTTTATTTTGGAAATTTTTGAGTTACTTCTCTCTGAAGAGTATTTAAAACTACCAACGTGTATTAACTGCTCAATCAATATGGCACGACTTTTGATTGGGCGCCAGTTATAGCTATCATTGAAACTCATCATTTAAAATTGTATTTATTTATTTTAAGACGTTTAGGATGCAAAATCTATGATTATTTTTATTCAAAATTAAGCTTATGAATCAGTTAATATATCTGGTCAAAAAATCGGGGATGTTTGAGTGTGCAAGAGATTCGCCATAAATGAGGAGTTATGTGGATACTTATAGGTACTCATCGAGTTTAATGCAAATGGAGGATGAATAGTAAGCAGATGTTGTGCTAGAATTTGGTGAGCTTAAAACTCATACAGCGTTTTTTTTTATGTCAAGGTGTAGTCAATTGCAATCTCACTTGGAGGATAAGGTTGGTGGTTTTGCGTGTCTAAACATTTTTAAACATAGATACGATTTAACCGTTTTGATTCGAGCTTAAAAATATACACGACTAGATGGCACAAATTAGCTCTTTTGTTTAAAACTATTATGAAACTTAATTTTTGCGAAAAAATGTTTAAAAAAATTAAAGTACATATGTACCTACTAAAAATACCGACGCTAGACGGTATGGCAAAACCAATGACATCTCGAAAAGTCGAAACCAATAATGGCCCTATAGACCAAGTAAAATGTTAATAGCTGCATTTTATTTTCCCCCAGATCTGATCCGGATTGGATTTGGAAACATAAATACAAGTATTACAAAAACAACACAAGATTCAGGTCTGCCTCTGGATTTGGATTTTAAAATCCATTTTCTGAACACTTTCCTAGAAATATTTTAATTTTATAGGTTGGTACCACTGCTGAGATTTACAAAAAAAAACTCAATAAAAATAAAAATTCTCGAAATCAAACACATGCTGCCATCATTCAAATTTTTTTATTAGTTTAATAGAGCCGACGCGTCGCGAGGCACGGAAAAAATACATAAAAACTATTAACTTGATGGAAATTAAACTAAAAAAATAAAATTGTTTCATTTTAAAACATTCGCTCTTCCTTAGATACCAAATATTGTTTCAAACAATATTTGTGAAAATTTTCCTTCTGTCAATTTTATTGTGCAAATAAAGCCAACTGTGAGAAATAAATACATTTGTGATCCAGTTTATTTTATTATCATGATCTGATCCGGATCAGATTAAGTGGAAAATAAAATGCAGCTATTGTATCCGTTCGGAGAAATGTACGATCGGAGAAAACTTCCGATCGCACTATTTTTTCTATTCATGGTATTCGAATCGTATTGTATGGTTACGGTAAATTTTCCACTTCTAATTTTCTGTCGGGGAAATCGGAAAGCAAATATCTTCAGACATCGCATGAATTCGTGATGCATTGCTGCCATTTTGACATTTTATCCGCATCCAATGCATGAATTTGACATTTTCAACGAACATTAAATTTTTCGTCGTAGATATGTCCAATTGGCCTATCGCAACGGCTACAATGATACAAAATTCGTACATTTCGTAGAAATGTATATTTTATAAAAAATAACGGTGAATTTTGGCTGCAAAGTTGGTTTAAAAATTCCCAAGAAGATACTTAGCAACTCTGAAAAATCAAGGAGATAGAAAGGGTCTATTCAGTGGCGGATCCAAGATTTTATTTTGGGAGGAGTTTTGGACATTTTTTTGATTTAGGGCTAGTTGTACAAATATTTGATCCGTGGTTCAGGAATTTCAACTCACCAATTTCGGCGGATTAACTGTGGTTCAACGATGGTTCAGGCATGTAATTGGCTTTTAGTGCATATTGGAACCTTGAACCATCGTTGAACCTCAGTTAACCCACCGAAATCGGCGAGTTAAAATTCCTGAACCACGGATCAAGATTTAAACCAAGATTGTACAACTGGCACTTAAAAACCTGTGATAACTTCTATGTTTTGATTTAGCTCCGGAAAAAGGTGAATTTAGATCCTTCGGGTGACATTTGGAAACAAAGTGTTCATAGCGTTTTCGCTTGGTAATACGGAAGAACCCTTCGAAATACTCTGATCGGAGATCAGGAATATAAAACGAACAAGTTGCAATACTTTTCTAACTGAAGTGTGTTTCTGCCAAATTCAGATGTCGATGAAAAGTAATTTTCATTTTCAGTTATTTGTAAATAATCATTTTAAGCTTGAAAAGAGCGGCTCTTTCAACTACAGCGCTTGAGTTGGAACGGTTGTTTAAGAAAAAAAAACATGTTATAAAATTTTTTAAAAATTGTAAGAACTTTCATTTCGAAAATTTGGTAGATTTTTAATCAAAAAAAAAAACAAGAGTTTTTATTACAATTTTATTCAATGTTCCTTTATGAAATGTTGGTGGTTAAATAACTTATAACATACAAAACAAAGAATATTTAATATTTTTCAATATTTTTTAAGAGTTCCGTATTTTCCGAATTTTTAATATTTTACAAAGTTCCGTAACAATTTACAATATTTTGTTCATTTCTGTGTTTTATTCCTGTCTTCTTCTGCGTATCAGTGTAGGCGTCTGAAGAATTAAATTTAAAAATTCATTTGAAACTAATTTTCGTCTCCCAAACTCTTATATTTCGTAACTTAAAATTTATTAGATATTTATTGTTGTAAATCGTTTATCTACAGTTATTCGCATAAGTTGTGATAATAAGCTAGAGCGTGTAGATTTTAACACAAGAAAAAAATCGTATATGGGAGAGAAAAATGCCATAAGTGATAATTGTAAGAGTTTGGAAAAAGATTCAATTGACAAAACTCTAAAAGAAACTGCTAAAAATTGTTGGAAGTATTTATCGTCTCGCATACCTATGTATATAATATTTAGAGCAAATGACTCAACTTTCGTCTTCACTTGATTGCACTCCTCGTGATAAGGTTTTCGAAGATCTTGAATTGGCGATTTTTTAATAAAAAATAACATCGGCTATGTTATATCAAGTTTCAAAGGACACCAATGGTAAGTTACCAGTGTTGGTCGCAGACAGCCTTTTTTTTTAGAAAATTGGTCATCGGACCTTGAAAATGAAAAAATCAAACTTCTTGTACGTTTGGACCCAACCAACCTGTCCCAAACTACTTTCTATCACATTTTATGCACTTGAATTTGACCTACTTTTTAGCGATATTTCAAAATCGATTTTGGGGGATTTCGCGGTTATTGCCAAATATCTTTTTTTGTAGATTACAAGTGGAGTTTTATTCTTCTTTATATCGCTGTCTTCACATCAAACAAAAAAAGTTACACACGAACGTCAAAGCTATAAGTAAAGTCAATTTTTTATCTGGCAACTTGATGATTGTTCATAAGTTTTTTGAACACTATTTGTAATAGCCACAGAAACTCATTAGCATACCCTTTTGTCCTCATAATACTTTAAAATAAAGAATAGACATCAACAAAAATCTAAAAAAAAACAATAAAACTACAAAAATGTACTACCACACGGACTTGTATACGATAGTACGTAGCATCATGCAATTCCTGATTGTTGAAAGTAATTCAAAGTAAAACAAGACTCACCTCTACCATATCCCTGGGTATGTTTGGCGAAACTATTTACCACCGCATCGACAGCTTCCTTTAGCACCTGTTTGGCCCGCGCGTCGGGTGCCGTCCCAATTGTTGTCCCATTTGTCTGTCCGTTGTTGTTGTTGTTGGCTGATGTCGGTGGAGGTTGCATTGGTGCCTGAATCTTACCATTCCCTCGGACGACAAGATGATTGCCAGTTACTGATGCCACTGATGCTGCCACTGTAGCTGCTGTTGCTGCAACTCCTACCGTTGGCGCTCCTGTTGCTCCTGATGAATTTGTTGCGATTTGTTGTTGTTGGTGGTGTTGTGGTGCTTGCTTTTTAACAACCATTGATGCGGCTGTTGAAGATTGTTGTTGTTGTTGTTGCTGATCGCTTGATTGTTTTAGTAATTTCTGCTGTTGTGTATTTGGTTGACCAGTACTACTGTTCATTATAACGACACTACCATTACTAGCAAGAGTACTTAGACTGCTGCTGCTCCTGCTACTGTTAGTACTTTCAATAAGGTCCTTGCTACCACAAAATCGAATGCTATTTCGAAGATGCGACTGTTGTTGACTATCGAGAACATTGAGCTTATGCGATGCCAGTAGATCACTGGTTTTAAATTTGTTCATTACTTTAGTGTGTTGGTCTAGATTTTTTGGTAGCGTAACATACGAATATTGTTGCTGAGGAATTATGGTGAGTAGGGACATTCTTTATCTTGCTCATGATTTAAGTTAACTTATTTAATATAAAAAAAACTTTATTTATTTATTCGGTTTTGTTTTGTGTACATCATTCAAATGTTTGTCCTTGGAGAAGGAATTTTTCATCTGCCAGGGAAGGGTATGAAATTTGGCATTAATCTAATAAAACAGCAAAATCCTGCTACATTCCTAAAGATGGGCGCTAGTTGTGATTCTGAAAATATAAAAAGAATACAAAACTAGGTTTAAATGCTTATCATTTAAAATCTAAAAAATCCCGCTTAATAAAAAGGCGGATATAAAAATAGTGTTTCAATATTTACGATGAATTTGCTATTATAAGAAGGAGACTTTGAAATAGTAACAGAGTATCGAAAGACATAGTTTCGAAAGGCAAAGATTCGAAAGACAATGGTTCGAAAAGACAAAGTATCGAAAAGACAAAGTTCCGGAAGAAAAAGCTACGAAAGACAAAGTTTCGAAATTTCAATTTTTTGAAAAAATGCGTCTAAGAATGCTGCGGAAGAATTGTTTTCGTTTTAAATAAAATAGTATACTCGTAAAATAGAGATGAGCAAACTCTGATAAAAATATTGCGCTACACAACTTACATAGTGATTTTGCGCTATAGTGCTATTTTATTTTGTCTCCGTTTAATGGAAGTCATAGGATGATGAACTTACAAAAAGGCCAGAAGCTAAATTTTGACACAGGATCATGAATATGCGGACAAAAATTCGAAATATACTTTTTGATGAGCTGTTTTTATAATCGGCCCTTTCGAGGTAACCGTCAGAGCGGAATTCTCTCCGATTTCCTACGAATCGGAGACATTTTGCTTCGAGGTAGTTCTCCAGCCAGCAAAATGTCTCCGATTGTAGGAAATCGGAGAGAGTTCCGCTTCGACACGACGGTTACCTTGATAGGGCCGTATGCAACGCACACATGAGGTGCGTCTTTGAGTGACATTTTTGACAGATTCATAAGGATTCCTTCCGATATCCTCCGACATCGAGGAGAATTTTCCGCTCCGACAGAATACATCGATAGGGCCGAATTTTAGTGCGTTGAGAACCTACGCCGTAAATTATTTTTTATGAGGGCCAATAACCCCAAAAATGTTTCTCATGATTATGGCAGAGTTCTTGTATATATCTTTCTCTTGATGCTTTTAGGAAACCGTAATTAATTGATATGAGCAATGCTTGCAATTTTAAAGTGGATCAAAGACCCTCAAAACGCCAGTGCATTACGCTTGAGTGAGTGTATTAGCGCAATATTTTTATATGAGAGTTTGCTCATCTCTATACTAATTCAAACGAAAATAAATCTTCCGCAGCATTCTAAGATTCTTTTTTTTTCAAAAATTTGAAATTTCTAACCTTTTGTTTTTCGAACCTTTGTCTTTCGATACTTCGTCTTTCCATACTTTGTCAACTGATAGGCGCATAAAGAATTTCGTGCTTGAAGACCCTTTTGCGACTTCAAAGACAATTTGTGATGAACCTAATCTACCCATAGGGCCAAGTACGGTCAGGAAGCGTTTAAGAGATTTCGGTCCTTTTGCATTTCGACCAGCTAAAAAACCTCTTCTTACTGCTAAAAATCGTAAAAAAGGTAATCCGTAAAAGGTATTTGGGAAAGACTTAAAATTCCTAATCAAAACATTTAACCCAGGGTTGAATTTGCAAAAAATCATCTTAACCGGTCTTTAAGCAAATGGAGGAGTGTGCTTTTCAGTGATGAAAGTAAATTCAACTTATTTTACTCCGATGGTGCAAGGACAGTGAGGCGCTCTAAAGGTACGCGATTAAAGCCTGCAAATGTACTCCCTACAGTAAAGCACGGTGGAGCCTCGGTGATGGTTTGGGGCTGTTTTTTCAGGAGCAAGTTGCGGTCCACAGGAATTATGGACCGTTTCCAATATAGGGACATTTTGGAGTCAGTAATGCTTCCATAGGCAGAGGAAGAAATGCCTCTGTGTTGGGTTTTTCAGCAGGATAATGACCCCAAACATTCTTCAAAGCTGCTAAAAGAGTGGTTTGTAACTAAAAATATTCGTGTCTTAGAATGGCCATCTCAATCACCCGATTTAAACCCAATAGAAAACTTGTGGGCCATTTTAAAAAGGCGGGTTGGAAAAAAAAGCACGTCAACAACTTCTCTTTTTGCAGCTTTGAAAAATTAATGGGAGAATATTCCTGCTTCTGTTTTCGAGAATTTAATCTAGTCAATGCCTCGCTGTGATAAAAAACAGGGGTTACTGGATAAAATATTAAATAAATAATAAAAGTTAATTGCAAGAAAATAAAATCCGATTAGTTTGTCACATTAAAATTTTGAATTAACTTTAATTTTTTGAATTTTTTTTTTTGTTTGGATGGATAAAGTTCGATGGTTTTGTTTCAAATAATAAAATTGTTCAATAAAAATTGGGAAAAAATTGCAAACATTGGATTTTTTTATTTTTATATCACAAACCAACCTACATCAACTTAGCAGGTCACTTTTTCCGTTGCAAATTAAAAACTATATAGTAATTAGTTGCTACTTAGTTGTTAATTAGTTACGCAAAAAAAAATTAATTGCTCTGTTGGTTTGTGTAAAAATGGGTGTCCTGCTAAGTTGACGTCAACTGAACAAGTCAACTCTTTCAAAAACATAGATAAACGGCCCGAGAGTGGATATATATTGAAAACTACTTAATTGCTAATTAGTTACGCAAAAAAAAAATTTAATTGCTGTTTTGGTTTGCGAGAAAATGGGTGTCCTTATATGATGACGTCATCCCTGTTTATTTTAATGTGATAAGTATTGGAAGCAATTATTTTTAAGCGAATCTGGAAGTTCGCTTTTAATAATACTACGACAAGCAAAGTTCACTAAAACATTCGAATCCGGTCGAACGTTCGATTCGCTATTTATAATGTGGGCCTATATCTGACTATTGAAAACCTAGATTTTGCTTTACCTAAATATTAAGTACTAACCGACTGCCTAACTGATGATTGAAAATTGATCTTAGTTGATAAAAATTTAACTCAAGAATTAAAATAAATTCCTTATTAATAAAAATAATTATGCATTCTCATTTTTAACTAGATAAAAATACTAGTCTGAAACTTTTCCAAATACTTCTTTCACCTAAGGTTTCACAAAATCTATGTAGATACCTTGAATGTGTAGCTAGAAAAGTATCAGCATGTATGTTTATTTAAGATGTAACTAAGTTTGTTATTTATAAATAATATTTAAGTGTGGTATTTGTACATAATAGTTAAAATTTATTAACAAAGGACTGATTAATTAATTTTATAATTTGTATGATTTACATCCATATATCATTGAAACAATAAAATTCCCTCCAAACCTGCGGTTAACATCACATACTGTGTTTACTTTTCCAAACCACGACGTTTGTAATTAGTTCCTTAAAGAATAAGCAAATAAAGCAAATCTACATAATTTTATCCCTGGATGTCGATGTTAAGTTGAAAAATTTTCGACGTTTTTCTTTTAATATGTTTTTGTTAAACAAATACCTTTTGCATGTTTTTTTTATTGTTCTTTTTTTTTTTACATTCCTTAACCGGAAGCAAGACACAATGTTAACTTTACAAAAGAAAAGTAGCTTGAGGTTCACACTCTATACTTGTGCATAATTTTTTTTTTCTTTTGAGATTTTGACACGAAACCGTTGTGAGGTTTTATCTTTGTCGTAGTTAAATATTGAAGAGATCTTTAAAGATTGTATATATACAATTAGTATAGTTGTTTTACTATAAGTCATTTACAATCCATCATCAACTTTATCATCTACACGTTAACATCACTTGCTTGCAGGATTTTTTGATGCCTTTTCACACCTATTTTACACTTGCAACAGTGATGAATTTTCTCTGGGGGCTTTAAACAAAAAATAAAAACGATGGAGTAATTTAAACTATTCTTCTTTGTTTGTAGAACAAAACAAAAAAACAAAAAGGCAACACTGCGTCGATCGAACTTCCTGTCCATAAAGGAAATCATGGGGGTGAAATTTTGTAGTGTTATGGTATTAGGAATAGTACATTATAGCATCTCTCCTGAGCACTATAAGAATAGCATCAGAGCTAGCAGATCAATGTTGCTGATTTTTTATTTGAAGTTAGTTAAGCGTGTCAAATAATTCCTACAGTTTAAAGATTCCTGGTATCGATGAAAACTTGGTATGACTCACTTTAAACATTTTAAGCGATGTAATTTTTCCTTGCGGTTTTTAAGCACGTTGGTGAGGGACGTATGTGGTGGCCGGGAAGACAGAGATTGAAAAATTGTAGAGTTATCACCCTTTCTTCTTGTATTTTGTCCTTATTGTTCGAATGTTTTATTCATATTCGTCTTTTATTCCGTGAATTTTTCTTAATCTTTTAAAAAGTGCAGACAGATCAAACCTTTTCACTTACAAAAAGTCAATTTTCTTTGAAAATTGCAGCATAAGGGTATCTTTGCAATCAAAAGGAAAGAGAAACAAAGATTATAATAATTCACTGTCGTGTAAAAACAAAATTAAAACTTAAGATTTGTGAAAAATCTTAGATCGTTAAACGAAATAGGTACCTGGCATTTTTATATACATAGGTAGACGTATCCAAGTAGTATTTTTTTTTATTTTGTATTTTATTATTTTTTTTTAACCCAACTACATATTGTCTTTGTACCTAACACATACCTACTAAATAAAAAATTACAAAAAAGTCTCTAAGTAACTCTGAATCTACAAATGCTCATGTACATATTTTCACTAACGTTTTGCAACCAAATGGATGTCGTATGACAAAACTAGTCACCCACTATTGTAGAAAACCACAACAAAAGTCACACCAAGGAATTATAATAACAAAATTCAAAAAAAAAAAAAGTTAAAACTCAATTCCAGAATGGCAACAAGGAAACAGAGTTCCCCTCTCTCTGTAAATCTTATTCAGGTCTGTGACCTGATCTGCAAACAAATGAAAATACGTATCACAACCATATTAACCTTATGCAAGCCCACGAACTCTGGGGACAATAAATCTCGGTAAAAGCTTTTCATTGCGCAGGAAAACCATCAGCTAGATAGTCAGCTAACTATAGCAGAATCCACCAAACAGGCAGTAACAACACCAACAAACGACATCCCATGGACCGCATGAGCATTTTTGCATGACACTGCAAAAAACCCAAAACAAAACACCAGAACACCATCACCAAGCCAAATATATAGCCAAGAACCAAGAACGGCCTCTGTTGTTGCTTTAGCACTAACATCTCACCATACCACATTCAATTCAAAGGTCCACGGGACAGACGAAATACAACAAAAAAAAATTACAAAATAGCTGAATAGTTAACCAATGAGCCAATATGTTTTAGCCAGGGCTCCTCCATTTTCAGCTTTGACTGCTTAGAATGCGAGGGCAGGGAGTATCATCTTTTTTTATTCTTCTATAAGAATGTGTTGGGCGGGCAAAAGATTCACTGCACTACACTGAGCGACACTGCTGCTGCTGTGCGGACGGACAGTGCTGGTAATACAAACCCCTTCAAATAAACAGCCGGATCCAACAAAGGATAAATGAGTCGGGCCTACAAAATTAGAAAAAATAACAGGCCAAACTCTAAAAAAAATTAAAAAAAAAAGTTCCTTAACTTTGGACAGGAACTGAAGTTTTAAGGGGGTTTTGATTTAGCTTTTTATAAATATTTCGAAAATTACCACATCTTCTTGAAAAAGCGTGGTGCGCTACAATAGACTTCGAAAAAAGCTTGCATTGAAATTGTTTGATATTAAAAAAAAAAAAATAACTTCTGACAAAGTTACTTCTTTAAAAAGAATTGTTTTGGCTAAACTTTTCATATCTAAAAATTATTTAAGTAAAAAAACTACGAGACAAGGAATTTCCTTATTTTAAAAAAGATGTTCAAAAACCTTTAAAAAAATGATATGGAAATCTGATACTAAAAATAATCAGTGGGTTTTTCGCATTTGAATCCGGCCCTGTGGTATTACGACTTTCAAGCAGAAAAAAAAATGATTTTCGAGATCCACGTTAGTAGGTGATATTCAAAAAGATGTGATCGTTTTTTTTTTTTTTTTTTTTTTTAATATTTTATTTGCTATATTTCGTTTTGTTGGCCTGCTTTGTAAGGTGAGTAATAAAACATGGTTAATGGCATAGCGGTGGTGGTAAGTATGTGGGGTACCTAGGGTGGACAGGAACAATCAGGTTAAGATCATAAGGAAGTCGAGATGCAGCGGTAAAAATTTGAAAGAAGAATGTAAATCATATTGGAACTATCAATAAAGTTTATGAATCTTTTGAATGACATTTGGAAGTTTTTTTTTTCAAAAAAGAATGAAGTTTTTTGGTTAGTGTGGTAAAAACAAACTATAGGTATTGAATTGAGGCAATTTTAAAGCTTAGCTCTCTCTCTCTCCAATAACAGTCGTGCAGGGGAATGGAGCTTGTCAAAGGTGCTGAGAATGCTTTAGTTTGTTTTGAGAAAAATATTCTTTACATGAACGGGGTGTATGGATATGGATATGAACAAGAACTTAGCCATCCCCAACAGAAGATGATGGCGCAATAGTAGTCGACCATGACTCTAGTAGCATATACAAGTTGTCTGGAAGAAGTTTGTTGGAAGTTAGACAGAGTCCCCAGCTAAAACAAAAGAAAATTTACAAAATTTAACTCCTAAATAGGTTCTTTTATGCAAAATGTTGATTTTTACATTTTGTTTATTTGGTTGCTATGCTGTTTGCAAAAAGGTCCATTGAAACTAATTTAATTTTGGTTGATACGCTGCTTGCGAAATGTCAATAGCCACAAATTTAATTATTTATCGAAAGGTTAAACAAAAATTACGAAAAACTGAAACGCTGAAAAGAGAGATAACCTTGACCTAAATAAAATTTTGAAAAAAAAAAACAACAAGAGGTAAACTGGCGTCTTCGGGAGTTATTGCCATACGTTGTTGGATGGTGAACGCATGGCACACTCTGCTCTAAAGCTTTCACTGAATATGAGAATTAACGAAAACCCGACCTCAAGGTGGAGTTTTTGTTTTTTGTTTCTTGCGAAAATACAAAAACTAGACTTTGGCTGAAAACGAAAAAAAAAATGTTTTTTCTTTCGCCCGTTCCAGAAACAATCAGTTCATTGCAAAAAAAATTAATTTCTCGAGCAAATAATTCATTATTCTGTATTTAACAAAAATTTTCTTTTCTGTTTTATTGTGAAAAACTTTCTACATGCACAGTTATCGGAGAGATTTAAACAGAATTAAAAAAAAAGAAAATTATTATTAAAAAAAAAAAAAACATAAGCTTTGTTCAGTGAAGAAATAGTATCCAAGATCCACGGTCGTGAGATTGCAAATGTCCCTCACTTCTTTTCTAATTAGTGCTTTTCTTCCAACGTTATTAAAGGTTAAAGTTTATATACCACAGTTTTCTGAGTTCCACGTTGAAAGTTTGAGTACTATTTAAAACATTAAAATATAAAATAATAAATAACACCGTTGTATTTATTTATATTTTCTTCTGTCCTCTTTTGCAGAGCCTTGATTTATCTATTATGTACTCATACATGCAAAGTCTAGACTGGCCAGCTAGATTCTTATATAAACTATTTTCAGTAACTTAAATTTTCTGTATAATTTTTTTTATTTTAAACAATTACCTATGTACACTTTATTTATAGTTTATTCAATGAAAGGAAATAAAGCTACGAAACAAGTGTCGGAAACTGGTAGGTACCAAAGGTTACAAATATTTTTTTTATTGAGTAAAAACATTATGTATGTATGTATGTCTTTTTGTGTAATATTTATTTAGCTAAGAATCTTTAATAAAACTAGTATCGTCCTGTGTCGACATTGGACACTTTTAATTTCGCAAACAATTTGTTTGAAAATATTGAACGAAAAAATCATTTTATTTTAATTAATTATTTTTTAATATGCACAGTATTTAACAGTACAAAAACAAAAATGACCCACAGTGTGTAGATATGTGTCTCAAGTATATTCTGCACATCTCCGCAGTTTGGGCTTTCCAACCATATAAAATTTATCGAAATCGGTCAAATACTTTTTGAGAAAATGGTACCTCAAATCTTATTTAAGCCAATTTAAAGCAACGTGAGTTGCCGTTGAATTATCCAAATAATGAATATAATTTTATTATTTAACCAAATAAAACTTGTTGTTTTCTTAATAACTTTCTCTCCTATGAACATAAAGTAGAAATAGTTTTTCATTGTTTAATCTGATACAAAAAGAAACACATACATACACACACACGTAAAATGTCATCGAAAATTTTACTACACACATATAATTCATGAACAATAAATTTCTTATTCCGTTCCAAATCCCTTCTTATCTAAAAACAAAAATTGTCGCAACCTTACAACTCAAACCTTTCAACTTCAACTTAACAAAGAAAATACTTCTCACCATAGACTCTCTCTCTATCTGACAGTGAATAAAGAGGAAAAACAACAATGAATGTATATCACACCTTTTTATGATTTGATCGATGATTCAGAAAATAATCTAATAAAAATTGAATGAAATAACTCGTCACGATCAAATAAAGGTTTTTGAACTCTTTGCGATTGCTGAGCAGTATTTTTGAACTTAAATTCAAGTATATAATACATTTTTATGTTGAAAAGATTAAATTGAATACAAATAAATTGCATATATGGCCTTTTAAGAGCTTGATTTTTTTTAATCACTCACAAGGAAGCAATTTTCCTACGGGAATTTCAATCGCATAAACAAAACACAACAGGAAACTATTTTATTATACTTTGTGACTATAATTGTGTTAATTTGAGTCAATAAGCGCGATGGCTCCCACGTTTACATTAGTTCACACCACCATTTAAAAGGCCAGACGAAAGGAAACAATAGACAAGGAACAAAATCAAATTTATGAAAAACAATACAAAAACAACAACTATTCTTAAGAGAACAAGGAGAGCTGATAAAAATATTTTCCCACGAATACTCAACATCGTCACACAAAACAAGACATCAGCTCTGGTCGAGTGAACAGACAATATCACGCTAAAGTGTGGTGTGGTAGCTAAGATTAGTCGTAACAGGGGCCTCAGTGGCTCGAAGAATATGTCAGAATTATAATAAGGAATGACCTCTCTATAGACTTTAGAAGTTGGAAATGTAATAAGATAATCATCAGCGAACAAAAAAAAAATACCAATTGAATGAATAACATAAGAACTTAGAAAGTCTCATTTTTTATCAACAACTCTTTGTGACACATTTGTGATGTTTCGAAACATTGGTCTTAAATAACTTTTGAAAATGTTTAGTTTAAACCTACAGTTAGTTATATATCTCGATTAAAAGGTTTTGAATTTTTAAACAAAAGAGTTGATGTCACAACTTGATTTTTGTGTTTTTTGAATTTATTGTGATCAATTTTGTAGTTTTTATGTATACCAATATACCTAGCCCATGGCGTAATGGTTTGAGCGTTAGACTGTTACGCCAGAAGTCTAGATTTGATTCCCAGCCTGCGATCTAAACACAAGTGTTTTTCATGTCTACTGCCTCTTGCGAGGAAGTGATCAATACTCCAAGAGTATCTCCTGTCACAGAAAAGTGCCGCTTCACCGTAGCCGTTCGGATTAATTTCTGACACGCACACAGGAATGGTTGAGAGTTTGTATGTTACTAGGCTAGTTCTTCATGAAATGTTGTGCCACCAAATTTATTATTTTATATAGGTACCTACCTTTATAATTTATTTTTTATACACATTATTTTTTATGGACATAAGTAAAAACTTTTTATATAAAACGTAAACACTTAATATTAATTATAGATTTGTCGTCCATCTAATATGCACGATTATATTATTTGTTTGCATAACTGTCAACAATAAGGAAAATGACACTAAACAGTTCATAAATAATATTATTTTTGTGAAACCGTGAAATTGTATAATTTACACAATTAACACAATTTAGTTTTATTTAAAAAAAAAAAAGATACAATTATAAATTTACATTCACAAAAACGGACCAGTTCGACCGGTATTTTCAAAACAAAAAATAATCAAATATGTACATACAAAAAAAAAATAATTTGAGAACAACATGCTGCTTAGAAAATTTTATTTATGAGTTTTCAACGAGTTTTTTTGTTGTGGGATTGAAAGATTAACTTAACGCAAAATTCAAGGTTTTTATCAAGCTTAACATTACGCCACGCTGATGATGGATACATCCAACAATCCAACGTTACTATTTGATGTATTACATATTTATTTTTATCGGTTTGCCTTTTTTTTTTTTTATTGAATGTAAAACTTAACTTTTAACTTTTTTATTTTTCGACCCTGCAATACTTTTTTAAGTTTCTTTATGGATTAAAATAAAACTATTCCAGTTTCCGTAAAATAAACTCAAAAAGTATCTCATATGAAGCAGAATTCTATAATGATTTATTTATTTCATCAATTGATTACATTTAATACAACAACTTCAAGATACTGTAGATATGAAAAATAAAATAAAAGAAAATTTAAAAAAGAGTTAAAACTTTGAATTTAAATTTATATTTTATAATTTATATTTTATTTAATAAAATATCACAACATTAATTTTTATTAAATAAAATATAAATTTATATTAAAAGTTTTAACTCATTTTTAAATTTTCTTTTATTTTATTTTTCATATCTATAATATCCACACAGCATGAAGACAACCACACAAACAAGAATTAAAGATACCATGTATAAAAAAAGTACTATTCTATGTAAAATTTAAATTTGCATTATTTGAAATATTTTGAAGTTTTTAATATGTATGTACTGTATTTTTTTTTTTTTCAAACCCTGATTACGGTGATAATTCTTTCAATACTATTAGGAGGAGGTACAGTTCTACAACCCTAAAACATTTTAATGTTATTTGTATCGCAGCTCAGTAGAATTTAAAATAAAAAAACCGTCATAACTTTAATTGAAAAACCAAGATTTTAAAGTGAGGAAACCGGTAAAAACCACTGTTATTCCTTCGACTGAGTTATCATTTAAACTCTTTCGTCTTTCGTTATACATTTCGTTTCAATGAGTTATTCGCTCGTTAAGTTTTACAAAGGATTTCAAATACGAGCATAAAACATCGACTATTGAGTATACAAATACTCCTGCAGTTCGATACACTATTATCAAAATTAAGGACTTTTGTACAAAAAAGTTTGGATGTTTAAAATAAGCGTTCAAACACACGAAACAGCTTCAAACCCCACATTCTGGAACTTATCTTAAATTTTTAAGTTCAACATAAAAACTGTCAGAATCAGCGAACTATAATATTTAGCAACCTGCCTACGATCTAGACAAAAAGAAAGATAAATAAATTATATATTGTTTTTAAAAACATCACAACAAAAAAGTTAACCCTATCTCTGTTGGCTAGTTTACCTATTAGCTGCTCGTTAATATAAGCACCTGTTTACAAATATAAGTTATTATGGACTCGTCAAGTCAGTATAACTATAAAGTCTATACGATTTACATACGTGTAACACATGTAATAAATTTCTGCATAATTAATAGCCAAATTTTAATCCCTATTAAAGCCCTCCTCAAAAACTGTCTAGTTAACAATTCAGTGTGAAAACGGTTTCATATAGCTTAATCTTAACTTTGTTCCTCCTTTTGTAAATTTATTTTTTTTCAAAAACAAAAACAAAATACGTTACATAAAGTCTTGATAGATTATATGCGATAATAATCTCTGATTAAATACAGCGGCACAATCATTGACCCTTCTGCATAAATGAATAATTAATTTTATTTAATCGAACATAGTTAAAAGTTTTTGAAGGAAATGTCTTAATTTAAAGGAATAAATTAAATTAGAAGAACAAAAATATTTTAAGGTATGACACCTTTAGTAAATTGACAGTTTTCTTAATTTAAACTGACAAACCATTGACATTTCATTGAAAGCTTTTGACGTGTTCCTATATAATTTGACACTTTAAATTATTTTGAGAAATTAATAGAGAAATGTATTTAAGAAATCTCGACACAATGAAGAAAATCCACTATAGAAACTGCGGGCAGATCAATCAGAGTCTTTTTTAAGAATTTCGTTTTAATAATTATACTTATACATATGTACATTGAAAGAAGATGAAATTTATCTTAAGTCGCACGATATTTGAATTGTTTTGTGAAAATATTTACAAAGTTCAAAATGATCAAAACCAGTTCGTTTATTGTTATCATCGATCTATTAATTATATGTTGCAAAAATTCCATCATGAACCGCTCAAGTTCTGCCTGTCAATTTGACTATGGTAATTTACAGCTAATATTAGTTGTTGTTTTTTTTAATAACCCCTGTAAATTAAACTTGTTTTTTCCTCTTCCAGCCTTTTTATTGATTGATTAATGATACAACGTCAAACACGGTCAAATGGTTAGTTATGGTCCGTCGTGATCGAATGATTGGAATTTATGAAATGTTCTTTTGCTGAATGATTTATGAATTTCCTTGATGGCCTTCCTGAATCAGGATCAAAGTCACAGAGTTGATTTGCATAGGTAAAGTGTTTTATTTGATTGGAAGAAATATTTCAAATTTGCGTAAGGCATGAACACAGGGAAAATTTTATATATTCTGCAAATATTATATAAATTGGTGTCAAGACAGCTTGTGGAGAATAAAGATATCTAGAGTAGCTTGCATGTACAAATCTGTGCAAATCACTTGTGCGTGTTGTTAGTCGGCAGGAATTTAGAGGCTCTACAATTTTTCTTAAAATTACAAACAACTGATCTATTTCTTAAATATTTATACTTATTCTTACGTAGGTTTGTTTTACTTTAGAGAGCTGTCCAAGTTCAAAACTTTATATACAAACATTTTCCATAAATTGTTGGGCTTAGACACTGAAATTGGTTGTCCAAACCTTTTCAAAAGTGGTATGTTCATTGTTCAATGAACAAGACAAATAGGGTAATTTATTTGAAAACTTCCAAATTCGATTCAATATCAACTCATTTACAATACAAAATTCAGAATGAAATAAGCTGTAACATAAAATTAGCAATTTTATAAAAAAAACTCATTTTCTCGAAAGAAAACGTCGTAGTTACGAACTGAAATCTTGCAATGAATGTAATATTGAACGTGTCCAAAAGTTCACTCAAATTCATTATTTCATTTGAAGTTGACAGATTACAAGTATGTCAGTAAATAAATAATTAAGGAAATATTGCGATAATTGACAATTATTGAAACGCGTTTATAAATAGAAAATTTTTAACTGTATTTAGACTGTGGACAAGGGTTTTCTGAAAAACATAGCAATTTTCAGTTTCTTTTTCTTAAAATTGTTCATTTTATATACTTAGATTTCGGCTTTCTGATGGTAGTCTGAATTTTGGTTTGAACTCAAAAAAATTGTTAGATAATGATGAAGATTTAACCGAAAAAAATAAATCGCACGACTGGATCGCACAAACTTGCTCTTGTAGTAAAAGTTTCTTCGAATTTAAAAGATTGAGCGTATTAACAGCTAATTTTTTTAACTGATCTTAGTTTTTTTTTTAAATTAATTTTTTATACATAAAATTTTGTAAAAATTTTTAAGAACAAAAATTGGTACACAATTTTTTAGTATTTATTTATGTTGTATTATCCACCCGTTTTTGAAATATCGAATTTTCAAAAAAAAATTTGAATTTTTTTTTTAAATCCAATATTTATTTTTGTGAAAATTTTGGTATGCAGTATGATTTCAACTTTTAAGGGGCTTTTGTATAAGAAATTTGATTTAAATCGGTTACACCCATAATGAGATAGTCCAAAATAAAGAAAATGGTTCTATGAGAGGTACTGTTAATAATGGTTAACTGTAAATTTTGTTTTTGGTAGATCGTAGACCATAATAATATTAGTATTTAGAACAATTTTAATGAAAATCGTAGGAGTCGTTTTCGAGAAAAATAATATTTTCTGTAATGGTTTGTTTAACATTTATATAGAAGGTACCGTTAATTTTGACTATAAGAAAAGGTTTTTTTTCAAAATAATTTAGATAATGTTAAAAAACTCCTTGTTACCAAGTTTCATTAAAACCAACCAATTCGTTTTCGAAATATTTGGTTTTCAAAAAAAATTGAAACTTTTTTTGAAAACCAAAAAAAAAGTTTTTGGAAAACTTTGGTATACGAAAATAACAAAAAATGGTTCTTTGGGAGGTACCATTTAAAACCATTTTTTGGAAATTTAGTTTTTACGAAAAGGTAGCATATACCTAATAAAATTTATTGATTTTTTTTAGAAAAATCTGTCGAGCCATTTTTGAGAAAAATAGGATTTCCCAAAAATGCTAAAAAAAATTATATGGCAGGTGCAGTTATTTTTGGTCCTAAAAATAAAAGGAAAAAAACTTGTCGGGGTAATGTCCCGAAAACACTTTATACCAAGTTTAATTAAAATCGGCCCATGGATTTAGGCTGTAGGCGAGTCCATAGACAGACAGACAGACAGACGGACAGAATTGCGAGACCCACATTTTCGTCTTCCCTATCATCGTAATGTCAAGTTTGATTGTTATCACGAGTTCAATTTTTTACTTATATATCGCAAGTAAAAATGATGGATCATTACATTCGGGCTTAATGATTTTGCAAAATTTTTCATTTTATATAATTGTTCTCTTCTATATAATTTTTCTATAATTTGTGCAAATTTTCTACATATTTTAGTTTCAGTTTTTCGATTTCAGTAAAAGGTTTTGGGGGCAGTGAGTTAGGGTTTTCCGGGTTATGGGATCTTGAGTTTCGGATATTTTTTTATTTGGATGCTTTCGGGATATCCAGAATTTTATTTTGGTCTGTTTTTGTGAAAATTGGGGCTAAAATATAATATGGTTTGAAAAAAGTCATCAAGAATGTCACGACCGGATCAGATGTCAGTTTTTATTTATAAATTTCCTGAATCATGAAAGTTAATCCTAACTGAAATGGTTATTTTCAGAAAACCGTATCCACACTCTTGCTGAATGTCCTCCAGTTTACATATGTGTATAATGTATATACTGAAAACTAATTAACCGGTTTATTATTTTCCTACATTATTTGATTCTTCGGCAACAATGTAGCGAACGAATTTCATAATCAAATTTAATTACCCCATAAAATTGTGTCAATAAAAAATATACATATAGATGGTCTGTGCGGTGGCGGAGGTGCACGGTGCAATAGGCCTATTGCGTAATGCAGTCGAGATAGAAGAAATCAGCTTAGACAAGTAAACTGGAAAAGAATGAATATCCTGATGCCTGATGCACTGAAAGCGTTTGGAGTTGATTATTTCGTTTGCAAAGAAATCTTATCAGAGACGAAAAAAAATAAAGATTGCGGTGTTTGAAAGACAGTGCAGGATTGTACATATTAGATATTTTCATTTCGAATTAAATAATACAAGAGTTTGAGTGCATACACACAAAATTATTTCAAATGGGGCCTACTAGAATTATTAGAACCAAGAGTGCCATCATTTAAGATTACTTTTTCATTAAGTTACATTGCAAAGAATGTTCCTCTAAGCGGTTGTAATCCGGCTAATTAGTCCAGTAAGAATAGACGAAAAAATGCCAAAGAAAGGAAATAATTAGTAAGAAGCTGAAATTTGGCATGGACTTTGGTAATGGCACTCTTTAAAAACTGAGATAGCGCCTCATCGATCCGATGACCGCTAGGTCAGTTATAAAGGGTCCAAGGGTCTAAAAACGAGTTTATTGCAAATATCTCAAAAACGGTTTGGCTATAGAAAAATTTTGTTCCTCAATCTTATAGCTGAGGCGATTTCCTATAAAAACGGTCCTATCGTTTCTTTCGTAGCAGTAACCGTTAAAAAGTTACAGCAATTGAAAAGTTAAAAAATATCTCAAAAGGAGCTAAATGTCATAAAAATGTGAGTTTTTTTTAATATTTTAAAAACAGTTTGAGTTAGAAAAATATTCAATTCCCCAGTCTTGTAGCCTATGTAATTTTTAACTAAAATGGCTTTTCACTTTTTTCGTAGCATTAACTCTTAAAAAGTTACTGCAAATCGAAAAGTCAAAAAATCTCTAAAAAGGGGTAAAAAGTCATGAAAGTGGAAGTTTTTGGCAAATATATCAAAAACGGATTGTCATAGAAAAATTTTATTCCTCTATCTTGTAGCACATTTAATTTCCAACAAAAATGCATTTTCACTTTTTTTCATAGCATTAACTGTTAAAAATTTACAACAAATGGAAAAGTCAAAAAATATCTAAAAAGTGGTAAAAAGTCATGAAAATGGATGTTTTTGGCAAATATCTCAAAAACAGTATGTGGTAAAGAAAAATTATATTCGCCATTCTTAAAGCACAATTAATTTACAACTTATAGCTTACAATTTTTGTGTGACATTAACCGTTAAAAAGTAACAGCAAATCAAAAAGTCGAAAAATCTCAAAAAAAGGGGAAAAAGTCATGAAAATGGGAGTTTTTGGCAAATTTCTCAAAGACGGTCTGTGCTAGAGAAAAATGTTATTCCCCAATCTTGTAGCTCATGTAAATGTAAGCAAAAATAGGCCTACTGGGGATATCACATAAAAAAAGCACCTGACACTTCACCTCTAACGTGGTGTGGAAGAAAGTGCACAGTTTGGGTAATTTTGCGTTATTGCCATGTTTGAAATGCTATAACCTTTTAATGGTAAATGCTACGGACAAAATGAGTTATTTATGGTTTTATGCTGATCTATTGGTTCTTTATACAATTCCTTCTAAGTTACACTCATTTCAAATTATCCATTCAGAAGTTATGACCAGATTTATTTTTTGTTTATTTTTAGAAGGTGTACTCGACTTCTTACTTTTTCAAAATAAACGAAATCAACAGTAGGTATAATGCTACATTCATAGAGTGACTTGTTCAGGAAATGTTATGGATTGTCGGCATTTCTAATATTTTTTTTAGTCGGTGCTTGACGAATTTTTCTCTTGAGAAAGCGGTTACTATATTTTTTAAAGTATGGTTGAGTTCCAAAATTCATCAGGTGGCGCATTCATAGGTTCCAAACTCAAACAAAAAAATTGTGACAAAGTAGCAAATTTCGAAATGCATCGAAAAAGTTTATGATACGCAATAGCTTCGCAGACACACTGCGCATCAAACATTTATTGACTGCTTTGATTTAAAATATAAAGCTAAGTAAAGACGATTGTCAGATCTTACAATATTGTCAGATATGTCAATGGTCTGACAATAGCGGACAATTAGCTGACAATTGACCTTACAATGTAAAATTGTCCTTTCACACGATTGGTAGATTTTGTGCCAAAGTCTGACAATTTAATTGTCAGCTCTTGTCTGACAATTTTCGGACAATTATATATCTGACAATATTGTCAGCTTGAAAATTTTCTGTTCACATGGTTGGCAGACCAATACAAATTCAAGTAACAATAAAAATTCAATTCAATTGAGGATTTTAAGATCAAACAAACTTTTATAGAATTTCACTTTTTAATGTATGTATAGCCACTATCAAGAAGAGGATACTTTCAAAGTGATTTGAAAATCTAGTGTCATAGTGGTAATGCCAAGAAATTGGACGAGCATTTGAAACAATTTAACTACAACTGGACATCGAGGGCGACGGACGACTTTAAACACTACGAAGGAGAAATATGCCAGAGGTCGTCAAGACGCGCTACGAAGAACAAAAGTCCATATTTTGTATCAATTTATTAAACAAAAAAAAAAAAAAGAATTTAAAAATGAAAAGATCTTGCAATAATTGAACTATATTGTTTAGAAAAAAAAATAAACCTTTGTGTACAAAAAATTCAGCAGGCTTACTCTAGAGAGTTCGACTGATTTAGAAAGTGACCTTGAGACTATGTTAGATCTGTGCGAGTTGTCGGCAGGCTGCCTATTGTTACCAATTGCTCGAGCTGGTTTTTTTTTCAGGTAGTGTCCCTGTCCACCCTCGTTTTGGCATTATTCAAATTTATTTGATTGCTCGTATAGTAACTTGGCCATTTTGAAGTCCAATTTTTTTTAACTTGTTGGAATTTGCTGTTCACTTTATTTACATCGTATTTAATCTTCATTTGAGTAGATATCTTTCAATGGTTTTATTTATTCCGAACAAAACTACACAGCACAAGGAATTCAATATAAAAGCGAGTCAAGTTGCTTTATAGCTTTTTATTATTCAGTTTTGGAAAAACTACAAAATTCCTGCAAAAATGTTTTTTTTTATCTCTCAACTCGGCTCCAACCGTTTGACATTTCGAACAATGAAGAAATTGTCAGCAATTGTAAGATGTTTTCAATGAAAACATCTGAAAATGACCAATGAGTCTGACAATGTCCTAATCGTCTGACAATGACACAAATTGTGCGTTCAGACGATTGTAAGATACCTGACAATTTTTTGTCAGATTGTCATCTGATAATTACCTTACAATGACGTTTCTGACAATATTGTCAGACAAAATTGTGTGTACAGACGATTGTAAGACATTTGGGACAGTATTTTCACTGACAGATCTGACAATATTGTAAGATCTGACAATCGTCTGTACTTAGCTTAATTCTGAAAGAAAAAATCGCCCGTCGTACAGTCAAATTAGGAAATCAAATTGCATTTTTCGGTATGAACCACTCTCAAAACGTGATATAGGTGCATTTTGACCTGCTATAACTTAAAGCTGAAGCAACGGGTCGTAGTCATTAGTATATTATTTCGTAGATATTTTAATTCTCTATGAGGTTTCAGGCCGACATTTTGTTGTAAAATAAAATGGAAACGAGTTATTGGATGAAAACCAAACCAATCTCTTTTTCAAGATGGCGGCTCTTCCCTAACCACAAAAATCCCAAAAACTCGGTTTTATACTTAGAAGGCTTAGCCAAACAGATGCCATTATAAAAAATGTTTGTCTATTGAAAAATGCAATTTTATACCCTTTTTTTTGACTAACTTTACTGTACTACTGAGATGTCAGAGCAAAACATTTTGTGTTGTTGATTTTTAGTGTTTTTTGATATTTTCAGTGAAAAGGTGGAAATTGCTATTTAAGGACATGCTGCTGTTTATTATTTTAACATTGAAAATGTTTATAGGATCGTTTTGACAGAGGTGTGGTGTTACTAAAATGATTAAATTAAATAAATTCAATAAATCAGAAATTAAATTTTTGGTTGGTGTTACTAAAGAAATGACCGAAATGATTGAAATGAACACATGAACTTATAATATGAAAAAATGAACTCCAGCGTATAGGGGGACAACTATCAAATTTTTGGTTGGTGTTACTAAAACATTACTAGAAAGATAAAAATAAACAAACGAACACAAGCGATGAATTACAGCAGGCGTAGGCAATAGGTATACGGGGAAAAAACGAAGAAAAGTTGTCGTCAACAGACAAGCTTCAGTGGAAGAATATTCAATGAAGAATATTCAAAAAGAGAAAAAACAACAAGTACAACGCAACCAACAAAAGTGTATCTATAGGTACTATGCCAGATTTTTGTATGTAGTGTAGGTATATACATATGTAAATGCTATGCATCAACATAATAATGGAGGTAGGTATGTAGGTTGTGATTTTTTGAAATTGAAAATGATAGGTATTTAATTTTATTCGATACAGAATATTATTCGGTCCTATAAGAAAGGCCAGTGATGCAGTTGAGTGTTAAAGCCGGAGTTAAGCTTGCTTGAAATCGATTTATGTAGGTATGTAATATGTAGGACAACCAAAAATATGTTACAGCATATTTTTTTTTTAGTAACACTATTAAGACGAGACTAGATAAGAAATCCGTTTTATAAGTAAATGCATATTTTTATATATTTACGATTTACGTGCATATTTTGGCATGCCTACTTTTGTAGGTATATTTTTCATAAAAAAGACATAGTTTGTTCGTTATTAATTATTTATTGTATTATTCATACTAGAATGTCAGTTCATTAGACTTGACCATTCTTTATTGCGTCAATTTCATTGAATTTTTGAAAAACAAACAACAACAACTTAAAGGCGCTACCACTAATTGTTTAGGAACTAATTTTATGTATTTTAATTTGTTTTATTTTTGTTTGGCTGGAGATATAGCTATTTCAAGGGGTGCCAAGTCCTATCATCAGTCTACTTTTAGTGATGCTGGGCTTTAATCCAATTTTATTGGGAAAAACTTTCTACATGCACACCATGAGCTTTGAACCCGTATGCACTACGCATTCCACTACTTATGACCACTGACGTCACTGGTCGAGATGTACTGTTTGTTTATCAAATGCATTTGGAGCATCAGCATTTTTATAATTTGTTCAGTATCTTCTAATGTTTATTCAATAAATAATAAAGGTCTATAGGGAAGCATAACCAGCATTATAGCATAACCAAAAAATTAAAACCTAACTTCAGGTTATGTCGAAAAATTCGCATTACGGAAATTTGGGTTGGAGTTTTTTTTTTTTTTCCTGAGAAAATTAACCTTTTTTTGAGTTGTTTAAATTGACTGGAACGATTTTATTTCAATTTTGTAATCTAGTACTTCTTCAATATGTGTGAATTGAATTAAAATTTCGATTAAATTTAATTCGAAATAAAATTTTGAAGTTTCTTAGTATAGATTCACCCTACTATCGTCAAAAATTAATCTTCGGATAAAATTTAACGCGATTTTAACCCAATTCGCACACGGCCTAAACAATATGTAAAGATAACTTTTGAAAATTTAGAAAATATTGACCCAAAATAAAAAAAAATCATGCTCCCAGTAATTCTGATTTTTTAACATTTCTTTCGTTGAAAGGTACCAAAATTTTTGTTAGCCACGAGAGCAAACTTGTGGGGCTCACTCGTGTAAATCTTGTTTTTTTATTTTTGATGCAATTAATGTCTTAAATAAATCCATGTGAATGAATTTAAACGATATTCACCATTTTAAAAAACTGAAACACTCTACGAAGGAGAAAAATTTTAAATTTGTTTAAAAATATTGAAGGAAAAAAACATATTTGTTTTTTTTTAATATGCAGTGTTCGACAGTTAAAAAACAAAAATGACCCACAGCGTGTAAATGCGTGTCTCAAGTAGATTCTGCACATCTCCGCAATTGTGGCTTTCCAACCATATAAAATTTTAACTTTAAAGATTTTTTCGGAACTTACCGAGTTAAATATAATATTTCTTATATTTACCGTGGTAAGTTCCGAAAAAATCTTTAAAGTTAAAATGATTAATGTCCGCGAAAATAATGGTTTAAAGTTTTATACATATAAAATTTATCGAAATCGGTCAAATACTTTTTAAAAAAATGATACCACAAAATTTATTTAAGCAATATTTTTAGGGCATATAATCATTTTTTTTTTTGCATAATATAATAATTTATTAAGGGCATATATGTTTGTAATTGATTTTTAAGGGCATAATTATAAGCGCTTAAAACTGTTTTTTAGGGCATTTTTGTGTTTGCCCTAATAGGTACATATGTATGAGTTTTGATATCAGATCTTAAAAAAACGATTTTTTTGGTTGAACAGGAAGTTGATGGATTGTTTAAGAAAATTAACAAGATTTATTTTTTGCCAAATGGAAAGTGACATTAAATACATAATTTGCATAGAGGTACCTAGAAACTTCAGAACCTATAATGGTGTCTGAAACAGCTTATTACGTTTTAATTAATTTAAATTGAAAAGATTATCCAGGTGTCATTTTCAATGTCCCCATGGTTACTTTATGAGTGAAATCTGTAAATTTTATTAGTTTTGTAAAAATATATCTTTCCTCGACTAATTTAGACTTTACGAACATGGACAAAATTGATTTATTTATTTCTTAATTTTTTTTTGCTTAAAATATAAATGTTCTATGAGTCGTCTAATTTGAAACATTTTTGAATGGCATTCAATGAAAAAAAAAAAAATCAAGAAAAGTGAAGAATAAAACACTGGTTTGAAAATATTTTCTTCTTTTATAACTCTATCTCAAATTATTTATCTTGCATTGGCATATTTTTTTAATGCAACAAAATTTCGAGTCTATTTTTTTTAATGCAAAGCATTAACATTTTTTTTTCAATTCAAATTATTTTTACATTGCATTAAAATTTAATTTTAATGCATTTTTTTTTTGCATTAAATTTTTTTTAAGGCAAAACGAATTTTTTTTGCATAAAAATTTTTACAATCCTGTTTGGTACACACAGGTTTTTTTGTATATATAGGAGAACTGGGTTCTTTTTTTAACATTTTTGCTTTTGATGTAATAAATATTTTTCAAACGCTATAGATAGCGTCTATTTTAGCTTTAATTTCCGGCGACGAGAAAAAGGTAACACATTTTAAGTCCTGTTATTATTTAAACCTACTATAATATTTCAAAAAAATCAATTTACTACTCATGAAAAAAAAACACGTAAATTTATTCCTCATTAGCTCACACAACACAGTAAATAAATCAAAATACTCTAAACTAAATTGCATTTTTGTTATTAAGTGTCCAACATTCGTTTCAAATTAAAATAAAATCCAACAAAGCAAAACTAGATTTATTGCCAAATCATAATGGAATTGCGTGAAATCTACTTTTACAACAAAAATAAATAAAAAGACAGATTTTTAGCTTTAAGACTGGCAAGTCCATAAAGTAACCTTAAAATGCATAAACACATTATGCTACATATCTTTTTTACCTCATTTTGAGTAAAATATGGAAAATATCTGATTAATAAACTCAAACGAAACATGATTTCAATTCCATTAAATTCCGTTTGAATTTCAAATAATGGTTGCCAGTTTGATCATTTAAAAATGAAAAAAATTAGCAGTTTCAAGGCCCTTAACTTCACTTAAAATACCTTTTAAGGACCAAAACCGTTGAAGCTTAAGAAGATGTTAAGTCAATAAGCCTTACCAATAATCAAATTGAGTTATTACTTAAATATAGCAGTGAAATTAACCATAACGTTATGGATCCTAAATAATTAACCATAGATACATTATATTCTCAATTGCTCGATATATGGTTCATTATTCATAGTCCATGTAAATATTTAGGTAATGCACGGTTTACTATTTTTGCCCATTCCATTATGGTCCATTTAACTGCAATATTTAAGTCGTAACTAAATTTGAATATGAATTCTTTAAATTTTTTTTATAAATGTGTTTTTATTGCTTGTTTGTAATGATCCTGGCAACAACTCGAAACCAACAATACAAAGGATAACTTTTTCACGTTGCATCTCCATTTTAATAAGATTGTATTTTTTTAAAATAACGGTTCAAGTAATTTTCCCTTTAGTGGCAACCATATTATAAAACTGACTGCGAATGTCGCGCCATTTTTTTGTGTTAGATGTTTATCTTTGTGCGGGACTTGAATGTTCGACAGTGCATAGTGTTGTCGACGACTTTGGTGGCTGCATTTCAGTATTTTATTCAATTTTGTATATAAAACAAAAATAAATATTACGCAAGGTCTGGTTATTCCAACTATTTTTTTTTGTGGACAGTTTGGAAAAAAATTACAAAAAAAAAAAAAAAGATTTATGATGAAAATTTGAAACGAAAATGGAATAGAAAAATAGTCTCATTTGACAGTTTCGTTGTTATCCGCACATTGACATCTCGCAGTTCACCATCCATCCACCAGGTTAATGCAGCAAAAATTGCAACATTTCTGATGCTGATGAGTGAGCACTGAGTGTAGCACCAACCAAAACCAACCAGCCGGCATTGGTAGTTGTTAGTGGAGTGAATGCGACGAAAACTCGTGTTTGGCACACAACAGTGAAATTTGAATCCTAACATTCGATTTCGTTTTGTAGAGAAAAGGTTTACGGATAACGTAAGCAGTAGACATATATATGACTTGTTAGATTATTGCAACAAACATGAGTTAAAAAAACAACAGAAGCCCCTCACTTGGATGAGAAAAATGTAATCGAGACTCAAGCACTTTTACTTTATTTAGTTCAGTCAGTGTATTTACCTATCATATAGCGCAGGTCTGTGAAGTAATAATTCATCCCGACTAGATCTGGGAGCAAGGCTAACTAATATTCACCGATAGTGTGTTTTGTCATTTGTAAAGAGATCAGTGTGCGGTTATAAACAGCTGAAAGTTTTTCTATATTGGAACATATTTCGGAAACTTGGGGAATGCTTGACAAACAAATTACCTGAAGTCTAGACGTTGGAAGACAGAAGAAGTTGCTTTGGCGAGAGTAGTGTGTATCTGTAAGGAGAAGAATTGTTTTTTGAATCGTAAGGAGTTCATGGATCCAAACAACACCCGGTAAAAGAGTCAGGTGAGCCAGTTTAGAGTTAGAAGGAACCTTGAGTTTAATTTCTTAAAAACTAAGACACATTTCAGCATCTGGTTTTCAGATTTTTAGTGAAAATTAATAAGAGCATTCAATTTTAAAAACAAAAATTATACTTAATCATAAAATTTTGAAAAAAATGAGTTTGACATTTTTTTTCAAGATTTCAAGTTTAAAATTTAATTTTTTGGCTTTCCAAAAAGGTATATAGCATGGCATCGTAAATACATTTTTTAGTTTGTTTAAATAATTTTTTTTTAGAAAATTGCCCCTCCCGCCTATAACGGAGTGAAATAGACCCTTCTACCATACGATTTTTTTCTTGTCTTAACTCAAGTTACTCGCTCTAGCTTTTTGGTGCACCTTATACCGATCACCTTGTATTTGTAACATTGTTACAAAATTAAATATTATTATGACAATATTATTATGTCTGATGATGTTCGCGCACTGTCCAAAAAACTACGTTACCTTATCACATACGATTATTTATTGATTAATGTATTGGAAATAATAATGATTAGTCTTTTTAGAAACTTCAAAATGATTTTTATACAAACTCAAGCTTCGATAAATTTTTTTTCCATCGATGCGAGGACACGAACTGTAGAAAATTTAATGAGGATTTTTGTAAATTAATTCAGTTTAAGATTAATGTTAGTTTTCAATTTTTATTTCGGCAAATATTTGTCCCAACTTGGTGTTAAAAATTGTAACAGAAGCCTTACAAATACTGAATGACGTCACAGATATACAACTCTCAACCATTCCTGTGTGCGTGTCTGCAGGAATGGAGGGGACCTACAGTTTATTGCTAAATCCGAACGGCTAATGTGAGCGTGCCGTGACATAAGGCCATGCGACATAAGGCCATATTTTGAAATATGGCTATGTGACGCTTTTACAATGCGATACAAAGCTCGCAATGTTAGGATTCATAAAAAGAAATTCTATAGATTTCTCTGACCCTTACACACTTGTTTCTCTCTATACTTCTCTGGTTAGACCGATTCTAGAATATGCGGATATCATCTGGAACCCTTGCCAACAATCTTACTCTGATAGAATTCAAAGAGTTCAGAATAGGTTCACGAAATACTTTTTTTACAAAATGCGTTGGAATTTTTGGAATTCTTCTCAAGCCAGGCAAAGCCTTTTAGGATTACAAGCTCTGAAGTCAAGAAGATCTATTCATCATATTGTTTTTGTGCAGGATATTCTTTGTTACCACATAAAATATCCTTTGTTACTATCTATTGTACATGTTTATGCTCCTATACGACCGTTGAGGGAAAGACACCTTCTTTTTGGAAAGAGACTATTTTAAGGTCAAATAGAGAGTTCAATAATGTTTATGAATATATTGATTTGATGCTCTTAAGAGAAATTTTTAAAAATATTTTATACTTTTTATTCTTAAGAAATTGATTTTTGATATTGTTGTCTAACTTATAACTTGTTATTATTATTTATACATCGTATCTTTATTATTACTTCTTTTATTATAATGTAATCGGCTAAGCATTTAGCTCGTAGATGAAATAAATAAATAAATATTGGAACAAAATGCCTTGTGACGCTTACCTAAAGTGGCGTAAGGCCATAATGGCAAAAATGAGAAATTTTGCTGAGGAATCTTGTTTACGTGACTGAGATTGCTGAGGGCTCTGAGGGCGGCAAGATTTTCTTCCGCTCCGGGTGGCTGATACGCACGCTACACCACTGCTTCAGCCCCCCGGCATCTGCCACTGTTTTTGTGATAGTTTGCGCTGAGGAAAAAGTAGAACCTAAGTGTTTCAGTTAATCATAAATACTTGAGTTTAGTTTCAGTAAATGGGCCTTAACGATTTAAATTAAATTTTTGTGTACTACATATCAAAATTTTCAAAAAACAAAAAAAAAAAAAAAAACAAAAATCTATTGTTTTTAAAAAGTCAAAATTTTGATATTAAGACAGAAAATAATTCAAGCTAACTATTAACTTTGTAAGATTTCACAGAATGAAAAACCATAGACTTACATCTTTACTTATCAAGACATAACAATAACATAGAATGTTGCTACTATCTTCAAAAAGAAATCCAACAACATTATTCACCCAAGAACTAGATGTCAACTTTTTGACATTTCGTACCTTCCGCTTTAAAAAAAAACTGTGGCTGTAGTACTATTAATGCAATGGCAATGATCCGATACAATTTTGTGCACAAGATACTCTTACTACACTGAAGCTTCGATATCAATTTTAGTCTGTCTAGTTTTTCTTGTGGTTTCATTTATTAAGTTTCAATCTTCAGTTGATTTAACCTTCTGGTTGAGGTATAAATTTCAGAGAAACATGCGGATGGCGTTTGTAATTGAGGTTTAGATCTATGTGCAATGTAAATAGTAAATATATGTATGTACATACGTAAATGATAATCCTATACACGTCCACATCCAACTATTGTCACTTAGCTTTGCAGTCTCATACACACGGAGTGAATGGTTATGATATTCGATTACATCATTCAATCAATTTGATTCAATTGGTTATGCAGAAATTAATGCATCCAAGAAGGATAGGTTTTACAGAGATCGAATAAAATCACAGTCAATCGGGTATATGGGAGGTCAGATTATGACTACGGTGACCATATTTTAAAATGAATGATGGACAAAAATAAAATAAATTCGGCTAAAAACAAATTATTGCCTATGTTTGTACATTATTAAGCTACATATATAACAAATTCAGCTTTTTCTTTAAATAAAACTATAAATTGAAACTTGTAGTAGCCGTGGCGTGATGGTTAGTGCGATGGACTGTCATGCCGGAGGTCTAAGGTTCGATTCCCAGCCTCGTCACCTATTTATTTAAAAAAGAAAAAACGGCTACTGCCTCTTACGAGGAATTGACAAATCCTCCAAGAGTATCTCACAGAAAAGTGCCGCTCGTTAGCCGTTCGGGTTCGGCAATAAACTGTAGGTCCCCTCCATTCCTGCAGACACGCACACAGGAATGGTTGAGAGTTGTAAGTCACTAAGCCCTAGTTCTTCATGAGCTGTTGTGCCATCAAATTTATTTATTTTTAACTTGAAACTTGTTAAACAAAAAATACTGATGCTCAGACAAAAAAAAACTTGAACACTAAATTGACCCAGCTTAAAAGAGATTTTATTATGTTATTGAAAATCTATTTTCATTCAAATTTTTCACAAAGAAATCACAAAAGAAAAATTTCGTCCTGCTGCATTTTATTTTGCAATGATTTACGCTGTTCAACAAATAAAATAAGTACATATGTGACAGATTATTTGAAGAAGTCTCCGTTTATTTAATAAGTTTTTGTTGCTTTAGAAGTTTCCCCCAATTTTTGGGGCGTTGGAGGCTAAAAATTAGATTTCTTAATTTTTGTTGTTGTTTGTATGCAAATCCTAGCCTACATTCCAAATTTTAGCTTTCTAGGACTTCGGAAAGTACCTACCCTTTAGGTTTTAATGAGTGAGTGGTCAGTGACAAGATCGACGTTTTCTCGGTATTAATAAAATCCAAACTAACTATAAAAGCTAGACATAAGAAATTCGGTGTGTTTTATACCTAATCCTGAAAATTTGAGCTCTATCCAGACCGAAGTTATGAGGGCTTGAAAATACGACGAAACCTTTCGGTAGTGCTCGCCACTCGTTTGGTTCGTTTTGACAAGGCGCACGGTAGTGCCAAACAGTTTTTAGTTTTAATGCAAAAATGGGACAAATAATATAAATTGATAGTCATTTTCAATGCCTCAAGGGTTACTCTCTGAATGAAATCTGCAATTTTTTTTAGAAGGGAACAACATTTTATTTCAAACAAACTACAGCACTGCTACAGTTTAGCATCAGTAAATCTATAACAATGTTTAAGGCAAAGTATTTTTGCGTGCATCATATGAAAAAAATAATCAATTTTATCGGTGTTCGTATAAATCTCTATTTAATGCACTTAAACCCACACGAAATTAAAATGGTATTTGTCTAAATATAAATAAAATTGAGCTTGAACTTTGAAGATAATTTCGGATATTGTTGAACTTTATCGTCATCTTATAGACCGTTAGCTACGTAGATTCCGATTCACATGGACATTTTATTAAAGTTACAGATGAAAACTAAATTAAATTTAGTTAGCAAGACAAATCGACGGTTACACTACAGGACCTCGTAAGCCATTCTTGCATGTTTTTTTCAGAAATCAAAAAAAAAAAAAACCTTTTAAAACATATATTACAGTACCTCGTAGATATAAATCTTTTTTTTTAATTACTCAAAAAAAAAAAAAAAAAATGTGTACATGTTTAAAAGGGTTTTTTTTTTTATTTCTGAAAAATATGCAAGAATGACTTACGAGGTACCTAGGTACCTACTGCACCCTAACCGTCGAAATCGTGTTAAAATTCACACTCAAATAATGACGTCATCTACTTTATGTGTCAAAAATGACAACTTTTTACTTTCGACAATAGCCTAACGAAATTAGCTTTAATTTTTAATGGCTGAAAACGGTATATGTAAACAAAAATTTAATTGAAATGTCATAAATTAAAAATTATATTAATTAAAATTAAATTTTCCATTTTAGTTGAATAAACATTAAAACTCTCTTTCATTTGATCTGAATTGGGCTCGCAGCTGTTAAAAAAATCTATTTTGGTTTTGTAGCTCCCGGAAATTACGGCAATTTTTTTTTTTTGAAAATATTTTTTTTTCCAGAGAAAAAAACTAAATTTTTCTGGCAATCTCTCCAGATTCCTGGAATTTTTTCCAACAATTTTCCGGCGTTTTCTTTTCATTTTTATAACCTTAAGAAGTAGCTTGGAAAGAAAAATAAATAAATAAATTTGATGGCCTAGTGACTTACAACTCTCAACCATTCCTGTGTGCGTGTCGAATCCGAACGGCTAACGAGCGGCACTTTTCTGTGACAGGAGATACTCTTGGAGGATTTGTCAATTCCTCGCAAGAGGCAGTAGCCGGACATAAAATTTCTGGCATATTTTCCTTAATTGCTTTGAAAAAAAAACGCAAAAACTGAATTTGTATTAATTTTCGTAAAAAAAATAGTCTTGTAAAGTTGCACATTCTTCTTTGTGGTGCAATAGCAGATATTGAAAGCAATAAATTGCTTTGCAGCTTTCAACATTGACTGTGATGAAGATAGTAAAATGGAAAATTTTTTGAAAGAAATAGTTCGCTATTTAATAAATTGTGATGCAAAAATATTGAAGAAAGCCATGGACTGTGATCAAATATAACTCTATAAAAAAAAGTTAAAGGTAAGTACCTACTTATGAAAGGTGAACTAGGATTTTTCTTCCAGCTTTAATAAATCTAGGAAATTTTTTGTTTGACAGTATCTATCGGCTATTACGGTTTCATGCAATATTAAATTTATAACAATTTTTTCTTTTCTCTAATCGGTGATTAATCAAATGAAAAGATCATACTCACATGTGAAAATTTGCTCACAAATTAAATGCCATTAAAATAACACCTTTAACTCGTTCGTTTTCTGACTTCTGCATATACGCCACCCTATAGCACAGGCAATAAGTCCCCCGGCAAAAATACACTCAAAATGACCACACTCTTAATTTTCTGACTCTCTGTATTTTTTCCGAATCAAACACTCAAACCAGCACTAGGTATTATTAACAATAATACCAGCCACGAAAAAAATTAATAAAAATCACAATAAAAATAGTAAAATCGAATTTTAGCGCAAAAGGAACTTGCTCCCTTCTCAACCAAATAAATAAATAACGAAGAAAGAAATCCGAAGCACTTGAAGCACACAATGGACAAAAGTAACGAAGACAAAAAAAAAAAAATTATCCAAGACAGGTACAAGATACAAGATACTTCCCACCGATCGCTCGCGCTCTGGTGGCACTGGTGCGCTTTATTCACTTGAACGATACCTTTAAACACCCGTCTTCTACCACCTGAGCCCCTCCAACTCTGAGTTATTAGATTTTGGAGTATTAATATCGTGTTTGGAAATATTTTTATGAATTACAGCACAAAAAATATTGATTCCCAATAAATTCACATCAAATTACGTGCACTGACTTAACAAAATAAAAAATCCAACATACAAATCGTTCGCTAAGATTTTTTCCGAATCGGGATTTGATGTTAACACTGTTCTATTCTAACACACACGTTAGTTTCAACTAAAATCTTAAAGAAAAATAAGTTTAAGACATTTTACAAATACCGCAATGGAAATTCGCGAAAAATCGCACAAACAAAAGAATCCCAGAATTTTCCCAGTAATAACGGTTAAGCTAGAAGAAAAATTTATTTCGTACAAGAATTTAACTCTAGATGGCGCACGCGCTTTTTTTTATAACACAGGCAATACTTAAGACCGCTAACGATGAAGTTATGGCAACAACTGAGTGGATGATTGGCTTTGGAAATTTGAAGTCCAACCGGAGCTGGGCTTTTGATACCTACTGACGACATTGCTAGGCTAGGACGACGACGAAGGCGATTGGGTATTGGGGAAAGAGAGAGGTAGCCGACAACAAGTTGTGTGGTGGTTCGATGTGCGACGGTAATGGTGGTAAAGTGGTAAGTTGATGGTAACAGGGCACAGTGGAATAAATGAAAACTTTCAAAAAGCTAGAGGGAGAAAAAAAGAGGAAACGCACTACTTATACCTACTAGGTTTTTTTTTCGGGATAAAAAGTATGAAACTCTGCTTAGAAATTTTGTTAAGCGTTTGATGTGCACCTATACCAAATAGAAGACACTGCGTCATTATCGTGATGGTATGTATTAGATAACGGTGAGTTTAGGTATATCATCCTCAATGGCTTTTCGTTGCGAACAAAGTTATTTGAGTTTTGGCCAACATTTATTCAAATTTAGTGCTGTTAATTGTAATCGCATCTGTAATTAGTTTCTTACTAAGCGCATCGATTTGGCGGGTGGGGTTTTGCATTTGTTTTTGAAAGGGCAAACCATGAGCGGATTGAAGAAGATGCAGTAGTTATTGTTTGCTTATGACACCTTTAATTTACTTACTCAATCCAAGAGTGTTAAAGATAAGATCAATCGAGTATGGACTCAGTCTGCCGATGTTAAAGGAGCTGCACATTTTAAAATTTAAATTTTAAGGTAAGTGGAAACTTTTGACCAATGAAAAATTTGGGGCGGTTAGGAGTAACGTTGAAAAAAACTTACTTATTCAAGTGCAGCAACAGGTCAGAAAGGTACTTGGCCCTAACTTAAAAGGAAAGGACGGTTATAGCGACCAGGAAATTGCATCAGAATATATGGATAATTTTATGTTTTATCATAAGATTTTTAACATTAAAACGATACGAAAGATGAAAAATCACTTGAAATAAATCATTTACAAAATGTTCTTTAAATGAAATCTTCATTTAAAAAAATTCGTTTTCCGTACAGTAAACGAACTGACCTATTTTATCGCAAAAGAATAAATAAATTAATATAAAGTGCGTAGTAAGAAGTGCAAAGTGTGAAGAGTAAAGTATAAAGTGCAGGTGTGGAGAAGTGCAGTTTGCGAAATGCAAAGTGCAAATTATGGAATGCAAATGTTTAAGTGTGATGAGCGAAATTTGTAGTGTGCGGAGTGTCAATGTCGAATTGTAGAGTGTAAAAACCAAAGCGCAGACTGCGCATTTCAAAGCTTGGAGTGCGAATTGCAGAGTCTACAATTCGAAGTGCTTGAAGTGGAATGTAAATGTAAGAAATGCGGAGTCAGAAGTGGGAAGTATAGGAAGTGAAGGAGGGGATTACGAAGTTTGGTGTGTAAGGTGCGGATTGCGGAGCGTGAAATGAACGGTTAGTTCAAAAATAATGACCAAAAAACTCGAAAATTCTTTGCAAAATCTTTTGCTCGTTTCCACTTCTTCATAATCTTAATTTTAAGCCTTAGCACTAAATTTAAGCTCTGTTTTTTCGAAGTTTATGTAAATGTGCTTCTAAAGTTCCCTTATATCCATATCATTCATCTCAATCCCCAACTGATATCATCTCATCTCTCTTTTAAGCCCACAAAGAAGATTGCCAGCACACACAACACGCAAAAAAGTGATTCGATTTTTTACTTTATGTGTTCACTTCATTTCCGTCGCTCTGTGCATTGCATTACCTTGTTGCCTTCTTCCTCTTCCCGCTCTTTGTCTACTCAACCACCAGCACAAACCCACTCTTTATGCATGCAGAGATTTCACTAAGCTGCATGCTTAATATATGTTTTTGTTTTTGTAAGCCCCACTGATGTGTCTTGGTTCAATGGTGTATTCCCTGTGCTTGTACTTCAGTCTTCACTGCTAAAATGCACTTTTGAACAAAATTTTTGCGCTTGCTTTATAACCTTTCGTTTTAAATTTATTACTTCGTCTTTTTAACTCTTCTATTCGTTATGTGGTGTTATTTTCTTCATTCCCCCAATCATGGTACTTACTAATTAAAAAGAAAAAAAAAAAAAAAGAGTTTCCATCGATGACAAAGGGCACCACATTCTCAGAGAAGCTCAACAAAACTACGATCAAACACAAAACATGTCTGAGTTTATCTGGTTCTAACGATACTGTATGGTGACTATCTGCTTACAACAACCGAGTACTTGAGGTGAATTCAAGAATACACCATAATATTATAATGGTTGCGCCTGACCTCTTTGCTGCTGCTGGAAGCTTCTATCTCCTTGTGAAGCTTGGAGAAGTATCATATGCGTAGATTATATTTTCTTACTATTGTCTGTTTTCTTTCCGTCGAACTTAATTCAGCTACCAGAAAATAACCTTCGACTGTTTAAAAACCAAAAAATCGAATTAGACCGAAAAGTTTGCAGGATATAAAAAAAGTAGAAACTATACAGCGAAGACAGATTTCTGTTAAGGGTCAGATCAAAAGCTGTGGAAAAAAAGGCGCTTGCTATTTCTTAAAAAAAAAATTATTTGATAAGTTCCGTATTAACCGGCTTCGAAAAGCTTAAACGAAGCGGACGATTAATCTTAATAAGGAGTAGGAAAACTTTATAAATTAACAAAAATGTATCTTAAAAATTTTCCCTTCGTCGCATTGCTGATGATGTTTGGAAGACCTTCCGAAAGTCTTCAAAGCTTTAAGGAAAGTTTTTTGTTAATAAATTGCATATATGTATGTATATGTTCTTCTTCGTCTTCGTCTTCGTCTTCGTCTTCGTCTTCGTCTTCGTCTTCGTCTTCGTCTTCGTCTTCGTCTTCGTCTTCGTCTTCGTCTTCGTCTTCGTCTTCGTCTTCGTCTTCGTCTTCGTCTTCGTCTTCGTCTTCGTCTTCGTCTTCGTCTTCGTCTTCGTCTTCGTCTTCGTCTTCGTCTTTGTCTTCGTCTTCGTCTTCGTCTTCGTCTTCGTCTTCGTCTTCGTCTTCGTCTTCGTCTTCGTCTTCGTCTTCGTCTTCGTCTTCGTCTTCGTCTTCGTCTTCGTCTTCGTCGTCGTCTTCGTCTTCGTCTTCGTCTTCGTCTTCGTCTTCGTCTTCGTCTTCGTCTTCGTCTTCGTCTTCGTCTTCGTCTTCGTCTTCGTCTTCGTCTTCGTCTTCGTCTTCGTCTTCGTCTTCGTCTTCGTCTTCGTCTTCGTCTTCGTCTTCGTCTTCGTCTTCGTCTTCGTCTTCGTCTTCGTCTTCGTCTTCGTCTTCGTCTTCGTCTTCGTCTTCGTCTTCGTCTTCGTCTTCGTCTTCGTCTTCGTCTTCGTCTTCGTCTTCGTCTTCGTCTTCGTCTTCGTCACCCACTAAATCGAAAGTTTATGCGCTACGAAAAAATGTGGTCCGAGGTCATTAACCCGTGCCTCTAAAGCCATACATTTCCCATACAAATTTGTATGGAAATTTAGCACTTTTTAGCTTTTATTTTTTTTTTCTCTAGAGACACGGGTTAATGACCTCGGACAAAATGTTGTTGGTCAATAAATTTTTCGTAGCGCATAAACTTTCGATTTAGGGGGTGGCCGATCGAAGAAAAGAGCTTTGGAAATAACCGACACCATGTGCCTACCGAGAGTTTATTGCTAGAACCGAACGGTAAGGGGAGCGGCAATTTTCTATGAAAAGCGATATTCTTGGAGGATTGTTCCGTGACAATGGACAATGTTTAAGGACATAATATTTATAATATAGCTACACATATAACAATATATACAATCAGCACTATCAGCAGTGTTACGTATGCTTTATAATAGTCCAGTCAACGAAGGAAAAATAAATGAAATAAATCGTGTAGTCTAGGTTATATTTTTAAGTGGTAGGGGTGACCCTCAGGTCCAACATACCAAAAGTCCCCGGCCCAGGGCCGCGAGCTTAAGCCTGGAGAGGGGGTTAAAGGTCCCCTTTTTTAGTTTTTCGCGAATATTTCGAAAACCAAGGGCTTAACTGAAAAAGTCTGGACCAAGAAATTAAAGTAAATAAAATTTCCTACAAAAAATGTTATATTTATATTTTCGCTTGGAGCAACACTAAGGAAGATGCGGGGTGGAGAAATGTCAAGAAATTTAAAAAATCGGTCATTAGCCTACAAAATTTAGTGTTTATAGATCAAGTTTATCTAGAAATAACAGAAAAAATAAGTATATGTATTCAAAATTATTCCATTGATGATTTGGAAGGGAGTTTATGGGGTTAAAACAGGTGGCGAGGGTTAGAATTTTCTAATTTAATTTATTTGCTACAGTGTTTGCATTCACTATGAAAAATACTGTTTCTTTAAAGGTAAAAAGTATAATGGATTTTTCCAAGTTACTGACCATGACTTTGTAAAATAATTTTTAGAATGTACTAAGAAAAAAATCGTTTAGGATAGGGGGGTCTATGTCCCCCAGTTTATAAGGGAGGGACCATTTTCTAATGCATTGACGTAAAGTGCATTAATAATTATTTAAAATCAATGGAAGTACCTATAATACAACACTATAGGTTTTTGAAAATCCAAGGACCTATTCTTTTATTTTGTTGCTAAAACAAGTTTTTTTTATTAAACAGCTTATACAAAAATTGAACTTAAATTAAAAGTTTTGAAAAAAAAAAATTTAGAATGATTTTATTTTCAAAATTTTTTGTAGCTAAGTGCTAAATTTTAGTTCAGTATTTATGGTCGTTGTTATTTCTTGGTCGAACGCTAAAAACAAGATAGCTGTATGTCTTTCAGTTTTTGAAAAAATCAAAAATTATGGAAACTACCATTTTTTTAGAAAATTATTTCTCTTGTAAAACCGTCACTTTGCCAACGAAGGAAAAATCATGTAGTCTGGATTATTTTTTCATAAGTTAGGGGTGATGCTCAGGTATAATATACTGAAAGTCCCCAGTCCAGAGCCGCGAGCTTTAGACAGGAGGGGGGTAAAGGTTCTTTAAAAAAAAATTCTAAGAAAGTAGTAGTGTTCATAATTTTTGATTTTTTCAAAAACTAAAAGACCTACAGCTATCTTGTTTTTAGCGTTCGACCAAGAATTAACAACGGCCATAAATACTGAACTAAAATTTAGCACTTAGCTACAAAAAATTTTGAAAATAAAATCATTATAAATTTTTTTTTTCAAAACTTTAAATTTAAGTTCAATTTTTGTATAACCTGTTTAATAAAAAAAACTTGTTTTAGCAACAAAATAAAAGAATAGGTCCTTGGATTTTCAAAAACCTTTAGTGTTGTATTATAGGTACTTCCATTGATTTTAAATAATTATTAATGCACTTTACGCCAATGCTTTAGAAAACGGTCACTCCCTTATAAACGGGGGGGCATAGACCCCCCTATCCTAAACGATTTTTTTCTTAGTACATTCTAAAAATTATTTTACAAAGGCATGGTTAGTAACTTGGAAAAATCCATTATACTTTTTACCTTTAAAGAAACAGTATTTTTCATAGTGAATGCAAACACTGTAGCAAATAAATTAAATTAGAAAATTCTAACCCTCGCCACCTGTTTTAACCCCATAAACTCCCTTCCAAATCATCAATGGAATAATTTTGAATACATATACTTATTTTTTCTGTTATTTCTAGATAAACTTGATCTATAAACACTAAATTTTGTAGGCTAATGACCGATTTTTTAAATTTCTTGACATTTCTCCACCCCGCATCTTCCTTAGTGTTGCTCCAAGCGAAAATATAATTATAACATTTTTTGTAGGAAATTTTATTTACTTTAATTTCTTGGTCCAGACTTTTTCAGTTAAGCCCTTGGTTTTCGAAATATTCGCGAAAAACTAAAAAAGGGGACCTTTAACCCCCTCTCCAGGCTTAAGCTCGCGGCCCTGGGCTGGGGACTTTTGGTATGTTGGACCTTAGGGTCACCCCTACCACTTAAAAAAATAACCCAGACTACACGGTTTATTTCATTTATTTTATGATTTTAGGTCTTCGTTGACTGGACTATAAATCCATTACAATTCAACAAGTATATTTATGTTATTTTGTTTTGAGCGAAAATAAGCAAAAGAGGTAATTTGACTAGGAATGTGATTTATTTGCACTAATAACATCTTAAATTTGAGATTGAATTAACAGTTATAAAAGTGCATACTGCTTTCGTATTAAAACTTCCTTTTCCTGTTAATTGTGTTTAAAATTCCAACTTAAAAAGTATTTCAATACTATCGATAGATTTTTTATAGCAGGTATTTCACCATCCATACTATGGATGTTTAACATCCGGGCGGGCGTTTGTGCCTTCCTGAGTATGAACCAGAACCAACCCTTCAAATAACTTTATAAAAGTATTTAAACATAACTATCCACCATTATTTTTTAATGTTAAATAATGCGTCTATTGAATTTCAGTACTTCTTAATATGCATGAATTTGAGTTTTATTTTATTTTCCAATAAATTTGTTGTAACAAATCTCGCCAGTCAAAACAATCAGAGCGATTAGCATTCCCACTGAAAAAAAGAACACAAATCTTGTATAACTTTTTTCGAATTACGGAATTTAACATAAAGTGTTAAGATACCTCCCAAAAGTATAAAAGCACTCAATACTCCAGATAAAGCAACTGGATAGACGGTATAAGATGATTGACATTCTGGTCTTTTTGGCTGATGTATAGTCAGAGTTCGCATAACTAAACCAGTCTCTCGAGCACGACTCATGCTAAACATTTTAAATTCTTTTAAATTTTTATATTAAATAAACATTTAATTCTAATACAAACATGACTCGAAAAAGCTCTGTATACATGCTATTTTTTGTTACAATAAAATTCATTAAACCCTTATCCAGAAGTCCTGAAACAATTCTCAAATCACAAATTTCATTTGCATCGAAATGACGAGATATTTCTGGGTAAGCATCGACTCGTTCACAATGAAAAGCATAACCACCCCTCTTCAAAAATGGTATGGCTTCCTTGATGTGAGAGAAAACTTCTAATTCATCTGAGCCACGCTCGGGTAGTACTTTGGTTTTATACATTCGTGAGACAAGCGGGGTTGTAGGGTTCTGATGGCAATATGAACATTTTACATATATAACTTGTTAATATGGATTTAATATTATTTTATGTATAAAGAAAAAAACCTTGAATAAGACCTTGTAGTATCCAATGTCTTCAAAGGATAACTTCAATGGGCTATTAACAATTTCCGCCAAAGTTTTTGGTCCTTGCTCGGAACTATTCAAAAGTCCACCAACGACCGAAGAAGTATAAAAATTATACATAACCAAACTAAAAAGTAGCAAGGTGTAGACGATCGCCCGAGATGGTAGGCCACTGGGAATAGGATCCAAGCCTAAAAACAAGACAAACAAAAAACCGTGATTCGCAGTCGACTAAAGAGTTCAGTCATCAGCTCCTACCTTGCTGACAAACAGCAGCAAAAGCCTTCAACAGGAAACCATCCCTATCCCGTTCCCCTTCATTGAATTTCTTACTCACCAACCAAGCAACCATATACCACGAAATCATAACTACTGAAATTGTAACTGCCGACATTAGCCAAACCTGCATTGCAAATGGTGCTAAAAAATTGCCACTCATCCCATCCGCATCTATGTCCGAGGTAAATCGATACATAAAAGCCGAATCAAATTTCCAACTCTGATGAATTGTATCAAATTCGGCCAAGCGATTGATTCGATTAAATGCACCCGATGCTCCTACATCGGCTTCGTTACGCATAACAACACCCAGGAAACCCAAACGAAATATCCCTCCACGCAGACGTCCAGCCCAGCCACGTACATTGCGATAGCTCAATGTGAAATTGAAACGTTCTTCTAGAATTGTCGAGAGAACATAATGGTATTTGGTAAAGGCTGCTACACCATCTTCTTTGCCAGAGCTTGATAGCACTGATATGATTTGCCTATCGTTGGTGATATTATCCCGATCGATCTTTCAAAAGAAAACAGTAGATGTGGATTCGAATTTTTGAATCTAAAATAAAGGCTTAACACGAACCACAGTGGCACCCCGCAGCTTCAACTGATTAAATTGATCTCTATGTCGGATTCCTTGAAGTTTAAAAATATCTTGATAGATTATTAACCTCCCTCCAGTCCAGTCTCCAAAGTGAACAACTTCCAAGGAGGCATTTAAATGTCTACCTTTTGAGTGAACATCAAAAAAGGCGTAGTTTTCCATTGCAGTGTTATTTATGTAAGTAATTTGGGCATTTGGCCCAATCCAAATTAAATCTCCTATAAGTTCATGTAAGCCTATGTTATTGGGATCCCAAATCATCCACTGATAGGTTTTGTTAAAATACTTTCCCTCGGAGGAAATGTGAAGCAAATCCTTACACTCCGAACAGGAACAATCGAGAATAACAGATGTTTTGGCATAATTTTGTTTGGTTAAAGCATGCCGCAAGGAGTAGTTCTTCTTTAAGCTGAGAAGCATCATGCCTTGATTCCATTTCATAAGTTGTCTTCCAGCACTAAGTAATCCTAATCAAAAGATACATAAGAGCTTTGATTTGTTGTTCTGTTATTAATGAATGTCTACCTTCTTCGTTGCATCCGAGGATAACAGCCTGCTGCGTCTTTACCAAATGTATGGTAAAGTTTGAAATAAGATCTCCATTGAGAGCAAGTACTGAAAGAGGCACTACGGTGCAGAATATAATAGCTACTATGGTAGTCGTCATTTTATACGATGTGGACTTTAAACTAAACACCACCTCCTTTTATATTTAAAATACTTAGAGGTGGTGTATTGGTTTTCAATTTAGCAATTTTGATTGACAAGATTTAAAATATTCAATGGGTAATTTGGGTAGAGCGGTTCATTTGAAATCAATTTGCAAAAAATAAATGGAGCGGACGTTTATAGCTACTGAATGATTTAAAAGATTACATGACCTGATTAGGACAGGAGTTAAAGAGTTCGTTTATTAAGCTTGATTTTCATGGGTCATCTTAAATTCTACCACCGAAATTAAGTGGTAACGTAATTTAATTTTCGAAAGCTTCAGCCCCCCCTACTCCCATTGGACATTGATAAACCTTTAAAAATCATACTTCTTATGGTTAAATTTAGTTAGGTCTGAAAATTCAACTTAATCTAGGGGCTATAAGAGCAAGAGGTGCTAGGGGCGAGGGTCTTTCATGCGCAGTAAAGTTTTAGGAATAACAAATTCTAAAGCTGGCCATTCATGATTGAGCCAAATGGTTCGGTGCAAATGGGACTGGTGAGTTTATAACCTGCTGAAAGTCCAAATGGCACATCCGAACCCATTCACGATGATGCAATTTGGATCGGCCGAGCTCTTTGGCACTATCGTGTATGGCCAGCTTAAATCTAGTGTTTTTTTTTTTTTACAAAAGTTGGTGGTTTAAAAATGACGAACGACTTTGAAAACCAGAACATTCTATGGGAGAATTATTTAAGTACTTAATAAGTAAGTAATAGTAGCCCGTGGCGTAATGGTTAGTGCGTTGGACTGTCATGCCAAAGGAATAAAATCTACTACTTTCGGATTGACAATTCCGAAAGCGGAATTTTCGTACCTGGTAACACGTTTCCGAATGTCAAAAGCATTGAAATACGGAAAATTTGTTTCTACACGAACAAGAAATGTGTTCAAATTTAAGTTTTTTGAATTTTATGTCGAATTCCTTTTAACAAAAAAATCAATTTGTTTTGAAGAAAAAATCGAATTTCCTGGACAAATTCCTTGTATTGAAAGAAAAAAATCGATTCTGTTAAGAAAAAAAATCGAATTTTTTTAGTAAAATTAATTTGACATTATTAACAGGAAATCGTTGAGCAAAAATATCCACACAAAACAAAAGCAATGCGATGTTTTGGTTGAATTTAAAAACCCCTGACGCTAAGCAAACATCGAAATAGAGAACAATAGAAATGGAAGTGTTCGTTCCTTTTTGGCCTTATCATTTGGATGTGTTTTCCATTCACCACACCAATACCTCCCGGAATTCCCGACTTTGAAAAAAAAATACTGTTTGGCTTCTCATCGTTTTCTTTAATTTAATTTAAAATGTATGTGTTTTTGACACAAAAGTTTTTCTACCGCACTGCAGACTTCTGCAATAAAACTTGATGTTGTTTGTTGTGCCATGCCAATGCAATGGTCATGTCATATATATTTGGTGCTGATAGCCTCCTTGTCCTAAAAACTTTAGAGTTACAGCTAGTCTTAAGATGGCTGGAACTGCAGTTGATCGGTTAAAGCTCTGTACAAAACTAAAATAATAAATAGTAGTTAAACAGTGCAATGATTCTTTCCCAACAATGAAATTTTACCTTTTATCACATATTTCCATAATATTTAAATTTTCACGTATAATTTTCCGCTCAATTCGATCTTCATTATTTTCTGCATCCATCCAAACCAAAGTGAATCGATTCTCCCATTTAAGAGACAATTCTAATCCTAGTTCTCACTAAGCTCTTCCCATTTCGCGAAGAACCTTTCTTTCCTCCTCATAAAATCATGTAGTACATAGGCGGTAGGTATACTCATTTAAAGTGAAGCCATAACGTAAATACTTAGATGGATTAATGATTGACCCGTTTCGACATAAAAATGTAAGCGGGAGTGGAAAAAGGAAGCCTGAAGAGATGCTTTGTTTAGAACGCATAATCAACCATATTATTTATATCTATTAATAGAAGAGAAGAAAACAAATATAAATAAAATTAAATTACGATTGGGAACTAGCCTGGTAAAGTGAAGTAAATGTATAAATTTGCCCAATATGACACTATTGTCAAATTGTCAAATCATGTAAAATAAATAAATTTGGTGGCACAAACGGCTCATAAAGAACCAGGGCCTAGTGACTTACAACTCTCAGCCATTACTGTGTGCGTGTCTGCAGGAATGGAGGGGACCTACAGTTTATTGCCGAATCCAAACGGCTAAGGTGAGCGGCACTTTTCTATGACAATAGATACTCTTGGAGGATTTGTCACTTCCTCGCAAGAGGTAGTACCTCCGAAAAAAACTTAAGTTGGAAGCGGCTGGTATTGAACCCAAGACATCTGGCATGACAGCCCAACGCACTAACCATTACGCCACGGGCTACTACTTGTCAAATCATGATTACAAATTGAGTTTCTTTTTTTTTAATATAATTAGAAATCTAAACATAAAGTAACCAGCGTGACACAAAACATTTTACATGTTTAATAATGTGCCTTTGTATGTAACTTTTCGACTTTTTCATGAAATTCGAAGCCCTATACCGCTCCACATAACGAATTCGGCCTTTTTGTTTTTGCAATTTTCAATTGTATTTTTTGGCTGTGGTTCTCATAAGCATTTCGCTATCGCCTCGCATTAGCAGCGTACTAGGCTTTATTGTCAATTTCAATCGCTACTTCACTTCTTTTCTACATAGAACTTTTTTCCAAGGGCAACTAAGAGCTTTGTAAAGATTTTTTTATTTTTCCTTGTAAGTAGAGATTGAAAGCTAGTCTCGGCCTATGGCTTATACCATGAGAGAGAACTACCTTTAAAAGTGCTCTTCAACCGAGTCAAAGGCAGCACGGATTTCAACAAAAAAGGCAAAAGTGTTCCTACCACTACCAAGATTTATCGACTCTTTTCCTCCAAATTATATCATACAACTTATTATTTAATTTTTTCCTGAGAAACAAAAGAAATCGGATCTTTTCTCAGTAATAGTTTTGTTACTAATATTCAATGCTTAAATTCGACCTAATTGGTTTCGTTGCTGACCAAACAAAAAAACAAAAAACAATTTGTCGGAAATGCTCGATATGTTACCATACCAATATATAAAAGCACGAAAAAGATGGTTTATTTAACCCAACTATAGTAAGTTCAGTGCCAGATCTAGTGTATGATGAAATTTGGAAATTTTGTTGACATACATATTTATCTTCCCCAAATGTTTCGTCCAGAAAAAAAAACAATACACCTGGGCCCTTATTATGAGATACGAAACGAACGGCAGAGAAAACGAAACCTAGGGAAACGATAGTCACGGCGTGAAGCGATTATGACAAACGAGAATGCAATCAAAGAAACAAATAGGCCAGTCCCACGGAGAAAAAATCTCAGTGAGCGCTCAATGTCAATTTAACGGAGGCGAAATCATTTCGTGGGACAACATTCTCCGCTCAATTGTAAAAAACTCAGGTGTTATAATTCTCGTACTGAAATTCTGAAAAATCACTTTCAACTTTTTCTTAAAATATTTAATTTTTGAAGCAGAAAACTTATTGAAATGAATGAGAAATAATAAAAAGATCAATTTATTTTAGTTTTTATTAACATTCCGTCTTTATTTTGTATTTAGTTGCCACTTTTGCACTTGCGCACCACAAAAAAATTTAAATTTGACTGTCAAAAGAACAGCTGTTTTGGCTGAGAAAGAAAACTGAGAAATGAATCCAAAAAATTTTCATCTCACATATCTCAGCAAAATATCTCAGTGCTCAGGTGAGATTTTTTGTCCCACGAAAATAAATCTCTGAGCGCTCAGAGATTTTTTCTTCGTGGGACTGGCCTAATGACAACAAATCCAAAACGAAGGCCGAACGACAGCAAAAATGTCACTCGTTAGTTTTAACGAGTTTCGTTTTTTATTTACGAGTCTCGTTACTCGTAATGGCTAATAAAATACGAGTTTCGTTTTTTTTTACCACCATTCCCGTTTCTCATAATCGCAATTTAACGCGGTATTTCTTACGATTATCGTTTTACATAATAGGCCCCCTGGATACATACTCAAAGAAATCACAATATAATAACTGCTTAAACTACTTGTAACCACATAATTGTCAAAAAGAAATTATGATGATAATTCGAGTGATGGGACTTAAAATACCATCCATCCCTGAATACCTACCCCAACCTAACGATAAGTAAGATAGCATTCTCATTTATCAATCTCCAATAAAAAGATATCTGTTACCGTCTGGGACAGTGACGTTAAAAGTAAACAAAGCTATGTATATTTATTCATCAATTATTTACATTTTGTTGTCAAAGTAAATTGATAACAAATTAGTCATTATATTCTACTTAATAATTAATTAATATGTCAATCTCAACTGTCAAAACTTTAAAGTTCACCGAGTATTTAAGGGTGTCCCCTATGCTTGTGTGAGTCCTGTTAAAATTGTGAAGTTTTGAAGCAATGAAGTTTTACGTGTTGCATTTATTTACATTTTTTACTTTGTCTAATGGCCTCAACGAAAATCTTATTACAAACTTTACTGTTAATGTAGTCAAAAGTCAGCAGGTTGTAGTGTTCGGATGTAACGAAAAAGGTAGGTCATTTGAAATAAAAAAAAATATTGAATTATTAATTTCATTCTGTAGATTTAATGAAAGTTGGAAAATCTCTAATCCAACAAAATCACCTTGTTCTTTTTGTTAATCTAAAAAATTACACTTCTTTGGAGAACGCACTGACAAGACACAATCATGCTACAACATCTGTCGTTTTGGATTGCAATTGTTCGGAGTGTGTGAATATTTTTCGTTTTTATTCTGAGAATAGGTCATTTAACAAAACATACCAATGGATGGTTTGGAATCCCAACAACTACGCTTTAAACGAACTCGAACTTGATGAAGATCCTATCAACATTGGACCTAATGCCCAAATTACATTAGTCAATCCGAGTGAAGATGGTAATTTCTCTTTGTATGATGTGCATTCCAAAGGGCGACATCTTAAAGCTCCTATTGAAGTTGTTCACTATGGAGACTGGATTGGCAATAAGCTTATTATCCACAGGAATATTATGTATCTCCAAGGCATTCACCACAGGGGCAGATTCAACGGACTGCAGTTACGTGGCGTAGTAGTCGTATGTATTCATAAATCATAATCGATCTATTCTTTGACATCCAGTTGAAGTGTATTTTTTCACTCGCGTCTTTATTTGTGTGAATCCGAAAAAAATACCCATATTGGGCATCTTTGCAGTCGTACGTTCTATTTTCTAAACGCCCACAATGCATCTGCACAGCTGAACTAATTCTTAGTTTAATCCAAGATGGCGCCATGGCGGCTTAAGTTTCAGCTTAACCATGACGCAAGCAATGTTATTTGGCCTTATTAATAATCAAATTTAGTTAATAGTAAAACGTAAATTTCAGAAAAATCACATACCAATAACGAATTTAGTCTCCTGGTTAGCCACTAGCAAAACGTTCAAATTTAATACATGAAAATTGGTGCCGTGACAAAAGGCCAAGTGACATAAGGCCAAATTTGGGTGTTTGGCCTTGTGTCGCTTTTGTAAAGTGACACAAGGCCAATTTTCTTTAAGACATAAGGCCAAATGCAATTATCTAACATTCCCAAAAGCTCCCTTTACAGGAAAAGAGATTTCGGACATCTTTAAAACCGAAACTATATTGAATAAATTCGGCATGTCGCATATGTATATATTACTGTAAAAATCCGAAATAATGAAATTCTAGAATTTACTGTTTCCAAGTTGTGAAATCAAGTACATATGTACTGAATTGGCTTTAATTTTTTGATGTCCCTATAAATTCTTAATGAAAAATAGATCATTTTATGTCTTCTAGTTTATGAGAAAATTCAAAATAACCACAACTACATTTTTATGCAATTTTTGTTTTTTTGGTATTTAAATAAGCTTGCTTATTAGCCCCCCTATCGGTTAAAAAGAAAAAAGAAAAAAAACGGGACAACAACGTTAGATAATAAACTTTTTTCTTTTTCAAGATCGACCGGGACAACATAACAACCGAGAAACAAATCGATAAACTTGTCACTAGCAATAGAAAAGAAGATGGTGTAGCCACTTTCATAAAATATCACTACCAACTCGTAGATTTTATGAAAGAATACTTTAATTTTACATTAAAATATCGCAATGTGCGCAGTTGGGCCGGCCGCCTTCGTGGAGGACCATTTCGTTTGGGTTTTCTAGGAGTTCTTAAGCGTAATGAAGCTGATATTGGAGCATCGGCTGCATTCAATCGTTTAAATCGTTTCGTCGACTACGATAATATTCATATGAGCTGGAAATTTGATGGGGCTTTCTTGTATAGATTCACTTCGGATATAGATGCAAACGGAGCTAGTGGCGATTTTTTGGCACCTTTCGTAATGCAAGTTTGGATGCTTACCTGTGTTATAACGGTTTTATTGATTGGTGTGTGGTATTTTGTGTCGTTGTACATGAGACGCGAAATTCGTGAAGAAGAAGAAGACAAAGATGGATTTTTATTAAAGACTTTTGCTGCGCTTTGTCAACAAGGTAAGGATTTTTATGTTTCGATTTGGGTTAAGCATTTTAACCCTTGGAGATATTTCAAGGTCTTGATCCGGTTCCAAGGAACTCACCATCACGCACAGTAGTTCTGACGTTGTTTATATTCAGCCTGATGATGTATAATTTTTATACATCATCAGTGGTCGGCGGACTTTTGAACAGCTCTGAGCGAGGCCCAAAAACAATTTCGGAAATAGTCAACAGCCCTTTGAAGTTATCTTTCGAAGATATTGGATACTATAAAGTTCTATTTAAGGTTACTCATAATAAGTTCTGTTTTTCTACTTCTCAAAACCGTAAATTTTTACCAAATTTTAGTCCAATTACTTATTATTTTTCATACGAACTTTGACTGAACTTTTGACTAAAATTAGCACTTTTGTAAAGTAAACGAACGGAAGTAATTATGCCTATCATGAATTTCATCGTAATCGGGAACTTAATGAATCTCTTAAAAAAACTATCAACAAGTCCTTTCGTAATGGCAATTTGTATGAGGTTTTCCACTTTGATGGATTCTATGATTTTTTTCGGGATTCGTAACAAGTTTCCGATTAGAATGGAATGCGTGTTAGGGCTGAATATTTTCGTCGATCAAAGAATTTTTTGCTTGCAATTTTGAACCTTTTTCTAGAATCCAACAAGACCAGTTATACAACGCATGTATAAAACAAAAGTTCTACCTGAACGAGCTCCGAATGAATTGCCAATTTTTACACATGTTCAAGAAGCTATTCCATTTTTGAAAAAAGGTGGATATGCATTTCATTGTGAACGGATCGATGCCTACCCCGAAATTGCTCGTCTTTTCGATGCTAATGAAATATGCGATTTGAGAGTTGTTTCGGGACTCTTAGAAACGGAAGTTATAGCCATGTTTATAGTTAAAAACAGCATGTATACGGAACTGTTTAGAATTATGTATGTATTTTTTTTAGCTGCTGATGTGAAACGAAGTTTTTGGTTGGTATTAAATACGACAACGAAATGCTTAGGAAAACAACAGTGAAAAAGTATCCCTTGAAAGTGTCACTGATTGCAATAACAAAAACCAACACAAACGCATACAAACCACAAAACGCCATGTTGTTATGAAAGAAACAATAAACTATCTACATTATTTAAATAAGAATAGAGACCAAATGTCATTTTTTCGCACACAATTAAAATTAATGGCACAAGGAAAATGAACGGAGACCTCTCCAAATAATCTGCTACAATTATCAATTTCGCTCATCGAACAGTGTGAGCGTACTGCAGAACGAATTTTTTGTTTGTGATTTCGTTTTGTCATTTTTAATGGGATTTTTCGTTTCGCATCAGCAGCATACTAGGCTTTTGGAATAATTACAAAAAAAAAATATTGTATTAACAAGTACATTTTTTTAAATTAAAGTCTTTGTCGGGCACGAGAAGTCGGAATTATAAAACGTACTATATCTATTCACAAACCAGATAAACCAGAGTGTCAAGCATCATACACTGTCTATCCGGTGGCATTTTCTGGTGTATCAAGTGCCTTTTATCTTTTGGGGGGTACAAAATTATGACATAATCAAATATGATGGATATATAATAATTGTTTAATCTTTCCAGGGGCTATGCTGATTTCTTCTTTTTGTTTGGCGGCTGAAATAATGCAATTTCGCATGAAAGTAAAATTCAAACATCAAACTAACTAACCAAGGCACATGTTGAATGGCTCAAGTAATCAATTTCAATTTTGGAACTGACTCAACATTATTAACTCAATAAAATTTCAATAATTTATTTTTAAAATGTAAATAAACGCATTATGAGGGTAAATTCGTTAATATTTTTGAAATAAATACAAATGAAAACATACCTAAATGAATAAATGACATTTATACATTTTGAGGTTTAACAGCATAATAAATATATATACATAGTAGGGTGGCGCTTATTTTGGCAGTGCTCGAATTTCTTCAATTTTGCGGAATTTTTTAGTAAAAGACTAAAACTCTACCCGTAATTTGTATGGGAAATTTCAAGTGCTCGGTTGCACGATAACCGATTTCAATGAAATTTGGACAGATTTTTTTTAAGTCAACCTCATCACTTTTAGGGGGGAGGGGGGGCGAAAGAAATTCGACATTGCCAAAATAAGCGCCACCCTAATACATAGTTACTATATTATATCATACTATAAATAAAACCTGTATAATTTGGCATTCAGCTTCATAAAATAAGTCGTACTAATTGTTATTATTAACTAATTTTAGATAGGTTTAAAAAAGTGCAGCCTTAATTCTATGTCACTAGTGAAAACATGGAATCAACATTGGAATAAATTGAAATTACTATTGTTGCAATGCATAAAACAGGTAAACCAAATATTTATTATGTAATTAAAATTGAACTCGTGAAAACCAAATTCTTATGTTTGCAAGTCTCTAAAAGCTGTCAGGACCAATCGAATGTTCATGTGGCGTATATTAAATGGTAAATCAAGAATGAAAGACAAACCTTGCATTGGTCGTCCACGAGGTCTGAATAAAAAAAATGCCGTTCGAGCAGCGACAACTCCAGTTCGTTGAAATCGCTTACGAAAAAAGAAATCATGTCCCGAGAGATGGGTATTTAAGAAAGAAGCATGTCACAGCTCAGTAAAAATGATCTCGGGGTGGGAGCTCTTCCGACCAAAGGTTGAAAAATTAAACATGAAAAAGCAAACAATTTTTTAGACGTTACGCTCATCTCAGTTGTAAAAAATCTTGTTTTATAATGCAAAATGTTTAACCATAGAAGAAAAATTCAACCGCCAAAATGATAAGGTTACATTCTCGTAATTCTCAGAAAGCGAATAAAAAATTGGCAGAGTCGAAAGTGGCCATTTCCGAGTTCGGTCGTGATTTCGTGCGAGTGAACCACGAAGGTACCACCACGTTGCATTTTTATGAAAAAGGCGTAAAGCAAGAGCAAAAAGCTACCAAGAAAACGTTTTATTATTATTTATTATTATTATTATTATCTTTATTGTTATATATCAAAAGATTTACAAGAATGGCTCATTTGCCGTCTGCCGGTACGTTATCTTACATTAATAATTTGTGAAAAAGTAAAGTACACTTGTCAAAAAAATTAAGAGAACAAAAAAAAATCACTTTTTTTTAGTGTTTTTTGAAAAGCTATATCTCTGTGAAAAGTGGTCGTATTGAGATAAAACAAAAAGCATTCTAAAGCTTTATATTTTTTGTATTGAGAAATTTCAGCAAATGAATTTTTTAAGGTACCGTTATTCCGCAATCATAAGAAGAAGCACGAGCCAAAAATTTAAATTTTTTTTTTTTGAACATTGGCATTTTCTTTGAAAAAATTTTTTGAGCCAAATTAATGCTTTTTTTCGATAACTTGTTTAATCAGTTTTAAGGTCGTCTTTTTTCGTTATTCTAAATTTTTTTTTCAGAAGAATATCTGGCTTTGAATGAAAAAACAGACTTTCGACTTTGACTACCAATATCTTCGCAAGGAATGACGACACAGAAAATTTAAGGGTAGTTTTAAAAACGGGAATTAATTTTCTATAAGATTTTTTTAAAACATTATAACGATTATTTTTTTTGGCTCCTCACCGTTACATTAAGTAAAGGTCAAAAAAAGGACTGTTTAAAGCCTTTTTGTAAATCTTTTACTGCTTTACAAATATTGACTTCAGGACTTAATTTGGTTAGACATTCCTCTCATTAAAAAACTTTGCGTTTCACAATCATACATTTTTGTGCCAATTAGCTAAGCTACTTTGAACAGTTGAACAGTGTATGTGGATATGTGAATGTGAACGGTTTAAAATACTTTTTGATTTTGAAAGTGCATTTTTGTGGTGTTTATTTATTTATTTATTTGAATACGTTAAATGCTAACGTTAAATTACATTAATAACTTAATAAATACACAAAATATATTGTACATTATATACATAATTAAAAACAACAAAAAAACTATGAATTAATATATTGTAATATATTGTTATAACTATTTTGGTCATAACGTAAAACACATGATCTCTTCTTGTCACCGTCATAAAAATATCCGTCAGAATATAAGTCCAAACTATTATATTATTGTATTTGTTGCATGAGTCACATTGACAGCTGTAAATAATTTGTCAGTTTAATTTTTTAATCAGCACCTCAACTGGCATGTAAAATATTCAGAACTTTAATTTCCACTTAGACCTATTCAGATATTGTGAAACGTAGGTGAGGTTGTTAAATGCCGAATAAGTTTCGAATAGCTTAATTGAAACTTTAATCAGACATTGTGAAACAAACCCTAACTGATTTGTCATCGATGTTTATGCTTTTTATATTTCTGTCATGACTGTCATGCCGGAAGTCCAGTTTCGATCCCCAGCCTCGCCACCTAATAATTTTAAAAATAAAACGGCTACTGCCTCTTGCGAGGAATTGACAAAACCTCTAAGGCCCAATTCACATTGAACTGGCTTATGGTTTTGGTATGGTTCTGGCGTGGTGCATACATATGCCACGTTGTGGAATTTGCGTGTTCTCTTATGGGACAATACACACGCAGATGACGAGGCGAGGGTATGGTCCGACATGTCATCGCCAAGCCACTCCAGTGGCCTACGTGAACCGGCATGCCATATTGAAATCACTTGAAGATTGAACATGAGACCACTACTTTATTTATTTTGAAGTATTTTTATCACTTTATTTGTGTTAAACAAATCTAAAAGAAATCACAACGATTATGAAAATTTTCCAAATACTAAGAAAAGCACTCCTTTGCATCAATTCTCATTAATTCATTCTGCGTTTTCAATTCACTTTGACAAATGTCGGTTCATTGTCACTTCTGTGTAAATTGAGTACATCACACCCACTCCACTCCCGAAGCATGCCAATGACACACCAGAACCATGAGCCACTTCTGTGTGAATCGGGCCTAAGAGTATCTCTTGCCATAGAAAAGTGCCGCTCACATTAGCCGTTCGGATTCGGCAATAAACTGTAGGTCCCTTCCATTCCTGCTGACACGCACTTATTTTTTTTTCTTCTGAACTAGGGGAAGACAATAGCTGCATTTTATTTTCCCTTAGATCTAATCCGGATCAGATCATGATAATAAAACAAACTGGATCACAAACTTATTTATTTCTCACAGTTGGCTTTATTTGCACAATAAAATTGACAGAAGGAAAATTTTCACAAATATTATTTGAAATAATATTTGGTATTGAATGTTTAAAATCGAACAGTTTTATTTTTTTAGTTTAATTTTCATTAAGTTAATAGTTTTTATGTATTTTTTCCGTGCCTCGCGACGCGTCGTCTCTATTGAATGAAGAAAAACTCATAAAAAAAAAAATTGGAATGACTTTTTTCTGTAAATCTCAGCAGTGGTACCAACCTATAATATTAAAATATTGCTAGGGAAGTGTTCAAAAAATGGATTTCGAAATCCAAATCTTGAAGCAGACCTGGATCTTGTGTTGTTTTTGTATTACTTGTATTTATGTTTCCAAATCCAATCCGGATCAGATCTGGGGGAAAATAAAATACAGCTAATGTATACTAACAACTCACAGTTTACAGCTTTTTTAAGTTTTATGGTCAAATAACCAGATCTGGCAAGAGGTTTTAACAAGCCGAATTCGTTCGAAATTCAGATCACTCTTTTCAAGTCCGTACGAAAATCAATTTCGTTAACTAATTCATTTCGTAACGAAAATCAGAACAGGGGGGTGATTATTTTTTTTTTTTTTGTATTTTTAAATTTTATCTCACCTAAGCAATTTTAATAACAAATCTTCGCTTCGATATCCAACTTGAAAAATTGGAGACATTGCACGTCATGATACCCTTACAAGAGCTTAATTTACAATTTGTTGGAAAAGATTTCCCATACAAAAAACATCAAGCTTTTACCCTCAAGAGTAATGACTTTTTTTTTGAACCAAAACGAGTTTGAAAGAGACAAAACATCAGATTCATGACTCTTGAGGCACCGTGTAATAGCTGACTTAAAAAATTTGTTTATATATTTTTCCTCCCGAAAATTAATTTTTTTTCACCAGAATAGTTTTTTTTTTTCATTCACTGTATACTAGGCGTAAAAGAGCAGTTTGCACCAATGAATTTATTTTACCAAAAGAAAACCATATTTGGACGCGCGCTCTGCATTGCTTGCATTGTGTTCAAGCAGTAAGCTGCTTTTACTGAAGGCTGCCATTTACCAAATGTCAAAATTGACACTACAATCTTTTATGTAGTTCGTTAGCAAATAACAGACCAAATCTATTTATTGAAATAATAAAGAAAATTAATGAAATAAAGGGTTAAAAATGCTAAGAAACACCACAAGAAACATGTTTAGATCACTAAGTGTAAAAATTAAATACATTCTCTTTCGATAAAGTTAAATTTTAAAAGAAATTTTACAGAAATCGTCACCAACTCAATGGAAGAAGTGCATTTCAACTACAGAAACCCGACAATTCTTAATACCGATGGTAGTTGAACAAACTGGACGCGGAGAAAGATCCTATGATATATTTTCGAGACTCCTCAAAGAGCGCATAGTCTGCCTGATGGGTCCAATCAACGATGGACTAAGTTCGCTGATTGTGGCGCAATTGCTTTTCTTACAGGTTGTTTATGGTTAAATAATAAGGAAGCTTAAACCAAATATTTATCTTTTGCTAGTCTGAGGATTTAAATAAACCCGTTCATCTTTACATCAATTCACCTGGTGGACAAGTGACGGCCGGCTTAGCCATTTATGACACAATGCAATATGTAATGCCTCCAATTGCTACTTGGTAAGAATTCAAATCATTTCTCGTTTCAATCGACTCAAATTTTGTATGTTTTCTCTTTCAGGTGCATCGGTCAAGCTTGTTCCATGGGTTCGCTTCTCCTTGCTGCAGGAGAGCCAGGAATGCGATATTCCCTGCCAAATTCTAGAATAATGATCCACCAGCCTTCTGGTGGTGCTCAGGTACTTTTCTTTAAAGCGCACCTGTACAAAATAATCAGTGATTTTGGAATTATTGATAAATATTTTAGGGTCAAGCTACAGATATTCAGATCCAAGCTGAAGAGATCATCAAGCTTAAACATCAATTAACACAAATCTATGTGAAACACACAAAGCAAGACTTCGATTTACTGATGTCGAAGATGGAACGCGATAAGTTCATGTCACCCGAGGAAGCCAAAGAATTTGGCATAGTAGATCATGTCCTGGAACATCCACCACCGGTAGGAGAAGTAAGCGAAACGCTCACTCCGGAAGAACAAGCGGAAAAGGAAAAAGGTGACGAGATCATTATTTGAATCAGCTCATTTTGTTGTTAAGGATTTTGTTGTTAAGGATTAGACAATAAAATTGATTAAACTTTATGCTTTTTTTTTCCACAAAAAAAACTTTCAGGCATATTAAAAAAATATAATGTATTGCAAGTTTAATGCATGTTGCTGAATGCTACCATAAACGTTTTCCATTCTTGAAAAATAACCAGTTACAAAAGCTCTTTTTGTCTCCGTGTACATTTTAGCATGTACTAGCCGCGGTATAATGGTTAGTGCGGTGGACTGTCATTTTGGAGGTCTAGGTTCAATTCCCAGCCTCGTCCAACTAATAATAATATTTAAAAAAAAACCGCTACTGCCTCTTGCGAGGAATTGACAAAGCCTCCAAGAGTAACTGTTGTCATAGAAAAGTGCCGCTCATCTTAACCGTTCGGATTCGGTCATAAACTGTAGATCCCCTCCATTCCTGCAGACACGCACACAGTAATGGTGGAGAGTTGTAAGTCATTAGGCCCTAGTCCTTCATGAGCTGTTGTGTCATCAAATTTGTTTATACATTTTAGCATGGATTTTATGAGTCTATGACCTCGCAGCAAAAAAGGAAACTAAACGAAATCAATACTAGAACTTACAAGTTGTCCTGGTGAACGAGATTTGGAGGCGTCTGTCATCATTGGTTTTGTGGCCACTAAAGCGTCTCTCATGTGAATATTTATACTCCGGGTGTCGATGGCTTTTCTATGCGACCGAATAAGGTGGTTTCCCAAAAGTCTAAAAACGCAAAAAAAAACATTTTTGCGATTTCTGTCGATAGTATATTTTATGATTTTTTTTAAAATTTAATCCCAAATCTTCACAGCATGACGTTATTTATATCCTTTATTTCCCCGTTTGTAGAATGCTTATCCCAATTAAGTATGTAAATGGTTTTAAAAATATCGAAAAACTAAAAAATATTAAATCAGTCCTTATTTAAGAACGTGCAACAGACACCTTACCGCAATTTTTTAAAACGACTTCTTTTTTAATTTTCCACTTTCTTTGTTTATTTTCATCGGCCCTATCGGGAGTCTCGAGGGGAATTTTGTTTGCCTCGGAGTATTTGGTTACATCGAAAAATGTTCTACTATCGTGAATACCCAATGAAATGGCAGACAAATTCTCCTGGAAAAGTATAAAGGAATTGAATTTAATTTTAGGATAAACGTTTAGGGAAATTTTTCAGAATTTTTTTTTAAAATCATGTAGAACTACGAAAGACTGTCACTTTGTTACCACGGTAGCAATGGAAGTGAGACCTGTAAGGCAAGAAAGTTGTTTGGTATAACTAGACGATCCAAATTCAGTTTGAACAGGGGCAATACGAGTATATTTACCTTTCGTCTGCACTAAGCCTCTTGAGGCATAATTTTTTAATGTTACGAAAGTACTAGTAATTTTAAATGACTTACCTCACAATTTTCTTGAATAGAAATTGACTTTTCTTGTAGTTGTGGTCATCAAATGATATTGTTTTTAAAGCTTTATGAAGCTACATAGTTGAAAAAGGGAAATGATAAAGAGGTGAGTAAACATGAAAAGCTCAGAGGTAATCATTAATAACTTACCTGATCAATGAATTTAAATATTATGTAGTAAAATTATGCTTAAGATGATGAATATGATATTGTTTGTTGGTTGAAATTGAATGAGAATCTTGAGATTAGTTGTTTTTATTTAAAGAAGGTGTCATTTACGTATTATTTTAAATTGGTAAATTGATTTATGTATGATTTGCATATTTATCGTTTTTGTATTGAATATTATGAGTCAAGAGTTTAGACAGTATTAAAAGAAACTTTAAATTAAAGAATTTATTTAAAATACTTAAGATATTAACTTTGAATTAAACATTTTATTGATCTGATCATTCTGTTGTTGTCTATGATTGGGTCGGTATCTTATTTTAACCATATATACAAATTATATATGTAAATATACATAATTAAATGTTTGCATTGCATTGAATAGATTATTTTCTTAACGATCGTTTTAAACACTAGCGATCGATTTTTTTTTTCTTTTTCTAAACAAATAAGAGAAAGAGTTAAGGCGCAGATTCAAAGATTTGAATTTTCTTAAATATGTTCCGAAATAAAAAGACTTTTTTTTTTAAAAAACCATGAGACAATACTCCTCTTTTATTAAACGAAATATTAATTTGAATTTTCATATGAAAAACTAACGCAAATTTGAAAAAATGAAAAATTTTAAATGCAAGGAAAAGCTAAAACTATTATGAGACAGTTTCATAAAAGTCTTCTTGAGGAAACAAAATTATAATCTCCCTCTCTTTCTCCATTTGCGTACAATTATTTTATCTTCCTTTACTTTTTTTTAATAAGTTTAGCTTGTGATTCGTATATGTATGTATGTTAACAATTTTGCTCACAGATTAGTTTTGCTTAATTTTTTTTTTTTATAAATATATATTTAATGATTTGCATGATTAATTATACCACCCATACTCGAAACACCAGTATGGAAGTAAAAGAAGTAGAATCTGAAATGAGCACAAATGTGTTATGAGAAGAAAATAAATGTTCTTTCTGTTTTTGAACTTACAATTAATTACTCTTTAACACTAAACTATTACGTTTAAGAACTGATTCCGGGTCTAACTCTGATCCATTGAAATACTCTCCGTGTTATTATTTGAAAGTGAGTCCTTTTGGACGTAATCGTAGATTTTATTTAATTCGGGTGTATCTTTGATGGATTTCAAGAAATCAGCGAGTTGTTGGTTTTTATCTGTAAAAAAATGTAATGGTTAGAATTTGTTGAGTAATCTCTTAAAAAAAAAAAAAAAAAAAAAAACGAAGAAATTACCCTGAAAATTGTCGGTTACATTACCTTCAAGTATACTTTCTATCTTTTAATGCTGGGTAATAAAAAAAATGCTTTCAGCGTTTTCAGAAACTTAAACATTACGCAACGCGAACGCGGTATGGAAGTTACGTGGTAGGTCTTATTATTTCTTTCTTTTTCTTGATTCATAAGCCAACAACTCGGTTGACACAATATGAACTCCATTTTTATCTTCATAGAAAAGGCCATTTTTAAATTTTATCCAACAAACAAGAATAAAAAAGCACTTCAGTGTCCCTGGAGACCTAAGCGGAAACTTCCATTCCAAAATGAGTACCAAAAAAACAAAAAAAAAATCTCTGTAAAGTAGATCTGGCAGATTCGAATTAAACATAAACGTTAATTACAAAGCATAGCGGGGTTGGAGTTAAATCGACCATCTTGTTAAAGCAGTACTGTCAAATTTGTTTTGAATTGTTCAGTAGTGTATGGCAATTATTAATTATAAAAGGTTCTAGCGGTAAACAACGTGTGCATATCATCAATTTTTATTTTATAATTGTTACTAGTAAATTAGTAAATTTTTAACACGATGAAGATCATTATTTGTATGTTTTTCTTTTTCTGGTTTAGCGAGACTTTCGCTGTTTAGACCTTTAGACTTCTGATTATGTACTTTGTAGTATCGAGGTTTCACTTTGAATATACAACCATACTTTGCCTCATTAAAATTTATAGGCGATGCGACCTACATAGATACTAAAATTTCAAAGATATTGTTTAAAAAATTGACTTAGCTTGGAGTTGTAGTTGACAAGAAGGACACACCTGAGGATTGGTGACGAGGATAAATATAGGCTGAGTTCCAAAATTCATCAGATGCGCATCCGAACATTTTTTAGCTGCTTCGATTTAATTTTTTTTTTCAATCCGAAACGTTAGACTTATGCAATGTAATATTTCTACAAAACATTAAGTTTGCGTTTCTGGTGCGTATGAAAAATGTACGCATTACTTCCGCATTAAAACATCTTCTACATTTTGGAACTCAGCCATACTTTTGAATATAATATAAATACAGCTCTTCTCTTAAATATACATAAACTATGGATAAAAGCAAGTTAATATTTAAATATTGTAACGAAGATAAAGAAAATTAGAAAGATTTACTTTTAATTGAATTATATAACATTTTAATTTAATTTTAGGATGGAAATCGATGATTCAATGTGATAACTCTATAAGCTGAGAAAAAAAAGAACAAAATTTGTTTGACATTCGGAGAGAAAAAGGAAGAAAGCAAAAATTTTGTCATTCATTAAGATAAGTCGACAATCCGACACATTGGGGAGAGAAGGCGATATTGATCCAATGTGAAAAAATACATAAATTGAAAAGAAAACTAAAGGAAAAAAATTGTTTCACATTCGAGGAGATAAGTCGATGATCCGATGTGATATGAAAATTTTACATCATATTTGTAGTTTATGTTTTTATTTGATAGATGAAAATAAATTTTGAAAAATTAAAAAGAGAAAATATATGTCGAGTTGTATCGAGGTTTCTCTAAAAATATACATTTAGCCAGTTCAGGTTTCTCAAGCTCATTGAGATCTCAGAGATCTCAGCAATCTCAGAAATCTGAACTTAATTCCTCACTTTTGCTGTGACAAAACTGAGACTGATATTTTTTGGATTCGCTTGCTCAATTATTTTTTGTCGCAGTTGATTAATTAATAAAAAAGAGATGGAAATTGGTTTTGACTTCTAGCAGAGAAATTTTGTTCATGTTTCTCCTTCTGCTCAGTGGAGCTGACGGAGCTTGCTAATTCATACTTTGCGTTATGAAAATGTATAGGTGAAGAGACCTAGATAATAAAATGTCAAGGGTATTATTTAAGAAATGGACTTAGTTTGGAGTTGTAGTTAAACTGACAAGAAGGACATACCTGGGGATATTACATTCTTCATTCAAAGTCAATCTAGGCCTCGTCGCCTATACATTTTCATAAGGCAAAGTATGAATGTATTTCTCTTTAAGATTTTTCAAAATTTATTTTCATCTTTTTTAAATGCAAAATTCGTCCCTCAAACGATGGACGTCATCAATTTTCTGTTTTCGAACAAGACCATTAGATTAATTCTCACAGAAGCATCTAAAGTACTTAAAAATTATACCCGGAGATGAGAAATCGTTATCCTCACATTGAACAGCTGTCATAGCCATAGATTTTGCTGCCTGGTCGTCTTACTTTTTCGAACAATTCCGAGATAATCTCGATTTTATTAATATTAACCTCAAGATCATTCTTATTTGGAAATGAGCTTGTTGACGAAGGTTCAAAAATAACCTAGGGAAATAGTCAATGTTCCCCTTAGAGTTTTAAAAGGGAATTTAGATTTCATGGGGAACGCAATTTCAAACTTAGCCCAACTCTGAATATTCCCCGGGATAAAACGTGTATGCAAAGCTAAACGATAAAACATGTTCATAGTCCCATCTTATATGAACCACCTATACATTATCTTACCTGCTTTAGGAATCTGTGCCAATGCGGAAACTGCTCTCAGGGCCGATCTCTTCAATTCATCCTGTTTTTCATATTCTTGCTTTACAGAATTTGCTTTTACTTTGTGTGTACAGGTATCACGTAGTTGTTGAACAAATTGATCCAGTCCTGCAAAATAAGTTTTTACAATGAAAGGAACAATCATTCAATATTCTTTCAAATAATCACTTAATAACACATCTTCTGGGCACAATACTGCCAATCTAGCCGTCATTAAATAAGTTAACATTTTAATGTCATAATGATCACACAATCCCGCTTGAACATGATCCAAAAACTGCATAACATCAACACGATCTAAGCCCTGTTCGAGTAGTGTGTACATACATTCAAAGGCTGCCTTACGAATATCTAAACCATCGTCGACAGTATGCTTAAATGGACCCATTTCAACTTCACGAATCAATTCGCTCTGGAAAAAATCTTTTCTAATAAGATCAAAATAGAAAATATTGACGAACATACCTTAACTTTTGTTTCTGAATAGAGCCATGGCAATAGTGTCGGCAACAAATCTCTCACCAAGCTTGGCTTATTATGTACCGCAGAATTAAATGCAACCAATGCAACTCTCCTTACCGATGGTTCTGGATCTCGGAGCGCAAACAAAAAGTCCCCAATACACTGCTTGAGGAGCAGATCGAACGGCTGTGGCTGATCTGAGATAGTAAACTTAACGCTCGACACAACAGCTGTCCTCATGAGCGCACTTTCGCTGTGCAAAGCTTGCTGAAGTCGAGGCAGCAGTTCTTCTGGATTTACCAGAACCAGCTTGCCCAAGCACTCTGCAACAACATTTCTTGAGCCTTCCTCTGAACATTCGCAATGTTTGAAAAGTTGAGCCCAAATGGATGGAACTGATGGCAGTAGCTGTTCCAAACCATTTGGTGTATTCGACAGCGAGGAAATAACTTCTTTAAGCGAATGTAGCAGAAGATATTGTCGCTTCGGTTGTGCTTCAATCTCTTTCAAAATCAACGGCAAGAAACAGTGAAGGGATCCTACAGCAACAGCTCCCAATGCGTGGCTAGCCGCGCCCTTGACATCTTCTGAGCTAGCTCCAAAACAATCAATGATAATCTTTGGCAGAGAATCAATAGAGCTCAAATCGAAATGCCGACCAATCTCTCCAATGGTCAGAAGACAAAAGACCAAATGTGTGTCTCCCTGACGCTTTTGGAGATCATTTAGCAGCTGAGAAGCTAATGGCACTGCTTCCGTAGGACTTTGTAGAGTCAATGCAGCTACGCACTTAGCCAACGAATGATATGCCTGTTTATGCAGCTGTTCCGAGTTGGTGCCATTTAGAATAGGCTCCATTAACTTCTCCAGCAGCTGATGGTATCCCAATCCTGGCAATTTAGCCTTCACCAGAGCCTGGAACAGCTCTAAGGTGCATGTTAAAGCAGCACCTTGGAGTAAGGGTGATCTCACAAGCACCAGTACCGACGGTATGAACTGATCGTGAATACCAACCAAAGCCTGTGGTTGTCGCCTGGCAGTGGTCGTAAGAAGAACCAACGACAATTGTGCAACATGAAGATCGGCATCATTAAGCAGAGCGGGAATTTCGCTAATGGCGATCTGCAACAACTGAGGGCCGCATAAATGAGAATAGTTGTCCACCAACGTGTTTAGCAAAGCCAAAGAGTTTAGTTTCAATGCACGCTGATTCTTTCTGAGAAAAGATCCCAAAGCTGGAAGGACATCTTTTAGAATCGGTGACAAATCAATGCGTAATGGGGATCCAGCTATCATGGTGAGAGCTTTTACGGAACTTAAACGAGTCACTTCATTCTTGAGACGTTCCATAAAGATGGGTAGACATGTCGCCAACTCTGCCTTAAGGAGGTCACCCATGTTAGCGATGATCTGACCCATGCAAGCTATAGCACGTTCCTTTACTTCTTGATCCACATCGGTGGCTTTGAGTTTCTGCAATGTCGACGAATATAGCTTCTCGAGATCAAATTGTGCCACTTCGTAGCCAGATCGCATGTCCACTGGCCGAATAACCTTCACCAACTGTTGCAATACCAATAGTGCTTCAGTGGCAATCTTATAGAAAGGATCGAACACGGCATTGACCACCAATGGTACCAGCATTGGAATATGAGGATCAAACACCTGTGGATTGTGTCCCTGCAGAAGGCTGCACAGAAAACTCAATGCATCAATTTTCATATTCGACGATGAGTTCTTATCACTCAGAGAAAACTGGATCCCAGGCATAACGTTGTTTAAATGGTTTCCAAGTGCTCCAGGAAGGGCATTGAGAAGTTCCCTAAGTAGCAAGAAACAATCTTGTCGAGTTTTCATCGATTTTTCTCTCATCAGTGGTTGGATAGCTTTCACAATTGCCGGGACTTGGTCCTGCAGGAGGCTTATAGGTCCAGGAACTTGCTCCATTGAATCAGGATCATGAGATATTTCATCGGCTGGTCGTGTATTTTTTAAAAGCGCAATGTAGGCGTGGAAAATATCTGATTTCACATTCTCTTCGCGTTCTTTGAAGCGAGAAATCAATGCAGGCGAGAGATCACGATAGAAATCTTCAATCAGTTCATGACGAGTTGCGATAAGTGCTTCGAGGCATTTAGCCGCAGCACGCCGTACTTTCCAGCTCATATCATCATCGTCGCTGTATTCCTCACTATCGACATATTCCTCATCTTCTGTATCCATGGCCACACCAGATTCTCCATCGTCGGCTTCATAGTTGTAATTAGGGTCGTAAGTTACGTATTTCATACATAATTCAAGTATCTAAAATGAAAGGCAAGATCGGTAGAGACAAATTGAAAAAAAATTAAAAATATAAAATAGGCCAATGGTGGATGTATAATAACCAATACATGAGTACGATCGTTTTATAAGAGCATGTATCGTGATATAACACTTGATATAACTACAGGCAAGATATCATCCAACCCTGAGCCCTCTGAACTGGTGAAATTACTAAGATGATGTCTACAAATACTTTGCATAATAAAGTAGGCAGATCGAGCGGAAAGCCGTCAAAGACAACTTGAACAGCGAAGTTTTTGGAAGTTGGAAATCTCATCTGAACGGGAAAAACTTATTTAAAGCAATTAATACATGGACTATCATGCCGGAGGTCTAAGGTTCGACCCCCAGCCTCGTCACCTATTTATTTAAAAGAAAAACGGCTACTGCCTCCAAGAGTATCTCCTGTCACAGAAAAGTGCCGCTCGTTAGCCGTTCGGATTCGGCAATAAACTGTAGGTCCCCTCCATTCCTGCAGACACGCACACAGGAATGGTTGAGAGTTGTAAGTCACTAGGCCCTAGTCCTTCATGAGCTGTTGTGCCATCAAATTTATTTTATTTTTTTTATTTAATACATACTCCATCCCAGTGCTCACATAGTTTTGGAGTGATTCAGTGGGAAGTAACAGAGCTTAACAACATCCCAAAAAAAAGTAAAAACAACTCTCACGAAATACATAATATACACTCTTAAATCAAGTGTGAGGAGAATGACCCTCCCAAGAAGACAAGAAGAATGAGGCCTAATTGAAATTCAGCTCCTACATAAAAATCAATTGAAGTCCCTAAGATCATATTTTCATCAAAAGCGAGTGCAATCAAACCTTATAAATACAATTACATCAGTAGATAAGGAATAAACACCCTTAACACTACAAGCAGATTCGATCGAATGTAATGCACAATGAAACAATTAGAAAATGAGCAAGTGAGCTTCGAAGACTTTACACGAAAGATACTGCGATACGTTAACCACTCAAAGCGTTGACCAGAAATTGTCAAACAATTGGCTGACCGATGCACAGTAGCACAGTGGTTTATCCTATAGGCCAAAACGTCAAAGACGCGTCGAGAAGTTTAGTGTTTTTCACAATTTAAAATACGGAAATCTGGGTTAATTCTTTTTGGTCTGTTAGAAGTTTGTAAAATAAAAACCTTTTATTTCGGTCAAAAACAGAAAGACAAGTTTGAATTAATTTATTCTTTAATTCCCTAGAGGATATGAAGGGATTTTTTTTAAATTGTTCTTACAACGGATTTATCTTCCCGCAGTGTTGTGACTTTTGGCCTACCACCTCGGTAGCTATTGAAAAAAATACAAAAATTTTAGATTTCTGGCTCATAAGTACGAACTAAATCATTTTTTTTTTAGATTCAAGTTATATGATCAAGCGCATTGATATTTTTCATTTGTGACTTACATAGGACGAAGAAAGGTCGAAGTGCTGCCAAGATTTATGGAACAATGAAATTTTAGAAGTGTTGACAATTTTTAAGAAAATTTACTAAATTGAAAGTTTAGACGCACAGAAACTGATGACTTAGCTAAGAAAAAACCTTTGTTAGAAAATGGGATTCATGTCGGTGAAAAGAAAACGCATTTTTATCTACGTATAGTGCTTGTATTGATTAGATCGAAGACTTAGAGTTTGTTAGAGCCCAATAGAAACAAATAATCAAGGTAGGCCAAAGAAACCATTTTTAGAAAGCTCGTGTCGAACTAAGAAGACAAATTGCTAGCATTGCTGCAACAGATAGTGATATTGTTGATCACCCTTTCCATACAAATGAAATGAAACCACAGTGCGATATAAAGATCTACTCCGAAACTGAAGGCCTAACGTTAGCTATCCAGGATGAAGACCTCCCAACCCGAAATTATATGAAGTATATAGTTAAACAACCGGATGCCCATGAAGATGTTTGTAGAAGATGTTGCACATGTGGCGAGACAATTGACCACATCATATCAGGATGCTCAACACTGGCTCAAGGCGACTATCTGAAACGCCATAACAATGTTGCTTAAATCATTCATATTGAGCTTCTGAAGACAAATAATATGGCACCTGATCAACCCCGATACTACATATACGAATCCCAACCAGTCATCGAAACTAACGATCTGAGATTATACTTTGATAGAACCCCTCACACCACACCGCGAGAACACAACCGACCCAATTTAGAGCTGATTAACAAGACAACACGAGAAGGATTCCTGGTAGATATAGCAATCCCATTGCAGAAACATGGACAGGACCTACCTAGAAAAAATTAAGAAATACGCTGAACTTGCTACAGAAATAAAAACGCAATGAGAGCTGAAAACAGTGAATGTCATATCAATTGTCATATCAAGTGTTGGAGTAATCAATAAGTACTTACTTGAAAATATTAACGGCCATATTATTCACTCAATACATCTAGATTAAAACTTAAATCTGGATGTAAATCATACAAATTCAATGTAAATTCATCTGGATTTAAGTTTAAATCTGGATGTATCGAGTGAATAATATAGGCGCTATGACTTTAAATTTAAACGATTCAACTACACAAATTATACAAAAATCTGTTATAATAGACATTTGTCATGTAGTTCGAAAATGTTTGCTATAGATTTAATTATAATTTGTATAGTACATTAAATGAGAAACAAAGATACATAATAATAATAATGAAATAATATAGTAAATTACAGAACTGGGAAGCCGCGGGGCGATACAATTTACAAAACTTCTGGCTGAAAAAATGTAAGTGTACCTGGGAAATACTAAGCCAACTTATTAACAAAATAATGGGCGAGCCTCATAAAATGCCAGAGTTTATTTCGCAAGGACCAACATAATTGATACCAAAAGATGTGTCAAGCTCCTACGAGCCAACAAAATACCGACCCATTACGTGTCTCCCAACACTAGAAAATCATAACATCATGTATACATAGCTAAGAAAGTATGCAAATACTGCAGTAGCAATAATATTATAGCCCCTCAGCAGAATGGCTGCAGAAAAGGATCAAAAGGTTGCAAGGAATATTTGATAATAGACTCAGTAATTTGCAACCAAACGGCAACAAAAAATCGAAACCTTTACACAGCGAGACTATAAAAAAGCTTTTGACTGAGTACCTCATGACTGGCTTTTGAAAGTTTTCAAAATCGACCCGAAATATATAGCCTACCTTAAGCATACAATGGGAAATTGGAACACGGAAATATGCTTAAATACATCGAACATTACAATAAAAACTTCTAAAATTAAAATCAGAAGAGGAATTTTTTAAGGGGATTTATCCAAATGATTTCACTGCGCGAATACTTGTATAGAAAATCGGAAAAATCTGCTCTCTATCGTGCTATCTGCCTTGCGGACGTAAACAGCCCATTAAAACTGGCCTAACAGACTACCAAAGTAGGGAAGTTACGAACACGGAAAAAAATGAATCAATGGATGAGCAAGCCTCTTCATAGAAAGCACATAAACACCATAAGCCAGGCTTACTGCAGGATACATGTTCCCAGAAACTGAAGGACACGTGCTTGCCATACAGGACCGAGATATACCTAGAAGGTACTATTTGAAAAGAGTAGGTATTGATGTGATGCAATAGAAAATATAAATCAGGTCATATCTGGCTCTACACACTTTTCGGGGACTGAATACAAACAGAGACATGACACAATATCGAAAATTGTACAAGAAGAGCGTGTAAACATATTTTAAAGCGCGAGAAAGAGGCCCTCTACTTATGCGCATTATTGTATATACAGATCGTACTTCGTGTATTTCCAGGTTATCTTTACATAATGGAAGTTTAATTACACAACAAAGTTTTAACAAGTTATCCCTCACAAATTGTAAATAAACTCTTATAAGATTTTTTAATTGTCCCAACCCAACTTACACGCTATAGGTTTTTGTCACACCTTACGCAAATCACGAAATAGAAAAAAAAAATCAATAAAAAACAACGGACACACTTACAATATCATCGATTTTCTATTCTTGATTTTTCTTTAATTAATTTGATTTCTTAAAAATTCTTGACATTTTTTAACGACAGAATACATTTAAAATTATAAACAAAATTAAAAGAAAATCCAAAATCATTTTTTTGTAATGTTTTTTTTTTTTTTTTTGTAACGATTTCTAATTTATTTTCTACTACACTCAATAGGCACAATAACGTATATTTTTTATTGGTTTTTGTTCAACTGTCGAGTATTTTTAAGAGAAAAATTTGGGCTTTCAAAGTAAAAAAGAAAAAGGATAATTATTACGTGTTTTTGTGAAAAAAAAATATATAATACCAAAGTCAATAAAACAAACCTTAAAGTGCCAACAATTGGGTTTTTAAATAAGTTGCGGGGTTCTAACTGCTCTTAGGTAAGTACAGAAAAATTCAAGAATCTGTTGCAGTTTGGCAAAGTTAGAGCCACTCAAAGAAACGGGACCAAAAATGTTTTAAGTCGAAAAGAAAGCGAAAATGATAAAATTACCTTTTTTCGACTTAAAATTACCTAAGGAACCCATGGTTTTCATCTGCATTATTTGACTGTGGAACACCCTATACTGTGTGACAAAAAGCTGGAGTATGTGCCATTCCACCTAAACGGGGGGAAATAGCCGCCGCCCTTCCATAAGATTTTTCCTTGTCTTGACTCAACCTACACGCTCTAGCTTTTTGTCACACCATATGCGAATCACCCTGTATATTCACCTATGTACAGTGTTGGACAGAACTAAAGCAACTATATGCTCTAACGAACACCCAACGATTTAGTTCGTACTTATGAGCGAGAAATCTAAAATATTTGTATGTTTCCAATAGTTGTTAATTATTCTATAAAATTCATAAGCTGTTAACAACAGTTCATAGGAAAAATTAAGCATTTACTTAAATTCACTTTAATTTATCGTTGGCCAAAACTAAAGCAACTAACGCACTCTCTATCTTTTTGGAAGTAATATGATGCTATGATAGCAAAAAAGCCGTTACTTTGAATTTTACTTAGCGGATTAAATGTGTCAAAATGTAAAAGCAACCAAATTGTTTCATTCACTTTACATTTTGCATAAAAAATAACCTGTTAACAGATTTTCTAGTTTTTTTTTTTTCTAATACGGCGCGAACAAAGTATTCTACCGAGTTTAAATTAAAGGTAATAAACGAATATAAAAGCGGAACTTCACACGCAGAGTTATCAAAAAAATATTGCATTAATAAATCAGTGATATCCCATTTGATTAAATTTTATCACACTAACGATTCCGTCAAAACAATTCACCGAGGTGATAGGCCAAGAGTCACAACACTACGGCAAGTTAAATCCGTTATAAGAACAATTAAAACAACTCCCTTCATATCCTCTAGGGAATTAAAGAATGAATTAAATCTAGAAGTGAGCGAAAGAACGATTCGTCGGAGAGCTGTTGATGGCGGTAATGGTTGATTGACCGACGGACACTTCGACAACCGTTCGAACCTTTCAAATTGAGTTTGGATTCATCAGAAAATAACACAGCCTTCCACTTTTACACTGCCCAATTTATATGATCTTTGGCAAATTTCAACCTTGCCTTTCTGTTCTTGACAGAAATAAAAGGTTTTTTACAACCTTAAAAGAAGATAACCCGCCATCAACAGCTCTCCGACGAATCGTTCTTTCGCTCTCTACCAGATTTAATTTATTCTTTAATTCCCTACAGGATACAAAAACGTATAGCGTGTAGGTTGGGATGGGACAAGAAAAAATCGTATTCGAGAGGGTCTATTCCCCCCAGTTTAGCGAGGAGGAGCAGTTTAAACAATTGATTTAAAAGAGAAAAAATTATCAAAAAACAATGGTGACACTTATAAGTAATTAAGTAATATTAAGTAATACTTTTGTTTTTGATACTCAAGGCTCCTACCATTTTTAGTCAAACACTGAAAATCATTATAAATATAAACATGTTTTTCAAGTTATCTTCAAGTGAAAACATGGCAGAACGCTAAATTGAGACGTTTATTACAGGTTTTTAAAACAATACTCACCATCGGAATATGAGGACCAATAGCATCTGGACAGCGAAGTACAAATGCTTCGCAAGCCTGTAGGCAAAATTCACGAAGTTCATCATCATCCCGCTGACTGTACTTGTTAAGAAGGAACATAGCTCGTTCGATGCGAGTACAAAGACGATGCCCAGCTTGACGACTATATAAATTATCATATGCTATTTTGAGGGAATCGTTAATAATTTGCGACGTCACTTACCATATTGATGCCAAACACTGAATATACGTGCGTATTGCTCCTTGATTCTGTGGCTTCTCGAGTCCCTCCAACAAGTGATCAATAACTCCATTGTATGCAGTCGTATTGGCCAGCGTCAACAGGTGAGACAGGGCAACAATGGTTCGTTTACGTACTGCTTGACGGGAAGAACCCAACTGGGGAACAAGAGCTTTTAAGATTGCAGGATGAAAGGGCACTAGGAAGTCTCCAAACCGAGAGAGTAAATCAGAAAGGATATCTAAGGCTTCAAGTTTTACTGAGACATCTTCCTGTTTTTTATATAAATTAAACAGAAAGATATAAAAACTGGAACCGATATTAAGTTCAATTTTCAAACCTTTTCAATGGCATTGCCGAGTTTGCCGGTGATGCGTTGGCAAACATTGGGGGCAAGTGAGTTGGACGCCTGGGGAAGTTCCGAAATTACCGTCTTCAATCCGATGCTCGAGATATCTCTCAGTTGTTCTGTGTTCGAGATCATGTTGGCACACAACGAGTCCACAATTGTCTCAACTTGATTCTCCTTGACCTTGTTCACCAATGGTCCCAAACATTTAACAGCCAGATTCTGAACTTCTCCGTTTTTGTCTTCCAATAACTTCAAAACCATTCGTACGACTTTTTTTTCAGACTCGTCGTCCAACTTAATGCTGTCCTTTTGCAATTCAGTCATCAAATCATTTGTAGCCATAAACCGAAAATCTTTGTCGCTGGATGTCATCTTGAGGGATGATGATGGGTAACAATGGAGGGAGAATGAATTGCAAAATAATGCATGGGCATACATTCTAACACTTGTGAATTATTAGCAAACTTACCTTTTCCAGGAGATTCGCGATTTGGTGATATTGATGAGACGCCATTGTTCTTAGCTAAGGCTCCGATTGTCCTTCTTTCTGTGAAGTTTTAGGTGGCTTGTCGTCCGATCCTTACTTTTTGACGAGTTTGTTAAATCAGCGAGGGATTGATTATTCCTTTTATTTCAATCTTTTGAAAAGTTCTTCAAAATATATGAATTAACAATACTTGTGGTATGAATAGTTCACACGATATTTTATTGAATTAGTTAAACTTGGAAAAAATATTTTTATTTCTTTTTAAAGACAACCCGGCGTAGAACAAAATTTCACATTCGGTTGAAAAATAATCAAGACAAGATGAACACAGAGAAATTATTTAACGAAGAAGTCTAGATGGAAAAATAGTTTTCGTCAAATTCGATAAAAAATTATGAATGGCTAAGTGCTACCAAGATGCCTTATTACACGTTGACTCTAGAGTCATGACCAAAGAAACTGAATATGAAGAAATGAATCCTCGGCTGTCATTTGAGTTTGCCTACAAGCTCTATCAGATAAGAAATGAGAAGGTATGTGTAAAAATGGCGGTATAAAACTCATACATTCACAGTATTTATCTTCACAACTTACACATTCACAGTACTTATCTTCACACCACCCTGCTATATTGTTCTTGGATTTCACATCTATTCATCGACACAAAATTAAATTACAAATACAACAATGTAAACAAATGGGTTTTGGAGGGTGAAACGTACGAAGGATACATTTCTTCATATTCAGTTTCTTTGGTCATGACTCTTTTCGAAATTGAATGAGTGCGAAGGAGAAAAAAGATCGGATTTCACCTTCGCATTCATTGAATTTTGAAAAGAGTCATGACTCTAGAGTCAACGTGTAATAGGGCACAATGGCTGCCTTCGGGAATAGTAACTTCAGTTATCCGGATAGTCCCCTTTCACACAGGGCAACTGAGTTGCCGGCAACAAATTAGTTCATTGGCGAGAAGGGTAAGAAGAAAGAGGGGGAAATGAAATCTCCCCGGTCAACAAATTCAGGAGATTTTTTTGACGTTTCTCTTCACACTACGTTTGTGTGCGTTCAACCAAGGTAGTTTAAAAGGAAAATAAAGAAAATCTCCGGGTTTTTGTTGCTTGCGTGTGAAAGGTACAAGAGATTGTTAAGGAGATTTAAAGAAAACGTCAAAAAAATCACCAGCAACTAGTATCTTCGTGTGATAGGGGACATAGGTTTGTGTTGTTGTAATCCCTTGTTGAAAAACATCCCTGTGGGCGAATCGCGTCCTCCATGAACGAGTAGCTCGTTTACATGCCGCCTCCACAGTCCATGCACGATGTCAGTATTATGAACATGTCTACAAAAAATCAATGGAGGCACAAAAATTCATGTCCATGTCAGAACATGTCGACGAAAACTAATTTTTGAACAAGACATGAGCTCGCTCAAAGCTTCGCCATGAGATATGACGTTCCATGTGGGTGAGAGAGTTAGAAGTAGTACTGAAAGGAATTTTGGTGTGGTTCTCTTGCTCTGACTTATTAGTGGAATTAATCGACATAACTAACCACATGACATAAACAGTCGTATTAATTAGATTTTCCTAGAACACTCTTGGACAGTTGTCCAGCTAGCCACTGTCAGTCTTATTAATAAACCTATTCCAAAGTATGTCTAACTTTAGACAGCTGTCCAACTCCAAAATCGTATTAATAAACATTTCCATCGGTTGTCTATTGAAATTGATATTTAGTTACATGAGAACCATCTTGCATAGTGTAAACCTCATTGTTCAAGTTGGCATAACCTTTTAATGTATTAACATCTCTGTCATCACTGATCAGAACGATCGTTATTATTTTTGAATATATTCTCTTTATTCTTTCACCGAGTTGGTTGTGTTTTCAATTGTCTCCGAATAAACTTTAACTTTCAGAATAAATTCATCAGGTTATGGGCCCAGAATCGCCTTAATTAAAAGATTAAAGTTTAAAGACAAATAGTGTAAAGTAATTTCAGAAGAAAGTATTGGGTATAATTAGTTTTGTTTAAAGAAATTACTTTGTAAATACTTGCAACCACAACAATGGCGAATCTACCGGCTATTGAAAGATTGCTTGGCAGAGAAAATTACGATACATGGAAGTTCGCAGTAAAGACTTATTTGGAGCACGAAGGATTGTGGCAGTGTGTGGTCAACTTCGACGTAAAGAAATTGGATGAAGATACAAAGGCAAGGACAAAGATCATCCTTCTTGTTGATCCAGTCAACTATATCCACATCCAGTCAGCCACTACAGCAAAAGCAGTTTGGCAAAATCTGGAAAATGCATTTCAAGATTCTGGGCTGACTAGAAAGGTGAGTCTTTTGCGAAATTTAATTATGACTCGACTAGATGACTGCAACAATGTGGACGAGTACGTCAACAAAATTATATCCACGGCTCATAAGTTGCGAGGAGTCGGCATGAATGTATCTGACGAATGGATAGGAACGCTGCTGTTGGCTGGCTTGCCAGAGGTATACAAGCCCATGATCATGGGTATAGAAAGCTCGGGAATAGCTATTAGTTCCGATGCAATAAAAACCAAGCTGTTACAGGATGTGAACTCTGTTCATCTCCAAACATCGTCATCAGTTCTCGCTGCGACTAGACCAAATAATGGATTTAAAAGAGGTCCCAAGAAAATTCGATGCTACGAATGTAACAATTATGGTCACATAGCTCGCAACTGTCCTAATAAAAAGAAACAAGTCAATAAAAAATCAGTATTGATATCTTCACTGCTAGTGAACAGGACTGATTCCGAAAGTTGGTACATTGACTCTGGAGCATCTGGCCATATGACGATGAGAAGCGAATGGTTAATAAACCATCGAAATTATAAAGATGGTGAGATAGTCATAGCTAACAACACTCGGCTCTCTGTAGAATATGTTGGCGACGTTGAGATGGAACTTAAATGTGGTGACGCTGTTATAAAAAACGTGATGTATGTACCAGGCCTTTGTACAAATTTATTGTCCGTGAGCGAAATGATGAAGAACGGGAACTCTGTGGAGTTCGATGCTGTGGGTTGCAAAATTCGAAACAGGAGTGGCTCCTTGGTAGCTACAGCAACTCTCGAAGGAAGTCTCTACAAACTGGATCAAAAGCAGAAAACTTGTTTGCTTTCTTCTTCAAGTCAAAATAAGCAGCTCTTGTGGCATCGTCGTTTTGGTCACATTAATTTTGATAGTTTGAAGAAGCTGCAAGAGATTGGCATCGATGGACTAAACTTCGCATCCGTAAAGAATTCAGAACCCTGTATCATTTGCTTAAAAGGTAAGCAATCGCGATTGCCCTTTAACACAGCTGGAACGCGGGCAACTGGATTGATGGATGTTGTGCACACTGACCTTTGTGGCCCGATGTCTGTAAAATCGATGGGTGGAGCAAACTACTTTCTGACATTTATCGATGACTTCAGTAGAAAGACTTTTATCTACTTAATCAGCTCAAAAACAGAAGTCAGACAAAAGTTCATTGAGTTCAAAAGCATCGCTGAAAACCAGACGGGGAGAAAAATTAAAATTTTGAGGTCAGACAATGGGACTGAGTACTGCAATGCAGAATTCCAACGATTGCTAAGTAATAATGGCATCATTCATCAGACAACCGCTCCGTATAGTCCTCAACAGAATGGCTTATCCGAAAGAATGAATCGGACTATTGTTGAAAAGGCCAGATGCATGTTGTTTGACGCAAATCTAGAAGTAAGGTTTTGGGGTGAAGCTGTTTCAACTGCTGTCCACATTATCAACAATTCACCATGCCGAAGTCTTACCATCAACAAGACGCCTCAAGAAATTTGGTCCGACAAAAAACCAAATCTGCGATACCTTAGGGTATTTGGATGCACAGCTATGGTTCACGTGCCAAAAGTGAAAAGGACCAAGCTCGAGCCGAAGTCCGTGAGATGCATCATGATGGGATACTGTGACAATTCCAAGGCGTACCGACTCTATAATCCCTCAACAAAAAAGATTGTTGTTAGCAGAGATGTTGTTTTTCTTGAGAACGAAAACGGTCATGATCATCAATCGAACTCGGTTACTGCAAAAAGTACAAACCCGAATAAGTACTTCTTCTATCCAGGGTATAAGAGTCCAGTGAGGGAAGCGACAGAGTTGATACCTGAGGCACCAGAAAATGTGGAGAGAGTTGAGGACTCTGAAGTAATGTTGGATGAAAACGATTCTGTTCCTTCGGTATTAGACCCACTAGAAACTAATCAGCTTTCTATATCTGAGTCCAACATGAATGATATTAACAGTTCCACAATGACTAATGACTCTTTCAACAGTGCCAATGAAACATTAGTTGATGAAACTTCCGATGATTATCAACCATCGCATGATCAGCAACAAGATTCTGCAATGAGACGAACTTCAGATAGAGTGCCAAAAAAGAAAGTTTTTCCCGATTTCGTGACGTATATTGCAACATCAGCTGAATTGTCAGATCCATTAACAGTGGACGAAGCAATGTCCAGATCTGATGCTCAGTGTTGGAAGGAGGCAATGCAAAATGAATACGATTCTCTGATAGAAAACAAAACTTGGTCTTTAACAGATCTGCCACCGCACCGGAAGCCCATAGACTCGAAGTGGGTTTTTAAGATGAAGCGCGATGCATATGGAAAAATTAATCGCTACAAAGCCAGACTGGTAATTAAAGGATGTGCACAGCGAAAAGGCATTGACTACCAGGAAACATACTCACCCGTGGTTCGTTATTCTTCAATCCGTTTCCTTATAGCCCTGGCTGCTGAGAAGAATTTGGAAATATCTCAAATGGATGCGGTAACTGCATTTTTGCAAGGGGAGTTGCATCAGGAGATATATATGTTGCAGCCGCAATGTTTTTCGGACAACACAGCTAGAGTATGCCGCCTAAAAAAGTCCTTATATGGCCTCAAACAAAGCAGCAGAATCTGGAATCAGAAGCTGAATAATATTCTTCAGTCCTTTGGTTTGAGTCCATTGAATGCAGATCCATGTATATATATGAGGTCAAATGGTGCAAAAATGCTTATATTAGCAGTCTACGTTGATGACTTATTAATTTTCACAAATGATAACGACTTGAAAAACGAAATTAAAATTAAATTATTAAATAATTTTAAAATGACTGACTTTGGCGAGGCAAGCTATGTTTTGGGAATGAGTATCGAACGAGATCGTATTAAAGGTATTATTTCGATAAATCAGGCAAAGTATATTCGAGAAGTCTTGACTCGTTTTGGGATGTTGGACTGCAATTCCGTTTCCACACCAATGGACATACATCAGAAACTGACCAAAGACATGTCACCACAGACGCAGAAGGAGAAGGATGAAATGAGTTCTATACCTTACCAAGAGGCAGTTGGTAGCATTTTGTTTGCGTCTCAAGTGACTAGGCCGGATTTGTGTTTTGCAGTCAGTGAAGTAAGCAGATACATTTCAAATCCAGGAAAGGCGCATTGGCTGGCTGTGAAACGTATTCTTAGGTACTTGAAAGGTACTATAAATGCTAAATTAGAATACAAAAGTAGTAGCAGTTCGGATTTGGTTGGCTTCTGTGATGCCGATTGGGCAAGTGATATAAATGAAAGGCGATCTATAACTGGATACGTTTTTTTAATCCAAGGTGCAGCAGTGACATGGAGCTCTAAGAAACAACCAACGGTTGCCTTATCAACAACTGAGGCAGAGTACATGTCGTTGGCCGCAATTACCCAGGAAACTCTTTGGCTCAAACGACTTCAAGAAGAGCTACACGGTAAAACTAGAAGTGCAATCAAAATATTTTCCGACAACAAAAGTGCGATTCAACTGGCATCGAACAACATTTATCATCAACGCACTAAACATATAGACGTACGACACCATTTTGTAAGAGAGAAGATACAAGAAGGCCTAATCCAACTACAGTATGTGCGAACAACTGAAATGACGGCAGATGTTCTAACAAAGGGACTTGATGCCAAAAAGCACATTCATTGCTCAATTCAAATGGGTCTTATATTTTGAAGTATCTTAAATTATTTGTTTTCTTTTGATTGATTTTAAATTAAAGTAAATTTCTTAATATTATGTATATGGTTCTAGTGAGGGTATTGAAATTGATATTTAGTTACATGAGAACCATCTTGCATAGTGTAAACCTCATTGTTCAAGTTGGCATAACCTTTTAATGTATTAACATCTCTGTCATCACTGATCAGAACGATCGTTATTATTTTTGAATATATTCTCTTTATTCTTTCACCGAGTTGGTTGTGTTTTCAATTGTCTCCGAATAAACTTTAACTTTCAGAATAAATTCATCATTGTCCAACTTAGACACCGAAATTGGCTGTCCAAACCTATTCTAAAGTCGGCACGTTCAATGAACAAAGTAAGGCAATTTTTTTGTTGCTAAACGAAAACTTGTGTAGAAATGAAAGAAATTTCCCTTGAACGTAGCCAAAAAGTCGGCTAAATTCATTAATTCACTCGAGAATCAATTATTATTCCAGGTATGTCACGGGCAATATGAGGTCGTATTTAGACAGCTGCTGGAATGTGATTATTAATAATGAGCTGTCCAAATATTTAGACAGTGGCTAGCTGGACAACTGTCCAAGAGTGTTCTAAGAAAATCTAATTAATACGACTGTATATGTATATTATAGAGATCAGTGGTCCAAACCTATTCTAAAGTCGGCACGTTCAATGAACAAAGTAAGGCATTTTTTTAGTTACGAAACGAAAAGTTATGTTAGAATGAAAGCTTCGCCATGAGATATGACGTTCCATGTGGGTGAGAGAGTTAGAAGTAGTACTGAAAGGAATTTTGGTGTGGTTCTCTTGCTCTGACTTATTAGTGGAATTTATCGACATAACTAACCACATGACATAAACAGTCGTATTAATTAGATTTTCCTAGAACACTCTTGGACAGTTGTCCAGCTAGCCACTGTCAGTCTTATTAATAAACCTATTCCAAAGTATGTCTAACTTTAGACAGCTGTCCAACTCCAAAATCGTATTAATAAACATTTCCATCGGTTGTCCAACTTAGACACCGAAATTGGCTGTCCAAACCTATTCTAAAGTCGGCACGTTCAATGAACAAAGTAAGGCAATTTTTTTGTTGCTAAACGAAAACTTGTGTAGAAATGAAAGAAATTTCCCTTGAACGTAGCCAAAAAGTCGGCTAAATTCATTAATTCACTCGAGAATCAATTATTATTCCAGGTATGTCACGGGCAATATGAGGTCGTATTTAGACAGCTGCTGGAATGTGATTATTAATAATGAGCTGTCCAAATATTTAGACAGTGGCTAGCTGGACAACTGTCCAAGAGTGTTCTAAGGAAATCTAATTATTACGACTGTCTAAATAGTTGGACAACTCATTATTAATAACCACATTCCAGCAGCTGTCTAAATACGACCTCATATTTCACGTTACATACCTGGATTAATTCATTCTCGAGTGAATTAATGAATTTAACCGACATTTTGGCTACGTTCAACGAACATTTCTTTCATTTTAACATAACTTTTCGTTTCGTAACTAAAAAAATGCCTTACTTTGTTCATTGAACGTGCCGACTTTAGAATAGGTTTGGACCACTGATCTCTATAATATACATATACAGTCGTATTAATTAGATTTTCTTAGAACACTCTTGGACAGTTGTCCAGCTAGCCACTGTCTAAATAGTTGGACAACTCATTATTAATAATCACATTCCAGCAGCTGTCTAAATACGACCTCATATTTCACGTTACATACCTGGATTAATTCATTCTCGAGTGAATTAATGAATTTAACCGACATTTTGGCTACGTTCAACGAACATTTCTTTCATTTTAACATATTTTTTCGTTTCGTAACTAAAAAAATGTGTTATTTGTTCATTGAACGTGCCGACTTTAGAATAGGTTTGGACAACCAATTTCGGTGTCTAAGTTAGACAACCGATGGAAATGTTTATTAATACGATTTTGGAGTTGGACAGCTGTCTAAAGTTAAACATACTTTGGAATGGGTTTATTAATAAGACTGATAATATATATATTATAGAGATCAGTGGTTTGGACAACCAATTTCGGTGTCTAAGTTAGACAACCGATGGAGTTGGACAGCTGTCTAAAGTTAGACATACTTTGGAATGGGTTTATTAATAAGACTGAAAGTGCCCAGTGCGAAAAAACAAGCTGATTGTTGATTGGATTGTGGTTTGAATCTTGGGCATCTGTATGTCCTGTGGAGTCGGCGTGTTACGGAATGTAGTAGTTTGGGATCGTGACTTACGTGAACGTATTTCGTTAACGTATGGCAAACTTAATTTGGCATTATTTTCTACGTGAACGAGTGCGCGATCCATTCACTCGATTTGTCATTCGTCGGACTTAACGGAATTGTTCCTTTTGACAAAAAATTCGATTTTTTTTTCTAAACAGCATCGATTTTTTTCTCTTTCAATACAAGGAATTTGTCCACAAAAATCTATTTTTCCCTTCTGAACAAATAAAATTTTTTGTTAAAAGGAATTCGACATAAGTTGAATTTATTTTGGAAGAATCTGATTAAGGGGCCAGTTATAGCTATCATTGAAATGCATCATTGAAAATTTGTAATTTAAGATTTAGGGCACTTAAAAAGCGAAATCAGTAATTATTTTGATACCAATAATGTGAGGCTGACGACCTAATTGATATTTAGGCCGTAAGTGAATTGGCTTAAAATCGCGTTAAATTTTATCCGAAGATTAATTTTTGACACTAGTGACGTGAATCTGTACGTAGAAATGTCAATGTGGAAAAAAAAACTTGTTTGGGTCCAACCTTCCACATAAATTGACTTTCATTTTTTCAATGATTGCACTACCTTTTAAATGATCATTGAAATAATAAAAGTCATTTCATGAGAACGGTTAGGCCGAAATGAATTTTTTTTTGGCCAGATATATTGATTAATGTCGAATTCTTTTTACCGAAAAAAATCGATTTTTTTTCTAAACAGAATTCATTTTTTTCTTTCAATACAAAGAATTTGTCTCGAAAAATCGATTTATTCTTCTAAACAAATCAATTTTTTTTTTAAAAGGAATTCGACATAAACTTCATTTTTTCATCATAACAATCGTAGATTTTGCATCCTAAGTGTCCTAAAATACATCATTAAAATTTTCAATGATAGCTATAACTGGCACCTAAGAAGTTAAAGTTTGAATAAATAAGCATATTTAAGCAAATTAATATATATACATGATAATTAATTAAATTGAATCAATAATTCAACAAGTTTAATTAAATAATGCTTAGTCTTCTACTTGCCTGATTTATTTCAATAATATATAAAATTTGTGTTATAAAAAAAGGGTTAACAAGAAAAATTATTGTGATTTTGTATTTATTCATTCAAATTTGATAGTTTCAAATTCCGAGTAGCTCCCTAATACACTGCACAAGACATACAGATGTCCCACATCCAAATATATTTTTTGTTATTTTATTGTTTATGCTACATAATATTTATTTATGGATTGTGAAGATCTAATCTGGGCATTAAACTTAAATTTAATTATAGAGACGTTGAACTAAAACCGTGCGCACCCTTAACCCTTAGACTGTGTATACGTAACCCTACTCTGAGGCAAGGTACGCGTTTTGGTTTGGTTTGTTTTGTTTTTTTTTTTTTTTGTAATAAAAAAAAACAAAAATTTGTATAATAATTATTATTTTCTATGTAGATGTATGAAACTGTAGTAGCCGTAGCGTGATGGTTAGTGCGATGGACTGTCATGCCGGAGGTCTAAGGTTCGATCCCCAGCCTCGCCACCTATTTATTTAAAAGAAAAAACGGCTACTGCCTCTTGCGAGGAATTGACAAATCCTCCAAGAGTATCTCCTGTCACAGAAAAGTGCCGCTCGTTAGCCGTTCGGATTCGGCAATAAACTGTAGGTCCCCTCCATTACTGCAAACACGCACACAGGAATGGTTGAGAGTTGTAAGTCACTAGGCCCTAGTTCTTCATGAGCTGTTGTGCCATCAAATTTATTTATTTATATATAGATGTATGAAACTTATGTCGAAAAACTTTACCAAAAATAATCGATTTTTTTTCTAAACAGACTCCATTTTTTTCTTTCAATACAAGGAATTTGTGCAGAAAAATCGAATTTTTCTTCTAAACAAATCGATTTTTTTATTAAAAGGAATTCGACATTAAATTCTACTTTGAATCCTGATTGAAAGTAAAAAGTGCGCACACTTACGCCATTGCCCACAGCGCGTGCCCATCCCCCCCCCCCCCCCCCCCCCCCAATCCTAACTACGCGCACACCGACACCGTAGAATCTTTTAATTTCACAACAGAAGGCCTTGTTGTGTATACAAAGGAAAAAATCGAAAATGTTGGGTTTTCTATATAGGGGGCGTGGTATCCGCCCACTTTATCGTAATTGCTATTAATTATATGGACCACTCTTGACATTTGCAGAGTGATAGGGCTTGCAACGTGTACGAAGCAAACAATCGTAAATTTTAGGTTTTCTATATAGGGATAGCGTGCGGTATCCACCCACTTCCTCAAAATTGTTATATAATATTATATCTCGAACTTCTGATTGTTTTAGAACGCTGAAATTTGGTATTTTAATTCGTTTTATTTTTGTTTGGCTGGAGATATAGCTATTTCAAGGGGTGCTGAGCCGCCCATCATCAGTCTCCTTTTTTACTGGTGCTAAGCTTCTTCTTGTTGAATGATGAAATTCGGAAGTCCGGTAGTGCTTGCAATGCTTACAGAAATTTGGTAGAGCGATATGGCTTGCAATGCATGCTAAGGAAAAAATAAAAATTTGGGGTTTAGATATCATTCAGAGGATGTGGAATCTACCCACTTTCTCATAATTATTATATCAATTATATGGAGCTTTTGTGATTCTTGTACAATGAACCAGTTTGGAACCAGCATGCAAAAATTGAAAATTTAAGATTTCGTGCTAAAAAAAAAAAAAAACTCTACAAAAAGAAGTGAAATCACACCAAAAACATAAATGTTAAAAAGATCCAAGTTTTCCATGTATACAAAAAGCCTGTAAATTAATAATAAGAAAGCCATGAAAAGTAATGAGATCTAAAAGTACACCAAGATGTAAGTTCAGCGCCGGATCTACGACTTTTCCGAACAGGGTAAAAATCTGATTTGGCACCCGCCCCTTCAGCATTTGAGTAATGATTAAAAAAAAAAAACTGAATAATAGGTACCTATTTAGTCGTTAATAGGATTTTTTGAAACAGGGAGAGAATTTCTTACTTAGCAACTTTTATGTACGTGTAACATAAATAAAAAACCAAAAAAACAGACCATATAACCGTTAACAGGGTTGCATAAGATGCGCAAAAATTTTGAGGCTTGTAGTTAGGGTGGAAAAAAGATAAAAATCTTATGGGAGGTAGGTTTCCACCTGTTTACTCGGGAGGGGAAATTTTTCAAAAATAAAAAAATCATTAAAAAAACAATGGCAACACTTACAATGGTAAATCCATTCTTTTACATAAATCATTTTATTTATTTTAGTAAATAGTTTTTGAAAAATTAATTTTGATAATCAAAATTTTGAATGAAATTAAGAAAATTTTGATGAAATTCTCAAAATGTTACGTAGTTCAGCAGTATTTTTGTTTTTTATATTCAATGGGCCTAGCAATTTTTAGTCAAAAACTTAAGCCCAGTTTTTCAGTGGTGAGCTAAACCAGAGTTAGATAGCTCTGGATATAAATTTATTTATAGTTAACTTTAGACGAATTTTTCAAAAACTAAAAGAGTTTTAAGCATAAAGACTACGTCTTATTCGCACTCACTAATATACTTTAATAAATTGAATTAAATAAATGGAATTGAAATAAATTGAATTAAAAATTATACTGAATTGGATTAAAGTCGTGTTTCACTAAAATATTGGAAGAACATTTGAATATTAAAAACAACAATACTTTTTTAATTTAATAACGTAAAATTTTGAACAAAATTAGTTTGACACAATTTTCTTAATTTTTGCATTCCAATTTTTGATTTTGAAAGTAAAAACACAATACCACTACTTGTCAAATCAATTTTTATGAAAAAATCTCTTCAAATTGATCGCTTCGAACCTAAAATAACAATAAGAATGTGCCATTTTAATTGATTTTTTGTCTTTTTTTTTGCATTAAATAAAATTTTTTCTTAAACAATACATATTTCAACATATACAACAAAATTTAATATTAAGATTGTATATAACAGATGATATTTTCAACAGGAAATACAAAAAACTATGGAATTAACCTTTAATAACTTTGAACCAAGTGCTGTAATTAAATAATTAGTTAGAGACATTTTTAAAGAAAATTCAATTTCCTTTAAGAATACTTCTCAATCGATTCCGAATAATATTCGGTTTTAAAGTTATAAAAAAAGAAGCAAACATAAGAAAACTTCCCATACAATTTGTACGGAAAAAAGAAATTGGCGATGAGCAACCTCTAAATATTACCAGGCTTATTATTTCACTAAACTCTAACTTAAAAGGTGGTAGCATCAAGAATCGAAGACATTTTATTTTTTTTTTTTAATCAGTTGAGTGTACATTGTATGTACATAGTTTGATAATTAGTCCTTTTTATTTGTTTTGAGATAAATAGGTTTCATTTTTTTAATTTTAACTGCCTACAATTTTTTTTTAAAGTTTGTTGCGTGTTGATGGTCTATTAAAGAGAGAGTCTTCTCGAAATTGGTGCCCTCTGAAGCTGCCCGGGGCACGTGCCCCGGTTAGCCTCCCCCCCCCCCCCCCCCCTCCCCTATAGATCCGGCGCTGTGTAAGCTTATGAAGGTTTAATATCAAAAATTTTAAGTAGAGTAATATCGAAACAACTCTAAATTATTAGAAAAATTTCGTATTTATTGATTACTAACTAAAATTTGGTAACTTGGTTAGTTTTCTTTTTTCCATCTGATTACTTACAATTTAAAAGATTTTGAAAACTTGACCAGTACACTTACCAAATTTTAGTTAGTAATCATTAAATAAAAAATTTCTCTCATTTTTTTGGGTTGTTTCGATATTACTCTACTTAAAATATTTCATATTTAACTTTCATAAACTAGAACTTGGCGTATACTTTTAGATCTCATTTACTTTTCACGGCTGACTTATTAAATACAGGCTTTTTGTATACATGGAGAACTTGGCTCCTTTTTAACACTTTTGTTGTGATAACACTTACGGGAAGCTTGAATGCTCTCAATAATATCAATGTCATGGTCCATATTGAATTTGTATATAATGGAAATCTTTGTCTTTTTATAATCTCCCGCTCTCCAGCGACAAATATGATCACGAAGCCCCACCGACGGGCGAAACGGTCCTATCATAAGTTATAAGTAAACTTAAAGCTTACCAATGCATCTCAGTTGCAAAAATAATTTTCATTTAAAATGTCACAGTCTCTCCGTTGGGGTATTGTCGGTGTTTCCGAAATCGCTCATGACTTTTGTGTGGCTCTTAATTTAAAATTTACGCGAAGTGATCATGAAATTGTGGCTATTACTAGCAGTTCTCAAGGACGAGCTGAGCAATTTGCAAAGGACCATAAAATACCCAAAGTTTGTATGGACTATCAGAGCCTAGCAGCGGATGATCAAGTTGAAGTGGTTTACATTTCAGTTCTGAATCCCCTTCGCTATGAAGTTTCCAAAATGATGATTGAATATAACAAACACATTGTTTGTGAAAAACCGTTATGTATGAATAGTCGACAGATGAAGGAAGTTCTTGATTTAGCAAAGAAGAGGGGGGTCTTTGTTATGGAAGGAATGTGGTCAAGATTTTTCCCTGTCTACCGTTATTTACATCAACTCATGAATATGAAAATTTTAAACAATGTCAAAGAGGTTTATGTCAAACATGGCTATAATGCAACTTGCAAGGATAGGATTATCAAGAAAGATAGTGGAGGTGGAGTTATTCTTGACATAGGCATCGATGCGATACAATTTGTGATATTCATATATCAGGAGGAACCAAAATCAATAAAGGCTTCTGGAAAGATAAATTCGGATGGGGTGGATCTTTATATTGAAGTTGAAATGATCTTTTCAGGTGCTAGAAAAGCGAAAATTATTTGTTCCGGCTTGCAAGTTTTCGAGAATCAAGCTACTGTCATTTCAAAGAAAGGTCCAATATGCGTAAGTTTTGTTTTTTTTTTTTATTGTGTTCAAAACTGATATTTTGAAATGGCGTTTCGGATTTTTTACTTGTTACGAAAAAGAGAACAATCTTGGGGAGATTAAATAATCTTTTGGGAATCCCCAATATCTGTTATTAATATAAATGAGAATTAAATAAGAAAAGTTATCTGAGAGAGCTAAGAATTTTTTGAATTAACTTTCTCAGCCTAGTTTTGCCGCATAAAAACATTTTACTTTGATAAGCAAACCTTTTTTTGACAATTTGATCGTTATCCGTCAAAGTATGGAGACTTCTTGAACATATTTACATATTATGTACATGGATATATGCAATACATAATATATCGACCCCTATTCACCAAATTATCGTAAGCGACATTTTCATATTGTCACATAAGGCTATTTAATCACTTTTTTCCTGTGCAAGCAATCGGACCATTTGTCATCTGTCATTAACAGTATTGTTAGTAATGTTCAATGCTGAAATTTTGCCTAATTGGTTTGTTGCTAAGCAAACAAATAAGAAAATGTCAATTACGATACTTCTTATTTTTGTCGCTTACGAAAATTTGGCGGAAAGGACTTGATATGTACCTACGTAATTATTTACATCAACTTGTAAAACTTAAAAATTCATGTTGAGACGTTCGTAAAAACGGTAAGAATGGAAAGTTATTTTTTTTTGTGTTGTGACCATCCTGACGAACGTCTCGACTTGATTGGTCAGCTTAAGTTGACATAACATAATTTCTTGATTTAATTAAAAAAAAATTAACACATATTATTTAATTAGATTCCAGATTATAACTGTCCAACAAAGCTGTTCGGATGCAATGGCGCCCATGAATGGTCATTGATAAGCACAAAAATACCAATGAACTTTGCAAATTCACTTGGCTTGCGCTACGAAGCTGATGAGGTCATGAGATGCATACGATCGGGAAAATTGGAATGCGAAATTGTGCCGGCTAAAGAGATGTTGCTGATAGCACAGATACGTGATGAAATTAGAAAACAAATTGGTGTTCGTTATGACAGTGATAAGACCTGATTGGTGTGGCGTAGTTATTAACTGTGTTATTGCATGTCTAGATGACTTTTCACTTTAAGAGATAAACGTTGACAAATTAATACATTTCAGTTTTTTTAAAATCATAACCTGGGCTTTTATTTAATCGTTTTATTTTGCTGTTAAAGAAAAATTCAAGGAGTTTATAATGTGTGTATGTATATTAATAAATTTATATTTATTTGAAATAAGTCAAAAGGCTTGAAAAAGCTTTGATAGGCTACATTTAAGTCAATTCAATTCAATTCAATTCAATTTATTTATAACTTTGTACAAATAAGACATATATGAAGTCTTTTATAGTACCTTATGTCGTTTTCGATTGGATTTTTAGAGTGTTTCACTCCTTTTTGATTCCAATGGAATATGAAAAACTCTTCCGTAATATCTGTATCTATGTAGAAGTTAAAAATAAAATGAATTCTTCAATAGTTTTAATTCCAGAACATCCCAAGAACAAGCATTTACTATTTTGACAATTAATTCAACACATACTTTTAAAAGTATGTGTGTTTTCAGAGTGCACTCCTAGCACTCCTTAATAAAATCCGGAGTGAAAAAACACTCCTAAATCATCACTCCGAACAGCAAATGGAAGGTTTTTGGAGTGTTGGGAGTGTGGATGGAGTGAAAAAAGAGTGCTAGGAGTGACCAACGGAAAACGACATTAGTCTAATACACGTTAGATCGGATAAGGATATTTAAAATTCGGGGAGAGAGTACGATAACTTTGGCGCCAAAAATTGACAATTGTTTTTAGTAGAAGGGTCAAAAACAAACATTTTTTACTATATGAAGGGGGGGTCCATATCGTCAGGAGTTAGTTAAAAATAGTAAAGTCAATTTTCAATGTATTAAGAAGGTATGTAAGTCTCGTCAATGAAGAGACTTCGTCGTTGATGGTAAGAAGCCGAGGTTGTTTTGGTGGTAAAACACCCTCTAAGTGCTCACTGTGAACCGTGGGAGGGTCGAAGTCCTTTAGTTGCAAACCCATACTTTCTTCACCATCGATAAATCCTGGGTACACTTTTTTTACGTCTAGTAAAAATTCCATGATTTAGGAGCCCAAGTCATCTTTATATTTTTTGTCAAGGCAGTATTTTCTATAAAAGAAAAGTGCCATATATTGGTGAAAGTGCATAGAAAAATAACGGTACAAAATTCGAATGTTTGTTTGTCTATTTTTATATGATCTAAGTAGGTATGTATGTATACTTTGAACATTACATATTGCATTATATTTTATATTTAAGACACAAACATACATATTAGGACATTATATATTTGCTGCAGTCTTACAGTAGGTAGTATACCTAATGTGAATTTTTTATAATGCATTACATTTTCATGTCTGAAAAATTTAAATGTGCAACTTTGGGCCACGTTTATGTATATTTAGAAATCAGCTGTTTACATTGGATAAATATAAGACAAATTGAAAGTTTCAAATTTCAGATTCCTTAAATGCAAAAGAAACTTTGCATACACCCAACCTCGCACCTACACCAAATCCTATAGTGGGCCAAGCAGGGGGGTTACATGGGGCAGCATGCCCCCCTTACATACCTCACTGTTTATACGCCGTAATGCTGAGTGCTAGCATTGTATATACATATGTAAGCAACAAAAAAACTAAAATCTTATAAAAAAGTAATTTTAGTAATTCTCAATTTTCTCAAAAACTTCAGCGCAACATTTCACAATTTTGAGAAAAATTGGTCAAAACTTTTGTTTCCATTTTTTTAACAAAATTTTGAGTTTGCATGCAATTTTTTAAAAACTGTTGATACAAATAATTTAATTTAAATAAAGGATTATATAACAGATTTCTGGCTTTCAAAAACGGTACTTTACTGCAGGTAATGCCGTTGATGTTTGATATTTTTTTTTTTTCATTTTAAGTCATTTTTTTATAAAATTCCCCCTACAACCCAAACGGGGCAAGCTGGACCCCCCCTTCCATAGTAAAAATGCTTGATTTTGACCCCTCTGAAAAAAACAGTCATCAATTTTTGGCGCCAAAGTTATCGTACTCGTGCCTAAAATTCATATTCGACAAAATAGAAAAGATAAATTAAAAATAAGTAAAAATTTAAGAATAAAATTAAAATAAGAAATAAACAGCATTTTTTAGCAATAATACCTAGTTAAGTTTAAAGAAATATAACAAAAGAATAACAAATTTAAAATTGCTGTTCGTTAAACTAACTTATTGAAAGCTCAAAAATAATGCTTTTTTGAACTGTTTAGTTCCCATTGTTTGCCTTACCGTTACAGGCAGAGAGTTCCAGAGTCTGATGACATGAATAAAAAAAGTCTCGATGAGTTTAAATAAGTTGGTTATGAGGTTCAAGCCTTTAACTACATTGCCCAAAAAAGTGAAAAATTACAAAAGTGAACATTTTCAAACTCATTTTGAGATAGTGTTTCTCACTGGAAAACTTATAAAAATGATGCAAAAAGCTTAAATTTTGGTGTATTTTTCTTTTTCACAAAACAAAAATATTTGTACTTTTGTAATTTTGCCAAAAGTATGGCCAATGTAGTTAAAGCTTTTAATAATAACAAATAAGTAAGATGGTGTTTTTCTTTGAATTATCTTATGTGGAAATATCCAAGGACAAGTTGATGACATTGGGAAACATGTTTAAACCTTCGCAACGTACCTTACCTTATCATTGAAAGCTACCTACCTACGACTAGTTTTTGGAGAGAATGTGACTCAGGTCTATACAGTAAATCACTGCAGCATAATCAATGATAGGCAGTAACAATGATTTAATAAGCCTCATCTTATGTCGAATTCCTTTTACCAAAAAATTCGATTTTTTTTCTGAACAGACTCGATTTTTTTTCCTTCGATGCAAGGAATTTGTCCAAGAAAATCGATTTTTTTCTTCTAAACAAATCGAACTTTTTTTTAAAAAGGAATTTGAGATTAGAAGTCAAAAATTTTATTTTATTTTTTTTATTTTATAAAGAATATATTATTTTTTTAACAATCTTAAAGTACAAAACTGTCATATAAATGTGATAGTCAAATTTATATGACAAAATATATAGGACTACTATACTGCCCATAATTTCGTAATGGCCCTAACTACAAACTTTCCAAATTTGAGCTTATGGCATTATTGAGGTTGGGGCATTGCCCTAAGTTTAAAAATGCCATAAACTCAAAATCGAAAATTTTGTAGTTAGGATCATTACGAAATTATGGGCAGTATACAATATGTATCTATAACAGTCATGAATTATTTTGAATTTAAAAAAAAATATACATATAATTTAATGAAACGTGAGTGGTCAAATATATCAATTTTTTTTAATATTTTATTTATCGTAGCTAGTGTGTCACATTTAATTAACTGAAAAACTTGTGATCATATACATATATACGGCATACTTATATGGCATAGTCTAGTACCTAAAAAAGTGGAAAAGAATAAATTCTTGTTTTTCCGTCGGCTTTTTTGGTCACAATGGATGTGGCAATGAAACAATTAAGTTAGCATTAGCTTTTCCCAACGTTTCGGCAGGGGTTGCTGCCTTCTCCAGGGGAACTTTTTTACACATAAAAAAAAAAAAAAAACAAATAATAAATATCAAAACAAATTTGGAAAGTATTTAAACTGTAAACTTTCGTTAATTAAAAATTAAAGAAAATAAATTATAATTTATATTAAGTAAAAAGCTAATCCTTTATTATCACAATTGTGGCTTATGTGTTTATTACTATTTATTTTTTTTATGATAGATATTAATGTAACTTAGTCTTTCCTAGAATCTTTTTTTGACACATTTAATATTGACGAAGTTTTTGACACTTTTATGAACTTGGATCACTTCTGCTTTTAATAAAAAATTATACACTATGGAACAGAAATGAAGAAAACGAGTTTTTATAGGAAAATATTTTTATTAATAAAAATAACAATGCCATAATTAGTCATTTTCATTGTCCTCTTCGTTTTGTAGCACATCCTCCTCAAATATGTAGCGGTAAAATTAAAACCACAGCGTATAGGATTGCCATACACACTTTAAACAAAACTAAATAGAATATTGATCTAAGTGACTTGTTTAGCTTTAGATTACCTCAGCAGTAACTTTTTCTTAAATAAAAAATGATCCAAGTGACAACAACCGACTTGTATTAATTCTGAACTTACTTATAATCAAACAGTGAAATGATCCAAGTAACATTCAGTAACTTAGATCTCATCTGCATTAATAATTTATATATTTAACGCAATACAGATATTACAAAAAGGCGGAGTTCGATAGCACTTGGATCTCTTTTAAATTAACTGAATTAATGTTTTAGAAGTCCAATAACATACATAATTAGCTCAGTTTTTCAAAAAATGTTACTTCGATCACTTCTGTTCTTAACTAGCCAAATTATCCTTTTGTTCTAAAATATTTCAATATTTTTAGTTTAAGTTCGTCGTCCAAAGGGGATGGTTCATTTTATTAATTTTGTTGAAGTTATGGTGAACATTTATTACGTGAATTAATAATAGAAACAAATTTTGTTCTTTGTATGAATTGCATGTGTAATTTTGCCTATTTATAAATTAATCTGGTTGCTGTTTTTTCTTTCCTTCCTTTCAGAAAGATATATTCGAAAGAAGATTGTGTCCTCAACGCAGCGGTCGAATCGAAAAACATAATTTCTACGGAGGTTGCAAAAACTCGACATACATACGTATAAATTAATTTGTGGTGTTCTCTCCATGTTGTGTGAAACTTTGAATAGTTTTTAAATAAATAATAAAATTTTTAAAAAGTTTTAAATTTTGTAAAATTTTATTTATTATTTTTTTAATTTTGATCACAACAATTATTTTAATTTAAATTTATTTATAAGCTACGCGTTTCGGATATTTTCATCCATCATCGGGCTTAATTTCGTATAACTTTTTTGGCACAAACGCCAAACTTTTTTATTCAAAATAAATAATAAATTCGACAAAGAATCCCCAGTTTTTTCATCAAGGAATGGAAGCTACACCCAAGGAATTTGAGGTGAATCCATCGAGGAATTCAACGGGATGTCATTGGCGTTCACCAGGTGACTTTCTCGGTGAATATTCAACAGTGAAATCACTATGTAGGAGTAACTAGATTATTCATAAATGTATTAAAACAAAAAAAAATTAGTGGCACAAACGGCTCATAAAGAACCAGGGCCTAGCGGCTTACAACTCTCAATTATTTCTGTGTGCGTGTCTGCAGGAATTGAGGGGACCTACAGTTTATTGCCGAATCCGAACGGCTAAGGTGAGCGGCACTTTTGTATGACAAGAGATACTCTTGGAGGATTTGTCACTTCCTCGCAAGAGGTAGTAGTTCCGAAAAAAACTTAAGGTGGAAGCGGCTGGTATTGAACCCCAGACCTGTGACATGACAGTCCAACGCACTAACCATTACGCCACGGGCTACTACTCATAAATGTATTACGGTTGTTGAAAATACCATGAATATACAGTTGTAATATCGCAATGTAAGTAAGTTTGATATCACTATGTATGTAAGAGGAAGCTTACATAAATACCAAAAATATAAAAATTGAATAAAAAAGTAGTAAACTAGACGACATAAAACAATCTATAGTTTTCAGTGTTCGACTATAAGAATTAAGAATAGGGACATCCAATAATTAAAGCCGATTTCAGTACTTATTTTCACAAATTTGAATAAATAAACAGTAACGTTTTTTTATATTTTTTTTTGATAAATTTTGAGTTTGAAAGTATTTTTTTCAAAAACTACTAACATAAAGAACTGGACTGAAACAACATATAAAAGAACAGGTTTCCCCTCCCGCACAGACGGTGGAATATAGACCCCACCCCTTCCATTATAAGAAAATGCTTATATTTTACCCTTCTACAAAAATCCGTTATTATTTTATGGCGCCCTAGTTATCGTACTCGTGCCAAATCAACTCTGCAATGTTATCTATCGTTCACGCTATTATTCTCAAACTTTCATTTGCACACTACTTTACCATTATTTCGTCCTTTAAAAGTATTTAAACGAACAGGACATTTTTGCTGTCAAAAAATAATAAAGGAAGGGAACTCGCTCTCCTTCCCCCTACGCTATCACTCAATGAAAATAATATATTCTTTTCTCTTGCACACACGTTCCCATGAAAACGACTAAAAATTCCTTTTCATGTCACTTCAAAATACAGATAGGACAAAACGAAACGAATGACGAAGAGGACGTTTTCCTAACTTGACTTGACATAAGTTTTGCGGCAGCGGCATTAGTGGTAGTTTTATTGCCGAAAATTCAACCCAAAGGACTATCTGCAGGATATACTCGTTTGCAGAAGGGTTTTAATCTGAAAATATTTTTTTTCTTTTCCTTTGTATATAGTTATTTTATCTAATTAGTTTTTCTATTAACAAATATTCTACATATTTAAAAAAGTTCCAATTGGAAACAAGTTAAAGCGTATTCTTTTTGAAAAGAAAAAATCCTCACTAATATACCCAGGATGAGTTTCTATCGAAAAGTGTGAAGAAAAATGATTGTATTGTCTGTGTGTTTGTGTCTCTTTTTTTTTCACTTGTACCAACAGTGAATGAATAAAATCATAAAAAATCAGTGAAAAAATAATACCTAAAATAAAACCCGGACCATCTTCATCACACATCCCTCCAGAAAGTCAATATGTTCAAAAATAAAAACGAAAGCAATATCGTTTATAAGTGCACGGTACGACTTCTTGAGGACTCCGATGTCCTAGAGTGTGAATTTCAGGTAAGAGCGGTCAGCAGTAAAAAATGTTTTTAATGCACACCCAAATTCACCATCACAATAGGTACCTATACCTACCTACCTTCCATCACCAACCCCTTCTTTACTTATGGCATAGCATGTTTTGGTTGTGGGGTTGCGGTAAGAGTAAAGAGATGATCCATAAATAAATCCCTTTTTTCAACACGGCTTATAATACAAAATAAAAACTAGTTTTTCTTAAATAATAATTAGGTATAGCGCGCGGCTGCCACCCGGCCATAGAAGAATGTGGGTAAAGTGCATCCACCAAAGTAACGCATTCTAGTTAGTTTCATTTGTATTTATTTTTTAATTTGAGTAGGTATTATAGTGAATCGTGATTTGAAATATTTCCGACAGTGAATGGAAGGCAATGGGAAGAGCGCAGAGTGCAAGCAGTTGTAGAGTTGCCAAGTTGATATTTTGAAAATTTAATAAACAGTAAAACATGAGAGGACTATTTAAGTCTGTACTATATACATACGTAGATATTAAGATGGGATTTAATTGCTAACTGTTTAAATAAGAAGCGCTGTTACTGCTGTTACAGTTCAGAAGGTGGCTTGAGGCGATACCAGGGCTTTTACATATGTACATTAAAAGCATCGGTTCCTCAATAACAAAATCTGAAAATATGTTGAACACAAAATTAATTTGTCCAAAATATTTCACTTGTCTTAAATCCGCCAAGACATGCTAGAACCAGCAGGTTGGCACTACCTATTTTTTTCGAAGTACTTCGTCATATTTTCAAACCTGCATAGCTTTGGTGTGGATCAGTGCTTGTGGATCTGTGTATTCCTCGATTCATTTCATTTAATTGGTCAATAGATTACCTAAAAAATATAATCGATTTTTTTTACAATAATTAAAAAAAAAAGACAAAATAAAGTGGTATAAAAGAAATAAGATCAGAATTATTTCTTAAAAAAATTTATAAGACAATGGCAAATGACAATGCTTGCGTTCGGGTGGTAGTGAGATAGGCTATCCACCTATCCCAAAAATTTTCAGATACCTTGAGTTGTTGTTGCATCAGCTGACATCAGAAGTTTTTCAACAAGGGATTACAACAACACAAACCTATCCGGATAGGTTTGGCTTGCCCCCCGAACGCGGCCAATATATACCTATTTTACGCAGTTGAATATGGTAGGTATATAATACATACATATGTATATGTCAGAATGCATTCAATGAAACCATGTTTAGGAAACTGGGTATGAAATCGAATGTATGCGACACAAAAAATATTTTTCAACAATTTTTAGCAGATTCTTTTGCAGTTATTTTGGCTTAGAAAAAACTGTTAATTGATTTTTTTTAAAAAACTCTTGCTGTAATCAATTGATCCATTGTGTGTAAAATAAAATTATAATTCAAGAGCCAAGTGCGTAACTCTACAAGGCCTAATTCTATAAAGCCTAAGTCTACTAAGTCTCTAAATCGTGGTCAAAAAGTATGGCTTGGTCATTTAGATGAAAAAGCCTATTTTCTTTTAATAAATACGATTCTACCTTTTTCTACTTTCTTTCGCGATCTGGAGCCAAGTCAAAATTAAGTAATTAGTTCTATGTAAAATGTATTTATTTATTTATTTAATTAAATAATTTACAAAATAAATTTACAAATTATTTATACAAGGCATCTGGGTATAAGACCATAAACGACGCCGTCTTTTAAGTAAAGAAGTTATTGTTAATTAAATCAAAGCAAACTAAAATGTATGTTTAGCAGTAATTTAATTTACAAAAAAAAAATTTAAAAAAAATATAAAGAAAATAATTTAAAAAAGTAGGGAAAAAAAAAGAAAAAAAAAACGTATATTTCATTAAATTTATTGTGCGCAGATGTAGCATCTTTTAATCGTTGGATTGAGTTGATATCGGATGGGCTAAGTATTTTAGCTAATTGGCTTGGTATTGCTGTGCTATCAGTTGATGTGTCGATCTGACGTGATATGGGACATTCTACGAAGATGTGCCATGTGGTCAATATTGTTTGACAATTTTCACAGACTTCTGGAGGTTCCCTTGTGTAGAGATGTCGAGTGTTAAGGACCGTTTTTCCAAGTCTGATTCTCAGTAGTCTTATGCAATCTTCTCTTGTAAACAGTTCATGGTACGGGGTACGAGAGTATTGCGTGTTATGGGCCTGAAGAAATGTTTGACAATTATTCCAATTATCGGCAAGTTCCTGTTTTTGTTTCATAAAGAAAATTCTTCGTGCCAGCTGGTAGAAGTTTGGTGATTCAAAAATCAGGGGGTAATTACTAGCTTCTTTAGCAGCAATGTCTGCAGCTTCATTTCCTTTGATTCCGGTATGCCCTGGTATCCATGCTAATGTTATTCTTTCATCTAATTTGCTTGTTATAAGATCTAGTTAGTTTCGTTTTTAAGACCTATTAGTTGTGTTTTGTTGAGCTAGTTACTGTGCCGATTCTGGAATGTTCCACATTAAGCCATAGAGTTACTGAAGAGCAAATGTGCTGTTAACTTGTTGTTGGTAGAATTTGCATATACAAATTTAGCTTAATGTGAAGAATTTCTGAATGTGCACATTAAGGAGTTGAACAAAACACAACTATTATGATTCCAAGGTTATCTGTGAGGATTAGACTCCGCCCATTGTGAGTTTGAGCGAAGGATATCGCCTTAGCGATGGCTGCTAATTCGGTGATGTAGCTTCCTGCCTCGTTGGGAAGTAGTCCTTGCCAGATCGTAGATAAATGTCCATTCTGTTCCATTTCAACCACTGCATATGACGAGTTGTTATCCGTTTGTGACTCATCGGTGTAAAATAATTTTTCAGGTTTAGTATTGTTGATCAGTTCTTGGTGTAACATTTGGAACCATGCATCAGGTGTATTTTCCTTTTTGAATTTGGCCAGACTTGTATTTATCTGCAATGAATTTCGATTCCAGGGAGGTGGACTATCTGTTGTTGATACTGGATCTTGATAATCGTTCCTTTGCGTCGATAAAAGAGCTACCATTCTGTCGAGTGCAGAGACAGAGTTTTTTCGCTTGACTTTTGGTGAGGAAATACATTCTTTGGTGGAGTGGTGGAGGGGATGCGTTATGATGGCTAGAGCCTTACTAACCAGGTTTACAACTCTCCCTTTTCCAAAGTTCTGAAATGAATGATAGCCATTAATTTCATATGTTTAGGTGGTGTAGTATACCCCGAATATGGGGTAAGTCGTAACAACACGTCTAAATGTTATATTTTTTCAAATTCTTATCAGTTTGGCTTTTTTGTTTGGTTTCGTAGCTAAAATATATTGCTCTTTTAATAGAAAAAGGTTTAGCTAACTCATTTTCAAAATCTTAGGAACACCATATCAATTTTAGTAAAAAGTGTTACTTTTAGCCCCATCTCCCCTAAGCTTGCTTACATAAATACAGTGCTAGCACCCAGGATTACGTCGTATAAACAGTGAGGTATGTATGGGAAGGGCATGCTGCTCTCCTGGAACCCCGCTGCTGGGCCCACTATAGGATTTGGGGTAGGTGCGATGTTGGGTGTATGCAAAGTTTCTTTTTCATTTAAAGAAATGGTTACATTTTAAAGCTTGAACTTTAAATTGGAGGTCAAATTAAAAAAATCCATTGGATAGTTTTGGCGTTACGCGCTAAAATAACGAAAATAAGAAATAATACTAAAAAAGGAAGCACGAGTAGGAAACATTGATACGCAATATACCTACGCGCCTATTATTGGTTTTTGTTAATCGGTGTGCTGTTAAAAATAAACTGTTACATAATCTCGATTTAACAGGCCTTCTTATCTTGAAAATTAAATAGATACCACAACCACACCTGCAGACGTTGCTCAAGTTGTTACACTACTACGACAAGGAATAACCCAACGTGTTGTGGCTTGTCAGCTGCATCTAAGCAAATGTTGTGTATTAGTATTATAGATCTAGAAAACTGACTGGCCTTAAACGTCCTACAACAGCTGAAACAGGTACGAGGAAGAATTATTGTTAGTGAATGCAGACCTTACATCGAAACGACCTGTCAAGGGATCGAAATTGACTGCGATTTTCTCTAGTGCACTACGATTGGGAAGTTGAGCAATGGAATGTTTTCAGATGAGTGCAAAATGAGTCTGCATGGAAGTGATCATAGGGGCAGAATACACAGACGACCTGGTGAGCGATTTAAAATAAAGGCCGTTTTGTCGAAACCTTGACCTACGGGGGATGGTTTTGTATGATACAAGCAGCATTTGAATTGAAGGAAAAGTGAGCTGGTTTTTGTGACTGGTGGTGGTCGAGGAGAGTTTTAACTTCCGATATTCTGCTGTATCAAGTCGTTACTTCTGCTGGATGTATTGCCAAAGATTTCGTAATGCATGATAACGCTCGAAGCAACACTGCGCGGGGAACAGTCGGATTCTTTATGGAGCTTTGTATTGCCACAGTGGACTGGATGGAGCTAAGCCCAGACTTAATCCCTATCAAGCATTTGTGAGACGAGCTCAAACGAAGGGTTAGAGCCAGAAATCCAGCTCTTAAGACCATTAAAAACTGAAAGCGGCACTGGTAGACGAATGGGAAAGAATACCACAAGAGAAAGTCAAGAAACCCATCACGTCAATGAAAAATCGGTTATAAGCTAGAGTTTGGGCGGGGTAATACAAGATACTGAAATAATAAATTTCGCTTAAATTTGTCGTAAATTTTTTAGTTTTCGAGCTATTACCTGTTTTAATTTCACTTTTTTTTCTTACATATGCTTCAATTATGACGATTATATTTAGAAATCCCGAAGTGTTTGTTATGTTTTTAACCTTTATTTAAAGCTTACGGTTCCAGCGTTTTAACGATACCATAAACACCCTCTTGCTTCACGTAAAAACAACAACAATCGCTCTCAATGTAATTGACATGCATTGTCAATTACATTGAGAGCGATTGTTGTTGTTTTTACGTGAAGCAAGAGGGTGATTTCATTTTTTTTGCTCGCAAGTGTAGAGTAGAGTCGCCGGTGGCCGGCCCCTTAAGGAATTTTTCATAGAAAAGAAGTTAGGACACACTATTCCAGTGTTCGGCCCCCTAGATTCCTCTTGCAAAAAGGCGGCCGAGAATAGGATTTTAATGATTTTTAACGAAAGTTTTTGGTCTAATGTTGTTGTAATGGCTCAGTTATTCATATTTTGCATTTTTCCCAAAAAAAGTAGAGTTGCCTATCTACGGCCGGGGGCGGGGGGCCGCTAATAGGAAACATGAAAAAATTTCGGTTCCCTACTTCCGGCCCCCTTGAAAACAACTAAGTACAATTACAAGATTATTTCACTTTTTAAGGCAAATTTAGATAAAATGTAATATTTTTCATTATTAAAACCGCATATAAACACATTAACTCAAAAACTGTCCTTGAAAAACACTAATTCCCTACACAATATTCACTGTTGTTAACCAACAGTAAAACAGTGGAAAAAAAAATTTCGAGGGGGTCGGCCAGTTAATGCTCTATAACTCAGGGCAAATTTAACCAAACTTTTGACAGATCATGAAGCATAAATGACAGATCTAATTGAGACTATAAACCGAAAGGTAGGGCTATAGGTTCACTAAGTACAATGGTTTTCTTGGTTGGTGGCCGGCCACTGGAGGGGGCCGGCGATAGGCGACTCTACCCTATATGTAGGTACATGCCTATATGTAAATAGTGAATAACAGAATCATGTATTTTGTATACATGTCATCGTATAAAGCCGAAATAATGAAATTCTAGAATTCACCGGTTAATCATACCTCACTGCTTATACCTAGACATTCAAAGTTTCTTTAAATCCAGATTCCTTACATGTACAAGAAACTTCGCATACACCCAAAATCGCACCTACCTCAACAAATCCTATAGTAGGCCAAGCAGGGGGTTAAATACCTCAATGTTTATACGCCAAATGTTGGGTGCTCTAGGATTTACCGGTTAGTTCTAGAATTTATTATTTATTTATTTCGTCTTTTTACAGTAACGTATGTACAATCATATATACAAAAAAATCATATCTCTTGCAAGATGTAAGTATAGAGCCGATCGAATGTTTTGTAAAAATTAACAAGTTTAGTTTAAAAACTTTTTATTTTTGTTAAATTTAAATGAAAAAATGTTTGCTATTTCCCATTGCTTTTTCTTATTAATAGTAATAGCCGTGATGGTTAATGCGTAGGACTGTCATGCCGGAGGTCTGGGTTCGATTCCCAGCCTTGTCCACCTAAATATAAAGAAAAAAAGACTACTGCCTCTTGCGAGGAAGTGACAAATCCTCCAAGAGTAACTCTTGTCATAAATAAGTGCCTCTCACTTTAGCCGTTCGGATTCAGCACAAAACTGTAGGTAACCTCTCCATTACTGCCAATAACACGCACTCAGGAATGGTTGAGATTTGTAAGTCACAGGCCCTGGTTCTACACGAGCTGTTGCGCCACCAAATTTAATTTAATACCTATCTCAGATGGTGCCGTGACTTAAGGCCAAGTGACATAAAGCCCAATTTGAGTGTTTGGCCTTAAGTCACTTTTTAATAGCGACATAAGGCCAAATTTTAAGAGTTGGCCTTATGTCACTTTTGAAAAGTGACGTAAGGCCAATTGGGCCTTATGTCACTTTGAACTGTTTTCTTTAAAACCGAATCTATATTGAATAAATTTGGCACGTCGTCGCCACGTAGTTGTATATGTACATTGCACATTTACATATGTTACTGTAAAAACCCGAAATAATAAAATTCTGGAATTTACCAATAAATCCAAGAGCACCCAGCATTATGGCGTATAAAAAATGAGGTATGTATGGGGGGGCATGCTGCCCCCTGCAACCCCCCTGCTCAGCCCACTATAGGATTTGGGGTAGGTGCGAGGTTGGGGTGTATACAAATTTTTTTTGCATTTAAGTAGTCTGGATTTAAAAAAAACTTTGAATTAATCCTATACATATATCCAATTTAAACAACTGTTTTCTAAATATATTATGTTATCGTAAAAAACAGACATAATGAAATTCTAGAATTTACCGGTAAATGCTACCTCACTGTTTATACATTCAAAGTTTCTTTAAATTCAAATTCTTAAAATACAAAAAAAACTTTGCATACACCCAACCTTGCACCTGCCCCAAATCCTATAGTGGGCCAAGCAGGGGGGTTGCAGGGGGGCAGCATGCCCCCCCCATACATACCTCACTATTTATACGCCGTAATGCTGAGGATTTACCGGTAAATTTTAGAATTTCATTATATCGGCTTTTTACAGTAATATATACATATACGTGGCGACATGCCGAATTTATTCCATATAGTTTCGGTTTAAAAGATGTCCAAAACCTCTTTTACTGTAAAGTGAGTTTTTGGAAATGTTAGATAATTGCATTGGGCCTTATGTCTCAAAGAAATTTGGCCTTATGTCACTTTCCAAAAGCGACATACGGCCAACTATGTAAATTTGGTCTTATGTCGCTTTTGTAAAGTGACATAAGGTCAAACACCCAAATTTGGCCTTATGTCACTTGGCCTTATGTCACGGCACCATCTCAGATTAAAGAAAATCACAATGCCAAATATCAACTTTTATTCTATTCGACTTTACTTCTGGCAAAATACATTTTTTTTTACATTATGTTATTTTAACAAATGTTGTGTTACAAAATTAGCACTATTGACAGCAACTCTCACTGGGTGCCAATTTGCGTAACCAACTACAACATTATTCTCACAATCAGAATTGATATTGACTCCAATCCAAATATTAACACACAACCAAATACATATTGTAGAAACCACTTTTTGTTCTATGCATTATCCCGTAAAATTCAGCATTCGACACATAAAATATATTAAAGAGTCACTTTTAGCGGAAAATATTTTATTGCACTTCCGGATAACCAAGGCAAAGCTGTAAAAGACATGTTCCAATTATATATTTTTGCAAGAAAAAACTTCTTTTACGATTAAAAAAAAACCGTCAGTTATTATTATATCTATGTAAATGTATATTATTTATGTACATTTTCATATAAATAATTTCTGTTATATAGAACTATCCTTACAACACTTCTTGCTGCTGAAAGTAGAGCAAAAACTTATTATGATTCCATTGTTTATATCATGACTATTCAGAGTAAAATAAGGATAATAATAACAGTGGGCGAACACTATTTTGTGCCATTTTTATTCAATTTTCGTTTTGCTATTGATTTTTAGTCAGCCATCAACTCATATAAGAGTGGAGAACGACAAGGAATATAAAAAAAAATGAACGACGACGTGAGCCTCATTTTTTAAGTACATTTCCTTCAGCTCATAGCCGTACAAGAGCTCTTAACAGCATTTATAATGGTCTTTTCTACATATTATTAGCTCAATCTTTCTTCCAAGAAAATGCAAATATCATGACGCAGTCAAGGAGTCCTGGTTTTTTTGACATCCACGACAGACTTTACTGCGTTTTGATTTGTTTGTTATAGGTACAGTATATGCAGCAATAGAAGTACATACATATATTAAAAAAATAATTGCAGATTTTAAATTAAAATCCAGCTTCCCAAAATATTTTGTGTAATTTCAGATAACTCCAGTTTTGCCAAAATCTATGTCGGTATATTTACGTATTTATTATGAAAACAAAAAAATTCTAAAAAATTGGATATAAAATAACCACAAAAAGGAAACCCTGTTTTATTATAATAATTACAGTAAAACCCGCTTAAGAGAAAAACCCGCTTATCTGAAACACTTTTTCATCCCCGAGTTTTTTTCGACCAATTACCTTTAAAACACTCTGCTTAAACGAAACTGGCTTAACTGAAAAACCCGGATACCTGAAACATATTTTCAGTTCAATTTTATATTTTTCATTGGAAAAAACCCTCTTAAGTGAAAAAAAATAGAATCGCACTGAACGAAAATGCTTTTGTTTCTGCTTTATTTTTCACCTTCACCATTTCCACCACGAAAATGACATTTGAATTTCTGATTACTTCACAAACTTTTAAACAAATTTCTTTGTCATCTCAAACAACAATGCAAAAAACATTTCAAATGGCTCAAGAGGTAGGTATACTTATTTTGACATTTATTAAAAATAAAATTACATTTTCATAATTCAAAGAGAAATAAAAGATAAAAACAATTGTTTCTAGCATTAATTCTCTGCTTAATGGAATTTTTAGATCCGCTTAAGTGAAATTTTTTTCACTTATACGGACTCCGCTCAAGTGAATTTTTTTTTTCACTTAAGCGGGGTTCGTTTAAGTGAAAAACGCGCTTAAGTAAAAGAAAGACTGTGACATTTTGCAGTTTTTCTTAAGCGGGTTTTACTTTATTACTTTACACATTACTCGTACAAAATTCAATTGTTTAAATTGAACCGCATTTTAACGACGAATTAAGACGGATTAAAAAGTATAAACAAAATTCCTATTTCCAAAAAGTAAAAAGTATAGTTTGTAATTTATGAAAGTTAAATTAAATTGGAAATTGGAACTGTAGGTCCCCGCCATTACTGCAGACACGCACACAGGAATGGTTGAGAGTTTTAAGTCACTAGGCCCTAGTTCTTTATGAGCTGTTATGCCATCAAATTTATTTATTTATTTTTATAAATTAATTTAGAATTACCTTTAAATCAAAGCTTTAACAGTTCAGTACTAGTACAAGACAAAAAAATTTCTCTTGTTCCAAAGTAATTTCTCTTGTTGTACAGTAATTTCTTGCGGCTCGGTTGTAGACTTTATTTTATGATTTTTTTGAAGAACTGAGTAGACACGTGTTTTAATTATACCTACATAGCACCTGGTTTTGTACAAGGATTGCGTGAGAGGTTGAAATAGTAAAAAAAAAATAAAAAAATCAGTTTTATAGGAATTAGTCGAGGGGGTTTTGCTTTCTCTTATTATCATATTATAAAACGGCAAACACTATATTTGGGGTACAATTTACGGTCTATAAAAGTCGAAAGCATACTAATTATATTATCTTAATTCTGCCCCATGGCGACCAGTATGTCAATCAACTGTCAAAAAACTCAGGGCTGCCCGGATTTTTATTTTACATCGAGCACCTCAGAGCTTCAAGTTTGAGCACAAGTTTTTTTTGGTACATAATTCCCTTTTTCATCGACTTGCCATTTCGTTGGAAGATATAAATAACACATTTCTCAACAAAATCTCATAATTACTACCTTAAATTAGTCATCAACATTCACAGTACACATATGTGTACTGTGATCAACATTCACTATATTCTGAGTTCTTTCCCCGAGAAAAAACTTGGGTTTCGTAAGATCGCATTCGGAGCTCGAAAAAAGTACTACTTACATAAAACGCTTTAGATCGAGTTCAGCAGGGCGACCCAGTGCACCCCAGGGCGATAGCGAACAAACCTTTTCCTTTTTATTCTTTCTCGTTTTCATTTATCGAGTTGAAATATGTTGAACAAAGGAAATTTCATTTTAATCGTCGGAACTATATAAGAATAGTGACTATATGCAATTTTTCAATGCAATTTGTTTTATTTGTGATTTTTTTTCTTATATCCTCCTGCTAACTGATGAAACTGACTTTCTCCTCAACACTGGTGCAATTGCGACAAAACGTTAATTCAGCCCTTCCATAAAGGCAGCTTTCTCATAGAATATTTATGCGATCAACTCGAGATTAAGGAAAAGGATTACTTCGGCCTGAGATATGTGGATACCGGGAAACAGAGGGTATGTAAATCATTTTTGTTTTGTAATTTCTACAACATTGCTTGTGCGACTTTTTGTAGCATATATTTTTGATTTAATTTCCTTTCTTTTTTTATTCTCTCTATTTGCAGCATTGGCTTGATTTGGCTAAGTCGATTATTAAACAAGTTAAGGGTAAGTAGTGCGAGAAAGGTAATACAAAAAAAATGGTTTGCTCTTCTACAGCATGTGGTGGTTTCGTGTTTGATGTGTTTATTTAAGGTAACATTGGACATATGGTTTCGACTAGATATCTAATAATTGAAGGTGTCATGGGGAAAGAAAATATAGGAAAAAAAAAATAAGAAAAGAAGAACATACTATGCAAATGTCGAAAAGTGTGTCAGCGTAACGGTAGGGCATTAGACAGCTTGGTTCCTATGGGTGTTGTTAGAATTGAAACAATAAGGAGTTTTTATTAATTATTGTTATAAATACTCCAAGAAATAGGTAAAATAAACGTAGTGGCATGTTGCTAAATGCAAAAATGCAAAACCCGAATACTACACTGCAAAAATTATAATTTTTCAATGAAACAAATCTACCTATTAATTAAAATTTGAATATTGTTCGAAATAGTAGATTTTAGCAACTGGTGCATAAGTATTTGATCCGAAATTATAGTCTGATAAGTATTTAGCTTCACAAATTATTTTCTATATTAAACAAACAAAAAAAAGCTAATTCAGTCGCGCTCATGCAGACATTGGCATGCAATGAGCCATGCGTTCTTTCCGCGAACCAAACCAAATGGGGCAGAAATCTTTTAAAAAAGTAGTTTTTGTAATTTCTAATTTTCTCAAAAAGACATAAAACCATTCGGTTTGTTCTGCTCAATTAAAAATTGATATACGCATTGACCAAAAAAATTCAGCACTTTATTTCACAATTTATAAAAAAAAATGGTTTTAACTTTTTTTTTTTAATTTTTTTTTTGTTATCAAAATTTTGAGTTTGCATGCAATTTTTTTTAAATTATTGTTAGATTTCTGGCTTATAGTACTTTATTGTAAGTGTTGTCGTTGTTTTTTTAATATTTTTTTTTTCATTTTAAGTGATTTTTTTTCCAAAATTGCCCCCTCCCTACCATAGTAACAAAATGCTTGATTTTGACCCTCGTTATCAATTTTTGGCGCGAAAGTTATCGTACTCGTGCCTTTGGTCTCGTTTCTATAACTTATAACTTTTCCAAACTGCAACCGATTCTAAATTTTTTTTTATTTACACAATAACAGTTAGCAGTTCCTATCCGCGGTCGCGAACAATAATTTTGCCGCAATTTTGTAGCAAACCCATTTGTTGGCATTTTGGTTGTTTCTTTTTTTACTTTAGTACTATTTTTCCCACAAAAACAGTAAATTAATATCAGTTTTTCTTTTTATTGTAAAAGACCAAGCTCTTAAAAATACTTGACAGTTTTTTGCCACATTTATTTTTCTTTTTAACATTTTGATATGCAATATTATTTAAACTTATTAAAGTTTTGCATATCCTTTAAATGGGTTTAAGATAATAAGATAGTTAAAAATCAACAAAATGGATCGATGAGATCCATGAGATTTGTGTCACAGTACACAAATCTAAGGTGTTATCTTGCGCAGGTTGTCAGAATTGAAACTGTCAGAAATTAAAAAATGGTTGCTCGAGTGCTCCCAAAAACTTCACACCGCAATATTAAAAACAACAACAAATATCGAAATTTGACATGTAAATGGGCACTGGATCAATTTTGATAGATGCGCGGAACAGAACAAAAATGAAAACGCTTATGATATTACCTTTACTATGTACCGTGCTGCTTTATAAAATTGACCCATCTGCTGAAACGAAACTCAAATATTTATTTTCAGCTTGAACGTTTATGATCTACTTTTTCCCAAGCGTAAACTGTCACATAAGCTTTTAAGTTAAATTATATGTAAATATGAAAGATTCGTTTCAGCAATATGCCTATAGTGTTACATATTTTGTTTTCGTTAAATGGTAAACGGTAGACTCTTTTAATATATGTAGGTAGTGCAGAAAGAGTGTATACAAAATCTTAAGACTCTTTTTTCGAGAAAGATTAGATTTTCTTTAACGGTTGTTTGACTTTAAGGATAATTTTTGTTTAAAATATTCAATGTTATGTTGAAGATCGACCGAATCACTTTCAATCACTTTGTTTAAGAAAGTTTTGGCATAAAATACTAGTTGGAATTTAAATACATTCGTGAAAATTGAAAATAAAAAAGGTTCTATGTTAAATATTTTAAAGGATTAAAAAAAAAATGTAGACATTAAAACAGTTAATTAAGGAAGATCACTGGAATGTTAAGTCAAGTAAACCAAATACTTTTTATTATACGGGAGAACCACAACTAACATTTCCTGCTATCAAAATTTGGAATTAGATTAATGAGTGATTGTTTTTTGTATTTAAAGCAAAAAATATGTTTGGTCCAATGCTCTTTACAGAAAAAGTTTTATAGTAATGTAAATATAAATGTAACAACAATAGTGTACATAATTAATGTTATGTCATGTAAAAAACTTTATTATATATTTTATTTTTGTTCCATAGGCGTTCTTAAACTTAATTTTTATAAAAATATTTTTTAGATATCGACCCAATTTTATTCTCCTTTCGTGTCAAATTCTACCCAGCTGACCCATTTCGACTGACTGGTATTGGTCGTCTTATGTTATACCAGCAGCTTAAGCGTGATTTAAGACATGGACGGCTATATTGTTCCATGGGTGAAGCTGCGGCGTTAGGAGCTCTTATTGTGCAAGGTAACAATTTCAATACCACAAAACGAAAAACTAATACCCAAACATAATATTTTTAGAGGAACTTGGTGACTATGATAGCGAACTTCATGTAGGTGACTATGTATCATCAATGCACCTAGCACTCCGGCAAACGGATGCACTCGAAAAGAAAGTTATGGAATTGCATCGAAAACGTGAGCCCGGTCAAGATCCTTCAGTGGCCATGGATGAATTCATGGGCATAGCCAGAGGTCTAGAAACCTATGGTATAGATCCACATCCTGTCAAGGATCATCGAGGCTCACAGTTGTATATAGGTATAAATCACTCGGGTATAAGCACATTTATATCCGGGAAGAGATCTCAGCATTTTCGATGGAACGAAGTGCACAAAATAAATTTCGAAGGCAAAATGTTTATAGCGCACTTAAGTTACACTGATGCCAGTAGGGAACCTGTAAGTTTAATGTTGATGAATTTAAAAATCAAGCATTCTACTTGTCATTTTCTTTTTAAGAAAAAACATACGATAGGATTTAAGTGTCCATCAGGACCAGCCTGTAGATATGTCTGGCGATGCGCTATCGAGCAAATGTTATTTTTTACGTAAGAATCAAATTTGATGTTTCTAAAAAAAACAGTGTTTGGTCTATTTATCTCTCTCTTTTTTTCTTACAGACTTCCAAACAGCCAAAATGCCTCGGTAGTTTCTGGTGGTGGATTCTTTTCATGGGGCACAAAATTTAAATATACCGGTCGAACTGAACGAGAAATTCTTACCGAGAGCATCAATGCCCTGCGTGAACAAAAGATGACCAATTCGACGGCGAGCAAGCGCAAGGCGAGTAGTGTCCCTGCAACACCGTCCAGTCCGCAAGGCGACCTCGCACAAATCCGTAAACTATTGCGTAACTCCTATATTTCAAGCGATTATAAATTCCCCTATTCCCCTCGTATCATTGATACAGGCTATAGCAGTTTACCGCGTTCAACAATGTCTGAACCGTTGGGCAACTGTACTATGGCCGCGACCACAGATCATTTAGGTAACATTATCTACGGCCCGATCACACATGACGGCATTCAAATACCACCCAGTTTGGAGCCAGTCTCTGAAGAGGCACGCCTTCGCAGTGGTTCAAATTTGGACACTATAAATGGAGGCGTTGGAGCACCCGACCTTCCCGACTATTACTTCCGTGATTCGGTTGAACATTCATCAACAGAGAGCGGTCTGACAAACCCATATGCGGATCCCAGTCATCACCGTCTGCATCACCATACAACGAATAAACAGCATATGCTGTATGCCGGAGGTGGTAAGCAATATACACTACCAAATTCCGTCATTAACTCTAGTACTTCCAACAACAACAATACAAGTAGCAATATAATTAATCACGAACAACTGCGTCAGCAAAATGCCCCAAACAGTACGAGAAGTGTTCGAAAGTTTAAGCTCTTGCATGCATTTATACCGTCATTTATATTTGTCGTTGTCACAATGGCAATATCGGCTGTGTTGATATTAGAATCAGAATCAGAAGTTTTCGAACGCATACGTAATCTACCTGAGATGATAAGCCTAAGATATCAATACTATCAGCCATTAAAGGAGTTTTTTGGTCGGAAATCATAAGGGTGTTTGTTGAATTTTTTGTTAACTATTGTTTAATTTTTCTTTTGAATATTACATCTTTATATTTTATTTTAAATTGAGCCAAAATGATAACAAATATCACAAAAAAATTCGGATAGTTAGTACAATGGTTTATGCGCACATTGGGCGCCATTTTTGAAACTGAAGAAGTATGTGCTTAACATAGCTTGGCAAATTTAATGAAGATTTTGTGTATGTTTAGTAAGATTTCAGAGCTTTTTATATCAGTAAAGCTGGTGTTATATCGATATGCTTTAATTTAGCAGATCACAGGCGAAATAAAAAATCATCCATTGTATGTATTTTTAAATTTTCTCAATCGCTTTTGTTATGCGTTTATTCAAAAATGTTGCTTGTACTTCTGTTTAAAGCTTGTGTTGCACCTCTACATGTAAGCGTTTTTTTTTTTAAACCAACCATACGATAATGTAAATACCAATGCCTTTATGTTACGTACGAGGATTATTTAAAACGTTTCTGGGCTTATCTAAAAAGATCAATAATAGAATAAAACAAAATCTACCTTCTACCGATAAAGTATCTCAAACATTTTTCAGACTACTCCAATGAATTCTTTCTTTATTTGAAGGAAAAATAATTAAAGCTCGTGTGGCCAAGGAGCCAGCCAAATTGCAACGTGTGATTAGACTCGGACGAACCAAATTGGCTCCCATCCTCATACGCCGACTCCACAGGACATACAGATGCCCAAGATTCAAACCACAATCCAATCAACAATCAGCTTGGCACTTTATATCATGTTGTTAGTTATGTCGATAAATAATTCCACTAATAAGTCAGAGCAAGAGAATCACACAAAAATTCCTTTCAGTACTACTTCTACCTCCCTCACATACATATGGAACGTGAAATCTCATGGCCAAGCTTTGAACAGAGCTCATGTCTTGTTCAAAAGTTAGTTTTCGTCAACATGTTCATGACATGGACATGGATTTTTGTGACTCCATTGGATTTTGTGTAGACATGTTCATAATCCTGACATCGTTCATGGCCTGTGGAGGCGGCATGTCATAGCTCAAGGCTGTTTCACAATGCGACGAGGAAACGAGACGTGAACGTGACGAGAGCTCGTCGTAGCTGTCAAACCAATTTCAAGCAATGAGAATATACCAGAGTATTCACAATAAAGCGTGTCTCGTCGTCCCGTCACGCCATGATTTCGAAAAATTGAAAAAAAAGACGCGACGAGACGACGATTTTCATTTTGACAATTGAGAAGAGGACACCGAGCGTATCTGTATTTGTATTTATATTTATTAATTGTGTAGATAAATAAATAAAATACCGAAAATGGCGAGCAAATATGTGTTTTTATTTTGCGACAAATTAATTTTGTCTTCATTAACATTCCCACCGTCTTCTTCTGCACACTTTTAGTTTTTTTTGCCTTTTGCTTTTTTGTAAATAAACACTCCCAAAAGTACTAAAAGCATTTTTTTTAACATTTTCATTTTCTTTTTTTTTTAATTTTGTATTTTATTTCCCAAATTCACTGACAAACACGAATAATTCTACGCTGTCTGTGAATTGTGCATTGTGAATTAAGGAACGATGTTAAAACGAGAAAAAGATGAAAGCGTTTCTCGTCACGCTGACGTCTCGTTTTCTCGTCGCATTGTGAAATAGCCTTCAATCGTGTAAGGCCAGTTTAAGACGAGTTAAACATAGTCAGAGAATGTATCCTTCTTACGCAACGTGTAAAACTGTCTCGATGAGAACAAACCTGTTGTACCAACATTTTTGAAGATGAAAAACTATTTATTCTGACGAAATTGTAAATTTAGTGCACAGAATTGCGTTTAATGATCTAATAACTTAAATCCACACTGTTGCTTAGCGTCTAAAGTACACAGCACAAAACTGATGTACTCCCCCACAAAATAAATACGCAATTTTTTTTTGTAATAAATTAAAATTTGAGAAACGATTAATATTCAAAGCTGGGCTTGTTATAGTTTTTTGTTTTGTTTGATTAAGGAGGTACTTATCGTCGATTGAATGTTTAAGCTCAAAACAACACGAAAACTTATGTTGAATTTCATTTCCCCTCGAAGCAATTTTATGATGGCTTTCTGTTTACGTTGCAAATTATTACAACAGTTATGTTTAAATTATATTTACATATATATCATACGCAAAAACTTATATTGCACATAGTTTTCTTTTATATATACATCCAGGTATTCTTACCATTTCCTTAAAAATCGATTCTCCTTAGCAATATTTCGAACCCCACCTGGAGTAAAAGAATCGTGAATTTTGGCTTATAAAAATAAATATATAAATATAAACATAATTTATAAGTTTATTAAATACATAGATAAGTAAAAAAAATAAATTGAAAAAGAGCAATCACAAAATTTTAATTTGTAAGAAAAAAATTGGTGCATATGAATACATACTAATTAAGCATATAATAAAAAAAAATAAATATAAAATTAAAATAAATGCATAGTCAATTTATAGGGATTATCCACACCCAATTGTAACATGTGACTTAATTAGATTTAGTTTTTTAGCTAAAGTAAACAAAATTTATTATTTTGCCTGGAGCACAAAAACATGTATTTCTCTTTTTTTCTGTTTTAGTGCTCTAAAAACTTTTTTATATATTACTTCTACTTTAATTTGTAGTTACATTAAATTTAAAACTTTCCTACCGAAATCTTAAATAACTTATCAAAAATCTACACTACTTTTCCACATAAACAAAATCCAACAACAAAAAAACCATTACCATATTAAAAAGTCCAACCCAAAAACTGGGACCATAAAGTTTGCTATGAACACCAAATAAACAAAAGAAATTAAATATACTGAACTTAACTTATCACTAAAATAATAAATATAGACAAGAAACAATTAGACTAAAAATTTAAGAAGAAACTAAGGTCCTGTGTCAATTGCGTAAGAAAGAGAGTAAAATTTAATTCGTTATTTAGTTTTTTTGACTCTAGTGAGGTTCATGTGTTTGTGTAAACGTCAACGCAATTGACACGAGGCTTAAAGTATACAAACTTTATATTTTACATTTCTCTATTCTCTTTCTATCTCACAATCTCTCTTATAAAAAGATATATTATAAATATAGCGAACAACAAAATAGTTTCAATACAAAACAAGAAATAATATAAAATAGTAAGCCTATAGCCAATAAAATAATTTAAAATTTTGGAATAATCTTTTAGTTCGGTTTTAATGCATGAAATTATAATACAATTACCTACACATAGAACAACAATATATATTTATATAAACTTTCTTGGATAAAACGGACAATGACTGACCGTTGAGATTTTTTTGTTGCATAAAAAGACACTTGAAACTAATAGTGAGTAGTGATTTAAATTAAATATACAAACACATAATATAAAATTCAAATTTTAATCATTATTCCTCATTATAGTCCTCTTTTTTTTTTGAACATTTACATTATTTTAAACACGATTTGAATAAAAAGAAAATCCAAGGGGTTTTTTTTTTGTTAAAATAATCAATATATGTTGCTGAAATGATTTCGCGTTGGGCGCCAATTTTCGAATGATTGTTTTTTCACTAAAGTTAAATAGTTATTTTTTTTTATTATAAATTTAGCTCACTGATTCAAAATAAATTACATCATTCAAAACAAGGAAAACCTAGCTATCTAAAAATTCCTTTTCTAATTCTAGTGTGTCTAGACCCTCTTTATTGAGACCCTCTTTATTAGGTAGAGTTGGAGTGTATAAAACTGAAAAATATGTGTTTTAATACATATTTATCCCGTGCTGACCTAAGTCAGAACCTTACTTTCTCTATGGCACACTAACGGCATATGAGAGCTGCCGTTGACACCTATATACAGGGTTAATTCTCCGCCATCTCTTTTTTTGAATTCTGATTAGACCTGAAAAAAAACGAATTTATAGCTAGTGATTCAAACTATTGAAGAAACCGGTCATTCAATCTAGTGACACTTGGAAGTATTGATATTTTAAAAACATTTTAGGTGTGAGTTATTGCTATGGGACGTCACGATCATCTGGTTGTGTTCGGAGCGGAAAAAGATATTTTCATTTCATTTTTGTTTTTAATTTTTACAGCTCACTTAAAATTAATCTGTTAAGATGCTGAAATCTAAATGGTAGTCTTCATTTAAAAAAGAAAATTTTACTTAAAGATGACTGTGTTGTCAGAGATGGCAACTGGGGTGTATCTTATGTGCCAAACGGATAAATTATTAAATGAATTGATAAAAACTCATACTATGGTCCGTCCAATAAAGATTGTCAGTAAAGGCCTTATGGGAAAGCTTTTTTCAAATCAGTGAGACCTACACGAAACAAAATGTCACTAACCACAGACTTCCCGCACGGCATTATGTATGTTTTTCTAATTTCCTTTTCAAGCGACATATGTACATCCCCCACGACCTATCTCGCCCACAGCCGTGAGCACTAGAGCTATGTCAATCGTGATTGATTCGGTCTTTGTGACCGAAGACTGCAGTCAGTTAACTCAGGGTTAATTGACTTAATTATTTGAATATAAGTCAAAACTTTGATTTTTGACTGGTGACTTTTGAAACTAGACTTAGCAGTGTTTAGCAGTGGTACGCTAAATTATGGCATCTTAATTTAATCTTAATTTATTTTTTATTAGGTAAAATCTCTTTAAGCACTTTAATTGTATGCTCCCTTATACTTAAAGCAATCTTAAATACTTCTTCAATTGGAATTCCGTAAGACTGTTTTTTTTTTTATTTCTTTAATACTTCTTAAATCCTTCTTAAAAGTTTCTTTTTTTAACGCATTAAATCGGTATTTGTGTAAATCTTTAATACTTCTTTAAGCCTTCTTAATGAAGCCACTGCCATCATTTTTTTTTTAATTGCGACATTTGATGGTCTTTATTATACGTGCTTCTTTTTTATTAAGGTTTTCGTGTATGGTGAACAACAATAAATATGTATATGAATGAAGTTTATAAAATTTGTGGAAAAAAAAGATTGAGCCATTAATGCAAACAAAATTCAATTCAAATTGCCTTAAATATATAAATGGAGACAGGATATTTTCTTTTGTGTCAACAAAAAAATTTTAGAATTTCTTACGAAAAAGCAATTCAAAGCGTTAGAGTTTGTTTATGTATTATTAAGTTGCTTATTAATTCGAAAATGACTTGATTACGAACCGATTTTTCAATCTTCGTTTGCATACATAGGTACCCGAGGAATAAACAATCGAATAAAAATATCAACTTTTTCAATTGAGGAAAAAAATAATCCATAAAATATTATAATTTTAATGTCAACTTTATTTACATTTGTATTTGTTTTTGATATTTTTATATTTGATTGTCTGACTTTTAAACAATTGATCACTTTTCTGTTATATTTTAATCATTTTTTGGTAAACAAAAACAGCCTATGTCTCATTACAATCAATTAGGTATTTTCAGACAGACAGACAGACAAACAAACTTTCACATTTATAATATTAATAGGATTTAATAGATCTAACAAAATGAGGCCTGCGCTAGATCAAATCCGGGGGGCCCCTGGTGAAATGAGATGGCTTTTCAATTTTAGGCTGCATTATTATTTGAAAAGAAATATGTAGGAATCCACAACTTTTCCAGAAACTTGCACTTTCATAAAATCGTCCAAAATCAATAGTTAAAATCAATAGTTTTAGTATAGTATGTGTAAACTGCGTTATTATAACACTTTTAAGACCATTATTTGATTTTAAAATTCAAATTTTTCCTGCTAACTCTGTCTAATTGAGATGAAGCGCAAAGCATACTTCACGTGGGAAGTAAATCAGGTATAATAGTGTGGAAACAAAATATTAAATTACATTCCACACGACTTGAAAACTCATCTCAGACAATTTGACATGTTTTAATACATGAATTTTTTTAGGATTGGTTCTAAAACCATCACATTTTGGATTTTTTTCAAAAATTTTATATTCATATTCTTATGTTCCGATTTTTTAAACTTTCTTGAAAGTGGCTTAGCTTATTTACAAAAAAAAATGATAAGCAGAAGGGTCTAGAAAGAACAAATATTATTCCATATTAATGTAATAAATAAATAAATTTGATGGAACTAAGGCGTAGTGACTTACAGTGCTCTCAACCATCCGGCTCCTGCGTGTCTGCAGGAATAAAGGGAACCTTCAGTTTGTTGCCGAATCCGAACGGCTGATTACTATTTTCTAACTATTGAAACAAAATATGAAAATCATCTTATTCCTTTACCGTCATCGGCAAATTTAAATTTGAATGAAGAAACTCCTCGTAAGCTGATACGTACACTTTTAACACAAGGTTGCCCCACCTCAATATACATATATATATCTATATAATTCCCAACTTCTGTCTTTAATACAAATCCACCTTTTATCTCATAAGCTTCTATCCATATACCTCAACGGCATCATTCTTTTTTTTTCAAAATCTTTCAAAAATCAATTCCATTTTAATTTTATAGTTTATTCCATAAAACAAAAAACAAATTCATAGTTTATATTCAATCATTGAAATCCTTTCTTGCACAATCTCTTTGTATACGCCTGCTATACTCAAATCATTAAATAAAATACACTACAATCATTAAACAAAAAAATAATCGAAACAAATTTTTAAATTAAAATCATATTTATTGAAATTAAAATTTTAATTAAAATCAATTTAGTGTAATCGTAATTTATATTTTAAGACAATTATTAAATCCATAGCACATACACAACAAATAAAACTATTTTGTATTTTTATTAAATGAAAATGACAAAACAAAATAAATATGTTAAATATTTACAAATTAATAACAAAAAAAAAGAATTGTAATAAGTTTTTTTTTTATAAAGTAAAAACTGAATAAAAGCGAAAACTTTTTTTATACAAAGAATAACAAAGGAAAATTTTTATTACTTACATAGAACAAAATATGGTAGAATAGAATAGATTTCCAGGAAGTAAAAATTCTTGTACGAAAATATAATAAACAAAATAATTTTTAAAAAAGCCAAAGAAATTAAGAGAATGTATAATATATGCATACCTATTTATTAATTAGTATTCTTTATAAACTTATGATTATTTTGAAAATTTATAAAATAATTTGCTTGAGTTTTATTTTATTTTTGTAATAAGACGTTAAACTATTTATATGCATATTTATTATTACTTTAAGAAATAGCTTTTAGGATTTAAAAGGAAGTTTATTGGTAATATAATAATAAATGATTGAACTTACATGTTAAAATGTAGAAAATAATAGAAATGAAAAAATTAATAACATTTTTGAAAAAAAAAAAAACTGAAAGATAAATAAACACTAAAATTTCTTAATACCAAATTTCTTTGAGTTTTGTTTAATAAAATATCCACCTTAATTTTTTTAGTTCTTTTAAAAGGTATGCGAAGAAGTTTTCTTGCATTGCATGAAACCAAACCCTCTCTCTCGAATGTAAGTTGAACTTCCAACGGCGGCACACTTATGCGTTACAAAGAAATTACCGCGCGCCGCACAATATACCTCTAGAGTCAATCGAATGTATTTTTAGCCGCGTTTTGTAACACAAAAACAATTCAGGATCCTGCTCTCTATCTGGATCTATTTCAAAGATCCAAACTTAAATTCTTACTGTGGATGGCGTGTAGATGGCTTTTATGGTAAGTTAGTGTTAATTGCAGTGTAAAGAAAAGAGACGGGAAATAACTGAAAATGATTAAAACATAAGTAAAAACTAGGATGTTCATATAACACTGCTGTCATTGCGATCTATATCGTTTTATTTTCAAGGGATGATCCTGATCCAGATCCGTAGATAATAAAACGCGGCTTTTGTTTATCTTTACTTTAAATAACTTTTGAAAGTAGAAGGCAAGAAGAAAAGCCCAGAGTTGACAAAAAAAAAACTCATGCGTGGCTTATATATAATGTATGTATTGTATAGGTATACTTCAAAAATATCTATGTAGTTGTTAATACGATGAACAATCGTTATCGTGTATCAAAATTCAAAATGGAACCAAAAAGTGCCAAACCCAAGGATGCGGTGTCGTCACTCTGATCATGATTGCTTTATTTTTATGGAGTGATCTCTATAAATAATCATAATATAGTATGCCTTAGGGACCAGTTATAGCGATCAGGAAAACGCATCAGGAAAAAAATTCCTTTTGTATAGTTCAATGTTTTATTATATTTAATGAAATAAATATTTCAAATGATTTATCATCGATTTGTATCATTTTTATATTATATATCAGTGATATATGTACATATGTATATCAGAAATAACAAATACAAAGAGCAAAAATGTCACTTTTCCGCACACAATTGAGATGTCTACCAAATTGTCAGTTTCAAATGACAGCTAAAAACTTGGCACACTTGCAGATGAAATTAGAAAGAAAAAAAGGCGGGCTAGTTTTAATTACAAGAATCTAGCTATTTTGTGCCATAAAAATATTAAAATATCTTATATAAAGTATAAAAACATTTTTACTTGCAAGTTTTCTATAAAAAAATGAAGAAAACAATTCCAAATATATATTTGCATCAAAAATAAAACAAACAAATGACTGCCACTTAACTGTCACTGTGCCAAGAATTTTAGTTGGACATTTAAAAATGAACGAGACAGAGAGATATTGCTGTTTGTTAAAAAGCTCTATTAATGGTGTTTGTTAAAAAGCTCTATTAATGGTAGAGGCAATTTATTATACAGCAATCCCCCCGTATACGCGAGGGTTGCGTTCCAAGAAAACACCGTGTATACCGAATTCGCGTATGCGGAGACTAGAAACTGTATGAAAATATAGAGATGCGTTCCAACAAAACAAATTTTGCATATTTATTTTAAAAAAATACATACACACTTTTTTTTAACAAAACCTTTTATTATTTTTAACAAAGACTTAAAAAAACATTATAATAAAGCAACAATTTAAAAAAGAACCAATAAATAATAGTAATGAAAGACACAGAATCACACAATAAGAACAAATTGCAGAAATATTCTTGTCAAACTGATATGCCCATTTAAATAATTTGAAAATAAATGCAAGGCCAACTAAGGAAAAAGTTTTTCTTGATACATATTTTCATTTTTCATACCGCGAATTGTTGTTGAATCGCGTATAATCACCGTGTATGTAGAGGGAGTTTCGGAAAAACTTAATCGCGTATAAGCGAAACCGCGTATGAAGAGACCGCGTATATGGAGGGTTCAGTGTACACCATAATAGATCGGAGACTTCTCCAAATATTCTGCTACAATAATTATAAATTTCGCTCATCGCACAGCATCATAGAGTACCTATATTATATAGAGAACCGACTTAAGGTGGTTGTTCTCTTCCACCCTACAAGCTGTACTGCGTGAATTTGCCCATTAGATTTTTTATGGGCTGGTTGTCCCGTGCATTTTAAATGGAACTCCAACCCAGTGTTGCCAGACGAAAAAAAAATCTCCCCCCAGAAAAATTAAAAAAAAACCCCCAGATTACCACATTTCAATTAAAAAAACCCCTAAGTTTTTTTTTCAACTGTTTTGTTTTTATTTTTTATTCACAGCTAGTACTCTGTATATACTACAAGTACTTTCTACAAACAAAAATTGGTTTTATTTAAAATTTATTGGATATTCTTTGAGAGGGAATAAATTAACTTTAAAATGAATCCCCCAGATTTCCCCCCAAACATCTTGTCCCCCCAGATTTCCCCCTGACGATGAAAAAAAACCCTAAATCTGGGGGGGAAACCCCCAAACTTGCAACCCTGCTCCAACCACAATATGTATACAGTTTGCCCTATATTTTGAGCATGTATTAGTGGTCCCGTGCATTTGAAGTGTAAAATAAGAGAGTTTTCTCTTACTCAATTCAAATAAAATTTGAGGGTGTTTCAGGCAAGAGGGGTACGAGTCGGTTCTCTAGATAATATAGGTACTCTATGCTACAGAACGAGAAGCAGAACGAAATTTTTTGTCTGTGATTTCGTGGTGTCATTTGTGTATGAGTTTTTTCATTTCGCATCAGCTCAGCAGCATACATACTAGGCTTAATACTTAATACGCTTCCAGAAACGATTATCAAAAAAATCAAATCAATCAATCAATCAAAATAATACAATTTTATTTATCATCACTATCAGTCACATTTACTCGATTCTTATACATACCATAGATTACACTAATTATTATGATTCTTAAGAAAATATTAGATGCTTAAAAATTGTTTAAATGCTTTTTCATCATAATCCTAAATTTTTAATAAATGCATGTTTAATTAGTTGCCTTTGGATAGAAACATTTTTTTTTGTAAATTTTTGTCTAAGGCAAGCTTTACATTAACAATAATTCACAATTATTACAAGGACAGACTTTTTTTCCTAAATTCTAATTTCATTGCCAAACTAAATGGCTTCATCAGTCATACTATTGAACCATTGTACGAGCAGCATAACCCGACGTATAACCCGGACCCATTTGATTCATTTTAATCTTTTGTTCCATTTGAAGACGCGCTGCCAGAGTGCAAATCTAGAATTTGAAAGTTTATCAGAATTTAAATATTGTAATATAATGCTGTCAAAGAATGCGTTGTAATAGTGGCTCATGACGGATAGACATAGTATAAAACTTACAAAAGTAACTGCGATCGAAAGTAACAAGCCCAAAAATCCAGCAACGACCAAGACATTTCTGCAAGTTTCCTGTTCCGGTGTCATTTCAATTTCACCAGGCATTATAACGGTGTACTCGATATTTTCCTTAAATCTCGTAAATTCTGTCTTATTTGATGATTGAATATCTAATGCTCTTCGTTTTTTCCCATGTCCTGATGGTTCATAAATATCCATACAAAAATCAGGCTGACAATCACTAGGATCCATGCAGGCTTTAATTTGTGAATGAATCCATAGTGTCGCTCGTTCCTTCATTGAACTCAATAAGAACGCTTCGAAATCTAGGAAAACCTCATTATGACGATCTCTATAGCGCGCCGGTTGGTGGGGTATAATTGTAGCAAAGTCACGATTCCTGCATCCGTCACGAACAAGTGAAACTGCTCCCATGGCATGTGGAGCATCTGGATCTGGGGAGACTGTAACTTCCATAAGCTTCACATACTTCCAAACTGATGCAGCGCTTATTCTCGCACGAAGCTGTAGCTTCGTACCAATGGGAACTGCTTGATCTACAGGTAGCTCACTCGACACTGGCGGATCTTTTGTTGTGCTAACTGGAGTGTTTGCGCCACTTATTCTTGCAATAGGGGGTGCTTCTTTGTAAAGAGCTACTTCGTATTCTAATCGGCCTGGTGTTTCTTCAACAACACCAGATACTCGAGCTCCATGAGGGCTAAAAAGAAACCATTGTTTAATTAATTTAATATTTTACTTTATTTTAGTTATGCATCGCATTTCGTATTTCAAGCAGACTTGTTTTATAATGTTTGTAGCAAAGAGATTCCAGTTATCAAGCTATAGAGGATTAGAGAAAGAGAATATACCTAAGCTTATTTTAAGCCTATAGGTTTTTTTTTCAAATCTGATAATAGCCGCGATTTATTAGCTACGGATCAGGATCATCCCTTGAAAATAAAACATGAAATAAAATATGAACATCTCTTTTTTACTTACGTTTCAACTATTACCAGTCTTTTTAAAGTTTCAATTATTACCAGTCTCTTTTCTTTACACTACCTTACCATAAAAGCCATCTACCCGCAAGACCATGAATTAATTTTTGATCTGTAAAATAGATCCAGATAGAGAGCAGGATCCCAAATAGTTTTTGTGTTACGTGTTAAAAAATGATCCTGATCCCGATTCATAGATAATAAAACGTGGCTAATATCTATTAGGCCTTAAAACCTGTTGGAGAACCCTACAATTATTTTCTATGGTTATTTCTTATTTATAATATTAATTTCGATGATTGAATATCAGCGTACTGCAAAATGAACATTTTCCTGCATGTGCTATTTTTTGGAAACTAACCAAGTTTCAGAATAAAAGAATTTCTTTCGGAAACCATGTGGAAACCAGGTGGAATTCAATTTATTCTCCGATACGTTGATAGTTTTTTTTTCGATTACGAAAAAAGACCAGCTAAATTTAAAATCACCTCTAGCTTTATTTTACTATCGCCAATGATCCATAATGTAGATCATCTCATGAAAATAAATATATAATTAGTGAAGACAGTATTATAAACCCATTTCATTTTTGCTTCCGTTATTTTTCACGTATATGTATGTTGTATTTTTATTTACACTCCTCAAAACATAATGCAAATCTTAGTAGCCCTCTCACGAAAAAAAAATGTTTTGCTCACGAAATATACGATCCTGAAATTGGACCAAAGCTCCTAAATACTTTAGTTTTTTTATTTATTTATATTTTAGAGCACAAAATATTAGTTTTCGGAAAATTTTACTTTCGAAACAGAACACAGAGTAGGGCGGAGCCTGGAACGAATGATACCATTGCAGTTAGCAACCGGACATTTTCAAGTAAATGTAACGTTACGTTTTCAGAACGATAACTTTTCAAAAATAACAAATCTAAAACCCTCTATAGAAATACAAGGAAAACCAACTGGGAAACCAACAACAAAATAATTGATTCATCTTGGCCTACATAAAATCGAATAAATATTTGTAACTAATGTCGTTTTACATTGCAATCTGTAAAATCTCTTCTCAAATTCCAGAATTGCTCTTTTGAATAAAACATGTTGGCATCGACAAAATGGGTGAACGCAGATCAATCTTCCCAAATTAAACAGATCGCATCTGTCATCTTCAGAACTCATTGGCCGTGTTAGGGTGGCACTCACATACGCTATCTGAAATACTTTAGTAAGTATCTGATATGTTTTCGAACGAAAAAGTAGAATAGGTAAAAACAGCTGACAAAAGAAAAATTAAAGTTTAATTTTTACACCAATATTTTGTTAATTTCATTCCAAATTAAGCCTAGTTTATAGATCGAAGTGAAGTAAAATTTTCATAAAAAAAATTAGCTTTTTTCCCAGGCGTGAAAAATTCAATAAAATTAAATGCAATTATTTAAGCGACAAGGAGGAAGAAATTTGGTTCGAACTGAATATAATTCAACAGACTTACCTAAACCAAATATAAAACAAAATTTATTTTCTTTATAAACCTTTCGAGGCAAGATTTATTGATGTTTCATTTCGATTTGGATTTCACTTGGCATGGATGTATAAACTAGGCTTTACACTGAAATAAGGCATTTTAATAATATTTAATTTCTTTACAAACAGCGAAAAACCAACAACAAACGACGCGACACAAGAAAAGTGAACTGCAAACGTAATCAGCTGTTCCTCAAATTGCCCATCGGATAATTTAATATACCCAAAATGTTCGGTTAGGTTGAGATTTGTTTCTGACAACAGCTGTTTGGTTCATCAGCTGAATTTTTCTATGGGATTACAACAACACAAAACAAACATATCTCGATAGCTTTGGATTGCCGCCCGAACGCGCCTATTCAGAATAAAAATTGAAAAACTGGAAAAAGTGCAAATCTTTTCGCAAAAAGACGAAATCTTTTCTAAAATGAAAAACGAAATAAATCGCAGATAGTATAGAAATGTGGCTTGAGCCATTGATTCAATCTCAGCATACAAGTCTTCTGGACCTGATATAATCCCGATTACGCTCCAAGACTCAAAAGATATAATTATTGACAATTTGAGTGGACATTTTTAGGGGAAGTTTATCCAAATCATTCCCAAATATTATTGAGTTTTTAAAGCATTCAGTTCCATATGTACGTCTAAAACAAACTACCAATAATATGTTCATGCACTTACAAACTTCCAGCAAATCCTGCCGCTTTATTCTCTATCACAGTTGGCTCCGGCGGCTTACACATTATAATAAGTTCTTGATCTGATTGCATCACAACACCCGGGAATTGTGGAAACCATATTCGCACATGGACAAAACCCTAGAAATATATTAATTCAATTTACATTATTTAAATTATTCCATCTACTATATGTTAGATAAAATTACATTCCGCTTTAGTACTCCACATCGACTGAAGTCTGTAATTTTCAAATTATAAGCCAATTCAGTCGGATCGTTGGGATCTTGCTTGATCGCACAGTTGCGATCTGTCTCCGGGTTCACACTTCGATCATCGGCAAATAGGGGTGCACCTTTAAAGCCAGCAGGTCGCTTGAGTCGGGCCGTTATCGAATCATCAACATTTGACCCTGGTGCCGTTGAGAATGAGCACTGTATGTCACCAACTGTAATATAATAGATAGATGGATAAATCCACCAGGTGCGTGTGTGATAATTAAATTCAAGAGAAAGAGTACAAAGTGTGAATGCATTTTAGTTCAGAGAGTGTTATGGAAAAAGTTTAAACAACATCAGCTCATGTCGAGCTATGCTACTGCTACCGTTAATTAGATTTTGTGTTATGCTTGCTTGCAAGGTACAACATATATCTTTTTTTCCCTCGGGATAGATACTGCTGCATTTACTCACCGTCGTAATCTTGGGCTCTGCTGTATCCAATGATCGCCTGCAATTGTAAGAATGAAGAAGGTATTAGATACTAGGTGCATTGTATTACGTTAGATATGTATATTTGTAGGTATGTACATAGGTTTGACTTGGTATCTTTCTTTTCTGATTTCATATCACTTTTCACTACGTGAGTTATAACACAGTGATTGTCTTGATGTAAAGAAAAAATACCTTTGGTAAATTAAGTGATCTACGGCTACCACTTGCAAGTATCTTCACGCTGATACTGATACTTCTGAATATCCAATATCCAGGGTAGGATGTTCGTTTATCATTTAACATAACCTACAAAAAAAAATAAGAATCTATTTTCCGAGAACTGGTGAAAGTACCTAAGAGTGCGGTCCACCGTACTGAGTCATAGGTATAGTGGGAGCGACAACTTAATGTGCCCCAAAAATGAATTGCCAAGTAGATGCCATTCTCTTCCTAAGAATTTGTTCTTTTTATAGTCTAGTGCTGTTGGCCTCAGATCTGGATTAATCTGTTGAATTGACTATTGGCGCTGGTCATGGCACAACTGCATTTTGTGTGTTGATTTTTTTTTTTTTGAACTACTGAAGTGAGGCAGAACGAACACAAGTTTCTGCTTCTGGGTTCGAGGCCAATGCAATTAATTGTGTCCGTTGGAATTTAAAACTCAGCTATGTACATGCTTATATACATACTTATGTATGTATAAGTTTTTTAAACAAAAATTTACAACAAACGCACAAATATGGTCATGGAGATTGTTGATTGTTTTTTTTTTTATATATTGAGACGTTAGTATTGACCTGATTTGGAAATGCAGTAAGGAAGTTCATTTGATAAAATATTCAAATGAGTAGTTGAATAGACTTAAAAAGTAACATTATAATGGGAGTGTAGGCTCTGGAGAAAAAAGCATGTTCCCGAAAAAAAAACTATGGAAGTGAATGGAAAACTTTCATATCTTTAAGTCCTTGATCTTAAAAGACTTGAGCATCCATACATACATATTCATATAACAGTGGTTGAGTTGCCATGAAAAGAAAAATATTCGGGTGATAATTTATTACGTGCAATAATACTAAGGGAACTTTGAAGCGAAAAATCTACGATCTTCACGGCCTATAAATAGACGTTAAACTGGCCCAAAAACTAGAACCGTAGGTGTGGGGACTGAGTTGTTGAATTAATTTTGGTTTCAGAAAAAATCTGAATTTACTTCTTATAAACAGGCAATAAATAAAAAGACAGACAAAAGGTCTTGTCAATAAAAAAAGTAAAAGCTTGAAGGTTTGAATGAAGCAAAAGCTTTTTTTGTGAGAAGTCATAGGATTTACTAGAAGCTAAAGCTAGATAGTTCATAGGGTAGATACGTGGATTCCAGAGGACTCGATCGTCCACAAACTTTTTTCAAAGCGCACCTATGTCTATCAACTCCTACTCTCACCTCCAAGTGGTTAACATCGGGTGCCTAGTACATTTAACTGAAGATGGGGTTCCAATCCCTGTGGGCGGTTTAAGGCGTCAGCAAACGAGAGAGTGGGGAGGAGTGTTCCCACTAAGGCACTTCTCCTCTTTTCAGGCGGCAGCGGAGGAATTCCCCAGATGGAATCAACGTTGGTGTCTACAGTTCCAGTCCGGTTGAACTACTTAGTGAACACCTTATATGGGCTACTACGACATATTCGTATCTCAGGCCTATAAGCAGCGGTGTATCCGGCTCCCCACCTTTGAAGTTATATTAAGGGTCTGGTCCTCCACATCGGGGGTTGTGCGTCGGGGTAACTATCTACCACGGAGAAACTAACCGGTTCCGTAACAACTACAAGCCTCGGATATGGATGATTTTAATGTTGACGACCCCAGCGAACGAAACAAGGACATCAATGAATTTCGGATCTGCACGTGGAATATCTGGACCTTAAACAGGCCACGTGCAGCCGAAAAATTAGTGGAGAACCTACATAGATAGGCTAAAGGCTGATGTAACAGCCATCCAGGAAGAGCGATGGAATGGAGAGGGCATACGAAGGATGAAATCGTGTGATATCTACTTCGGCGAGTGCTGCAAGGAGCAGGGTCAGCGGCTCTTTGGTTGTGGTTTTGTGGTAAGGGTAAGACTAATGCAAGAAGTCTTGGGCTTCAGAAATGTATGCGGGTGCCTGGTCACAATCCGCATCAAATCAAAATTCAAAAACTTCACGGTAATCTGTGCACAAACCCCAACGGAAGAAAAAGATGACTCAACCAAGGAAGAATTCTACGATTCTCTTCGAGGAAACATATGATAGGTGCCCCAAGTACGACGTCAAGATTATTCTTGGCGACTTCAACGCCAAAATAAAAAAGGAGCCCATCTTAGGTTCGATAGTCAGAGAACACAGCCTTCACCACAACACTTCCGGTAACGGACTAAGGCTGATTGACTTCGCGGCGAGGGGAAATGCCATCATAGCAAGCACTCGATTCCCACACCTCAATATACACAAAAGGACCTGGCGGTCTTCGGATCAACGAACCGTCAACCAGATTGATCATGTTGCGATAGACGCCAGACATGCTTCCAGTATCCCGGATGTCCGAACTTTCCGACGGGCCAACATAGACTCGGATCACAACTTGGTGGTAGCTCAAATACGTATACGGATATGCATGACGCCACAACGACGAGCGGATGCTGTAAAACGATTAAAGTCCCGAAGCTAAAATAGCCAGGACTTTTACAGACCACGTATCTTTTAAACTCTCAGCAAGCCACTCCGCATGTAGCTTTAAAAGTCCAAAATCAACAGTTTTAGTATAGTATGTGTAAACTGCGTTATTATAACACTTTTAAGACCATTATTTGATTTTAAAATTCAAATTTTTCCTGCTAACTCTGTCTAATTGAGATGAAGCGCGAAGCATACTACATGTGGGAAGTAAATCAGGTATAATAGTGTGGAAACAAAATATTAAATTGCATTCCACACGACTTGACAACTCATCTCAGACAATTTGACATGTTTTAATACATGCATTTTTTTGGATTGGTTCTAAAACCATCACACATTCTATCCCACTTGAGGGTTTGAGGTCATTGTGAATTGATTTGTTTGGACGCAAATGTGGAAGCAAAATATGAAAACATTTTCCTCACACAAATTTGGCAGTCGTAAGTAATTCTATTCCACTTTTTTTGATTTTTTTGACATATGTTAATACGCGATGGTATAGTGTAAAAGGGCTATCACCACCTACCTAAACCTATCTATCATTTGTTATAAGATACAAATACATATATATTAAAATAAGTAGCTATACTTTTCTATACTACCTACATATAATGTTATTTTGCCAATCGCGTGAATCCAGCCGTCGTTGTTGTATATTTCGTTGCGTTTTTTTTTGCCAACGGTTGTTTGCATTTTTTAAAATAAGGCATACCTAGGCACCTATACTAACACAATTGAAGCGTTAAGAGTCTCTAATATGAATATGTACATATGTAAAGAACATGAGTTGCATACTGTTTTTTTACCCATAGATACAAGAACCTCAAGAAAGTCTATCCTCATTTCATGAAAAAGCAATATTTTCCAAAAACCTACACTTTATATCGATTTTAATTGTGCGTTGTCTTTAATCGCACCGTAATTAAGTCTCCTGTTACACTAATCAACTGAAATTTCTGATCAATGAGACCACTATGATGGAAGACAATAACTGTAAGCGAAGCATCTTCTACCCCCCACACCATGGCGTCCTCTTATATCTGTCTCATTTCATTTCTGACAGCAAATCTAACAACAAGAAGCTACCAGAATGACATCTTGCCCATTGAATCGCATGCATCGATGAAACCTGTAAGAAAGACAATAGCTAGCTACCTAGAGTGCTGCCAAACCAGGTGGCAAGATTGTGGTGCGGGAATATATGAGAGGTATTTACGACTTCTTCTAGTTTGAACTAGCGCCGGTCTAATTCCTATGTTCTAAAGATGCTACACATTACGTACAGAGTACCCACATTTATGTAGTATAGTATAACTGACCGTTTCCTCTCCGTTATGCAACTTAATTCGCGATTTTGTTATTGCATCATTTCCACTTGGGTGCCAATGTTCGCCGCACTGCCGCATATCGCTTTCCACAAAAAAAATTTAAAAAAAGCAAATGCATACCTATAAAATTCCTTCGAGTTGTTGGCTAAGATCGAAAAATAGAACATGATTTTGAAATTTTTTTGTATTCCTTTGTTTGTAGCCTGAACTCCTGAACGCTTAACTCTCTTGTCATCAATTGAATTGTTTGATGCGATATCATTTAACAACGATGCGGGAAAAGGTATTCTTAATTGTTAATTATTATTTTTCCATCATCACTGACCAATAATAAAAGAGTAATTATTAAAAAACAAAAAAAAGTAGACAGCTACACACAAACATATTAAAGAAAACTCATAATTGTTGTGTGTATTAAAACTGTTGATGGTGATTTGCATTTTTTTTAACTAATTGACACATATAAGAGTCGACCGACTCGAATATAAAGCTAAAAACAGAATCGCAAGTTCTTTAAGATGACGATAAACCGTTTGAATGCAACTGATGTGCATCGATGCGACAACAAACAAAACAATGTAAACGGGGTGTTAAACTTAATGGTGGTGGCGGTGTGGATCGATTAAGTTCTCTTTTTCAAATCTGTATTAGCTTCAAATGCTTTTATAAATTTATGAGAGATATCTATTAATATAAATTTCGCAAAAAACATACTATACGAACTGCATGAATGACCATAAGAGAATTTAATATGCATTTGCACATTTCCAGCGGGACTTCGGAACACTGACCCAAATTTGTAGACTGGACGTGGACGCTGGATGGACACTGTGGAGAGATATTTCGGTCAGAGATTGTTAATGGAAGTAAAATGTGTGACGATGTCGAAGTTATGCATGGTAGTGAAATTGGAGAAAAACGTCTTAATTGGATTTAACCAGCACCAGCGACTGATTGTGGGGCAAACGATGTTTAGATCTGAGTAGAAATCACGCAAAAATAAAGAAATGTATGTTAAGGTATAGGAAAAGGCAGCACTAATCTGCGATAGCGTTTAGTTAGTTGCAATGCAAAGGTACAAATCTTGAACAGTTTTAATGACGTACCTACTCCATAGTATGTTGCTAATTTATATGATCGCCTTTTCGTTCCTCGAATCATGAGATCAATAATTTCACTAACAAAAATTGTCTTATTTGCTTTCCTGAATCTTCGGGAAAAAATGAAATAGGTATCATTATAACAGTTTTATTAAAAATTAATTTTGGACCTACTATACAATTTCATGCATGCTGAGGTAAAATAAAAGTTTGGGGTTTACCATTCAGGGGTCGTGACATTCTTCCACTTTCTCAGATCTATTATTATGATTTATGTACAATGATGAAATTTGTTCGCGTGTTAAAATTGAAAACTTAAGATTTTGTGTTACAAAAACATACTTAGCAAAAAGTAGTGAAATCACACCAAAAACATAACTGTTAAAAAAAACAGCCAAGTTCTCCTATGTATACATAAAAAATCTTTATGTGATGACAAGTCAGCCGTGAAAAGTAATGAAATCTAAAAGTTCGCCAAATTCTAAGCTTATGAAGGTGTAATATCAAATATTTTAAGTACAGTCATATGGAAACAACCCCAAATTATGAGATACATTTTGTATTTAATGATTACCTACTCACTTAAATTTGGTAAGTTTACGTGGCAAGTTTTCTTTTTTTTTCACCTCACAATTTAAAAGGTTTTGAAAACTTGCCAAGTAAACTTACCAACTTTTAGTCAGTATTAATTAAATAAATTAAATCGAGATTATGTAACAACAGCACATTAATATAAGAAACAAACAATAATGGGCGCGTATATAGGGCACTCCCGGAATATGTCAGTGTCAAATGATAGACAAAAATACATTGATATTTAAATCACTTTGAGGGAAAGCATTGTTGGCGGAAAACTGATTGGGTACAAAATAATATTTGCAAGTGCTAAAAAAAGCATTATTGAACGACGAGAAAAAGTGCATTTAGTGGATAGCAAAAAGAATGTATCGCCATTAGCGAATAATCAAATGTTTTCCCTCAAAGTGTCATTGGAACATTTAGAAAGAGATAGCTTGGTGAAAAGCTCTATTGAGTATCAATGTTTCCTACTCGTACTTCTTTTTTTTTTAAACTATTTAACGGATTTTTATGATTTTACCTTCAATTTTAAGCTTGAAGTTCATATTTTGAAACGTGAACATATACTTACATTTAAGCATAAATATTATATCCACAGAGATTGTTTCTTTTAAAAGGGGAAAGGGAGTGACTCCATTTTTTAGTAACTAATTCACTAGATAATAGTACATTGTTTATTTAAAGTGTTTGAACTATTTCTATTTTATTTTATTTTTACTACATCACACAAGCAATTACAGCTTTTCTTTTTTTTTAACCTTCATTCGCAACATCCTATTAAAAAATTGATTTTCGGTTCTATTTGTTCAGTGCAATATTTTTCCCGTGTTTGTTTATAAAATTCATTAAATAAAATCCACAACAAAATATTGATTTTTCCTTAAAAAAAAGAGCCTACTAAAGGTTTTCGAAAAATCACCCATTTAAAAAATTCAAAAAAATCTTTCCCTTGAACCAGTTTTATATATATGCTTTCCAAATCAGATTTTTTCTTTATATGCATAGGTAATAATGCCAAATACCTAGTCTAGTTTAATTATTTAACAAATATTGAATATGAACTTGTAACCATTTTGCTAAAAATATACTATTAACCCGTTTTTCTACCTTCACAAATAAAATGACAGCCTATAAAAATGGTCCAGTACACTACTCTGCCCTTCCTCATAAATATACAAAAGTTGCCTCTGTTTTTGCAGTTTGCAAAACTGTATGATTTTATCATGACTTATCTTAAATCAAAGTTATAATAATTTGTTGCGAGGCAAGAGGATGTATGCGGAAGGTATGACGGGCATTAGGTAGGAACTAGGATTGGGAAAGGAAGCGGATCGAAAAGGAACCGGATTGGAGTGTCTAGCTCGGGAACGCGGCCTGCTAGCGAAGCACGGCTCAGCTCGCCGGAATGGGGGGGATCTTGTCCCCGAAACTAGACCTCACCTCTCAACAAAACACAAAACAGGCCTAAAGAAAAACTAAGGAGAAGACCACGGACGGACTTCACCACACTAGGGCGCTGCTGTTGTTGTTGCAGCGAGGCCTTTTATTTCCCTCCCAACCTGGAAGTTCATTGGCCCAGGAATTTTGAACTTCCCCAAGAAAAAAAAGAACAGTGAAAAACCGTTCAGGTCACTCCTCGCACACCGATAACTGGGCTAGCCATCCGCACCCCTGAAAAATTTATCTTCACCAATGCATTATTTTTAGTGAAAGAAAACTAAGAGAAACAACGCAACTCATTTTTGTTTAACAACATTGAACATAATTTTTATTTTTAATTTTCATAAATGGGTTGGAAGTTTGAATGAAAACAATAACAGTACATTAGTATTAGAAACATCAAAAACAAGGTGTCCGAAATTGTTCCCCACTGTCACAATCAAAGTGGCATTAATTCCCACCCACACGTCAAAAATTTCCCTATTCCTAACTTCCTACCTAAACAGAGCTCGGTGTAGGTATCTATTAGGATTTAAAAAAAAACAAAATGGATAAATCTAATCAGCGGAAACAAAAAGGTGACACTTAAAAAATATTTTACGTTACTATAATAACACATCCAACTTCCTCAAAAATAAAGAAACAAATAAGATTTTTGAATTTCGATTGTACAATAATTTTTTTTATATTTGGTATTCGTTTAAAAGAATCAACTAAATGCTTTACCAAACTTTTTTTTTCAGAATTCGATTTATAAGTTTAAGAAGTTTTAAAATTTTTTTTGTTTTGTTTTTGCTTTATGTATACATATATATATAATTTGGTGTTGCTAATCGTAATGAAGAAATTTTAAAAATTGGATTCAAATTTTTAAATTAATTTTTCGAAACTTTTTCTTTTAACTTTAATTAACTTTAGGTTTAGGTTGATTTTAATTTAGGTTTAAGTTTTAAGAAACTTCTTTTGAAAGTTAAAATAATTTTAAATTTTTTTCTAATTTTAAATTTAAGTTTAACCTTTGCTTTATGAAACCTTATTAAAATTTTAAGTAACTTTAGGTTTAGGATTATAAGTATCCTTAAGATTTAATATTGTAGTAGTATCTAAGTTTAATTAGCTTTAAGAAAAAATTTTTTTGTTTAAAGTAGTTTTAATTTTCGTTTAGATTCAAATTTGTATGAATTTTAAAAAACCTTTTAAAAATTATCTTTGAGTTTTTACAGTGTATTTTTTTTTTTTTTTTTTATTAACTTTAAGTTGTAAACGTTTTAAGATTTTTCACCATATTAAGGTTTTGTCTTTTTATCGTAGGGTTTTTGTTTCTTTTAGATTTGTTCAGTAATCTTAAGTTTTATTAGTTTTTTTTGTATATATCTTTAGGTTTTGATAGTTTAAAAATTTTTTTTTTTTTGAATATTTAAGTTTTAATAGTTTTAAGCATTTGTGCAATTTTGGCAGGTTTTTTGGTTTTTTATAGGCTATTAAGCACCATTGAATTTATATTGAATAAATATAGTTTAACAAATTAATAAACTGTTTTTTTTTTTTCTTTAATTGTACTTATCTGGGCCCTTGAAGTATAGTGTAGGTGTATTTGTGTAAGCGTGTAAGTGTATTCGGGTGTGTCAATGGGTGTTTATGAAATACAGAGACACCATGATACTCCTGGAGGTCTCTTTCGTGCGACCGGTACGGCCACCTTAGAATCAAAAATGGACGGGAGTGTCCGAAAATCCTGCACGATAATGCTCCTGGTATGGTATCGTTCATACAACCCGTACGGTAAGTTTAAGTTCGGGAGTATAATGGGCTTTAAACACAAGCTCCAAAAGAAAATGGTGGCGGTCCGACACTTCTTGCCTAGGTCGTGACCGCCAAAAATCTATAAAGAAAAAAACCCACCTAATCAGCAATCTGTTTCCATCTATTTTTTTCTCTTTTTTTTTTTAACTTTCTAACTTTCTCACAAACTCACCCCTGTAGGTTATTTTTTTCCTTTCCTTTTTTTTGTTTAAATGTCGTTGGTGATTTATCCTCTGGCACTATTTTTTTTTCTTTACGTGTTGTTTCGCCCGATATACCTATTTTGTTTAATTTATTTTATTTTTTGTTTTTGGTTATTTTTCTTTTCTATGTTTTACCAATTATTTTAAATGTTTTCGCAAAAATAAACAGACGTTCCCACAACTCGTTTTCTTTTTTGTTAGATTTCTTTCTTTTTAAGTGTTTTTTTTCCTTTTTGTTTTATATTGGTTCACAAACAAAGTGCACTTCTCCGTGACACGAGGATCATCTACCAACTGACATACGGATAAGATAGCAGATATTACCGACAGGGGTAGAACACCAATCCTATGTATATAAACACCGTAATCTCACACCACACTTTTCCTGGTTTTTTTTTTTCACTCGACTAATTTAATGTATAAAAAAAAAATCTGTTACCTAGTCACCCGTTAGCCTCTATTTATTTTGCTTTCATAATTTCTCCTCTTTGAGATTGTGTGGGTGACGATCAATTCCACTCAGGAAAGCTACTTCCAGGCCATGTTCCGAATCCTACCTTCCAGACTTCCAGGCTTAAGGTAGAACCTACACGGGGATATTTCCAAGTGTGGGGAGTGGGCCTCGAGAGTGGTGAATATAATTTTTTAACCAAGGTCTATTAACAATATTGTTTGGGGTGAATTCTTTAACAAAATGAGCAAAACTCATCAGCGAAGTGAGAGAGTTTCCTACCAATGAAGAAGTTGAACAAAAAGATACCAATCGCATTATCATTTTTGTGTTCAAAGCGTTGAAATCCATCACTTCTCACCATCAATCATCCGCAGTCACATCAAAATTCCACACCTTAACGAGAGATAATGACAGCTGGGAGCTTTGACATTTGTAACTTTCTCGATCACGGAAAATCGTGTAGCCGAAATTTCATAAGAAACCCAATAGAGGGGAGATTTTTTCCTCTCTCATTTTTTTCTCTCGTTACGATTTTTTTTTTTTTTGAGTTACCAAACAGGAAAATGTGACAATTTATACGAATTTGTCCAAAATCCTGTACGTAGCCAAACAGACCTAAAATTCTTCCTTGGCCCGTTTCTTGACATCTGTCTTACCTGCCAACCAACCACTCACCCTAAATTCACCATCATTCATTATTTGGTTTTTCCCTTCTTGTATTTTCCAGTTGCTGGAAAGTTATACGTTTCTGTTATTTATCTATCCTAATTCTCCTCTTATGTCAAGTATAGTAGGTAATTCAATACATACGTTTAAACAAATATGGCAATTTCGGATATTGTCCTTTATTTTTATAAATTTGTTCTTTCGTATTAATTTATATTTTCTTTTCAGGGTTATATCTGCAGAATAAAGACGCTGGTTTGTGGATAGGCGCTAGGCACCCGCAACAAATTATAAACTACTTAGGGCCACTTGCACCTCCTCGTTCTCTGGATATAAATATTTAAACTCTGAATAGCTCTCATGTCAAATTTTAGAATTTCTTACGAGAAAGCAAGTCAAAGCGTTAGAGTTTGTTTATTTTTCAATGTGTTTTGTGTTTGTTGTGTTGGTGATTCTGAAAAAATATTCTTATCCGCTTGTTATTTATTTTCGTTCGTGCAATTTAAAAACGAGAAGTTTTCATTTATTTATTTAAACTGTGATAGTTATCCTTTGTTTTATATATTAATCCGTTCGTTCTTTGCAAGTGGCCCTAATGGTTGTAATTTTTTTACATTACATTTTATTTGTTAATTTGTTTGCTTCTTTTGTTTACGATCTACGAAATTTTCAATTTTTACTTATGAAAGTATTTAACACAAAAAATTGGAAAACGCTGGAAGGGAGAATACTTCAAAATTTATTTTAATAGTTTATACTTTGAGGAAAATAAAACAAAAACTTAAACAAAAAAATTATTGTAATTGCAAACCTATTTTCATTACTCTAATTTTTGGTTTGGCACTAAAATTTAAACAAAATAATGAGGAATGGAAATAAACAGAGTAGAGAACATTTTTTAACTTAAAAAAAAAAACTCCATCAATATCGATAAATGCCTGGACGTTTCTAAAAACCTATATTGAATTCCAGAGTAAAAAAAGCGCTTCTCATGCTTGTTTACATTTTTGTTTATATCAGTTATTCAGTGCAACAATCATCATCATGCTCTACTTAGCTTCTTCATTAAAGCCCAAAATTAGAGCAAACCGCATAAACCTTTAGCCGATTCTATACACAAGATATAAGCCATCGACAAAAGCCATCTTGTTCTGTTCTTTGTTAACATTCAATTTCATTAAAGCAAGTGAACCAAACAAAAGGGAATACCATTTTTTTTGTCCATCAAAGCTGTAATCAAATCATGTTATGCATTTTATAGGTGCTTATACTCTCGTCAATATGTATGTAAGTATAGCTAGTGAACTCTATCAAAAGAAAACTCTTCGCTGTTCTAATCTATAAAAATAAAATCACTAAAAAAAGATTCTACAATGAATTTTATGTTGTGCTAAAAAGCGGTTGCACTTCTTTTATTCTAGGTATGTACAATTGTACATACTTGAGAATTATGGCAACAAATTATAGTTCAGCACAATCCACCATCAACAACGGGTGAAAGGTGTTATCAAATTGGTGGTATTTACTGGCGGAGTTTGTATTACAAAAGGCTGTGGTGATCCTTTTAAGTTGTTAAGGTGCAGGGGCGGACTGGGCCACCGGGCACTCTGGATGTTTCCCGGTAGGCCCTTGGGCAAGAAAAAATTTCTTAAAAGCACTTAAATTCCATTTTTTAAAAGCAAACTTTTTCATAAAACTCACTCACGAGAGACCCTATAGTAATGTCGTTTTCGATTGGATTTTCAGAGTGTTTCACTCCTTTTTGATTCCAATGGAATATGAAAAACTCTCTTCCGTAATATGTGTATCTATGTAGAAGTAAAAAATAAAATGAACTCTTCAATAATTTCAATTTTAGAACATCCCAAGAAGAAGCATATACTATTTCGACAATTAATCCAACACATACTTTTAAACGTATGTGTGTTTTCAGAGTGCACTCCTTAATGAAATCCGGAGTGAAAAAACACTCCTAAATCATCACTCCGAACAGCAAATGGAAGGTTTTTGGAGTGTTGGAAGTGTGGATGGAGTGAAAAAAGAGTGCTAGGAGTGACCAACGGAAAACGACATAAATATAGTGTTTCTTTATGAATTCTTGATCAATAATTCGAAATCCACTAGGTTATTGTGCCACAACTCGGTTGCAGGCCCCTTTAGTCAATATAAATCTGTTGTGGCCCCCTATGTATTTTTCGAGGACCTCAGAATTATGATTGTGGGCTCCATATGTATTTTTCGAGGCCCTCAGAATTGTGTTTGACGACCACCTATGGATCTTTTTGCGGCCCACAGAATTATGTTTGTGTCCTCCTCTGGATCTTTTGAGGCCCAAAGAATTATGTTTGTGGCCATTTTAGTCAATGTAGGCCCCCGGTGGATCTTTGGAGGCCCACCAGACTCTGTTTGTGGGCCCCCTATGGATTTTTCGAGGTCCACAGAATTATGTGTTTGCCCCTTTTAGTCAATGTAGATCTTTAGGAATTTTCGATGCCCAGAGAATTATCTTTGTGTACCTTTTAGTCATATATACATATATTATGTAGATATGTATAAACCTCTAGTGGGGCTATAGATCAGTTTTGGGTACTTTTTAATAAAGTTGATTGTGACGTTTCGGTTGTGTTTACACCCTTTTCAGAACTTTATTTTTTTTTAAATTGAATTATTATTAAAACAGCTCTTCCAAAAAAACTTGTATACCTATTTATAATATTCTTTAGGTCTTGAAAAAGACAAATTTAAAATATTTTCAGAGATTCGTTTTTCTTTGAAAATATCATTTCTCAAACAAAATAATTCTCAATGAAACTTAATGAAACTCAAATATTTTCAATTTGAGAACAAACTCAAGTATTTGTATGTAATATACATAGTATTGTATATACATATATTTATGTTGAGTTTTATCTAAACGTATATAATTTAATACCTATTAATAAACTGACCATAAACATTACTAAGCCTATCACAATCTGAACGTCTGTTAATATTATTTTCTGTGTTTTTAATATGAAGCATTACAAGCAACATTCTTTTATTATAAGGTGTGTTTCATTCGTAATTCATAGCTAGTGCAGCAATACAAGTTCAATAAAACACTATATCAACTTTTATGTCCACTCTTCATTCTCTGGATGTGTTCATACCCTTTTTTGAGTGAAAAACAAACTACGTTACTGGCATTTAAGGTTCAAGTCCACACTATTTATCCACTTTTATATTCACTAATTTACTGGCTAATTTATCGGCACTTTTGGTTTTGTTATTGTTCACAAAGGGAAATTTTATTGCGCTAGCTATAAAATTGCCAATAAAACACACCTATAGTTATTTTCTGACTGCGAAATTGTTATGTTTTTGAATAAGGACGATGACCTTCCTCAATGCAATGTAGAGCTAAGGCTGTTTTTTGTGTGCTACCATTGTTTATATCAGATTTATGACCTGATATACGATTACGTATAGTTTTTGCATAAGTTCCTACATAAACTGATGGACAAGATGTGGACCCATCACTTACACATTTTATCTTATGCATTCGTACGAGAGGTCGTCGATTGACCGTTCAGTTTATTAGTTCTTTGGTGAGTATTTACAAAACAAATTTGTATAATAGTAGACCAAAAATACTGAATATAAAGATATGAATCTTTCGTACGTTTCACCCTCCAAAACCCATTTGTTTACATTGTTGTATTTGTAATTTAATTTTGTGTCGATGAATAGATGTGAAATTCAACAACAATATAGCAGAGTGATGTGAAGATAAATTCTGTGAATGTGTGAGTTGTGAAGATAAGTACTGTGAATGTGTGAGTTTTATACCGCCATTTTTACACATACTTTCTCATTTTTTATCTGATAGAGCTTGTAGGCAAACTGAACTGACGGCCGAGGATTCATATCTTTATATTCAGTATTTTTGTAGTAGACATTATTTTTAGCAGTATAGTAATCAATGAAATTATAAATTAATAAATTAATTTTTCTAAATTATAACCTTAGTATGTTTTTCGCGCAAATACTATGAAAATTAGAGGGATTTAACTATTTTTTGTCAGTCCCCTGGACAAAACAATCAGTCCCCTGAACCTCCTTCTTCAAAAAAATGTCCCTAAAATTGACATTTTTTATTTTTTTGACTTGGCCGCTTTCAGCAACGTAAAAAGGCTAGACTAGGACTACTTTTTTTGACTATTAGCTTCCAAAAATGTCGTGCCGAAATATTCACCATTTTATTCCATGTTTTGTAGAATCACTCACCTACATGATTTTTCATGATTTTTCATAGAAAAATCTCTGCCAAAAGCAGACTCTCTTATGACCGGACGCGGTCGCGGACGGCAATTAAAATAACTGCACTGCAATAGAGCTTGGGTCTCTCAAGCGGACAAAGTAGAAATTTTTTTTTTCTTTTTATATAAGGCCTATTCTGTTACATTTTTTTATTGTAACTCACAATTACAACTTGTCGAATTTTGAAAGATATCGGAGAAAAAACAGCAAATAAAAATTCACAAGAAACTTTTGGGTCAAAAATTCATACCTAATTGGAAATTTGAAATCTCTCGCACTATTCGGTTAAAAACTAAGTATGTCAAACACTAAAAACCGGATGCCTATAAATGTCTTTTAGTCTTTGATTTTTTTTTTGTAAAGACAGAAACCTCTTCTTTAATTTTCATTTTGAATTCCGTTGTGTTAGTGAATAGTTTTTAAAAAATTAATTTTCAAACTCGAAATTTAAAAAAAAAAAAAAATTCAAACTAATTTTTTTCAAAATTTTCTGTAAGCATAAAATTTTTGTTTTCAAAATTTAATGCTCTTCTTAATTTTCAATAACAACATAAAACCGGATGCTAAAATGTATTATTATTTGTATTGTATTATTCATACTAGAATGTCAGTTTATTAGACTTGACCATTCTTTATTCCGTCAATTTCATTGAATTTTGAACAACAACAACAACTTAAAGGTGCTACCACCAATTGCTTACGAATTAATTTTAGGTATTTTAATTCGTTTTATTTTTGTTTGGCTGGAGATATAGCTATTTTAAGGGGTGCCAAGCCCTATCATCAGTCTCCTTTATAGTGGCGCTGAGCTTTAATCCAATTTTATTTGAAAAACTTTCTACACATCATGCGGTATTTGAACCCGCGCATCAGATTTGCTCAGTCTTCGAAGCTGTGTGCACTACGCACTATGCTACTGCTGACCACTGACGTCACAGGCATTTGATAAACAAACAGCACAGTGCGTAGTGCACACAGCTTCGAAGACTGAGCAAGTTGTTGCTGTTGTTCAAAATTCAATAAAATGTATGTTTGTTTTTGACTTAATTAACAGAAATAGGATCTGGAGCAACAAAATAATGGATGGAAGTCGAAATTAAGGAAAACTTACTTTTGTTTTTTTTTTTTAATTTTCTCAAAAACTAGCAGCCCTATTCTGCTATTCGATCCGATCGAAACATTCGATTCACGTAACAGTTTCCTTCAATTTGACTTTAATTTTTTTTTTTAAATCTTCAGACTTTAGAGTGCAAATCTTAACTGATATTTAGTTTTAAAATTCTTAAAAGAATCTAATTGCTTAGACCCAGTTTTGATTGAATTTTAAATAAAATTTATATCCCCCCGACGGATAGCAGAATACAAACTTTCACGCGAATGTTTAGCAGAATAGGGCTGTAGAATACATTTTGACATCTCGTTTTTAGTGTTTGACTAAAAATTGAAGAGATCATTGAAGATTAATAACAAAAATACATACTATTTAATAACTTTAAAATTTTAACAAAATTAGTTTGAACACAATCTTTTATTTTTTTTTTCAAAAATTTAAAATTAAAAAAAGTCTCGACTCAACCTACATGCTCTATCTTTTTGTCATACCGTATGCGAATCACCCTGTATAGTATTTCAAATGAATTTAAATATTTTCATAACTACTCAGCCGAAGTGGCATATCCACCCAGATTATCGTAGTGTCCTTATCCTATTTCGGAAGCCTTTAAGTTAGTATGTTATTACCCTCTCGATTATATATGGAAGAACCAACCTGTTGGCAACTTTAAAGTATAAATGTGCAAAAATGCACATGCACACTAGACACTTCACAGTGAATGATGCGTCGCGCCTTGCAAATGTAAATTATAAAGCAGATCGGAACGAATCAGCCAGCGTACATGAACTTCCGCAAAAGGTAAAATTAGATTTCACATGCGTATCACGCAAAGGCATAGATAGGCTTAATACCAAGCCTAACTAACATTCGATGATGCTGGTATATGAAGGTACTTTAATTGCTAAACAAGGAATACCAAATTTATTACTTTTTTCTTTTGCCATGGTTCTAATGGAATTTTAACTTTTTTTTTCTATTCTATTTTTCATGAGGTGTCGAACTAAGATAACATTTACGGTGGCGACATTTCCCTTGAACAGGAATATTCTCTTTTTAACGGGTATTGGCACTTAGAATATAAAATAGAGATTGGATCATTCTCTATTTTGTTATGACACCCTAATCCTACTATCCCAACCAAGTGCTATCTCACTGTCAAACGATGTAAGCCAAACAGCATTTCATGGATGAGACTGTTAAAATTGCTGAAAAGTTAGCTCCCAGCAACCAAATTATATGTTCACGTAGAAAAACTATCAAAATGGTTTTGAACTTGTTCTTCAACTTGAATGCTGATGTTGAATAGTGAAGAGCTGGACTTGGTCTAAGGGGGAAGGCCGCTGCGGCGGGCGGGTTTCAACGTAGTAGATGATGATGGGTGGTGGGTTGGTTAGTGTGCCATGTGGAGTGTGCCATGCTGTTGTTTTTTTTTTTTTTTTTTTAAATTCAGTTGTATATCTTGTTGCGATTTCGCGCCCGGTTTACCTTGTCGTTTGGCTTACTGCGAGTGGGTAAATAGAATTGGCAGCATTGCCTTTAGACGTTATTGGGATATTCGAAATGGGTCACTGGAGCTGATTTTACGGTTCGAATGCGGAAAGAGAAATTCTTAAGATAATTGTTGAGTAGAGGCGGGCATAACAAAAAAAAACAAATGTCAGACTATAGCAATAGAAGGTATGTAAACGTTCTTTTTACTTGAAAACGATTATGGTTCTGCTTGGGGCTGATGACAGTTTTGTTGGAATTTTAGAATACTCTGCATGAAGAAGTGAGTTTTGATGACAAGCTGTGCAAACATTATTATTTAAACTTCTATTTACACACCTGACAAGTTAATTGGCAATTTTACATTAAATAGTTATCTTACCTTTCTTTTTCTGTTAAGATGATTAAATAAAATGAAGGTTATTTGCATTGTGACAGCATTAGTGGGGTGGGTATAATATTCATTTGAAATAGATCAGGAAAGCAATTTTTGCATTAGGTGAAATGATGTTAAAGAAGATACAGAATTGAAAAGTTGTCAAATTCATGGCAAGGAATTTTGACAAGTTGTTGAATAATAGGACTGGTTAGTAAAAAGAAATTTCTTGCAAATTGAACAGAAAAAATACACAGTTTTGGGAAACTTTGGTGAAAATGGTGTGTCCAGACCAGGGTTTACTTTTATAAACTCGTAAATAAAACACAAAAATTAGAAAATATAACATTTTTTCAAATGAATTTCATTCTCTAATAGTTAAGAACATAAAAAAAGATTTTTTTTGAAGTGGCTTGATTATTTAAAAAAAAATTAGTTACTCTTATGCGGCATATAGACTGTTTAAATGCTTGCCATGCATGTGAGGGTGTATGGGTGATTGAAGTAAAGTCAAAACACTATATCTGTGTCATTTGAATAGTGTACCTATATATATGCCGCATTAGCTTAATAAGTTAAATTTAAAACAATAAAGTTCTTATTAATAATTCGTATCAAAAGCTTTTGTAAGGTATAGTTAATTTTTAAAACAATCTTATAAAAAGAAACATTGCCGCTGTGAAAATAAGTACGAAAGCATAGAGATGATGTCCTTCTTTTTTTTCATCAGAGATATTCCCAGGAACGTTAACCCTAGAAAGCTAACGTTCGTCAAAATGACAAACATCCAACAAACATTCCCCTTTATCTCTTTTATTTTTTTTACCAACGAAATTGTGCTTTCGCGCCAACTCAGTTGCTTGCCGGTGATCTGTCTCGCGTGGCGTATGTGTTTTGCTTGTAAGTTGTTTAAAGAATTGTGGCAATAACAAGGAACTGGTGCAAAGTTCCTATTTGTTACGAACATACGCTTGACTTTGTTAAAGTGCTAAAATGATCTCAGAGAAACATGTCCCATTAAAATATGATTGAAGCATTTGAAAATGAAAGGAATATTTATTTTTATGATATTTATCTTTAATTTATAAATTATTTTTTAATACTATAAATATAATACTATAAATTTAAATAAAAGTTAATAAATTTATAAAAAAAAAGCTTTTTAATGTTCGTCAAAAAGTCGAATGATTAGCTTTTTATGATAGTTTTGGAACGTTAGCTATCTAGGGTTAAGTAATGCAACTACTGACATAAGGATTTTGAAGCTGGACAACGACAATATTTGGAATAAAATCCATATACCTTTTGTCAAAGCCATGAATCCATTCTTCAATTTTCTTTTTAAGTAAAGTTTTTTCAATTGATAGTCTTTAAAAAAAAAAAACATTTTTTTATAAAAACTATTTTTTTAATAAAATTTTACGTTATTGAGCACTAATAGTTTCTGAAAAAATCAAAAATAACTAAGATATATTTTCCTTTAATTCGCTTTCAATACGTTATTGAAGTTGCTTCAAAGATCTTTTTGCATTTAATAAGTAGTAAAGTATTTTATGTTATTTTCAATTTTCTCAATTTTATACGCTCTAGTATTTGTATGCATCTTGTGCCAAGAACCACTTTTTTTTTTTTACTATATCTACTGAAAATTATACTAACTACTCTTTGCTGTAAATTTATTATTGCTAAATTTTAAATATCTGTATTTTCGAAACTTTTGGGTCCAGAACCATCTGTGACGACCCAACAGTTTCGAAAATACAGATATTTAAAATTTAGCAATAATAAATTTACAGCAACAAGTAGGTAGTATAATTTTCAGTAGATATAGTAAAAAAAATGCATAAAAATACTAGAGAAAATTAAAAATAACATAAAATATTTTACTACTTATCAAATGAAAATAAGATCTTTGAAGCAACTTCAATAACGTATTGAAAGCGAATTAAAGGAAAATATATCTTAGTTATTTTTGATTTTTTCAGAAACTATTAGTGCTCAATAACGTAAAATTTTATAAAAAAATAGTTTTTATAAAAAAATGTATTTTTTTTTCAAAGACTATCAATTGAAAAAACTTTACTTAAAAAGAAAATTGAAGAATGGATTCCTGGATTCAAATAGAAGAAAATTTAATTACTTTGAAATCGTAGAGCGAAGTTATAGTCGAAAAAGTAGTCCTTTTGGGTTAAAATTGCCAATAACTAAAAAAAAGCGTTCCATGATGCGTTCGTCGTTCGAGTTCGAAAACTTGGGTTTTTCATGAGGATCTAACGCAAGCTTTGATGTATAGAGTAACTTAATACATCAAATTTTATAATGTCCAAACGGTACTCTTCACCAACGGTACCTAGCAAGCCAACTGTCAGCTGTTTCTGACTTTGCTGTAGATACAACGAAATAGAAAAATTGCGTACCTACAGGATCTACCTACGACAAAAAAAATTTTGCATTGAATACACAAAACACAAACATTTTGGGCACTCCGTTACTTTTTTAATGACATTAAAATATGCTTTAGCTGTAGAACATAACTATAAATGACAAGCTCCTTATTTAGTAATTTAATAAAAAAAAAAATTTCTCACCATAAACGACCCCAAGAACGCCAGTTTTTTAATCCAATTCACTTTATTATGGTTCATTTTGGCTTAAGTTCTATTTAAAATTAAATATTTAATGACTATTAAATATTAAATGCAATTTAATTAATCTGTTTTCCTCATAAATATACAGTAAACATTTATGTTAACAATAAACAACACATCACCAATCAACCCTCTTAATATGCTTCACAATTTTCTTCAGTTAATTGTTATTTTTAATTTTTTTTTAAGTAGAACTCACAACGGTAAGTAATTTCACTTCACACTCATAATATCAAAAGTAATAATCACGAAATATCAAGAGATCGCGAGGAGAAAATCTAAGACGACAGATCACTTCAAGTGCAAATTTCAAAATGAATCGAAGATGATCGTTGGACTATCATTTGTAGGTAGCTAGAGTCTATTTTCTATTCCAGAGAATTTTCCATTTTCCAGAAGCACTGATGCACCAGCAGAATAACAGCAAACACAGAAACACATTCACCTGTCTATCGGATTTTCTATTTAGACTTTGGAGTGTTCTATCTTTTATCGTAAAGGTATGTGAATAAGAAAACAAATACAAAATAACAACAACAACAAAGTAATGAACCACTTATTCCCTAACCCTAATGCTACAGCATTCGGGAGATAAAGTGCCACTGGCAGTTGGCAGAAAGCGGCATGTTAGTTTGGTACTTTTCCAATAGCTTTTCTTCTTGCTTCTTTCATTTGGCTTTTTAAATAAAAGGAAAAGAAGAATATATTTGAGAGAGCAAGCTCAAAGGAATATGTATGTACTAAGCGCGTGAGAATTGTATCGCATGAAAGATCAAATGGGCGTTAGAACTAGAAGTAGCGATGGATTAATAGACAGTACAATAGATCGTGAGCTGCTCCTCCATGGTTGTCGTTCATAATCTTGGTGAAATCTTGGAGTTCTACGATTTAGTATCTCTATTGATAAATCAATTAAACTGGTAACGAAAAGAGGTTTCCTTTTTTGTGTATTTAGCTATGAAAAGAGAAAGGACTTATTTTGCGCGAGGCAAGTTAATAGTTAAGCGAAAAGTCACGAAATAACAAAAAGTGTCCCGAAGATTTCCGACAGTTTATAAATAATGATGACGAATTGAAAATGAATAAACACTCCCATATAAAGTACCTACATAATTATGCAATAATAATAAATCGAATGATTATTGAATGTCTTAGTTTTCAGTTAAAAAAATTTAAAAAAAAAATTTGATGGCACAAGCTCATGGAGAACTAGGGCCTAGTGACTTACAACTCTTAACCATTCCTGTGTGCGTGTCTGCAGGAATAGAGGGGACCTACAGTTTATTGCCGAATCCGAACGGCTAAGGTAAGCGGCACTTTTCTATGACAGGACATACTCTGGGAGAATTTGTCACTTCCTCGCAAGAGGCAGTAGCCCTGAAAAAAAAACTTTTGTTTTTAGGTGGCAGAGGCTGTAATTGAACCTAGACCTCTGGCGTGACAGTCCAACGCACTAACCATTACGCCACGGGCTACTACCTTAGTTTTCAGTTACATAAATTATATTGTTTCTATCCGATTTATTAGCAAATGGCTGTCTTCGACATTTTTGGTTGTTTTAATTACACTGGTAAGCAAGACTTTTGTTGCCGAAATCTAACTATACTTTTTTTTTAAAATAAAATAATATCGTTTTTTCGCTGTTTTTGTTGTTATGTTATAATACGAGGTAATTTGTTTAAACATAATCATCCCCGGGAGTCGTGTTCTCTCGAAAGTAGAACACCCCTATTCCGGTAGAATGTTTTTCCTTTAGGGGGGTTCACATTCAACGACGCAAGTGTCGACCGACCCGAGTCGTTTTGCTAGCGTTCACATTCTACGACCGTTTCGCAAACTTCATTTTAAAAAAATTTCAATGAGCAAACATTACACGTATATTCAATTTTTTTCACCAATACGCAGTGTTTTGGTTTTTTTTTTTTGTTTATATTTGTTGATTTACTTCGATTTCAACGCGTACTATTTAATCTTTCATAAAAAATAGAAAAAAAGTTCAGAAACTAAAATCATCGGTTGTTCGACTAGTGTTCACATTCACTACGACACGGTCGACCGACCCAGCAAAATATTAAAAAATTTGAACAAGTCGACCGACGGTCGTTCGACTGCTGTTCACATTACATGTTGATCAACTTGTCGTTGAATGTGAACCCCCCTTTTCGAAAGCGAGTATGAGAGTTCTGATAAAAGAAACTGAATATGAAGAAATGAATCCTTCGTACGTTTCACCCTCCAAAACCCATTTGTTTACATTGTTGTATTTGTAATTTAATTTTGTGTCGATGAATAGATGTGAAATCCAACAACAATATAGCAGGGTGGTGTGAAGATAAGTACTGTGAATGTGTAAGTTGTGAAGATAAATACTGTGAATGTATGAGTTTTATACCGCCATTTTTACACATACCTTCTCATTTCTTATCTGATAGAGCTTGTAGGCAAACTCAAATGACAGCCGAGGATTCATATCTTTATAAATTCAGTATCTTTGGTTCTGATGTTCAAACCATTGTAGTATTTGACATATATTATGTACATATGTATAAATGTCCTCAAACGAATGTTATGTTTTATCACTTGTTACATCACTTGGACTTCATCAACTTAACGATATTTTAAATGCTAATGGAAAATTGCTGGACTTAGTATTTAGCACTATTGATGACAATATCACGGTTGATAAATCAACTGAGCCTCATCACCCAGCGCTTATTTGTTCATTATTTAAAAAATTTAATAATCTTATGAAATCTGTAAAAACTTTTACTCGTTCAATTTTAAAAGGACCGATTTTATAAAACTAAATTCCTTGTTGTCACTAGAAGACTTGTCTCATTTGAATCACTGTTTAAATGTTAACTCCATGGTTTTTGAATTTAATAATGTTATGTTTGATTATTTTCTTGCATCTGTTCCCCTGAGGATTGTAAAATCGAGATATTTTGTTCCAGATTGGTACGATAGCGAAATTAAAAGCCTTAAAAATCCAAGGAACAAGTTATGGTCCGTATAAACTATCTCGAACTGAGAATAATTTTAAAATATTTTGTGAATCAAGAGATATTTTCAATAGAATTACAAGTTTAAAGTATCTTAATTACATTCAGAAGGTGCAAAGAGATCTGAAAATGAATTCGAAGGATTATTAGAAATTCATAAATAGTAAAAAAAAAATCTTCTCCTTACCCGTCGGTTCTCAAGTCTAACGACATTTCAAGTCATGATCCACGGGTTATATTTCAATTTGTTTCGGACTTCTTTCAAAGTGCCTTCAACTGTGATACTTACAACTGTGATACTTACAACTGTGATACTTTAAGCTATGATACCTTAAACAGTGATACTTTAAACTGTGATGAACCTGACGAAATAGCCCAAGACTTTAGCCCATTGAAATCTTTTACTTACTTGACTGATATGAACTTTAATATTAATACTGACAACATTGTTGAGTTCATATCTAATCTTGACGAGAGTTGTATACCTGATGGTATACCCTCTACTATTTTGAAAAGTTCTTTTATAATCCCTTTACATAAGAAAGGTAAAAAAGACAATGTTAAAAATTACAGGCCTATTGCTAGATTATCTATCATCCCTAAACTCTTTGAATCTATTATTTGTGCATCGGTATGTTTTTATGTTAAATCTATTATCGTTCCAAATCATCACGGTTTTTACAAAGGGCCGGTCTACTGTAACTTTTTTAATGGAACTGGCAGAAAACTGTATTGACTCATTTAAAAATAAAAAACAATTGGACTGTATTTTTACTGACTTCAGCAAGGCGTTTGACCAACTCTCACATCGAGTTTTGCTTTTTAAATTTAGAATGCTGAGATTTAGTGAACATTTTGTAAAGTGGCTCCAATCTTATTTATTCGTACTTTTCAATGGTTGTGAATCAAACAAGTTCAAAGTTAATTCTGGAATTCCACAAGGTGGCATTTAGGTCTTATCCTCTTCATTTTTTATTTATAAATGATTTACCGTCTGTGTTGAAGCACTCTAAATGCCTCATTTATGCTGATGATGTTACAATCTGCAAAACTATATCAAATTGTGAAGAGTTGCAATGTGATCTTAATTCATTTTTTGATTGGTGTACTCGTAACTAGGTTCGTTCGCGTACTCCCCAAATCTACGAATTTTTACGAATTTCTACAAATTTAACGCAAATTGTGTTCGTTTACTCAATAAATGTGTAGTTTTCCGCAGAAGAGAGTGCTCTCGAGAGAGTAAATTATTTCCCCTTTCTGCTAATTTCAGCCCAAAGAAATTCTTCGGGCAGAAATATGAGTTCAGTCAAAAGTCGGTTTGATATTTGCCAGAACATCTCTTTTCTTATACTCCTCTGTTTTATTTAATTTAATGTAATAAATTAACTTTTTCTTACTTTTTTATTTTATTTTGAAAATCTTTTCAAAGAAATGATGACGATATTTATTTTATTTGTTTTCAAATATTTGACGTTAGAAAACCGGTAAAAATTATTTGTTCAAAGCGTTCGTGTACTATTTCGCAGTTTTACTTCTCTCTGAGAGAATTTCATCCCCACTCCTAAATATTTGATAGACTGTGAATTTTAGTGCAGAAAGTACACGAACGAAGCTACTATTTGCTTCTTAACGTCGATAAATGTAAAACTTTGAACTTTACGAGAAAGCTTTCTGTAATTTCTTTTAATTATTTGTTTAATGGTGTATCATTATCTCGTGCAAACCATATGTTTGTCCTTGGTGTTTCATTCGATGGCAAACCTAATTTCATACAACAAGAGTTTATGTAAACTCTATAACTAATAAATAAATAAGAGAGAGTCAAAACTATTTCCCAATCCGTTTGCAATAAAGCAACTTTTCATAACATTTGTTCGACCAATTCTCGAATGTCAGGTCTGGGCGCCCAACTATGCCTGCCATAAAGCCAGGCTAGAACAGGTCCAAAAAAGGATCCTGAGATTTGCGCTTAGGGGGTTAGGATGGGATAACCCCTATAGACTTCCACCTTACCACCACAGACTTAATCTCGTCGATATGCCTTGAGAGCAGACGTTCTTATTATGTTTTTTCTTCATTTTTAAACTAATAAATGGAAAATAAATATAAATAAATATAGACTCTTTGCACCTTCTGTCTCGTATAAACTTTAGTGTTTCCCTCAAACTATCGGACCAATTATGAACAATTTTCTCCTTTAAATAGAATGTTTAAATTATTTAATTATTTCAATGATAAATATTTCAATCTGTTTGATCATAGAATAAATTTATCAAGTAAATTCAAGTCAACTTTTTTTTGCCAATTATACATAATCTGTACACACATTTTTTGTAAAGCTGAGTTAAATAAATAAATAAATAAATCAATTAATTAATAATTGGCGTTCTCAGGAAAATGAGATCTCAGAGACCTCATATTCCTAAACAAAATTTCTCAGTTTAGTTGCCAAAACTCTGCGAAAAAAAATGTGGGTTCGCTTGGTCACTTTTTGACGTAGGGGCTAGGGCTGGGGACACCCTGGCTATAACTGGCATCTTGGCCCAATTTGATCTGATTACACCTATTCAATAAGTAAAACTCTGCCCAACAAAGATTGTCAGTATAGGGGCCAAATTATCGCATCAGTGAGCTCATTAGGTCACTGAATTATTTCAATTGGCACTACTGTTTACAATGTATTTTAAATGGAGCAGTAATGCCAATGTAAATTATTTCATGACGTATGGCCCACTCACTATGATGCGGTCTGGTCTTATACGAAAGCTTTTTTCAAATCAGGGGGACCTACCAACGCACAACATTTCATTTTTATTATAAACTATAATATATTAGTTGAAAGTTACAATAAACCTTATTGACCTCAAAAATCGTAATAAAAAAGATAAAACAACAAACCAAAATAAAAGTGAAACAACTTTTAAATTTTAAATTATTTTAAATTTTTTATTAAACACGTATGCATTTCGGTTCTCGGCTGTGGAACCATCATCAGCGGGCGACAGTTTTTAAATTTAAAAGTTGTTTCACTTTTATTTTGGTTTGTTGTTTTATCTTTTTTATTACGATTTTTGAGGTCAATAAGGTTTATTGTAACTTTCAACTAATTACCCTGACCACAAACCTGGCTAGTATTTACGATTAAATTGTGAATTAAAATATAATATATTAATTATTATTAGAAAATGAAACGACTCTCGCAAAAAACCGAAATTTTATCATATTTGAGTACACTTTGGCGTATACTCACTTTTATTTGTCAACAATTAGACTGTTCGGTTAAGCACTTAAACATTTAGATATTCATTTTGACTAACGTTGGCTCACTTTAACTTGTAGGTTGAAATATGTGACTGCAAACAGAATGATTCATATTCTTCTCCAAAAAACTGCAAAGCTTCTTTTAAAGATCGCCAAAATTATCCGGCTACAAAAAAAAAAAAAAAAAAACATTCCTTCGACAGTGTTGCGAACAAAAACTAAACTACAGTTGTTTTTATTAAGGAAATTATACATTTGTTTTATTATTTTTATCTTTACCAAATACTCACTTCTTCCTTTAAAAATATTGTTTTAAAAATAACATAAACAAAAATGCACATGAAGATTCCAGGGGAAAAACGGCATGACTCCATTTTTTTTTCAAAATTAAACTAATGTTGACATCTTGTAGATTTTTGTGAGTACTATATGATGTTTTATTTGGTTTTTGATAAAAGATGTGATTATACAAAAACAAAGCATCAAAACGAAATTCCGTGCTGCGGAAAAGCGACTTATTCCAAAGCTGTATGGCAGAATAGCACAAGTCTATAGGCATATTTTCATTTTTCTCAAAAGAAGCAAAAATACTGCTTAAATAAATAAATTTGGTGGCACAACAGCTCGTGAAGAACTAGGGCCTAGTGAATTACAACTCTCAACTATTCCTGAGTGCGTGTCTGCAGGAATGGAGGGGACCTACAGTTTATTGACGAGTCCGAACGGCTAATGTGAGTGGAACTTTTCTATGACAAGACATACTTTTGGAGGCTGTGTCAGTCCCATGCAAGAGGCAGTAGCCGTTTATTTTTTTTTTAAATTATTATCAGGTGGACGAGGCTGGGAATCGTACCTAGACCTCCCGCAAGACAGTCTACGCACTAACCATCATACCATGGTTGTAGTAGCCAATATCATACAATACTACAACATACAATTTCGAACACAATTTTTTTTCTTTTTTTTTTAGTTTTGAGTTTGAAAATTATTTTTTCAAAAACTGTTCCCTAAACTAAATTGAATTAAAATTAAAATACAAAAATGGATTTTTGGTTTTACAGTAAGGTTCATGACATGGCATAATAGTGTTCTGCCGTGTTAACTGAAAATGACGTATCTACATTTTTGGCATTTTGAGATAAATGCGTTTTCCTGTTTTTATCTGTAACTTTTTTGTTTTTGGATAAATGTCTTTCATATTTTGACAAAATAATAAGTAGAGAAGTTATTATTTTTTGACCAAAAATGTATTTGCTTGTATTGAATACAAACGTAGGTTTTGGTAGTTACGTCACTTTGTCTTAAGCTTTTCGTGTAGTTACGGCATTTAAGTTTAATTTTTGTCTATAATAATAAAAGAGAAACACATATTCAATGAAATTGACGGAATAAAGAATGTTGACCATTCTAATAAACTGACATAATATAATAATAATAATAAAAAGAGAAACACTTTTATCCCAGTTGCTTTTAAAAGTTTTTTTTTTTAATAAAAATAATATAATCATAAATTCAAATAATAAAATAAATAAAAAATTAAACGTTTCAAAATAATTTAATAAAAAGAGAAAAATGATTGGAGGAAATTAAAATGCCGATTTCAGCTTTAAAGTTTTTCACAGCATATTATAAGTAATTAAGTAACACATTTATTCGTCGTCATCTCCGAAATCGGCAGCGAGCTGTTCAGTTGCGTTATTTACTGGTAAATCCTTCCAAAATTTAATTCGATTTCTAAGAGAAAACGACGTATGTGACATTCATGTATTAAGATTATTTGCCGTATTTACAAATTTACGACGTTTTGTTTTAAAAATGTGCAGATACGTCAATTTCTCTTAAAAATAGGATGGTAATTTTTCTTAAGCGTTTTAAGCCGAAATGAAGCAAGATATTGTTAATATTATAATAGAATAAAATAATAACTGTATCAGAGATATCAAAAGTGGTCTTAACTCAAAAACTCCAAAAATGCAGATACGTCATTTTCAGTTAACACGGCAGTTTTGTAGTCGTTTTTTAATGATTATAGGTGCAAGAATGTAACCATGTTCCTTTATAATAATATAATTTGCAGTGCATATACGCTGTAGATTTTATTTAGTGTCGGTAGTCATCGACCAAAATATTGCGTCTTAGAAGGATACGACAGCATCTAACTGATAAGCCCAACTGTCGTGCGTGGACGAAACGCATTGGACTAAAGGTCACAAAAATCTTTAAATTGAATTTCATTCAATACAGTCCACTAAAACAAAAATAATTCTTTTTTTGTCAATTTTTATGAAAATTGCCCCTTTCCTCGACCCGACCTACACGCCCTAGCTTTTTGTCGAATCTTATACAAGACTCCCTGAAGATATAGATTGTTCTGATTTCAATGGAAAAAATAACACAAGTCACGTACTATGTTCACTAAAATAACTGTATTTATTCATGAAATAAAAATTAAAATATGTTATAGGAGCTAGAACATTTTGTAACACACAAAACTGTTTTTTTTTTTTGTAACTTTTCATTTCCCTATCAATTAAGCCTGTATAAATAAGTTAACTTATTCATTTTTCTAGGAGAGGATTTATGCCGTTTTTTTCCTGGGCCCTTAACATACAAAATAATTACTAGAAGGTTAATAGGTAAATAGTTTTCATACTTGACATGTGGGCAAAAAAAAAATACATAAATAAATCTTGGGTCTGTTCGTTTACTTTCCAAAATGGCCAGATTTCATTCAATTTTATCTTTGACAAAAGTTAAAATTTTTAAAAACCAAACGAAATCGATACTAATTATTCCTGGCTTTCTATTTAAATATCAGCTACATTATATAGAATGTAGATGTGTATTTTCTAATACATAATCATATTAATATTAATGTTTTGTTCAAATAAAACTTCTGATCTTAAATGATTATGCAAAACATAAGCCAGCCAACAGAATAAAATCTCAAACGCAGCCGTGTTATTAGCCCAGTCCTACTCAGCCTAGCTAACGGAATAGGTTTTGCTGGGTATCGACAGCATGGAGCTGGTAGTCATAGAAGGTAACTTGTTTATTACATTATACAAAGGAAAAAAAAAATAGGGATTAAAATTAGTAAATAACTTTTTTCGATAATTTGAAATGAGCTGCCATACTAACTACTGTAGTACATACTTACATAAGGAATGTTCAGTGAGGCTGAAGCAATTTTTTGTTCTATAAATAAATAAATAAATTTGATGGCACAACAGCTCATGAAGAACTAGGGCCTAGTGACTTACAACTCTCAACCATTCCTGTGTGCGTGTCTGCAGGAATGGAGGGGACCTACAGTTTATTGCCGAATCCGAACGGCTAACGAGCGGCACTTTTCTGTGACAGGAGATACTCTTGGAGGATTTGTCAATTCCTCGCAAGAGGCAGTAGCCGTTTTTTCTTTCAAATAAATAGGTGGCGAGGCTTGGGATCGAACCTTAGACCTCCGGCATGACAGTCCATCGCACTAACCATCACGCCACGGCTAAGCTTTGTTAACTTCCTGTTCAGTGAATCTATTTAAAACAGTTTAGAGCAGATTTTCTGTACTTGCTTTTGAGGTAGAACAACTTAGAACAGCTTAGAACAGAGATTTGTGAGAAATGTTAATGTTCTGTTATGTCCTGTTCTGACTATTTCTTCACTGAAAAAAACTTATAAATACATATTTTAATTCCACAATAATACATATGTATAATATGTATATGGCTCGTCGTTATTCGTTCTTAGACAAGCTTCCTTATTTGTTAGCCTATTGTCCTTTAGTACTTTATTGTTAATTAGGTATTGAAAAAGAGAGGGAGCTTTTGATTTTTGTTTTAGATAATTTTTCTAATAATCTAGAGGTACATATCTCTAGAGGAAAAACACAATATTATGGAAACCCAAATTCTGAGGAAAAAGAACCAAAACTGGAGATTTTATTAATAATCTCCTTCAACTTTTTTATTCTTTTATAATAACCTAGTTCACGTTAATGAAAACTCATAGATAATGTTGCTGTCAAAAACTGTGAAAAAAAAGTATTTCTTGCTCAATTTTTAGATGAGCAACTTTTGTGAAATCTCATGAATATGAACTGGCTAAATATAAATTGGATCTACCCTCAATTATCGCGTACTTTTATCTTTTGATTTAGTAATCAAGTGAATTTATATTATTTATTTAATTGAAAATGGTTATCATTATTATAAATCTAACCGGTGGGCTAAGGCAGAGTAAACGCTTTAAGAACTAAATTGGTACACTATTACCTATTAGTTTAGTTGACCAACTCAAAATTTAATGAATTAACCCACGTCAAGAACTATGGCTTACGTATAAAATATAAATTAACCTTATTCTTAATTTTAACTCGCTGGCATTGACCCAAATACTCCTTGGTCGAATTCCACAGACGCAATGTTGCTTCTTTCCGTTGTTATGAGTGACTTTAATTCCCTGAGAGAATCAACAATAGCAGCTTTGTTCTCATTACTAATGCTTTCACTAACATCCGGTTCACTTCCCTTTGACTGATTATTCTCTACTTTAGGTGCAGTTCTGATGGTGGAGAAAATAAGTTTTCAAAACAAAAAATATATACAAATAAAATGAAACACTTTTCACATACCTAGCTCTCAGATCCTCTAATTTCGGAATCCCAGCGGCTATACTATTTTTTCCAGCTGCTTCCATTGCCGCTAACTCAACGGGATGAGATTTCTTTTTGTGACTCCGACAATTTGAGCCATTGGCAAAAGTTCTGTCACAAAAATCGCAAGTATAAGGTTTTAGACCCGTATGCAGGATAAGATGGTTCTTCAAAGCTTTGGCGCGTTTGTACTCGTTACCACAGTAGTCGCACTTATGTTGTTTTTGATCCGAGTGAACAACCATGTGCATTCGAAGTGTTCGTCGTGTGTTCAATTTTAATCCACATATAACGCAAATATAGTTGGTTTCATTGTGAATGTCTTCGTGTATCTGAAACGAGGGATGAATTTCAATAAATTTAATTTTAACGACATTTTTTGGGTAATTCAACTTTTTTTTTATTAAAAAACAAAATACGACCATTTCATTCAAAGACGGCTCCAGACTTTGCTCAAAACCACAAATTATATTTACAAAATAAAAAATGTATCTACGTTTGATTGCAGTTGTAAAAGAAAAATTTTGCTGTGCAGTACGCCAATATTTTTTTGTGTGTGGAAGAATGACATTTGAGTTTTATTCATAATTATTTTTACATGTTATTTTTCTCATTGCTTACTGTGAAAAATTGAATCCCTTTCAAGAACCAATCAATATATACATACATATGTATGTATAACAAAAAATTTACATAGCTAATTCAGGGCCTGTTTTTTCAATTTCTAATAAAGTTTGGATTAATAACAAATCGCATAAATACTAGGCAACTTTAGGAAAATGAGATATCATGTTTTCTGTTAAAACACTGCAGAAAAAAAATGGATTTGCTTTTTGAGATCTCATTTTTTTTACTATTGGCATAGGTTTTGAGTCAACAGAAGAAAAAATCACAGTTGTCTTTTGAATAAATTGAATAAGTTATGAATCCAAAAATATTTGTTTTAAATTATGTTATTAAGAATTATTTTGAATTAACCATTTATAATTCTATACTAGCCCAGGAAACAAAAACATTGCTCCATACGAACCTCTAAATTTTGGTAATAGGTTTCATAGTTACATAATGTTATACCTAATACTATTATACAACTTTTCAGAAATATCCCCCAACTGTGGGTGTTGAGAAAAAAAAATAACGGGATTTTAGTGGGATAATTCCTTGATTTTTCGGGAAATTTTTATTTTATTAAAATGGCTATATCTTGAGATATAATTTGTCTAGAAAAAAGTTTTATAACCAAATGATTGACAATTGTTTATTCTTACATAATAAAATATGAAAAGTTATATATTTATAGCAGAAACTTCTTAAAAATTCACAAAAAGTCATAAATTTGAAGAAAAATTGTTATTGAGGTTGGTTTAGTTAGGTTTTATCGTAAAATATTTAAATAAAAAATAAATAAAAATATGTACACTCTTAAGTAACAAATTCTGCAGAAAACCTCGTTTTTAGAATTATGCAGAAAAAAATATTTACCTATGTTGAAGAAGATTTTGAATATACAGTACCCTTTTTTTAAAAAGTGAAGTATTATAATAATTTTACCTGAATATTTTTTTTTATGAAAATTACCATTTATGTAGAATATAGTAGGTCTATACATGGGGAACCGATGGTAGCCTCTACAGAAGATTCGGAAACTCTAGTTTGGCTTGAACATCAGAACATTTGCTTTTCTGCGCGTACTGCATTGAGTAACCTGCTTCCTGTTATCCATGCTTTTACTTTGATGCGTTACCACTTCAGCTTTTTAAAGGAATATACTAAAATATTGCTAAACTGCAGTTACATTCTAAATTTGATATAGCCTGTCTTCCTCCAGCAAAAGTTGCCACAGATCGTCATTGATATCGCGTTTACCATCAAGTTTAATCCTGGCTAGGAAACTCTTTGTAACCTGTTTCAAAGTTCCTGTTGCAACAAATCTGCCACCTGCTCCAGAATATCTACTAAAATTAAAATCTTGTAAGTGTACTACACAATATACAACAAGATGCGAATGTAAACGATCAAGAATGTTGTGTCCACAAGCGAAGAAGACCATCTGAGCGAAGTAGATGACAACGAATTTTAAATAAATTTTTGTAGGAAACAGTATATAAATATACAATATAAATATTTGTAGAAACAGTATTTAATTTACTTATTTATTAATTAAATTAATGCAATTATAGAAAAAAAAATTATAATAAGCTCTAAGCAATAAAATACTGACAAAATTACATATATGTTTTAACTTAAACATACGTTATGGCTTCATTCGAATGAAATTAATTTTTTTAGAAAGGATCGCAGGATAAACTTGTAAAATATCTGTAATGACGAAAAATAAAATTAAAAACACAAAAAATAGTATTCTTGTTTTATTAAGTGCCTTTAACCATTCAACTTTAATAGCAAAAACTGTAAACACTTGTTAAATATTTTCCTTTTTGAACTTTGATTTAAAATTTGTCAAACTTAACAATACTATATATGTTGCTGATAGTAAATAACTCAGCCAGTTTTAATTTTTTAGATTTAAGTTTTCTTTTGTTTTTAACTTCATTTGTTTTTTCTAAATTTTCACTTGAAATAATTTATTACATGTCGCCTCCACAGGCCATGAACGATGTCAGGATTATGAACATGTCTACAAAAAATCCAATGGAGGCACAAAAATCCATGTCCATGTCATGAACATTTCGACGAAAACTAATTTTCGAACAAGACATGAGCTCTGTTCAAAGCTTGGCCATGAGATTTGACGTTCCATGTGTGTGAGAGAGGTAGAAGTAGTACTTTCGGTAGAAATTTAACAATTTTAACGGTGCTATATAAAAAAACAGTATGAGCCTTAGAACTAGTTTATTTTTGCATCATTTTAGATGTTTTTGAAGTCTTGAAATGTACCGTTCTGTTTTTTTCTTATTTTTTTTTTGGCACGAAAATCATTTTCTTATGGTTGTTTCTTAAATATATTTTTAAAAAATTTCTGGACGATGAGCAGAAGAAACCGACATTTTATTTTAAATAATGCAAGATTTAATTATAAACAAAAAATTCTAAATTTTGTTTGTATTAAGTTCCGTTTACTAAAATTAAAGGGCTTAGAAGACATTTGATTAAATAAAATAAATAAAGTCTTATGCTCAATTGAATTTCACGTTATTTGATTATTTTTCAATTTTTTTTGATGTGCCATCATATTTTTTTAGTAAAAACTGCAAAAATTCAGTTTTTATTTTCACTTCTTCAACGCTTACTAATAACTTTAACAATTTTAGTGCATAATATGCAAAAAAAATTGTATATAATATTATGTCTTAGTAAATTTTGTATGATTTCAAATATTTTGTAAGTTTTTAACATATGTATACCGTTATATATTTCTTTTTTTTTAATTTTTTGTACCTAATTTTTTTTTTAAATTCCTTTGTGGATTAAATTAAAATCATATTATAAAACGGCAAACACGAATTTTGTGGTACAATTTACGCGGTCTAGAAAAGCCGAAGGCATATAAATTATATACCATTGGAAGGTTTTGTGCCACAGATGTGCACAAAATATAAATTAATTAAATTATTAAACCGCAAATAAGTTAAATTATCAAAAGAAAATTTCGTATTAAGAGGGAGCGAGAAGAGAACGAGAGAGAATATGTGTAATGTTGTTCATCGTCCACGGATGAGCTTCAGCGGAGAATCATCACAAAATACCTACAAAAAGAGAATGAAAAAAAAAAAACAACCACGAAACAAATGCAACACAATTCTTGTACATGTGTTTGATTTCGATAGTAGATAGGTAAAATGGAGAGCGAGTTAGAATACAGTCATAGTGGAAGGAATTGGCAGCTAGAACAACGCATTAGTACAAAAATCGTCGTGTACAACAAAAACTAAAATATATTTGATCGGGTATTGTAGGTTCGGTCAAGGTCTTATTATAGGTTTTAATAGGCGTAAATTCACGAAAAATGTTGTAAGTAGGTATTTACTTTGTAAGCTTTTAACTTCAGTCAAAATGTCTGTCAATTAGAAGATAATGTAATTGGCACTCGAATTTCGAGGGCTAGACGTACTAGTTATTCCAAAACTGTCAGCAAGAGAAACTTCGAAAAAGTCTTAATCGATGCAGAATTAAATACGGAAAAAAATTTGTGTTTTTTGTTTTTGTAATATTTGCCTAATTCTTCCATTGTCATAGTAAATAGTGTAAAAAAAAAATTAATTTATACCTTTGCAAACTTTTGAATACAAGCAGACCAAGTGAAAGGTATTATATAAAATAAATGTCTACTTACTTGTAATAAATTCAATTCTAGGTCGTTTAAGATATTTTTCTTTTTTCTGAAATGTACCGTTATATTTTTTTCTATTACGTAAATTTTTGTTACGATTTTGCTTTAAATAAAATATTTTTTTTTTAAGGAAGGGTAAGGAGAAGAAGTTAGAAAAATATAGCAAATGACGAAAAATTTGATAGTGAACAAGACTGTGTTTTTTGTTTTTACTAAAATTAGTTAACTATGGAAAAAAACAACAGACAAATTGTTTAAAAAATTACATTTTCAACTTTCAATAAAAAAGTTTCCAACTTAAGGGTAATATTGTTGAAACTACAAGAATCTATCGTAAACAACTTGTTATTATATCTAGCACTTTATTCAATATAGTTTTTAGTATGTTTATGTTTATGTTTCAATAAAATATTATTATACTTATCGAAATAAGTTGTTTTTTCCTAAAGGCTCCAAGGACTTTAAATTATATTCAATATTTTCCAATAAATATGGACAAAAACAAATTCAAAAACTTGTATGAAATTAAATTTCCAATTATGTGAGATGTTTCGGAACTTTTTAAAATGTAACGTAATGTTTAAAAATTTTTTTTTTGTTTTTGTTTAACTTATTTTATTTTTTCAAACACTGATTCCAGGAATTCCTCAACATTTAGAAGCGGGGATAGTTCCTTAAATACTCCTTTAAACTAGCTTTACAACCCTACAAAATTTCAAACCTATTACCAAAATTTAGATGTTTTGCACAAAATTCGTGGGCTATACTTAAAATTTGTTTTTCTTAAAATTAAAAAGTTCAGCAATAACAATATTAAAAAATACATTTTTCAATTTTGAATGAATAACACAGGTCCACTGCCTTCAGTGATATGATCTAAAAACAACCTTAAAATGAGATTAACATCAATAGTAACAAATTGCAATTCAACACTTTCACATTTTTTTAGCGATCATATTTTTTTTGTGCAGCATTAAAAAAATAATACCGATGATGAACTTTGTGATGGAAATAGAAATCATTTTCACCTTTTCTTTTCAGTTTATAGGAAGCCATTGAGTTCTAAGTTCAAAAGGATTTATATTGTCCAATGGAACATAGATACAAAAGCATCTTTTCATAGCATGATTTTTTGCTTGCATAGACTACCACATAAAATCATATAAATCGGACAAGCAGCTCGAAAAAAACTTACTTTGAGTGTCTGTTTATTTTTGAACAGCTTGTCACAGTGGGCACATTTTAAGGGTCTCTCACTGCTGTGTGTCAACTGATGGTCTCTTAGTGCCCAATATGTTTTGCACTTCTTACCACACTCTTCACAGACAAACTCCTGTTTTTTTTTAGGTTCCGTTTCTTCTACAATTATTCCATGCGCCTTTTCCATATGACGACGATAAAATTGAATTCTAAAAAAACTTTTTGGGCATTTTTCACATTTGATTGGCTCAGTTTGATTCCTTTTACAATAGCGACGCTTCTTCGGTTTTTCTTCTTGGCAAAGCTCATCTGAGAAAACTTCACTTTTAAGCGAACCGTCTTCATCGGAACTTTCTTCGTGCGGAGTAGGTATTCGATCTGATTGATCTAGGTAATCTTCGTCCGCTTCCTCGGTTTTGATGGAGGTGGTATTCAGCACGTCACTATCGATATACTGCAATTCGTCTACATCGACCATTTGTTCATTCATTTCTATAGGCAGTTCTAGATCATTCACTGTGGTATTGGCTACAGGTACCTTTAAATCAAATTTAACATCAGACATCCGATGGAGTTCATAACGCACTTTAATTTTATTTGCGTCTAGGTCATCATCGCCGTCTAATAGCTCAGCAAACATAGCATGAACTTTAGAGGTTCTCTGAGCTAAGCTTATGATTGATTTCGCTAGGAAATAGCAGTGAATACAGATCATGTGGGGCCAGTCGTTGAAATGGTTAATCTTTAAGTAAAAAAAATCCTCTATTGAGCAGTTAAGCTTAGGAAAGTGAAAAATCTCTTACATCTATTGAAAAGCATTTGTTAAGTGTATCAGATAGGGCTAGGCCTTTTTCGTCCTCGTAGAATACATTTACGTGAGTATTGCTTAGGTCTTCACGGGCACAAAGCCGACACCACTGCATCCAATGTTTCACCATTGATAAAAATTTTGTGGTCAAAACAGAAAAGATACTAAAATTGAAGTTGACGTCACTATTATTTACAATAATGTTTGATGAAAGTAATTTTAATATTTTTATTTAGAAACAATTTTAACAATTGCAAGAAAAAATTCGATGTTATTGCGGATAAAAAACAAAAAAAAAGTTACTGATGTTTACTTACTGGTAAACGTCAAAAAAACTGACGCTTCTTTATTCTTGAACCGACTCGAATTTGTTTTAAAAAATCTGGGTTGAGGAGTTAACTAGAACCACTATACTACGTTTATATACAGGATCGAGAGCTCGAGTTTGATTAGTGTGGGATTTTCAACCCATTTTTTTTGTTCACCGGTTGAACCATAGAGTGCCTATATTATCTAGAGCAGTGTTTCCCAAAGTATGGTACACGTACCCCTGGGGGTACGCAAACAGTTTTTTGGGGGTACGGACAGATTTGTCCTTTATCTGTGTGAAATAAGCAAGCATGCGTTACATTTTTTGTTTAGAAAAAAAAGCAACAAACAAAATTAAAAATATTTTAAATTTTTTAAATTAGTTTTCATATGCTTTGTATCAGCACAATTACTATTAAAATTGGCTTTTTGTATCCTGTGAAAGCGTCTTGCAGATAGCGGCCCCATAGAAAAGCTCTTGGATTCCCATATTCTTATCTAAGGTGCTTAGCTCTTTTATCTTTTAGTTTTCTAAACATTTTATTTGGACTTTCGAAATAAACGCGTAAAGGCTCTCCCAAACCAACGCGATTAATCGCTGCGACAAAAGAAAACAACAATAACAACACGTGGTTGTCAATCAAAATAACACGTTGTTGTTATTGTTTTCTATTGTCGCGGCGATTAATCGCGTTGGTTTGGGAAAGCCTTAAAACTTAAGTAACTATAGGTACACGTACATGTTACAGGACGGGGTAACGACTCGCAAATTAGTTTCCTCAGCTAGCTCCCAACAAAGTAAAGGCCGTTTTCGAAAACGTCATATGCGTCAAAAAATCATTTGATGTTTATCAAAAGGTTTGTTTGCAAGCAGGACGATTGTATGTATATTTGACGATTGCAATTTCTGCTTCATAAATGACGATCATTTTCCGTTCAAATTGGCTTTGATTTGACGTTTTTAAAAATGGCAGAAATCTGAGATTTAAGCTTGAAACTTTCGAGTATTACAAAAAATAACATTTCGTCTTCTATGCCTTAAAATACTAATTTTTAATTTCGTTTATAAAATAATAAATATATTTCTAGAACGGGGGTACTCAGGGCTACAAAAAGGGGTACGGCAATGTCAAAAGTTTGGGAAACACTGATCTAGAGAACTGACTTAAGGGGTTCGCTCTCTTTCACCCTACAAGCTATAGTGAGAGAGTATTGCTTGCGTTCGGGTGGTAGTGAGATAGGCTATCCACCTATCCCAAAAATTTTCAGATACCTTGAGTTGTTGTTGCATCAGCTGACATCAGAAGTTTTTCAACAAGGGATTACAACAACACAAACCTATCCGGATAGGTTTGGCTTGCCCCCCGAACGCGGCCATTGGATCATTTTTTCATTGTATATAAAATCTATAGTACTATCACGGAGTCGTTTTTTTTTACGTTCGGCCTTCTCGTTAGGAGGCGCTGTAGTAGCCACAAATTTTGTTACATTTGCCCGTCTAAATCAAGTAAAGTTAAAAGAGGAATTTGGCAGCATTTTTCTTTTTAGAACGGAAGTCAAATTATTGGAGTAACTTCCAGCTTTTGGAAGTTTCCAGTACATACACATACTTGCGCGGAAAAAAAAATATATACAAATAAGAGCTCATATATATAGAGCTATAGCGATTCCCCATACGATCGCGTGATCTTGAATACCGTAGCGTAGATGGTCTGATGCATGTTGCTACGGTGACGGAATAACGGATCGACAGAACAGTTGGTAAGAAGCCAAGACGATAGGTTTTCATTAAAAGTTGCTTAGTCCGAAGTAAAGCACGCTGCCGGCCGATAGAAAACGAAAAGTTATCCTTTGAAAGAAAAAAAAAAACAATAGGTAACGAAGGTACAATAAAATTCTACTCGGTAACTTTAAAGAAACAAAATTTCGTGCGGAAAAAAAAAAAAAATAAAAAGAGAAAAAAAGGCATAATATATATGGTGAATTCGCGATCGTAAGAAGGGTGTTCGCTAAAAGTACCCACGTATATACGTAGCTAATGGTTAAAGAAACACGCGACGCGAATTCCTAAGAAAATATTGATAAAATCCGTACACAAGTGCCCATTGTGGAAAAAAATATTAGCTCTCTAGAAGGGAGAAGAATAAGAAAAAAAATAAAGGAAAAAAAATCGAAACGTGAGTTAAGAATAAAAAAAAAAGGGGTGCTAATATTAAGGCAGAGAATTGAAAGTTTTCTTTTCTAATTAGATTCAGTGGCGGGTGTGAAACGACCGTAAGGTATCGTTGGTTTTTTTGGAAAACCTAATACGGATAGCGAAGGGAAGGGGTGAGTTTTGTGAGACAGCGTAAAGAAAAAAAAAATAAAAAAAAAAGATGGGATTATGCAAAACCCCAAAGAAATGAAAATGTGAGTACCAGAGCATATACCTATATATATATTTTTTTAGATACTGGACAGCTTGTGCGCGGCGGTCACTCATAAACCGAGCACGGTCGTGGCCGCCAATTCTATTTTCCCCGCCAACAAAAAATCCGTTGACGTCATCAGTGGTGACGACCCAAAATTATTCGCTTCCGCAACAGTTGAAGTCGTACTCCTCGACGGGTATCTTAAGCCCATTCTTTGGAATAAAGAACACCAAACCTAACGCCACAGCTGTCAAGAATTTTTTTTTGTTGTGTTTGTCCTATTATATTTTTGTATTATTTTTAGGTAGGAATAAAAAAGGGAATTGAGTAGTGATCATACTGCATAGCAATTTTATTAGTTATAATTTAAACCTATCATTAGCTGTATTTTATTTTCCCCCAGATCTGATCCGGATTGGATTTGGAAACATAAATACAAGTAATACAAAAACAACACAAGATCCAGGTCTGCTTCTAGATTTGGATTTCGAAATCCATTTTTTGAACACTTCCCTAGCAATATTTTAATTTTATAGGTTGGTACCACTGCTGAAATTTACAAAAAAAACTCAATAAAATTAAAAATTCTCGAAATCAAACAAATGCCGCCATCAATCCAATTTTTTTTTATGAGTTTTTCTTCATTCAATAGAGACGACGCGTCACGAGGCACGGAAAAAATACATAAAAACTATTAACTTAATGAAAATTAAACTAAAAAAATAAAACTGTTCTATTTTAAACATTCAATACTAAATATTATTTCAAATAATATTTGTGAAAATTTTCCTTCTGTCAATTTTATTGTGCAAATAAAGCCAACTGTGAGAAATAAATAAATTTGTGATCCAGTTTGTTTTATTATCATGATCTGATCCGGTTTAGATCTGGGGGAAAATAAAATACAGCTATTGTAAACTGAGGCGTTTTCAGTGAGTTGGTGAATTCAAACTACCCCTAACTTGGTTTACTTTTCACTCCGCACGGGTATTTCACGTTTGTCGTCGGCACAGTGTGGTAAGAAAAAAGATATACCCCTACAAAGAGCTCTTTTTAGGTGGGTGGGTAACGTACGATCCCGGACGCGGTGAGAATATTTGTATCTCTTCCTGATGGCAGGGTGGAATCACGTCAAGTGGTTGGGTGAAGAATTCCCCCCCTCATCCTGATTCCCTCTCAGTGTTGTTTTTTTTTTATAAACAGTTAAATCTGCACAAAAGTTCCCTAAATGTCAACTAATATACTTGTTATTTTTTTTGTTTGAGTTCAATAAAACCATTGCATAAGATCACGATCCACGTTGAAACTAAAGTTGTTTTTGCTTCACGTTAATTTTGATGCATGAGTATCAAAGAGTCACTATGAGAATCTGAGTTAAAACTTTTCAAGGGGTGAGATGGGGCGGTCTCCAAAGGCCTATGCGTGAAGAGTGTTGAATGTCTGGCGGCACCTGCGTCTAAGGGGGATCTCACAAAACGGCCACGGGATTCCAAGGATGGGAGGGATGATGGCCAGCTGCGTACCAACTGCAGTCCTGGCGGTGGTGGACACGCTCTAATTTTTGGTGGTGAACCATTAAGGTAATAAAACGGCATGATTTATGTTATTTGTCGCAGGTACAGTCTCTTGTGGAAGGAAAGAACCACTCCCCGTCCGGCGAGCAGAGCCGAGCTCACTAGCATGCCATCCTTCCGCAACGACTTTCCCTCTTCCCTCATCCACTATTTTCCTCTTATGTTTTTACCTCTGACTTTACTCTCCTCTATCCCAGCGAGTCCCTTATGCAAAGACCTGCGGGGTATTCTTTGATTTATTGCTGTCCCTTACTCGGTCTCTGGCCCATGTTTCCTTCCTATTTCCTACCTATCCTACCTGTCCAATCCCTGCAACAAATATGGCGCCCAACGTATAGCTTTTGTGATTTTGTGTTTATAGCCTAAGAGGCATACATGTTAAACTGCTCTTGTCGTCAACGTCACAATGGTCCGTAAGTCTTTACCTGGAAGGTCTTAACGTACCATGGTAAATTGCGACGGAACTAGCAGAGGTTGACGACGACAGTAGTTGATCGTTAGTTTTTGTCTATCCTTTCATTTGTTTTTCAAATCCTTTCGTGAATCGTGAGAAATAATGATAAAGTGTTTAGCTGCGAGGACAGTGACCAGTTCTGATGTGGGTCGTCAAACTGCAGCATTTTTTCTCGCAGATAGACACTAACAGTAAAAGAGGTTTTTTCTTGTCTCAAGTCTTCCAAGAGGTTGTATTGTTCAACCGGAATTGCGGAGATAGGAAGGAATAAAGTAATTTGTCAAGTGTTTTTTTTTTGAATAAATGATCAGAGTCTGACCGCCACCCAGAAGGAAAAATAAGACGAGGTGTTGCCGAGCAGCCAACCCTTAAAGCATCAACATACCAGCATAGATAGACGCCCCGTACACCCCTGTAAGACGAATGACAAACACAAACAAAAATTCCCTATTCAAACAAATATTACTTTTCTTCATTTTTTTCTTTTCAAATATTTTCCACGTTTTCTTTTATTAGTAACGTTTACTATCAAGTAAACGAATTTACATAATATACAAAATTATACTGTTAGTATATACTGAAATACTACCTGTTGATACGATTAAGCATCAAGAACAGTGGGAGAGTTCAGTATTTATCGTGTTAGTCTCTTAGTTTTTTGTTGGTCCTTAATATTATAAATTAGAATTTATACTAGATTATAGGCGTTCCTCTGGTGTTTGGTTCATTGTTTTTTTTGATATTAAATAGTTATATTTTTTTTGTAACTTTCTTCTTAGTACCGTTACAGTACTATTATTTGATAAGTTTTATTAATTTCAGTTTAAATTTTGGGTATTTTTATCAGTCATTTTCAGTACAAGATTCTGATAAATTTTCAACCAGGTATCCGATAACTACCGAATTTATAGTATTTATAGTATTTATAGTTTTTAGTTTCTTTTTCTTTGTAAGCGTTCATTTAGTAAATACTACTCGCAGTGATTTTTTTGATTCCGTTCCGTTCATATATCGCTGTATATTAGCACGCATAGTAGCGATTCCTGTCTCACCCGTACTCCATTGTATCCTTTTGCCTATAACTTCGTCAAAATGGAACAAGAGGAAAGTGACCGAATTCAACAAGCGATTAGGGACGCGGACATTGAGGGACATCCTAATGATGTACAGCGTCCACCAATCCGACCGACTGGGATCAGAGGTGGGGTTCAACATTCGCCGGCCCCAATTCGTCAAAGTCTCTTGAGCAATGGCAGAAGTTCAGAACTACCTCCTAGAGGCATGTTCATTCCGTGGACTAATTACCCACAAGTTACCAAATCTCAAGAAGATATCCCTGCTTTCGATGGGGAACGAAGAACTACAGGTGCACAGGTCCAGCCTAATACATCTAGGCATTCATTTGATGGTAACGAAGCCCGTGCTGCCCAGACACTAACTCAGACTCCATCACAACAAATTTTGTCTAAATACCGACTTCCTTCTAACTTATTGGGCCAGCATACGGAGAGTAGATATGCCAGTTCAAACGAGTCGGTGCAAGCACCATCGTATAGTAGCCTCTCGGTTCAAGACAATTCACGGCCACCCGCTCCAAATGATACAAACAGTAAAGGGGGAACATCGAACTTCCCGACGCTTAACGAGTTAGGCCAAAATAGGAGTAGTAGAGAAGCGAATGGGGCTCAAATAGGAAACAGCGTTCCTGAAAATTTGAAAACCTATATTGATTTGGCATTGGGAAAGGCTATGGGTTCATGCCAAAATACACTTATGGACCAAATCTCTAAAAGTCTTCATACCCAGCTTAGAGATGAGTTATCAAGTTTTATGGGAAATCTTAAGTTAAATACACAAGTGCCGGAAGTAGGTAGTCGTAGACCACAGGTTGGAAAAAAACAGACGAATATACCCACACAATTAGAAAGTACCACTTCACGACCACCACTGAATCCAAGTTTCGTTCCGAATAGGAACACTACGTCTAGACAACACTTTCGAAATCACGTCACAGGCGATCAAGTTAGGTTCCACAATTCTCAACCGCAAGAACAATTTCATTCTCAGTATAGCGGGTATCCCACATGGACATACCAAACCATACCACCACATCCTTCATATGCGAGTCAGCCTGTAGGCGTACGGGGCCCCATTAAGATCAACAAGTGGGGTATCACCTTTGAAGGCAAGCCAGAGAAAATGACGGTAGAGGATTTTATATTCCGCGTAGAAACTCTTCAGAGACAGCACGAATGTTCGTGGCCGGAGATCATGAGAGATTTTCACCTGTTGCTCTCAGGCACAGCCAGTGAATGGTTCTGGCAATTTCAGAAATCAAACTATCGCCCGGACTGGCCAATGCTACGCGATGCATTAATGCGCCAGTTCCGGAACTGTAAGACTGACCTAGAGATCATTCGGGTTATAATGGACCGGAAACAAGGCGCCTGGGAGGCTAGCGATGAATATTTCGCTGAGATCTCTAAACTTAGGTCTCAGATACGTACTCAGATACCAGAGATGGAATTGGTGAACATCCTGAAGAAAAACCTGCATGAGCGAGTGGGACGACTTGTGTACCCTATGCCAATTTTCACGCTGGACCAGCTGAGATACGCCTGTAAGGATGCTGAAAACCTTTATTCTAATCGCGAAGTTTCGAAACTGCAGAAGCCTCTACAGCCTAGAGTTAAGGTCAATGAGCTTGGTTATGATGGAGTAGAGCACATAATACCTGAGGAAGAAGTGGCCAGTTTACCATATACAGGTACTCGTCCAAAAATACCGAAAAGGAACGAGGACGCTAAAACTTGGAAGTGCTGGAATTGCAAGTCGGAAGGCCATGTCTACATGGACTGTCCCATACCACAGCGAAGTCTATTTTGCTTCAAGTGCGGGCAGGGGGGGGTCGTGACACCGAAATGCCAAAGATGTAACCCGGGAAACCGGTTTACGAGCGTAACTTCTCAGGGGGAGTTGCGTTCGACTTAAAAAACCCCGTAAAGCTTCAAATTAAAGACGGATTACCCGTGGAATTCAAAGAAAAGAGTGAGAAAGGAGTAATTAGCATTTTAGGTAGAGAAAAACAATTAGTGGATAAGAATAAAATAGAAAAAAGGCAAACAGAATTAATTCCTTTGCACGTAAGAATTAGAAATTATTATTTAGCTAGGAATAAGATATTTAATGGGCCAAGTCAGACAGTTTCCAAAAAGATTTTAAAAGCGAGAAACCGGTTTGAGTTGAGAAAGAAAATGCGAAATATGATAGCTTCAACCATTGTAGATACGGCCACTGATCCACGACCATACGCTAAAGTAAAAATTGGGAATAAGGAACTCTTGGGACTTTTAGACAGTGGATCGAGTGTCAGTGTCTTAGGAAAAAATTGTGTCGAATTTGCCAGGTCATTAGGCTTACCCATTCTTCCCCATATTGCCGGCATAAGAACAGCGGATGGTCGTAGCCAGTCCATTATAGGCAGGGTGAATAGCGTGGTAGCCTACAAAAATATAGAACGGCCGTTCACGTTTTTTTTAGTCCCTTCAATAGACCAAGAACTATATCTAGGAGTGGACTTTTGGAAGGAGTTCCAAATAGCCCCACAGGTTGTTAGCTCAATATCTTTCGCGGATGAGGAGGATGTCGCGAATGCCCACCAGTTATCTAGAGAACAAAACATAAGATTAGAGGCCGTCAAAGACAGGTTCCTCACATTTGACAAACATGGTCTTGGAAGAACAACCTTGATGGAGCACGTGATAGATACCGGAGACACGATCCCTGTAAAGCAGCGTCACTATCCTGTCTCTCCAGCGGTTCAAGCCATTTTGTTTGCCGAGATAGATCGAATGCTTGAGAAAGGCGTTATTGAGGAGAGTGAGAGTCCTTGGTGCTCGCCCGTTGCCCTCATCAAAAAGCCAGGTCAAAATAACACCGTAAAGTACCGGTTTTGCCTGGATGCACGAAGGGTGAACTCGCACACCAAAAAGGACGCTCACCCTCTCCCCAATATCGAAGGTCTCATCAGTCGGTTACCAGACACGTTCTTTATAAGTAGTGTTGATCTTAAAGAGGCATTTTGGCAGATACCGTTGGAGAAGGCAAGTAGGGAAAAGACTGCGTTTGCGGTACCGGGGAGACCCTTTGTACCAGTTCACGGTAATGCCTTACGGACTGTGTAACGCAGCCCAAAGGTTGTGCCGTTTGATGGACAAGGTTATTCCTGCACGACTCAGGGATCGCGTCTTCGTCTATCTGGACGATCTGCTCATAATAGGGCCAGACTTTGAAACGCATATTGCCCTGCTAGAGGAAGTAGCCGACTGTTTACGGAAGGCAAACCTCACCATCAACCTGGAAAAGTCCAAATTCTGTTTTAAAGAACTGGAATACTTGGGTTTCCTTGTTGGTGGTGGGAAGTTGAAGACTGATCCGGCCAAGGTCGAGGCAATCACTAATTTCCCGGTGCCTAAATCACCAAGGCAAGTACGCCGGCTGCTTGGTCTGGCAGGGTGGTACAGGCGTTTCATTCGGGATTTTTCGAGCTTGACTGCACCACTTACAGATTTGCTGAAAAAGTCTAATTCAAAATTCCAAATGACGGAAGAGGCGCTCATGGCATTCGAACGATTAAAGACGGCCCTTACGACAGCACCGGTATTATCACACCCAGACTTTTCTAAGAGATTTTACATACAATGCGACGCATCAGATTCAGGTATCGGGGCGGTCCTCTTTCAAAAAAACTCCGACGACGAAGAGTCACCCATAGCATACTTCTCGCAAAAATTAAGTTAATGCCAAAGGAACTATAGTGTCACCGAGAAGGAGTGCATGGCGGCGGTCATGGCAGTTCAAAAATTCCGGCCGTATGTCGAAGGAATGGATTTCACGGTTATCACTGACCACTCTAGCCTGAAATGGCTAATGGGTGTAAAAGACTTGAGTGGGAAATTGGCACGGTGGAGCCTCAAGTTGCAAGCCTTCTCCTTCGACATACAGCACCGGAAAGGAACCTTGAACGTCGTGCCGGATACTCTTTCTCGGGGACACATAGAAAGCCTAGAAATGGAGATAGTCGCGCCTCTGATTGATTTGGAATCGGAAAAATTTAGTTCGGAAGAGTACCAGGGCCTAATAAAGGCAGTCCAAGACCATCGGGTTGACTTGCCTGATTTAAAGGTGGAAGAGGGATTTGTCTACAAACGTTCGTTTCCGATGACGCAAGATGAGGGGATGGTTGAACATCATTGGCGTCTGTGGGTCCCTTCAGGGTTAACTGAAGAGCTTATCGCGAGAGCTCACAACCCCCCGCAGTCCGCTCATGGTGGTATTGCCAAAACCTTAGAGCGCGTGCGGCAATATTTTTACTGGCCCAATATGACGGTCCAGATTAAACATTACGTCAATCAATGTGCAGTATGCAAAGAATCCAAGGCGAACAACCAAATTTCCCGTCCCCCAATTTGTAGCAACTACTGTTCCGACCGACCTCTTCAAAAATTGTACGTAGACTTTCTGGGTCCGTACCCAAGATCTAAGGCAGGACACGCCTTTGTTTTCGTGGTACTTGACCATTTTACTAAGTTCGTTTGGCTGAAAGCACTTAAAAATGCCAATTCGAAGAGTGTTGTCCATTTCCTTTTGAATGATATCTTTACAATGTTTGGAGCGCCCGAGATAATTCACTCGGACAATGGTAAGCAATTTCTGTCTGCGGAGTTCCAGGAACTCTTGTCTAAACACGGTATTCGGCACCTAAGAACGGCCAACTACTCGCCGCAGTCGAACGCTTCGGAGAGGGTGAACAGAACATTCTTGGCGGCAATACGTTCATATCTCAAGGATGACCACCGAGGCTGGGATATCCATCTAAGTGATATAGCGTGCGCTCTAAGAACATCAGTACACTCCTCCACGGGTGTGTCACCATATTTTGCCTTGTTCGGCATGAATATGATGACACATGGCAACGATTACAAGCTGGCAAGGAAACTTGATGCAGTGGACGATAGTGAGATGTTCATCCTCCCCCGAAGTAGTCGACTGCGATGCATGCGTGAGAAAGTCCGAGAAAACATCCAAAAAGCAAACGAGCGCGGGGCAAGGACATACAATACACGCACTAAGAACATTCGGTTTACACCAGGGCAAGAAGTCTTTCGCAAGAACTTTGTGTTAAGCGACGCGTCCAAACGGTTTGCGTCGAAGCTCAGTCCGAAATATGTGAAATGTAGAATTCGAAAACAGATAGGAAATCACATGTACGAACTGGAAAACCTCGCAGGAAAAACCATCGGGGTATACCATGCGAAGGACCTTAAGCAATAAACCGCCGTCAGCCATACCGACAGTAAGTTATTTTCTTTGAGTACGGTAACCTAAACGGTCTGATTTCATACAAACATCCCCTGGTAAACCGTAAACGAAAATCTTTCTCATAATGAACCTCTGAAGGTTATTTTGACCATTCACGCACTTGCGCTAGTTATGACCCCGCCAAGGTTATTCGTTGGTACACTCTCAACCCCCCTTTTTCAAACATAGAACCCTTGTTGATATACAGTGTATCTTACACTAACTTTTCGACACAGTATTTTAAAACACCTTTATCGTATGCCCGGCTTAAGGACGTGGGTAACTTCACCACTTTAAAAGAATGACTCAATAAGAATTACTCGTTCTCCATTCCCGTCGTTAGAATGAAACCTCCATGAATGGAGATTTGTTACATTTGCCCGTCTAAATCAAGTAAAGTTAAAAGAGGAATTTGGCAGCATTTTTCTTTTTAGAACGGAAGTCAAATTATTGGAGTAACTTCCAGCTTTTGGAAGTTTCCAGTACATACACATACTTGCGCGGAAAAAAAAATATATACAAATAAGAGCTCATATATATAGAGCTATAGCGATTCCCCATACGATCGCGTGATCTTGAATACCGTAGCGTAGATGGTCTGATGCATGTTTCTACGGTGACGGAATAACGGATCGACAGAACAGTTGGTAAGAAGCCAAGACGATAGGTTTTCATTAAAAGTTGCTTAGTCCGAAGTAAAGCACGCCGCCGGCCGATAGAAAACGAAAAGTTATCCTTTGAAAGAAAAAAAAAACAATAGGTAACGAAGGTACAATAAAATTCTACTCGGTAACTTTAAAGAAACAAAATTTCGTGCGGAAAAAAAAAAAAAATAAAAAGAGAAAAAAAGGCGGTTTAAAAGAAAAAAGGCATAATATATATGGTGAATTCGCGATCGTAAGAAGGGTGTTCGCTAAAAGTACCCACGTATATACGTAGCTAATGGTTAAAGAAACACGCGACGCGAATTCCTAAGAAAATATTGATAAAATCCGTACACAAGTGCCCATTGTGGAAAAAAATATTAGCTCTCTAGAAGGAAGAAGAATAAGAAAAAAAATAAAGGAAAAAAAATCGAAACGTGAGTTAAGAATAAAAAAAAAAGGGGTGCTAATATTAAGGCAGAGAATTGAAAGTTTTCTTTTCTAATTAGATTCAGTGGCGGGTGTGAAACGACCGTAAGGTATCGTTGGTTTTTTTGGAAAACCTAATACGGATAGCGAAGGGAAGGGGTGAGTTTTGTGAGACAGCGTAAAGAAAAAAAAAATAAAAAAAAAAGATGGGATTATGCAAAACCCCAAAGAAATGAAAATGTGAGTACCAGAGCATATACCTATATATATATTTTTTTAGATACTGGACAGCTTGTGCGCGGCGGTCACTCATAAACCGAGCACGGTCGTGGCCGCCAATTCTATTTTCCCCGCCAACAAAAAATCCGTTGACGTCATCAGTGGTGACGACCCAAAATTATTCGCTTCCGCAACAGTTGAAGTCGTACTCCTCGACGGGTATCTTAAGCCCATTCTTTGGAATAAAGAACACCAAACCTAACGCCACAGCTGTCAAGAATTTTTTTTTGTTGTGTTTGTCCTATTATATTTTTGTATTATTTTTAGGTAGGAATAAAAAAGGGAATTGAGTAGTGATCATACTGCATAGCAATTTTATTAGTTATAATTTAAACCTATCATTGTAAACTGAGGCGTTTTCAGTGAGTTGGTGAATTCAAACTACCCCTAACTTGGTTTACTTTTCACTCCGCACGGGTATTTCACGTTTGTCGTCGGCACAGTGTGGTAAGAAAAAAGATATACCCCTACAAAGAGCTCTTTTTAGGTGGGTGGGTAACGTACGATCCCGGACGCGGTGAGAATATTTGTATCTCTTCCTGATGGCAGGGTGGAATCACGTCAAGTGGTTGGGTGAAGAATTCCCCCCCTCATCCTGATTCCCTCTCAGTGTTGTTTTTTTTTTATAAACAGTTAAATCTGCACAAAAGTTCCCTAAATGTCAACTAATATACTTGTTATTTTTTTGTTTGAGTTCAATAAAACCATTGCATAAGATCACGATCCACGTTGAAACTAAAGTTGTTTTTGCTTCACGTTAATTTTGATGCATGAGTATCAAAGAGTCACTATGAGAATCTGAGTTAAAACTTTTCAAGGGGTGAGATGGGGCGGTCTCCAAAGGCCTATGCGTGAAGAGTGTTGAATGTCTGGCGGCACCTGCGTCTAAGGGGGATCTCACAAAACGGCCACGGGATTCCAAGGATGGGAGGGATGATGGCCAGCTGCGTACCAACTGCAGTCCTGGCGGTGGTGGACACGCTCTAATTTTTGGTGGTGAACCATTAAGGTAATAAAACGGCATGATTTATGTTATTTGTCGCAGGTACAGTCTCTTGTGGAAGGAAAGAACCACTCCCCGTCCGGCGAGCAGAGCCGAGCTCACTAGCATGCCATCCTTCCGCAACGACTTTCCCTCTTCCCTCATCCACTATTTTCCTCTTATGTTTTTACCTCTGACTTTACTCTCCTCTATCCCAGCGAGTCCCTTATGCAAAGACCTGCGGGGTATTCTTTGATTTATTGCTGTCCCTTACTCGGTCTCTGGCCCATGTTTCCTTCCTATTTCCTACCTATCCTACCTGTCCAATCCCTGCAACAATTTTCAGTGCAAAGGTTGAAGACACAGCTCTAGAGATCTCTACCAAATTGTCAGTTTCAAATGACAGCAAAAACTTGGCACAATGACAGATGAAATTGGAAAGAAAAAAATAAGGAGGGCTAATTTTAATTACAAAAATCTTGCTATTTTGTGCAATAAAAAGATTAAAATATCTTATATAAAGTATAAAAACATTTTTACTTGCATGTTTTCTATAAAAAAAAGGAAAAAAACAACTCGAAATATTTATTTGCCTCCAAAATAAACCAAACAAATGGCTGCCACTTAAATGTCATTGTGCCAAGAATTTTAGTTTGACATTTAAATATGAACGAGACAAAGATATATTGCTGTTTGTTAAAAAGCCCTATTAGAGCGAGTGAGTTGTTTATTATTGATACTGACAAAAATAATGAGAGTAAACGAGATGTTTGTAATATCATTTGAGTGCTGTTGAATAGTTTGCTCTAGGTGTCTTATACCGCTCCAAATTTTATGAACATGGCTTCAAATATGCCATCAAATTGGTGCTAAGACCACCATAATTCACCTTTAAAATGCAAAAGAGTTAGCAAAGTAAAAATCCTATGTGCCTGCCTGCAGGCAAGGGCGTTCGCAGGATTTCGATTGGGGGGAAAACTCACATTTCATTTTGCTTTTTAAACAAATTATAATACACTTGTCAAAACAATTAAGGGAACAAAAAAAATCACTTTTTTTTAGTGTTTTTCGAATAGCTGTATCTCTGTGAAAAGTGGTCGTATTGAGATGAAACAAAAAGCATTCTGAAGCTTAATCTTTTTTGTATTGAGAAATTTTCGCAAATGATTTTTTTAAGGTACCGTTATTGCGCAGTCACAAGAAGCAGCACGGGCCAAAAATTTTAAATTTTTTTCTTTTCTTTGAACATTGTCATTTGCTTTGAAATTTTTTTTTGAGCCAATTTAATGTTTTGTTTCAATAACTTGTTTATTCGGCTTAAAGGTCATCTTTTTGTCGTCATTGTACAAATTTTTTTCAAAAGAATATCTGGCTTTGAATGAAAAAACAGACTTTTGACTTTGACTACCAATATTATCGCAAGGAAAGAGGACACCGAAAATTTATGGATAGTTTTAAAAACTGGAATTAATATTCTACAAGATTTTTTCAAAACTTTATAATGATTATTTTTTTTGGCTCCTCATCGTTACATTCAGAAAAGGTCTAAAAAACGACTTTTTAAAGACTTTTTGTAAACCTTTTACTGATTTAAAAATATTGACTGTAGGACTTAATTTGGTAAGACATTTTAAAGAACTATAGACCACCAATATTTCTGCAAAATTTCAAATAAATCCATTGAACCGTTTTCATGTACCGAATGATCAAAGTCGTAAAAACCAATTAAGGGAACAAATTGGGTGGTTCATAAGCATTGTAAAATTAATTGTCATCAAAATGGAAACGAAAACACCAATTTCTGCCCACTTTTTTCACAGTTTTGCATTAGTTACAATTCTGATAAGCGTGGAGAAGAAAAAAAAACATTTTTTTCAAAGAAAAAAAATTGGAGCAAAAATTAAATATTTTTTTCAAAATTTTCAAATTTTAGTTTGTAATTTTTTTTTCTCGAAAAGATGTTTTGCTTCTCCTTAAAATCTCATCAGTATTGCAACTAACGCAAAACTGTGAAAAAAGTGGGCAGAAACTGATGTTTTCGTTTCCATTTTGATGACAATTTCACAATGCTTATGAACCACCCAATTTGTTCCCTTAATTGGTTTTTACGACTTTGATCATTCGGTACATGAAAACGGTTCAATGGATTTATTTGAAATTTTGCAGAAATATTGGTGGTCTATAGTTCTTTAAAATGTCTTACCAAATTAAGTCCTACAGTCAATATTTTTAAATCAGTAAAAGGTTTACAAAAAGTCTTTAAAAAGTCGTTTTTTAGACCTTTTCTGAATGTAACGATGAGGAGCCAAAAAAAATAATCGTTATAAAGTTTTGAAAAAATCTTGTAGAATATTAATTCCAGTTTTTAAAACTATCCATACATTTTCGGTGTCCTCTTTCCTTGCGATAATACTGGTAGTCAAAGTCAAAAGTCTGTTTTTTCATTCAAAGCCAGATATTCTTTTGAAAAAAATGTGTACAATGACGAAAAAAGATGACCTTAAAGCCGAATAAACAAGTTTTTGAAACAAAACATTAAATTGGCTCAAAAAAAAATTCCAAAGAAAATTACAATGTTCAAAGAAAAGAAAAAAATTTAAAATTTTTGGGCCGTGCTGCTTCTTATGATTGCGCAATAACGGTACCTTAAAAAAATCATTTGCGAAAATTTCTCAATACAAAAAAGATTAAGCTTCAGAATGCTTTTTGTTTCATCTCAATACGACCACTTTTCACAGAGATACAGCTCTTCGAAAAACACTAAAAAAAAGTGATTTTTTTTGTTCCCTTAATTGTTTTGACAAGTGTAGTAAGTGAAAAAAAAATTGAATTTGATTGTCAAAAGAACAGCTGTTTTGGCTGAGAAAGAAAACTGAGAAATGAATCCAAAAAATTTTCGTCTCACATATCTCAGCAAAATATCTCAGTGCTCAGATGAGAAATTCTGAGCTCAGAGCGCTCAGAGATTTTTTCTTCGTGGGACTGACCTAATAGCCTGGAGTTTGCCTGTGGTGCGTTCTTTTATGTTTCTGTGGTTAACTATAGTTAATGTGTCAAAAATAAAAGTTGATGTGTCATAGTTAAGAAAGTTAAGCCTCAACTACATAAGCCAAAAAAGTGAAAAAGTACAAAAGTGAAAATTTTCAAACTCATTTTGGGATAGTGTTTCTCACAGGAAAACTTATAAAAATGATGCAGAAAGCTTAAATTTTGGTTGAAAAATAAAATGTATATATTATTTTTCACAAAACAACTGCGGTAGCTGGAAAAAAATATTTTTACTTTTGTAATTTTGCAAAAAGTGGCTTATGTAGTTAAGGCTTTACTCTTGGTAACTTTTTCATTTAGGAACGACCAGAGTTAACAATAGTTAATCTGTCAAACGAAAGGGGTTGAAAAAAAATCAAATTGTATTTGGAATGAATAACCAAGAAAAAATGTGATTGAATTAAATTTATTTGCAAAAATAATTATTAGGAAATCAAAATAACATGTGTACTATTTCCGAATTAAATTTCTTAACACTTAAGTTTTGTATAAATCGAACAGAAATAAGTGCAATTTTTTTCCATTGCTTATTGCACAGAATTTTTGATGAAGAATTGACCAAATAAAAAGAATAAAATGCCAACAGAAAGAAAATACATCAGAAAATAAAAGAAAACGATTCCAAAAATCAAATTCGACAAAAAAAATATCGATAAAATTGATAAAAACATATTTTAAATATTGAAAACAATTTCAAATCAAAAGGGCAAAGAATAAACAAAAGATCCACCATTGCTTTTCAGCTGTGTTTGACAGATTAACTATTTCAACTCATACTATGGAGATGAGTTGGAAAAAGTTACAAAAAGTTAATTTCTGACACTTTTACTTCGAATTTAGGAACGACGTCATAAAGTTAACTCGAAGTAACTTTTCTGAATTGAAGGAACGACCGAAGTTAACTATATAGTTAACCACAATACATAAAAGAACGCACCACTGACAAACCATCAAACAGAGTGTACACACCACAATAAACAGAAACAAGGTATGCTCATTAGATGTATGACGTCACAATCATCTTGGTTTCTTCGGAGAGCGAAAAGATAATTCCATAATTTGATTGTTTTTAATTGTTTTTTTTTTTATTATTTTCAGTCCCTATCACTTAAAAATAATTTGTTTTAATGCTAAATTCCAAATTTTAATCTTCATTTAAAAAAGAAAATAATACCCAAAGATGATTGTGACATCATAAAAATGCCAAGATGTCGAGTTGAGTGTTTGGAATGAGCATAAAGCTAAGTATAGACGATTGTCAGATCTTACAATATTGTCAGATCTGTCAATGGTCTGACAATAGCGGACAATTAGCTGACAATTGACAAATTTCTTACAATGTAAAATTGTCCGTTCACACGATTGGTAGATTTTGTGCCAAAGTCTGACAATTTAATTGTCAGCTCTTGTCTGACAATTTTCGGACAATTATATATCTGACAATATTGTCAGCTTGAAAATTTTCTGTTCACACGGTTGGCAGACCAATAAAAATTTAAGTCACAATAAAAATTCAATTCAATTGAGGATTTCAAGATCAAACGAACTTTTATAGAATTTCAGTTTTTAATGTATGTAGCCACTATCAAGAAGAGGGTACTTTCAAAGTGATTTGAAAATCTAGTAACATAGTGGTAATGCCAAAACAATTGGACGAGCATATGAAAAAATTTAACTACAACTGGACATCGAGGGCGACGGACGACCTTATACACTACGAAGGAGAAATATGCCAGAGGTCGAAGAACAAAAGTCCATATTCTGTATCAAATTATTAAACAAAAAAAAAAGAATTTAAATTTTAAATCATTTATTTTTTGAAAGACGCAAGAATGAGAAGATCTTGCAATAATTGAACTATATTGTTAAGAAGAAAAAATAAACCTTTGCGTACAAAAAATTCAGCAGGCTTACTCCAGAGAGCTCGGCTGATTTAGAAAGTGACCTTGAGACTATGTTAGGTCTGAGCGAGTTTGCGGCAGGCTGCCTATTGTTACCAATTGCTTGAGCTGGTTTTTTTCCAGGTAGTGTGCCTGTCCACCCTCGTTTTGGCATTCTTCAAATTTTTTTTGATTGCTCGTATAGTTTCATGGCCATTTTGAAGTCCAATTTTGTTTAACTTGTTGGAATTTGCTGTTCAGTGTTCTTTATTTTCATCGTATTTAATCTTCATTTGAACAAAATATACAGCACAAGGAATTTAATATAAAAGTGAGTCCAGTTGCTTTATAGATTTTTTTTCATTCTGTTCTGGAAAAACTACAAATTTCCAACAAAAAAGTTTTTTTTTTATCTCTCAACTCGGCTCCAACCGTTTGACATTTCGAACAATGAAAAAATTGTCAGCAATTGTAAGATGTTTTCAATGAAAACATCTGACAATGACCAATGAGTCTGACAATGTCCTAATCGTCGGACAATGACACAAATTGTGCGTTTAGACGATTGTAAGATACCTGACAATTTTTTGTCAGATTGTCATCTGACAATTACCTTACAATGACGTTTCTGACAATATTGTCAGACAAAATTGTGTGTTCAGACGATTGTAAGACATTTGGGACAGTTTTTTCACTGACAGATCTGACAATATTGTAAGATCTGACAATCGTCTGTACTTAGCTTAACTTGTATCTGTATATCGTGGTACACACTAGGTTTGTTCGTGTACTTTCCGGACTAGAACTGGCAAATTATCAAATTTTGAGAAGTGGGGATGAAATTCTCTCAAAGAGAATGGAAATAGTCCAAAAGTACACGAATGCTTTGAACCAAAAATGTCTGCCAGATTTTAAACGTCACCAAAAAGTAAACAAAAGAAAAAGTAAATAAAACCACAACATTAGAATATATTTACTGAAATTATTAATTAGAATTGAAGTAAACAAATTAAATTGAACTTAACACACTTCTTTTTAGTTTTGTTCAGTGGTTTATCAAAAAATATAAGCTGAAAAATATTCACTTCTAACAAAAAATCAAACTATAATTAAAAGTAAACAAACAGCAGCCATTTTGTGTTTTTGTTGTTTTTTTCTTCCCACTAGCTTTTTTACAGAACACCGAGCTTACCATTTTCTGCCGGAAGAAATTTCTCGGGTAAAATCTGGCAAGAAGGGGAAATAATTTACTCTCTCGCGAGCGCTTTCTTCTACCCAAAACTACCTGAAATGTGCATACGCGAACAGGTTTGGACTAAATCTGGTAGAAAATGGTAGTTTTGGGTAGTTTTGGGTAGTTTTGGGTAGTTTTGGGTAGTTTCGGACTTGTACGCGAACGCACCTACTATCAGTCGTGAGCAAAACTGTCATACGTGATCAAAAATACTGAATATAAAGATATGAATCCTTCGTACGCTTCACCCTCCAAAACCCATTTGTTTACATTGTTGTTTTTGTAATTTCGGTGCGCGTCGATGAATAGCTGAGAATTGCAACAACAATTTAACGTGGAGTTGAACTGAGGGCCTGCTTATATGTGTGCGTTTTACGTGGTTTTTCACACACATACTTTTAAAAGCTTATGAGTCAGCTGATTGCTGTAGCTTGTAGGCAAACCGGAATGACAGCCGAGGATTCATATCTTTATAATTAGCTTCGTTCGTGTACTTTCTGCACTAAATTCACAGTCTATCAAATATTGAGAAGTAAAACTTCAAAATAATACACGAACGCTTTGAACAAATAATTTTTTTTTAGTAGGTATTTATTTATAGCTTCGATCGTGTACTTTCTGCACTAAAATTCACAGTCACTCAAAAATTGAGGAGTGGGGATGAAATTTTCTCAGAGAGAAGTAAAACTGCGAAATAGTACACGAACGCTTTGAACAAATAATTTTTACCGGTTTTTTAACGTCAAATATTTGAAAACAAAATAAATAAATATTGTCTCATTTCTTTGAAAAGATTTTCAAAATAAAATAAAAAAGTAAGCAAAATTTAATTTATTACATTAAATTAAATAAAACAGAGGAGTATAAGAAAAGAGATGTTCTGGCAAATATCAAAGTAACTTTTGACTGAACTCATATTTCTGCCCAAAGAATTTCTTTGGGCTGAAATTAGCAGAAAGGGGAAATAATTTACTCTCTCGGGAGCGCTCTCTTCTGCGAAAAACTACACATTTTTTGCGTACACGAACACAATTTGAGTTAAATTTGTAGAAATTCGTAAAAATTCGTAGATTTGGGGAGTACGCGAACGAACCTATATTGTTTATATTTAACTATTTTTTTTCTTCCGATGACTTATGAGCAACGAACACGATTAAAGATATGAATCCTTCGTAACCAGTTGGCAGATACCACAGAGTGTAATAGGTTATTTGGAGATGTTCTGGCAAATGTCAAAGTGACTTTTGACGGAACTCATATTTTTGCCCGATGAATTTCTTTTGGCTGAAATGATCAGAAAGGGAAAATAATTTACTCTTTTGGGAGCGCTCTCTTCTGCGAAAAACTACACATTTTTTGCGTACACGAACACAATTTGAGTTAAATTTGTAGAAATTCGTAGATTTGGGGAGTACGCGAACCAACCTATTCAATATCTTTGTACGTGATCGATAATGTGTACCCCGCCTTAGCACAAATTTCGACTCGACTCCGCTCCTGAAGCGGATTCGAGTCGGTTCAGTCTCATTTCAACTTGATGCAGGTATACAAAGGGTCGAAGCAAGTTTGAAGCTCGTTTAAATACCTCATGGAAACGTAGTAACAGACGTCATGTTTTTTTTTTGCGCAAAATATCCATTATTTTGTTGATGTTGTTTTTGAACCTGTATTCTTTTGCTTTTAATCTCCCATAAATTTAATTAACAATTGGGCATTGGCGTTAAAACATTTGTTTCTTTAACGCGTTCTTTTAAATCGTTTCTCGAGGTAACGATCTTAAGAGAAATAAGCACTTGATATCTACCACCCGCGAATTAGCAAAAGTAAATCGAAATGGTCCAGCTTTGGATGAGCTGGTGTCGTCTTTGTGCAAGGGAAGACCCCAGCAACTCGCACATAAATGCTCTACTTAAGGATGAAGAAGGCCTACCACTCACCGATACAATATCTCAATGCTTTGCAATCGATGTTAGTCCACAATCAGTGAAGCATTCATCTTAATTCACTTCAAAAATCATTTTTATTTTAGATAAACAATTTAAACAACTTACCCAAAATGATCTGTACCGATTGTTACCGCCTTATTAGAACAAACATTATCTTAAATCAGAGAATAGCCAAAGTCTCTGCCATGTTTGCCGAGTTACAAGTTGCAAATGAAGAGGAATTTGATGCACATACAATTAAAGCTCGCCACAATCTTGAATGTGACTTCAAAGCATTTATCATCAGTCCTTTAAAAAATACTATTGACTCTGCTCTAAAAGGCAAGCTTTCAGAAACAGAAGAGGAACTGATCGATCAGGAAGTAATACATTGCAACAAAATTATTGACTCGGATCCTATCAATATTAAAACGGAAGTAGACGAAACAGATAACAATTATCGTTTAGCTTCTCATAGTGATGAGAGCTCGCATAGCAATTCAAGAAAAAGGGATCCACAAGATACTCAAAAGATAAAAAAGAAATATAAATCGAGAAAAGAACGACGGGCTGAAAACAAAGCTAAGCCCCATTACTGCTCAGACTGTCATAAGGGGTTCATGAGACTTCACAACTATCGGGAACATATGCATAGTGCTCACGGCATCGCAATAGAAGTTCAGCCCCCGAGGTTCATCTGTGAAAACTGCGGTAAGGAATATAAATGTATTTCAGCCTTAAAGGAACACAAGCGATCGCACACTGATGAGAGAAAACTTAAATGTAAATATTGCGAGAAGACATTCAAGGGCGCTCCTTCCCTCAAAGTAAGCGTTATTTTGTTTGCTTGAATTAAAGATAATTTTTTGTAATTCCAGGTTCATGAAGATACACATAACGAAACCAATTACATATGCGTTGTTTGTGGACTTCAGTTGAATACACAACAAACTCTAAGAAGGCACATGGTCGTCCATTCGGACCAGAAAAAACACAAATGCGACTTCTGCGGTAACCAGTTCAAACGAACAAAAGCTTTAAAAAATCATCTCATTCTGCACACTGGACTGAAACCGTATTCCTGTGATTTCTGCGATAGAACATTCGCCAGTGGTGCCAATTGTCGTAGTCACAAGAAAAAAAATCATCCCGTTGCACTCGCGGCACAGGAAGCTGCTGGTAAAAAAAGCATTTCAAAACCAAAAATACCAAAATTGAAAGATTTGAAAGCTGTGTAAGTGAAGACAATTTTTTTACTGATATTTTGTATTGTTTTATTTTTTTTATTTTATAGGACGGCAAGTAAAGCTGAAATCCGTAAGCCAAAATACCGTGATGGAGACGCTAGTTTAGAATCTATATCAGAACAACATTCTTTATTGACGTTTAAATCTAAACTCCAAAACGATCTTCAAAAATGTTTGGAGACTGCACCTTTGTTAAAAGAAGAATCGGACTTCATTCAAGATCTTTTTGCCAAAAAGTCAACTGAAGGCTAAAAATATCTTTGGGTTATCTTATTATTTTATTTCCTTTAAAGTACAGTCAAATTTTACAAAAAATGGAGCTGTGTGTCCCCAGAACCCCGACCTCGAGATTTTTTGACGAATATTGTTAACTCTTAACACTTTGGGTGCCCGAAATATGCTCACCAACGCAAGGCCCCATAAGCAGTACCATTTAAAACTTCTTGAAAACAAAATGCACAACTTGAAAAATTAGAACACTACATGTACATAAATCAAAAGCTCTCCCAAACTGACACGAAACATTCGGTGCGATTCGCTGTTTTTTGCATTCCTACCATTCTTTTGCGTGCTTAGGAATTTTAGAGTAATTCATGGATTTTTATAGCAAAAATGAACGATTAATAACAATTGAATCATTACTAAGAGAAAATGCAAAAATGGTGCTAAGTTTGTGTTTGTCTGCTAACCTTAAACATAATTGAAATTATAAAAAAATGCAAAAAGCTTTCCATTTTTGAGAAGATTGCGTTGATCTTTGCTCAGAAGGTAATATAGTAAAATGTTTTTTATTTAGTAAAACAAATTTTTACATAAACTTTGCGAAGCAACGCGAGTGCGGGTCTGCTAGTTGTGAACATTGATCGTGTTTAGGACTTCTAGTGCGGGTACAATTTTTTTCGATTTGACATTCAATGTATTTCCATTAAGAGAAAATGAAAAAACGGTCTGGAAAACATTAATTTTACTAATTAATTTTATATGAACGGGTATCGATATATTAATTGCAATGTAATAATAAAACATGTGAGTTTGTGAATTGGGCTTAAACTATATCGACTATAAAAACTAGAATGCCTTATTTTATAGATAAAAAGTTAAACAAATGACCCTTACAACGAGAAACAACAACAACAACGATACCCAGTTAATAACCCTTCCACACTATCCCATCGAGTATTAATACATTCAAAAAAAGTGTGATAGAATTACGAATCAATTTGGTTTTTTGTGTTCGATTCAGAATTGATATTCGCATTGATAACAAAAAGCCAATTAAGCGCGAAATTTCACAATTTTGAGAAAAAATGGTCTAAACTTTTTTTTCCCATTTTTTTTTTAACGCAATTTTGAGTTTGCATGCAAATTTTTTAAAAAATGTTGACAAAAATAATTTAATTTAAATGTATTATTATAGAACAGATTTCTTTCAAAAATGGTACATTACTTTACTGTAAGTGTTGCCGTTGATTTTTAATATTTTTTTTCCAATTTAAGTCATTTTTTTTTATAAAATTCCCCCTACTTCCTAAAGGGGGTGAGACGGACCCTCCCCCCCCCCTCCCATAGTAAAAAATGATTCTTTTTGACCCCTCTAAAAAAAACCGTTATCAATTTTTGGAGTCAAAGTTATCGTACTCGTGCCGGGATATGTGTTCTCAGTGAAAACATTAATTTTACTAATATATTTTATATGAATAGGTATCCATATAATAATTGCAATATATATATAGCCGCGTTTTATTTACTACGTTAATGTTCAGGACTGAGAGCATAGATTACCTATATTATCTAGAGAACCGACTTGTACCCCTCTTGCCTAAAACACCCGCAAAATTTATTTGAGATGAGTAAGAGAAAATTCTCTTATTTTACTCTTTTTTTCCTATTCGTGTGAATCGTGGATTCAAACACAAAATGGCGCCATTAGCTCAGTTATTTTTTTTATAGAGTCGCGTTTTCAACATAAATATACATGAGATATTACTAGATTTGAATGCTAAAAGCAATAAGACAACACTAAACAAATTTGTTTCGGTTCATTAAACAGTTAATAAAGTAATTTTATTGAAATTTTGTTTTTAAATTTCAATTTTTGAATTTAACGTATTCTTATTTTAAATATCTCAGCGCAAGAACCCATCATAATTGAGCAAAAACGTGTATACTATTTGTTACAGCAGTGGTGGATGGGGTTCCATTTAAAATGCACGTGCTCAACGAATAGTCGACAAAATGGTCACATTCTCTCACTACAGCATGACTGAAAGCTCGAGTTGGATTTGTGTCGGATTTTCGATCCAGGTTTTTCGTTGACAGATTTGAGAGCTCGATATTGAGTTGAATTGAAATGGTGTCGAGATGACATTTATGGTGTTTCTCAAGTTAACTCCTCAACCCAGGTTTTTTAGCACAAATTTCGACTCGACTCCGCTCCTGAAGTACAGTCGAGTCGGTTCAAACTCATTACAACTCGATGCAGGTATACAAATGGTCTTATTAATAAACATTAGCTGTGTTTTGTTGAGCTAGTTACTGTGCCGATTCTGCAATGTTCCACATTAAGCCATAGAGTTACTGAAGATCAAATGTGCTGTTAACTTGTTGTTGGTAGAATTTGCATGTGAACATTTTGCTTAATGTGAAGAATTTCTTAATGTGCACATTAAGGAGTTGAACAAAACACAACTATTGTCTAACTTTAGACAGCCGTCCAAGTTTTTAAAAAACCTTTCTAATTTTTGCCAAAGTAATCTATCTTTTTATCTTGCTTTAGACAACGTAATCTATTGTCTAAACCTAGAGAAATGTATATTTTTTTTTTTTAAAAAAGCATATTTCCGACTGTTTCAAAATACTTAGACATAGTTTAAACAGCCAAAAATCTAATTAATAAGACCAAAAGAGTCTAAGTGAGCTTCAAGCTCGCTTAAATACCACATGGAAATGTAGTAATTATCTTTGGACCTGGATCAGGATCATGCCTTGAAAATAAAACGATATGGATCACTATGATCTTCGAAATAGATCCAGAGAGAGAGCAGCATCCCGAATTGTTTTTGTATTAAGTGATGTAAAATGATCCTGATCTAGATCATTAGAAAATAAAACGCAGCTATCGATTGCATTTATTTGCTTGGGTGGGGCAATTCCAGTTGTCAAAAACTTTACCTATAGAAATTGCGACAGAAACTGAGTCTCTCCCAACTAATTTGTGGTCATTTCTATTCATATTTTAACTTTTTGTTTCAAAATGAAGGAGAAATTATTCAAAATCATGAGGAAACCATTTTGTAAAAGACGAAACGTCAAAATTTATTGTCTGTTTGATGGAAATCAATAATTGGCCGCGTTAGGGGGCAAGCCAAACATATCCGGATAGGTTTGTGTTGTTATAATGGCCACGTTCGGGGGGCAAGCCAAACCTATCCGGATAGGTTTGTGTTGTTGTAATCCCTTGTTGGAAAACTTCTGATGTCAGCTGATGCAACAACAACTCAAGGTATCTGAAAATTTTTGGGATAGGTGGATAGCCTATCTCACTACCACCCGAACGCAAGCATGCTATAGGAAAATTCAGCTGATGAACCAAACAGCTGTTGTCAAAAACAAATCTAAAGCCATCCTAAAATTTTCGGGATAATAAACTATCTGATGTGCAATTTGAGGAACAGCTGATTACAGCTGACTTTTGGTTTTCGGGTGTCGCTTGAGTAGTTGTTTGTTTTTATTTTTGGCTTTTAAACTTAAAAATACCTATACAAATAGTTGCAAAAATAAACAAAATGAAGATATCTGTCAATTGGAAGGACACAACATACGTTTTTGAAGACACAGCAGAGATCTGGGAAAAAATAATTTCTGGTACGTACTTAAACTTTTGTCAGCTGTTTTGATTTTGATAGAAAGAAAAACCATATCAGATCCTATCTGTGTATCCCCCGAACGCGGCCATTGACTTTCATCTTTCAGGCAATATTGGCATTGCCAAAAGAGTCTCCATTGGCAATATTCAAGGCAATGGCAATAAGGGATGCAATTTATTGACTCGGAAATTGCTAATGGAGACGCTGGGTTAAGTACTTTTAATTCCTTCATATTTTTATTAGGAGTTATTAATTACTTATTACTTAAGTCACAATTATATTTAATTGTTTAACAGCTCTGGTTCTAAATTCCGAACAAACTATTTTTTATTCTACCACGCCATCTATCCGTCAATTTTTAAATTCATCATTATCACCGAATTTAAATGCTTCCCTACTCAAATCTATGGAGTAACTTTTTCTTTCACTCAATTCTCAAACAGAAACGTCATCAAAAGCAGAGAAAAGAAAAGAGTCAAGCTCAAGATCTTAAAAATTAAATCAAGGCAAAGAGTGAAATCAAAAGAAAAACTTTATTAAATTAAATTCCTTTATTTATAGCAATGTGCCGGTGAATCAAAGACAAAATTGCATGAGAATAAATCATTAGAAACAATAGAAAACACTGAACATGAACGTCAAAAGATTCTACATAACATCTCTTGTAAGATTCATAAATATTAGGTATCATTTATTTTCTTAAATAAAATTGCGACTGTCCTTTCAGATTTTCATCTCGTTGTTCCTCTGTGTCTTGATGAAAACAAACAAAGATGTAGTCGTCGATAGCATCAACGATTTCAAAGACCTCAAAAAACTCCTTCGTACCAAAACAAATGTCCTCATCATGTTCTCGTCGGGCAGTCGAGATACCCATTCGAGTCTAAGAATATTTCGTGATACCGCTGAAGCGGTCAAAGGTGTAGGAACTATGGTCCTTATTGATTGTTCCCATGCGGAAAAAAAGAAAATCTGTAAGAAGCTAAAAGTTACACCCTCGCCAGTAACACTAAAACACTACAAAGATGGTGACTTCCACAAGGAATACGATCGGCAAATGACTGTTAGTAGTATGACCAATTTTATGCGAGATCCAACAGGTGAGCTGCCGTGGGAAGAAGACCCTAAAGGGGCCGATGTCTTTCACATTGCCGACTATGCAACATTTCAAAAATATCTCAAGAAAGATCCAAAGCCCACGATGGTAATGTTCTATGTTCCCTGGTGTGGCTACTGCAAACGAATGAAACCAGATTACTCCTTGGCAGCAACAGAACTGAAGCCGAAATATGTCATGGCTGCCATGGACGTAGAAAGAACTGAGAATGCTCTGGCGAGGAAAGTTTATAACATCAGTGGATTCCCTACTCTATTGTATTTCGAGAACGGAAAACTAAAGTCTACGTACGAGGGCGAGAATAATAAAGCAGGTCTGATAGCATTTATGGAAGATCCGTCTGCACCAGCAGTAACGAAACCAAAGGAAGAAGACTGGTCTGCTGATACAAATTCAGAAATTGTTCATCTGACGACTATGGGCTTCGAACCGGCCATCAAGGATGAGAAGTCTGTTCTGATTATGTTTTATGCTCCTTGGTGTGGACATTGTAAGCGCATGAAGCCAGAATATGAAAAAGCTGCTGTGATGATGAAGGAACAAAAAGTTCCTGGTATATTGGCTGCTCTTGATGCCACAAAAGAAAGTTCAATCGCACAGCAATATGCTGTTAAGGGATACCCCACTGTAAAATACTTTGTAAATGGAGAATTTCAATTTGATGTCAATGTAAGGGATGCAGAGAAAATTGTCAGCTTTATGAAGGATCCGAAAGTGCCACCTCCACCCCCACCACCAGAAAAACCCTGGGACGAAGAGGAGTCTGATGTTGAGCATTTAAATGATGAAACTTTTAAATCATTTTTGAAAAAAAAGAAACATGCGTTGGTAATGTTTTATGCGCCTTGTAAGTAAAATATTTCTTTTTTATATACCTATATTATGTAGAATGTATATTAATTGCATAAGTTCAATGAGGTGCATTTGTAGTCTACTTTCTGGTCGTTGCTAATGACATTTGTCCTGCCCATAACTTCGTTTCCAATTTTGAGTTAATGGCATTTTTATACTAAGGGCAATGCCCCAACTCCAAAAATGCCATAAACTGAAAATCGAAAATTTTGTAGTTAAGGCCATTACGAAATTATGGGCAGTGTCAGTATTAACTTTATTAAAGAGCGAATAACTAATATCTACTCGTATTGAGAAGTTGTCGATTCAAAGCCATGCTTTTAAAGTAAATTTAAAGCATGTGTCACGCTTTAAAAGTAAATTTTTGGGTTTATTTAATTATCTGACCCGGCTCATATAGCAGGTTTTAAAAACATACAAAATATCATGTGAAAAGAAATTTTATACAAAAAATTATTGATACGGGAATTTTGAATTCAGAGTTTCATTAGGGCAAATTGGTTAACAAAGGTAAAGTACAAGAGTCTATTTTCTCCATACCCGCGCGTTGGTCTGTGACATCCACAATTATTTTCTTTTCCGCGTTTTTTTTCTGCAATAACTGTTCATCCTTCTGCTTCTCTAAGTCTAAAATTGAAATGTTATCTTTCAGTGATCTAACCAATATATTTTGAGGATTATTCCTGATCTTCAGAGTTCAAGATCTATTTTAATTCATTTTGTTTCTTTTTATAAGCAAGGATTTGTTTTTCTATTTATTAATTACAACTACAAATTTCTTCTAATTTTTTCTCTATGTTACAAATTTGTTGGCCTTTGTTTGTTGTTTGTGAAATATAAAATCAGTTTTTAAGGAGTGTACACGAACGAATTTGGTGTCTGTTATGTCAGTAAAATATTTTCAAAATCGTTAATGGGAAAGTCGAGATATTTGAATTTTAGTTGCCGATTGCAAAATAAAGATTTTAGCTTTTTTGCAAATAATAAATTGTTTATATCGTGAGAGTTAATTTTAAATTTAAATTAAGGCAATATTAAATTATCATACATATGGCAAGTTTGCCAAATAATAAATATGCATGTATCGGAAATGTCATAAGCAAAGAATACAAAGTTACCAAGAAGGCGCATCTCATACAAATTTTTTAATGCACATTTTTAGATGGCGGGTTCCAATATTGCGACCTGCTCCCAGAGCTTTTGCTTTTTTATGGGCTTCTCAAGGACAAAAAAGCAGACTGTTTCAATGTGTGTGCTATCTAATTTTAAAAGCCCTGAGAGAATTATTGACAAGCCCATAAAAAAGCCAAAGTTCGGGTTCCAACATTGGAACCCGGCATTATCACCAAAGAATATGGTAACCTCATATTCTTTGGTGATAGTCAAATATATATGACAAAATATACATATGTCCCATAATTCGTGCTTTATATTTTAGGGGATGATTCCCGGAATCATTCTAAGAAAAAAAATGTATAGGCAAAAAACTCTACCTCCCCCCTGAGGCGGGGAGGGACAATTTCAGAAAAATTGACATAAAATGGAAAAAAAAAAGTATTTCAAATTAAAGAAAGTACATACAACAATATGCTATAGCTTTTTCGAAAGTAAATATTCTTTTATAAGCTTTTTAAATTAAGTTCCAAATGAATAGGTTTTGAGAAATGTCGACAGAAAAAAAATTCCAAAAACTAAAATCGGCAAACAAAATCAATGGGCCTTACCAATAATCCAATTTAGTTATGAATAAATATTGCAGTGAAATTAACCATGACTTTATGGATAGTTGAGCCCTAAAGTCACCCTGGGGTCGCCCCAAAGCGTTTTTTGAAAACCCTAACTCACCCTGACAATCAAATTCTCTGTTCTTTGAAACCTTGTCGCCCTGAACTCGTCTTGAAGTAGATCTAGATTTTTTGTTGGGGCGAGTTGAGGTAACGAATAAACTGACAAAGCGGCAATTAAGTTGTGAAGCATTTATTTTGATCAAGACTCGTGAAATTAAAAATATATATGTACATAAACATAATGCATAAATATATCATGTTTTATATGACATCATTGATCATATATGTATATAATCCATGTAACATCACCTTTAGGTTTCTGAAATAATATTTTAAAATAAAATGACAATTTTTTTCTAAAATATTTTGTTTTTAATTTTATAAAATAAAAAAAAATATATTATTATATTTTTACCTATAACCATACAACCGGAGACGAAAAGCCAACCATGAATTTAGGTTTTTACTTATGAAAGGCGTCGAAAAAAACATATACTTAAAAAATAGGGTGTTTTCATAATCGTCTAACCGATTTCTGCAATAGCAAATCCGAATGAAAAACTACTTTTTTAAATGTAAATATATGTATGTTTTTGTTCATGATTTTTAAGTATTTTAAAAATTGTTATTAAAATCGAAAATGAAATAGATAGTTTTTTTTTTTTTAAATAATTTTTCAGTTGCAGAAATCCACATCAAAGTACATAACTTTTTTTTCCCGATCGCCTACGAAATTGTTTAAAATTTTTCTAAACGAAGTATTTAACTCGTTTTTTAAATACACTTTCCATTTTATTTACTAAACAAAAACTATTACCTGAGATGTAATTGACAAACTGTGTTTCTAAAAAAAAATTAATAGCCAACATTTTTGACGAAAACATTGAAAATGCTAAGAATTCTGAATTTGTACAGAAATCGGAACAATGTGTTTGGTTTTGTTTGCAATAGCGGCATAAAAATTATTAGTATATTACAAATGTTTCTCCAATTAGCAGAAATCGATTATTTATATGTTTCCAACTTACAGGGTGTGGACACTGCAAAAAAGCTAAACCTGAGTTTACTTCTGCGGCTGCTGAGTTCCGAGAAGATCCACGAGTTGCACTAGCTGCAGTTGATTGCACCAAACATGCAGCTGTATGTTCTGTCTATGGCGTTCGTGGTTACCCAACATTTAAATATTTTAGTTATCTTAAGACAAACAGCGATTATAATGGCGGTCGAACTGAATCTGATTTCATAAAATTTATGAAAAATCCCGTTGACAGCAACAAAGAACCATCTAAAGAACCCGAACCCTTTGGGGATTTTCCCGGTTCAGAAAATATAATCCTACTGGATGATGACATCGAAACTAAAGGCAAGAAAATAAAACGACTTTTAGTAATGTTTTATGCTCCATGGTGTGGGCATTGTAAGACACTAAAACCAGAATTCGCTGCTGCTGCCGCTAAAGCAACAACTGACGCATATCGATTAGGAGCAGTCGATTGCAACGTTCAACATAAAGCAGTTGAAAAGTATAAAATCAAAGGTTTCCCCACATTGCTACTATTTGAGAATGGTAAACTGGTTGACACTTATGTTGGGCCACGAAAGGCTAGTGATATTTTAAAATATGTTAGCAAACAATCAAAAGATGAGTTGTAAATCCGAACTGAAGGAAATTACTCCATTTTTCTTTGCATTTATTTTATTTTTACTTTTATCCACATAAAAAAAAAAACAAACAAAAAAAAAAAACGCTATGAAACCGAGGAATCGAATACTAACGAAACAATAACAATAACTTTATAAACAGGAAAGTTTAATCTCTTTCTCATCCTTCTAATCTCGCGCTCTCTTACTCTATTATTGTGTTATTAAATTCCAAAAGTATTTTTTTAACTTTTAATACTTAATACTATATACATTCTTGTACTAAGTTTTTTTTAAATTTACATATGCTAAAATGAAATAAAAAATGGTTATTTATATATTCGTTTTAAAATGGTGTAATTACTTGTTTCCGATTTTGTTTTAGACTTTTGATTGTAATCCCTTAGTTTGAAGAAAACTCGAAATTTCAACCGCTTAGGATTGTTTTCGGCTTTCGCTTACTCGCGAGTTAAAATCCGCGCCACCGAAACTGTTGCCTTTTGGTATGCTGTATGGTGCTCAAAGTTTCAAGTGTCTATCTTACTTATAGTCTAAGAGCCGGTAGCAAATTTTGGACGTGGAGGTATAACCAAAATTCATGTGCATGTATGTGTAGGTATACGCATTATTATATCAAATTCAACCGTCTGACGAAATTACGAAAAGGGTAATTTTTCCGATTTGGATGTCGGAGGTATAACCACTTTAATTTGGATCCGTAACTAATGTTCCCAAACAACGTGTTCGCACGACACATATTCGCAAGCAACATGTTCCCAAAGCAACATGTCCGCAATGACAAATGCTCGCAAACAATATGTTCGCAACGACTAATGTTCGCAATCCACATGTATCCAAAGTATTTTCACTGGGAGTTTGAGCTGGCAACAAAGGCGTTGAATAGTAAACATTATTTTGGTGGCGATGATTTCTAATTGGTCAATACTTATGTGTACGTAGGAACTCACAAAAAATATTGATGGGTTCTCAGAGAGAAAAAAGTATGGATAACTAGACTGCAGTGCGATGTGTGAATATCTATACGTATAGGTATTATAATGATAGAATTTTAAAAATGAGAGAATTAGGTTGTTCTATATCTATGTATTTGACTTTGTGTTTAGAGTAGGTCTTACATGGAATTACAAATAAATAAAAAGAAGGGCGATGATTCCTATTGGCCCGATATAAATACATAAGAGCTAGAAATAATAAGTTTTGTTGATTGGTTCCCATGGCAATCATATATAAGTATTTGACTTTGTGGTCAGAGTAGGGTCTTATATGGAATTACAAATAAATAAAGAGACGGGCGATGACTCTTATTGGCCCGATATAAATACATAAGAGTTAGAAAGAATAAGTTTTTCTGATTGGATTCCAAGAAAAATATATATGTATTTACATAAGTACGGGAAATCCGGTAAATCATGAAAACCATACTTTCCGAATTGGGTTTTTGTTTGTGCGAGCATAATTCGGTTGAACATCAATCGATTTGCATGGGAAAGCACATTTATAATTTAATAAATCTTTTTGAAAAAGTATAACTTATTTGTTTCTATTGATGTATAAATTTCAGGTACCTATCTTAATTTCATATATGTAGTTTCATATATCTATGTATTAAAAAGCTTTATATATACAAACTGTGCGACGAATTTGACCTCTTCGTCATATAATTAAAAGTCAAAAGAATATGTGTGTGGAAGGATGTATAATTTTAATGGTATAAAATTCGCAATCGATTTCAATTTTTTTTAAAGAACAAACTCTGACTTAACTCACATAACCACTTATTTTTGCCTAAAGGGGTTTGTTATTCACAATATACCTAATAATATAAAATACACTGCAATGCTGTGATGTACAGATTTTTCAGTCTAGGTACATAGACATATATGCTAATAAAAAAGTAGATACGTATACGCCATAGTGCCTCTAGCACGTCTAGTTTAGGCGCAAATCGCGTTTATTGATAAAAGTCGATTTTTCATATAATGCGATGCATCAACTGAAAGGCAACACTTCCTAGATTACGAATTGATTATCTGCATGGAAAAATTAGTATTTTTCTATAAAAACAGATAAATATTTTAGTAAAGTTGTCAAATTTGTATTTTAAACAACATAATTCCGGGTCTTTAAACATATTTGTATGGAAACTTAAATTATCTACACAAAAAGATTTCACTTGAAAAAAGCACATTTTTTTAGATGCATAGATATGTTTGTATTTGTAATTTACAATTTTATGTTCACAGAATAGATTGACACAGATGAATGCATTGGTTGGGAAACTTCGTTAAAAGGAATTTCACTACGTTTATATTCAGGATCGAGAGCTCGAGTTCGATCAGGGTCGGATTTTCGGTTTTTCGTTCATAGATTTGAGAGCTCGATATTGAGGATATCTAGGAAGTGCCACCTTTCAATTTATGCATCGCATTATATGAAAAATCGACTTTTATCTTTAAACGCGATTTGCGGCTAAACTAGACGTGCTAGAGGCATCAAAGTTGAGGCCTTTAAACTTGACTTGCAACTAAACTAAGCGACCTAGCGACTTCAAAAATGCATAATCGTGATCTAGGAAGTGCCAGTTCTAAAAACTAAAAAAAAACAGTTGGTAAAAAAAGTTTTTTTCCAAACCTTAAAAAAAAATAAACTTGACTCGCGGCCAAAAAAAATGCATATTCGTAATCTAGGAGGTGCCACCTTTCAATTGATGCATCGCATTATATGAAAAATCGACTTTTATCAATAAACGCGATTTGCGCCTAAACTAGACGTGCTAGAGGCACTATGGCGTATACGTATCTACTTTTTTATTAGCATATATGTCTATGTACCTAGACTGAAAAATCTGTACATCACAGCATTGCAGTGTATTTTATATTATTAGGTATATTGTGAATAACAAACCCCTTTAGGCAAAAATAAGTGGTTATGTGAGTTAAGTCAGAGTTTGTTCTTTAAAAAAAATTGAAATCGATTGCGAATTTTATACCATTAAAATTATACATCCTTCCACACACATATTCTTTTGACATTTAATTATATGACGAAGAGGTCAAATTCGTCGCACAGTTTGTATATATAAAGCTTTTTAATACATAGATATATGAAACTACATATATGAAATTAAGATAGGTACCTGAAATTTATACATCAATAGAAACAAATAAGTTATACTTTTTCAAAAAGATTTATTAAATTATAAATGTGCTTTCCCATGCAAATCGATTGATGTTCAACCGAATTATGCTCGCACAAACAAAAACCCAATTCGGAAAGTATGGTTTTCATGATTTACCGGATTTCCCGTACTTATGTAAATACATATATATTTTTCTTGGAATCCAATCAGAAAAACTTATTCTTTCTAACTCTTATGTATTTATATCGGGCCAATAAGAGTCATCGCCCGTCTCTTTATTTATTTGTAATTCCATATAAGACCCTACTCTGACCACAAAGTCAAATACTTATATATGAGTGCCATGGGAACCAATCAACAAAACTTATTATTTCTAGCTCTTATGTATTTATATCGGGCCAATAGGAATCATCGCCCTTCTTTTTATTTATTTGTAATTCCATGTAAGACCTACTCTAAACACAAAGTCAAATACATAGATATAGAACAACCTAATTCTCTCATTTTTAAAATTCTATCATCATAATACCTATACGTATAGATATTCACACATCGCACTGCAGTCTAGTTATCCATACTTTTTTCTCTCTGAGAACCAATCAATATTTTTTGTGAGTTCCTACGTACACATAAGTATTGACCAATTAGAAATCATCGCCACCATAATAATGTTTACTATTCAACGCCTTTGTTGCCAGCTCAAACTCCCAGTGAAAATACTTTGGATACATGTGGATTGCGAACATTAGTCGTTGCGAACATATTGTTTGCGAGCATTTGTCGTTGCGGACATGTTGCTTTGGGAACATGTTGCTTGCGAATATGTGTCATGCGAACACGTTGTTTGGGAACATTAGTCAGGTTCCCCTTTAATTTATATATAAACAATGAAGGATTGTGCACTGATTAAAAACAGTTAAGTCCCTGACGTTTTACTTTCACCCCCAAAAGAGGGTGAAAAATCAACTATGGAAGTTTAAGATATAACCACATAAGTGATACATAAAAACATCAGAATAATTCTCCTGATTACAAATATGTAGGTCCAAGACGTTTTACTTTCAGCCTTATGCCCGCCAGATGCCATTTAAGCATTTTTTAATGCATTTTTCAACTTAAAACTAGGGTTGCCAGATTTTTCTCGTAGCTCAGCGGGACAAATGACAAAAATATGGAAAAATGCCGGGATCTCAATTTTTTCCCTGGGACAAAATAAAAACTCATTATAATCAAAACATTAAATCAAACCGTGAATGTTTCATAGATACATTTTTTGTTAACTCCTATGCGAATAGGATTGAAACTTCGATTCAGAATTTTATTTTAGATTAAATTTTGAAATTTCCACATATGTACATGTTCAATTCATTGGTGATGTCAAAAATTAATAAAATTTAAGGGGATTTCAATCATTGAATAAATACAAATAGAAGTAGACACCGGGAAAATCGGCCACTAAGGTTTGCATATAGGGCTGCTATCGCATGGTAGGTTGATGTATTCAATAAAAAAAACTTCGTTAATCATAAAAGGGTTATGAATTCGAATGGGAATTTTTTCTAATTACTATGGAAACGAATGTTTAATTTGTTTTGTTTTTATTATTTTTGTATATTTCTATGGAAACGAAAGTAGTTGTGTTTAGTCTGAAATTTAGAATTTGTATAGAATTATTTATGTGTGTACGCATTTGAATTCCTAACTTAATATCAAAACACTATATTGATATTTACTAGGGCAATCAAAAATATGCTAGATAAGAGTATTTTTGCTAGCAACACTTTTAAAAAAAGGCTGTTAGAAATACGTGTTATGAAAAATACTGTTTTTCAAGCGCATATTTCTTCGAAAAAGTATGGCATGGCATATTTTTGGTTGCTCTATTCATTACTATCTGCATTGTTTAGGTATACCTTACACCTAACTCTACTCAGCTCTACTCATCTGATATTTAAAGTGAAAGTAGCAGGAAATATTTCAATGTGTGTACTTGACGAAATAAAAAACTGCATACGGGAGAACCAAAGCATAATGAAACACCTTCCAACACTTCCTCGGTGCTTATCTGCAGGAATGGAGGGAACCGAAAATAACTTCCATTATGACGCCGCCGTGGCATGGTGGTAAGTGCAATGGACTGTCATGCCGGAGGTCTAGGTTTGATCCCCAGCCTCGTCACCTAAATTTTTTTTTAAAAATAAAAACAACGGCTACTGCCTCTTGTAAGGAATTGACAAAACCTCCAAGAGTATCTCTTGTCATAGACAAGTGCCGCTTACATTAGCCGTTCGGATTCGGCAATAAACTGTAGGTCCCCTCCATTTCTGCAGCCACGCACACAGGAATGGTTGAGAGTTGTAAGTCACTAGGTCCTACTTCTTCATGAGCTGTTGTGCTATCAAATTCATTTATTTTTTTCATTAATAAATATTGCCGTGTTAACTGAAAAAACGTTTCTGACATTTTTCGTTTTTTTTTGGTCAAGACAAAGTTTGAAATCCTTGGGATGTTTTTTTATCATGATTTTTTTTCTTTTCTTAGACTCAACCTACACGCTCTAGCTCTTTGTCACACCTTAGGTGAATCATCTAGTAAATAAAATTTTGTACATTAAAACAAAATTGGTACACCATTTTTTATTATTTATTAATGTTGAATTAAAAATTAAATTTCGGTAAAAAATCGTCATTAAAAATAAATGTGTACATTTTTTTAAAATTCCAAAATTTGTTTTCTTTGTAATTTTAATCGGTTATACAAAAATGAGAAAGTCCAAAATAAAACAAATGGTTGTATGTGATGCAGTGTGAATGATTTTCTGTAACGGGTTTTTAACATTTATATGGAAGGCAACGTTAATTTTAACTACCTAAAAAATGTTTGTTAAAAATATTTTAGATCATGTTTAAAAACCGCTCGGTGCCAAGTTTCGTAAAAATCAACCGAGTCGTTTTCGAAATATTTAGATTATTTAAAAATCCAAAAAAATTTTTGTATAGGTACAATACTATTTGAATTTTTCATAAAAAAAAAAATTATCAAAATCAGCTTTCGAAAAAAAAACGAAAATAAAAAACAATAGTTTATAATGGGAGGTACCATAGCAAGCTGAGAAAAAATCTTCGAAAATGGTTGTATTCGATATCAAAGCACTTGTACCTATTAACTTACATAGTTAAATTTTGGTTATCTTTACCTTCCAAAATTTGTTGTCACCTCTTTGAGACTTCCAAAGTTTTTCTCTAAAAAATTTAAAAAATTTCAAAGTATCGACATTTAAAATTTCAGCAATTTTGAGTTCTGGACAACATTTTTGGAAACAGTATAGTACCATCGTACTCGGTATTAATATGTCCTTGCACTGATACTGTTTTTAATGAAAATACCTATGCGCGGATAATTGAAGAAAATCAAAAACCGCCAAAAATTTATGGAAACAATTTAGATTATTCAAAAATTCATTTAGCCAAAAATTGAGGTTAGCTCGAAAATTTGGAAAATATAATTTCTTATTTGCTTTTTAAAAATATAAAATTTATTTCCAGAAAACATAATTTGCTTTCAAACAACCATATCTCGAGTTTTAGATTTTTCACAACATCCATGAATTTTGTATATTTAAAATTAATTACAAAAACAACCACCTCCCTATCATTTTTCGTTTAGAAAATAGATTCTGATATTTATCTTTGTTTATCCTTGTTTACCCTATTGAAATTGCGATTTTTAAAAGACCATCTGAATAGTTAAGTGCATACTAATGCATGGCACTTATAGTAGCTCAATAGCTATTTCACATAATAAAATTGATAAAAGTACGAAAAAAGCGAGGCCGCCAAAGAATTTTATGCTTCAATTTTCAGTCTAGTATTTTACTAAATAAAGTGATACACTAAGTGACTATTCATCCCGGGTTTCCCGGGACTGTCCCGTATTTACATAGCCTGTGTCTATTTTTTTTTTTTTTTTAAGAACCCCGGGACTTAGAACCTTTCTAGGGTTTATAGATATGTATGTAGGTACAGACAGAGTTGATTTTCAATAGATTTTACCTTTATAAATTAAGATTTTAAATTTGAAAATAAAAAATATCTTTCTATGAAATGTTACAAAAAATAGGAAAAATTAATTCTTATTTTACTAAGAAATCAGAATCAAGAAAATAATTCAAATAAAATAATCAAAATATTCTCATCCTCATATAATTTTGTTCTGTATTTCAATATGAGAAATATAATCTTCAGCGTAGCATGTAAAAATCATCGTCATATAAACAAAAACATAAAAAAACAACCAATGCCTCTAAATGACAATACATACATATAAACATTCTTCACATGCCTTTGTTTGTAAACTAATTTCAAAATTAAACAGAATATTAAAAATCGTCGTTATGGATACCGATACAAAAAGGAACAATTTAATAAATAAAAATCCCTTTTGAATCGGTTTGTGTACAGAAAAATTTTACATCATCAATTTGTTTCTACAAAACGCCACAGGACGAGCATATAGAGCTTTGAGTTATTCGGTGTCACTTCTATTTGTATTTATTCAATGATTTCAATCCAAATCACATAAGAGCTTATTCGAAAATTCGTATTGCGAACAAATCTTACTTCACCATTGTTCGATCTAAAAAATATTTTTAACAGGCTTTTAAATTTTTAAATGATGTATTTTGTACGGAAGAAATGATTAAGGCTTAATGAAATCGGCAATAAAATAGAGATTCGTCAAAATGAGTAACCTGGACCGGAATGAGTCCATAATTCAAAAAACGTCTCTATAAGGTCTATTCGTTTATTATCCAAAACTGCTACAGTCGTATTTATAAACCTTGTCTTAATGTAGACTGGCATCCAATTTATAAATCTTAAAAATTTTTAATTTTTGCCAGAGTTATCTAACTTTAGAAAACGTTATCGACCTTGACAAATATTATATTTTTTTTTTATTAAATAGAGGATATTTCCGACTATTTCGAAATACTTATTTGAAAAGTAAAACGTCTTGGACCTACATTTTTAAAATCAGGAAGTTCTAACTGAATTTATGGTGTAACTTTCATTTGGTTATATTTGAAAAGAAAAAAGTTTTTAAGGTTTTAAGTTGAAAAATGCATTACAAAAATGCTAAAATGGCGTCTGGCAGGCATAAGGCTGAAAACAAAACGTCTTGGACCTACATTTTTATAATCAGGAGATTTTTTCTGATTTTTTAGTGTATCGTTCATTTGTATTGAAAAACAATAGCAATCGTTTTTTAATATTAATAATTATGAGAAAATTTATTGTCATACATTTTCTCATTCCGAATTTAAACGTTGTGAACTCAACAACTTATTTATTAAATAAAATTAAATATATCCTGTTTGTAAAACACAGAATCAAAAGAGTCAACTTGTGGAATCCCGCAATTCAATGGAAGCGGATTCTGGACTCGCTAAATCTGGCGGATGTTTTAATCAACATCGTTGAGGCTAATGCAGCAGGATATGCGGAATTTTCGAGAAGAGATAAGAAAGCAAAGGAAAGAATCGTAGCGTTTGTGCATAACGACTGCTTAAGTTATATCCGTGAAAAGGAGACAGCTAAAGAGATGTGGGAGAGCCTTCAATCGTCTTTTGCAAGAAAATCGGTGGTCAATCAGCTTTTGGTGCGGAAGCAGCTTATGAAACTTCGCATGAACGATGGCGATTCAGTAGCTCATCACATAATTAATTTTGAAAACCTGATAAGACAACTGAAGATGTCTGGGGCATCACTAGACGAAAGCGATTTATTGGCTCAGTTCTTCCTAACACTCCCTAAAAAGTTTGATCCGTTAGTTACTGCTTTACAAAACTTAACGGGTGGGGAACTAACGTTTAACATGGTTAAAGATAGACTTCTTTTGGAAGAAGCGAAGTTAGAAGATAGGGATGGACAGGATGTTCAGGAAAGATCGGCTTTTGCTGGGAAGAAGTATTCTAAGAAACCTTTCAAATTTCAAGGTAAATGTTTTAAATGTAACAAGATAGGACACTTGGCGAAAGACTGTCGAAAAAATGAAGGACCGAATCTAAGATGCAACAGAAATACGAAAGGCATCTGTTTGATGTCAGATCGGAACAACAATTCAAAAGAGATGAAAGAGCTTGGCACAAAAATTCTGTTTAAGTTAGATTCTGGAGCAAGTGATCATCTTTCAAAAGAAAACTGGTGTTTTTCTGAAGAAAAAGATCTAAGCGAACCTGTTAAAATCAATGTTGCGAAAAATAATCAATTTTTAGTTGCAAAAAGTTCAGGAATTATAAATGGGAAAAGCAACAAGAATGTAGATGTCATTATAAAAGACGTGCTATACTTACCCGAACTGAGGGATAACTTATTATCTGTACGAAAACTGACAAGTTTTGGAATTGATGTCCAGTTTTTCAAAAACAAAGCAAAACTTGTGAAAAATGGACTCGTATTGCAGAAGCATACTTGCAAGGAAATTTGTATGAAGTGGAGTTCGAAGTTCAGAAGCGTGCAGCTAATATGTGCAAAACAGATGAAATAAAATTATGGCATAAGCGCTTGGGTCATGTTGGACAAGGAGCCTTAAAAAGAATTGTAAAGGAAAATATGGTAAAAGAACTCAACTTAACTTCAGTGAACGATATTGGTTTCTGTGATGTCTGCATCGAAGGTAAGCAGAGCCGTGATCCGTTCAAAGGCATCCGTAAAAAGGCGACACGAGTTCTTGAAAGAGTTCATTCGGATGTTTGTGGCCCCATTGATGTAGCTGCTTTGGATGGGTCGAGATACTTCGTATCTTTCATTGATAACTTTACTCATTTTGCAATGATTTATGTCATAAAAAGGAAATCAGACGTTTTCGAAGCGCTGAAAGAATATGAAGCTATGACAACATCGATGTTTGGGAAATCAATTTCGAAGCTCACAGTAGACCAGGGACGAGAGTATTGTTCAAGAGAACAAAAGTTATGGTACAAGAAGCTTGGGATTCAACTTGAAACGACTATCGCTTACTCACCACAACAAAATGGTGTGGCTGAAAGGTTCAATAGAACTCTCATTTAAAAAATAAGAGCGATGCTATTAGAATCAAAAATGCCGAAACGAATGTGGGATGAGGCAGCGCTAACTGGCACTTACTTAATAAATAGAACACCAACAATGTCTTTGGATGTTCCGAAGACGCCGGCTGAAATGTGGTATGGTACAAAACCAGACTTTAAAAAACTCAGAGTTTTTGGTTGCAAAGCTTATGCATGGATTCCTAGTCAACAGAGAAAGAAACTTGATTCAAAAAGCCGTAAGTCAGTAATGGTTGGATATGTACCGAATGGATACAAACTTTGGAATCTGGAAACTCAAAAATTGTTTACAGCAAGAGACGTTAAGTTTGACGAGACAGATTTTCCATTCAAATATAAAGCCGAGAGTAAAGACAAAGAAAAAATCATAATAATAAGTAACCAAGAGCAAGAAGGGGAAGATTCACCTGAAATGTTCGTTGGTTCTGATAGTAACAGGGATTTTAATCAGGATGAAGTTGTTGATGACTTGGGTGTTGTTGATGACTTAGGCGAAGAAGATCTTACTTTTTGCGATGCAGAAGAGTAGTTGGTTCTGAAAATGAAGGTGTTGAACACTTGGGCGAAACCTTTTGCGATGATGCTGCAGCGCTCCCTTCGCGTAATAATAACAGTGATCTTCAAGGCGAGGTTACTGTAAGGCGTAGCGAACGGGAGCGCCGACCTCCAAGTAAGTTAAACGATTATTATACTAGCTATAGAGCAACTTCTGCTGATGAATTTTTATCAGGTGTACCGAATTCTTTTGGTGAAATTAATTCCCGGTCTGATGCCACAAAATGGTTTAAGGCTATTGAAGAAGAGCTCCTTTCGATGAAAGAAAACGAAGTTTGGGAAATCGTAAGAAAACCGAAAAATGCAAAGATTTTGAAACCAAAATGGATTTTTCAAATTAAATATAATGAATATGGAGAGCACGCGACATAAGGCCAGACTTGTCGTTAAGGGATACTCACAAAAGGCTGGAATTGATTATGACGAAACCTTCTCACCCGTAGCAAAATTGACAACCATAAGAATTGTGTTAGCTGTTGGATTGTACAGAAACCTAATTTTTCATCAGTTGGATGTAAAAACGGCAGTTTTACATGGTGATTTGAAGAAAGAATTATACATGGCTGTTCCAGAAGGGGTTTCTGAAGAAGATGGAAATGTTTGTCGTTTACGTAAATCCATCTACGGTTTAAAACAAGCACCTAGATGTTGGAACAAAAAGTTCAACGATTTTATAATTAAATTAGGATTTAAAAGATCAAATCATGATAACTGTCTATACACAAAGATGGGAGAAGAAGAAGATATCATCATAATTATATTATACGTTGATGATTTATTAATTGCCGGAAAAAGCTTGAAACAAATACAGCATTTGAAGAACAATTTGGAAAAGAAGTTCAAGATGTCAGATTGCGGAAGCCTTAAATATTTTCTGGGAATTAAGATTGATGTTCATGAAAACATAATACATTTATCACAAGTATCGAGCATTGAAAAGTTATTAAACAAGTTTGGAATGGAAGAATGTAATCCTACAAGAAGCCCAATGGAAAAAGGACTTCAACTTCTGACAACGAAAACTGAAAATGCATTGGACAAACCTTATAGAGAATTGCTCGGAAGTTTGATGTATATTATGATGTGCGTAAGACCGGATATATGTTTTCCAGTTGGGTACATGGGCAGATATCAACAAAATCCGTCTGAAAATCATTGGCAAGCTCTTAAACGAATTGTGAGGTATTTGAAAGGGACCAAAAAGAAAAAACTTATTTTTGAGGTAAATACCGACTACCCTTTAATTGGGTATGCTGATGCAGACTGGGGAAGTGATGTTAATGATAGAAAATCGGTTACTGGATATACTTTCAAAGTTTACGGATGTACAGTGTCATGGTCTAGCAAGAAGCAAACAACTGTTGCAACTTCTTCAAGTGAAGCAGAGTATGTGGCTCTTAGTGCAGCTGCATCTGAAGCCATTTGGATAAGGGGTTTATTACAAGACCTGAAGCAAATTGAAGACGAACCAGCAATCATTTTTGAAGATAACAAGGGGTGTATTGGAATGGCGAATAATTTAGAAAATAAAAGGTCTAAACATATAGACATCAAACATCACTTTATTCGGGATCACATTCAAAATGGACTTATTGAAATAGAAGTTATAGGAACAAAGGATCAACTTGCTGACATTTTCACAAAATCCCTTGATTCAACACGTTTTCAAGATTTATGTAAACAACTTGGTTTAAACGATTGAGAAGGGGTATTGAAAAACAATAGCAATCGTTTTAATATTAATAATTATGAGAAAATTTATTGTCATACATTTTCTCATTCCGAATTTAAACGTTGTGAACTCAACAACTTATTTATTAAATAAAATTAAATATATCCTGTTTGTAAAACACAGAATCAAAAGAGTCAACTTGTGGAATCCCGCAATTCAATGGAAGCGGATTCTGGACTCGCTAAATCTGGCGGATGTTTTAATCAACATCGTTGAGGCTAATGCAGCAGGATATGCGGAATTTTCGAGAAGAGATAAGAAAGCAAAGGAAAGAATCGTAGCGTTTGTGCATAACGACTGCTTAAGTTATATCCGTGAAAAGGAGACAGCTAAAGAGATGTGGGAGAGCCTTCAATCGTCTTTTGCAAGAAAATCGGTGGTCAATCAGCTTTTGGTGCGGAAGCAGCTTATGAAACTTCGCATGAACGATGGCGATTCAGTAGCTTATCACATAATTAATTTTGAAAACCTGATAAGACAACTGAAGATGTCTGGGGCATCACTAGACGAAAGCGATTTATTGGCTCAGTTCTTCCTAACACTCCCTAAAAAGTTTGATCCGTTAGTTACTGCTTTACAAAACTTAACGGGTGGGGAACTAACGTTTAACATGGTTAAAGATAGACTTCTTTTGGAAGAAGCGAAGTTAGAAGATAGGGATGGACAGGATGTTCAGGAAAGATCGGCTTTTGCTGGGAAGAAGTATTCTAAGAAACCTTTCAAATTTCAAGGTAAATGTTTTAAATGTAACAAGATAGGACACTTGGCGAAAGACTGTCGAAAAAATGAAGGACCGAATCTAAGATGCAACAGAAATACGAAAGGCATCTGTTTGATGTCAGATCGGAACAACAATTCAAAAGAGATGAAAGAGCTTGGCACAAAAATTCTGTTTAAGTTAGATTCTGGAGCAAGTGATCATCTTTCAAAAGAAAACTGGTGTTTTTCTGAAGAAAAAGATCTAAGCGAACCTGTTAAAATCAATGTTGCGAAAAATAATCAATTTTTAGTTGCAAAAAGTTCAGGAATTATAAATGGGAAAAGCAACAAGAATGTAGATGTCATTATAAAAGACGTGCTATACTTACCCGAACTGAGGGATAACTTATTATCTGTACGAAAACTGACAAGTTTTGGAATTGATGTCCAGTTTTTCAAAAACAAAGCAAAACTTGTGAAAAATGGACTCGTATTGCAGAAGCATACTTGCAAGGAAATTTGTATGAAGTGGAGTTCGAAGTTCAGAAGCGTGCAGCTAATATGTGCAAAACAGATGAAATAAAATTATGGCATAAGCGCTTGGGTCATGTTGGACAAGGAGCCTTAAAAAGAATTGTAAAGGAAAATATGGTAAAAGAACTCAACTTAACTTCAGTGAACGATATTGGTTTCTGTGATGTCTGCATCAAAGGTAAGCAGAGCCGTGATCCGTTCAAAGGCATCCGTAAAAAGGCGACACGAGTTCTTGAAAGAGTTCATTCGGATGTTTGTGGCCCCATTGATGTAGCTGCTTTGGATGGGTCGAGATACTTCGTATCTTTCATTGATAACTTCACTCATTTTGCAATGATTTATGTCATAAAAAGGAAATCAGACGTTTTCGAAGCGCTGAAAGAATATGAAGCTATGACAACATCGATGTTTGGGAAATCAATTTCGAAGCTCACAGTAGACCAGGGACGAGAGTATTGTTCAAGAGAACAAAAGTTATGGTACAAGAAGCTTGGGATTCAACTTGAAACGACTATCGCTTACTCACCACAACAAAATGGTGTGGCTGAAAGGTTCAATAGAACTCTCATTTAAAAAATAAGAGCGATGCTATTAGAATCAAAAATGCCGAAACGAATGTGGGATGAGGCAGCGCTAACTGGCACTTACTTAATAAATAGAACACCAACAATGTCTTTGGATGTTCCGAAGACGCCGGCTGAAATGTGGTATGGTACAAAAACAGACTTTAAAAAACTCAGAGTTTTTGGTTGCAAAGCTTATGCATGGATTCCTAGTCAACAGAGAAAGAAACTTGATTCAAAAAGCCGTAAGTCAGTAATGGTTGGATATGTACCGAATGGATACAAACTTTGGAATCTGGAAACTCAAAAATTGTTTACAGCAAGAGACGTTAAGTTTGACGAGACAGATTTTCCATTCAAATATAAAGCCGAGAGTAAAGACAAAGAAAAAATCATAATAATAAGTAACCAAGAGCAAGAAGGGGAAGATTCATCTGAAATGTTCGTTGGTTCTGATAGTAACAGGGATTTTAATCAGGATGAAGTTGTTGATGACTTGGGTGTTGTTGATGACTTAGGCGAAGAAGATCTTACTTTTTGCGATGCAGAAGAGTCATCCGATATACTAGTTGGTTCTGAAAATGAAGGTGTTGAACACTTGGGCGAAACCTTTTGCGATGGTGCTGCAGCGCTCCCTTCGCGTAATAATAACAGTGATCTTCAAGGCGAGGTTACTGTAAGGCGTAGCGAACGGGAGCGCCGACCTCCAAGTAAGTTAAACGATTATTATACTAGCTATAGAGCAACTTCTGCTGATGAATTTTTATCAGGTGTACCGAATTCTTTTGGTGAAATTAATTCTGATGCCACAAAATGGTTTAAGGCTATTGAAGAAGAGCTCCTTTCGATGAAAGAAAACGAAGTTTGGGAAATCGTAAGAAAACCGAAAAATGCAAAGATTTTGAAACCAAAATGGATTTTTCAAATTAAATATAATGAATATGGAGAGCCCACGCGACATAAGGCCAGACTTGTCGTTAAGGGATACTCACAAAAGGCTGGAATTGATTATGACGAAACCTTCTCACCCGTAGCAAAATTGACAACCATAAGAATTGTGTTAGCTGTTGGATTGTACAGAAACCTAATTTTTCATCAGTTGGATGTAAAAACGGCATTTTTACATGGTGATTTGAAGGAAGAATTATACATGGCTGTTCCAGAAGGGGTTTCTGAAGAAGATGGAAATGTTTGTCGTTTACGTAAATCCATCTACGGTTTAAAACAAGCACCTAGATGTTGGAACAAAAAGTTCAACGATTTTATAATTAAATTAGGATTTAAAAGATCAAATCATGATTACTGTCTATACACAAAGATGGGAGAAGAAGAAGATATCATCATAATTATATTATACGTTGATGATTTATTAATTGCCGGAAAAAGCTTGAAACAAATACAGCATTTGAAGAACAATTTGGAAAAGAAGTTCAAGATGTCAGATTGCGGAAGCCTTAAATATTTTCTGGGAATTAAGATTGATGTTCAGGAAAACATAATACATTTATCACAAGTATCGAGCATTGAAAAGTTATTAAACAAGTTTGGAATGAAAGAATGTAATCCTACAAGAAGCCCAATGGAAAAAGGACTTCAACTTCTGACAACGAAAACTGAAAATGCAACCTTATAGAGAATTGCTCGGAAGTTTGATGTATATTATGATGTGCGTAAGACCGGATATATGTTTTCCAGTTGGGTACATGGGCAGATATCAACAAAATCCGTCTGAAAATCATTGGCAAGCTCTTAAACGAATTGTGAGGTATTTGAAAGGGACCAAAAAGAAAAAACTTATTTTTGAGGTAAATACCGACAACCCTTTAATTAGGTATGCTAATGCAGACTTTGGAGCCGTCTGGCGGCGCGAAGGCTGAAACTTAAACGTCTGGGGCCTACATATTTGTAATCAGGAGAATTATTCTGATGTTTTTATGTATCACTTATGTGGTTATATCCTTAATTTCCAAAGTTGATTTTTCACCCTCTTTTGGGGGCGTCTGGCAATGGGAAAGCTGAAAGTAAAACGTCTGGGACTTAACTGTTTTTAATCAGTGCACAATCCTTTATTATTTATATATAAATTCAATACCTCCGACATCCAAATCGGAAAAATTACCCTTTTCGAACGCCCTTCCGCGCTTCCTCTGTTATAACGGGAAAAATAAAAAAACTTGTTTTCTTTTAATAAAAATCGAATCGATTTATCTAAGCTTTTAACGCTTTTTCATCAAAAATACTAAAGTGCAAAATTAAAGTAAATATAATTTGCAATAAAAACTCAATTTGAATTTATTTTTAGAAACAAAGATTGTTGAGTTATTTAGCGTTGAAAATGTTTGACCTGTTCTATTTTTGTCTCTTAAATACTTTTTTGTCAAAATTGTACAGAGAGCATAATTTTAAAACTTACTCATAATGACTTGGTTTCCATTTGTTTATGTACGTCCTTTTATAACTGCGTTGGTTATTTTATGGCTCATAATCAGTTTGAAAAAATGTTACCTAGTAACGCGAGCCAATATCATTTGAAAATGTTCAAAACTTGAATCATCTTAATGATTTTTGAAGAAAAGGTTTGATTTGATAGAAAGCTTTCAGAATTTAAACATTAAAATCCAACAGCAAACATTTTGGTTCAGTACTTTAAAATGGTGACAAAAGCGAAGGAATGTATCAGAGCTTATGGGAAATTGGGAAGGACATTAGTTGCTGTAAAAAAGATTGCTGTCGACATGAAGCTAGACATTTTCTCTGTGCCAAGTCTGTGACTTTGTAAGTTAAAGACGTAGACAAATTGTAAAGTTTTATCTCAAAGAGTTATGATTAAAAGCACAACCTTATTGTGAGTTTCACCCGAATAACATTCCACCCAGAAATTTTTGTTCTTAAAAGTCCCCGTATTGTGAACATACATTTCAGGGAAAATATAATCACCCTTATTGTGAGATTCACCCGAACACAATTTCAGCTTAAAATTTTCTGATCGTCCGGAATTTTAAAAACACCCGAATAAAATATACGTTTTTCGCCTTATTGCTCTCGCATATTTAAAATAGGTGAAAATTTAATCTGTCAATAGCAATTGGCCGCGTTCGGGGGGCAAGCCAAACCTATCCGGATAGGTTTGTGTTGTTGTAATCCCTTGTTGAAAAACTTCTGATGTCAGCTGATGCAACAACAACTCAAGGTATCTGAAAATTTTTGGGATAGGTGGATAGCCTATCTCACTACCACCCGAACGCAAGCATTAATTATGCCTGAAATTAATGCTAACAATTAGGGAAATCTTAGAAACATGAAATATTTTACGGTGAAGCTCACAACAGGTGAACAAATTTTCTGGGTGAAATGTTGTTCGGGTGAAACTCACAATAAGGCTGAGAGCCATTGACAGCTTAAATGTTCACCTTTTTTTAGTAGACGAATGAGAGAGCGAAAAACGTAGATTTCGTTCGGGCGAAGATCACAATAGCTTTTTAAATTCCGGGCGAAAAGAAAATTTTAAAGTGAAATATTGTTCGGGTGAAACCCACAACAACGCTGATTATTTAAATAGTCTTTTGGTTACCATGAACTTACATAGATGTTATTGCTGCTCTTGTAAATTTAAACAACGGTTTGTTTAATTCGTGCAGTTTTATTATTTCCTCACTTTCAATACAATCGACAATGTATATCTTCAAAAAGCTCTTTGGAAAATGCAAGGCGAGTTCTTTTGGCTTCATATTAATAATAATTAGTTATGTGTGCCATGTATATCCGTAGAAATGGAGCTCAAATTATTTTAAGTAGGTACTCCAAACTGTGTTGCAATTTACCCCAAACGCGATGACTCACCACCTGAAACTATGAGGCGATAGGTATAAAACAATACCGTTATAATGTTTACGCAATCTTTATCTATCGATTGGTATGAAGGATGTCTGTAGGCCAACCAGTAGGACGAGAGCGGTAAATGTTTTCGCGACAGTCATCTTTTTACTAAGTACCACCCAACCCTCCGAGATAGACATGTAATCCATGTCAAATTGGTAACTGTTAATTTTGACTTTGAAACACGAAAGTAAACAGTTTCATAACTGTTCAAATGCATTATGCATGTCGTGCATGTGAGTGTGTGAAAATGACACACATATACTTGAAGAAAAATCAAGATGTTTTGATTTTTGTTCAATTGGTTTGCTCGTAGAGCAAAGTCACCCTAGGTTCGCCCCAAAGCGTTTTTTGAAAACCCTGATAACCAAATTTTCTGTTGTTTTTAGACAAAAAACGATACGGAAAAGTATTACTGAATATAAGGGTTGAAATTTACAAGCTAAAAAAAAGTTTTTGTCCGCTCAAGAGAATTGAATTTTACAAATCATAGCTAATATTCTTGTCCGCGTCCGGGTAAGGGAGTGTCCGCTTAAGGGATCATAAAATGTATGGAATTTAGATCCAAGACCCACGGCGGCTAGATTTTGTCCGCAAGGGGATTGTCCGTTTAATGGAGTTGTCCGCAATAGTAGCTCTCACTGTACTCTGTCGTTTTTGTGCAAGATTTAGAATACCATGGCATCCCAGGGCGAGTAAAGAAATAGACCTATTATTTTCGTTCCCCCCTCCGAATTTTCGTGATTTCCTATTAACTAAAGTCAACAGCCATTCCTGTAATCAGGAAATTTGTAGTTTCGCATGGAAGAGGGCCCTTTTTAAACGGCTTAAAAGTTGCAATTCACATTTTTAATGATGTTAATTATCAGTAATTATTTCGATGCCAAAATAAAGCTCAAATTATTTTTTTAGTCACGTCGACCTACATACTTCATAAGTCACTTAAGATTTTTAATTAAGAGGCGTCTTGACATTGGCTCTAGCCTGGTGACTGAACAAACCATAAGCGGAGCAACAGAGTTGCTATTCGCTTCTTCTCTTGGTTATAGATCACTAAAAAAAAACTAAGATTTATAGATTCATAGAATTTTTATTCATAAAATTATCAGCATTTTCATATATATACATGTATTGTGTATATATATGTATAGGTACCTAAATGTATTATAATATTGGTTTGTTGTATGTGTTAGCTAGTATTGTTTAAAATAATTTCCTAGTCTGCCAATTCATACACACACGCACATGTAACATAATTTCAACTAACTATGAGTTACAATTTAACAATTATTATATATAATTTCTGTTTTGTAAATTCACATACTGTTTTTTTTTTATTAAAAGATTGCATTAAACTAGAAAAAAGTGAGTGTGTGGTCGGTTCTTAATATTCATATGTAATAGTTTTTTTTTTCGTTACTTTATCATTATTTGCAGTTATACTTCACAGGGGTATATTATGTTTGTATACATGAATTTTTTTTATTATAAAGATATATTTAATATTCTGTAGCCTATTATGTATCTATAGTTAAAACTCATTAATAGGCAAATTTTTTATTTACTTTTAAATGTAATTATCCTTTAAAAATGAAATCTAGCTGAAAATATTTCGTTAATAATAAATGAACAATAAGATTTTAAAAAAATATAAATTATATTCGAAGTTTGTTGTCATTTTTTTCTATATAGTTTTCTGTTAAACAGGCGAAATGTTTTATTTTATATTATACATTTTTTTAAATTCTGCAGATTATATATAGGCTATTATATTAAATATATAGATATATACAGTTTAATTTTGATATATTAAATAATACTAATTGATTACAAAATTGTAAACAAAAGTTATAGTCAGAGTCTGTTCGTTTTTTTTTTTGAGTTATTATTTTTAAATGCAATACCTTGAAATGTGCTATTTTATTATTAAAGTTTTTATTTTTAATTCTATATCCAGGAAATTTTAGCTATTTATATTTTACATAAGTATTTTTTAAAATACGTAACTCTTTTTTTATATTATTAAAACTATTTCTTTAAAAAAGATAGACTTTATTATGTTATATTACATATACATTAGGTAGACATAACAAAACATTTAACAATTTATAAATTTTGTATTTAATATAAAATCTAAAAAATGTATTTATAATACGTGACAAAACACAAAATTATTTTAATACGTTTTATTTTATACATGGAAATCCATAAAGTTAGAGTGAAAAAAGAAATAATTTGATGCATCTTAACAAATATAAAATAGTATTATTTGCTAATTTTTAATAATTAAGCCTTAACAATGGTATTATTTATACACAATTTTGTAGATATTTATTCTTAATTTTAAATTTTAATACTATGTATTTTGTTTTTTCTTAATAAATCTATTCAGCGTTGTTTAATTTGTTAGGCAAGGGAGCGGGTTAAAAATTCAAACTTTTCAAATCCCGTTTATAAAAATTCTAAATTATCTTTAATTTGTGCATACATATATAGAACTTGTTTGGACTTTGAACTTCTGTTTTTTTTTAAATCCTGCTTTCTTAAAAATTTCCTATGAAATCAATGAATGCTGTTTTCCATTAATTTGTTTTCCACATCCATTATGACGACTGCTAAGGTCGTGAATATATTTTCTTTAAAATAAAATAAATTTGGTGGGACAATAACTAATGAATAACCGGGCCTAGGGACTTACAACCCTCAACCATTCCTGTAAGCGTGCCTGCAGGAATGTATGCTACCTACAGTTTACTGCCGAATCCGAATAGCTAAGGTATATACATTCTGTATATACAGGGTGGGGCAAAAGGTATAAACAGGTTTTGACGCGGCTGGCGCTCGGCCTGTGGTTGTGGTGGGAAAAGGGGAGGGGTCTCGTTGTGGCAGTGAGAGAGTCTAATTTTCAGTAGCAACCATGGCTTGGACGGGAGAGCATCGTGGGTTTGCTGTTAGGACTTTTTTTTGAAAATAGCCGATCTTTTATCGCCACGCAGAGAGCCTTCCGACAGCACTTCAGTATCCCTTTTGGGGGAAACGTCCCTGGCGGTAATGCAATTAGACGTTGGGCTAGGACATTGGAAAACACTGGTTCAACAGCAACTCCTTCGGCAATTGGAAGACCCAGAACTGTAAGAACTCCTGAAAATATCATCTTGGCAAGAAATGATATCGAACAGTCTCCCAGGCTATGTGACAATGTTGGAAGAGTTTTTTGAACCCGAGCTGGAAGAATTGAGTGAAGCAACTAACTGGCTGAACAGAATAGAATGACGGAACTGAAGCCGCAGACGGAACTGGAAGAGCTGTCAAAAAGTGTCGTGCGTTATTTTTTTTACATGTCCACAATGGAGCTGTACAGCTTTGAAAGTATTTTGAAGAAAAACAAAAGAATATTATTGTGTACAAGCTCAGAATTCACATTTTTTGTTTCCAATAATTTTCCTCTTAATAAATAATTTTTTTCGCGATACAAATAACCACAATATTTTTTTCCGACCCAAAAAGTTGTTTTTTTTCTTCATACAAATTGAAACGTCAAAAGTGCCGTACGTGAAAAGTTAAAAGTTGGTGAACTCTTCCGTCTGCGTCTGTAGTTCCGTTGTGTTCGCAACATTGAATTTGCATGTATTCAATATTTTGACAGCTATTCCAGCTCCGGCTCCGGTTCCGTCTGCGTCACCATTCTGTTCAGCCAGTAATCTGGGAGGCATCTGGTTCCAACAGAACGGGGCTACGTCCCACACTGCTAGGATTTCACGGGCAAGATTGAGGCAAGTGTTCTCCCAGCGCCTCGTCTCTTTAAAGGGTGACGTGGAGTGGCCTGCGCGCTCACCAGATTTGAGCATGTGATTTTTTCTTTAGGGGTACATAAAGGAAAAAGTACCCTGGAAGAACTTAAGGACAGAATCAGAGGTAGTTACGGCAATACCCATCGAAATGTGCAGAAGAGCGGTTGAAAACATCAGAATTCGCCTTCAAGAGTGCATCTTGGCTGACGGCCGCCACCTACATGATATCGTCTTTAAAAGTTAATGTAAAAACTAGATTCTGTACTGAATTAAACAATGTAAACATAATTTCTGTAAGTTGAATTGCTTTTGTTTTACATCCCTTTAAAACCGGGTCATACCTCTTGCCCCCTTTCTGTGGGGACTAATATAGAGGTGAAATTGAACGTTCTTTACGAATAACCAAAATTTTTAACATTATTGAGAACGCTAGAGTATCTTTGATGTGTAATCATCTAAGTTCTAGGTATGTGACAATTGAGAACGCGACGGCAGCGATAGCATCATCTGTCAACGGATATTAAAATAAAAATAGGGATGTTTATATCCGTGTCCCGGAACTACTCACATGCTTTTTTTTCTTAGATTTGTGCAAGTCGAAATTTGAAAATCTGGATTTTGCGAAAGATCTACCCCTTTGTGTACTAACAACACTATGTATAGGTAACAGTAAAATTGATAGCTGTTAGTTTGACCACTAGCAGCTCCATACATACGAATGCACACTTAAGCTATGACAAAAAAAAATTAATCTGAAATCGTAATTTATCCGCCACAAAAAAATCAAATCTCAGGCAGAAATCTGAATTTTCCAAAGGAAAATCCCATACGTCTAATAATAGCGATGCTTAACTCGATTTTTGATTCGAAAAATAGTTTTTTTTAGCTCAGTATAGTACTAAAATTAAAAATTTTTAGAAACAGGATTATAAAAAGCAAGAATCTACTCAACCCGTGTGGCAAGAATCAACAAATTTTGTCTTCAATTTTAATATTTTTGCTTTTTAAATAATGATTAATTTTTAAACTTCTTTTTCTGAGAATAACTATAATTTATATACATCATACATACATAGGTATACCTAATATTACACGAAAATTCACAATTTTTAATAGAAAACAGCACAGTATTGTTACATAGAAAAAGCTTTTTTTTTATAAAAAGGCAAAATCCATAGTCGTTGTGATATATAAATTATATATGTATAATAATGTCTTTCGTTTTTTCTGTAATGTAAAAATAATCACATAATTTATTAAAATTTTGAATAGGAGGATATCTTTTTGGACATGACTTTTGGTATTTGCAGTACGGCGACGTAAGACGGAAATGAAAAATTGTTCAAGAGACACAGAAAACCAATTTAAAAAAATTACTAATGTGAAATTTTTAGAATCTTGAAGGTTTTGAAATTGATTGATAGATGTAGGAGGAATTATAATATGCTAACGAACGATTAATGTTTGAATTCAGTGATTTTTTTCATCTAACCAAATCTAAATGTTTTTTTGGACTTACCAGGTTTTGACAGAACCGGGTCAGATTCAGAATTATGAGACCAAACTATATTAATCAAAAGTCGCACTCACAAATTTTAACATAATTTAACCTAGAAAATTTTCTAAAGTCTTAACTACATAAGCCAAAAAAGTGAAAAAGTACAAAAGTGAACATTTTCAAACTCAATTTGGGATAATTTTTCTTACATTATTTTTCACAAAAAATTTTGCAAAAAGTGGCCAATGTAGTTAAGCCTTAACTTTTGACGTCAAAAAATTGGACCGACTCAAAAATTTCTCAAGCACTTCAAAGAATATTACCTACAAACTATTCTGAACTTCGATTAACTTCACAATATTTTCGTCGGTGGTGTTCTGTTTTATTCAAATAGCTTCACCACATGATTTCTCACGAATCCTGAGGAATTCGTAAAGTTTTTAAATCATACATGAAAAAGCAGTAACCTACTCTGTTCATGTCAAACAAATGAAAACAATTTTTATTCCACGTGACACATATTGAAGGACAGTATTTTATTTTTTAAAAATATCTAAAGTAAAGCTAAGTGTCAGTACTTAGTCAAAATTTGAATCTTGTCAATCGCAAAAAAAAACTAAGGCCGTGTGTGAATTGGATTAAATTTGATCCCAAAATTAAATTTTGACACTATTGAGGTGAATATAAGACGTCAAAATTTAACATGGTCCGGGGGCACGTTAAATTTGTGCTGCTAGATTAAATTTTGAACTTTACCAGCACCCACGAAAGGTTTTGTTTGTTTTCATGTGCATAAAAAGAACATATTCAATGAAGATGCATTAATAGATAAGTCAAAATATAATTAAATGATTTCACTCTAAAATATTAAGAAAAAGTTCAACGCCAATTTGTATAATCTTGTTTCTAGAGCCACAATAAAGATTACTGGATCCTTGCTTGCAGAGAAATAGAAGTCAGAAGTAGAAGTAGAACATTGTATATTCTCTTGGATACAACTTCTTTTGCGCTACGAGTTTGAATTGACGCAAAATAGAACCCCGGATCTGGTGGTTAAAATGAAATTTTTAGAAAAACACATCGTTCTGAATGAAGTCTACATACAAAAGGTCAAAACATCTCAAAGATGAATGGATTGATACCCTTTATTTATCTGAAGAACAACATTTGCTAATTGCAGCAATGATAACAAGCATTAAATAATTAAATAAAGTTGCCAGCTCATCGTGACCACCACAAGCGGCCAGAGTTTTTTGCGTCTTGTGTTTTTGATCTGCAGCTGCTTGCAACAGAATGCGAACCCTAAGCGTTCTTTATAACAGACCCAGGGTAAGAGCACTCTCTTTGAACTCATTAGAATGGGCGTTTAATTTTTTAACTCGCGAAATTTATTACAAAAAATTGTGTTTTACTTTTTTCCAAAACTCGCGGGCGGAAGAAAAATATTAGAATTAAAAACATCCCTTTTAATTGAATTCACACAGCAAAAAGAGGAAATTGAATTCACCACTAAAGAAACGTCAAAATTTAATGTGGGGTCAAATTTAATCGAAATTTTAAACGAATTCGCACTATGTATGTATGTACATGTACATACGTATATGTCATCAGTCAATCAGCATTCAGCGACAGACTTTTAGCCAGTTCACGTTTGTGAGATCTCACAAACTCTCATCAGCTCCACTCTCAGAAGGAGGAGAAACCAGGTTGCCAGCATGTAACTTGACGCAATCATGCATGGACAGTTCCTAGTTTAGTTAAATCGAACCGAAAACATTAGACTGAGTTCAATATACGAACTGCCTATGCTCGATTGTATCGAGTGAGCTCGATTGTTTCAAGTTATGTGCTAGACCCCAACAAAATTTCTCCGCTGGAACCTGGAAGTCAAAACCAATTTCAATCTCTTTTTTTTTATTATTTAATCAACTAGGACAAAAAATAATTGAGCAAGCGAATTTTCGATAACGAAATAAACATTGATTGTGTGTAGGGCCCTTTACTGAGGAACTATACGTTCAGATTTCTAGGGTCTCCGAGATCTCAGAGAGATCGTTTTGAGTTGATTTGAGGCAAAATTCAAATAAATGGGAGAACATTTCTTAATATTAACTGGCTGAACAGAATGGTGACGCAGACGGAGACGGAGCCGGAATAGCTGTCAAAATATTGATTACACGAAAATTCAATGTTGCGAACACAACAGAACGTAGACGCATACGGAACTGCAGACGCAGACGGAAGAGTTAACCAACTTTTAACTTTTCACGTACGGCACTTTTGACGTTTCAAATTGTATGGAGAATAAAAACAACTTTTTGGGTCGGAAAAAAATATTGTGGTTATTTGTATCGCGAAAAAAATTATTTATTAAAAGGAAAATTATTGGAAACAAAAAATGTGAATTCTGAGCTTGTACACAGGAATATTCTTTTGTTGTTCTTCAAAATACTTTCAAAGCTGTACAGCTCCATTGTGGATATGTAAAAAAAATAACGTACGGCACTTTTTGACAGCTCTTCCAGTTCCGTCTGCGGCTTTAGTTCCGTCATTCTATTCTGTTCAGCCAGTAAGATGCATTAAATGAAGTAGTCCAGCCCACAGAGCAGTCCAGGCTTATACGGGATTTTCACGGGCTTCCGTAAATGCAAGCAAACCAAAAACAGTTCCATGTTAGCTGTGTTTGGCAACGTAAAATTTTTTTCCAAATTTTCACAAATTTTTTACAAATTGTTTGTTAACTCGAAAAAGTTAAAACGAGAGGGCACAATGAGAGAGCAAATAATTTCCCTTCCATTGAATAACTTGCGAATTTCTGCTACCTAAATTTCTGTCTGCAAGTAGAGCAATTACTGTCAAAACCCCAGTTGGACATCAGCTAAGAAACAAAAAAAAATCGTATTGGTATTCGCTGTCTACTATAACGGCATTGTTTCGTCATATTTTGGTTAGAAATTTTTGAGAACATAGTGAAATTATAATAGGTGTGTTTTGTTCAACTCCTTAATGTGCACATTAAGAAATTCTTCACATTAAGCAAAATTTTCACATGCAAATTCTACCAACAACAAGTTAACAGCACATTTGATCTTCAGTAACTCTATGGCTTAATGTGGAACATTGCAGAATCGGCACAGTAACTAGCTCAACAAAACACAGCTAATGTAATTAAAATTTATAGTCACAAAAATAAAAATGATTTTTGTCACCGTTTGGCGCCTTATGGCCAGTTGTACAAATGTGGTTCATTATTTATGTAACTGTGGTTCAGAAAATTTAACCTGCCGATTTCGGCCGATAAACTGAGTGAGGTTCACGTTCAACGATGGTTCAAGGTCCAAATATGTGATTATAACCAAGTGCGTGCTTGAACCATCGCTATTAAACCTCAGTTAATCCGCCAAATTCGGTGAATTAAAAATCCTGAAAAGTGACGTTTTATAGTTTGTTAACATTTTGGGAAGTTTTTATCTTTGTGAGAGAATTTTAAAAATTTGACAGGTTTTACACATTTTACTGGACAAAGAATCAAAACAAACCTATTGTCTTCGATGTGTGCAAGAACAATCCAATCTGTTTGGTAACGTGAAATTTTCACCAGGTTTCCCACATTGGGTTTTTTTAGCTATGAGCTATGGATTTTGACAGCAAAATGTGAAAATTTGCAAGAAATTCAAAATACCAAAGAGACTGATGGAATTCCTGAATGCAAGAAAGCAGTTTCGATTTTGAATAAAAAATAGCATATTATTTTTTTTTTATTTTTCGTACAGATTCCCGGAAAGTTCGTGAACTTTCATCATCAAAGGCAATCAAAAACTACATTGGAATAATTATTGGCGTTTAAAAATATAAGTAGTGTATGTTAAAGAAAACATTAAATAATTAATGTTCTCTCCATATTAAGGACGTCCTCCTACCTTCATGTAACTTTTACCTTTTTATTAAGGACTAGAATAGAGAAATGCCAATTTTTAACAGTTAGAATATAAATTTTATCGCTATTGAAAGAAGTACCTACATAAACATGCTTCGCACGATATGAAAACAAAATTGTGGGTGCACAAAGTATACTCACCGGTGGTGTAGGGAAAGAAAAATGTTTACCAAACGAGAATTGTTTTTGAGTCAACAAATTAAAAAAAAAACAAATCGAAAATATTTTAAAACTAAACTTTTACGTATAACATCAACACTCAAATAGTCCAAACTTGGACTTTCTCCGCTACTACACACCAGCTGGCTCGTTCATAATATGAAGACACAATGTGCAGGCTTGCCACATGGTGATTTATCAGTGCGTCTAACTCGCCTTCCCGGAAAACATGATAATATCGGTGATGTGTAGTTGCCCCACCTTGAGTTGGGCTATCTAATGAAGCTGTTGAACTGTTTGAGTTTTCCCATGATTCAATTGTTGACTGTCGGTTTGCCACAGCTCCACAGCCATCCTGTTTTTTATTTTCATCCAAAGAGTTTTCGTCACATTTAATGGTGTTATGTGTGGTCTTCTTGGCATAACCTTCTCCTTCCATAGCGACAGTTCCATCTTCATGTGGATCATCATCATCTAGCACTCCTTCATCACTCTTGACATCTTCATCTTCTTCGAGAATAACATCATCATCGTCTTCACGCGCAGAACTATCACCATCGTCAAGCAAATATGCTGTCTCTGGATTCAAGCTGTACTGACGGTTCCGTTTGTATTTAAATTTTGAGATCTTATAATTATCATAAAGGTTCAGGGAATAGCTATTGGAGCTGTTGCCCTCAGCTTCTTCACGTTCTTCTTCCTCCTCGTCTTCTTCATGTATTGTCAAACTACGTGTTTGAGAGGACAGTGAAGATGTAGAAGATGAGTTAGGAGATTGTTGGGGACTAGGTTGGGTTGAGAGATTTGCCAACATAAGCCGGCGTTCTCGTAGTTCATCTCGCAAAGCGGTTAAATCACTATTTCGTTTGCGGAAATTCGACATGACAGGATCATCAATATAATCACCAATATCCCCGCCAATACCATCTAAACTTCGACATTCAATTTTATCGGACCGATTCTTTTCATCGAGCTCTCGCAAGAGTTGAGCACTAAGCTGCTCGGCAAACTCAGCACATTCTTGACGAGTGGCAGGGCGGATTTTATTTACCGCTCTAGCATATGGCATGCTTCCTACCGAATCATCATCCACGTTGAGGTTCTCCATTGAGGCACTATCACCATTTAAGTGAAAATCAGACTTATTAATGCCACCTTTATGAGACATATCATCAGGCTGCGCTGACTTGGGTGCGCTTATTACACTGTCAATGGAGTCCGGCGAAGATGGTTCACTTGAATCACTGTCTAAATCATCAGTGGCTGGATTAAAGAGTTCTAGTGACATAAATTTTGGAATTGTTGGTACGACCATTGATGCTCGACGTACTATTGCATAGCCTGGCTTGTTCATTTGTAAAGACTGCTGTTTCTTAAATTTGGGTATTGGTGGAAGATCCTTGATGGTCTGACGTGTTATTTTTGTTGATAATGGTGGTGGTGAAGCTTTTGCATTTGAATCAGGTTTATCAACCACAATCGTTGCTACTTGAGCTTGTCCATTTGTCAGTGCTGTATTGGCATTGTTGCTTTTAGATCCCTCTAGTTGCTGAATGTGCTCATCCTCGAAAGTGAATCGAGGTTTTTCCTGTATTGTTCCTGTATTATTAGTTTTTAAGTATTTTTGTACAAGTTTGGGTGGCGTAAGCATGGCCATTGCTGCTTGCACAGACGATGTTGTTTGGGGTGGAGATGTAACAACGTTGTATGCTGCCGCCGGTGAGTGAGCAGGTGTTGGGGGGCATGGCATTATAAGTGGAGATGTTGGCACTGATGGTATACGATTTCTAGAGTTATTGCTATTGAGGCTGTTGTTTTGGGTCAGACTGTTGCAATTGCTGTTGTGAGCACCGTTACAACTGCTACTGCTATTACTACTGCTACTGTTCGAGTTTTGCTGATGGTATATCTGTTGTTGATGCTTTTGAGCCGCCAACTGAGAATTTGGCTGTGATTGTTGTTGCTGCTGAAGTTCTGGCTTCGGAATGAAGATCACCGAAGCAAAACTATCCTCGGACTCAATACTTGTGTCCGATTGGAAGCTGCTGTCTTTTGAAGAATCTGAGCCGGATTCACGAGAGGAACGTCTTGGTTTATCGGTTGATTGGTCCTCGGTACCATTTGTTAGTGAAGCACCAGCTGCGGCTGCTGCCGCCAAACCACAATTGCATGCTTCACTGGACTTATTTGATGGATATGAACCTTGATTATGTACTGTCGAGTGGTGTGCATGATTGTGGTAGTGATAATGATCATTAACTGCGCTAGTATTGGTTGTTGTTGAGGAGGTGGATGTGTTTGGACTTGTTGAAGCTTTAAAGTTTTGCATGATTTTGACAAAGCCATTTTTTGTTACTCTTTCTAAGCTGCCTGTGGATGTTTTCAATTTACTTGTGAGACCATCGCGCAGGACTTGGAGTCGTTTTGAAAATACCGAACGACAAAGGAATGCTTCGTTTAGCGACATTTGCTTTTGAATGCGCTTTCTCACTCGTTCCTTCTCTCGAATGCGATTCCCTGCCATTAGTTCTTCATTCAGAGAACTCTGTTTGCGCAGAAATACCTTAGCATCCGTTAGATGCTTTGATAGAGTAGGACCTTGCATATTTTTATGCTGCTGCTGTTGTTGTTGTTGTTGTTGTTGTAGACTACTATTATTAAGACTATTACTACTACTACAATTACTTATCATATGAAATGGATTATCTGGCAGTTGATAGTCTTCATCACAAAGGGATTGTTTTTGTTTGATCAGTTTTGGCCGTCGACTAGGTGTCGCAGTGGAATGTGGAGGAGTTGAAGAAGCCGTCGCTGTTCCTGATGCAGCATTATTTGTATTGCTTCCGGAGCCAGGTGAATGATTATTGCTATTTAAATTTGGCATTTCAATAGCGGTGCTAGTTGGAAATTGTCCTGGGGATATTTGTACAACAAGCTGCTTAGGTTCAATCATTTGTGCCCCAAGGCTGGGCACACTGGATCGTGACCGAACAATTTGTCGGGGTGGTGGATTTAAAATGCTGCCAAGGCTACGTGACTTTAAGCCCGCCGATAAAGGGGGATCGGGAAAATCTTCGAAATCTTCTAGGCGACGTAGCTCGATTGGCAAATCTTTTGCATCTTCATAGTCCAAACTGCTGTTGTTTTTTGTATCCTTAGACGTCCACGAATCGAGGAACCACGGATGACGTTTACTTCCAGCCAATTTCTGAAACATAATAATAATACCAGATTTAGGACCACATATTTACTGTTTTTTTTTTTTTTTAGTATTTTTAACTTACCTGTATTGCTCGCCTCACAAAGCTGTAACATGACTCTCCTGGTGACGACGAAGACAAACTAGAACTATCTCCATCGCCGGCTGACCGGCTAGAATTTGTAGATTCCTCCACATAGGCGTTGTAGGGTGGTAAAATATCGTCCTCATCTTCTTCATCGGAACAGGATTGGTTACGATTTTTTGGTGGTTGCCAGGGTATGAGAACATCTTGTGACTCAAATCGTCTTTGACGCTGTTCCAAAGCCCACACACTTATTATCACACGACCACCAATTCGAAGTATTCGAGCTAACTCTCGAATTGCTCCTACACGACGCTCTGTTGTAGCAAAATGATGTACCACAGCCAGAGAAAGAACTGCGTCAAAAGACTCATCTCGGAATGGAAGTTCTAGGTTATCACAGACCGCCACCTTGAATTTAAAAAAGAAGAGGATGTTAAGTAAAAACTTCGCCATCAACAAACCTTATTTATCAAGCATTCAAAACTTGAATATGCAATAATTTATATTAAAGAATTGTAGTTGTCTTATGTACGATCAGGATCACACTGTGGTTTTAAAGTCTGAATACGTACATAAACCTATTCATCTAATTTCAAAAGAAATAATTTTCAATTTAAAGGTATGTAGTATTTTGTAAGTATACAAAATTGAACAATATAGCACAATGCACATATACCTACACATAAATGGGACTTGAACTTAAATTGTAAAATTATTTAAAATCAACATATTTCATGATTAATTTAGTAAAACAATCATCTTGAGTTGTTTTTAAAGCTACAAAAGTACATCATCTGATTTATTCAACATATCTTAGTTTCTGAGCACAAAATTCAAAATCTTAGGAGCGGTTTTTTTTTTTAATAATTTCTTATATAAAGAATTTTTTCGCATAAAATCCATTGAAAGCTGTACATATTTAAAATCCATGCATGTGTTTATTTAATGACGAATGTCCTTAAATTCATGTACATTTATGTATTATATTTAAGACCTAACTAACTTCAAAAATAATAAAACAAACAAAATACACCAGTGAGCCGCACGAGCTTGCTCTCTTGTTCACCAACATTTTGCTACATTTCAACGAAACAAATTAAAGTCAGAATGACTAGGAGCATGATTTTTTTTTTTAAATTGTAAGTTAAATATTTTTTAAATTTTCAAAAGCAATATTGTTTAAAATATTTAGAAGCATGAGATTTTGATTAATTTTCTCAAAAAAAAAAACTCGAAACCAACTTTCTGTAATGCGAATTTTTTGGACAAAACCTGAGGTGAGGTTTTGATTTTTTGGTAACACCTTCAATATTGACGCTTATTATTTTTTACATTAGAAAATACTTAACAAAAATTATGATTTTTATGAAAAATTTACAAAAATATGTCAAAATATGCACTTTAAACGTAAAGATGCAAAAATATATGCATTTTCGACTAAATATGTAACAATATGCCCTTACAAATGACACTAGTTAAAAGACAGTATATTTCATTAAATGGGTTTCTAACATAATCTCATCTTAATAGTGTTGCTAGAAAAAAATATATTTTTGGTTGCCTTGCCTATTGATAACTAAGTAAGCAAACTTTAGTATTCCTATTATTTGGAAAAGCCGAAGTGATGTCAAAAGGGGGGTATGGCATCTCGCAACCTCGGGATATACTACTATACCTACTTTAGTACCTAATTTTCATTATAAAGGTTCTTAAAGAACAAAAGTATCTGAAAAAGAAACCCAACGCTGGTGATGACGTCAATACATCATAGGACTATAAAATCTCATTGTATGACGAATGAGATAGACCTGAATAGTAACTTTTGGAGTCACAAATATTCCAATTTTATTCAAAAATGCAAACGACAAATATCACGAAAACAACCATACAAAACGAGAGTGCGATATAACCTTCCAGCAGGTACCATATAACGCATCATTTTTTGAATCGTTTTTTAGTTAAAAAATGATTTGAAATAGAAAACGACTCATTTAAATCCAACAACAATTTTTAGAATAAAATCCTATACCTTTTGTCAAAGCCAGGAATCCATGCTTCAATTTTCTTTTTAAATAAAATTTTTTGAAGTGTAGCCCAGGAAACAAAAACATTGCTCCACACAAACTTCTAAATGTTGGTAATAGGTTTCATACTTACATATATTATACCTAATACAATTATACAACTTTTCAGAAATATCCCCAACTGTGGGTGTTGAGGAAAAAAAAATAACGGGATTTTAGTGGGAATATTTTTTGATTTTTCGGGAAATCTTTATTTTATTAAAATGGCTTAGAATCTAATTTGTGTAGAAAAAATTTGTATACACCAAATGATTGACAATTGTTTATTCTTAAATAATAAAATATAAAAAAAATTATATATTTATGGCAAAATCTTCTTAAAAATTCAGAAAAAGTCAAATATTTGAATAAAAATCGTAATGGAGGTTGGTTTAGTTAGGTTTCATCGTAAACTATTTAAATAAAAAATAAATAAAAATATGCATACTTTTAAGTAACCAATTCTACAGAAAACCTCATTTTAAAATTACGTAGAAAAAAATATTTACCGATGTGGAAGAAGATTTCGAATATAGGTACCCTTTTTTGATAAAAATCGTTATTATGTGAATTGGCTAACGTTGTGGCTATTTTATCCGATTATTTTTTTTTTATAAAAATTACCATAAAGGTAGAATTAAGTAGGTCTATACATGGGGAACCGATGGTAGTTGCTATACAGAAGTTTCGGACATTCTGGTTTTGCTTGTTTTTCTATGCTCCGCAGAACATCAAAACATTTGCTTTTCTGCCCGTACTGCATTGAGTGACCTGCTTCATATTGTCTATGCTTTTACTTTATGCAATATCACCTCAGTTTTTAAAGGAAGGTACCGTGGTTACAACAGAGTGATTGCTAACCTGCAGTTACACTCTAAATTTGATATAGTATATCTTCCTCCAAAAAAAGCTGCTACAGATCAGCATTCATATCGCGTTTACCGTCAAGTTTAAGCCTGGCTGGGAAATTCTTTGGAACCAACAATATAGGGAAATTATTAAGTAAAATTTAGTTAACTTATTCATTGATTAAATTAATATAAGAACTTATATATAAGCTCTAAGCAAAATTATATGTTTTAACTCAAACATTCATATACGTTTTTTATGGTTTCATTTGAATGAAATTAATTTTTCATAGAAAGGATCGCAGGATAAACTTGTAAAATATCTCAGATGATGCAAAATAAAACGGTAAACACAAAAAAAAAGTATTCTTGTTTAATTAAATGCCTTTAACCATTCAACATTAATATTTCCCTTTTTCAACTCTTAATGGCCGCGTTCGGGGGGCAAGCCAAACCTATCCGGATAGGTTTATGTTGTTGTAATCCCTTGTTGAAAAACTTCTGATATCAGCTGATGCAACAACAACTCAAGGTATCTGAAAATTTTTGGGATAGGTGGATAGCCTATCTCACTACCACCCGAACGCAAGCAATTAAAATTTGTCAAACTTAACACTAGTATATACGAACAAATGTTATATAATCTTAAATTGTATTTTATTTTGCAGCATTTGATATACTTTGGAAGTTTGTGAAATGTACCAATATTATTTTATTTATTTTTTTTTGTTGGGCATTTAAAATTTTTTTCACGATCCCTTAAGAATTAAATCAAAATTTTTCCAGAAAGGTGCACAGGATAATTTTTGGAACTATTCCATATAATGGAAAATTAGATTATGAATAAATTGATTTACCACTTGGCTAAATTAAGTCCTGTTAAATAGTCCATTTAAGCCATAAACATTTAAAAAAAAATTTTAAAAATGTTTACTTTTTTGGCTTTTGGTAGAAATTTAACAATTTTAACGGTACTATATAAAAAAAACAGTAAGCAACCTTAGAACTAGTTTATTTTTGTATCTAAATAAATTAAATAAAATAAATTTGATGGCACAACAGCTCATGAAGAACTACAACTCTCAACCATTCCTGTGTGCGTGTCTGCAGGAATGGAGGGGACCTACAGTTTATTGCCGAATCCGAACGGCTAACGAGCGGCACTTTTCTGTGACAGGAGATACTCTTGGAGGATTTGTCAATTCCTCGCAAGAGGCAGTAGCCGTTTTTTCTTTTAAATAAATAGGTGGCGAGGCTGGGATCGAACCTTAGACCTCCGGCATGTTAGTTCATCGCACTAACCATAGAGTACCTATATTATCTAGAGAACCGACTCGTACCCCTTTTGCCTAAAACACCCGCAAAATTTATTTGAGATGAGTAAGAGAAAATTCTCTTATTTTACTCTTTTTTTACTATTCGTGAATCAGTGTGAATCGTGGATTCAAACACAAAATGGCGCCATTAGCTCAGTTATTTTTTTAAAGAGTCGCGTTTTCAACATAAATGCACATGAATATTACTAGATTTGAATGCTAAAAGAAAGACAACACTAAACAAATTTGTTTCAGTCCATTAAAAAGTTATTTAAAGTAATTTTATTGAAATTTTGTTTTTAAATTTCAATTTTTGAATTTAACGTATTCTTATTTTAAATATCTGAGCGCAGGAATCCATCATAATTGAGCAAAAATGTGTATACTATTTGTTACAGCAGTGGTGGATGGGGTTCCATTTAAAATGCACGGAATCACTAATACGTGCTCAACGAATAGTCGACAAAATGGTCCCATTCTCTCACTACAGCTTGTAGGGTGAAAGAGAACGAACCCCTTAGTCGGTTCTCTAGATAATATAAATACTCTATGGCACTAACCATCACGCCACGGCTACTACAATTTTTGTATCACTTTAGATGATTTTGAAGTTTTGAAAACTTACCGTTTTTTGTTTTTTAATATTTACCTCATGATTCCATTGTAATAGTAAATAGTGTAAAAAAATCTTTTAGTTTACACTTTTGCAATTTGTTAAATACAAATAGACCAAGTTAACGGTATTATATAAAAAAAAAATGTCAACCAACTTGTAATAAATTTAACTCTACGTCGTTTAAGATATTTTTCAATTTCCTGAAATGCACCGTTAGATTTTTTTTATATACGTTAATTTTTTTTTACGATTTTGCTTCAAATAAAATATTTTTATTTTACAGAAAGGTAAGGGAAAGAAGCTTGAAAAATATATCAAATGACGCAAAATTTAATAGTGAAAGAGACTGTATTTTTTATTTTTACTAAAAATAGTTATCTATTGTATTTTTATAAAAAAAAAAAAACGCAAAAAAATGTTTAAAAAATAAAATTTTAAACTTTCAATACAAAACTTTCCAATTAAAGGGTACTATAGACAAAACAAAAGTTCAAATGCTTTGGAACTTTTTTAAATGTACCGTAATATTTGTTTTATTATTTTTTTTTTGTTTAACCTATTTTTATTTTTTAAACACTGATTGCAGGAATTCCTCAACACTTAGAAGCAGGGATAATTCCTTAAATACTCCTTTAAACTAGCTCTACAACCCTACCAAATTTCAAACCTATTACCAAAATTTAGAAGTTTTGCATAAAATTCCTGGGCTAGTGATAGTCTTTGAAAAATTCATTTCCGAATTCAAAATTTTGAAAAAAAGTACCTACCATTTTTTATAAAAACTATTTATTTTATTTTTTTAGTAGCCCGTGGCGTAATGTTTAGTGTGATGGACTGTCATGCCAGAGGTCTAGGTTCAATACCAGCCGCTTCCACCTTAAGTTTTTTTCCGGGCTACTGCCTCTTGCGAGGAAGTGGCAAATCCTCTAAGAGTATCTCCTGTCACAGAAAAGTGCCGCTTACCCTAGCCGTTCGGATTCGGCAATAAACTGAAGGTCCCCTCCATTCCTGTTTTATGAGTCGTTTTCTATTTTAAGTCAATTTTTTAAAAAAGTTCCCCTCCCATTTAAACGGGTGGATATAGACTACCAACCCGCTGCCCCCACCCCGCCGAGGATTTTTTCTTCTTTTGACCCAACTTATACGCTCCAGTATTTTTATACGTGCCCCGGTTTGCCCCCTCCCCCCATAGATGCGGGGCTGATTAAAAGTACACCACTCTGGTCAAGGTCGAATTAATTTAAAATAAAATTAACCTTTTAAGGATTGAGAAAGTTTGCCCATCATGAAATTAACTTTGATTTGATGGGTTTTATGTCATATTTTTTTTGCTGTTTTTGCCCCAAACTTTTATTTGAGAAATAAGTATGGAGATATGCTCTTTTATTCATTAGTAATGCTCATTTTTCAGCCTACAAACCATCCTATTTGTTGGCACGTTGATCACTTATAATGCAGTGGGCGGCGCATACATTTTTTTCCTTGAACTATGCTCTAAGAACCCACGCTATTAAGTCTGCAGATTGTATATATTATGTCCTTCACAATTTTTCTGTACTCCTTCGGAAAAATGTTATCTGAAGTAGTTCGCTCGATGACTAATTTTCTATTATTCCTGCTTACAACTTGAACTACATACATATACATACAGCCCCAATTAAGGCTGAACATTTGAAATTCTTTTTTTCTCTCTTATCTTCTTGCTGTCCCAATAGTGGGTGATTATTTTCTTACTCCAAGTAGTTGTGGGAGTAAAAAGCATGTTTTGTGGGTGCGAGATTCCTATAAAAAAATGAAACCGATGCATTTTATATACATAACTTGTACTTACATATATATATATGTGATTACCATGCCATTAATATTTTGAAGTAACCAAGAAGAAGCCAATAGTTCTTTTGATTTATTAGAAAAAAATATCAGGAGTTTTTCCGATCTAGCTGCAACTTTATGTTAATTATCGAAGTTTGTTCCTGTATAAATATGGTAGCGCAACAGCTAGTGAATAACATATACAGAGTGATTCACATAGGTGTAGGTTAAGTCAAGACAAGAAAAAATCGTATGGAGGGGGGGGGTCCATTTCCCCCCGTTTAGGCGGGGGGCAATTTTCTACAAAATCGACTTAAAATAGAAATAAAATTATTAAAAAACAACGGCAACACTAACAATGCCATGCTATACTTTTTTTTTAAAGCCAGAAGTCCGTTCCTTTATTATGGTTTTAATTCAAATTATTTGAGAGAATAGTTTTGAAAAAAATAATTTTCAAAATCAAATTTGTGAAAAAATAATGAAAAAAAAAAATGTGTTCAAAATTTTATGTTACTAAGCAGTATTTTTGTTTTAATATTCGATGCCCCTATTACTGCAAAGTAAATGCTTAAGTGTTATCTAGGTTTGGAGGAAATTAAAAATAACAGGAGGGGCATTAAAAAAAAATATTGACTTAAAACAGAAAAAAATATTTTTGTAAAGCCAAAAATCTTTTCTTTTCTTTTATTTTTAAATAAGGTTGTTTTAAGGAAAAGTTTTTCAAAAATTAATTTTCAAACTTAAATTTTTGAAAAAAAAAATTAAAAAATTGATTTCAAACTGATTTTATTCAAAATCTTACGTTATTAAAAAGTATGTTTGTGTTTAGTATTCAATGTTCCCATCAATTTTTAGTCAAACACAAAAAAATAGATTCCATAGTTTTTTTGGAAAATAAAAAATAACAAAAGTAAGTTTTCCTTAAATTCGAATTCCATCCGTTATTTTATTGCTCCAAAGATCCTATTTTTAGATTCCCTCCCTCCCATACGACTTTTTTCTTGTCTCGAATCAACCTACACGCTCTAACTTATTGTGACGTCTTAGGTGAATCGCCCTGTATAGTGACTTAAAAATCTCGACCATTTTGAGTGCGTGTCTATAATGGAAAAAATCGGCAATTTGCATTTTGCCAAATCCGAACGACTAAGATGAGAGGCACTTTTTCAAGCGGCGAGAAGCAGTACCTCCGTGAAGTCTGTGCGATTTAATAACACGGCTTTCGTAGCAAAGGTCGTACTCATTGGGCCTTAACAATAATCGAACTTAGTTATGACTTAAATATGACAGTGAAATTAACCATAACGTTGGATCCTAAATAATTAACCATTATTATATTCTAAATTTTTTGGAGTCAATTCGGTATATGGTTCATTATTTATAGTCCACGTAAATACTTAGGTAAGTAATACCATGCCATGTTCTCATTATTGTCCATTTTACTGAAATATTTAAGTCGTAACTAAATTTGATTATTGGTAGGGCCCATTATCCACGCCACAGCACGGGCTACTTTTATCAGCATAAATGGTGTAAGCGGTCCAAGAAAATGTTGACATTGGCCTGGCCTTAAGCAAGGCAACGAACTTGCTTTGAACCCAGGAATCGAGCCACATCTAAGGCTTTTTTGTCCAAAAACAAAAAAAAAATGGTTGCACAAAAGTCCGGAATAAGTTCTCTTTGAGCTGTTCAAAATATATTGTATACAAAATTCCTTATTTCACATTTAAGATTAATTACGGGCATGAACCACAATGATGTTTGGTTCACTTTCTTAACCTAATATCCGTACCACCTTATAATGTGTGTGATGTACATTATGTAGGTACGTACAAAAGAGAGTGCTGGATGCATCATGCATGAGTAAAATTTGAATTCACAAGAGTAATTTTTATTATGAGGACGTATTTCCCGTAATTGACATCAAGAAAAGTTTCCTTTTGGAAATACGTATATTTTTTTATCATAAGAGACAGATGGGGGCATTCATAATGTACTAACAAGAATAAATTGTTAGATAAATCCATCTTGTAAATTTTTTCTCTAAATGGTACGTATATTTAAGCGACCATTAAAATTTTGAAAATATTAAGTATTACCAATGACAAGCAACGGGACTCGCACTTCAATTATATTTTATATCTTGTGTTGTGTAGTTTTATTTGAATAAATTAATTTGAACAAATTAATTGTGGCGCACAACAATTTGAAAATCCTTATAACTCCTCTCAAAACCCAACTGCACCACGAATATCGACATGTTATTCTCAGATGGAAAGTTTCCAGAAATATGTGATTCGGTGAAGGCAAATTTCAATATACCCAGTGAAACTATATTCCTGTTGGAAGAATCCACCTCAGATCGAAAAAAGTTAAAATGATCATTTAAAGAAATACACTACAATTATTGCCGAGACCGGAGATTTTTAAGGTAATTAGGCTAGATGTACCTAGCAACGTGATGCTAGTCATGGATTAAAAAAAAAAACGTTAATACTCATGGTGACACCGGAATAGCGCTCAAGGTATCCATCGCTGATTATTTCGGCTGAAAAAATACAAGAAAAATTGACAAAGCCGTCAAACATGGAATCAAGGCTGGAGAGTAAGCTTTACAACAAAACTCGTTTTCATCTTGAATCATCTTGAATGTTTTTTTTTTTTTTTTTAATATAGAACCGAAGAGGAAAAGCTATCTGAAGCCATGGATATGCTTTGTGTATTGTTTGGATGTGAAATCCTCAAGATGTAGTTGCTGGTCGCATATCCACCGAAGTAGATGGTCGTTTTTCCTTTGACACCCAAAAAAGTATCGAAAAGGCTCTCAAGTTGATTGAGCTCTACAATTTAACGATGGACAATCTAACGGTGGAGCAAGCAGATTATGCCAGACCACAAATGAGACGTGCGTTCAATGAAACTATAAAGAACTAGCAGGTCCGTGCTCGCTTTGCTCCGCATAATTAAATAACTTAATGATTGTAAAATAATTTTGTATTTGGTTTTTGATATTTTTATGATCTACCATCTAGGCCCGTGCTCGCCATGCTTGGCATGTTTTTCGATATTTTTATATTTGAATATCTTACATTTCAAACAAATTATCACTTTTTTTTTTAAATATTTTGATTGTTTTTTGCTGTACCAATTCTCATTTCAATTAATAAGGTATATTTTCGGAGATTAAGAGGCGCAAACAGACAGACAAACAAACTTTCACATTTATAATATCAAAATAATAATAGGAAACAGGATTAACGATATTTGTTTATAATTAAAAATATTTATGTATGTATGTATGTACAAAAAGATTTTAAAATTTCGGTGTATGAGTTGAAACCAATGGTGCCTATGTTTAATATTATGTGGGCTTCTTACTTATATGCTTCCAAGGAGTTCAGTGTCACCAGTTATAACTGCATTTACATTTTCAATATTGCGAGTTCCTCGTTAAAGAAAAAACAGCATTAATTATTTTTATAACTTCTTTGCCAACCACCCCCTAAGCTGTTTTAAATTTGGAATCAATTTTTTTCCAACAAAAAATACAAATATGATTTAATTTAATGTTTAACATTTTTGGAATTATTTTACTTATAGGTTGGGGTGGCAGTGAAGATGAGGCTCTTTTTCTTTAAAAAAGGAAACTCTGGAAGGAAGGAATTTTCAAAAACAGTTTTCTAAGTTTAAGATCAACAAACAGAAGTGGGTGTCTTCATAAGTGTTTTGAATCGGAGAGGCTGGAACATATACAACCCACAGCCAAGAGCCATAATGCAGCACAAGAAATCAAAAGTGTGCAGCCTCAGTGGCCAGGATCATATCAAAAATTAACAAAAATGCTAGCACAAGAATCTGAATTTGCCTTCTAGGGAATGACATACAAATGTTCGTTAAGAAATTTGAAACCGATCGATCCACCCGTTTAGGATCTAACTCGATATACATACAGGGCGTTTTTCTTTTTTAGTTTAGTGTTGGTTCAGAGCAGAGCACTGAATAGACCCTGAGCGAACGGAGTAAACTCTGAGCAGAGTATGTTGAGAACACTCCGATTTATTTACGAAGCACACCCGAGCACTCAATAGTCATATCTGTCAAATTACATGGAAACTGTACGAAGTTGGCCGCGCTCAGTTTTTTACTCGGTCTGCTCGGTTATTTTATACCGAGCTAATAGAGCGCGCTCTGAATAAACTCTGAACATGCTCTGAACGAAAAAATAAACACAAATTTGAACTGTTATACACTCTGAGCTAAAAAAGACGGTGTTCACAATGGACTCAGATTGACGATTTTTGTTGGCATAAGTTAGTCAGCTCGTGTTCAGACACATTCAACCGATTCAGTCTGACGTTCCGCAGTCGTTAAAATAAAACACAAATTTTTACTCTCCCGAGAATTTAAATATGTATGTACATATGTAGGTAGAAATTTTTCAATCACAAAATTAATATTTCACTAAAAAATAGTTTATCGCCACAATAACAGTGTGTATAAACAATCAAAAGGCAGTGTTTTAGAAATAAAATGTGTTCTTAAAGTGTTTGTTTCAAAACTTTTAAAAAAGTGGAAAAAATCAAATTGGAATCACTGGATGCTTGTAGCTTCTGATCCTTTAATTGCGTCGAAGAGGAGGAGCCACAATAAAAGAAGGAAACCATTTTCTAAAGATGTTTTAGAAATGTTGGAAAATCCTTCAATCATCAATAGAAATTATAATGACGAAGATGATCATGAACATCCAGATGATGATCATAGAGTACCTATATTATCTAGAGCACCGACTTAAGGTGTTCGTTCTCTTTCACCCTACAAGCTGTAGTGAGAGAATGGGACCATTTTGTAGACTATTCGTTGAGCACGTATTAGTAAATCCTGTGCATTTTAAATGGAACCCCATCCACCACTGCTGTAACAAATAGTATACACGTTTTTGCTCAATTATGAGGGGTTCTTGCGCCGAGATATTTAAAATAAGAATACGTTACATTCAAAAATTGAAATTTAAAAACAAATTTTCAATAAAATTACTTTAAATGACTGAAACAAATTTGTTTAGTGTTGTCTTGCTTTTAGCATTCAAATCTAGTAATATTCATGTATATTTATGTTGAAAACGTGACTCTATAAAAAAATAACTGAACTAATGGCGCCATTTTGTGTTTAAATCCACGATTCACACTGATTCACGAATAGGAAAAAAAGAGTAAAATAAGAGAATTTTCTCTTACTCATCTTGATGATGATGAATAATTATTGTAAGTGTACCTATACCTAGTAGTTTTGTTCGTTCTTTCTTCTCTGCCCCTATGTCTTTTATTAATGTTTGTATTGTTAAGCGCCTGCATAGCATTCGCAGCTCAGGTGATTGAGTTTCATAAATTCATATTTTGTATTTCTATAAAGTGCCCATTCGTTATTATTTATGACTGTTTTTGATAAAGTTTTGGTCAAGAACCCTAAAAAGTACAAATGAAAACATTTTTCTATGCCTATGATTTTTGGCCGCCTAAAGTGGTCATTTTGCCGTGTGTGCGGCGACTTAAACAATAGAAAAATTCATTCTTTATATTTGTTTTTTTTTTGTTTTTAATTTTAAGTAAATTTTAGAACAGTAGATCCCCTTCCACCATACAGGGGGAGAAAAGGACCCTTAAAAAATTTTTATTGTTTCGACTCAAAGTCTGCTCTAGCTTTTTGTTGCATCATTCAGAAAAATGAGTTCCCATTTATTACGGAAATCTAAAAATAAATAAAATGTGAGTTAGCTTATAGTATAGGATTTGAGCATGTTGCAACCATGGGAAAAAATAATACCAAATCTGCTATTATATTTCAGTAATGAATTTCACAACAAAGTTTTTTGTTTCGTTTCGATTACCTAATAAAAATTCAAGAAAAAATAATCTCTTACCTCGAACAATCAAGACATTCGAGTTCGAAGTTGCACTTTCTAAAATGTTTATTCTAACTTTCAAGGAAAGAAGTTTTTTTTATAAGAGGGCCTCAAAAGCTTAGCTTATTAAATTTCCAAGACTAGAACAAAAAGGAACTTTATCAATTCGTTATAGGTAAACTATATTTCTAGTTGCTTAGAGAAGCCACCATTATAGTTTAGAACACTATGTCTCATTTAAATTTGTTATGCAGACCTTCTTTTAAAAATGTTTGTATTGTTGTTTTTTGTTGCATACTTAAGTGCCTGAACAAAAAAAAAATATCTAGAAAAAAGCAGCTAACAGTAAAAAAATTTCTTGCGTGCATGTCTTTTTCTATAAAAACTTTTCTACCCAAAGTGTGTTGCATCTATTCGTTATCTGAATGGATACTCTTTTAGTTCAAGTGGCTAGGCTCTGACTACTCTTGCACTCTTGGTGACATTCTTTTTCACAAATATTTTTTTGCTGTTCTCCATTCGTTTGACTTACAAAAAACAAAAAAAAACACATATACAGCTATGAAATTGGTATAAAAAGAGAAGAACACTCACGGGGGCACTTGAAGAAATTAAAATGGCACCCAACATAGGATCAGCAAATATAATGTGTGTTGTCACTTTGTAATTGGTTTTAATGCAAAGTTACTTTAAGAGAAAAGAAACAAAAACCGGGATAACAGTCCTTTGAGGATTGACATATAAAGTACATATGCAGTATAATTAACTATGTCAAGGGTGTCATTATCCACAGGCTGGCTGAAAGGGTTGATTTAAACGCATTCAATGTCTATAGCTATCTACTCGTCATTTGAAAGCACAAAACCTGAATCTTTCAACGTAACATAATGTAGTGACTTTTATTTGACAAATTTTTAAGCACTATAATTTGCAATATATAGTAATTTATTAGGTAGATAGAGGTATACAGAGTATCGACATACCCACAAAATAAATATATCTCAAAAATTCTTATGAGTGCGTATGTAGGTCCTTTATTTCTTCGCCGCGCCGTGAGTGTTACTTCCCACTTTAAGCTGTACAAAAATACAGAAGCATAAGGTTTGAGTGTATCAGATCTGTAAAAGACTGCAGTACTTTGGTAATGCAGTTAATAAAGTCGCAGTTAATTAACTTACCTGTTGAATGTAAGTTAATACTGTAAATAAGTACTTTAACTGCGAAACAAGCAGTCAGCAGTCAGTACTAACATTCCGATTGTGCAGTTAAAAAAAAAGTTAATTAACTGTAAGTTAATTAAATGCAGTACTTTTCAACTGCTTTTAGTTTTTTTAGTCAGTGGAAAGTCTTTGTACTGCGATGATTTTACTTTTAGTCAGCAAGTCTTTTAACTACAGTCAATTAATTTTTTTTAACTTTTTTTTCTTTTAAATTTCTTTTATTTTTATCCCATCCTGTTTCTTTTAGTTAAAAGACTATAGAAAATGTTAAAAGACTTTTACTGACTTTTTACTGACTAAAAAGACTAAGAGCAGTTAAAAAGTACTGCAGTTAATTAACTAAAAGTAATTAACTTTTTTTTTTTTAACTGCACAGTCGAAATATTAGTACTGACTGCTGACTGCTCGATTTTAGTTAAAGTATTTTTTTAAGTTAAAAGACTTAATAAAATTAGTCCTTTTAGTCAATTAACTGCAGTACCGAAAAGACTGCAGTTTTTACAACTCTGGAGTGTATGCGATTTGTATAGGAATAGATGACCGTGGATTATAATTGTAGACATTTTATATCCAACGTGCGCTTTCGGTCCCTTTCGATAATTGATTAAAACACATTCTCAATGGTATAAAACCACTGTTATTGAAAATGAAGATATAGGTTCTACTATAAAATTAAAAACGAAATTTTTCCCATAAACAAGGTGTCTAAACCTTGTTTGCGTCTTTATACGTACGAGTGTGGGAATGTCCTCAGAATTGGTGTTACTTATACTACACTTAAGAGAAAATCTTTTAGTTGTATAGGAAAATATAGAGATATACGCTGTGCATTGTATTGAACAAAAATCTTTACACCTACCAAAAAAAAATTAATAGGCAGAGAAGACAAAGGTCAGTCTTTGAAGTGTTTGACACTAAAATTCTATTGTGAAAATTAAGTTTTAGAAAACATAGTCCTTTTTGACATTCAGGGTTTAAACGTATTTATAACAGTCTTGGGCCTAAAGGTATAGTTTATATGGCCCACAGGGCCAGGGCCGTTCGCTGGTGCGCATACTTCCGGCACACACAGTTTTTTTTTAATCTCGAGAAGCGCTTTAATGTACCTTCATTTGTGTTAAACTGCTATAAATTGGCATTTTTCTCTAAGAAAACGGACGACAGTAGAAAAATGATAATTTTTCGAAAAAAAAACTCTGGGTTCTCGAGGTATGCCCACCGGCGGATATCCCTGGCTCTGCGGTGCTTGTATATACAAAAAAAAAACTGTTATAAATTGGCTGAAGAAAATTCTACTACGGCTTCCATTAATAAGTATATTTTTTGAACATTTTATGAATAAAAATATAAATTTGAACCAAATAATTTTGCAGGGAAAGTTATTTACGAAATTCATTATATATGTATTACCATTTGCGTACCAAACATACATAGCTAAAACAACGATTGCAAAAGTTCATCACATAGTTCAGAATTGACATCTTCGAGAAATTTTAGTACCAAACGCTATGGTTAAATTTTAATATTGAAAATGTTTATAGGATCGTTTTGAGAGAGTTATTGTGTTACCAAAATAACTAAATGAACACAATGTATTCAATAAATCAAAAATGAACTCCAGCGTATAGGGGGGTAACTACGAAATTTTTGGTTGGTGTTACCAAAGAAATGACTAAAATGATTAAAATGAACAGTTGAATTTAGAATATGAAAAATGAACTCCAGCATATAAGAGGACAACGGACAACTATCAAATTTTTGGTGTTACCAAAAACCACCAAAATGGTTAAATAAATAAAATAACGAATACAAGCGATGTATTTCAGCAAGCTTAAGCTTACCGATACGGTGAGAAAACGTTTTGTTAAAAAAAGAAATAAAATTCAAGACATATCGAAGAAAGGTATAGGTAAAGTTATTCGTCGTCAACAGTTTTAGTTTAGAACGGTCATGAATGAATAATATTCTAAAAACAGTCGATATGGATTATCAAAATTTTTCAAAAAATTAAAGCTGAAATTTCAAGCTACAAAAGAAAACTAACAAAATTTAATTTTTTGCCAAATGGAAGGCGACATTAAATAGATTATGAAAATATTCACTCTACAACCTAGAATCCTACAACCTAGAAACCTGCAAAAACAGGATAAAAATATAAATTATAAAGATTAGAAATGTTTTTTATTTATCTAGCAAACAAGTAATTTTAAATGTCCCCATAGTTTATCTGTGAGTGAAATCTGTAAATAGTATAAGTATTATTTTCTTTTGTAACCTTCAAAAGTTGGTTTTTGTTTTATTTTTATAAAACCGATAGTAAAAAAGAAGGAGTGAAAAGATGAAATAGACGATGGCGATTTGTAAGTTGCAATATAAAAATGTTAAAGGGAAGTTATACATTTAAACAAGAGATTAAACTCGAGATTTTATTGAAATTGTTATGTATAAGAAAAAAATCAATTTAATCTCAAAAGAGTGTTACAGAGTCTACTATACATATTTCTACTTGAAATCTCCTAACGTTAGCACCAACAGAGCTGTTTGCGTTAATATGGGACAAGGTACACGAAAGTTAATCTTTTCTTAAAGCTTCGTTAAATATAGAATGATTGTTAGAAGATGCCCATGGACATTAGGAAACACCTCATACAGGGTGTTTCCTAATTAATGAACAATACTTTGAGAAATGTTTTCATATTAAAACTCTTACTGATTTGCCATTCCTCCTAAACATTATCTTTACCTTCCTGTATTTCAGAGTAAAAGGTAATAATAATACTCACCTCACCACCCTTTTCACGGGCCACTTTACTCAGTCGATGGCATCGATCAATGCCTATTGTGCAAATCGATGGATTACATTGAGTCAAATACCGTCCACTGCCACAGCCAACGTCACAAACAACCGATCCGGCATCCAAAGCACCCAAAAATTGTGCGACTTTCGGGCGAATCGTCCCCGATGGTTCCTCACAATTCTCATAAACATCGTGAACATAAGCCCGCTCCAGGGCTGCCGAACGTCCGCTGGCATCATTACTCTTTCGTTTGTCGCTACACCGACTATTATGGATTTCACCAACAGTGGCTTCAAATTTCTTGCAATTTCTCGGCGAAGTAATATCTCTATAATATTGATCCCTGGTTGAAGGTATAGTTGCTGCTCCTACAGCTGGTGGTTTTGGACTCGTTGCTGGTGTGGATATAGTTTTAATCGTTGAATTATTGCATGTCGTTATTGTAATCGATGAAACTGGTGACGACGACGGAGCACTTACACTAAATGACTGTGTAGTCGTCGTTGTCGTCATCGAAATTTGTCGTCGTTGTTGTTGTTTTTCGTGTTGAATTTTCCCATCTGAAAAAAAAAAAATGCCAAGCAAATAAAACTAATTTCAGTGACAAAATTGAAATGATATATTTTTAATACCAACAAATATTAATAAAAAAATACAACCAATACCAAACAAATGCATAAGAACGCAACAACAATGCAACGTTGACTTATATATGTTATTGATGTTGTAATGACAACATTGTTGTCTTGGTTAAAGAAAAAGTTCACTTTTGTATTATTGCGTGGCTAGTAAGAACTTAAAGCTAAAAATAGTCATTAGCTTCAAGTTCTTCGAAACCTTGGAATGTAATAAATAGTATTTTAAACGAGAGAGAGAAGCAAAATATGAAATAAATACAAACCAAAATGTAAAACCATCAAGTATACTTTGTTTTTTAAATTGCATATTTTATAAATGTTGGCACTTTTGCAGCCTTAAGCAGACGGACAGGCCGTTAAGATATTTTATTAATATGAAAAATTATTAAACATAATATGTCACTGTTCAGTGTTCACACTTCTGACACAAAACACCGAAAATCGGTTTTTCTTAACCCACCCATTAAAGGCTGAAAAAAAACCTGCCCTACTTTTCTTTTCGATATTACGATACATGCACATAAACTCTTATTTTCATATTTTACCAAAATTTACTGTCGGATCTTCCACTAAAAGTTTTCTTCAGGCGTGGTACACTCAGGCGTATACGTACTTTTTTTTTAATATTTTTTTTTTATTTTGTGTGTTTGGTTCCTTGGGATCGTTTGTGTTAATGTTAATTTTTTTATTTTAAAAAGCCATATGGTTCGTTGGCTGAGATACTTAGCTCACTTTCGACGGGCAAAAGCCCAGGCGCCGCGTCAGTGATTTATTTTGTTAAAGTAGTTTCTTTGATTATTTTAAGTTTGTATGCATTTTGCTATTTTCTAGCTGTATAACTAGTCACTACAAAGTTCAGTGAGCCAAATATGGATTCCTTGTTTAGTGGCAGTGATATTGTATTAAGAAAAAAGCTAATGGCCGGTTTCAAAATGCAAGTTGAGCATTTCTCTTTAGAAAATATAAAAAATGAGAGAATTGGGATGACTACGCATGCGATTCAGGTAAAAGGAAAGGCGATCTGGTAATGTAGTAAAAAAAAAAACTATATTGAACTTGATTATTCTGTGAAACCAGAGAATTTGAACTTGAAATGTAAACTTAAGTTAAGGTTCTGATGATTTAAGTTTATACCCCCAGTGACCATTAGATTTTTTGTAACTATAGGGTAAGTTTTTACGTTGAAATGTCTTAAATTTGTGTCTAAAATCAGCTTAGATAATTATTTGAGAAATCATACCCCTGTTCTGATTTTCTTTTCAATTTGAATTCGCTAACAAAATTGATTTTCGTACGGATTTTAAATTTAAATCGAACTGAAAACTTCAAAATAATTGAGTAAAGAACACTTATGTTTTTAAAACGAAAGTATTTTTTACTGAAGCGAAAATCAGAACAGGGGTCTATATCTGAAATTTTTCTACTAACACTATGGATGCTTCTTATAAAATAAACAATTTTAGTCCAATATATAAACGCATGGTGGTGTTGAGATTTATATAAAATAAATGGTTTTTCTTGCAAAGTTTTATGAACGTAGAAGTGAAGACACTAGCTATATGCATTTCAATACATAACAATAGACCAGTATATTACTCTATTCAATGTTAACAAAGTTAACAAACCGATAAAGCTCGAACAAGGGCCCAGGGAAGACCGTATTCCTTGATTTTTTTTTTAATATGTAGGGAGGCCTTCCTAAAAGAACTCACACAAACTTTCAACATATCTTTAACACTGGCATAATACTTATACTAGTTTCAAGAAAAATTTAATTTTTCCAATCCTGAAAGCTGATCCAAGGGAGCGAAGTAATTACAATTTAATTTTTCCAATCCTGAAAGCTGATCCAAGGGAGCGAAGTAATTACAGTGGAATCTCTTTCCTTAACATATATAGTTACAAAAATTTTCTCAAGTATCTTTTATTAAAGAAAGACTCACTGATTGGGTACAAAGAAAAACATTTTTTTAAAGAATTCCAATCTGGGTTGTAAAGAGAGTAGGTATTCAACTATTGATAATGTCTTCTGTCTCTTAAGCTTTTTCCAGTTCCCAAGTATTCAATCGCGAGCATACATGGGCCCGAAAAAAAGCTCTACGCATTCTTTGTGGATTTCAAGGCTGCTGCAAAAACGCAGTACTTAGAAAAAACGATCCTGGTGCTAAACACCAGGTTTTCTATGTATGTAGTAACAAGATGAGCTACGCGGATCAAGTTTGGGGCATCAACTAATGTGAAGAAGTAGACAAAACTATAAATCAAAAGAATATTCAAACTTCCTTATAACATGTTGCATCTTGAGACTTGTCTAACAAAACTACTACAATAAGTTTATAGACTTCACATATATATTCGAAAGTCTTGATGCAACCTACTCATCGTCTCACATATATAATCACAGGCACCTTTAACGCAAAAACAAGACTGGAAAAGGAGCATAAAATTAAAATAGCGGATTAAAAAAAATGATTTCTTTAAGGAGATATCCCTGCAGAAACTACTCGAACAAAAATCAACAAGAAACACATTTTAATTAGCATTTAAATTCGAAAGTGATTCTAATACGCTTAATATATGAGTACCACAATGTCGATTATGGAATCCGCAATAGCAAATCTGCAGTGATTCTCAGTACATTTTTCTCTTTTGTTTCCACGTGAAATCGATGAAGAGAAAAGAGAGCACTGTACTGGAAATCATAGTTTAAGGTAATATATTGCGCAGGTTGTCAAAATTGAAACTGTCAGAAATTTAAAAAAAAATGGTTGTTCAAGTGTCCAAAAAAACTTCACTCTACCATAGTAAAAACAACAACAAATATCGAAATTTGACAAGCAAAGGAGCACAGAATAGAAGAAAAATGAAAACGCTAATGATATTATCTTTAATATCTATGTGTACTGTGACTGGAAATCACTGCAGATTTCATAATCGGCATGAATGTATCTTTAAAATTAAAAACGCACTATCTTTTTCGGCTGATAGCAATTAACCAATTCTTCATTGTATAGCTCATAGTTTTGAGCTTAAGAAATAGAAAAATCATATATTATTACGGTTACATATAGGGTTCCCAAATTTTTTTTTGATGGATTATAGTACTTTTTAAAATAAGGTATACAAAAATATAGTACACTCCAAAAAAATATAGTATTTTATGAAAATGGTAAAAAAGGCCAAAAATATGTTTGCGTCTTATTTATTTTAATAAAAACTATATTTTTTTTTCACTTCTTGCATCTTTTAACAATTTTTTTTGGCAATAAAAATGTAAGATGCTTTATTACATTCAAATTTAGATCAATAGCAAACTTTATTTAATAAGATACATACTCGCTAATTTTCTATCTTCTCGCCATTTCAAGTTAATGATTGAAAATATTAGGTCTGTTCGTTTACTTTCTTCACTAAAATTGTAATGTTTGTCAAATTTTAAGGAGTGGATATAAAATTCTCTCAAACAGATTAAAATCCAAAAGAACGCTTTTTTAACAAAAATTGTTTTGAACGTCAAAAAACGTAAACAGAGCATACATAGCAAAAATATAAACAAAGCAATAACCTTAAAGTTTTTATTGTATTATTAAAATTCACTATCAAAGATTCTAAAAATTACATAAAAAATTTATTAAAAGCATTATTTATAAATAACATGAAAAAATAACCAAAACAAATTTTAAATCCACCGTTTGTATTTTTTTTTTTGTTGTTTATACTTTTTTTCACAGATCTCACAGTTCTGCCCGAAAAAATTTCCTTGGGCAGACAGTTTCAGGAAGGGGGAATACTTAACTCTCTCGTGAGCGTTCTCTTTTGTCCAAAACTACATAATTTTTGCTTAAAAGAACAGGATTTAGGTAAATTTCTCTAAAATTTCTAAAAATTGGCAGTCTTGGGGAGTAAAAGAACGCAGAAGTAGCAGGTAAGCCGTTTTGTCGCTTAATTCAGTACGATCTTTTAATTTAGCAAAGATTTCATTTAGTATTAAAATTACGAAGTAAAGGTCGTCCATGTTGATACTTATTTCTTCTTTTAAATTTAGAACATTTAATAATGTGTCGAATTCATCAAATGAAACTTCATGTCTATTACTTTCTATGATTGATAAATCCAAGTGAAATATAGTACTTTTGCGTACTATATATTTCTTCAACAGTATACAGTACGCAGACTCGAAAAATATATATATGTATATATATATATTATAGTACGGTTGGGATCCCTAGTTACATTACATATGAACCTACATTAACAATTAAACCCCGCTAATTACTTTACCTTTTTTCTTCAGTCAGATGAGAGCTGCGATCTAATCTTTAAAACAATATGTAATTCGCGTACAATGAGAGTTGTTCCCCATCGTTTTCTTTTTAAAGATTTTGCTCTGACTCAGATCTCAAAAGCTCAAAAGTTATAACTTATAACTGTTTGGAAAGTGTTGTATTAAAACATTTTCTAAAACAACAACTAAATTTTGATATACGAGTACATTACATATGTATGTACATAATATCATAATAGCCTTATGACAATGTAACATTTTGTATTTGTTTAGTTCTTACTTGTAGAAAATGATACATGTGTAAGTATCTATAGATAAATGTACATAACTATAGATTTTTACAACCCGTGAGTTTAGTTTATGTATGTATTATATACAGCAAAGGCTTTTCCTAGACACATTCCGAAGACTTTTTGGCGACAGGAGAGAAATATATGTCAAGGAAATTAGAGTTCACTGCATCTTCTCTGATTTCATTACAAGTTAAATTTTTCAATTCACTTATTGATTTAAACAAAAAGTTCTCGAGTATAATTTCCGATATTGTACACCTAACGCGTGAATACTTCTCCACGTGTCGATGATAGTAATAAAGATGAGTTATTACATTTTACTTCAATAGATACCTACGGGAATGATAGTTGAAAGACTAATGGTCTTATTAATTAGATTTTTGGCTGTTTAAACTATGTCTAAGTATTTTAAAACAGTCGGAAATATGCTTTTTTAATAAAAAAAAATATTGCATTTCTCTAGATTTAGACAATAGATTAGGTTGTCTAAAGCAAGATAAAAAGATAGATTACTTCAGCAAAAATTAGAAAGGTTTTTTAAAAACTTGGACGGCTGTCTAAAGTTAGACAATGTTTATTAATAAGACCATAAAGGTCGACATACATGCAGAGTGTGCGAAAAGTAAAGTCTCAACTGTGTATTTGGTTCAGGACTACATATTTCTGAATGAATTTTAGGTATTAAAAAAAAATAATATAAATTTTTTTATCATCAAAAATAAAAAGTGTTGTAAAAAATACATATTATTAAATATCCGACTATAAGTTATCTCAAACAGAAAAAAATATGTTGTACGTATTATTTAGGTATACCTAACTATTTTTTAATTTTAAATTCCACTTTCTTCCTAAGTCTTCCATGACTTTGGCCTTTACCAACACTGTGCATCACTACTTAAGAAATGTATATAAACTACAATTGCATTTATTTAATAAGAATTTTGCAGATTTTATTAAGAACGTACCCATATTATCACGTTTTCCAACATTAAAAAAAAAACGCAAATTAACAAAAACAAGATTTCCGTCAACTTTCAATATTGTATCAGTTTTTTTTTTAGAATTTTGAAATGATTGCAATCAATAACAGAATTGAAAAATTATTTAGGGACAATTTTTTGTGAAACCAAAAATGCAGAAGATTTGTTTTAATGGCAGTAGATTTAATTTAAGAAAAAATGCAGTAGATCTACTACAATTGCAGCGAATTGACAACCCTGATAGCCAATAGTTAACTCAAATGCATAATATGTAGAAGCGTTCGAACGTTTGGAAATCTTTTCTGAATTTCTACACTAACCATATTTAGGGAGGAAATTCATTTCATCGCAACGTAATTTCATGTCAAAAAGTTGCACCTTAACTTCCATCGTCAAAAATGTTACTTCTGTTTTATTCTTCTGAAGGGAGCTTAAGTTAAAATTTTCAATATAATTTCAATTCTTTTAATTCGTTTCATTTCTTTAAGTTGTATTCAAATATATGTATGTATATCATTAGATTTCAAAATTTTTAAGTTTCCAAAAGCATACGTTGAAGTTGTGTTTTTTTTTATTATTAATAAATTTATTTCGAAATTTTCCACCCTCCTTAGCAAAGTGCCACCTGGGCTTGTGCGCCCCCTACATCGTTAGTCCTCTTTATGCATATTTGAGACACCAACACCACCTTCTCGGAATTTAATTTTTAAATCTAAGAACTAGGTACCTTGATTTCATAACAAAATAAATTACGTTTTACTACAGGTAGAAGAGCGCGTGCAGAGTAACCATTAGTTGAATTGAAATATGCTTTATTTTACAATGCCTCTAACCGGAAATTTTCGATAATGTTGAGGACATTATTTTGAAGAAAATCAAGTGCGAATTGTTAAAATAATATAATTGCGCATTAAACGTAATAAAATTCGACCATACAAAAATTTATGGGAATTTAAATTTAGTTCTTTCACCGACTGATACTTTTGATTGGTACCTTCTTACATACTGCTTTATGGTTCGTTATTTAAAAGGAGTATAATTAAATAACTAAAGTAAAGGGAGAAAAGTAAACAGAAATGTAAATGAATATAAAATATTTGTTTAATGCATTTAATATGGAAAGGAAGACTTGAATCAGTCTTAAAGTTCAGTGTTTTATTATTTATTTATTGGCGGCTTAGCGAAGGTTAAGGGTACAAATGTTTCAACTGTATGGCAACTTTTGATTGAAAATCATTGGTCTTATTAATTAGATTTTTGGCTGTTTAAACTATGTCTAAGTATTTTGAAACAGTAGGAAATATGCTTTTTTAATAAAAAAAAAATTGCATTTCTCTAGGTTTAGACAATAGATTACGTTGTCTAAAGCAAGATAAAAAGATAGATTACTTTAGCAAAAATTAGAAAGGTTTTTTAAAAACTTGGACGGCTGTCTAAAGTTAGACAATGTTTATTAATAAGACCACATATATTTATACTGTGCCTTGCAAATTTGTATACATTGTGTAATCGATATAAGTATGAAAAAGGACCTCAAAACTGCACATAAGTTATATTTATGCTTCTTAACAAATACATACATTATGTAGGTATTTATAAACAGGGCCGTCGAAAGAAAAACCAAGCTCGGGGTAGACAAATCATGAAGTGGAAGAATTCAAAGCGTTATAAATGTATTATGACCGATTAAGATTTTCGTAAGTTTAAACGGAGCGGCCACGTACAGTTGAACCTGGATAGGATGTTGATGTAACAGCCAGGAAGAAAGTGCGATGGGATGCATCAGAATGCATACGAAGCATACAATCGTGGGTATCTACTTTGACGAGTTCTGCAAGGAGCAGGCTCAGCTCCAATTTGGTTATTGTTTTCTAGCAAGGGGAATCTAGGAAGTCTTGGGCTTCCGGAATGCAAGCGAGCGCGTGGTGACTAAACTAAGGAAGCATAATTTCCTCGAGAATACGACTATGTTATGTGCCCGACGTACGACGTCAAGATTACTCTTAGAGATTTTTATCGCAAAAATTAGTTCTTTGGTTTAATATTTGGAGGACACAACCTGCATGGAAAACACTTCTGGTAACAAACTCAGGTTGATAGACTTTGCAGCGCGGCTGCAAAAAATGTCATCATACCAAATACTTTGCTTCCAAAACTTCAATAATTACAAGGAGATGGTACTTGGTAGTCTCCAAAAGTTTTTTTGGCTGCTTTGATTTAAAATATTATTTTAAAGAACAAAGTCGCCTGAGAAGTCATTAAAGCATTTGTATTGTTGAATTTTGGTATTATTGGGATATTTTCAGTAGAAAAATAGAAAATTGTTTAGTACGGATAATCTGCTGTTTTTTAGTTTATTTATATTTTTTAAATGTATCTTTCGTTGACAAATTTACACACATAGCAGTCTCCTCATAACACATGTAAAACATTAATTTATACAAAATTTAATTAATAAAATGCGTTCCGAAACGTCAAACTGAACAGAATGGTGACGGAGATGGAACTGGAGCTGGAATAGCTGTCAAAATATTGAATACACGAAATTCAATGTTGCGAACACAACGGAACATAGACGCATACGGAGCTGCAGACGCAGACGGAAGAGTTCACCAACTTTTAACTTTTCACGTACGGCACTTTTGACGTTTCAATTTGTATGAAGAAAAAAAACAACTTTTTGGGTCGGAAAAAAATATTGTGGTTATTTGTATCGCGAAAAAAATTATTTATTAAAAGGAAAATTATTGAAAACAAAAAAATGTGAATTCTGAGCTTGTACACAAGAATATTCTTTTGTTTTTCTTCAAAATACTTTCAAAGCTGTACAGCTCCATTGTGGACATGTAAAAAAAATATCGTACGACACTTTCCGACAGCTCTCCCAGTTCCGTCATTCTTTTCTGTTCAGCCAGTTATACAAAGTAAAATTTTTACAAAGCATCAAGTTTGCGTTGTCGATGCGTATGAAAAATGTATTACTAACGCATTAAAACATTTCCTTTTACATTTTGCAGTTTGACCTCAATTCGTTTTTTGAATGGTGTGTTCGTAATTGTTGGGTTCTTAACATTGATAAATGTAAAACTATTAGTTTAACGAGAAAATTATCTGTTACTTCTGTCAATTATTTGCTTAATGGTAAACTTTTATCTCGAGTAAACGATATGTCTGTCCTTGGTATTTTATTTGTCTAAAAATTTGAATTCATATCACACATAAACACCATAACTAGTGTAGTGTATCCACATACGCGCCGCCACTGCCCATTTAACAAATGAGTAACAAAAATGTAAAGTGCAATCGAGTATATTTGTCATGGCATAAAATCAGCATTTTATACTAAAGTAGCTATAAACACTACACTAATAACCATAACTAAAAGACAGTTTTCTGATCCTTTTGTTATCAAACAACTTTTTATAACATTTGTTCGACCCATTCTCGAATATGCTTATTATCAGGTTTGGTCAGCCCATTACGACTGTCACAAAATCAGACTATACCAGGTACAAAAAAGATTTCTCAGGTTTGCACTTAGAGGGTTAGGTTGGGATAATCCTTATGAACTCCTTCTTACAGTAATAGATTAAAACTGAATGACATGCCTAGTCTTGTTAAACTTATAAACGGGAAAATAGACTCTTTGTACCTTCTGTCTCGTATACATTTTAATATTCCTCAAAGAAACTTGAGGAATTTGACAGATTGTATATTTATTTCCAATTATCGAACCAATTATGAACAATATTCTTCTCTTAATAAAATGTTTAAATTATTTAATATTTTCAATAACAAATACAAAAACTTGTTTGATCAAACTATTATAACTTAAAATAATTTTAAATCAACATTTTTTCTTATCTCAATTAATCAATTAATATGTACACAACTTTGTAAAGCTAGTAATTAGCTGATTTGTAAATAAATAAATATGTAAATACATTTTGGAACTCAGCCATTCAGTATCCTGGTTCCCAATGTTCCGAGGGGTCAGCATAAACTTGGTCCAATACTTGGTAAGAACGCAAGAATATATTGCTAGAAAGGGTAAAGATCACCAAAACTTTTGCTGGCCAGCACGTATCTCTTAATCTTTCAGTAATTTTGCCTCCAACAACTGCAGAATTCCATTGAAAACTCTGTGAAAGTAGTGCCGCCTTCTAAAAATAAGATAACAGCCAAAGCCTTTGAGAGAAGAAGAGAACAGAAAAGGTCTAGGCTAGGTGACTCTATCATATTCGGTGACACGGTATCAAAAGGAGACCATATACAATACCTAAATCATCCTGGTCATTCTGTGTAAAGCAGAACTATGGACCTTGTCAGGTCTGCAGGTCTATAAGAGCATCTCGGAACACTTTTCTTGAGAACTCTACAACAGTTTCACTGCTGAAAAATATCTATTATTTTTTTAATTATCGTATTAATGTTGATAAACTTTTTTAGCCTACATTAATAAAATTGATTTGTTTGATAAACATACAATATATACAGTAAAATGGGGGCGTAAAATAAGGCCCTACGAAATTAGGGTAAATATGGCCTTAATTTCATTCCGAAGTGGTGGCATTATTTAAATTACTGATGTTTCGACATAAGGTTTGTCGGGCATTATTTCGTGAAGTGCAAAGTAATTCCAAACAATGAGAAAGGAAAAAAATCTTCATATTTTATTACCATTTACAGAGGTTTTACAAACAAAATTTTGAAAAATTCGCGTGAGTTTTTTCATATATTCAGTTATTTCAGCTCCAACAATATTCTAAATGCGAAGTATTTGCACTTTATGTTATGTTGAAATAAATGGCGCCCGACATAGAACTACCTACAGTAAATTATTTTTATTTATATCTATATTAGATTGCCTACAGTTTTTTTTTCTTTTTCTTTTAAAATAATTTAATTACAGGTAGAAATTTATACGAAAAGAAAGAGTCGTGTATAACCACTTTTACAAAAAAAAAATCACTTTCGGGAATGTAGGTATGTACAAGTTAAAAAAAAAGAAGAAAATATCTAAAACCACTTCTCACCTCCAAAATATCCTTGCTGTGAATGTGATGACGCCTGTGGAGTATTCGTTGGCAATTGATTCGCCGTTAACGGCGCTAACTGTCCCGCTAACATCAAAGGGAAAAGCTTTGTAAATTATCCTTATTTCACGAGATTGATGATTATACACCTTGTCCCGTATTTACTCGTGTAGGTAATTGATTGCAATATAAGGTACATCACATAGGTTCTATTCACAACATCTTACAGATTATTTTTAATTCGCATATATGTAAGTTTTCCTTACAAACAATGTTTCCAACTTTCTAAGGGTGCAAAAAAGGAACTATTGTTATTAATAATTAGCTTCAAAATATCGCCAAAAGTATTAATTTAAACTTTATGCTGCTGATTTCATTTTATAGGGCACCAATTTTCGTTTTTTTTTTCAGACTTTTTCATTCTTGAGGACATTTTAAAGGGGAGCAAAGGAACAAAAAATTAAAAGATGGCGATTCAACACATGTACATATAATAATTTTATTTTCTATCTTTTTCGCACAATGACCCAAAATTATTTTAAGCTACGAAAGAATGTAACAGGATTCATCCTTGTCGTATGCAGAGTTTTTTGATTGCTTGTATTTGTTGTTGTATTTCAGTTTCGCCATTAGGTGAAAAGAGATAAATATAAATGAAAAAGAGTGGAGAAAAGTCGAATTTTAGGTAAACGAGTGTATGAAAAGATGAAGAATTATTTTTTTTTTTAATTTTCACATAGACTTTAAACGATTTTTCGAACATAAATGAATCTTAAAAGATTTAAAAGCAGATTATTTATTCTGGAGCTTTAATAAGAATTCACACGCGAATTTGTTGAAGAGTTCCAATCGAGTTTTACTAGTTTAAATTCTAGTTAAAGAAATGGATTTTTTTTGTATCAATTTTTTAGGAGACTTTTACATTCAATACACGAACGCGTATGTGAAACGACATGACTGTTGACTAAGAAAATCCATTGAAAACTGAGTAATTTTTTGGCTGAAAAAAACTATACAATTGATTTGAACGAGATTCTTTCATGAAGTTTTACTCAATTGGTTAAAAAAGAGAGGATGGTATAAATGAAAGCTTTTTTGTGAGGTAAATCAAACTGTGCGATGTTTGGGTACAAACGTATGTTAAACAGCTTAATAGAATAAGATAAGTCGATTGAATATTAATCTTTAAATCTAAAATTCACTAATATGTACAGAGGTGTAACATTTTGATATAATTATTGATTAAGCTCGACTTAAATCCGTGAGCCCTGAGTTTCAATATTGCAGACATTCTCTAGATCCAATTTCCAAAGGTCCTAAATGTTATAATGTAAACATAGAACGTACGCTCCATTTTCAGTAAATTATTGTAATAAAAGTTTTGTTTGAAGAGTTTTGAAAGCATGTTTTTGCTTTTGTATAATGATTCATACCTACATACATATCGTCGGTTCAGAAGAAAACGACACAACTCAACAAATGAAATTTTTGAGCTAACGTTGCATTTTTGCTAATAAATGAAAAAAAAAAACTATCAATTGGAAAAATACAACACCTTACTACAATATTTGGAACTTAATGAGCTATTGCCTATTGCGTGGTCTTGATATTTGAACGCAAGGCCCAAATAGAATGTCATTTCACCCAAAGTTGCTTTCAATGTCATAACGCCCAAATCACGTCCGCCGCGCGCGCCAGTCACCTCCGCATCGCGCCGCACCGCGCCAACGTGCCGCCTGCACCGCCCGCGCCCCCCTTCCTCCGCTTCCAGGTGACTCGTTCACCCTTTTGTATAATATTTTGGTTTTTCTGTTCTTAGCGATCAGAATGCTTTATTTATTTATGCGTTATTTGCAAGGATATACCACCAAATATCTTGGTGCTTATCCTTGCAGACATTTGAGGATGTGCAGTGAATGCTATAATAAATTGCATGCACAAGCTATAGCCAATATTGAAGACCACTGCATTTGCCCTTGTTGCAGAGAAAATATTATAGATACAATACAGGTTTATTTGTAATTTTATGACAATTAAAACTTTTCGTTAAAAATGTCTCTCAGTATTTTAATTTTTTCTTCAATAAAGTTTGTGGATGATGTCTTTTTTGAGCTTTGTGAATTTGTTAATTTTTGGGCGTTATGACATTTTTTGTTTTTGGTGTATGAGATTGGGCGTTATAATTTAAAATAAAAAACGTCGGAGTGCCCAAAATAAACAAACTTTATGTCATAACGCCCAAGTTTACAGACACAAGAAATCTTTTGGGCGATATGACAATTTTCAATTTGGGCGTTATAATATTTAAAAATTATTTTGGGCACTTTGGCATTGGTTTTGGGCTTTGTGCCTTTTTTTTGGTGAGTTTTTGGGCGATGTGTCCGTTTTTGGGCGCTATGACATTTTTTATAATTTGGACGTTATTACCATGGGTCTTATCGCCCACCGCTGATTTTAAATTAGAACCTCAACACCAAAAAAAAAGTCATTAGACCCAAACTGTATGTCATAGTGCCCAAATTGTACAAAAACAAATTGTCTTAAAATTTTTTGGGCACTATGTCGTTTTCGATTTGGGCGTTATGGTTTTGGGCGATAAGACCTAACGCCTCTGTTGCCTACTTTGAAAAATTATTTTTCTTCCCGACCCACGATATGTAAGTTAAGTGCAAGTGCAAGAGTGAAAGGATGGAGATAGAGAGAAGAAAATATATATTGTATCGGTGTTTTTTGCATTTACTCTTCCTCCAATTTCCTTCATTTGCTTAGCTTCCTGACACCACTCAATGCTTGTCTTTTTATAACAGTGGGGCACAGCAGTTACATAAGTACGGATATTATTTCTTTCTTCTTTTGCGTATACTTAAAAGTTTTAGAATAATACATGGATTTATAAAAATAAAAGAAAAATAACAATTGAGAATCATTACTAAGAGAAAAGAAAGAAGGGGTGCTAAGATTCTATTTGTCTGCTAACCTTAAATATAATTGTAATTTAAAAAAAATGCAAAAAGCTTTAATATGGTAGAAAATGCAATTAATCCTATTAAGTACTTTTTTGATACGATATTGTTTAATAAAACTAGTTTTTGCATACTTTGCGAAGCAAAGCGAGCGCGGGTTTGATAGTTAAAAATAAAATTGTGGATTTCGAATTTGAGATTCCAATAATTCAATGTGAAATGGTTCCGGCCGTCAACTTTCCGTACGATAATGCGGCCGAAATCAAAACAGTTTGATTTTCAAACAATGTCTGCGATGCGAAGACGCCGCACAAAACTTATGATAGTAATATTATGTCTACATTGGACATCTGCATTTGCCAATAAAGATTTCATTTTGCATTGAACGCATGCACCGTGACTATGCTGGACACGGCGTTATTACAAGATTCTTGGGCAGATGCTGGCAGAATAGGAATGAAAGGGTTCTTTATGGAAGGATAATTTGAAAATTTTTCTCTCCCTCTTTCTCGTTAGCTGCTATACTCAAATAATAATTCTTCGAGCAGACGAAGGGGCACTCAATGTTTTTTTTACAGTACAGTACGAAGAATTTTAACGATCGAGATATAAAGTGAAGTGTTTCACTTTTATTTTATTTTATTTTCTCTTCTCTTATCGTTTGCCAAAATTTCTGTACCTACTCGAATTTGCTTTGATAGAATTTCGGTATATTTGTGTGTATCGAAAGTGATCCTGAAAATTTTTAGATAATTATTGTTAAACAAAACCAAACATTGGGTTGGCCATGTTGATTTTGAATTGGATATTCTCCGTTAAATCCTAGAGTTAAATTAAATTTCTTTTAAAATGTGTGCTTCTTTCTTAGCAAAAATCATTTTCTGACATTAAATAGGGTTAAGATTCAAAACATTTTTACTGTAACAACTAGGTACTAAAATTCTTTAAAGCTTTATTCGATTTCATTAAGTACAGCCGATTTTCCGTTTGTACTCGGTTGCGTGTTGCGTCTGATAAGTGTGAACCATAACGTTTTGAAAATAAAAACCTGAAAGCACCGAACAAAAAGGAACGTAAGATAAATATGGGTATTGTTCACAAATTCATTGTTTGTTATCTACAGTTTTGAGTTTAGTTATAATTTGACTTTGGAACATTGAACTAGGTTAGTTTTTGTATTTGTTCGCAATAAGCGATTGAAAATAGAAAAATAAATTGAAAACGCGGCGGCGCGGGTCGAGATATCTCATTAGCTGCGTTTTATTATCTATGGATCTGGATGTAGTAGCCGTGGCGTGATGGTTAGTGCGATGGACTGTCATGCCGGAGGTCTAAGGTTCGATCCACAGCCTCGCTACCTATTTATTTAAAAGAAAAAACGGCTACTGTCTCTTGCGAAGAATTGACAAATCCTCCAAGAGTATCTCCTGTCACAGAAAAGTGCCGCTCGTTAGCCGTTCGGATTCGGCAATAAACTGTAGGTCCCGTCCATTTCTGCAGACACGCACACAGGAATGGTTGAGAGTCGTAAGTCACTAGGCCCTAGTTCTTCATGAGCTGTTGTTGTGCATTCAAATTTATTTATTTTATTTTATCTGGATTAGGACAATTTCGTAATTCCCGCTCTCTACATTGACTGGATCCATTTTAAAGATCCACAAATTAGTTCATAGTCTGGTGGGCAGATCTCTATTATGACAAGCTATAGTGTAAAGTGCAGTATACAGAAAAGAGATAAGAAATAATTGAAAATTCACAAACATAAGTAAAAAAGTGACGTGCATATAACACTGCTGTCAATAAGATCGGTAGGTATCATTATATTTTCAAGCGATGATCTTGATGCAGATCGATAGATAGTAAAATACGGCTATTGTAAGATAAGATGAAACGAAGTGGTCCTACATGAATACCTGGGGAGCTCTCAATTTGTCAAAAAGAGCCCCTAAATTTAACACAACAAGATATTCCCTTGGAGATATGAAGAATTCCAAGTGACTTTTTTGTCAATACAATGAGTTATTTCGATTCATGCAAGGCTGCCTTTAAAATAAAATCGTTTAAAGCGAAAACAATATAGTCTTACAATATATTGATAAGTTTTGACAAGAGAAAAATTTAACTTTTTTTTACCAATTCAATTTCAACTTTTTGCGATGTTTTTTTTTTCCAATTTAACAATAAATCTAGAGTCAAAGCGGGAAAAAATGCATATTCCACATGCTGTTTAAAGTCCAGACTATGCGCATGTGTCATTCTCATATTTTATTTTCAAAACACAGTTGCGCGTATTTTTAAATGAGCTTTTTCTTAGTGAATGAAAAGCTTTGCAGCAAAACCAATACAAACAAAAATACTGTATTATCCCCCCTTAACCCTTTAAAAACTCTGGAACTGTCTTTAGTCATACGCGGTTTATTTTGCACGCCCTTATTAAAAAAAATACAAACAAAATAACAAAATACGCAATTTAGGATGAAATTTGTGTGAGTGTATTTGAATAAAAAATATCTATACAACATTTATTATGAGGCCAGGAATGACACATGCAATAATCCAAGGATGGTTTGATGGTATAAACAAAGGAAGTGTGGTGGTCGAACCAATTTCCTCCCACGAGGCTTGATCTCTCTTCGAGTCTAGTATTTCTTATTTTAGATTTACAAGTTTGTTGTATTTTTTTTTATGATGGCGGCGCCCTTCTTACGTCACAAGAGAGTTCCCACAATACACAAAATAGCACTGACAGCTAAGTTGCCAAAAATAAATTCTGAGTCATATCCTTTTGAGGACGAGGGGTTTGCAGGGAAAAGCTTTAGGCAATTTTCATTCGTTCATCATTCGCGATATGGAGCAAGTAGTTTGTATAGATGTGGCGGCAACAAAATAAAAGTAGAAGCAGTGGCATTTGGTGCTGTGCCGGTAGAACTAAAATATATAGTATATGGCTTCCAGCGGTTGTACTTCCCACTTCTGACGTGAGTGACACTTTATCTCTTTCACAGTGGATTAGACTATGTGAGAATATGTTGGGGTTAGGGAAATGATGCGGAATACCTACTCACTACACTACACAATTAGGAGTTTTAGGATAGGTGGGAGAACTATTCTTCTAGGAGAGGGATGTAGAAGAGTATCAACTTATTATAATGGCAAATTGATGGAAATAATCGGGAGTTCGGGAAAGAATTTCGTTACTCCTTTTTTGCTTCGAATTTAAGTTTTAAAGATATTGCGTCACACTGAGTTGTAACCAACATACGTGTAGGGATAGATGATGGTATGGTCTCTACCTACACAATACTGAATGAAATCAGAAATAGCATATATGTTGCTATGAATGAAAGAGATTATGTTGATGCCGATGTAGTGCGATTTATAAAGAAAAATATAGTTAGACGAAATGAGGTACAATACCAATTAATTGAGGGAGAATGTTAGTAGCTAATAGGTAGTTGGATTGAATAATGAAATGGATGAAAATATTGGAAGCACCTACAATGGACATTTTGCAATTGGTATTTAAAAAAATGATACCTATACATATTCATAAAAAGTAGAGATGGTAAGAAAGTTTACGATAGGCCAGTTAGCATTTCGTTTCAAAGACATTTTTTATAATAGGCGTTTTTTTTCTAATTTAAATTGGCTTAGACAAAAATATATAATTCACAAAATAAGACACAATAACAGAGCTTTAAAATAATTCTTATAATTGATATTTATCAAGGCTCATATATAATTGAGTTGTATAAAAATCGATATTTGTCAAGGTTAGTGTTTTTAACTTGAATACATTTTCTATCCAGGCTAAGGAAATGTAAAGAAAATAAGTCTTGATAAACATTTAGGCTTATAGTGATACTGTATAAAATTTGCTAAAAATAGTTAAAAAATGTCTTTCGGCTCGAATATCTCAAAAACAATAACCAATGATATCAACTCCGAAATAATTTTAATCTACACACAATAGTAATTGATAAGGTTTGTAAAAAATCAATTGAGGGTTTTTTCTAGGCCAAAAAAACTGCAAAAGAAACTGCTAATAACTGTTGAAATTTTTCGTGTCGCATATATTTAGAGCAAACAGCCTTCCCTTGATTACACAACTGATAAGTTTTTCAAAGATTTTTAATTGGTAATTTTCTTATAAAAAATAACATCGGGTGTCGAGTTTCAAAGGGAACCAATAGGAAATTATCAGTGTGGGTCAAACCCAGCCTCTTTTTTTGTTTCAAATTCAATAGATAAAATTATTATTGAACATTTTTTTGAGACTATATAGGTAGATCAAGAAAAAAAAAACACGCCTAATGCCAATGAAGTTTTATGCTTGGTGCTAAGTGCTTAATTTAGAAAACAAAACTGGGTTTAAAAAGCACTGGAATACACACAAATTGTTAGCGTTTAACTGACAAAAAATAAATAAATTTGGAAAAATGGTAATCCAATTTCAAAATAAAGATTTACTTAGTTTAAATTTTGTGCCTACACTTTTACCCTACTATCAACAAATATTGAATTAAACTTGTACTACTTGATATAATATGGGAAGAAGTCACAAGAGTAAGGAATATAAATAGGGTACAGGTGTACTGTTCAAAAATGAAGCTTAAGCAATAATAACTTTTGAATGACCTCTGTAAGCGCACAAAATATAAAAATAATAAAACCATCCATTTCAGATTTTGAAGTTGAAGGTTAAAACATGTACATATTTTGAAAGACTCAAAATTATATGTCGCAAATGACGGTTTTTAATATTGTTTCAATAATAGGTGTCGGGGGAGACTAACACATGAAGAATTAAAAGACGTCCATATTTCATTCTGTGAAAGCCTGAAAAATTCTAACAAGGCAAGATTTTTTTTTTTAATTTCAATTAGTCACATTATAAATGATTCCTTGTAAAAATTAAAGGAACCCATCAACAATGTGAAACAATGGTACACTGTGGCGTATACGTACTTTTTTTTAAATTTTTTTTTTAGTTTAGTTACATGTGTATATATTTTTTTAATTGAGGGTTTGTTTCACAATGTCTTATTATATAGGTTCAATTAAGCTATTTTGAACTTATTCGGCACTTAAAAACCTCATTTACGTTTTACAATATCTGAATAGTTTTAGGTGGCAATTAAAGTTTTGAATATTTTGCTGGTCAGTTGAAGTGCTGATAAACAAATTAAACTGGCAAATAAAATATTTACAGCTGCCAGTGTGACTCATTCAACGAATACAAAACAAATTAAATATTAAAGAATAAATAAAAATTAAGTTTTGTTTTTTTTAAAAACAATGAACATTATTTTTTTTACATATGAATTAAACAACATTAATTTTCAGTAAATAAATAAATGAAATAAGCGACGCTTTGGGCTTTTGTTGTTGCGCCATTTGAATTGCTGTGAATGTTTGTCCTTTTTTACAATAAATAACTACACGCAAAAAAAAAAAGCTTTACATTTATCCTTCATGAAATTTCCGGTCGAAATTTTGCTTTCGAGAATCTGTTTTTCAAAATTCAGATTTACCTTAAAAAAATTCTGGGCTTCAAACTTCACTTTTTTTTTCAATCCGGTTTTACAAAATTCTACTTTTCAAAATATTGACAATTTATAATGTTTAGTAAAATAAAATTTTCTTGATTCTCTTTTCCAGAGTAACATTTTAAAGCAAGTACCTTAAAAAAATTCATGTCTTGCAAAAATGAATTTCATTTTATTCAATAAGAAAGAAGCGCGCGAATTAAGTTTACAACCAAGCAGAGCTTTAAAAAAAATACAACTTTATTGATTCAAATCCAATAACCAAATGCACAAAATGATTTTAATTACTTCATAACCTGGAGAAAGAAACAAAAGTACAGATACATTTATTATTAGGTGTGAGAACGGTAATGCAGAAGGCTTCTCACGCCTGGAATCTAAATGGTTTTAATTTACAATTTAAAGAAATAAAAGCAACTATGTGCTGACAATGAAATACAATAATATTTGAAACAAAAAAATAGTAAATGCATTTATATGCTGACAATTCAATTTGAACTGAATTTTAATTAAAAGGTTATGGTATACATTTTTGATAATATTAGATATATATATACATATATGTTTATGAATATTCATAACTAGCGCTTTTATTACATTTCTGAAACTTTTTTTTATTGTTTTTTTATCTGCAGAATTTTGTTTAAGAGTTTTTTGGAAAGCAGAATATTTAGAAGCAGAATTTTGAAAAACAGAATTTTGAAAAGTAGATTTTCGAAAGTAGAATTTTTTAATTTTTAGTTTTGACCCGATAAAGTTTTGACCACATCCTAACTTAATTTCGGCAATATACAGATTTTTCGATTTATAAAAGACCACAATTGAGGAATGGTTTCTTCATTTCTTGTCAGTCAGCAGCGAAATAAATTGAGATTATTTATTTAATGCAACTTTCAAAGTGCCATATTTTTCTGATCTATTTAATTTTTGTTATTTTATTCAAGATTTCACCAGTTAAAATAAATTTCGTATACTTTTGCGCCATACTTTCGTCTCACATTAAAGATAAATTGTCTGTCTTTGTTAGTATTATTTCTTTGTCTCTATTAGTAAAATGCCATGGGAGGGCAACCCATGGATTCTGAAAAAAATGTTTTCACGAAAATAGTTCTATTTTCCAATAATATCGACACAAGAACATATTTTAATAAGATGGTTTCTTAAAATATAAATCTTATATTTTATTGAAATAAATCTAGTTGGCTGATTTATTTCAGTAGAAGTAACTAGTAATTGGACTTGTTGAATTATTGATTAAAAATAGACTTTAATAGCATTTAGCGTTTTGTCCTGCTGATATGGCGATCTTACTTGGACTCATCAGTTAACTAATGAGTGGCCCAGTGCCGGGGGGGGGGGGGGGGGGGGGCAAAACCTGGGCTCCAACTGAAAACCACAAGAAAATAGTCGTATTTGTCATAAGTCCCTAGTAAAATAATAAAACATATATTGATAAGTTGTTATGTCCCAAAGCCATAAGTTGTTATGTCCCAGAGCCAGAAGGAGGGGCAACTGCCCCCCAAATTCTATATGTATATCTTTACATGAAAACATGTACCTATCCATATGCAAAGAAATATGAAAGGTTTTTTATTTTTATTTTATAATTAAGTTTTTTAATAACCTACAAACTTTTAAACAGGGGTCTAAATCTATTTCTTCCTTTCTGCAGCTGCGGGAATTTGCGAACAATTCATTAGTTTCATAATAAAATTTGAAATATTTTCAAAAGTTGGTTTATCACAACTTTTTCTTATTTTAAATATTTCCATTCAAAACTTTTCTATAATGTTTTTATTTAAAAGTTCAATTGAACTTTTTCTTGTCGAAGTATAGTTTATATAGGAATAATAAATTAAACGTACACAAAAAATGTGCTCTTTTTTAAAAAATGTATCCCCGAATCCCCTCAGAAAAAAGAATCTCCGGAGATAATATAGTATAGTGGTAACTCTGTAATAACAATATTCAGACTTAAGGACTACAGGGTGATCCTGTTTCGTCTGTCTAAAAAGTGCATTTATTTAAATAAACTGACGATTGGTATTTCATATTTATACAAGGGGATAGAAGTAAAAATGAGTAAGATACTGGTGAACTTTTGTTTTGAATGTCTTAAAAATTAATAAATTTGGTGGCACAACATATGTCATGTGTGTGTTTGCAGGAATAGAGGGAACCTAAGGTTTATTGCGAATGCGAACGGCTACAGTGAATGCGGATTTTTTCTTCTACAGGAATACTTTTGAAACTAATGTCAATGGGTGGTATGCATAAAATTGCAGTTTAAGTAAATACCAGCATTTAAGTAGAAGCTACGATTTTCAATATACCTACTTCGTTTCCTATGAACAAAAAAAATGTACTTGATAGCAAATACGTTAAGTAAACACTCAATTAAATCAAGTAAACACTTAAAACTTTTTGGTGCTTTTCATGCGTTTAAGTTTGTTTTTTTTTTTTCATTGGCTATTTTTTCGCTGTGGGTTTTGTAAGCACTTTGCTGTAGTGTTGGAGACTAGATCAACAAAAATTTCGCTTCGCATTAGCAGTGTACTAGGATTTAACTGTTCCCTTAACTTTTATGAGCTTTGCAACACAGTTAATATTGTTGGAGGGATAGTACTCATATTACGACCTTTCTCGCTTTAAACTTGATCTGCGACTAAAGTCTGTAAGTATTGCACCTTAAAAATCTACCAAGAGCAAGAAAAAGTAGATGCTATGGAATTTTCAAGTTGGTCCATAGCAAATGGAAAAATTTGCAGTGTTTACTGCAAAAAAGAAGTATATACTAGTTCTTATGTATTCCAAAAAAGTATGCACCTACCTACTACAAAAATTCATCCAAAAAAGTTTATATACTTCTATTTAAAGTAAATACTTATTTTTAAGTATTTACTCCATTTTTATGCATACCAAAATTAGTATTTATTTACTTATAAAATCCTCAAGTACTCAAAGCAGCCTTATAAATCAAATATAAAGCAGGTAACTCCTGTCAACACGTTTTCGTCACCTTAAAATCAACATAAATTTAACAGTAAGTACAAGTAATGACGGAAATTGCCATAGTAATTTCTTATGTGATTATATTTTGTTTTGTATGTTTGCACGCTCTTTTACAATGCACGAAAACATTGACCATCCACAACGACCAACTACCATCAAGAATCCGTGGCCGTATCTTAATTTCCTTCAATACAATACAGTTTATTAAAACGCATACAGCCCAACTTTTGTGAGCTCACGTGTGCGCGTGGCTTTTATAGTGAAAGTTTCCTCAAAAGTATAAAAAATACAAACAAAATAAAAAATAAAACTTCGTCGTGAGAATTTAACTTATGTATGTACCTTTATGTATTTCTATTTTCCTAGGCCAGGAAAAAAAATTTAATGTGAAATTATATATAAAATGAATTCATATGCCAAAAAAAATGTCCGTCAAGCTGGGTCCACCACAACGGAAATTCAAAAATCTAACTAATTTGGGGCTTATTTAGTACTCCAATCCCGAAAAAGCCCCAAAATTACCTTCACCCTAAAACTTGTGGTGGACTCAGCTTGACGTCAGGCTAGGTCCACCACACCTCCCAATACACAATTTCAAAAATGTAATGATCTAAAATAGGAGCTAATTTATTGGAGCTAATTAAGTAACCCAATCCCGGTCATCAAATAAGTTTTTTCCCTCTTAACGGTGAAGGGAATTTGGGGCTCCTTCGGAATTGGGGTACGGAATTAGCCCCAAACGGTGGCCATTAAAAAAACGCTAGACGAAGACAATGCCTTTTTTCGACTATACATAATTTCGTAATATCGATTATTTAAAAGATTTTTAAATCTTCTTCTAATATAAAAAAATCTCGTGTCACGGTATTGCTGTCAGTTTTCGACAGCAAAACTGAGGAGTGAACAATTTTTGTGAAGAAATGTGGTTACTCTTCTGAGAATGCGGAGCCCTCTGAAACCTCTGAATTATAAACTGGCCAATTATTACAATTTGAAAGAAATTTCGTTTCTATCAAGAATTTATTTATGAAAGACTTTTGTCTAATAGACTTTATCCGAATAGACTTTTCCCCGCTAGACTCTCGCAATACGGCCCTATTGTTTCTGGACAAATAAGAGTTCCATTCTAATTGAAAGAAAAAGCTAACATTAAAAAATCAGAAATTGGCGGCGGTGGCTGTGGCGTTTGAGTCAACGAAAACAATACCCATTCAATGATACAACGCTGTACACTCCATTGACGTCAGAATAATAATTTGTAGTAATTATACCTTTCCATCTCCCCTATGGCATATTGCAAGTATGTAATTTTGGTAGCGTTTTCGTTTTTTCTATTTGGAAGTTAGAAGAAAAAGGAATTTGTGACGTGTCTACGGCATAAGGTTCATGTTTGTGTTTACTCAGGCACTTTAATATTATGAAAGAGGTAGTAGCGTGCAAGTGGGAAATCCTTTTTAAAGTTTAAAATATACGCTTTAAGCTCCTTTTATATTTTATGCGAAAACTTACAAAAATTTACTGTGAAAAAAAGGATTTTGCATAAAATATGCACTATAGGGAAAAGTCATGATTCGTAAAGATAATTTGGTTTTAGGTTTCCAAATGGTTTGAGAAAATAATGCATTTGCTTTGAAATCCAAGCGTTAGTAATAAGTTAACCAAACAGCTAGGCTTTTAAAGAAAATTAAACAAAAATGTAAAATGACTTCTAATTGCATATTGCCACACCAAAAATACTGTTATCTTTACAATGATGTTGTTCTTGAAGTAGAAACTGATGCCTACTGTGGGATAATGTCCACTGAAATAAATCCAACTAATAATTTGCAATTGTACAGTTGCTTAAATTATTATGCTTGTAAAGAAAGGTGGACTTATTCCACTTTCCAAAAAAAAAAGTTGTAATAAATCTCTGACTAACTAACAAAGAAATCATGCTCTTTTAGGTATATGATTAACTTAATAAGAAGATGATGCAAATATCTTACCAAATTTACCATTAACTCATTTTTTTTTTCCAAAAGTGGACTTATTCCACTTTTTAAAAGTCATCCCGGTCCTTCTATATGGGGCAGAGGCATGGACCCTGTCAAAAACGGATGAGAATCTACTTAAGTGCTTTGAAAGGAAGATTCTTCGGCTGATTTTCGATCCAGTCTGTATCGATAGAGTATGGATGAGAAGATTTAACAACGAGCTTTACGGGCTTTACAGCGACGTCGACCAGGTCAAGAAGCTGAAAATACAGCGGCTGAGATGGCTGGGACACGTGGACCGTATGGACACCAACGCACCAGCCCGACGAGTCTTCGAATCTACCCCTGACGGTCTTAGAGCACACAAGTGGAGAAGGACCTCAACCAACTTGGAGTGCGTAACTAGAGGCAGCTAGCTAGGGACCGAGCTGGCTGGAGGGGCTTGTTGGTTGAGGCCGTAGTCCATCCTGGGCTGTAAGCGCCATCTAAAGTAAGATAGTAAGGACTTATTCCCCCTAAAAAAAAAAAAACGATTCAAATTTTTCTGTAATTTATCATTACGGGCTACACTTCCAAAAAGCATATTGGTAGTTAAATCTTGAATTGGAAATTGTTTCATAACTCCGCTTTAAATTAACACTTTTAACGACACTGAATTAATGAACATACCGCTGGTATTAAAACAATTTCAAACATTAGTCAAAAATCTTCAATGTTAATTTGGTGGTGCGAATCGAAAACCTTGCATTTTTATTGTGTTGTGAGTTATTGTTATGAGTTATTGTGTTATCACACAAAAATTTCAAACTACAGTTTCATCGTACATAAGAGCAAGTAAGTGTGACCCGACTATACATATAAAGACGAAACAAATATTTATTTTGTCAAAAAAGGACCTCTGATAAAAAGATTGCCACTGGTTTACATTAATAAAAAGTCCAACACACATTAATTTGTCACTAAAAAGCGGGGGCAAGGATATTGTGGGGTGAAAAGGGGTTGGGCAATTGATAAAGCACTTACTTCTTCGAACTAGGTCGAGTGGGGTATCGTTTCCATGTATTTCTTGATGCTGATTCCAATGGCGCCATTTAATTTCATCATTTTTTACAAAAGCTTTCATCCAAATTATTAATGTTTTACATATAAAGGGAGCTACGGTCAAGCGGAATTTTATATTTTCTTGTAAGTATTTCGTACCTATAACTGATTTATATGTATTCAAAAGTATATGAGATTCTTAGAAATTAAATTTAATCCATATAAAAGTTACATTTCTTTTATCAAAAATACAAAAGTACGGTTATTAAGATTACCGTATCGACTTATCTTCTCTGAAGGTACTCCAAATACTCAAATTTCTTAGAAAGATAAATTTTCCATTTTAAATACATTTTGTCTTTGGCACACTGATATATCAAAAAATTCAGTGATGACATATACTTTTTTTTAGCACCAGTGCAAAGCTTAATTGGTCATCTTTAATTTAAATATTATAAAGCTGTTTTATTATGTTTTAATGTATCTGAAAGGTTTCGAAGGGGCCCATTTTTATTGCTCACCAACTTGGTGCGACAACATATTTTTAGAACAAGCACGAAATAAAACTAAAGATTATAGAAATGATTCATGTATGATAATAACGAATTTCCCTAAAGGAATAAAAATATCGCAATTTATAATGTTGCTGGTAATGACCACGGCGGCGGGACTTCGAGCTTCTAAGTGTCCACTTCTATTTGTAATTTTTTCATTACTTTCCCTCGCCTATATAATAAAAGCTATCTTTTATAGCATTTTATAGCTTTCATAGGGCTTTTTGTGAGTAGTTGTAAAGTGGGTAGCAAGCTTTATTTAAAGCTCACACTTTTCCCATAAAATTTGAGCTTTTTCTACAATAGTAGGTATGCAATGTATGTGAGCTTACTATTTAATTCTAAAAGTTCAAAACACTTAAAAATGTTGAAATATAGCTCCAGATGTCTCTGCATTTTATGATTATGAGTTTAGATTTATAATTAAAAGTTATACATACGCATCGTTAATTTCAAAAATATAAAAAAAAAATAAGTTTTTTGCGACAATAATTTGCAATGGCTTGGAGTTTACATTTTATTTTTGAAGCTTTTATTCTTAGGCTTCTGTTATAGCTTTCACTGACAAGTCTTTGAAATTTTTAATTTAAAGTTTTGAGCCAGTTGGTCAGTTTATATTTTAGAGCGCTCAGTAATTTCCCTCCGTCACTTTGAAAGAGCAGGAGCATTAAATATTGTAACGATGAAATCAGTACTTAACTACTTTCGGAATTAACGATGAGCCAAGTACAAAATATACCCTTACTATCAGAGACAACAACCATCTACAAAATTTCCCGAGAGAACTCTAAAAAGAGCTGGAATGAAACTTTCTAGAAGGCTTTTGTACTTTCAAGAGGAGTCTCGAACCATTCGAATAGGTAAAAAAGGGCGATGTCTTGAGCAAATAGCACAGTGTATTTTTGAAAGCGGTAGTGTAAAGTTCGAAGTTAAAAGTATCCGGAAGTGAATTTAAGTTGCATACTATTGAGATTGAAGACTAATAGAACAATTTGAAGTGAAGTAAAGTGTGTTTAATTTGAAAAGGAAATAATTTACGGTTGATAATTAAAATAAATAAGTTTTATTATCGAACCCTTGGTAAAACGTTACTTTATAAACAAGATTCTTCAAAAACACTTTCTTTTCTTTTCTTTTCTTTTCTTTTCTTTTCTTTTCTTTTCTTTTCTTTTCTTTTCTTTTCTTTTCTTTTCTTTTCTTTTCTTTTCTTTTCTTTTCTTTTCTTTTCTTTTCTTTTCTTTTCTTTTCTTTTCTTTTCCAAAAAAAAACATTCCTCAGTTTTTGACAGCAAAACTATAGAATTTTTGTAAGGAATTGTGTTTATTTTTCTAAGAATACGGATTCATCTAAGATCTCTGAAATATAAACTGGCCATATAGCAAAAGCAATGATTATTTGTATGCCAAATTATAATTAAGCTTATGGCATTATTATTACACGAGTACGAGTGTACACGAGGCGTGTAGGTTATTATAAATACACGTTTAAATAAAAATACACGTGTTTTTAAAATTATTTTTTAAAACCAATCGGGGTGTCCTGTATTTCATCAAAAAAGTATTTGCCCAAAAAATATAAGCGACGGACTTATAAATAATAGTTAATTTAGCATAAGATGATTTTCTGATTTACTAAAACTAAAGCCATGCGAGAATTGAATTAAAATAGATAAGAATTCATAAAAGCGATTTTCAATTACTTACACGTGTATTTTTAAATACACGTATAATAATAAATACACGTGTACCTAAATATAAATACACGTGTTCATACACGGATAACTTAATTACACATGTAACGTGTACACGTGCAATAGGGGGCTCTACTGTAGTACCTACATAGTCAAATTTTTCATTATTCGTTATTACTGGACATTCGTTATACTGGATGTAGATAGATAGATAGATAGATTTTCTTTATTACATAAAATCATTTAGGTTTAAAAATTTTGCTCGATTATTTAATATTAATTTACTTAAAAAGATTAAATAATGACTATGACATATTGCCGTCTGCCAGCATATTTATATAAAACATAATTATTAGAGGATGTATATTTTATATTAAAATTTGATATTGTTTTCTAAAATTTATATTCAATTCACAAATAATCACTTGGTAAAGATAAGTAATAATAATTTATTTTGTTTTTAGCTGTAAGGTTGTAAACCCTTAAAAGTTAACAAAAAAAATAAAAAAAAATAAAATTGGAATGAATCGACATTAAAAATATGATGTAATTTCGCTTTAACATAAACTCAAATATGACATTAACTTGCGAGGAACTAATAAATCCTACAAGACTATCTCGTGTCATAGAAAAGTGCTCACCTTAGCCATATAGTGTAGGTCCCCTTCATTCATCTAGACAAGTACTTAGGAATGTTTGAGAGTTGTAAGTCACTAAGGCCCTAGTTCTTCATGAGCTGCTGAGCCACCAAATTTTTGTTATCAACTAAATATTGAGAATTTTAGTTTCCAAATGAATTACTGTCACTAGGTTTTATGTTTTATGTACGTACATACATACCTGATACCTATCTTACCTACTCTCTTTCGAGTCTTTTACGATTGGAATTTTGACGATTTTGATCGAGATGTTATCTTTTAAGGATTCCTGGGTGAATATTGAAATTGCTCCTAAACGGACGTTTTTTTTTTGTTTCCCCAACTTAATGCATTACACTGGTCAACATATATACAAATTTAATGTTTTTTTTTGTTGCACTAAACTATATTTTTCCGAAGGTTTTTGGTGTGCTGAACTTAAATCTGAAGTTAGCAATAATATACCAGCTCAGGTTTCTTGAGATATTCCCGTTTGAAAATAATTAAAAATTTTCGCTGTTTTCGAGCTCATGTTAACCCATTTCCGACTAGCGTTGCGAAAACGCAACGTCATAGCTGAGGAGCTCTGGAACTTAACTGATGATCAATTTAAATAAACTAATTACTGAATTTGAGAGTTATTAAAATTATCTAATCGACCTATTTTTGGATTTTTTCTAAAAACAATTTTTCATGTTTTTTTAGGACCTTCAACATTTTCGAACTTTTGAAAAATGTCTTCAAGATTATAATTTTTCAAAATAATGTCAACTACAGGTAAATAAATGTTCAAATTATATTCTGAAATAATGTTGACGCAAATCATATGAATCACCTGCCTTACAGGTGAGATGAAACCGCTACGTTGCGTTTTCGCAACGCTCGCCTAAAGTAGTAGGTAGCATTTGGACCTAAAAAAATATTTGCGTTCGTTGCAGATTGATCGTTTTTTTCTCAGAATATTGTGTGTTTATGTTTATAATGTACTAATTTAAAACACAATTTTTGCCTGCATCCTGTCCAACAAAAAGATGCATATTTTAGTTCTGAGAAAAAAAAAAAAAAAACAAGTCATTCAAGAGTGCTATTTTGGAAAACCCTTTTATTCTAAGAAATAATTAGCTGGTACCTTCCGCGTATTTGTGCGGTCAAGTAGAGTTTTAAAAGTAACCTCTGTGTTCAAACAAACCTCATAATTTTGCCTCCAAAAAATGATGCTGTAAGTGACAATGAGGAAATAGATGATAATGTGCAGCTTTTGAAAGATGGAATCATGTTCCCAAATGAATTAGCTGGCGAAATTGAGCTAGAATGTAGATTTGGTTATGAGAACTTACAAAAGCCTGGTGAATACGACGAACCGGAAGTGGAAATTATACCAAAAGATTTATCAAACTCCGAAAACGTAGCTCAAAATCAAAATCTCTTTACTATCGGCCATATTATTCACTCGTTAAATTCAGATTTAAACTTAAATCCAGATGAATTTACATTGAATTTGTATGATTTACATTCAGATTTAAGGCCGTATGAGTTGCCGAAGTGATCAAAAAGCCGTCGAATTTTCAAAACAACCAATAGACGTTCCAAGTGAAAATATACGTGAAATTATGACAAAATCGGTAAGATATAGAATCTATTCTTTTCTTGACAGCGTATATGAGAGATAACCCTTTCAGTTTTTCTTACAGGCAATTTCAATCCTCTGCAAATGTTGGAAACATTTCTTGACAGCGACATAATCAATTTTAATGTTGAAAGGACAAATGCGTATGCTATGCTAATGTAGACAAAAATAATCCAACATTCAAAACTGAGTTCAATGAGATTCGTAAATTCATTGGAATAATGTATTTTTATGGAATTTGATTTGGTCTAATCAACCAGTATTTCGATGCAATATAATAAAAGATACCATGAGTCGAGATCGTTTCAAAATAGCCAAGTCATATTTATCTCTGGGATCGAAACAGTTCGTGAAAATATAACTGGTAAAGCAAAGTCGGCCGATCCAAATGAAATGAAAAAAAAAGTCATGGTTCTATTGATTTTGCATTCGACAAGGAAAATTAAATTTGCAGCTGTTCGTTGGAACGACAATTCGATTGTTACAGTTTTATAAAATCATATGATAGACCAAAAAATCAAACAAGCAAAACGATTTGATCGAGAAAAGAGGAAACACGTCAAAATTCCAATGCTAAATGTGTGAGTACAATATAACGATGGCATTCGAATTCGAGAAAATAAGTGGTACTGGCCACTTTTATCAAATACACTGGACGCAGCGTTTGGTAAATGCATGGAAGATGCATTGCGTTTGCAAAAACTTTGCTAAGGAAACACCCATGCCACAGCTAGAATTTAGAACATTTGTTGTAGATTTCTTGTTGCGATCGGAAACAAATATTCAACCTGTGATTCAAACGAAAGGAAACTTCAATGAAATAGTCCGTTTTGATAGCATCAAGCATCAAAACAGAAATGCGTCTTCGATCTTGCAAGTGTTCCAGCCAAACCCTTTTTTCATGCAAGAAATTTAACATCATATATATTTATATATGTAAACCTTATTTGAATTTCTTCATTTTTAATTTTCATCAATCTTTTCATTACCCAGTTTATCTATATTTAATTTATTTTCCATAAAAGTATTCAAATAAAGTTGTTTCACATTACATGTAAGAATTTTTTTTCAATAATTTTGATACCTTTTTTGATACCTCTTTTCTGGAAAACCAGAAGCTTTTCCAATTTTTTTTTTCACGGATTTCATCTAATTATACGAAAAATAGACAGTATGTGAAATTTCAAGTTTCTAAGTCAACTGGAACTGGTAGCCGCCGGAAATGGGTTAAAACACCAGCTAATTTCTTTCTATAATTCGTAATGGTTTCTTAGGGTTGGGGTAAAAACTCTGCGTGGTTCAAAATTCTTTTGTCCAAATTCTGCTTTCAAAATTCTCCATTTCAAAATTCTGCTTTCAAAATGTAGCTTTCAAAACTCTGTTTTTTACAGTTCTGCTTCCAAATTCTGTATAACAAAATTCTGCAAATAATAAAAAATATCTCAAAAATTTAAAATAGTGCGCGTTTTTTTTTTTCATTCTTTGCAGGATTTTGTAAATCGTATTTTTTGAAGTTTGAGTTATGTTAAACAATTTCAAAATTTGCATTATATATGTATTATAAATATAATTTTTTGTATAATATTTGAAAGCTCAAAATCAAAAATAGAATCATTTTCTGGAACGATAGACAATTAAAGAAGCATATTACCCGCTTTAAAGTGTTGGTTGCTCGGAGTCATGTAATGAGGTTACTGACATATTTTTTGTTGTAAACTGAATCGAAAAAATAAACAGAATTATGGAAAGCAGAATTTTTTTTTCAAGGCCAGGCAGAATTATGAAAAGCAGAATTGTGACCCACTCCCGGTTTCTTAAATTTCTAATATTTTTTGTTATGACGATTTTACTCTATACCAAACGCTAATAATTCTAAAAAGCTGAAAAGCGGGTGGAACACGAAAGAAAAATTTTACTTAAATGCAAGTAAGTAGTTGCCTTCTGGTTTTTTTTTATAGTTTTAGTAAAACGACAATCGCATTGCTTGTTTAAGTTTAAATAACCCAGTTTTTTTGCTTGAACAAAAATTGGGTTATAAAGCCCCGCTATTACGGAAAAAGTCCGTCATTACCATTATTATTCCGCTTAAAAACAAAAACAATCTTTCAATTTAATGACAGAATTATTGAATGAACAGCCTTTAAGATTTTTAAATGAAGAATTTTTTATGGAACAAACGTAATTTTAAGATTAAGATGCCTGTTAAATATTTAAAAGGGGTTTATAAAATCACTATGAGAGTCTATTTTCCAATTAAAAAGAAAAGTTGGATATACCCCGAATTCGTAAAAGTAAACATGTTCAATCACTGATAAAAACAAATGCAATACATGGTAATAGTTATGTACATTTTGGGCAATTTTGATTTCTATACTGAGAGCAAGCATCAGCGCTTCTAAAACAGTAAACACAATTTACTACAGACCGCCCCCTCGCCCCCCCCCCCCCCCCCCAACTCTACGCCACTGCTTTCTAAATTCTGCTTTTCAAAATTTAATTTTTTCGATTTAGTTTTACAAAACTGGGACTTATTGCAAGAGTCTGTTCAGAAAAGTCTATTCGGCAGAAGTCGATCAAAATTTTTTGATAGAAATGAAATTTCATTCAAATAAAATTTTTATATCTTTCTATTTGAAAGAAATCTAAAAATTTCATCCAAAGAAATATCGAACAACTTTTTTCGAATAATTTTTTCCGAATAGACCGAACAGTTCCTACTTACTAATAAATCAATACAAATTTCATAAAAGTCCAACAGAAAATATTAACGAATAGACTTTTAAAATAACAATAGTAGACTTTAGAAGTCTATTTGACTACAATTCTATTTTGAGTAGACTCTCGCAATAAGCCACTCATGCTATTCAGAATACCGACAGTTCATATTTAAAAAATAAATAGAAATAAATTTGGTGAGATTAAAAATTCTTGACAAAATTGAAATTTCTTTTAAATAGAAAAAAATATATAATCTGCGATTATTAATCTCACCAAATTTATTTCTATTTATTGTATTGATTATTATTTTTTTTTCTATTTGAAAAAAAAAAATAATTTTAGCTTTTATCAGGAATTTTTGATCGACTTTTTCCAAATAGAAACTCACAATTTTCTTGGTTTAGCTTTACATACATAAATGTATAGGTATATGGGGCTTATTGTGAACCAATTGAATCAAAGTCGAACAGAAATAAAGTCTACGGCAAAATTTTTTTCAAATAAAAATTGAACATACATATAGACTAAGCACCACTAAAGGAGTCTGATGATCGACCTGGCGACCGTGAAAAGTCAGCTTATAAAAACTTGGTGGTAGCTTACTCAAGTTGCTGTTGTTTCGTTCAAACCTTCAATATTAATATGATATGTTGCGAAAGCTTTACAGCCTACACTGCGCGTGTGTTATCACACAAAACATTTTCAAAGTCTACTATAAGTATTTATTTCAAATTCTCTTCGTTAATATTTTTTTACTTGACTTTTAATATATGTATTTGGCGTGTTCAGGAAAATAAGATCTCGGAGATTTCTCCACGTTAAAAAGTGAGCAAGCGAATCCAAAATTTTGTTTTTCCTCAGAGTTTTGACAGCAAAACTGAGAAATTTTGCTGAGGAATCCTGTTCGTGTACATAACTGAGATTGCTGAGGGCTCTGAGATCTCATTTTCCTGAACATGCTAATTGATTATTTAATTGTTTTTCTATTTCAAAGAAATTTCAATTCTATCAAGAATTTTGATCGACTTTTGTCGAATAGACTCTCGCAATAAGCCCCTTTAATTTAAAGATCTGAGTCTGTTTGCTCATTAAAGAAAAAATATACCTCAAAGCAATTAAACTTCAAATTCCCCTTTAAGCGATCATACAACACAATATCTCGTCCCATTATTCTGACTTTCAATCAATAATGCATGCATCGTATTCAACACTTCCTCGCTGAATTATAAAAATAAAAACAAAATAAATAATAAATTACTTTACCCAGAAGCTGTAGACATTAAAAGTACCCCTATTATTTTAACGAGTTTCAAGATGAAAATTGGCTTCTCTTTCAATACATCTTATACCCCAATATCACCTGGAGGTAGCCCAAGCCAATAATATCCATTAAGCCCAATGGGGCGTGCCAAGTCTGGCTCCGAATAATTATTATACATCGATGCTCATCACAATAATTATATGTCATTTTCAATGAAAGTGCTGCAGTCAGGTAACATAATTTGTGTTAAATGCATCACGATTCAGCTTGGATCAATGCAAAACAAATTAATTGGGATAAAGTAACCCATTTATGCCCAATGGGCAACAACTTGCACTAGCGAACAATCGAGAAAGTTGGTAGATTAAAGCGATTTAATTTTTGAATCAGAAGTGGGATGAACAAGCATGTCAATGAGAAATAAATCTGTTTCGACTGATTTCCCAATTCACAATGCAAAATAATTGAAGGGAGAAATTTCGAACAAAAACCGTCACACCCTTTTAAGGCCACTCCACACTCTAGTGGAATTCGACAGTTTGAGCATTCCTAGGAAATTAATCAACATGGTGACATTGGAAACACATCACAAATGATTTCTGGGCATTTTAACTTCCTCATTTCGATTCCGATTCCAGGACTGCTTAACAAAAGGCAGCTAGACTGCGCTTATAATGAAGACTTTAAAGCGTGAACACGCGAAATTAAAAGAACGTGAATCAAGTTTTGACAATATTCACGATGTCTTAACCCAACACGTTTTACATTATGCATTCAAGTGGCGCGCACTGTCGTCGTCGTCGTCGTCACGTTGTCGGTCGGCTCGGATTAAATCGCATGGAGAGGAGTAAGTATTAGGAAGTAGGTATTCTTCATTCGTTCGTTTTGATTTGAGTCATTAAATGTTTTATTGTTGTTGGGACTATTATGGCCTAAAGCAAAATAAAAAACAATAAAGCAATATACTCATGCGAATTAATAGATAAAATCAATTGATCAAAACAAAATATACAAAAACTCTTTTGACAAATGACCTTGGGGGATTGGTGTATACGCTACGCACGTTTGCTATTCGCGTTGTGATTCTCAAAATTATGAGGAGTGTCGGCATTTATTTTTTCCGGCAATACAACAGTTTGTTCTAGACATTTGACGTTAATCGTATCAGAATTTTATAGTCGATATGGAAAAATACGATTTTGAGATATTTGAACGTTTGGATGAGATACTCATTACAGATGAACAATTTGCAGATCTTGTTAGATTTGTCCATAAGACATCAGTTTTAACTAAGTTTGTGTTTATGATACTGTGTGGTAATTATTAAGATGCACGCTAATGCATTTTAAGGCAAGTAGTGAATGTACTTAGTATCATGCGGAGAAAATAGTGTACATTTAATTGATACAAAGTGTTCGTGCCGGCCGGAAGACATATGTAGTGAAAAATGGCAGAAGATAGAAACTTCATTTTAAAATTGTGAACATTTAATAAGAAAATGCTACCTTATTTTAAAATATAATAAAGATTGTACCTGTGTGTCTTCTATAATAAAGGCTTATGCTTACCCTTGTAGTACACACGTACATCTATGTGAACGTGAATAATTTACAGACGTAAGCTAATCATATTCATATTTTGGTTACAAAAAAGAAAATCGAATTAAATTAACATGTTTAAATTGAAAACATTAAATACGGATGGGTTACTGGTACTTGCTCTTGGGACCAAATCTTAAATACAATTTAAAGATCTTCACCATATTTAAACTAGGTGATAATATTTTGCAGCCAGAGCTCTTATTTATATATATTATATTATAATAATTCTAACAAATTATATTGTTAATAATTCTTGAAAAAATGTGAATTTTTGGCAGAAAAAAAAAAAATAAAAAATCATTGCTCCAATATTCTAGATGAGTTCAAGCAAAATTTCGAATTTCTCTTCAAATTAAAATTCTCTGTACCTACCGAATTTGAAGTAAATCGGTCCACCCGTTTACGAATTATCTCAAACTCCGTAAATATGGCAGTGGCGTAGCGTGGTATCAGCGGCCCGGGGCGGAAGAAAATTTTGCCGCCCTCTTATTTAGTAGTAGTAGTAGTAGTAATTATTCATTTATTGATACATTGGTACATTGGATAACAATTTCATGAATTTTAAGCTATGGCATTGCCGTCAGCTCGGTTAGCAGGTTTAATTAATTTAATGTATCCTTTACGTTATAAAATAATAAAACAGCATGTTTCAGCACTATTCAAATTCTGACATTAATAACATCCTATACTTATAAATATCTTTTAAGAAGCAGTAAAGAGTTTTCCAATTAGTTTCGTTCAAAAGTTTTATTGTTTCTGACATCGTTAAAGTTTTTTTTCCGCAGTATGCTATTCGTTGTGAGGCAAATATGGGGCAGATACTTATTAAGTGGAAGCAGTCTTCTTTAGATTTAAGGTTACAAAGAGTACAGAATTGGTTAAAACTTCCGTTGTATGGCATTCCGTTAAGTCCTAAAAGTTCGCATCTCGTTTTAAAAATCAAAGAGATTTCTTTGTAGCTCAGTGAATCATTAAAATAGTTTGACTGCATTAAGCTCATACTGAGTTGTGAGTATAAAATTCTACTTGAGGATTTACGCGCATTGATTTTAAATTCATCCCGCACAGAGTTTTCATGTTTTTCAATAATTCGATACAAATTCTCCTTTATATTTTCCACGTTGCTTGAATTTATGACAAGAGCCTCTCCAAAAGTATTTATTATATTATTTAGGTATTTCAATTTAAAAAAAAAAAACTATAATATAAAGTGTAATAACTTTCCGGCAAACTACTGTTATCATTGTCGTAGGATTCCAGAATATCTCTTTAAAAGAGAAACATGGTCCCTTTTTTGACACCGATCTTTCTTACTCTTTCTTTTTTCGAGTATTTTTTAATAATACAAATTCTATATATTACTGAAATAAATCCGCCAATCATATTTTTCAGCAAATTCTGTAGTTGTTCTCATTTTTGTATGCGTCCTCTTTTTAGTAACTTTTTGTAGAGTACCTACTCACTAAAAGCTAAACGGAGCAAAAGTTATTAACAGTGAAAAATTGTTTTGCGTAGTTATTAAATATTAACGGCCATATTCTTGACGTTCTTCTAAACTAGTTTTACCGAAAAACTAGATTTATAGCGGTTTCGAGTTTCAATTTTTATTACTTTGACGTCTAAATCAAAATATTCATACATAGTTTGACATCTAAATCAAATTAATAATTTTCTTTGAGAAACTTAAATTTTGAAACCCCTATAAAACTAGTTTCTCATTAAAACTAGCTTTGAAAAAAGTCAATAATATAGCCGTAATAACGGCCATATTCTTGACGTTCTTCTAAACTAGTTTTACCGAAAAACTAGATTTATAGCGGTTTCGAGTTTCAATTTTTATTACTTTGACGTCTAAATCAAAATATTCATACATAGTTTGACATCTAAATCAAATTAATAATTTTCTTTGAGAAACTTAAATTTTGAAACCCCTATAAAACTAGTTTCTCATTAAAACTAGCTTTGAAGAAAGTCAATAATATAGCCGTAAGAAAAAGCAAATCCGTTAAATTCAAAAATGAAGATACATAATATAATTTTCTAATAAAATTCAAACTTTTAATAATAAACAATAAAAAATGTCGATTTTTGTTATGACGTTTTTACTCTATACTTAAACGCTAATAATGCTAAAAAGCTGAAAAGCGGATGGAACACTGAAGGAAAAATTTTACTTAAATGCAAGTAAGTAGTTGCCTTCCGTCTTTTTTTATAGTTTTAGTAAAACGACAATGGCATTGCTTGTTTAAGTTTAAATAACCCAGTTTTTTAAATAAATTAAAATAAATTTGATGGCACAACAGCTCATGAAGAACTAGGGCCTAGTGACTTACAACTCTCAACCATTCCTGTGTGCGTGTCTGCAGGAATGGAGGGGACATACAGTTTATTGCCGAATCCGAACGGCTAACGAGCGGCACTTTTCTGTAACAGGAGATACTCTTGGAGGATTTGTCAATTCCTCGCAAGAGGCAGTAGCCGTTTTTTCTTTTAAATAAATAGGTGACGAGGCTGGGGATCGAACCTTAGACCTCCGGCATGACAGTCCATCGCACTAACCATCACGCCACGGCTACTACCAGTAGTAGTAACCCAGTTTTTTAGCTTGAACAAAAATTGGATTATAAAGCCCCGCTATTACAGAAAGAGTCTTTCACTACCGTTATTATTCCGCTTAAAAAAAAAAAAAACAATCTTTCAATTTAATGACACAAATATTGAATGAACAGCATTTAAGATTTTTAAATGAAGAACTTTGTATAGAACAATCGTCATTTTAAGATTTAAATGCCTGTTAAATATTTAAAAGGGCTTTATGAAATCGCCTATACATACTTCTGGTAATACTGTTTCCAATAAAACTCTGAATTAAGTTCCGAAAATTTTCTAGACAGCGGGTAAGCTAGAATCGAATCATTTCAATCGGTGGGACAAAAATGAAATGGTTCAAATATCAAGATATTATTCATATCAAATTCCTTTCAACAAAAAAATCGATTTGTTTAGAAGAAAAAAAATCGATTTTTCTGAACAGATTTCCATTATTAAAAGAAAAAAGATCGATTCTTTTGAGAAAAAAATAACGAATTTTTTCCTGCAAAGAATTCGACATAAGTATTATTTATTTTGAAATTTTGCGCCGCTCCCCTCGCCTCGCCTCGCCTACGCTACACCACTGACATATGACAAACACAGACGGACTTCTCCATCATCGCAGAGTATCATTTTTGAAGCTGTACTTCGAGTTTTCTTTTGTAAGATACTATTTTGTTATCAGGTACTCAAACCACTGGAGCAATAAAAGATTAAAGTCCACCAGAATTTCATTAAAACCGCAAACGACAAGTGGTCAACAATTGACATTTGTCAAGTTTCAAAAGGAATCTATAGCTGAATATTTCAAAGAAAAAAACGGAATACTTACTCAAAATAAGCAGGCCTCAAATATTATCCCTCCTAACAGTTCACAGCGCAATCGGAACCAAAATGAACATAATGGGCATTTACAAATCTGATTTATGTAGAACGTTTCAGGATGAAGAAGTGGAAGGGGGCTAATATAATACTTAAGCCTTATTAAAATGCAAATTAATTTCAATATTTACTTACATTCAATAAAGAAATAACTAAATATCATCAGAGCGACTGTTGTTCCCGCTTTAAACAAGTTTTTTAACAATATTGTTTGATTAGAGAACAACAACTATTTATCATTTTTTGACAGAAGACAAAAATGTAAATGTAAATTTATATACATAGATACATAGTTTTACCCAGAATTTAACATTTTAATATCTATTCAAGACCAACGTGTACCATTGTTACAGAACAGTGTTACTATGTTCATATTTGTTATTTATTAAAATTTTATAGGGAGATAAAAGTTACTCAATTATTGGTTTATTATTAGGTACTTAAAGTTACTAATTTTTGTTCTAAAACTAAAGCTTCTGAGTAATTAATTGAGTTTAAAAAATAACTCACAAGTTATAGGATTTTTTGTGAGTTAAAGCAAAATGTGAGAAAACCATTTACAAAAAATATGTGATAGCTGATAGACAAGGTGCACAAATGCCAAAAACACTATAATTATAATATGTATATTAGGGTGGCGCTTATTTTGGCAATGCTCGAATTTCTTTCGCATATCTCCCCCACTTCCCTTAAAATTGATGAGGCTGGCTAAAAAAATTCTGTTTAAAATTTTATTGAAATCGGATAACGTTAACACGTGCCACTGAGCACTTGAATTTACCCATACAAATTACAGGTAAATTTTTGGTCACTGAAAAATTCCGCAAAATTGTAATTGTCGGTGAATAAAAATAAAACTTGGCAAGAATCTTAAAAAAACATGTTCAGTATAAAAAGATTTGTACATTTTATAATTTTTTTGTACTCACTTCAAAATTCGATGAAAAACAGTGATTTTTCGATTTTTTACATTTCTCGTTTTATTGTGACCAGTTAAAGATTTTGCGGGTATATTTTTTTTTTTTTCGTGAAGTTATAAATATTATATTACTTACCATGTTTTTAAGATTTTTTCCAAGTTTTATTTTTATTCATGATCATAGCTCGTCAATCTCTATATTACCATTATCAAAATTTTCGTTGACAAAACTTGACAGAATCAAAAGATATTCGGCTTTTTGTGAACAAACATTAACAGCGAACATGACAATGCAATCACAAAGGTCAAAGGTGATTCAATAATGCATTTGGATATGATTTCTCTGAACAAGAATTTGTCTAGTACCTAATTAACTATAGTTTTGTTATTATTCCACCATTAGTACTAAACATTTAAATAAAAAAAAAAACGGATTCATACATAAATATTGTTTTTTTTTCTTTACTTTTTTCAAAGATTTGAAAAAAAAAATTGAAAAAATCGAAAATAGATTTCAAAGTTACAGTTAATAACTTGTTTTATGCCTTGGACTTCTAGATACAAAAATAACTTTATAATTCAATGTCCTGTAATCATTCACTAAAAAACAAATTCAAAAGAAACAAATTAGTTTTGTAATTTTTAATTTTCTCAAAAACTAAAAAGTTTATATAGCTATATCTATCTAGCTTTTAATGCTCGACAAACATCGATATATGTATCGATATACGTACATATGTGTGTGATAATTCAATGGGTTATTATGGAATAACCATTCACATGACACGCTAGTTTCTTATATACAAAAGAGTTGTATATAGTGAGTTTCTTATACACTACAAAGTATTGCTGAGATACAACAGTATACTTATTTTCTTTTTTTTTTAATGAAAACATATTTAATTTTTTTTTTTTTTAATTTGAGTTTTATAATTTTTTTTATTCAATAGTTCATTGAATCAATTTAATTTAAAAACAAAATGAATGATGAGATTTCTGGCTTTAAAAAAAGCTGCGGCACAAGATTATATAGCCATTTTTTTAAAATATTAATGAAGAATAAAATGTAAAGTCAATTTTTTTTTCGGAAAATCGCCCTCCAGCACGAAAATGAATCCCTCCTCCAATATATTTTTTTTTCTTGTTTTGACACAACCTACACAAATATCTATATTCCAGAGGGGGCGTTTTTCCGCCCACTATCCCATAATTGCTATCAATTATATAAACCACTTTTGATTGTTGTAGAATGATGAAATTTGATAGAGCGGTAGGCCTTACAATGAGTGCAAAATAAAAAAAAATTGAGATTTACCATTCAGGAGGCGTGGCACCCACTTTTCAGAACTGTTTCTGATTGTTGTAGAAGGATGGAATTTGGAAGAGCGATATGACTTGCAATGCATGCTAAAGAAAAATAAAAAAATTGGGGTTTATCATTCAGGGGGGCGTGGCATCCACTCACTTTTTCGTAAATATTATCAATTATATGGAGTTGTGATTGTTGTACAATGATGGAGTTTGGTAGGGCATGTAAAAATTGGAAATTTAAGATTTTGTGTTCATGAAAAAATAGTTTGCAAAAGGAGTGAAATCACACCAAAAGCATAAATGTTAAAAAAGAGCTAAGTTCTCCATGTACAGTGACGGACAAAACAATACGACCAATAATAAACTTTTAGATTAAAAAAAGAAAACTCAGATATTTTTCTTTCTCTCCTGGTGAATTGCGGCTGGTATGCTATGTTTTTGGACGCCTGACCCATCTCTTACCATCTCATCCCACTAAATTTACTTTACTTTCATCAGACCAGGGAATATTGCGCCATTTTTTTTTTTTCAATTTCTGGACCTATCGATGCTAGATGATCCCTCATATGGTTGTTGAATCCATGATTCATTTATTTTATTATTTTATTCAAATATTTTTATAGTTATTCGTTTTTGCAGTGCTATTTAAAAACAAAATAATTGAAAACAAATTCTCTGGCAACCATAAACACACAGAAGTCACCTGGTCTTATGGATTTGTCCACACGTTATGGGAGTTAATTCAACTTTATTTAATTTTTTTCTTCATATTATCTGTTAACGCATAATATTCATTGCTTGCAAAACAGTACCGTTACCAACGCTAACAAATATCAAAACGAGAGTGTTATTAGTTTGTTTATTTTCAAAATAACGAGGAACTTGTTAAATGTCTCCTACTGGTCTTATTGTTTTGTCCATTGTCCATCCATAACTATATACAAAAAGCCTGTATGTAATAAGTCAGCCGTGAAAAATAAAAAAATAAATAAATAAATTTGATGGCACAACAGCTCATGAAGAACTAGGGCCTATAGTGACTTACAACTCTCAACCATTCCTGTGTGCGTGTCTGCAGAAATGGAGGGGACCTACAGTTTATTGCCGAATCCGAACGGCTAACGAGCGGCACTTTTCTGTGACAGGAGATACTCTTGGAGGATTTGTCAATTCCTCGCAAGAGGCAGTAGCCGTTTTTTTCTTTTAAATAAATAGGTGGCGAGGCTGGGGATCGAACCTTAGACCTCCGGCATGACAGCCCATCGCACTAACCATCACGCCACGGCTACTACCGTGAAAAATAATGAGATCTTAAAGTACGCCAAGTTCAAAGTTTATGAAAGTTTAGTATGAAATATTTTTAGTATAGAGTTATATCGAAACAACTCCAAATTATGAGAGAAATTTCTTATTTAATGATTACTTTTTTAAGTTTACTTGGTAAGTTTTCTTTTTTCCATTTGATTACTCTTAATTCAAAAGATTTTGAAAAATTGATCAGTAAACTTACCTACCATATTTTAGTTAGTAATAATAAAATTATTAAACTTTATGCATTCTTAGGGGCCAGTTATAGCTATCATTGAAATTCATCATTGAAATTTTTTAATTTAAGATTTAGGGCACTTAAAAAGCAAAATCAGTAATTATTTTGATGCCAATGTGAAGCTGACGACTCACCCAATATTTATTGCGAAAAAAAAAATTCGTTTGGGTCCAACCGTCCACATAAATTGACTTTCATTTTTTCAATGATCATTGAAATAATAAAAGTCATTTCATGAGAAAGGTTTGACCGAAATGAAATTTTTTTTTTGGCCATATATATATATATATTAATTAAGTTACAAGCTATATTTTTGCATCAAAATAATCATAGATTTTGCATCCTAAACGTCTTAAAATACATCATTAAAATTTTCAATGATGAATTTCAATGATAGCTATAACTGGCCCCTTAAAGATTTTTTATAATATAGGTAGGTACCACGCTTTCATGCGGTGTTGAAGCGAACTTGTTTTTATGTAATTTATTATCAAACTGAAGTCAGAAAATTGATTATTCTCCCATTTTTTTAAATTCTTAGTTGGAATATTTTAGATATATTTTTCCATAAATCTCAAGACAAGAAAAAAAGCTAATATTTTTGACGAAACAAAAAGAAGGGGGTGAAATTTAGATTTGTTAAAATGCATATTTAAGGATATCTTTATCAAATGGGCTTAAGCAAATATTTTATTTAATGTACCGGTGAGAGAAAACTAAAAAAATCATTACTTTTCTTTTTGCATACTCTTGAAACGGTGTTAGTGGCCTTTATAGTACCTATGTATATACCTATTCTTAAAACTAAACTTTTTTTTTTTAAATAAAATAATTTAGAAAAAAAATTAAACAAACAAACATTTTTCTAGGGGGGGCATTTCCACCCGTGCCCTCTTTAACTACGCGCATGGTTCCTGGAAAAGTTCAATTGAAATGCATACACTATCAGCAAACTCATTTGTTGTGAAGAAATTTGATTCTTCGGTTCATGACTAGTACACTTGTGAATATACATTTATGTACCTAATTTTTTCCAGTGTTGGTTATTCCGTATATGTAATTGAAGCAACAATTACTCCATGGTTAATCTGATTTCAAAAAGATCCAATGTAGGATCATTCATACTCAATGGAATAGCAAAATTTGCATTTAATGAAAACAATGAATGACACCTCCCTGTATAATCCCACTAGTCCTCCAATCTTGTCAAAAATTATTACCGAAACTGTTCTTCTTTGTTTTTTTTTACACCTACCTACAGTTGTTATGTTATTTTAAGGTAGAGTGTGCCAGTCATTTAAATCTTATTATGTATTCCTTTCTATTTAAAATCGATGAGAATTACTTGCACAGTAAAATACCTAGTACCTACATTGCTGTGCAAAAAACTCATTCGTACCAAACATTTTTCCAATAAACTTAGTATAATATCATGTTATTTAAGCACTAATTTTTTTAGTGCGAACTTCGTTCCACTTTTGATTAAATTGTTAACGTCTCTTTCGAAAGTCGAACCTCTCTATTGAAATAATGAAACTTTTTTAAAATTATACTAAATAAATTAAATTAATTTTTTGATTAAATGCAAAGAGTTTTGATCGTGTACTTCTTTTGGTGATGTTAGCAACTGCTGACACTACATGGGTCCACTGTGTTTTTTGCAAGAATTTCGCTGTCCTGTTAGAGACCACTAATAAAAGGTAGGAATTCGATCACAGACATCTACTACCGTGACAGTCCAATTGCATTGATTAAATACACAAATTGAAAATTAGATAGAAAAAGTTCCTAATCAAAAAAGCGTTGAATACGAAAATATTAATGGTGGTAAATGATATATTTTATGATAAAATTTTACGGCTTTTAACGGATTTCAATTGTAAATTCGTTACATACTATCATTTTACTATTTCTGTGTGCATAACATATGTTATCAGCCTTATTCTGCTAAATATTTGCGTGAAAGTTTGTATTCTGCTATCCGTCGCGTCGGAGGGAAATAATTTCTTCAAATTTTGTATAAATTTCGATAAAAACTGAATTTAAACAATTACATTGTTTTATGAGTTTCAAAACTAAATAGCAGTAAAGAGTTGCATTTTAAAGACTGAAGATTTAAAAAATTGAATGAAACTTTCACGTGAATCAAAAGTTTAGATCGGATCGAATAGCAGAAAAGGGCTGTATGTTAAGTTAAGTAAGAATACGGCAAGCTAATACGCCCATCATACTTAGATATCTCAATGATCCCATTTTTCTTCCCAGGATGTAAGTAAGGCCTATGAGACGAAGTGAATATAATAATAAAATTAGATAGATATGACCTGCGACCTGCCTTCCTGAACTGTACTGAATATACTTTGCTCATTTGCTGTTCTTTAGCATCCTGGCACTTTCTGTACACGCAAGGTGTTTGTGTTGGAATTAATAAGGATTTCAATTAGGAGAAAAAGTTGATGCCCCACTTAGCCTTATTATTATTACTATTCAAGCTTTATTCACTCTTAAAGTTTACATTTTTTTTTTTTTTTTTTTTTTTTTTTTTTTTTTTTTTTTTTTTTTTTTAACATAAATTGTATTAGAAAGTTTGATGAGTATAAGCCTCCCCCTTTATCTTCCACGTTCGTCGGTCTAAAGCTTCTCTCCAGTAGTTTGGACAAAAAGATCGAATTTCATCTCTCCACCGCTTGAATGGTCTTCCTACACTTCTTTTCTTATCTAATGGAGTCCACTCTGTAATTGTTTTGGTCCATCGATCATCTGCTGTCCGAAATATGTGTCCAGCCCAATCCCATTTTAATTTTCTTGTTCTCTGAAGAACATCTTCAAATTTTGTTTGGGATCTTAGATTTTGGTGATTAATCTGTTGAGATAATCTTACATTCAAAATCTTTCTTTCCATGGTCCTTTGACAGGATTTCAGTTTATTTTCGAGTAGTCTTGTAGATTGCCATGTTTGACAACCATATATTAAAAAAACTTAGCCTTACAGCATTTTTTATTTAAAAAAAAAAAAAAATCCGGCCATATATTCCTCCACATGCAACAAGTCTCGTTGGCGTTATAAATTCTTCTCTTCATCGAGTCTTTAGTTACATGGGTAATATATACAAGCCTCATTAAGTCTCTTTGAAATAAAATGCTATGTAAATGCAACTTTTGGCAATTCTTGTTTGACTTTTTGTCTGAAAACTTAGCACATATTAAATTTCAAAAACTACCACCCACAAAGTCTAACTTGTCCAGAATATCTGTTTAGCACAATATTTTTTTTTTCATACAGCACTGCAGTGGCGAAATCAGAATAAATGAAAAAGTATGCCATAAGTTCAAAATCCTCATAATAATATATGTTATTTGCATATACAAACTTGCATATCGATATGATATAGAAAAAACTTAACTCAACCAAGTTACAAGAAAGTAAATTCATAGAAAAACAATCACAGAATTTGATGTGATAGTTTGTTCCATAGACATATTTATTCTTTGAATTGAGTAAGGGTTGATGTAAGAAAACAGTCTGTCTCTACAGCACGAATCTGGCAAAGTCTCACACAGTTAAGAATAGCTGTGTCTTCTCGTGTAATCCCTACTGTACCGCATGTAGGTGGTAAAACATGTAGGCAGGAATCCAATTCGATTTTCTAAGACTTCACATGAGAAAAACGAAAAACAGAGGAATTATATTCTTGGGTAGTATAGCACTTGCAGTTGGCATTTTCTATCACACTTTTCATTTCCCTTTTTTCTGCACACATTTTAGCTAAAGAAAACTGACAGATATGTTTATTGTTGTAACCTATGCACAAATACAAAACCAGACTTTTATACAATCCCCCGTCCTCTACCAAGTGACAATTGGAAAAAGTCTTTCTGCTTTTGTTGTGGATTTTCATTTATTTTTTATTATGCTATTTTCCATGTTCTGTTGGAGTTTTTTACACTTACACATAATTTTCCATGTTGACCATGCAAATGGACAAATATGGAAAATTTAGTTTAACTCGTTAAGGGTTCTCGAGTGTGTGTCGAGTGTAGAATCGGAATAATTGTGTTCCCCCGTTTAAGTGTTTGAGATCCCTTCAAACTTCCGGAGAGAATCTTTTACATCCGGTATATCTGTTTTGGAATTAAATATTGCGGGAAGAATTTCGGTTGCGTGTTTTGAGAGTCAAACAAAAATTTACAACCAAAGGTGAACATAAATCGACAGGTGGACAAACAGGAATATCTTACGAATTTATTAAAATGAATTTGTCAGAGACAAAACTGCAGTACAAACAAGTACATAGGCGCTTTCTTTTACGAGTATCTATGTTAAAGCTAAAGCAAATTAACATTTTCTTTTAAAATTTTTAGTGGAATGTTCAGTGCTTGATATGATAACGTTAACAATAACTTGCATTGGATTTTCGAGTTATTTTCACTTATTAGATGGAGTAGCTTATTTTGTTCATGTTACTATGTAGTGATTTATAGATTCATTCATCCGATATAGTCCCCAGAAACGCCAACAGAATGTTTGGTGGTATCTTGTAGTATTTTTTTTGGTTTAAAAAAAAAGTGTCTTTAGATTATTCTTTACAAACCCTCAAAACGTTAACTACGCCATTGAGTATAGAATAAAATTAACCCGAAGTAATACGATTGTGTGTTCTCAATATATTCAAGACGAAAATAATTTTTTAACAATTCTTAGCAGTTTTTTTCTTATTAAAAAAAACTGTAGGTTTATGATTTTTAAGTCTTAAAATTCTCCATTATGTCATTAGGCGTTACCAATAATAAAATTCAGTTATGACTAAAATATTGCAGTGAAATTAACCATAACGTTATAGGTCCTTAATAATTCATATTATATTTTCAATTTTTTTTGGAGTCAATTCGATATATTTATAGTCCAACTAAAATTGAATATTGGTAAGGCCCAATGACATTTTGATTCCAACCTCGAATTAATTGCAATTAAAAATTATTGAGATTTTTGTATTTTTTTTCGAAATTAATCTGTTACGTATATGTATGCAACATAAATTAAGAGCTATGATTATGACTTAAATACATTAATTTAAGGACAAATTTTTGTTTCAGCGAAATGAAGAAATGAGCAAATCAATTTTACTATAATTATAATTTGAATTCACGGTCAAAAAAAAAAGGGAACATTACATGTACGCTTGCTTCCTATATTATGTTAAAGTCTTGGTCATGGGCATCGTAAGGTTTCGTTTAATTAAGGAAGTAATGAATAAGGAAAAGTTAAAAAGGACAATATGATAAGAAGTATCTCAATACAGGCAAACAGTGTGAGGTATCTTCTGTATACATATTTATAAATAAAATAAAATAAAATAAAATAAAATAAAATAAAATAAAATAAAATAAAATAAAATAAAATAAAATAAAATAAAATAAAATAAAATAAAATAAAATAAAATAAAATAAAATAAAATAAAATAAAATAAAATAAAATAAAATAAAAAAAAAATAAAATAAAATAAAATAAAATAAAATAAAATAAAATAAAAAAAAATAAAATAAAATAAAATAAAATAAAATAAAATAAAATAAAATAAAATAAAATAAAATAAAATAAAATAAAATAAAATAAAATAAAATAAAATAAAATAAAATAAAATAAAATAAAATAAAATAAAATAAAATAAAATAAAACTAATTAAAATAAAATAAAATAAAACAAATTAAAATAAAATAAACGCAGAAGGCTTTTTTTCAAATCGTGAAGGAAAAGCTTAATTATTTTTTTTCCAGCGTTCTATGCTTACAAGAACATTTTTTCAATAAAAGGAGACTGAAGGGATTTCCAGCAGCAACATTTGCTTGTTTTTTTTTTTTTTTTTTAATTGTTTTAATGAGAGAGAGCTTACTTATACAAGTCCGTTCGAAGTTAACCTCAGGTTTCCTAGATGCAAAATCCCTCGATATAATCGAGGCTGTTTTTGCAAAGGTAGTGTCATTATTGTTGACAAACTCTAGCTTATTCTCTCTTTTTTTTTTAAAGGTACTCATAAATTAAAAGCTATCGAAAAAAAATCTTTAATAAAAAAATATTTAAAATATATTTAAAAAAAATTTACTATGCACTTTTTCACTCACAAACACGATTGTGGATTGTGTTTTGATATCATTTTTATCATTTTCTATTCTCATAAAAGCAAATGAATTAAAAAGAAATTTAAAAAAAATAAACAATGTTATTTGAACTGTCTATTAGCCAGATAACTTAACCTTACATTATTATGAAACCAGATCCTTTCTATTCATTCAATTAACACTTCATCAACCGAAAAATAAATTTGCGTTTACCCTGACACCCAAGAGAGTCAAAAACTTCTTGGCTCAAAAGGCTACTAAAACTTGAAACCTGATGATACACTTGCAACATTAATGAATCAATTTAAGTGCACAATGGCAATTGGGATTACTCATCAAGCAGGTTCATAGTTCCCTAAAAGGTTCAATCCAAAGGGGTTGCACGTACATCGACCCTCATTTTGCCACTCGCCTATAGCAGTTCTATATTTTTCATTTCAGTGCACATTTAGGTAGCATAAATAAATACTTTATAAAAGTCCAAACTGAATAACCATAACAACGTCAATCTACACAATTCTGACATAACAAAACCAAACGTCGACTTTTTATGGACTGACAGTTGGTGGTGCCGTTACGTTAGTAGTGGACGTGTGACATAGCAATACCAACCCCCGTCAATGTTAAGTTAAGGTTTTTTTAGTTTTAAATTTATTTTGCACTTTGTTGTCATTAGCTGTTGGTCGCGCTTAATATAGTTCGTTCATTGTAATTAGTTAGATTTTATATACTGGCACAACATATAAATGGAAATCAACTAATTTTAAAGTAAAAAACAGCTCGGCCTAAAATTGTTGAACCGTGAACAAACAGCTGGGTGCAGAGTATGCAAACGTATTGAGACTAAACCAAGTAACACTAGTATTGTGACAAGTGATGATTGTGATTATTTGTAGTTGAATAAATCTAATTAGTTTTTTTTTTTTTAAGAATTGTATAGCAAAAGAATCACGCAACAAAGTAACCGAAATTAATTTGTAATAACTTTTAAGAAGCTGTGCATTCGAATGACGAGTTATGTATAAAAAATTTAATATTATATAAAAAAAAACACATTGTGATTAATGCCCCTATCCTCATACCCAACCATAATGCGATTATAACAACTAAATTTATGTAACGGTACCTATCTACACCTACTTTAAAAAAAACTGAGTCGTGAAAAGATACAAAATACAATATTACCTAGATACGTGCATACATATGTATATGCAGCATAATTCAATTATTTGTTGTGGTATCCAAATGTGAACACAAAATCAATAGACACAACCATTCTGCGAGAAAACCCCCGACGTTTTTGGATAACCTGCGAAAAATAAAATGCAAATAAACTGCAGTTGGAGTACACAAAGAGGTAAGTGGCGGCAAATTCATAGATTAAATTACATAGAAAGGAGATTAGATGGTTTAGAATATCGTTTTCATTTGAAAAATCTTTTTTTTCCAAATGGAGTTAACATTTCTTGGTATTGTTTTGGTCTTAAACCACACCTAGCAACATAGGTTTTTTATGATTAAGAAGATTTGAAAATTAATTAAGCCAAGGCGGATGGTAGGTATAAAACGTTAATCCCCGTATCGATAAACGAAAAACAACGGATAGATAAGACTAACACACCTGTCAAATTGCAGTTCCTATGGTCTGTGACATCGTGACAGCGAGCGGATAACTTTAACTCGCCAAATTTGTCGTTCAAGGGATGGATAACTTCATAATCCACACATGCCTACATTTCATAATAACCGGTTCAACCACAAACATATTTTTTTATGTAGGTATAAGAATACTTCCACGATTTGATGAATTGTTGCCGTACTTTCAATTGTACACAGTGTTGCCATAAAATATTTTTGAAAATCGGGAGATTAGCACATCGAAAATCGGAGTTAATCGGGGAATTAGTTTAAACAAATTTTGAGCAAATCGCTATTTTTTTAAAGATTTTTAGTATTCATTGTTTCATTTTATTTTTTTTTTAAATTTTTTTTTCTTTCGTTTAAATTGAAATCGTTTAGACACAGACCATGCACATTCATTTTAATTTTTGAAAGCAATAATAGTGTTTAAACACAGTTGACTAGAAGTTTAAAAAAATGTACATATCTACTATGTATTTATCTTCTAAGGCCAACTCGAACGAAACAAACAGAAGATAAAAATTCAAGTTTAGATAAATAAATAAACTCTTCGGGTTTTAATTACATAAACGGAAAGTACCTACTTAACAAGTGGATAAGAATATTTTTTCACAATTAACAAAACACAATAAACAGGTGGTGAGGATAACTTAAAAAAAAATATTTTGTTACAACGTGATTTGATTCTACATATGCTGCTGATTTGAAACGAAAAATCCCATACAAAAACGACACAACGAAATCACAAACGAAAAATTCGTTGTGCTTTTCGTTCTGCGGTACGCTGTTCGATGAACGAAATCGATAATTGTAGCAGATTATTTGGAGAGATTTTTTATTTGTTGTTTCTTTCATCACAATACGGCTTTTTGTGATTTGTATGCGTTTGTGTTTGCTTTTTGTTTTTGTAAACGGTGACACTTACAAAGGGTAATTTTTTGTTGTGGTTTTCGTAAGCATTTCGTTGTCATGTTGGAGACCAGCTAAAAATATTACGTTTAATCATTGAAAAAACTCTCAATTATTTATTAAATCAGAGGTTAGTGCTGTCAGAAAACTTTCGTGCAAAAAAAACTTTCGAATAAAACATCAAATGGGATGTTTTAAGTTAGGTACAGAAAGGTTAAGGTAGATGCTTCTTTTTAATAAATTTATAAATTATGTAAATTCAAAAGTGGAAAATATATTTAAGGAAATCGGGAGAAAGTGCCATATTTACATCAAAAATCGGTGTATCGGAAATACCTCTGAAAATCGGGAGAAATACGATAAATCGGTGTTTCTGGCAACACTGATTGTACAGACTGGAACTGATATGTTTATTAATAAAGTTATTCAACGGACAAGCTTTCTATCCGTGTGCTAGTTAACACATGTGTTAAGGAGCGGACAGAGACTTTTTATTAAAAGGGCTGTAATTGTTTATTTTTTATTATTTATCATTTGCATATATTCATTAAGTATGTGGTGAAAAAAAATTTAAGCACTAAAATATTGGTTGAATGTTTCACAGACGGAATTTTTGTTTTTGTTAATAAACCGAGATGATTTTATGAAATATGATTTTCAAATCAAATTTAAATAAATTGACTTTTATGACAGTTAAGCTTTATGGAATTCGGTAAACTTGAACAGTTATAACAAAATAAAATTAATTTGATGGAACAACAGCTCATGAAGAATTAGTACCTAGTGTACAACTCGCAACCATTCCTGTGTGCGTGCCTGCAGGAATGGATGCAGAGGACCTACAGTTTATTGCCGAATCCGAACGGCTTATGTGAGCCGTACTTTTCTATGTCAAGAGATACTCTTGGAGCACTGAAAGAAAAAATTCTTTTCCACAAGGAAAAAACTGTTTACCACAAGCGATATAAGCACCAGAGTTGTAAAAACTGCAGTCTTTTCGGTACTGCAGTTAATTGACTAAAAAGACTAATTTCATTAAGTCTTTTAACTTACAAAAATACTTTAACTAAAATCGAGCAGTCAGCAGTCAGTACTAATATTCCGACTGTGCAGTTAAAAAAAAAAGTTAATTAACTGCAGTACTTTTTAACTGCTTTTAGTCTTTTTAGTCAGTAAAAAGTCTTTGTACTGCGATGATTTAACTTTTAGTCAGCAAGTCTTTTAACTATAGTCAATTAACTGTAAGTCTTTTAACGTTTTCTATAGTCTTTTAACTAAAAGAAACAGGATGGAATAAAAAGAAAATAAATTTAAAAGAAAAAAAGTTAAAAGAAACTTACAGTTAATTGACTGTAGTTAAAATACTGACTGTAGTTAAAATACTTACTGACTAAAAGTAAAATCATCGCAATACAAAGACTTTTTACTGACTAAAAAGACTAAAAGCAGTTAAAAAGTACTGCAGTTAATTAACTTAAAGTTAATTAACTTTTTTTTAACTGCACAGTCGGAATGTTAGTACTGACTGCTGACTGCTTGTTTAGCAGTTAAAGTACTTATTTACAGTATTAACTTACATTCAATAGGTAAGTTAATTAACTGCGACTTTATTAACTGCATTACCAAAGTACTGCAGTCTTTCACAGCTCTGATAAGCACCAAGCGTTTAAGTTGTTTGTGAGTTTGTGACCAATATTGTGAGCCATCAATTGGAAACCAATAATCTTGCCTGTAAAAAGAAAACCTTCGAACTGCAACTAAAAAGTGCAAGTTACAAACAATATTTATTTTCTGTCCAAAAAATGTATTTTTTAACTCCAAGCACGAATAGTGTTTGTAAGAAATAACCTGCAATTCAAGGATAATTTTCATGCTTGCATTCGTTTTGTTATTTTCTTTCATTATAGGGGTTTTGAAGCCGCCTCTTTTCATTCTGAAATGTATACAATTTTATTTTAATTGAAAAAAACATGAGTGTCAACTTAGCAAAACAACATTCACCGATCGAAAAAATTTTAATTGGGTAATTAGCCGTTAATTAGTCGTGAATTAGTTGTGATAATTTCGAATTTACCGTTAGATGTTTTCTATGTGTTTTTTTTATTGCTTCGCTAAGTTGATATCAGCACCTCAGGGGTAGAAACGTCTTATAGCGAATAGTTTATTGCTTAATAATTAGCCGTTCAGCAGTTCAGAATTAGTTGTGATAATTTTAATTTTGTCGTGCAATGTTTTCTACATTTTTTTTTGCTGCTTTGCTAACTTCGTGTCAACTTAGCAAAGCAGCATCTGAAAAACGTATAAAAACTTCTTATTGTGAATGTTTAACTGCTCTTTAATTTGCCATTAATAATCGTGAATTAGTTATGACAATTTTGAATTTGTCGCTCTATGTTTTCTATGTTTTCTATGTTTTTTTTTTTTTTGCAAAAATGTGAAATTCGTGTCAACTTAGCGAAGCAGCATCTGAAAAACTTCTTATTGTGAATGTTTTACTGCTCTATAATTTGCCGTTAATTAGTCGTGAATAAGTTGTGACAATTTTGAATTTTTCGCTCTATGTTTTCTATGTTTTTTTTTTGCAAAATTGTCAAATTGGTATCAAGTTAGCGAGGAACGTCTGGAAAAGAGTTAAAATCTTCGTTTAAATCACTGGTAAGCTGAATAACAGTTAAGCAAAATCTGTTCTAGATTTAAAACAATTTTTTGTGATTTTATGGTTTTACTCGATAACATTCAAATCACTGATAAGCCGAATAACAGTTAAGCAAAATTATTTCTGAATTTAAAGCAACTTTTTGTTACTTTTTGAGATTTTGGTTTTACACGATAACATTTAAATCACTGATAAGCCGAATAACAGTTAAGCAAAGTCTGTTCTGGATTTAAAGCAACTTTTTGTTACTTTATGAGATTTTGGTTTTATGTGAAAACTTTGAAATCACTAATAAGCCGAATATTAGTTTAACAAAATTAGTACGTTGTGAAAATAAAGCAATTTTTTTTTGTTGCTGTAACTAAAAACTGATTATAATTATTAGGTAACACTGAAGTCACTAATAAGTGGAATAACAATTAAGGAAAATCATTTGTGAAATTAAAAAAAAAAACTTGTTGCTGTAAGAAGATTTCGAACTTATTATTATTATTATTATTATTATTATTATTACTATTTATTAGCTATTCTGCCTTAATACTAAATTACATTTTCTTTTTCATTTTATCATTGTATTAATATTTATATAAATCAAATTGTTTCTTTTTTAAATAATTATTTAAAATAAATACAAATATTTATGCACGGGCAAAAGCCTCCCCCATTGATTTCCATTGATTTCTGTTGTGCGTTTTTTGAAACCATCAAAGTCTGTCGAAAGCATGTACCTCATCTCTCTATCTTTGTGGTTGACGCCAGACTCTTCTGGTTCCACTAAACGGTGTCCACTCAGTGCATTCTTTCGACCACCTACCATCTGACTTCCGCATAAAATGCCCTGCCCAGTCCCATTTCAGCTTCCTTGTCTTCCAAACAACATCTTCGCGTCCTGTCCATAAGCGTATGTTCACATTTCTTATTCGTTGAGATCTTCTTATTCTTAGCATTGCTCTTTCAATTGCCCTTTGAATTGTTGAAAGCTTCCTTTTTATCGCAAAGTTGTTAGCAGTGTTGCCATAATCTCAAATTTTATTATGCTAGATTTCAAATTTTATAATGCTAAACCGTATGGGAGCTCAAAATACAGAATGCTAGAATTTAAAATCCACTAGTAGAAAATTTTCCTTTTACAAATTTATATTTCAAATATAAAAGAACAAAAACTTTTAATAAAGCAAAATTTAAATTTATTATTTCAGAATATAAGTATTAAAAACCACATAACAAAAAATATAATTCATAGAAATCGTAGTAGATATGTAGGTATTTTAATGATTGATATTTAAGTCTATGTATATAAAAATGAATACTTTTTTTGTGTTCGTATTCGCATAACTCGGCTTAACATCATCCTATTCGGTTGAAGATATTTTTGTTGGATATTTATTGATCCAGATTAACACAAAACGGAGCCGAAATATGGAAAATTCGACCGAAAATTAGTAAATTCGACCGAAAAATGCAAAATCGTGAAAACGCCTTGAAATTTCAAACTTTCTGAATTAGTTTCTTGTTCGTACGCACTTAATTCGGATGAATATCGTCCAAATTGGACGGAGATTTTTTTGTTGGATTTGTATTGAACCAGATAAACACACACACACTACGAAAAAAAAATTGCAAAATTAGGCTGGAAATTCGGCATTCAAGAATGCCAAAAGATAATCGGATAATGCTAAAAAGCATTTGGCATAATTTTCAAATTTCATAATGCTTTTCTCTCGTCAATAATGCTAGATCTAGCATTAATAATGCCAATATGACAACACTGGTTGTTAGTCCATGTTTGGGAGCCATATGTAAGTACTGGTAAAACAGTGGAATCGAAAATATATTTTTTGGTACTTATACAATCACATAAAGCAAAGTTAGAAATCTTTCTTAAGCGAAATTAGTAATTTGAGATCCACCAATTAGGAATGATTTCATGTACTTCAACTTTATTTTTTGTTCCTTAACTGTTATTTCAGTAACAGGTATTTATACGTGTTATTTGAAAGTAACAATAACAGTGGTAACAGGTATTGCAAACTAGCAGTTTGGCCTATCCCTACCTTCCAGTCAAAGTAGTATCAAATGATAAAAATGTTCTTCTTACTTCAGCGCACCAAGCTAACCTAAATCGACATACAAAAATAATCAAAAAAAAGTACACGAAATTGTTTTCCCTTATAAATCTTAGAAAGGTAAGAAAGGTAAGAAAGAAAAGTAAAAATATGATTAAGGAGCTGTAAACCCAAAATTGATTATTTTTCAATCACATTTATCGGCAAATGTGATGAAAAACTTCAAAATTTTCAAAACTTACGTACTACAATATTGTGCCCCTAACTGTGTTGAACAAATGAGTTCATGGTTTTATGGTCGTAAGCGTAGCGATAAATTACGATTTCTTAAATTTCATTGAAAAAACCGCTCGATTTGACTTATAAAAAAAATTCTAACCTCAAAAATAGTTGTGACTTCCTTATGAAATTGTCAATAAATCATGCATTTTATTAATGTCACAATATAACACCATTCTAAAATTGCCCCTATACTTCCTAAACGGCCGATATAGACCCGCCTCCCATTGTAAAAAAAAATGCTTTTTTCTGGACACTCTACAAAAAACAGTTATTAAATTTTGGCGCCAAAGTTATCGTACTCTCCCCGAATAGATAATTTTACTGCAGAAAAAACATAGCGAACACCCTACTGAAAGCACCACGGCACGTTACTGGAAGGGAAGCTGAACCAGTGCAGGGGGGCATTTTTAACAGAATTCCCACCACGCAGTCGGTAAATTCCCTTTTTGTCCCACAAATATTTTCTTTTTTCCCTTTTTATTTCCCACAGAAAAAAAGTTAAAAAGTGGACTTAAAATGAAAAATAAAAAAAATATTAAACACAAACAAAGCACATAAATAATGTTTAGTTTTAATTTTTGTGAAATTAAAAAACAAAAAGACGAAAATTTATTAGGTGTTATAAAATCTTCTAAGAAATAATTCTGACATTCCTTGAACTTTATTTTTACTTGTTTCGAATTAATATAAAAAAAATTGATTATAACTTTGCTCTTTTCCGGGTCAAATTTCAAATATTAAAGAATTCGCACAAAATGGGTCGGTTTTCCCTTTGTCCCTTTAGAGGTCAAAATTCCCACAAAAAAGTATTTTTCCCACGATCCCCCAGTACTGAGCTGAACACTAGGCTTACATTGGAGAGCTTATGAATCCAGCAAAGAATAAGTAAATAGAACAATGAATACAAAAGAAGACATCGACAGTATTAAACAAAACTATGTGGTAGCAATTTAGATTTGAAGTACCTGAACATTTGTGAATGTCATTTTGTCTATTTTGATAGTTTTTCTTGTTTTTTTTTGTGTGATGTGTTCATATTTATATTTGTTAATTTATTTTCAATTTTGTGTCAGTGCCGTCGCCGGGATGATGCAATAGTGGGAGTAAGGTTGACAAAAAATTGGTATGAATCGATGAAAAGTAAGGACAATTTATAATTTATTAAAGAAAGAGTGTAATTGTTATTTTTAAATTATTGATATATTGAATAAATGTTATCCCTAAAGAAGTAAGGAATACTTACGAAACGTCGGAACAAGAAGGAAATAAGTGTTTTATTTGAATTCAGAAACCAAAAAGACCAAAAGAGCCCAACTAAAAAAACCTTATCATATGTACCTACTCATAAAATCATTGGTCAAAAACATAAAAACGTTTTTTTTTATCTATAGTACCCTTAAGTTGTAACATTTTTTATTGAAAGTTGAAAATGTGATTTTTGTAACAATTTTTTGCGTTTTTTTCTATAAAAATAGATAAGTTAACTAATTTTAGTAAAAACAAAAAATACAGTCTTATTCAATATCAAGCTCTGCGTCATTTGTTATTATTTTCAAGCTTCTTATCCTTACCCTTCTGTAAAAAAAAAATATTTTATTTAAAGCAAAATTGTAAAATAAAAATTAACGTACTTATATGGAAAAAAATATAACGTTACATATATTAACACAATTTAATTGATAACACTCTTTATCAATAAAAAATAAAAATAAAAACCGAAGTTAATTTTATCTAAAATTAATTTACCTCGAACGCGTTTCGATAGAACTTATCTATCATCATCAGCGAACACGACTGATGATAAAGAGTGTCATCTTCATCTTGTAGGTTATGCAGCATCCAAGGTCCAAAATGCAATTCATTGTTTTGGTTAAGCGTAAATTAGAAAAGCATGCGACGGTAGATTGTCTTACACGCAGACAAGTGATAAATTAATTTATTCACAATCTAATTTTTCATCATATGGGATAATTCCAAATATAATCCTGTGCACCTTTGTGGAAAAATTTTGATTTAATTCTTAAGGGATCGTGAAAAAAAAATTTGAATGCCCAGCAAAAAAATTTTAAAAAATAATAACGGTACATTTCAAAAACTTCCAAATTCTCAAATACTGCAAAATGAAATACAAAAAAAATAAATAAATTTGATGGCACAACAGCTCATGAAGAACTAGGGCCTAGTGACTTACAATTACAACTCTCAACCATTCCTGTGTGCGTGTCTGCAGGAATGGAGGGGACCTACAGTTTATTGCCGAATCCGAACGGCTAACGAGCGGCACTCTTCTGTGACAGGAGATACTCTTGGAGGATTTGTCAATTCCTCGCAAGAGGCAGTAGCCGTTTTTTCTTTTTTAAATAAATAGGTGGCGAGGCTGGGGATCGAACCTTAGACCTCCGGCATGACAGTCCATCGCACTAACCATCACGCCACGGCTACTACAAAATGAAATACAATTTATGATTATATAACATTGTTTTTTGCATAAAAGTGTTAAGTTTGACAAATTTTAAATCAAAGTTGAAAAAGGAAAATATTTAACAAGTGTTTACAGTTTTTGCTATTAAAGTTGAATGGTTAAAGGCACTTCAGAAAACAAGAATACTATTTTTTGTGTTTATAATTTTATTTTGTGTCTTTTGAGATATTTTACAAGTTTATCCTGCGATCCTTTCTATTAAAAAAAATGAATTTCATTCGAATGAAACCATAAAAAACGTATGTTTGAGCTAAAACATATAATTTTGTCAGTATTTTATTTGCTAAAAGCTTCTATATAAGTTTTTACATTAATTTAATTAATAAATAAGTTAATTAAATATTATTTAATACTTTCCCCAATTTGTTGGTTCCAAAGAATTTCCCAGCCAGACTTAAACTTGATGGTAAACGCGATATGAATGCTGATATGTAGCAGCTTTTGTTGGAGGAAGATAGACTATATCAAATTTAGAATGTAACTGCATGTTAGCAATCACCCTGTCGTAACCACGGAATCTTCCTTTAAGGCTGATTTCCAATGGCGCGTTCGCGTTAGAGACGCTTACGTATACGTTTACAAGCTTTACGAACGCGTCGACATGACAGACGACTTGCAGAGAACCTGAAAATCAAAATGAACCTACATAACTGTAATTTCGAATTCCTTTCAACAAACTATTCCATTATTTTTTAAACAAAATCGATTTTTTTCTTTCAATAAAAGGAATTTGTCCAGAAAACCCGATTTTTTCTTCTAAATAAATCGATTTTTTTGTTGAAAGAAATTCGAACATTAGTTTAACTGTCAAAACGCACGCTAAAGTTGATTTTTTTCAACTTTTTAACGTCGAGGTAGCTTATGTTACGTTGGTTTGTGTACATGCTAATAGGTTCCAAATCGTAACATAATACCCAACGCGTCATTGTAAACAATTTGCTTAAATTGCCGTGTGTGAGCTTTCGCGTTGAAAGAAAAATCTGTCAAAGCGACGCCCAACGCGGCATTGGAAATCAGCCTTTAATTTTTCTGCGTAGTTCTAAAAATGAGGTTTTCTGTAGAATTTGTTACTTGAGAGTATAGATATTTCTATTTATTTTTTATTTAAATAGTTTACGACTAAACCTAGCTAAACCAACCTCAATTATGATTTTTCTTCAAATATTTGAAATTTGTGAATTTTTAAGAAGTTTCTACTACAAATATAAAATTTATTATATTTTATTATTTAAGAATAAACAATTGTCAATCATTTTTTTCTAACCAAATTAGATTCCAAAATATAGCCATTTTAATAAAATAAAAATTTCCCGAAAAATAAAAAAATATTCCCACTAAAATCCCGTTATTTTTTTCCTCAACACCCACAGTTGGGGATATTTCTGAAAAGTTGTATAATAGTATTGGGTATAACATAATATGTAAGCATGAAACCTATTACCAACATTTAGAAGTTTGTATGGAGCAATGTTTTTTTTTTCTGGGCTAAATGGCCTTTTAAATTTTTCAATTTGAGGTAAAATTTTGGCTATAAACTCTGGTTTTTCATAATTTCAAAGGATTAATAATAAATCACGCGATTTTTGTGATTGATTTGAGCTTTTCACTTTCTGTTCTTTGTGTGAGTTTTTTTCTGTTCTTTTTTGTTTTTGCAATTGGTGACATTTTTCAATGGTTTTTTTTTTGCAGTCGTAAGAATTTCGCTGTCATGTTGGAGACCACAGAAACATTTTTTCTCGCATCAGTAGCATATTAGGCTTAATTCGGTGATTGGGAAATTGTTGACATTATTTAAATCTTTTTTAAATCGTGAAATATTGTAAAAACATTGAGATTCTTTTTGTTTGGTAACATTCACAACATGATATTTTATATATCACGAATTTTCGAAAAACTTTCTTTACTAAATTGATTATATTTTTTTTTCTGTTGTTTAAATGAAAGATTTAAAAATAAAGTTTAACAAAAAAATACCTTCCTATTTCCAGCTACAATATGGCTCCTACTTGGTCTAAGCTTTCTAAACCCTTCAACAGCTGGATCAGCAAAAAAGATCCCACCGAAACTAAAAACCAGTACAACAACAAGTACGACGACTGAACCATCTTCTACTACACCATTGGGTAGTACACCACCAGCAATTCCCTTAATTTGTATAGAAGGCGTAAAGTCAGGAGCTGCAGATGAGAATAAGTCGCAATCTAGTGAAAGCAGTTTTATACAGATAATCGAAGGGGATGCAATGTTATCGGTTATGACAAGAGATCCCATTACGGCGATATTTGTTTTAAATCGGATAAATCAGGCAAATCTGGTTAGTGCTGACTTTCAAATTGGTAAGCTTAGAAAAATGTTTCTCAAGTTTCTTTCAACGAATTGTTTTTTATTTAGGACTCCGAGCGATAGAAATCAAGGACTCTGAGGTGGCGGAAAATATTCTTCTTCAGGAAGTCCAATACCTCCAACAATGTGTGGATCATTCGATTGGGCTTTTTATAGACCTTGACATATACAATATTTTGAAACATGTTATCGATGATCTAGAATATTATATTTGGCCAATTCCATCAGCAAGGAGTTTGGTTTTTCCGAAGGTAGCGCATTTGTTGTATCAGATGCCTTGGGGAGAAAAGATTGCTTCCGTGGAAATTCTGGCTGAGAATTTAGATGTTTACAACGACTTTATGGATGCGGCGAGGAAAGAACATCTCTGTTTGATGCACTTCCGCAGTTCTGATAATATCTATATTGTCTTTGGCAACAAAATGATAACGAACTTCCATGAAAACGGAACAATTTTTGTCATTCCAAATGGGCGTGCTACAAAATCTTTCATTTCAGGTAAGATCCAAATATCAACACACGTATGTATGAACCTTATAGCACATGTACATATAAGTAGATACATGTGAATGTTAAAGGCGAAAATAAAATAACAGATATATAGTTTTGAGGTAGTAGCCGTGGAATGATGGTTATTACGTATAGGACTTTCATGCCGGAGGTTTAGGTTCGATTCCCAACCTCGTCACCTACCTTATCTATACACTATAAAAATTAATCCCTTTTTTGTGTTCGTACGCGCATAACTCGGCTAAATATTATCCGATTTGGTTGGGGATTTTTTGTTAGATTTGTTTTGAACCAGATTAACACACAACAGAGCCAAAAATTGAAAAAAATGACCAAAAATTAGGAAGATCGTAAAAATACCTCCCTTGAATATTCAAAATTTTTGAAATAAAATTGTGTTCGTAGGTGCATAACTCAGTTGAACGTCATTCGATTTGCATGGGGGATATTTTTGTTGTATATAGTAATAAGTTGGTACTTAATTGCTAATTAGTTACGCAAAATAACTAATTGCTCTGTTGGTTTGTGAAAAATGGGTGTCCTGCTAAGTTGACGTGAAATTTTTCCGAGATTTTTTTCGAAACATAGTCGATATTTTTTTTCATTCCAGATTTTTTTGCATTCTAGATTAAAATATTTTTTTTCGAGATTTTTGTCATTAGAGATTTTTGTCGTTCGAAATTATGTCATGATGATATGACCACCCATTCCTGCAGACAAGCACAAAAGAATGGTTGAGACTTCAGATTTGTAAGTCACTAGGCCCTAGTTCTTCATGAGCTGTTGTGCAATCAAATTTATATATAGGAGAACCCGGGGCATAACGGGCCCCTTAAGGATTATTGTTAATAAAAACTGCAAAAATGTGAATAGAATTTCGGAAGAACTTTTATAAGAAAGAAAATTTATTAATGAATACGAAAAAGAAAGACAGTTTTTAAAAAATAAATATTTATTACATTTTTTTGCTTGGAAAAAGTCATTTAATTTGCACATTATGCCCCGGTGCTGAGGCATAATGGGCATATGTGGGGTATATTGGGCACAGAGCTAAATTGGATTCCAATGCGAGCATGTTTGGTTCCATTCGTCAACATTAGCCTCTCCAAGCACAAGAACAATGATACCACTTGCAACAAGCTCCGCGGGAAACCCATCTTTCTGTGAACTGGGAGTTTAAATACCCATAATACAAGCACTCCTCGTCTTCTGAATTTGCTTCCTTCCTGTTTTTCTCAACTTTTGTTATGCGAAGAGATGAAACCTTAAACCCTGTAGCCCAAATACATTTTTCTGGCTTCATTCCTTTCACTTGGTCTTCCTGTCAAATTGCGAACCATCTGAGAAAATGTATAACATGATAATAAAATCATATATAAATTGATACTAAAAACATGAACGGGGAAAAATGGGTACCCATGCCCATTATGCCCCGCCCATTCTGCCCCAAACCTCTTTTTAAATAAACATTTAAAAAATAAGTAAAAAACTTAACCTTAATGGAAAAATGAATTAATGTAGGTATATAAACTTATTTACTTATCTTGGTATCAAATAAAGAGAATCCAATATTTAAGTGACCAGTTTCTCGAAAAATACACTTGAAAAAACCTCAAAATAATAAAAACACTGTCGAAAATTTTGTTTTGTTCAAAACGAAGAGCAACTATCATTTTTATTAAAAAAATGGCTTTCCCCTAAAAGCGAGCGATGTATTGAAACTTGCGTTTCGAAGCTGACCCTTTATTATTATTCGACGTAGAAATACAAGGGGGGCCCATTATGCCCCGGGTGCCCGCTATGCCTCGGGTTCCCCTAGTTTTGAGCGAGCAAATCGTTCATTCTGAGGGTTCAAAGAAATCATCGAAATTCCCCAGTTTTGCTGCTGAAAAAAAATTGTATTCGCTTGCTGAAGTGCGAATCCGAATATACAAACTGAGTAAACTCTCACCCAGAATAAGAAACAAACAAGAGAGATCTCAAAATAATTCGATAGGTAGTAGGTGCATCAAATTTATCAACGAACTTTTGCAAAAGATCTCAATCATATGGATTTTCATACAAATATTTACAGCTACACACAAAACAATGCATTTTATTATATGATTTTTAAACATATTACTAAAATTCTTTTATAACTACTTTCTAGGACTGCCGAACAAATCCTACCTCTTGATGGAATCAGAGGTCGACCTCAGAGTGATAGATGATAATTCCACTCAAGTCACTATTGACGAGAACCTCATTGGCCAGAGTGTACTTCCATCAAATTTACTGGCACTTGCTGGTCCTGTTCTTGATCTTACCCGGTGGATCAATGACTCCCTTGTAAAGAATTGTAAGAAAGAGCACGGAACTTATCTTCTCGAGACTTGTTCAGATTTTTTGACATTCGTCGAAGATTGGGACACCGAAGATCACGTATACAATTCTGTAAAAGTTCTCGATCAATTAAAACTCAGTCGATTGAGTCACATGATGAATTTCGAAATGTTCCAGAAAACCGAAACTAAATCCAATGTCACAAATGAAAAGATAAGTGATCTTCGAGAGATAGCTTCACAGAATTTCATATCGAATGTCACCACGTATTACCACTACAACAATGCCAATGATACGAGACATGAGATGAAGTCCAAGTTCGGACAAGTATTTAACTGTCAATATGTCGATGGAAACAATAAACGCTATCCGTTCCTCTTCGATGGAGAATCAGTGATGTCTTGGAGGATTAAACCAGATCCCTGGATTGCTGCTGGAATAACAGCGGCAGGGCTTGGAGTGCTTATAAGTCTGGCGATATTAGTTTTTATAATTACACGCATTTCCTTGGGTGATGTTTTTGAAGGCAATCCTGTGACTTCAATATTGCTCCTGCTTTCGTTAGTTCTTCTCTTCAGCTCTTTTGTTCCCTTTTCGATGGAATATGCTTCGGATCATCGCAATTCTCATGTAACTTTTGAAGATGCCTCGACTCTGAACACTCTTTGTGCAATTAGAGTTTTCATTTTGACGCTAGGTTACTGCATGACATTCTCACTATTACTATGTCGAGCTCTCATGCTGGCTTCAATTGGATCCGAAGGGGGATTCCTGTCACACGTAAATGGCTATATACAGGGAGTGATATGCATCTTTAGTACACTGGTTCAAGTTGGAATGTCAACACAGCTGATTATTGTAATGCATATAGCAAACGAGAGTGTTTCTTGTGAGAATATGTACTACGGAAACTGGCTTTGGGCCCTGCTGGCCTATGACTTTATATTACTGGTCTTCCTTGTTTGTATGATACCGTTTGTTTATCGATCCCAAAGGAATTATCGCGAGGGGATTCTTCTAGTTATCGGAGCTATTTTGATCTTTATCATCTGGTGCACGTGGATTACCCTGAGCTTTTTCGGAGACGAGTGGAGAGATGCAGCGCTGGCAATGGGTCTTCAAGCCACTGGGTGGGCAATTCTTACGGGAATCATGATCCCACGAACTTTCCTCATTGTAAGGGGGATCGAGCGATCCGATATCGCGCAAGCTCTTCCATCTCTTACATCACTCGCATTTGCACAGAACAATCAGTACTCATCTGAGCAGGTTTGTCGTTATTTAATTAAATATTAAAAACAAAAAATTTAATTTAATTTTGATTTTTAGAGTGTTTATGAATGTGTGAATCCTGCGATGAGGAATTGTTCATCGCGGGAAGATGGCATGTGCGAAGTTGGTCATATGCGTCAGTCACAGAGTGATATTCCAACACTTCCACTACGTGGTGGTGTAGCTAGACGACAGCAGTTCTTCAACAATATTCGACAGCAAAATCAACAAAATCAAAGAGGTGTCCCACCACCACGTCGTCCCATCAGTCCGACGGCTAGTTCACAGCAGTCATCGTTGCCACCGTCACCAGAGAACAATAAGATAACACGATTTTAGGAACTAGTATTTTAGTATTGAAGATAAAAAATCTGTAACTGTCCTTAATTGGCTAGATCTTCTTTTCACGATTTAAATTGAAACTTAACTTCTTTTTTTTATTTTAAGATAAATTAACTGTTGCATATAATATAAATTTGAAAATATTTAATTAAGATAATTTATTAGGTTCAATAACATTTTTCCTCTAAGAGTGATTAAGAAACAACAATGCATTCTAGTCAACTGAATCTGAACAAAAGTCATTTAATATAGTATACATAACTTAAAATCAACAGATCTCAAGAATATTCTATAGCATGAAAATTGAAACAAATACATAGTTCTTGATAATAATAAACTTTAATTTTATTTAAAAAAAAATGGGTCCCGGTTTTATTTGAAAGGTACAAATTTTTAGTCCGGGCAATATATCCATAGCTTTCTTTAACATTAATGTTCCCCCTTGTTTGACAAATGATACAATTTACCATTTAAAGGGGTGATGGCAAGTCCATCAGGGGGCTTCAATTTACCCACAAACCTACAAAACTCAATTTAAATTGTTAAACAAAAATAATGAAATATGTAGCTTAAAATCAATAAAATGGTTCTATTAGAGATACCGCAAAGAATGTCTTACTGCAGATTTTAATTTGTTAAATTGCAGACGGTATCAGTGGCGGATCCAGGGAGGTGGGCTGAAAGTCGTGAAAAATCGTGAATGTAGATGCAGTTTGGCCTTTTCTACTTTCATGTAGGTACACTTGCGTTTCTGTGTTCGCAAAGTTCATTATGAACTAACTCCCAATGCAAAAATGTGGGAGTTAGTTCATTTTTTTTCGGGGAGGCAACAATTTTTATACAAATGGGAGTTAGTTTGTTTCGCCAAAACCTTTGTTATGTAAATTTTTAGTAAATGTAACGAACTTTAGATGCGAACCAGAGACAGAGAAATAAATAGATTGGTACTATGTACAAAAAAATATATGTTAAATAATGAAAAAAAAAAAAAGGAAAACAGAGAAGGCTCGTTAGCGGCTAGATCCGCTACTGGACGGTATTAAATATTAGTACATATTCAGAAGAATTTTTAATTAAAGTGGTAGGAGCCGTTTTCGAGAAAAATTATTTTATTTATTTAACAGTTTTTAAAGAGTTACGGACAGTACCGTTAAGCTAATGACACACGAGCGCCTTTTTTTGCGCGTCCATTTGGAAGTACGTACTAAGAACTTTACACTCACACTGATCCCTCCTACAGATCTATTAATTTAAAATTTGTACTTTACAAAATGCAAGGTTCGGCCAAAATTTTTTAACATTTCAATGAACTATCCATAAGCGAAATTTTGTTTTTTGTTTGTCAGCAACGAAACCAACTAGGCCAAATTTCAATATTGAACATTATTAACAATACTGTTACTGACAGATGACAAGAGGTGCGAGTCCGATTGCTTTTAATGCACAGGAAAATAAATAATGAAATATGTTGCAAGTAGTTCCGCTCCTGATAAGAAAGATCGAGCTCGTAAAACTAAACTTTCATCGACACTGGCCACATTCAAGTGCTATTTCTGCCGAAAATATGCTACGAGTTCTTAGAATAAGGACCTACGGACAGTGTGCATCTGTTAAGGCTGTTTCACAATGCGACGAGAAAACGAGACGTCAGCGTGACGAGATCTCTTCACGGTTGTTCTCTCTTTAAAACGAGTTTTAAACAACGAAAAAATACATAATAAAGTATTTCTCGTCGTCACGTTGCGCCTTTTTTTTCATTTTTTCGAACTTTATGATGTGACGAGACGACGAGAAATGCTTTATTATGCATTATTTCAATGTTTAAAATTCTTTTTTAAGAGAGAGAAACTGCGAAGAGATCTCTTCACGCTGACGTCTCGTTTTCTCGTCGCATTGTGAAACAGCCTTTACTTCGGAAAAAGGTATTTTCTTTTTTTAAAACAGGAAAATTTATGGTATACAAACTACTTTTGTATGCAGCGTTAAATTATTATATTAGTAAGAAAACAGTACTTCAACATAAGTATTTAACAAAATGTAAGTTTATTTCCATAGAAAATATATTGATTAAGAATCTCCTCCTCCTCCTCCAATATTTTCTTCGATACTTGGTGAAGTCATATCATCAGAGCTCTCATCATCTTCATCACCATCAGCACTGTCATCTTGATCTGGAACATTCATGGGTTTGTTCCTAAGTTCGTCTTTTTGATCATCTTTTTCCTGATTATGTTGGTCATAAAACTTCTGCAACTGTTCCAGCAATTCCTTTACTTCTCTTATGCCCATATCCGATGATTTAGAACTTACACTTAACTTTGATCGTTCAGCGCAGTCAAAATCAGTAAAACTGTTGTTATTACAATTGTTTACCGTTGGAAATGTGGAACTTTTATTAAGTTTTGATGAGAAGCCTCTTGGAAGGTGAATAGACTTATGTGTTGGTTTAGTCTGATGAACTGTCTGAGCTAATGACTCACTAGGTGGCTCTAAATTTTGTGGGTACGGATTAACCATATTTAGTCTGGCATCAAAGGGAACAGACGTTATTACGTTCTGGTGCTGATAAAACATCTTGTCGTATTCTGACTTCATGCAAAGGTATCGAAAATGCCTTGAATTTTCTTCACCGTAGTGAATTATTTCTTAAACATAAATGAGTTAAAAATAAATATTAGAAAAAACTCGATAAGTAGATTATATGCACCCACTATTAATCAGTCCCGCCTGAATTTTGTCCAAAGTATTTTCGTTATTGTTAACCCTTTCACGAATTCCATCCAATTTCATGCTTATCTCCCTCAAACTGTGGCCAATCATGTCTTGAAGTGCTTTCTAAAAAAAAAAAAAAATTGATTTACGCAGATAAAAAGAAGATGAATAATTATTTTCACCTCAACGGCCCTTTCGACAGTCTCTTTGATCATCACAAAGAACTCTTCCGTGTCTTCGTCTTTTTCGTTTTCTTCATTAAAATGATTTTTTGTGTTTAGTCCCTTTCCTAAAATCGTTTCTTCATTGATCAACGTTTTTTGTTCTTTTTTCTCTACAGAATTTTTTCCTTTTGATTTCTTACGACAAGTTGATGTATTATGAGTGCAAACATCCGTCTTTTCATTCATCTTTTGGTTTTTTGAATTTTGTAAAATATTTTCATCAAATCGCGATGTCGTGGCTAATGACGCTGGGGGAGCAACACTTGTATAAAGATTCTCAACAGTTTTTCGGGTCCTTTGACGAACCATATTTTTAGGGGAGGAGAAGAAATTAAAATTCCGTTTTTTAATTTTACAAAAATGAAATAAATTCATTGCGTTGCTTTGAACTAGAGTGTTTTTCTTACACAGAAGTAGGTGTTTCTGATCTAATGATGATGATGATGTGATGTGATGTGATGACCAACACAATAATTTATTATTCCTCATTAATAGATTCTTTGGTTTCCCCTGCTCAAGTTGATACCCTTCAAATTCTTCAATGCTATTTTATATTGCATCAAAAATATTAGAGGAAAGAAGACTATAATTTTAGGACATCCATATAGAATTTAGGTTTTTAGAAATAAAGTTTCCACGATAGATCCATCAGTGCATACAATTACAGATGTTGTTCTAAAATAGCAAATAAAATTATTAAAATTGGAATTGTTACAGATTTTAAATGGAAAATCATTTTGTAACGAATATTAGCGCGTTATGCACCGCGCGCGCCACGCCGCCGGCCGCCCCGGTAGTCGAATAAAGGTTGATTAAGATCAAATGACATACTCTGCTGCTGTTATAAGTCTATTATTTGATTACTCATTATGACTGATGTGTTGTAGGAATGTACCATTTTGGAAAATACAGAGAAAACTTTGTGCAGTAATTGGCCACGTATGTTCTAGATTTTTATTTTCTTAAACTTTGTGTAACATTTGTGAAAATAAATGTTTTACATGTATATGTCCTAAAAAATTTATTAATAAAATTATTATGATAATATAAACTAGTTAAAAAAAATTAATAAAAAAAAATCACTTTTTTTTTTGTATTTTTTGAAGAACTGTGGAAAGAGATCGTACAAAACAGGAAGTATTCTAAAGTTTTATGTTTTTTGTGTTGATAAATTTTAGCAAATGATTTTTTTAAAGTGCTTAAATAATTGCGCAATTTTTTTTTACGGTTGCATTATTTAAAATACTGATAAGATTGAAAGGAACAAAAAAAAAAACAATTTTTCAAAAAAACAAAAATTTACTACTAGAAATTTTTTTTCGAAACAATATGTTTTTCACATGAAAACGAATCAATAGATCAATTTTATAGAAATATTGGTGGTTTATAGTTCTTCAAAATGTTTTACCAAATTAGGTCCTCCGATCAATATTTATAAAACAGTGGAAAGATTTATTAAAAGTCTTTAAAAAGTCGTATGTTTTACCTTCTCTTAATCTAATGGTGAGGGGCAAAGAAAAATTATCGTTATATGGTTTTGAAAAGATGTTGCAGAAAATTAATTTCAGTTTTCTAAGCTACCCTTAAATTTTCCGTGTCGTCATTCTTTGCTGAACCAAAGTTAAAAGTATCTTTTTTCATTATCAAAGTCAGATATTCTTCTGAAAAAAAATTGTGGAATGACAAAATTGAAACTAAATAAACAAGTTATATAACCCATACCTTTACCTAATTGTTTCAAAAAAAAAATCAAAGAAAATGTGACTTTTCAAAAAAAAAAAAATTAAAATTTTTGGCTTAAAAAAAATCATTTGGAAAATTTATGATCATGATCAAAAAATTCCCATATTATTTTCCGAAAAGAAAAAACTGGCGCTTAGAACCCTATTATTCTTATTCGACTGACGATGTCTTTTTAAGAATTAAATACCCAGAAAAGAAAAAGTATACCTTTTCTGATGTCCATTTTGAACCTTTTAAGTTGAGTCTTTATACAAAATCACAATGATATTTATTGTTTTTTTTTCGATTTTCTGAAAATGTCTTTAAGAGTTTGACTATGCCCTCTTTTGGATATATAGACCTCAGGTATTAATTTATGTTGATTTTAATATTATCCCGTCTTTTATACCTGACCTTGACAGATTAACAACAACAACTAACAAATCAAAACAACGTTTCAAAAGCCGGCTTGATATATGTATTGATGTACATATGTGTAGTATATATATATATACTTACGTACAATAAAGGTATATTGCTTATAGCAAAACCTAGCGCATCATTGATTCATCTTAAATAGGTAGACAGCATCCTCTACAACAATGATTGCGGAACGTGATGATCAAAAACCACACGACAGCACAACAAGATGCACTGCGATGTTTTCCAACCACTCTAAATCTCCTTCAATTCCATCATCATCGCCAGCATGAGCATCATGTTTTGGATCATTTCAACACTTTTGATTATTTTTATTTTGGGAAAGCGTCACAAGTAAAAGTACTCAAATCGAAACCAAAAATGATTTTATTACCTTTAGATATGCAGAGTGTGTCTTGGGTCTTCCTAACAAATGCTCCGTGTTTGGTTAACCGTGTATCATTTTTTCGTGTCATACATTCGCATACTTTATCGTCGTGACACAAAAAACACCAGTTCCTGAAAATGCATCACTGAATGTACTCAGAGGCATAATTCACCTCCCCCTGCCCCTAGTAACCCACATTTTTTTGATTTATTTATATGTATGTTATATATCAGCTAATTAACGAAGCCATTCATCAAATGAAAACCGTATTTCAAACAACAGAAAGAACTTCTTTATAAACATTATTCTCTTCTGGTAGAAGCTACACTGAAAAAAACGCAATATAAAAATTACACTATCATAATAGCAATTCGATATTTTAAGTTTTCCATATCAAATTTAGGACAGCACACAGTAATTATACTCTAATGTTATTTTTGTTATATTGATATTAAAAATGTTACTTTAATAAAATTTTATTTTAATAATATTGTAATATCAATTCTCTTTATCAAAACTAGGTTAATAATTCTTACTATTCGAATATCATTAAAAAAATATTAATCTGATATTTGTATGCCAATATTTATGTCCTGAATATTGATTTGATATAATTTAATGTTAAATTAATAAATGTTAAATTAATTAATGATAAATTAATTAATTTTAAATTGATACGTGAAAATTTACTGAGAAAACGGCATATTATTTTAAAAAATTTATTAATATCAAATATTTAATATATATTTGATATATAATAATATTAATATATTAATATAATAATATTAATATAATAATATTATAATAATATTATTATGTATTATATCAATTTATCAAAAAATTGTTTTAAATGTTGCATTAATGGTTTTTAGTGTTTGACTAGAAATTGTTTGACTAGAAGCATCGAATACTGAAAACAAAAATAATATTTAATGACATAAAATTTTGAACAAAATTAGTTTGAACACATTTTCATTATTTTTGGAGGATAATTTTGAGTTTGAAAATAAATTTTTCTCAAACTTTTCTAAAACTGTTTGAATTAAAATTAAAATTAAGAACGGACTTCCAGCCTTAAAAATAAAAAACATTTAGCGTGACATTTGAAGTGTTGCCCTTGGTTTTTAATGATCTCTTTTGTATTTCTAGTCAATTTTTTAGAAATTTGCCGTTCCCGGCTTAACGGGGGGAACTCGACCCCCTCTCCTATACAATTTTTTTCTTGTCTCGACTCAACCTATACGCTTTAGCTTTTTGCCACACCGTATATTTAAATTAATTTATGTATGTATTTTTGGGCATTCTCCATTTGTATGGAAATCTAAAAACCTTAACTCTACCGATTGAATTATTTTGAAAACCGTTATTTTTATGAAGTAGTAAATTTTCTAAGCTACAAATACGCCGTCAACATCTTTTCTGTACAAGGCACCGCTAGGGAGACATTCTCGAAAAACCCCCCCTAAAATTGTGAGCGGCGCTCCTATCGGTGAGAACTTTTTAGAGTTTCTTAAGAACATCATCAGCAGGCTCTATACCAAAATCCAGATTTTCGGCGATTTTTCCGGAGTCAAATGTCTAATATGACTGACCTAATAATAAAAATATCACACTAACATTTTCAACATCAGCTTGTTACAATTATTTTTGATATTATAATATCAATTTATCATTTTGAAATATGGTTGGCTGAACCATAAACCGTAAAGTTATCAATTTTCAACATCTGCTTTCCGTATTGCGAATTAGCCTAGTTGAAGTGTATTGGGCTCGTAAGCGGAAGACACAGGTTCGAAGTTCATCAGAAAATTTTAAGTAAGTAAAATATAAGTTTTTTTTCAAATAAAATAAAATATTGTAATTACCTATTTTACAGAATAAAAAGGAAAGCAGCTTACAAAACCACTATGGTGAGATAGGAAAATAAAACGTGAAAACTGATAAAATAAAATTGAAATCAAGCACCTACAAATGCACGTAGGTTTTTTTTCTGTCTTCATTTTAATCGTCATATCTATTACAATTATCATATTGTATTGATATGATAGGCATATCAAAACTGATATTTTTAATGTTGTCCGACTTTTATAGCCAAAAAATGTCAATTTTACAGCCGTTTTTTCAAGTTTTTTTTTTTGTGTATAGTATAACCAATGAGTATCAATTAATCATTGCCATGAGTAGGTCGAAACAATATAACTTTTGCTGAGTCAAATCTCTGCCAAAAGTTTAATTTAGATCACCCATATCCTCCCATTTCAATAATAAATGCAAAAGAACATCTTAGCAATATTGAGATTGAGATGGATTATAAATATAAAACATCCATCACAACATATCGTCGGAAATCATCGACATCACTTAATAAGTACTGCGAAATGGCGACGCACGCTCGGAGGGTACGTTATTCGAATGGAAAGACACAAATGGATTTTGATGTTCGATAATTAAAATTAAACTTGGCTTTGAATGGAATTAATTTTTAAATTATAAAAACGAAAGGAGGTAATCATCACACTAAAATTAAGAAAGGTCATTTCCCCTATAATCGAACACTTAGTGGTTTAAACAAAAGTAATCCTCAATCTTGAGGAAACCGTTCAACGTAAATTCGTGATGTAAAGTTTATTACTTGCTGAAACTCAAATCGTTTTTTTTTTAAATTAAAACTGAAGAAAAGCTAAATTCCCCAGTAATCGAACACTTGTTTCCTAAACCCGAACAAAAGATTTAATATACAGTTTAAACCTAATAACAAGATTAAAATTTATTTTTGAGTAAAACAAGTTTATTCTATTTGTATTTTATTAAAAACTAAAACAAAATTAGTTTCAAAAAATTAATTTGAGGTAAGAGGATGCATCGATCAATAAATCCCTTTTCCGGTCACCAGAAAAGCTTTTTTTTTTAACTTAAAATTGAAATAAAAAATAATCCGTAAAATCTACAGAATTAATTCTTGCGCAACAAATTAGCATTTAAAAAGCTACAATTTCTGGCAAAAAAATATTTTCGAAAATTCAATTATTTTTTTATTTTGACCGTTACAGTGGTTTTATTTTAGTGGAATTTTTTATAACAAAAAAACTATGCGAGCTACAAAATCGGGGTTTACGGTTTTCATTAAGTTTAGGGAGACTACGAATTCGTGCAAAAAAATGTATATTTTCTCATTATTTTTAGATTTTGGGAGCTCAATTTTGAGCTAACTTTAAAAGCTGTTAACTTGAATAAAAAAAAAACCGTTAGAGCTACAAATTTCTTGATTGTGCAATAAATTGGCACTTAATTAGCTATAATTATTTCCAATATCAAAATTTTTTGCTTCCTCTAAAAAGTGTCCGCCAAAGTAAGGGACGTTCACACAATATTTCTACAAAGCATCACGTTTGCGTTGCTGATGCGTATGAAAAATGTAGGCATTACTCCGGCATCAAAACATTTTCTACGTTTTGGATCTCAGCCTATGTCATCATGAATGAAAGAATACAAGATTACGCCATTTCATTTTTTTTGCTTTGTTGTTGTAATTTTTGACAGCACGTATGACGCAGTCGGTGACAAAATTATGATTTTTTCCTACTAGATAAGGCCGGGAAAAGTTTTTAACATGAATTTTTATTTCATTGTTCTAATTTGAATGAATAAAAAGTGAAGTGTAGTGTAATAAAAGTGCACAAGTTCTGAATTATCTATTCTACTTTACACATTGGCACTTTATTTGCTTTTTGGCGATTTATTTTAAATGAAAAAACATTTTTTTCAAATGAAAAATATTAATTCGGTATTTATAATCGTATTTCTAAACGAAAACTTAGATTTTTTAAACTAATAAACGCGCACGAAAGGAAAAAACACAACCGAACAATCGATTAACTAAACAAACTACTGGCGGCCATATTTGTTTACATATCATTTGTCACCAATGAGATAACAAATGGCGCAATCTTGTATTCTTTCAATCATGCTATGTCATGATCCCCACATAGCTTTCATTGAAAACCCATCAACACAAAGAAAATGGCATTTTGGTACCAAAATGAAGGTCTTATATTAGTCACACAATTTTTTTTTTCGTCAAAAAATATCTCATTTATTTTAAAACCTTCTTTTAAAATCAATTTATTTATTTCAATGATCGAATTCGTTTTCAATGAACAGTGGATTTTCGTTTCAGCAAAGTGGAACACTATCGTTTCAATAATATGTGTTCGATTTTCCTTCTGTTCTTATCTGTCATTATTCCGTTCAGTGATCAAATCTAACCTCAAAATTAAATTTTTCATGTGGGAAGTGCACCACAGATTTTTCAATAACACCCAAGTTTCATTGATTTCTATCCGACTTGTCAAAAATAATTCCACCATTTCACTGATATGTGTTTCAATGATGGTTTTAATAAAGGCTATAACTAGCGTCTAAGAATTGATTCAGCAATTCTTTTGCTGATCGGCTTTTTCTTAAGATTTTAATGTCTTAGCTAAGGGACCAGTTATAACGATCAGGAAAAATTGAAACATTATGAAATTAAATATTTTTTCCTGATGGTCGATTATAGCAAACAGGAAAATTACGTCAGTCAACAAGTCTACCGCCAAATTTTCCATTCGAAAAACTTTTTCTTTTACAAGCCTGTCAGTGGAACAAGTAAAAGATTGGGACTCCCATCACTGGAACAATTTGTTCTAAATAGCGAGCAGATGAAAATTGAATTTGCACCAAGGAAATAATTAAATACATTTTTAAAACAAAATATATTTATTGTGAAACTGAAAATTTTAATTCCCCAAAAAAGAAATCTTTTAGTTATGTGTCGTCGATTAATGTACCTATACCATTTGTGTTTTTAAATGAATGATGAAATTATAACTGGCCCCTTACATGAGATAAGGGCTTCGTAAATTTGGAGCTAATGCAAATTTTAACTATTATTTGATATCAATTTTATTGTTGAGTAATCGTTTTTCGTTTTTTTTTTTTTTTTTTATTTTTCAAAAAACTCAATTCAATATTCAATATGACGCTGATGACAATAAGTAATAATAAGACTTCAAAGCAAAAAATTCAAATCCAATTTGACTCGTGGATGCACTCGGGCGCACAAGTTTAACATAAACGTTAAGCGATCATAACAAGCTTATTTACTTTTCTGTTTAAGTCTTCAAATTTTGTCCTCGTTCAATACATTGATTCTCAAGAAGGAATCAATAATGTGGAGATGAAGAATATCATTAGAAATAATAAAACCTTTTGAGTTTCAGATGACAGACGCCCACGTTAAACTTTGTTAAATTGTGTTAAGTACGACGCATGGCGAAAGGTAAAAAAAGACTGATTACAAGGACGTGACATAGGAAATTCAATTTATACAAAGCAGTCCGCCAAAAGAATTATTATGTGTATGTTATTGACGATTTATGAACCAAACATCAAAGACAAGACATCACCCACTAAATTTAGAATGAACCTTTTTGTGTCATTGGCCGGATAAACTAACCTATGGGAATAATTTAAATTTCTTTTTTTTTTGCGATTTTATTTCTTATGAAAATGGACATTTGAATGAAGCAATGATTCTTTTACGCGAAAGACAACTTAGAACTTCGTAAGTCATTCATAAAGTACAAACGAGTGCTTAGAATGTAAACCTTTTGTGATCTTTTGTATATGAATATTTATTTGCAGAGATTTTACCAGTAGAATTTTTAAAAGATCGCGAGATTTTTATTTCCCCACATAGCAGGACCGGGATGATTAGCGTCTTATATAAGGTCTCCTTGGTTCTTTGAGAGAGGGCTTTATAACTCAAATGCCTTCTTAGCCCGAAAAAAACAGCAATTGGCAAGAGTAATTCTTCATTTGATCTCTGCACTGATGTCATTTAGCGATGTTATAGTCGAACCCAGGTAGACAAAGTCCTTGGCGACCTCGAAGTTGTACCTATCCATCACGTTTTGCCCGAGTCGACGATGTTGAGATTCCTTTCTTGATGATAGCATATACTTCGTCTGTCGTCATTAACAGATAATGAGTATCGCCGCCTCCAATTCAATACTTGCAAGCGCGCAGGTAACAGCTCGCTTCGTTCTCCCAATGATGTCAATATCATCCGCATAAGCAAGTAGTTGAATAAACTTTTGAAAAATTGTACCTCTGTTGTTAACTTGCGAGTTGGGTACAATTGCTTCAAGAACGATGTTAAACAGGTTACATGATAACGCGTCGCCTTGCGTCAAACCTTCCTAGACATCAAAGGGTTTGGTGGTGTTTTTACCTACTTTGACGGATCAGCGAGATTTCTCCATCGTCATCCTGCACAAACGGACGAGTTTGGCAGGGATGCCGAGATGCGCCATATGGCTCTGTATAGCTCGTCTCTGTCTACGCTATCATATGCGACTTCAAAATCGATAAAGAGGTGGTGTGTATCCATTTGAAACTCCTGGGTTTTTTCTAAAATCTGTCGGAGTGTGAACATTTGATCGACGGTTGATTTGCCGGGCCTAAAACCACACTGATAGGGGCCGATCAGATCGTTGACAAACGGTTTTAAGCGATCACAGAGTACAGATGACAATATTTCGTATGCGACGTTGAGGAAACTTATACCTCTGTTGTTGGTACAGGTCAGCGCATCTCCTTTCTTGTGGATGGGGCACACTATACCGAGGTTCCATTCATCGGGCATACTTTCATCCGACCAAATTTTGGAGATAAGCTGGTGTATACTCCCTACCAAGTCATCTCCCCCTGCTTTGAATAGCTCGGCTGGCAGGCCATCCAAACCAGCAGCCTTGTACGTTTTAAGCTTGACTATCGCTAACCGCACTTCATTAAGGTCGGGTAGACGGAAACTTTGACCATCATCGTCCAGGTTGAATGGAGTGTTCTGTCTAACAGCGGAATTTTGGTCATCTTCGCCGTTTAGCAGTCTAGAAAAGTGTTGTTTTCAAATCATCAGCACCGACTGTATGTCTACCACCATATTCCCACTCTCGTCTCGACAGGCTTCCGTTCTGGCCTTATAGCCCTGGGTTGATAGCCTCACCCTTCGGTAGAACTTTCGAACATCCCCCCTGCCGCTACAGTCCTCAATAGACTCGACCGCCCGCTTCGCGTGCTCTCTCTTTTTCCTCCTGAGAAGTCGACGTTCCTCCCTCCGTTTTTTCCCCTAGAGCTCCCGTGCTGCTCTCTCAGCAGCTCTGGTTCTAGTTTGCAGCATTGATTGGTAGGCCTCATTCTTTGCTGCATGCGCCAGCCAGCATTCTTCATCGAACCAGGGGTTTCGTTGTGTTGGCTTAGTGAAACCCATAGAACCTCGGTGGCGGCAATATTGGTGGCATTTTGGGAGTGTTTCCACTGGTCGTCTGCAGATGATGCTGGTGGCGGGCTTGCTGATAGATTAAGAGAGACGTAGTGTGCAAAAGTCCTGGCGATCTCTTGCGATTGTTACTTCGCGACGTTAAATCATTTTACAGCATCCGCTCGTCGTTGTGGCGTCATGGATATCCGCATACGTACTTGAGCTACCACCAGGTAGTGATCCGAGTCTATGTTGTCACCTCGGAACGTTCGGAAATCCAGGAAACTGGAAGCATGTCTGATGGTTGACGGTTCGTTGATCCGGAGACCGCCAGGTCCCTAGTATCTGAAATTAGTATTTTTCTAAAAAAGTAACACACATGTATTGGCATTTTTACATTATTTAAAAAGAGGTTGTTATCTAAAACACAAATCAGAAGAAAATGTTGGTCTTTTAAGTTAGAAAATTCCTGATTTTAATTAATTTAATGTCATCAGCATTGATAAGTTACAGGACTTTACATATTCGAAGCAATGTTATTTATAGCAACTGTAAAAGCGAGTGAAGTTATAGGCCTCTATTCCTTTATAAGCTATTATATTTTCTTATATGTATATGTACATGATTTACATTTAATACTCAAACGAAAACATCCTGATGTCTTGAAAAAACCAATACAATAGCATTACAGTAAATTAGAACATTTATTTTTATTTTTTCATTTCTTTTCATTTTTTCATTTCTATTTTATTTTTTTTGTTTTTTGTGTTGGTCCTTTACATTTTGTTTGAACTTGAAATACGGTTTTGTCCTTTTTCTATTTTTATCTTTTACTTGGAAACCCATTAAAGGTTTTATTGATACAGACCAAATTCTTGCATTTCTGACCCCTGCTGAATGTTTTAAAAGAAACAATTTCCTTTCATAATATGTGATAGATATACATATGTAGATACGTATGTTGTATATGTATACATATAAACTGTTATTAAAAAATAGAATATTAAGATCCTTTAGAGATTAGTGACACGAGGCATGATAAACGATATTTAAAAAAAATTCTCAGAGGCCAAAAGGAGGCCTTCGAGCATGATGATACGTAGTAGATATGTATACAAAAATGATTGATTTTAGTAGACATAGAGAACAAAATTGATATTAATCTGAGCAGTGAGTAGAGTAAAAATTTATTTCGGTTGCTATAAAATATTTGGAAATCACTATTGAAAACTGAATATTTTTAATGCAGACTCGTGCTGAACGCCTGAAGAAATTTGGCATTCATTTCAAAAACATAACTTTAATGGCTATCTTTTTATAGTGACATTTAAAATTTCTGAAACAATTGGTCGAACATCGTCACTTATTAATACAGTTATGATAATAATTTTTGTATCTCAAATATAAGTTTTTAATGAACAGACGTTTGTTACTTTTATTTTTGTTGCTATATATATGTTTATGTGATCTTAAAAGACCATCATGGCGGTAATTAGGAAGCCGAATGAATAATGAAATTAAGCCTGCAAACTAAACGAATGCGATTAAATATTTACACGATAAAATAACCGAACTATTTATTGAAAATGTGTAACCATTTAATTTGACAAACTGTCTAATAAAAATCACGATGTTTTTGATTGACTTGAGTTAGGTACTCAAAGCTTACACTTAGGCATAAGTTGTTGTATAGTCGATTTCTACCCCCTTGTCCCCTTGATATTTAACTATCCTTACAATCCTTAAGTAAATATTTTTAGCACTAACAAAAAAAAAACTATATTTCAAGGAAACCATATATCCAGACTGGTATCGGTATAGTCTGGATCTGGCTTACCACGTACGTAACTGATATTCAAGGATCAATTCCTCATTCTTATGTGCACTTTTATATTCACTAACTGGCTTATTTATCGTGGCTTATTTATCTTCACTTTTGGTTTTATTATTGTTCAAAAAGAGAAATTTGACTGCGCTAGTTATTAAATTGTCAATAAAACGCACCTATTGTTTGCTAAAGTTTGAGCAATTGAATGATAAAAACAATACAATTTTTACTGAATTCTGTACTTTTTTATGCAATGAATATTATTTTGTGTGATTTTCTTGAAATTTTATGGAGAGATCGCGATCTATCTTTAAATCAATATTTTGACTTAAGTTCGATAGTAAATTACGTAAAAACAAACTCGCTTTAACACCGCATGTAAACGTGGTACCTATACAGTACGCATAAGCAAACATAAAATAATGTCAAAAATCCAACAAAAATTTGGTTACGTTTGCATAAATACCCCGTAGGTAAAGCCATAATTTAACTACGCGAACAAATCATTGAATGCTTTTACAATGTAAAGTCGTCTATTATGACACCTTTTTATAATTTTACTCGAATACTGTGAACTTTTCTTCAAGAAAATTTTAATTACAGAATGGCATGTTAGCCATAGTTACGTTTTCAACAATTGAAAAAAAAAATAACTTTATAAAGTAATTACAACAAATGGTTTTTTATTTTTTTTGTATTTTTTACAAATTTCTTTAAAAACATTTAAAAGGATTCAAAACGCCCAAGTAAAAACCCAGTCCCGATAAAAAAAAATACATAAAAATAGATAAATGAAATTTCTTTCTAAAAATAATATTCACCATAAAAAAGGGAGAAAGTAAGCTAAAAATCAGATTTGATGAAAGACCAAAGTCTTTAAACTAAGTTACAATGGGTTCCCTGTGAATTAAAAAAGCTAAAGCTAAAACTTGAATTTTTAAGTAAAAGTTAGGTTTTGCGTAAATAAAGCTTAAGCTAGCTATTGAAAGACGTCATTAAGTAGAAAGTTTTTTTTTTAAAATACATAGCTTGCGCTAGATTCCTTTAAGTTTAACTTGTTTTTCCAGCTTAACCTTCAATTCGTGTGATTAAAGCTAGCTTTAAATAGAATAATATAGTAAAAGCTTCAAAACTTTCAAGATTCTTTTAGCCCTGTCTACCTGTCTACCTTTGACTTGTTCTTATTATAAGAATTTTTTTAGTAGTGTAAATATGGCTTATTTTGTACGTGTAAGTAAATTAGTTAAGAAATTAGTGAAGATTATATTCCCGGTTTTTTTTTGGGTTTTCGAAAACAAAAAAAAAATAAATTGGCAATGAATTTTTGAATATTTTTACGGGTACTCAGCTGAGCGAAGAGGAGGGCATAGATCTCTGAGTAAAGAATAAGAATATTTTTCAGATACTTGAGTGAACAAAAATGTTAGGCACCTTTCCAACAAGATTATTGAATCAGAAAAGATGAAATGGACGTTAAAATAGACATTTCCTGTTGATTTTAGAGCTACCGATTGCACACATATTTCGATCTCCAAACATCTTATCTGATGATGATCAGAAAAGCCTCCATGTTCCACTCATAGCCCTAATGTACAAAAGACAAGCCATGCAGCAGAATAATTCACAAGAGTGGCCTGGCAAGGGTAATTTCATACCCACGGAGAACACAACAATCTGAATTTACCTTTTTAGGGTACAGACGTACCGACCGACTGATTAAACACATTATTGACCTTAAAATATTTAAGCAGGCTAAAAATATGAAGCTTAAACTAAGATTTTCTCGCTAAAGTTTGCGAGGAAGTGACAAATACTCCAAGAGTATCTCCTGCCATAGAAAAGTGCCACTCACCTTAGCCGTTCGGATTCGGCAGTAAACTCCATTCCTGCAGCGCGCACATAGGAATGGTTGAGAGTTGTAAGTCACTAGGCCCTGGTTCTACATGAGCCCTTGTGCCACCAAATTTATTTTATTTATTTATAAACCTACAAACCCTCGTATTCCCAAGATTTTCTGTTAGCTCTTGTACTTTCAGTTTTCTTCAACCAGGTGGTCCACTCAGGCGTATACGTACTTTTTTTTATTATGTTTTTTTTTTATTTGGTGCGCCTCTTTCCATTCCTTGCGATTATTACTTTTATATTTTTGTAGCTTAAGAATCACAATACTTTTCATATTACTAGCATTTTGCAAGTTTTTTCTTCGTATTAGATATATATTTTATATTTTGTTGTATAATATACCTACATATTTACATAAATTGTATATTTTCTACTACATATGTATATACATACTACTATACATTAATTAATTAAATTTTTATAGTTATTTTCAAAATTATTGCGTCTAGAGAGTTGAAGTTAGTGTTGGGTTCAAATTGAAGGAAATATTGTTACTTTGGAAAAAAAACAGTTTGTTTTTGATTTTTGAGAATGGTTCAAGGCGGTCAAGGTGGTATAAATAACTCAGCAAAAAATCAGAACTACCCAAACAAAAATCAAATTGATCTGAAAATGAAACTACATACATATGTATGTAAGTATTCGTTATGAAGTAAGAATAACATTTTCAATTTTCCGAAGTTAGAAGTTTAATAAATGTACATTTTTAAATTTTTCTGACAACACCTATTTTTCCGCTTAGCACCTATAATTCTTAAAAATAGCCCAAAACTCTAAAAGTAATAATCCGATTGAATTGAAACTTACACGCAATTTATATGAAGTTTTCTCATAATTGTGTTAAGCGGAGCACACGGGGTAACAGTTTGTACGTTTAAAAAACGTATTTTTGTGTGAAAATTGTCATTAGAAGATTACTGTGGGGATCTTGAGAATAATATTTAACCATATGGAATTGATTCGCATCACAAATTAACGTCTTTTCTTGTCGTTAAAAGTATTGCAAACAATAAGCGCTGTAAAAAATTTTTTTTTTTTTTGTTTTTTTTTTTAGGAAATCGATTCTTAGAAATAAAAATTTTGTTTGCAATATTCGTTAAATGACAAGGAACTTTCTTTAGAATTGCAGCAGCTATAGTTTTTCTTTTCAACTCTTATCAATCAGTATTGTAACTAACGCAAAACTGCTTAAAAAGTGGACGCAAAAAATTCATTTCCATTTTGATCACGATTAAACAATATTAAGGAACAATAAAATTTATTCCTTTATTTTGTTTATACGACTTTCCTAATTCAGACTTGAAAAACTGCCCTTAAATTTTCTGTAGGGTAAAACTATACATAACGCTCCACTTTACAAAACGCTTTAGCAGCCTAGCCTGGCAAGCACAGATGTAATCACGACCAAACCCTCTTCAAACAAGTTTCAGTAGTTCGTCAACTGTGTTTTTGATTGGTAGTCTTCTGTCTGCCCTGTCGCGAAAGAAAGGCCAAAAAATATTGCGGCCAAAACATATTGCGGCGGGTACAGTAAAAATTTGATTTTTTTCAGAAACTATGCACATTATATTAAAATGATATATATATTTAGAAAGTAAAAACAATTTGCTTTTACTCAGTTTTTGTTTATTTTGTTATATCAGGTTGGATTTCTTTATTTTTGCTGGGGCGATTTAGACTTAGAAATTTACAAAACGCCCCAAAAAAAAAAGTGCAATATGCCCCAATAATATGTTATAGAAACTATTATCTGATCATTATTATGAGAGCTTTAATGACTGAAAATAAAATTGAAAAAAAACAAGCAAAATAAGGGACAAAATAAGGGCTAAAGAAAAAAGATGAACCGAATAAGAAAAGGGGAAAGGATAGAAAACTTTTCTCTGATAGTATATAGTGAGGACGAAGACGGCGACGAAATGAACACTTGCGGTGATGAAATTTCAGATGAAGGTATTAGCAATAAGTGCCAAGTGGTCATATTACAAGGCAATCAACTTAATTTTTACAAAATTTCTTATACTTATTCCTACTTTTTCCTTAGGGGCGTTTTGTCACTAATGTGGGGCTTTTTACCCAACAACCGAGTTGGCTATAACTTTCGTCCTAGTAATCGGATCTTCAAGGTTGAAGTCATTAAATTAAGCAAAAATATCAGGCTATATTTCTGAATACAAATTTTTGAGGAGGGGTAACAAATTTTGCACGAGAGGGGGGTTTGAAACCGCCATCAATGTGATTTTCGATTTTTGAAATGCAAAAGTTGATGCAAAATTTTACAATTTTAAGAAATTATCTTCGACAAAGATATTTCACCAACCCTTCTCTACAAAGTTGTCATAGGTTTTGATGGAGTAAGTGCCACAGGAGGGGTGTCTTAAAGCTAAACACACTATTGAACCCCATTACATGCAGGTGAACTTTGACAAGCTCGTTATATCGTTAATATCTCATTTTGTAGGTATTTTTATTTTATAAAAGTTTTTCATTTGCCATTTTGTTACAGAAAAAAATCCAGGCGAGTTATCAAATGAAAACAAAATGGCGAGCTGTTTCAATATGGCTGCTTTTTCCTAGCCCCTACCACCCCGACAATTTTTTTTTTATAATGTGGTGATGTTCCCAAACACATACCATAAAAAAATATTTGCCCGTTAAAACATGCAACTTCAATAAATTTTTTTCAATAAATCCAGTACACTATAAAGTTTGTGCATGTTTTTCTCAAAACCTATTGATTGTACGAAAAAAAGTGTCATAGCATTTTTAGCGTAAAATACATAAGCTACAATTTTTTCCTTCACATTTTTTTAAAAACACTCATAGTTTTTGAGAAATTAGCGAAAAACTGAAATTCAACCCCTTTCACCCCCCGTAAAAATTTTAGCCGCGGTCCAAATTTAGGGTACTTTTTGGAAAATGCTTAAGAAACAAAAATAAACATCTCCACAAAAATTCAGCTTTGTTGGAATTTTTTCGTAGTTTTGCCTTTTTTTTGTCTAATTTTCTTGGGCTAATTAAATATATGTGAAGATATTTTCGTAGAAAGTGAATTACCAAACCTATAAAACAAGTAAAAAGGCTGCTGATTTTGTATTTAATAAAAGAATTATTATTTTTTATTTCTCTGATGCATCCCTCTCGCTTTCAATAAAAATACAACTTTGCAAAATATCCATATTCAAAGCACACGGATTTATTGCAAAATTTTCCGTCATCTTCAGCCTCGATGTGATCATTCCATTTCATTGCCTGTTTTTATGAATCGAGGTATTATGATTATACTATTTTTTGTCAGTTCACCTCGAGACCTCGAGTTTAATTACATTTACCGCTTTTGACGTCGATAATCCTTGTTTTTTCACCAATGACACACTTTAGCGTGGCATTTCCATATACTCTATGAATTAAAGGTCATGTGCGAGATAAGAATATCCTGCTTATAAGTACATTATTGCTTTTAAAGCTAATAGGATGTATGTTGTTCTGTTGGTTCATTCTCAGAAGTAATGTACCTATTATTTTAGACTTGGTGATGATAGTTTTCAAGTTCAGTGCATTTTTGGTTAAGTGCAATTTAAGTACTTTATCAGAATGCTGTGTGATTTGGTCAAGAGGTCTCCAATTCGAGACAGATATTATGTACATAATATGTGATCAAATTATGAATACCAAATATAGTTTGTTCAAAATTCAAGCGACCAAATTCAGTTCAGTTTTGTTACCAGTAGTGTAGTTTCTCGTGGCGTATTGGTTAAAAGGTATAAGACTGTGGTCGAATCCCAGCTTTAGCCACCTATAAGACCAGGTATGTATAAAGAGGGTCTGGTTATTCACGAGTGAAGAATGAATTTGAAAATGGTGAGGGTTTTTATGGGAGTCAATTGACTTAACATGTCACAAACACTAATGGTTTTTGTTCCTGATTCATACCTTATTATACTGCCTTTCACAAAATCAAAAGAACAATACCAAGGTTTTATTTATAGAAATTTTATTTTGGGTTTTTAAATCGATAAAAGAATTTTTGAAGTACATATTCGATTTCCCCCCAAAAATTAATGTGTTTGCCAGACGAAATATAATAACAATTTACTGTCCTTATAAGTTCCTACGTGCGTAAAAGATTTTCGGGGTAGGTATATATTATTGGTAATAATATACGAATTATAAGTTTATTAACATCATTCCTTTTGCAGTGAGCTGAAAGCTGATGCGAGAAATTTCCATTTCAAACTCGTTATAAACAAATTTTGAACCTCCAATTATTTTTAAAAATGTTTTTTTTTTTTTAGCAATTTAAATGCAAGAACCTAATGAATTGGATTGAATTTCCAATTAGCTTGCTTGACATGCTCTAAGGTTGAACGTGCTTTTCTCCATTCAAGTCCTTGGAGAGAGTGTTTTGTTTTCAATAAATGAATATCCGCTGGTACTGAATTTTTGATGATAAAAAATTATCCTTTAAAATAAGCTGTCAATTATTAAACGATTTGTAAGAACCCAAAGATGGTGATGGTGTTTTAAATTACAAAAAGTTGATTACCAATACATAATAACCGAAATAAATGTCAACAACGTAATGAGAGAGCGGAAAGGCAATTTAAATGTTCTTAATTAATAATTGTAGTTGCCCGTAGTTAGTGCGTTTTGACTGTCACGCCAAAGCTCTGAGTTCGATTCCCAGCATTTGTCAACTAAACACTAAAGATGTTTTTCAGGGGTTACCATTGTTTGGCAAAATTCATTTGGCATTTCTTGTTTCGCCTTAGTCGTTAAATATTTTGTTTAATTCGCAATTCTTAATTGGCAATTTACATTTTCTTTTTTATTCATTACGTTTTTTAATCATTCTGCAATTAACATTCGGCGGTTTTATATTTCGCTTTTTGTTAAAAATATTTTCAATCATTTCGCAAAATTCATTTGGCAAATTATTCTTTAGTTTTTCTTTGTTAAATTGTTTATTATTTGGCCAAGTGTTTTTTCGCAAAATATTGTTTCGCCGTTTTATTATTTTGCGAAATAACGTTTCGCCGTTTAATCATTTCGATAAATATCGTCAAGTCGTTGTATTATTTTATTTCGCTAATAGATCATTTCGCTGGCTTTATTATTACATTTGATTGGCTTTATTATATAATATATTATTATTTCTCAACACGTTCAAGCTTTATGATGCTCTTCAAAAAAAAAAAAAAAAACTACAAACAATTTTTTAGTATTTTATTAATGTGGAGTTACTTACCTGGTTTTAAATCATGGAATTTACAAAACAAATAATATTGATTTTTTTTAAATACAATGTTTTGTTTTGTTTAATTTTCATAGGCAATATTTTTAGAGTCTTAAAACTTGTGTATAAAAATTCCATTTACATCAGTTAAAAATACAAAATAGATAGTCCTAAATAAAATTAATGGTTTACTTTATTTGGAAAAATTGTTTGGACTGTAAAAATTTTAATAAAAACCATAAAAGTCGTTTTCTTTTATTGAAAATCCAAAAAATTATTTTTTTTAAATTTTATTATTAAAACTGTCTTCAAACATTTTTCAAAGATAAATTGATGAAACAGGTTTTTCGTTTAGAACGGTAAAAGACACAAATATCTATTTTATTTAAAAAATAATCTATTTATCTACATTTCTAACGATTTTTCGTCCAAAAAACTAAAGTCTAAAATTAAAACTCCTACAATTCGCAATAAAAAGATCTACACAACTTCGCTGATAGAAAAACGGTTGTTAACTTATTAAGCGGTGAACATTTGTAGATCTGTTTTATTCTCGTCACTCAAATACTACTCGTATTTACCATATTTTTCTCATTAAATTTATTTTTCTTAAAAGATAGAGGATGGGGGAAGGGTCTAATTTCCCCCATTTAGGCTTAGAGGAAATTTCTAAAAAATAAATTTGAAATAGAAAAAAAATATTTAAAAATAACGGCAACACCTACAATGTCATTCTATACTTTTTTTTAAAGCCATCAGAATCTGTTCTTTTATTTTGTTTTTAATTCAAATTATTTTAAGACAGGATAGTTTGATAGGATTTTTTTTGGTCCTAATAAAATTAATAAAAACTAGTTAATGTTTACAAATCGCTAAATACCAAGTTAAAAAAAAGACCCATTCGTTAAGGCTGTAGTTCAACAGACAGACGAACCGAATTGCGAGACCAATTTTTTAACTTCCCATCGGAAGTTGTTGCATTTGAATCGAATATTTTGAAATTTTTGTGTATTGTCTGCATTTTGGTAGAAAAACTTAGGACCGTTGTTCGATTTATGACTGTCTCATTAACGGCTTAACTGATTTTGATTAAGATATTTATTTATGAGTTTTTTTTTTTTTAATATTGAACAAAAATTGCATATAAGGGAAATAGAAAGAATTCTATTTTTTTTTGTAAAATCAATGCATATTTTTAAAACAAAGGTTAATGTCCTATAATTTTAAATGTAAAAACTTATTATTCAAAAATTTAATTTTTGAATTTTTTGTTTGCCTCTACACACCTCTACAAAAAGTTTAAAAAACATGTCTTTACTAATAACACATCCTTTTTAAGTAAATCCCCAACTTGTATTTTCAATTTGTGAATAAAATGAATTTTGTATTAATAAAAACATTGTTTACTGTCATGGGACAAGCCTTTGTTCTTTGAGTTTAAATTTTATACTTTTCTTGGCATTTATCATAATTCGCGATGAAAATAAGTTTGCGCCTAATAACAAAATTAAGCAATTATAATTTGCTAAGTGACACGTTTTGCACTAATTATAATGACGCCATGCAACAGGTGCCCATATAAGATTCACACACGACATGACTGAATGGGTAAAGTTAGTATGACAGGTTACAGGAATTGATACCTTATGTAAATTGATTCCTTGACTAATTTTTAAAAGAGAAATAAAAAGAGAGTGTGAATGGTCATGGAGTTTTCTGTGAGTAACATGTTGCGAAACAAATGGGTGGTGGATGGGTGATTGATTTTCGTTTGAGCCGGCATTTAAATGAAAAACATAATGTTGCTGAGATAGACGCAATTGCGAGGGCCAAGGATAGACACACTAAGAGAAAGAGAGAGAGAGAGAGAGCAAAGGAGAAAAGGGGAGATAATTTTATAATTTATAAAACTAAAGAGAAACATTTTATAGCAAAACATCTGATTTAATTTCATGTTATGGAGCACTTGTTGGATTCTAAAATAAATCACTTGGGGCAAAAATTAAATAATAAATAAGAACCTAATTATTTTATTGAGATAAATGTATAAAGTACATATTATACTGATTTCCATGCTTAAATTTGTTCAAGGAAAGGAGCGTAATTAAAGCAACACTGATGGCTGTGGCAAGGTTATGTTCGTAGCTTAAATATTAATTTTATTCAAATATAGTGATGATGGACTATTGAAACATTTTTAAGGGCCAATTTACTATCAAACAAAATTGACGAAGAATTTGTTTGAGTTTCTAATAAATAATAAATAATTTCGGAAATCAGGACAACAACATGTATTTTCATATGCACCAGAACCATAGCTACCTACAGATCAGAGTGACAGTTGCTTATACGGAAGTGAATTTAAGTTGCATACTATTTGTTGAATATTTTATATTTCCAAATAAAATTTGGAAGTTGCTACTATTGTTGAATTTTTTATATTTCCAAGTAAAATTTGATTCCCTCTTCTCGACGCAACGTTTGTTTATTTATTTCTTTTTTGTTAAAATAAAATAACATTTGAACGATTGCGTTGGACTTTTTTGACAATTTCAACGAAACATGAAGTTCAGTTTAATTAATTTGGGCTGTGGGATAAACAGCTAAGCGCATAAATAACTTCCGGAAAAAATAAAAATGAAAGTAAAAACAAAAATAATAATTTATGGTACCTGGATCCATTATATTTGTAGGAATGTTATACGGTATTTTTGGAAGAGCACAAGACTAAAATAGAGTTTTTTCTTTTGAGCAAAAAAAAAAAAATAAGAAAAATAATTTAACTTTTAAATGAAATACCTACAACAATTTTAAATTTAAAAAGAAAATTAAATCATGTATAAAATGTAATTTGGAAATTTAATTTTTTCACTCTATTCTTCTTTTCCATTCTAGGTATTTATACCTATACTAACTGCTAAAATATCAAAAAATATCAACTACGCATGCATAGTCAAATTTAACTACGTACGTGTGCATAGTCAAATCTAACCAAATTTTTCAGGATCAGTCTTATGGTTTTCATTGGCCGTGGCAGCCATGAATTTTGTGTACTAAATATTATACACAACGGTGTCCATTATTTTCCAAAATGTTTGTTTTTGATTTTTACTTTCCAAATACAAAAAAAAACTATGCGAGCTACAAAATCAGTGTATATATGCACTCAAACCTAATAGTTCCCCCGTCATAAATGTCGACGATTTTAAAATTTTCAGACCTGAAAATTATTTTTGACCAAGCGCAGATGACGTTTGATTTTATCATTCGAGACTTTCGTTTGATAGTATAGACCAGTGTTTCCCAAACTTTTGACATTGCCGTACCCCTTTTAAAATTTTAGTAGCCCTGAGTACCTGCCGTTATAGAAATATATTTATTATTTTATAAACGAAATTAAAAATTAGTATTTTAAGGCATAGAAGACGAAATGTTATTTTTTGTAATACTCGAAAGTTTCAAGCTTAAATCTCAGATTTCTGCCGTTATCAAAAACGTAAAATCAAAGCCAATTTGAACGACCTGCTTGCAAACAAACCTTTTGATAAACATCAAATGATTTTTTGACGCATATGACGGCCTTTATTTTGGTGGGAGCAAACCTGCTAGCTGTGGAAACTAAGGTCGAGTTCGTAAATGTAAAACTTCGGCAACAATGCCACATTCAAGTCGCATTTCTGCAGGCAAATGAAGTCTGTTTCAAATTTTGTTCACTGTTTTAGAAGCGCTGATGTTTGCTCTTAGTATTGAAATAAAATTTTATCCAAAATGTACATAACACCATTTTTTTGCAATTGTTTTTAGCAAAAAAATAATTGAGCATGTTTACTTTTACGAACTCGGGGTAATTTGCGAGTCGTTACCCCGGTCCTGTAACATGTACGTGTAACTATAGTTACTTAAGTTTTATGCATTTATTTCGAAAGCCCAAATAAAATGTTTAGAAAGGTAAAAGATAAAAGAGCTAAGCACCTTAGATAAAGAATATGGGAATCCAAGAGCTTTTCCATGGGGCCGCTATCTGTAAGACGCTTTCACAGGATGCAAAAAGCCAATTTTAATAGTAATTGTGATGATACAAAGCATATATGAAAACTAATTTAACTCGTTAACTGTCCCCATACAATTTGATTGAAAACTACACATACGTCCATTATTATTTCAAGACATCAACAATAAGTCCCATGTATCATATTTGATACACAAAATTTGTTCTTTCTCGTGCCACATACGTCCATGTATCATTTTTGATACATGAACAGAATTCGGCTTCACTGTCCCCATACAAAATTATTTTAAAAAGCCCATACGTCCAGTACTTTTTTTTTTTTTTCAAAAACAACATTATTATTTCGTAAGATTCATCATAGAAGGGGTTGGTTGCATACAAATTTGGTCACTGCTGTAAAAAAAAAGGTTTTAGTTTTGTGTTCATTTTTGATACATGGACGTATGCTTACTAATTTTGTGTATCAAATATGATACATGGAACGTATGGGTGATTATCAGTTTGTATGGGGTCAGTGAAATTAACAAATTCCAATGTAAAATTTAACTTATTATATGTATTATTATTTTACCCCCCACCTTAACCTCGCGGCAAGTGCCAAGAGAGAACACAGAAGACTTACAAAATTGATTTTTCATGTAAGAAAATTATTGGCTAACTTTCGTTCATTGTACCTATACTCTTTCCGAAATATTAGGTGCACATAGGAATGCGTGGTTAAATTTTATGGTCGACTTGAAATAAAAACTTACAACCCTTAACAATACCGTATAAGGATTTATAAAAATGTGCACTGTCGATAGTCTACCAAATATATTTGGGATCAAGTTCGGCAAAGGAAGGTCTGGACAAGCCAGGATCTGTTCTGGTGAGATTATGTGATTACGCTGATAATTATTATAATAGTGTACCATTGGCAATTTATTTGAAATATCGAAACACAGACTTATTTGGAACAATGCGCAAAAATCAAGTCGATCTTCAATTAACCAGTCACTAAAGCTAAATCGCAAAACTTTTAAAATATGCTCGACAAAAGGATGAATGTATTACCGTCTTTAAATGGCGTGATAATCTAGATGTGCTTACATATGTTATTTACTTGACATGGCAATGAATCGAAAAAAATAAAAGTTTAGAGTGGCGAGAAAATAAAACTAAATTGAGTTTTAGACAATAAAGATGCTAAAAAAGGAATTAATATGGTAGATCAATTGGCTTCATTTCATTCCCCCATTCGCAAAAGCATGACGTGATAAAATTTCAGTTGACCTTTTATTTCGTTTTGCAGTCATAAGTGCAAAATGAATACCTAATTATTAGAGAAGGCCCAATCTCAATGTTGCAAGTACAAGAAATGCTCATAAAAACATCTCAAAAAACGTTAAATTATTTATATGTCATTTATGGCAGCCTTACCTTATGTATATGTATTGTACATATGTATATGTACATAAACAAAAGTGTTTTACTTATTATAAATAATGTTTTACCTACTTTGCAAAATAAAATATGTTCATAAAAAACTAAGGATTTACTTGTGTAAAAAGTTATTTTACCGAAACATTTTTCCAATTTTTTTTTAAGTTTCGTAAAGTATAAGATGTTACCTGCATGCTTATATGAAAATTATCATATTTAATTAACTTTTAAAGCAATTTTGGTGTTATAAAGATTATACATGTTTTTGTATCAAAAATGATACATGGACGTAGGCGGCATGAAAAAAAATATTTTTTTGTATCAAAAATGATACATGGGACTTATTGTTGATGTATTTTATCTCTAAAACTAAATTGTGGACGTATGAATGTTTCCATACCAATTTGTATGGGGACAGTGAAGCCGAATTCCAAAATGTATCAAATGTGATACATGGACGTAGCCGGCACGAGAAAAAATTAAATTTGTGTATCAAATATGATACATGGGACAGTTAAGGTGTTAAAAAATTTAAAATATTTTTCTATTTTTTTTTTTTTGCTTTTTTTCTAATAAAAAAATGTAACCTATGCTTGCTAATTTCATACAGATAAAGGACAAATCTGTCCGTACATTTATTTACAGTTTACTCAAGAAATTTTTTTTTGCAGATAAAATTAATTTGAAGCCCCTCCCAAATCAACGCGAAACATTCGAAGTGAATATTCCAGTTTTTTAATAATTTTAAAATAACAACTGTCAATAATTTATCTCGAGATCGACTTTTTGCACGAGCCCAAAACTTGCTCTATAGTACCTTATGTACATAATATATCGCAAGTAAAAAGGATTATATAGGAGTGCGTCAATTGTGTCCCGTTTTAACAACGGATTACATTGAAATTGAAAACTTATTTTAATTATCTAATTTAATTTGATTTTTCAAAAATTAAAAGAAACTTTACCATGCATAAATTTTTAGTTTTTCACAAAAAATTGATAAAAAGATTGAATATTAAAATAAAAATTAGTATAGGTTATTCATAATGGTAAATTTTGGCTTAAAAAATATATGTACATAATACTCAGACTATGTCCGTTGTTTTTTTTTTCTATTTTAAGAGCCGATTTTTAAATCGTCAGCTAAACAATCAGTTACTTACCCGAGGACTAAATTTAATTGACTCTTATCGGATAGCAAAATTGAATTTTTCAATAACGAGAAAATAATTACCTACCGAATATTTTATTTTGAACGTCAAATTTATTTGTGTTTGTTTTTGATACATTTCAAATAATTTAATTTTTTTTGACGTTTATTTCGAAGCAATATTGAGGAAAGGTGTTTTTTAACATTGAAAATATTTATTCTTAAGCCTAGTATGCTGCTGATACGAAACGAAATTTTTAGTTGGTCTCCAACATGACAACGGAATGCTTACGAAAACCATAACGAAAAATTACCCCTTGAAAGTGTCACCATTTCCAAAAACAAAAAACAAACACAAACGCATAAAAATCACAGAAAGCAATGTCGTGATGAAAGAAACAACTAATGCTGGCAACGAAACGAAGCCAGGCGAGACTTTTTTTAGTCTCGTCTCGGTCTCGTCAAAATCCAAAAATTTCAGTCTCGGTCTCGGACTTGGTCTCGCCTAACCAAGTCTCGTCTCGATCTCGGTCTCGCCCAAGAATACTGAATATAAAGATATGAATCCTCGTCTGTCATTTGAGTTTGGCTACAAGATCTATCAGATAAAAAATGAGAAAGTATGTATAAAAATGGGGGTATAAAACTACCACACATTCACAGTACTTATCTTCCAAACTCACACATTCACAATATTAATCTTCACATTACTCTGCTATATTGTTTTTGGATTTCACATCTATTCATCGACACAAAATTAAATTGCAAATACAAGAATGTAAACAAAAGGGTTTTGGAGGGTGAAACGTAGGAAAGATTCATATCTTTATATTCAGTATTTTTGGTCTCGCCTTTTTCTCGTGAAAATTTTAATGGGCCAGTCTCTTCTCGGTCTCGGTCTCGGTCTCGGTCTCGGTCTCGGTCTCTTTCTCGGTCTCGGTCTCGGTCTCGGTCTTGGTCTCGGTCTCGGTCTCGGTCTCGGTCTCAGACTCGGTCTCGGTCTCGGTCTCGGTCTCGACCGAGACTCGTGAGTCTGTTTTTTTGTTGTTGTTGTTGTTGTTGTTGTTGTTGTTTCAAACAGTGAAATTGTAAAATTGTTGTTTTTTCTTTCAATGTATTTTCAGGCGAATCAAATAATTAAATAAAAAAATATTTCTTCTAGCGAAAACCGAAACCAAACCACCGAGACCGGCAAGACCACCGAGACCAGCGAGACACTCGGCGAATTTCGGTACCAAATATACGGTCTCGTCTCGGGTGATTTTAAAGTAGTCAAATCTCGGTCTCGTTGCCAGCCCTAGAAACAACAAATACACACAATTAATGGTACATCAGGCAATTAATTATGTGCAAAAACAGAGAGGAGATCTCTCCAAATAATCTGCTACAATTATCGATTTCGCTCATCGAATAGCGTACTGCAGAACGAAAAGCAGAACGAAATTTTTCGTTTATAATTTCGTTGTGTCATTTTTGTATGGGATTTTTCGTTTCGCATCAGCAGCATACTATGCTTTAGGAATATAATTTTATCTTGCTCTGCAGTAAGCAGATAGCTTTATTCTCAGGAATAATTTATATCTGACTGTTGAAGAACTATTTTTTTGCGTCACTGACGTTTAAAAAATTGGGCCTAAAGCCGAAAACAGATGTGCAGCTTTTTCCCCATGCAGCGAATTTAGAAATAGAGATATCATGCAGCAAAGGCTGCATGCAGAGCCTGGAATATGTCAGCCTTCATAAGAACCTGTGTAAATTTATTTTCGCTGCATTGGAAAAGGCTGCACATCTGTTTTGGGCATAAGTCAATTAAAAAAATAAAAATCTCATTTCTCATTATTTAATAAAGTTGTTGGCGTATTGTACAATAAAACCAGACAAGAAATTGTTTAGAGGAAGGAGAATTCTATTTCCCTATGTTATGGTGGAAAACCCAATACTTATTATGTTTAATAATCAGAAATATAGAATTTTGAATTAATTTCTATGAGGGTTGAGAATAAAAATCTTAAAAAATATGGGCTTATTTTTTCTCCATTTGAAATCGATTTAAGGACATCCCAACTTGAAACCCAACACAAAAAACATATAAAAACTACCCTATAATGTACATCTATTGATGAACCTATACATATACATATATAAAAGGACCAATGCGAAAAGAAAGGAAATGTCATCTGTATAGGAAGTCAAAATGCATTCATTTACTCAGCTTTTCTGGGAGCAAAAGAAAATATAAGAAATGTGTTTGAAAGTTGTACTATGAAGTCGTGTAATCGTGTAAAATTTATTAAACAGAATAAATATTTTTTTTAATGTGAGGAAGTATTTTCCAATTTTATTGCAAAAATTCATAGAGAGAGCAACAGCCGGGCCTATTACGCCCGCTTCTTTGTTGTTATTTTATTTCAACTGCATGCATGACTACGCATCAAACACCTCAAGTCGTGTCCCGCAACAAATACATTTGTCTCCTACAAAAAAGAAATTTGTCTCTTGCAACACAATATACATTTTGCAGCAACACCATTGTCCATCGGCAACACAAGACCATCCCATCCGAATGCTTGCTATGCTATTTTATCATATGGTTTTTATTCTTTTATTCAACGGATATGTATCTTAAAGTTACAACAAACTTGCGTTTTGCGTTTAGTTCTTCATCACATCGCGAATCAACAACACACGCATTCGCGGTAGAATCTTTCAACCTCATACAATTTATTCTTGATCTTTAAAATTCCTTGTCGTGACATCGAATGTCTCAAAAGATAAAAATCTGCTAGGCGAACATATTAATTGTGTTTGGTACTCTTTAATTCCGTGACTGGATAAGGCAATGAACCTACCTATTTTGCATTAAAATATCAGGCCATAAAAAAAAACGTATCTTTAAGAAATCATCCCAAAAATATTTTATTCCATGCACGCACGTTCTGTGGGTGAATCTAGTTCATTGCACTTGATATCTGGATTTAATCGCGTACTTTTTGGCACAGCAGTGGTGGCGGTGTTTCGGCTTCTCTAAACTTGAATTAATTTTGCGGATGTAGCTCTTTGATTGGTTAAGATATAGATACGGATCTAAGTTGCATTTAAGGTGCGTTTTGATGTAATCTGCTTTTGTGTGGGGTATGTATCCACCTGAGACCATGCTGCTGAATGCCGGTAGAATAATTTAGTGCAACAAGTCAAAAAAAAAAACATAATAATACAATCGACGACCTGAAATGATGAAAATTTTCAATTAAAATTTTTTGATTGGAAAAACGTATAATTATACAGGGCGTTTTGACCGTGATTTCTGCTAAACGAAAAAATGTGGAGTGCTTCAAGTGTGCATCGACTTAAATTATATATTTAGTTAAAGAATATCTCATGAATGTCAATGGGTTATTATGCTAAATTTTATTATTTCTCATCATGAAACATCGTACCTAATTGATCAAATTTTGTGTTCACCTATCTGCCAAGTAATTTCCGTATACCCCTTTACTGCATTTTGCTTTGTTTCGATACCTATCTATACATAGGCGGAGAGAATTTTTTTTTTGTGAATTTAATTAAAATTGGTACTGAAAACACATCAGTCAGTGATAACAGAAAGTGGCAATTTTTTTTTTATTAAGACGAGATAAAGGAGATAAACGAGTGAAAAGTAAACTTGAACACTCAGAAAAAAAAGTTGTAATGCCAACAATTTTATACTTTGGCTCAACAATTTTCGTTGGTTAAAATGAACCCAAATATCTAAATTCTTGAATTAAGAATGCGTTGTTGACAACGCTATAAGAATTTAAATAAGAAATACAATTGTTAAACCCTTAAGAACTAAAGTTCTTGCCTCAAAAACTAGTTTTTAAAATAAGTTAAAAATTAAGTTCTTGCCCCAACAATTAAAAATGTCAAATAATTGAGAACTTTCATTGTTACCCCAAATATTTAATTGTTGAGAAAATTTAAAATTAATTTGTTGCACTAACAATAACAATTCTTAAAAGTTTGTTGCGATAAAAATGTATTTTCAATAAAATGTAAACATATATACATCAAGATTTTCATGAAATCTTGACTTTTTTGTAGGAATATTTTTACATTTCCTTGAAAACACATTTATTGCAAAAACTTTTGTAAACATATGTACTTCTGGAAGAAACCGGCTGATTAGTTCAGGCTTCAGGGGAGCGGCCTTCTTTGCTTCCAATTACTAAGAGGAGGGTTTCGTCACTTGGGCAGCATGATAAGTGTTCACTAGAAAAGAAGTTTTTAAAGGTAAAATTAATTCTACTTAGCGATTTTACTCTTTTACTTTAATCAATGGATGAAAAAACTTGCACGTACTTCTAATTTGCACTCACCAGTGACACTACTGGAATCGGCGTCGCGTTGGCGGCCACAAAATGAATGGTGCATTTTTTTTGTCATTAAATTTACAGTTCCTGCAGTTCAAGAACAAGTTTTTGTTGTGCGAAGAACAAATTGTTGATATTTTAACAATTTTCGTTTCAATATCAAGAATTAGTTCTTGAACATAAGTAATAAATTAAAATACTTAAAGCAACAATTTTCATTGTTGTGCCGAGAAAAATAATTCTTGAAAATAATTGTTACCGCAAGAACTGATTCTTCAACTAACAATTCCATTGTTGATAGGAAATAATACAAATAAAAATTGTTTCCACAACAAATTTATACTTGGGAGAACAATTTTGCATTTTTAATTACTTTTAACAAACAGAAGATTGTTGTGCCAAGAACCTTGGTTCTTGGACATTAAAAAATTAATTCTTGTAGTAAAAACTAGTTCTTAAGGCAACAATTTTAACCTTACAACTTTTTAAAAGCGCTAAATTCTTGTTTTAACAACTTTTTTTTTTCTGAGTGAACCGAATCACCTTTGGAAACAAGATTTATGCGGTGAGTTAACAACATGATTTCCCAATAAAAATTTATTCTATGGGATACATTTTTTGGGATTTCTTGGATCAACGGTTAATGATTTTGGTTGGTGTCATTTTCAAAGGAAAGGTTTTATTCATAGGTAGAATATTTCAAGAGAATTGGAATTCAGTTAGTAACTAAATGTTTCGAGGTGATCCGTTTTTGTCTTCTTTTTTTTAACAAAAGAAAAAAAAGTACTTATTTTCAGCTTTCAGATCTTTTTTTTGTCGGAAAGATATGAATGTCTTTAAGAAAGGTAGGGCAATTTGTCTTTTTCTTGATAGATTACTAGGTTCCATTAAATTTTTGTTGATGAAATATACATATAGATTCATGCATAACAATAAGATGTTGAAAAAAGGTATCTACATGTATACTGTACATATGTATATGAATGTCACTTTGCTAGAGCTTACTTTGGAGTTGAACCATAAAAAGTCACAATCATCGGGAATGTTTAACCTTTTATGAAATTATACCTACAAATTATGATGGATTGGTTTTAAATTAATGATTAATAATTATCGCAGCACATTCTTTGATATATATTCATGCCACCAGTGGTAAAGAATATCATTTATAGCTTTGGGATAGAAGATTTACATAATTGAATAATTATAATTGATTGAAAATGAGCAGGTGGTAGAATAAATAAATTATCATATGATTATATACAATACATATAGCAACTATTAGAGGAAGTTCTAATTGTTTACACCTTAAAAACTCCACCATCTCGCGAAGTGGCGTAACTGCTTTTTCGCCTTTTTAAAGGACATCAGTTTTTAGTTGTGCAAAGATATTAAGGGCCCTATCGTTCGCGAAGCCAACCAAAACGCTGGTGAATGAATCAAATCCGTATTACAATTAGCGAAAATTCGTCATCTGACTCACCTCAAACATTGAAACTAAGCGATTGAATTTAATAATAAAATACGAATTTATCAGCTAAAAACATTATATTTTCAATCAAAATGGGTTTAATCATATCGCTTATCAATACACAAAAGTAAAAACAGCCATTATCAACACAAAACCAATAGAAAAACAAGCGTTCCTCTAAATGTCTGTTTTGACACATATTTTTCTATCTTAACTTTAAAAGCCAGCCTTTTAATCTTGAAAGTTTGAATAGAGTGAAGTTGTTTAGGGACCATTATCTCTCCAGCCTTTATCCTTTAACATTGTGTAAGAAATGGCACTATGCACCAAGCCACCTTAATTTTTTCCATGATTTGCCACAAATAATCGTTACATTCTTTGAGTTTTTCAGTTTCCGCTAAGATAGGTCTGAAGTTGGCGGACAAAATTTAAAAAAAAAGGAATTTTCAACTTTGTCTTGTTGCCAGGAATTGTAGTTTTTAAAATGCTAATTTGTTGCGCAAATACGAAATTTGTAGCTCTAACGATTTTTTTGAATTCAAGTTAACGAGTTTTTAAGTAAGATTCGAATTTGTCGTCTCCTTAAACTTAATGAAACCTGTAAACCCCGATTTTGTAGCTCGCATTGTTTTTTTTTTGTAACTGTAACGCTTAGAATTTAAAAAAAATTTTGAATTTTCAAAAATTCTTTATTGCAGGAAATTGTAGCCTTTTAAATGCTTAATTGTTGCCTAATTAATTTTGTAGCTCTCACGGATAATTTTTTATTTCAATTTTAAGTTTAAAAACGTCCGGTACGTACTGAAAATGTTTTTTTTTTCTTTTTTTTTTAAATTAAAATTGAAATAAAAAATGATCCGCAACAAATTACCATTTTAAAAACTGCAATTTCAGGCCAAAACAAATTAGCATTTAAAAATCTAAATTTTTCGACACTTTCGTCCGGTGTCTTGACTTATTTTATCGGAAACTTAAATAACTCGGAGACAGCGCCACATCTACGACTTTTCCGAACAGGGGCAAAAACCTGATTTGGAGCCCCTTCAGCATTTAAGGTAAATGATTTAAAAAAAGAACTGCATAATAGGTACCTATTTATACTTGTTGGTTGGATATTTTGAAACATGGAGAAAACTTTTTACTTAGCAACTTTTATGTAAGTGTGACATAAATAATCATGTAAACGTTGTTCGGTAGTGTTTTTAACTTCTTATTTGAAGTTATTGTAATCGGTCGATTTGTGAAATTGAAAATTTTGACTTTTCTCGATGTTTCTAAGTTTCTGGAGCCGGATTATATTTTTTTAGATAGATATCTGTGTACGTTCGGAAAATTCTTTCGAGAATGCATAAAGATATCGACTTCAAATAAATTTATTTTATTTTAAGATAATAAGGCCATAACGTGCAGAAAGGATTTTCAGAAAAATTCAATTGGCGGTTTTTTTAATACAGTAATTTCAAAAAAATGTAAATTGGCTTGTTTCTCGAATATCTCTAGAACAAATAATGCTATCAACTTCGGCCTGGTTTCATTTTATCCATAATGACGTAGTGAAAAATTGGTAATACTTAAAAAAAATCAACGCAAAGTCTTTTTTTTCTTTTTTTTTTTATTAAAAAGACCATTAAAAATTGTTAAAGAAATATCGAATATCTTAAGAGCACACAAAGATATTAATTTTGGATTAATTTTATTTAATACACAAAGCTATAGTTGATAATCGGTAGAGTTTGTAAAAAAATTCAATTAACGGTTTTTTTTCTAGGCCACAAAAAGTGCAAACGAAACTTCTAATAATTGTTGAAATTTTTCGTGTCGCATATATTTAAAGCAAACAGCTGATAACTTAGTTTTTCAAAGATTTTTAATTGGTAATTTTCTTAATCAAAATAACATCGGGTATCGAGTTTCAAAGGGAACCGATGGGAAGTTGTTAGTGTGGGTCAAACCCAGCATCTTTTTGTTTTTTATATTCAATGGGCCCAGCAATTTTTAGTCAAAAATTTAGGACCAGTTTTTCAGTGGTGAGTTAAACCAAAGTTAGATAACTCTGGATATAAATTTATTTACAGATACCTTTAAAAGAAGTTTTCAAAAACTAGAGAGTTTTAAGTATAAAAGACTACGTCTTATTCGTACTCAGCTGTATACTTAAATAAATTGAGTTAAATAAATGAAATTGAAATTGAAATAAATTGAATTAAAAATTAAACTGAATTAAATTAAAGTGTTTGACTAAAATCCAAAGGAACATTTGAATATTAAAAACAAAAACACTATTTGATAACGTAAAATTTTGAACAAAATTAGTTTGTACACAATTTTCTTAATTTTTGATTTTGAAAATAAACTTATCACTATTCTTTATTAATTATTTATTAATTAAAAACTTAATAAGAGAATTGATTTAAAAGCAGTTTTAGCATGACGTTGTAATCTTTGCCGTTATTTTTTAATGATTTTTTTAAGTAGATATTTTAGAAAATTGCCCTCTCCCCTTAACTATAATATAAGTTTGATGAGATAAAAATATTTATAAATACACAATACCACTGCTTGTCAAATAAAATTTTATGAAAAAATTCCTTCAAATTGATTGCTTCATGAACCGAATATTACAATACGAATGTCCCATAATTGTTAATTTTTTGTCTTTTTTCTGTGCGTTTAATAATTTTTTTTCTTAAACAATACATTTATTTCAACAAATACAACAAAATTTAATATTAAGATTGTACATATATTACAGCTGATATTTTCAACAGGGAATCCAAAAAACTATGGAATTAACCATCCACTTTAAACTTTAATAACTTTGGAAGAAGTGCTGTAAATAAATAATTAGTAAAGTACATTTTTAAATAAAATTAAATTTCCTGTTGTAAAGTTATAAAAAAAGAAGCAAACAAAAGAAAACTTCCCATACAATTTGTATGGAAAAAAGAAATTATAGTGATAAACGGCCTCTAAATATTATCAGGCTTATTATTTCACCAAACTAAATTAAAAATCGAAGACATTTCAGTTTTTTTTTTGAATCAGTCTAGTCTAAAGGAAAATCTTAAGCATGTGAAGCAAAAACAAGTAAACGGTTTTAACTCGGGTCACTAGGGCGTATGCCCTAATCGAAAATCAATCAATCTAAATTTTTCCAGTTTGAACTACATTTTTAGTCCTTTTTACTTGTTTTGAGATAAATAGGTATTTCATTTTTTAATTTTAACTGCCTAGGTATAAATATATGTAGTTCTACAATTTTTTTTCGAATTTTTTTGCGTGTTGATGGTCTATTGAAGAGAGAGTCTTCTCAAATTTGGCGCCCCCTGAAGCTGCCGACCGGGACACGTGCCCCGGTTTGCCCCCCCATAGATCCGGCGCTGCTCGGAGATAATGCGAGCTACAATTTTTTTGTTTCGCGCAACAAATTAGCATTTAATTAGCTACAAATTCAGAAATAAAAATTTTTTGATTCCGCCAAAAATGCCAAAGTAAGGGACATCCCTTTTTGTTTTTTTTAGTGGCATTTTGAAAGTGCATTATGCATGTGTTAGGGCCGCGGTATCGCTGCCAGACCGATGGAATTTAATTTGGACACATATAAACACAATGCTCGAGCGGTATAAAACACTTTTGGCCCTACAAATAATAATCAAATTTAGTTACGACTTAAATATTTCAGTTAAATAGACCATAATGATGTGGGCTCTAAATAAAAAAACCGTGCACAGTATATTACATTAATATCAACGTGGACTATAGATAATGATCAATTTTATCGAATTGACTCCAAAAAATTGAGAATATAATGTATGGTTAATAATTTAGGATCCACAACGTTATGGTTAATTTCACTGCAATAAGTCATAACTAAATTTAATTATTGGTAAGGCCCTTTAACTTCGCTCATTTTGTCTGCATTTGGAAAATCCATTATGGTGGTCTTAGGGCCGCGATCAAAGAAACTGAATACCAAGAAATGAATCCTTCGTACGTTTCACCCTCCAAAACCCATTTGTTTACATTGTTGTATTTGTAATTTAATTTTGTGTCAATGAATACATGTGAAATCCAACAACAATATAGTAGGGTGAATTTCTTGCTGCTGTTGCCTTGAACTGTACCTACTGGCACCTGCAATCGTCGATGCTGTTGGATGTTGGACCTGCATTTTCTGGAAGAGACGATTTTTATCATTTTTAGGGTTCTTTTTGGCCAGAGGTTAGCTCTCAACACAACTTGCAATCCATTAGCGGCAAAAATATCGACAATTAAAATTTTATAAAATAAAAAATGCCTTTTGACTTGACAGTTGTTTTTGTTGCAATAATCACTGTGGTGAACTTGTGGTGAATATTCTAAAAAGGGATGTGTTCGTATAGTTGTTAAGGTAACCATATGCTTACACCAGAAGCATTTGCGTATTGTAAATTATTTCTTTTTCGATTGGGATTACTCAAGGAATAACTTTTTGAAAGCCAATAAAAGGCCTTCCACGCTATCCGGATATGGACATAGAGTGGATTTTGGTTTATCTTTTTCTGTTTTTTTTTTGTGTGCCGGTTCGACCATTATTATTGTGGATATGATGAAGGACATAATTATGTGTTTGCTTCTTTACAAAGCTAATATCTAAATTAAATTCAATTAAATAAAGAGTTTTATAATAAAAAAGAACCTACTTATATAATATTTATATATAAAACATTTTACACACTAACATACTTAATTTGTACCCAATATAAAAATTAAAAAACCGAAAACTATAATTGACCTAACTTATGTCCTTTTCGATTGGATTTTCAGAGTGTTTTACTCTTTTTTGATTCCAATGGAGTGTTGTTATTGTTGTTTACGTTCGTCGCGCCGAATAATTGCGTTGGTTTGGGAGAGTCTTAACATGTTTTATTTTATCCAAACTTATAAAAATTAAAAAAACACACTCGATATAATTTGCTCATTTCGAATTCAACAAAAAATTCAACAAAAAATTCTATTTGTTTAGAAGAAAAAGTTCATTTTTCTGGACAAATTTCCTACACAAAATATTTGGAATGAAAATGTTTGGCTTTAACTATATTCATTCAATACTTTTTGGAAAAAGTGGAAAAGTGAGAAGTGCATGCGAAAAATCGTACTAAAATTGTATTATTTCTTTCATTTCAGGTTAATTTTCAGGTCGAGTGCCTTTTTTCGTAAGTAGTCTAGAGGAGCATGTTTTTGTTTTTCACTTTCTACATTTTGCTTTTTTTTGAAAAAAAAACTATTGAATGTACATAGCTCTCACAGATTTTATTAAACTATTGTCGAATTCCTTTTAACAGAAAATTCGATTTGTTTAGAAGAACAAGTCAATTTTTCTGGACAAATTCCCTGTATTGAAAGAAAAAAAAAAGGATTCTGTTTGGAATAAAATCTACATAATTGAATTATTTATTTATTATTGTCAATATGAATTTTTGTTGGCAATGTCCTTTTAATAAATCTTATGTCGTTTTCCGTAGGTCACTCCTAGCACTCTTTTTTCACTCCATCCACACTCCCAACACTCCAAAAACCTTCCATTTGCTGTTCGGAGTGATGATTTAGGAGTGTTTTTTCACTCCGGATTTCATTAAGGAGTGCTAGGAGTGCACTCTGAAAACACACATACTTTTAAAAGTATGTGTTGGATTAATTGTCAAAATAGTAAATGCTTCTTCTTGGGATGTTCTGAAATTGAAATTATTGAAGAATTCATTTTAGTTTTTACTTCTACATAGATACACATATTACGGAAGAGAGTTTTTCATATTCCATTGGAATCAAAAAGGAGTGAAACACTCTGAAAATCCAATCGAAAACGACATTGAAATCATCCATGTTCCTACATTAATTTTAACTAAATGAAATAGGGGTATGTGAGCACTTTAGAATTCATTTCCGATCTGTTTATACTTCTTGAACATAGTCATGAGATTTTCAAAATAACCGCCATTTTGGTGGTGGATTTAGCCCAGCTGTCTATGTGTGCAATAAATGAGTGGTGGATTTAGCCCAACTGTCTATGTGTGCGTGTTTCAGCTTGTAGGCAAACCCGGATGACAGCCAAGATTCATATCTTGGTATTCAGTTTCTTTGGCCGCGATATCAATGAAAAGTTGACCGCATTTAGTTTGCACTGGTACAAATGCCATATGCTCACAAAATTTGGAGCGGTATAAATACTTTTAGCAACACGTTAAAAAGCTCTTGGTATATAAAGCTAATATAAGCCCTAATTGATATTTTGTTTGCTATACTTAACGGTACCTGGTAGGCAACCGTTATAACTAGATTGTAATATTATGTTCGCTCCTTAACTTTAACTTTGTGATTTTCTGTACCTTTGTTTAATTTCAGTCGTTTTCAGTTGTCAAAGTTCATATAAAAAAATAAAATTGTATTAAAATTCAAACAACTCGAAAACGGCTTTAAAAATTTGTATTTAAAATTTTGTGAGAAGGTCATTTTGTGTACCGAAAACTGATGGTGTACGAGACTTTTTCGTTCATGACTTCAAAATGTGTATTCATCAAGTTTTTTTAAAATTTGATTAAGATTACAGAAAGAGATATTCCAAAAAAAAAAGTTTTAGTGTTTAAAATGTTTTTTTTCTTTAGTAGTAGCCCGTGGTATAATGATTAGAGCGTTGGACTGTCATGCCATAGGTCTGGGTTCTATACCAGCCGCTTCCACCTTTTTTCCGGGCTACTGCCTTTTGCGAGGAAGTAAAAAATCCTCCAAGAGTATCTCCTTTCACAGAAAAGTACCTCTCACCTTAGCCGTTTGGATTCGGCAACAAACTGTAGGTCTCCTACATTCCTGCGGACACAAACACAGGAATGGTTGAGAGTTGTAAGTCACTAGGCCCTATTTCTTCATGAGCCGTTGTGCCACCAAATTTATTTATTTATTTAAAAAGAAATTCTAATACCTACATAGTTCTTTTGAAAAATAAAAATTTGGAACACCGGGTAATGATTTTTAACTGAAATTACGGTTTTATGTGTAATGAAATACACAAAAACCGTTATTTCAAATAAAAATCATTAAATACTTAAAAAAGGAATCCAATTTTGTTTTCACACGTATTTTGGACACTGTTGGCGTGGCTTACAGAGATTATTCAAAATTGGGTAATTTTGACTCAAAATTGTGTAATTTTGAAAAAAGAAGAGTATAGTTTTTATCATCCTTCAGGGTAAAAATCACCAAAAGCAAAAATAAGCACGAAGTTTTTGCGTTTCTTATTTTTTTGAAATTTGACAACGTTCGGTGCTCTAGTTCGACATCTGGTTTTTATCGCTTGATCAAAAATATAAGAACATTGAATATTAAAAAGATATAATTTTTAAAAAAATATTGATTAGAACAATTTTATTTAAAAAGAAAATTCAAGAATGGAGAAAAGGTATATGATTTTTGATCCAGATATGTTGTGGTCGAATTTTAAAAGGTCTTTTTCTATTTCAAGTCAATTTTTTGGGAGATTGCCTCTCCCGATTAAACGCGAGGATGTAGTAACCCACGGCGTAATGGTTAGTGCATTGGACTGTCATGCTAGTGGTCTGGGGTTCAATACCAACCGCTTCCGCCTTAAGTTTTTTCCGAGCTATTACCTTTTGCGAGGAAGTGACAAATCCTCCTGTATCTAAGAAACTGTTGTGTCTACACACTACACAGATGGTTCTGGGCTCAAATTGAAGAAAGTTCAAATACTAGTAGAGTTATTTAATATAGTAGAGCAAAGTTATGGTGGAAAAAATAGTCCTTTAGGGCTACAATCGGCAAGATTTGAAAAAAGCACGTTGTTTGTATTTTTGACCATATTGCGTTCGACGCTTGAGTTCGAAAACTTGGATTTTTCATTAAGGTAATATCATAAACTTTAAACAACTCAGCGGAAAATCATAAGAACTGGATCTAACGCAAGGTCTCCCTTTTATGAGACGACATGGTTACTGGACTACACTCTCCCAAAAATATCCTTGTGATCAGCGATATGATTTTTATACTGCTTATATTAACCAGAGATCATTCACTACCAACATTTATCAATGGGCAAAAAGGTTTGACTGTTTCAGTGAAGAACTTTCAGCTTTTGTTCTATATAACTTAAAAAACATAGCTTGTGAGTACGGAATGCAGAGAAACATTCAACGTAGATAAGAGTTTTGTTAACGAATAATAAAAATAGATAGCTAAAATATTAATTGCTCTTGTTGGAAGGTCAAAAGCTGTTTGTTACAAAAAATATTGTAAATTATGTCAAACAGATTTGTATATCACATCACAGACGAAAATATAAAGGATAATGTGATTAAGTTTTAACATCGGCTTTTCGTATTGCGAGTTGGCGTGGTGGTAGCGTAAGGGCCAGTTATAGCGATCAGGGAAACGTATCCGGAAAAAATTTTTTTTTGTATAGTTCAATGTTTTATCATACGATTTGAAGTATAAAAAGGATACGAATCGATGGTAAATCAATTGAATTATTTTTTTCATGAAAAAAATTCAATTCCCAAAAAAATCAAGTAAGTAAAATATAAGTTTTTTTCAATTAAAATAAAATTGTATGCATTTCAGAACAAAAAGAGGCAGCTTCAAAACTCCTATAATGGAAGAAAATAAAAAAATGAATGAGCACAAAAGTTATCCCTGAATTGCAGGTTATTTGTCACAAACAGTATTCGTGCTTGGAGTTAAAAAATTCATTTTTTGGGTAGAAAATAAATATTGTTTTGTAACAAGCACTTTTTAGTTGCAGTTCGAAGGTTTTCTTTTTACAGGCAAGATTATTAGCTTTCCATTTGACTTAAAATGTTTGTCACAACTCACAAAAAACTTAAATGCTTGGTACCGTTTCTCCCTTGTGGTAAACAGTTTTTTCCTTATGGAAAAGAATTTTTTCTTTCAGTGTACTTTTCGGAAAAATAAATTTAAATAAACTAGTATCGTCCTGATGTCGTTTTTTAATATGAACAGTATTCGACAGTACAAAAAAAAATGACCCACAGTGTGTAAATGCGTGTCTCAAGTATATTCTGCACATTTCCGCAATTGTAGCTTTCCAACCATATACAATTTATCGAAATCGGTCAAATACTTTTTGAGAAAATGATACCACAAACTTTTTTAAAGCCTATTTTATATAAGTATAGATGAGGAAATGGTATAAGTACATGATGAACTAGAAATAAATCAAAAATATCTTCTCGGAATTAAAAAAATGTTGTAAAAGGAATTTCTTACACTTGCATACTTATACCTAATATTGATTAATATAAAATTTGGATAAATAATTTGTTTACATTTTTTAAATGTTACTGGTCGTTTTTTAATTTCACTTTTAATCGTTATAGATAATTGTATGAAAATAACAAAACGAATTAGAGTGAAAACATTTTCGCATTCCCATTCCTTTTTTTCTTGCGTTTGGTTTTGGTTAGTTTTCTTGTATTTATTTTTTGTTCTTTATACTTCAGTTTATACTAGCATTTGTGAAGCCAAATACACATAGCGAAAAATAAAAAATTAAATTTTTTGGATCTCGTGTTTTCGTTACAAATGCATGTTTTTGATAATTATATTGGTCAATTCTCATAAAAGAAAACGGCTATTCTGAAAGCAGGTTAGGGGCTACTGCGCAATATAGGAGGTTGCAGTAGCCATGGTGGTAACGAGAATTTTTTAAGGCTTGGAAAAAACTAAAGATATGATAGTCCAAAATAAAAAAAAAATGGTTCTATGAGAGGTAGGTACCTTCTTTATTTAAAGTTTTGTTTTAATTCTATTTTTTGTTATACGATTATTTTGTTTTTTTTTTATTAAAATTGTGAAGAAAATATATTTTTTTATTTGATTTACGGGATTTTGGGTTTTCTGGATTTTTGAAATTTGAGTTTTCGGTTTTCTGGATTTGGAATTTGTCCGACCCCTCTGTTAAGTCGTTTTTCCTGGCATCTGTATGATGAAACCTTAAGAGGTGCGCCACACCATGTTGTCGAACATCAAAATTATCTGTATTCGAAGTATGAATACATTTTATGTAGTTATTATGTCACGGCCACGGGGTTTAGTGTTTAAATATGGTTGGCTGTCTCTGCGAAACTTTATACATGTAAAGATATGTTACTTTTCATTAAAGTTATGTCATTTAAAAATAAGAAGGAATTTAAAATACATAGTTGTACAAAATATTTTAGGTAGGTAAATAGTGTTTTTTTTTTTTTTTTTTGGAAAATTGATTTGTGGACTTCTACCCTCTATATTTATCACATTTCAGCCTACCTACTGACCAAACAAATTTTTAGTAGCTGTTTAGCAGCGAAAATATGGAAATCATTATTTAATTTTCAAAAGGAAATATATGTACATAGGTATTCTATCGGAAAAGAATTTTCTGTACCACTTAGTTCATTGTTTCCATAAAAAAAAAGTACTAAGACAATAGACAAACAACATAAATTTCTTTTTTAAACATAATATTGATTCTAAAGAAAACAGCCCAATTATTATTATCATAATCAATTAATTCGACAAAATAAAATAAAACACTCATTAGTCCTTCATTCTTTTCCTATACAAGAACTTTTTTAAGTACCTACATAATATTGATTTTTGACATACATACAAACTTTACTTACATAGAAATAGCCATCATTTCCCGACGTAGTAATGGCTTCAATTTTCAATGAACCCACCTTTAATTAAAAGTTTATCGAAGCCTTTAAAATTAATTCGACTGTATTAATCAAGTTCACGCCTTATGTATAATGAAACACCATTAATGAGAGGTTCGTTGATGCTTGAAATCATTATGTTGAAAGTTGAAGACAAGTGGTAAATGACATAGGTAATACATTTAAATCCGTTTGCCTGGCACACGTTCTTACCATTAGCGGGTTGATTCGTTGAAAATTCGTTTAGGTACATATATCTCGTTTGTTTATGGAGCATATTCTTAAGTGCTTAAGCATTATAATAAAACACACCGTTTAAGAAGCAATAAAGAGAAAATAAATTTCAAATCAATATATTTTTTTAAAAGAAGAAGCAACTACAGTTCAATTTCCTACTAGGCGAACAGTGACAATATATTTGTCCGCCATTCAGCATCAGTAAACTGTAGGTCCCCTGCATTCCTGCAGACACGCACACAGGAATGGTTGAGAGTTGTAAGTCGCTATAGGCCCTGGTTCTTCATGAGCCGTTTGTGCAACCAAATTTATTTTATCCACCTTATAAATTGAAGAATGGAAATTTCAATATGGAAAAAAGCATGAAACACTTTCTTTAAATTAATAAAACAAATACTGAAAATGGTTTAATCTCATATTGAAGAACGCCATCTCAATTCTTGAAAACATGTGAATTTATGCAGAAAAAATTTTTAAAATCGTTGAAGCGGTTTTCTTAAAAAAATAATTTTTTATGTATAAAATTTCTAGAATTTTTTTAGAAAAACAATTTGGTATTCCATTAACCCACTAAATTTTGTGAATTAACTCGAAATTTAATATTGAAAAACAACTTCATGAGCTAACTGTATATGCATTTATGTCCAGAGCTAAAAAACTCTGATTTATTTAAGATTAATATAAATATGTATAATCTTAATTTTATAAGCTAATTAAACTAGTAACAGAGCGATTTAGATATTAACTCTATTAAAGCAAACTTACGTGTTTGTTTCGTTACTTTCACAAATTCGGGAAAGCACAGACTACGCTTGAATTGTCTAATATATGGGAGCTTAAAGACCCAGGCTATCCTTATCCATTTAAATCTTGAATTCATTCTGATTTATGGAAGCAGAACTTATCCAGATATTACAACTGCTTGTACAATAAAGCTGATTGACGTTATGTACCTACATTATATGCGTATTAGTGGGGTGGAATGCCCAAACGCTTCATTGCGAACAACGATTGCATTGCGAACCAAACAGTGCGACGGAACCCGTTTGTTCTGGCAGAGACAGATAATTATTTTGAACGAGAACATGAAGTAGAAAAGTTAAAGATGAATCATTACAATTGGGGAAGGGTTATAGAGAGATGAAATAAATTGTCAGAAATCGCATCACGTACGGCCATTAAAAGAGGAGCTTTACGACGCATTTTTATACTACATATAATCAAATAATCATTTTAATTATTTTCTTGACTGCCTTTTCTTCTTCATAGTTTAGTTAATTTGTTTATTTATAGGTTATTCTCTTCGCACTTTTTCTCATAAAAAAATCACATAAATAATTTCCAAGTGTATTCACAAAAAAAAATATTCCATCAAGTTGTCTGTTCAAAGTAAACACAACAGCCAACAATTATATGTTTATTCAGATGTGTTTCTTTCTGAAAATTTACACAGAAAATGATTTTTAAAATATGCTACCCACAAATATTTTTGTAGGTATATCTTCTAGTTCTAGCCTCTTTTCAAATTTATTAAATTTTTAAACAAAAATTGAAAATTGAGTGGATTCTTGGTATGACAATTAAATTTGTGAGAGCAAAATTTAATTCGAGCAAATGTACAAATATAGCTATAAAAGGCAGGCAAGGCTTTAATTTTTATGTTATTGTTTTGATAGGCGTTTTTGCTTTCGGATTTATAATGTTAGTGTTCTTATCACTAATCATCAAAAGTAAATTTCTTGTGACTTTTCATGCTAATGAGATACATATAGGAACTCAGTAAAACTCTAAATAGTGATGCATACCATGGGTATTTTGAATATGTACTAAGAATACAAACAAAAAAACGAAAATTTAAAAAATAGGTATTTATTTGCATGTTGTTCCAATAACCCCTTCAATTTCAATTAATCATTTCTAAAAACTTGAATCTTCAGCTTTGTTCTCAAGATTGAACCTCCATAACAGCCCCATTTCTAAATGTCTTGCAATCAGACAGACATAAAAAATTTTACAGAAAAGAGAACGTGTAATAGTTCTTAAATTATACATTTTTTAAATTTTGTTCCAGTTGGGTTTATTCATCTATCGGGACGGCTGTCAATAGTGCTTGAATTACAAAAAAAAAACAGAAGTTGATGTTGTCACGTACATACCTTACCTCCATAGTCTTTACTATTGTAGCATGCCAAAAGATTCTTTCAAGTTGAGAAAGAAGACATGAAGGCAAATACTCTGCCCTTTCCACCCATTTAAACAGAATAAAATACCTATTTTATGAATATACCTACTTTAAAGAGAAAACAAAAAGTTTTATGTGCATATTCGTTTTCGATAACTTTTCATTCATAATATAAAATTGTTGCGGCTTGAAAACAATATTTTCATATTATTTGGCAGAAATTTAGATTTAAAAGCAAACAGTCTTCAATTTACAAAATCTGCACAGGATCTCTGATGACATTGAAAATGTTCTTGGAAAAAAAACATTATTTCTTAGTAAAACTGAGTTCTGTTTGCAACAGAGGTGAAATACCTCAAAATTACTCTTGGCGCGAAAGTAAAATGAAAATGCGATGAAAATAAAATGCACGAACTTGCTCTTATGCTTAAAAATTGCTTGGAATCTTAAAGACTGGATACTATTTTTATACATTTATACATATGACTAATAATAATTGATAGGTATAATTACATATTTATAATTTATTCATAGAATGAACTAGAAAAAAATGGAAAAATCATGAAAAAAATAAAAAACAAAAAACCAAATAACAAATAACAAAGATCTAATATATTAACATATACATATGTAGGTCTACAAATTCAAACAAGGAAATTATGATTTATATTTTCTAATACATTTATTCGGTAAAATATTATTTCTGGGAAAATCAGCTCTATACTACAACCTCTCAGAATTTTTGTAATGAAGGAATCAAGGCATCCATAAAACATTTTTTTATTTCGTTTCCTATAAACAGACTTACCGCCATATTATTCACTCGATACATCCAGATGTAAACTTAAATCCAGATGAATTTACATTGAATTTGTATGATTTACATCCAGATTTAAGTTTTAATCTGGATGTTTGATTAACATATTATTTCAAACGTAAAGGTTTGACCGAATCAATTACATACCATCATTTCTGGCACTAGATTCATTTATGAGTGTCAACCTCAACTTAGCGAAACAACATTCACTGATCGAAAAATTCCGAATTGGGTAATTAGCCGTTAATTAGTCGTGTATTAGTTGTGATAATTTCGAATTTGTCGCTTGATGTTTTCTTTTTACAAAATTGTGAACTTGGTGTCAAACTAGCGAAGCACACCTTGGAGAAGGGGTAAAAGCTTCTTGTATTGAATGGTTTATTGCTTAATAATTTGTTCTTCTTCAGTCTTGAATTAGTTGTGACACTTTCAATTTTGTCGTGCAGTGTTTTATATGTTTTTTTTTATTAAATTCATTTCTATTTTTTTTGTATTTAAAAACATAGAAAACATTGCAGATAACTAACGGCAAATTGTAAAGCAATATACATTTCAATATCACAAGTCTTAACCCGACGGATGCTTTACATGAATGTAATAAAATAAATATAAAAAAACATACAAAACATCGAGCAACAAATTCGAAATTGTCACAACTAATTCACGACTAATTAGCGGCTAATTATAGAGTAGTTAAACATTTACAGTAAGAAGTTTTTATAAGCTTTTCAGAGGCTGCTTCGCCAAGTTGACACCAATTTCTAATGTTTGCAAAAAAAAAAAAAACAACATAGAAAACAAAAACATCGAACGACAACTTTCACTACTAATTACCCAATTAATAATTTTTCGATCGGTGAATATTGTTTCGCTAAGTTGACACTTATTATTAATTTGTGTTCCTTAAGGATTAATTTATATACATATGTACCCAGATTGTTTTCTGGAGCTTATAAAGTTTTCATAAGAAAATCAAATCAGATAAGGTTTATAGTCGGGGTAGGAAGAATTGCTGAAATAGTAGGTATCACAGATAAGAAGAAATTTTTGTTAATTGTCTTTTAGGTTTGAATTGTATATATATAATTTTTCTGTTTATTTTGATTAATCACAGTAAAAAAAAACAATAAATAAGATTTTTTAGATGTAGATTAACTAGACAGTCTTGTTATCTAATTATGAACTCATAATTTATCTTAATTTTTTTGTAATAAACTTATTTCTGTTTTAGACTAAAAACGAGTAAGATCAACACAATTATGTACCTACAGCTGTTTGGATAAGAACTAGAAATAAGAGCACCTCCAATCTAAAATTAACTGTTATATTTTTTCCTAAAACCAAATCAAGTAATATTGAACAATGAACAGCCCTTATGGATATGGGTGAGCCAAGACTTTACAACCAATTTTATTTACAGTTTTATAATTCGAATACATAACTTTTAAGCGTGGAATTCAAATCCAAATTAATTTTTGTACTCAACCAAATAACTAGCTTTAGAAAAGGAAATTCTATTCCAAAAGAAGTTCTATTATATTCTCCACAAAATTTGTATCAAATAAAAAACAACTTTCTAAAACAAAATTCAACAATGTTTCTATTAAATTTGCAGCTTTATTTGTCAGACTATTTGGTTAATCTATAAGAACAAGCAATAATGAAAATCAAAAGTCATCCAATGGATATAAAGTCAATGATTTATTTTTATCTTGCTGTTCGATCAATCATCAAAGTCAGAGAAATAAAATTTTCAGTACAACCCTACAAAAACACACTCATAGAAGGTGTAACGAATAAATGTTTTAAAAGAAATAATGTCTGATGTGTTAAACACTAATATATCACCTTTATATCTTGTTTTGTTTTTTGCAGTCCTTCCCCAACGCCAGCCCTTTATAATCCATCATAATAAAATTCGACTTGATGAGGCTTGAAGTCGACTAGCTTTTCGTTTTCTGGAAAAGCAAAAACAAAATTCAAAACGAAAGTAATAAAAACACAGGAGCTAGCAAATTTACATCAACATCAGCATCACTTTCGTGTATACACGACATAAATGTGGACTTATAGTGAGAGCAAAAGTCTTGGCTTAATTTCAGCTATATGATACTCAACCTCTTAACGTTGATGGTTCTACTTATGTACTTATTTGATGATTTGAAAAGTCTAACAGAAACAGTGCTGTGTAAATAATTATGTTAAATTATTCTACACTACGTATATATTGTTTACATTTTATTGTTACAAATTAACATCTTTCAGATTATTTCATATAATTTGGGGGGAATGATTTTAATGATGAGTTAGCTGAATGAAAGGGTGAACAGTAGATCATTTTTTATACTTCAATTGCATGTTATCATCGGAAAATATATTCAATTCATACAGTTACCAATACACGGGCATGGGTCTAAACCAACGAGTCTTTCCAGTTAGCATGGCCCTTAGTAAATTTGCCTCCATATTTAAATAGGTATACACATTCATTAAGAAAAAATCGCCGGTTTTAAAACAGACCAAGTTTCGAAAATATTGGGTTTTCAAATGTGAATCTTAAAGGTTAAATGTTATCTTAACAAAGTTTTTTTTTTTTAATTTCGCGCCGTTCGTTGGTGGTGTTTCATTTTTTTTTATTACAAACGTTTTCCGATATTAATTTCTTGCAAGCGATCATTACAAGTAAATAGAATCCCACCAAAAACATTTCATGTAAAAAAGGTCGCCAAGACTCACATGCACATAACGCTTTCGCCGTGAAAAAGTTATGAGATCTCATGAAGAGCCAAGCTCATAACTCTACAAGCCCTAACTCTACAAGCCCTAACTCTACAAGGCCTAACTCTACAAGCCCTAACTCTACCAACCCTACATACTCTTAAACGGCCAAGCCATACTTTTTGACCACGATGAAATTACTTCACAAGGCCTATAACAAAGGAATTAAATAATTACTTACAACAAATAATTAAATAATTACTTACAACAAAGCAAACACAAGATACTTGAAAATAATATACCTACCTACCTATGTATTTATTAAGCAATATAATATGTATATTAGGGTGATTCATTTCCGCAAAAAAATTTTTTTCTCGGTGCTCAAGCTTAATTTTAATCTACATATAGAAACCAAAATTCTCACCAAGGTTGAGCTCTTAATTCCAATTTTAAGTACTTACAAAACATTGTTTTTTTTTTTTTTAATTTCTAATGCTCAGACATCTTATATCATATTGGGAATTGGTTTGATGGACCCTACGGGGAATTTCACGCTCTTTAAAATTGCCTTAGTGTTTTTTTTGTGTAACTCGCACTGGCTCCCCGTAAGGTCCATTAAACCGATTCCCAATATGATAAAAGATGTCTGAGCATTAGAAATTTGAAAAAAAAAACAATGTTTTTTACGTGCATTTTATATGGGAAAATTTCATATTAAAATTGTAAGTACTTAAAATTTGAATTAAGCGCTCAATCTTGGTGAGAATTTTTGTTTCTATATGTAGATTAAAATTAAGCTTGAGCACCGAAAAAAAAATTTTTTTGCGGAAATGAATTACCCTAATGTTTTTAGTACTAAAAGTAACCAGTGTATTTTTAACTTCGCAACAATTAGGGTAAACATTAAAATCTCTTTATTTATTTTTGACCGAAGCGAAAAATTAAAGTTCATAATTTTTTCCTATCCTACATATAATTCCAAGGATATACGTCATAGCGATTCCGACACGACAATTTGTTCACCAATCGTGGTGAAGATCATACAATGTGTATAAACAATCCTTATTTCAAGCAAAGCCATTGTGCATAGTTTTTTGTGTTTATGAGTACAAAATAAAAAAAAAACAACCCTTACATCAAGTATAGGCGGGTTATATGCATTTATTTGTTAGATTGTGAAAATTGTTGTTTTTTTAGAGGTTTTATTATGAACCCCCATTATTGGGGTGTTGGAGGGTGAAAGTTATTGGTTCCTTAATTTTTTTTTGTTGTTTGTGTGCAAATCCTAGCTTATATGCCAAATTTCAGCTTTTTAGGACTTCGGGGAGTACCCTTTAGATTTTGATGAGTGATTGGGCAGTGACAAAATCGACGTTTTTTTGGGTATGAATAGCATCTGAAGTATAAAAGCTAGACTAATTAAATTTAGTGTGTTTTATAAGTCCGCGGACAACATCTTACCCTGAAAATTTGAGCACTCTAGCCTTATTCAGACCGAAGTTATGAGGGCTTGAAAAAACGGCGAAACATTTCGAGAAAATATAGGTAGTGCCCGCCGACCGCTCGTTTTGCTCCTATTGGCAAGGTAGTGCCCCCAGATTAAAAAATCAGCAAACATGTCCTTTTGCTAACGAAAATGGGAATTGTATTGTAGTACGTATGAATCGATTTATTTCACTCATTTGACTCAGCATTATCATGTATGCTATCCCTTAAACAAAAACTAATGTTAACACATCCTCACCGCGATTATACTTTTACTCATATTATTGTTTTAAAGAAGCATGTTTTAGCCCTTTTTTTGCACAATGAAGGCACAAACCCGACCCACTAAGACCCAACACATGTGAGAACAAGTACTGAAAACAATTTTTAATTTTGTAAAGAAGGTGTTAATAAGGCTATATGCTCTATATTTACTGTAGTTCGTTCGTGTTTTTAAGAAATGTTAAAGGAAGACAAAAGCCAATTAGATGGGAGTTTGGTAAAAATGTGCTCCCGTCAGCAAAAAGTGTTATTAATTTATGATACAAAAATTTGGGGTTTGTTTCGATTTCGACAGTCTTGAAGCTATTTGTTTTTGTTTGATTCTTTTTGTAGCCTATATATTTCAACAAGGTTCAGAAATACGATTAAGGTCGTATAAAATTAAAAACGAAATTTCAGAAGCGGTAAAGATTTGTTTTTTTTTGTCGGAGATACTACCTCGTGCGAGGAAGTCACAAATCCTTCAAGAGTATCTCTTGCCATAGAAAAGTGCCACTCACCTTAGCCGTTCGGATTCGGCAATAAACTGTAGGTCCACTCCATTCCTGCAGACACGTACACAGGATTGGTTGAGAGTTGTAAGTCACTAGGCCCTGGTTCTCCATGAGCCGTTTGTGCCACCACATTTTTTCAATAAAGCCAAAAATCCATTCGTTTACCGTATCTTTAATTCAAATTATTTGAAAGAATAGAGAACACAATTTTTGTCATTATTTTTCCAAATTTTAATTGGGAAAATTAATTTTTCAAAAACTATTTTCTCAATAAAAACATATAATAAATATAATATATATAATAAAAAGTATAGCACAATGTAAGTGTTTCCGTTGTATTTTAATGATTTTTTTTTCTACTTTAAATCATTTTTTTTTTTAGAAAATTGGCCCTTCTCCGGTACGATTTTGTTCTTGTCTCGACTCAACCTGTACGTTTTAGCTTTTTGTCCCACCTTATGTGAATCACCTTGTTGTTTAGGTATTATATTACAATTAATTTTAAATTAGAAAATTGATTTTCTAAAATTGAAAGATATTAATTTACCTATATTTCAAATAGGTACATATTTATCAATCTATCTGCAAAGAATCCTATTTAATATGAAATACAAATTCATTGAAATATTTTGTGCTTTAAGGCAGACAAATTAATTTAAAGGAGACATACATACCTAATTCTCTTTATTTTTACAAAAAAAAAACAACACATCTTGTTCATAAAAAGTGTTCCACGTTTTAAACAAAACTCGATGTCTGCGAAGCTTTAGTTTTTTCTTTGACATTTTGAGTAACTCAATACCCCTGCATCACATTTGTTTTGATTTGGGATGGCATAAAATGCCAGACAGTTGTTGTGTGCTTTCAAAAGAATAAATTAAATTCTTCATTTAACTGTCGTTATGCTAAAAACAATTTTAGGTTGTTAACCTGTTGTAATATTTTTTCAAACTCATAGTAAAACCCGTCACAAATAAAAAAAAATATGATATGATGAAATTTTTACTTTGTTCGAGCTCAATACTCTCCTTTCAATTATAAATTATATTTTCAGCAACATCCCACGGCTTCACGACCATGATAACTGAAAAGTTATCAACTGTCTTCTTTTTGATTAAAACAATAAAAACAAAAATAGCCCTCAGTAAAAATATCCACTGGCAGTGTCTAAGGTATTCAATTTTTGTTTGCATATTTTTGTAGTCATATCTACCGAACCTAATACTTTGAATACATATAAATGTTGAAGTGCAATGTCCTTTCAGGTGTCTGCAGTCTGCATATTTTCGCTGAAAGCAAACCTGCTCAAGGTGAAGAATTTCAATATTGAGAGGTAAAACATTTTCGAATTACTTTTAGAGAGAGAGATGCAAATAATAATTGACAACTTACTAAGTGAAAGTGATGGATAATTTGAAAAACTGATCTTAAAAACTTTGATGTTTGATGAAACCTGATTTGCATTTATATGGTAAATAAACATTTAATTTGGGCATATAAAAATTTCTTGATGATTTACAAAAATAAAGTTTTCATCTTGTCGCGAGTCGTTGTAATCATCAAGAAGTTCGCTTTTTTTTCGATATGAATATTGACTCTGGGGATCAAGATCTTGGTGTTATAGTCACGTGGATTAGACGCTTTAAATTAACTAGTGCATTTCAAATTCATAAAATGTTTATGGCAAGTCGAATAAAAAATCGGTATGAGTTGCATCAAATCCCACACCAACATTTTACAGTTTGTATTTATGTATTTATGTCATCTGTATTTACGGTGACCATATATATATTTTATAGAAAAAAAAAATAAATTTGGTGGCATAACGGCTTATGAAGAACCAGGGCCTAATGATTTACAACTTTCAACCATTCCTGTGCAGGAATGGAGGGAACCTACAGTTTACTGCCGAGTCCGAACCGCAAAATTAAAAAAATGAAAAGTAGCCTTAAAACAATTAAAAATGACCTGAATTCATAAAATATTATCAATTTTTTGTTGTTGTTGCTTTTATATAAATTTTTGGCGAAAATTTTCATTTTTTGTTTTTGGCTATTTTTCAATGGGGCCAAATTTCATGTAGCTATTTTGTACCTTTAATTTAAAATTAATCATATTAAGATGTTAATGTAAAACCTCCTCAAAATACAATTTACACATATCGAAGTTTAACAGAAATATATTCACGAAAATAGAGTTAATAAAACGTTGGTTACAAATAAGTCTTTTACTCGTTTTTAAAGAGATCGTATTTGAATGAATTTTTGTACAAGTAAATGCAAAAAATTCTTTGAATTTGTGAACAACAACAACAACTTAAAGACGCTACCACCAATTGCTTACGAATTAATTTTTTTGGGTATTTTTAATTCGTTTTATTTTTGTTTTGGCTGGAGATATACATAGCTATTTTAAGGGGTGCCAAGCTGCCAAGCCCTATCATCAGTCTCCTTTTTAGTAGTGCTGAAAATTCTATTTGTACTTGTACGTGCTTAAGGGTATGTGTCCCTTTGTGAAATAGGTTGGAGCTTTGCGCTAAACTGTATAGCGTTCACAATTTTGCGAATATTTTAATGAAATAAACGGTAATCGATTGGAAATAAGTTGAGCAATATATTTTTGTGGCTCTAAAAAAAAATAGAAAATTATATATGCCTCAAAACCGCCAGACAGATGGAAAAATCATAAAATTTAGTGAGATGCTTATAGGAATGATAGGGAAATTGGTTAAATATTACTTTTTTATTTTTTTTACATTTTTTTTCTAGAGACAATTCATCTCAAATTGACAAATGGGTTTTGTTTTGTCTATATTTTTTTTATTTATTCCCAAAAAAAATGTACAAAACTGTGAAAAATGAAGGAAATTTACAAAGAGATATGAATGCATTATTTGATAAAACTTCTGAAGTATAAAAGGTAACGAAGTCAAATTAACGGTTTTTCAAAGCTCATATGTATGTGCAGTTGTTTTTATTTTTCTTTCATTTTTTTTTATTTTTTACAGTAACTTTTAGAGACAAAAATACAAAATATACTCCTTTTTTCCTAATTATTTCGTTTGACCCCCTGGGAAATTGAGTGTTATATTTTTTAAATTTCCTAAATGTTTTTTAAATCAAAGAATCATATGTCTTGAATGCCTAATGGGTTTTAAAAAAAAAAAATATTTTGTATAACATGCTAAAAAATGCAATTCAATGTGACACTATTCGTAATGCCGTGGTTAGGCAAGGACAGCCAATACAATTACCACATATTTTTTTTATTTTTTTTTGGTATTTTGTTTATTAAATTTAAAAAACAAAATAATATTTTCTCTCATGGTTTTTTTAATTTTAATTTTGAAAAAGTTGTCCATTTCGCGTTTTTTTACCATAACAACATCATTGCTCACGCACACAAAGAAGTTTGGTTCAAAAGAAATCCACTGGGTAGTGTGGTGATGCATTCTCTTTTTCCTTATTCTCTTTTACAAAACAAGTTGTTTGTTTGGTATCAGCTCTCGATGGAAAACCATAGTATGCATACAAATATAGTATTCTGTGAATCGCCAAGGAAGATAAAAAAAGATGTCATGCAAAAAATATAGGTTTGTTATGTACGTATGCCTTGTTTTTTTTTTTTTTTTTTAAACACGTAGATTTGGTGGAAGTTCGTGTTCAATTCGGAGGTGGGATCGTTGCAGGAAATTTGGATGAATTTTGTGTAGCTTGTACGTAGGTACATATGTATGTACATACATACATAATGTATATTTTTTTCTTCGCTAGTCTGTTAGAAGGTTTTTCTGCTTCTTTTGGGAAAAAAAAAATTATGATGGGTATTGCGGGCCGATTATAGAAGAGTTTTTGTTCTTTCAGTGTTTTTTTTTTCTGATAGGTATTAGTGCAAGGTCGTGTTTGAAATGTTGGGTATAGTTGCTGAAGGATTGCTTTGATTATTTTGCGTAGGTAATGAATGTATCTTCTATTGGAAAAATACATTGGTAGGTAGGTACATGTTAAAGTCAATTAGTAGCATTATTATTGTGTAATTGAATAGCGATCCCATTTCACTTTGAGTGGAATACATACTGCGCTAAGCATAAAATGTGTCTGGTGGTTGGTGCCAAAATATATGTAGGTATATTGTAAATGTACCTACATACATAGGAATATTTATCAGTAGACAGGAGAAAGACGATCGCATTTTGTTGTTGAAGAAAAACTAATAGGTAGACCCTGAAAATTGGACTTTCACTTCAAAAAATGACCACAAGGCTGAAGTTTGGTAAAGAGCTTTTTTATGTATTAAGCATTTTCCAAAAAGTATCAGTTTTTTTTTTTAGAAAAAATGTGAAGGTAAAAGTTGCAGCATATGAAATCGTACAAAGAGAAAAGCTTACACTTATTTTAGAGGATTTTCAATAACTGTGAAAAAATATCTTTCGTAGTAAATTTAATCCAAAAAAAATGTTATGATAGCATGTTACGTCTGTCCATTATAAAAAAAATGCAGTGGTTAGGAAAAAGCCATCACCTTTAAAGAGGTGATGATTTTGTTTGCATTTTATAGTACCTAACTCGTTTGAAAAAACTTTTACAAAATAAAAAAATTTAAAAATTTAACAATTAAATGTAAACAAATCTTAATCTTGATATCTTTGAAGGCTTATGTCATTGAGTTGTATAAAAATGGATATTTATCAAGGCTTAATTATGTTCTTAACTTGGATAAATTTTGTATCCAGTAAATAAAATAAGCCCAGTGCCAGGCTAATGATAAACTGTATGGTTTAGTTGCTATGGGACCTACAAGTCAACAGATATCTTTTTTTTTCTAGAGACATTCGAGATAAAATACAGTTTTGAACAATTTTTAGTAGTTTTTGTATTTTATGTTTACTTAAAAAAAAGCTTCAATTAAATTTTTTTACAGACTTTATCAATTATAAATTAAAGTTTTATGTATGTAGGTACCTACCTTAATACATAATTTGTACTTGCCTATTTGTTCAAAAAAAATTGTACCAGATTTTATATGTATTTGTATATGTATGTAGAATATGTACATATGAAATTATTTGTTCCCTAGATTTTCGAGATGAAAAACAATTTTCAAGAATTTTTAGCGGTTTCTTTGGCAGTTTTGTTTTGCTTAAAAAAAAATATCCATTCCAATTTTTACAAACTCTTATCAATTTTTAATTATGGCAAAATTAAAAATTATTTTGAAGACGATATTATTGTTTGTTTTCGAGATATTCCAGTCGAAAAATATTTTTTCAACAATTTTTAGTAGTAGATTTATTTTCCTAAGTCTTATCTATTCTTCATTATCTATAGAATGTAATTGAGCTGAAGTCGATAGAATTATTTGTTCTCGAATAATAATAAGAAAATATTTAAGTAATCGAATTTTTTTGACAACCCTTTTTGCACTTTATGACGTTATTATGTATCTGTAAAATCAAATCTATTCGAAGCCCATGGCTTTATTTATTCTCAAGATATGGTCGACGAAATGAGGTATCACGAACGTAGCCACGAGATATGGGTGTACATGTATGTACATTAGGGTGTCCGTTATTTCCCAAACTCTTTTTTTTGGATCGGCCAAGTTATAAATCGAAAGTTTATGCGCTACGAAAAATTTATTGACCAAACAAAATTTTGTCCGATGTCATTAACCCGTGCCTGCAAAGCCATACATTTCCCATATAAATTTGTATAGAGATTTTGCACTTTTAACGTTTTATTTTTTTTCTCTCGAAATAATGTAGCTATTCTTAATTTTTTTTCTGATTATTTTTTTTCAACTATTCCTTTAAAAAACCACATCCAAAAATCTATGTAGAAAGAAAAATTTATAATTTAATTCGAATTTTAAAAATTCCACTAATTTGTACTTTTCACCTTTTCAGCTTTTATTTTTTTTCTCTGAAACAAAACAAGCTATCCCAATTTTGTTTTTTTGATTCTTATAAAATAATAAAGCTTTTAATAAAAAAAAATAAAAAATTCTGAAAAACAAAGTCTTATAATTTATTTTAATTTTTTATATTATTAAATATTTAAATTTCTTCCCCGTTTTTTGAGCTAATTAATTTTTTTCTTCAACTACGGTAGCTGTTTCAATTTTGTTTATTGTTTCTTGCATATTAATAGTTCTTTTAAAAAAACACACTCCAAAATGTATGTGAAAATTTTTTTTTGTATTTATTTCGATTTTTTAAAAAATATCAAATTTTTACTTTTTACCTTTTTTGATACTTAACGGTTTTAAATCTTTTGTTTTTGTGTTGCTATATAATCTAAATTAATTTTTTATAGATGCAAAACTTACTGGTAATACTAATAAATTTTTTTAATAAAAAAATTCAAGTAAGAACTGCCTCCGTAAACAACAGCCAAACCAATTAAGTGCAAATAAAAAAAGACAGCACAAAAGTTGTTTCGTTGTTGTTTACCGGATGTAATGTTTGCTTTTGAATGATATTACACTACACAAGGGAATCTTTACTGCGCTGGCTATAAAATTTTCCAATAAAACAAGCCTCATATTTCTTTGCATAAAATGATGTGGTTTGAAATCAAAAACACCCCTAGTTTCATCAGGGGCCAGCAAAAATAATCTTCTGCATGCCGTATTTTAGTCTAGCACTGCATCTGAATAAAAAATGAAACTCAAAAACAGTTTTTAAATTAAGTGGTAAGTGAGTATAAATCCAAAAATCCCAAGACTACAAAACAATTACTTACAAAAAACTATGGCCCTCGTATTTTTTTTTAGCATCTATTAGTATTACCAATATATATATTATCTATAAAATATGAATATAGATGATATAGCAACACTATAAAAAGATTAAAAACTGTTAAGTATCAAAAAAGGTAAAAAGTAAAAATTTGATATTTTTTAAAAAATCGAAATAAATACAAAAAAAAATGTTTACATACATTTTGGAGTGCGTTTTTTTAAAATAACTATTAATATGCAAGAAACAATAAAAAAAATTAAAACAGCTACCGTAGTTGAAGAAAAAAATTGATAAACTCAAAAAACGGGGAAGAAATTTAAATATTTAATAATTTAAAAAATTAAAATAAATTATAAGACTTTGTTTTTCAGAATTTTTGATTTTTTTTTTATTAAAAATTTTCTTATTTTATAAGAATCAAAAAACAAAATTGGAATACCTTGTTTTGTTTCAGAGAAAAAAAATATAAGCTGAAAAGGTGAAAAGTACAAATTAGTGAAATTTTTAAAATTCGAAATAAATTATAAATTTTTCTTTCTACATAGATTTTTGGATGTGATTTTTTAAAGGAATAGTTGAAAAACAATAATCAGAAAAAAAAATAAGAATAGCTACATTATTTCGAGATAAAAAAAATAAAACGTAAAAAGTGCAAAATCTCCATACAAATTTGTATGGGAAATGTATGGCTTTGCAGGCACGGGTTAATGACATCGGACAAAATTTTGTTTGGTCAATAAATTTTTCGTAGCGCATAAACTTTCGATTTATAACTTGGCCGATCCAAAAAAAAGAGTTTGGGAAATAACGGACACCCTAATGTACATAACATTTAACAAATAAATCACATCGACATATCAGACAAATCGGACCAATTAGGTGCAATAAGTTCTCATGGGAAGTTAATAAATACATACATACCTTACTACTTATACACAACACACAAATCTGCTTACATATGTACCTACATCTAATTTAAACGGCTCATATCCCAGCCTCGCCAATATCTGCAACTTCTATTGATTTTTTTTTTAAATTCAATCTCCACACTCCATGTCAAATTAGGCCCATCAAATGCATTAGCATTCTTTTTCCATTTGATAATAAAACATAAATACATACCTAAATAACATAATAAAAACCAACTGGCTAAATATTAGTAAGTTTGGTTTTCCAACTTCTCGTTGGTACAGTAGATGATGGATATGAGAAAGTCCCATTTAAGAAAAACACGCTTATAAGACAGACATTCCAAAATATCATGCACATTCCCATAAAGATACATGCTAAATACACCTCATATAAGAAAAACGTATATAAGAAAAACACTGATATAAGAAACTATTCTTTCACTACATAGAAAATTAAACTTTTATAAGAAATTTTCCCGTGTACACTTCTAAATGATGCGCCGTGTAACTTTCACAAAATTTCTGAACCCACCCTTATTGAATTGCCAAAGAAGTGACAAATTGAAGTTCGGGGAGAAAGAAAAAAGCCCATACATTTGACATTTCTTATAGGCATTTTTATTTATACTAGTATCGCCCAGCGGCCGAAATTCGGCCAACAAAAAATGACACACTCTAGTAAGGAAAATAAAAAGTTAAATTATAAGGGAAAACTAATTCTTCAAAACCATCAATGACTAACTTTAAAACCAATTCAAAGTCTGGTGGACGGTCATACGCCACCATGAAAGTGCCTAAATTTTGTCAATTTGGTATTTGAATTTATGAATTTTTTTTACCAATGTTTGAAATTCGACCACATACAACAAACAAAATTAAATAACCGTTACTAATCTAGATTTGTGCTAAATTTTTGGTGTATCATTCGGTTATATGTACCCCAAAAAGAAGTTGATTTTCTGCAAACTTTACAGCCGTCAGCTATAACCTCTATCAGTTTCATTGAAATCCTTGGATTTTTTGAGTTTTTTATATCCGTCATCTACTGTACCTAAATTAAGAACAAATTGACTTAGGAAAGGTACGACACATTTTTTTTAGAAAACATAAAATAGAGAAGCTCCTATTTTTTTTCCTTTTTATAGGTAATTTGTTCAACCCGAAAAAAAAAAAATAATACCACCGCGCTGCGCTACACCAACCAATTCTTTTAGAAAATTATAAAAGGTATTCTTTTTTCTTCATAATACATATTCACATATCACACCATATCCATAAGGAAAAAACAAATCCATCCATATCTTACCTACCTCCTGCTCCTACCCTTCTGGTCGGAATCGTTATTTTCTCTAAATTGTATGTCTAATTGTAAATACATAACAAGTAGGTACATTTGCTTCGTCTGCGCTTACTCGCTCGCTACCTGTTTTTTTTTTCTTTCTTTTGCTTGAGTCTTGTGCGTAGTGCTTGTGCGTGATTCTCTGCTCTCTCACTCTCTGCACCATCCACCATCGTTTGCGATTAAAACAGAGTACAAGCAAGAGTATAATTAAAATTGCAATGCCGAATCTGGTGAAGAGAGCTTACTAACACATTCAAATTCATTTACATGAATTTTGAGTTGGCTGGTCGGGTACACCTACCCTTAACAATGATATTGTTAACAATTTTTTTTTCGAAATATAGAACTTGGACATAACCAGCATTTTGATAAACAGAATTTTACACTTACAGCATTTTGAATACCTATACAGAATTCTGAAAAACAGTATTTTCATACAGGATTTTGATAGCCAGAATTCTGACCCGCTCCCAATTAAATAACATTAATTAACAGATAGTACCTTCTCAAGATTTAGTAATAAATAAATTTTACCTTTTAAATATTACAGATAAAATAAATACACATTTTTTTTGACAAAAGGAAATATTAGTATGCACCTATAGATACTAGGTATAATCAAGTTGCTAAACAAATCAAGTCCTTCGTTATTTTAAGCTCATAAAATAAAAAAAAATACTCCATGCTATAAATCTTTTTAGGCCCAAAAGATTAATAATGTTATTTAAATTGATTTTTTTATCAAAACGTCTTGCCTTGAGGTAAAATGTCTCAAAAGAAAACTCACCCAAGGCCAGTACGTGCTTGTCTTCTGAAATAAATTTACACGAAAACTCACATGTTATGCAATATACACTCCAGATCATGACAACTCTAAGCCAAAAACAAATTATGGTATCAAAAGGCTACCGACAAAATTCATTTCCTACAGCAATCTGAAGGAGAGATAACTAATGTGCATGAGCATCAAAATCACGGACAGACGCCACGTGTGTTTGAATCCTTTGAGACAGACACAGCCTGAAATCGCTTAAAGTTAAAAAGCCCTTCACCCAGCCAGATACACATACACTTTTCAAATTCTTTCCCTCAATTCCTGAAGCCATCCCTCACGGTGAGCGCAAGCTTGAAGTGTGTTTTCCCTAAAGGTTGACGCAAATTTCTGTCTGACCCAGTTTTGAAAAAAAAAAAAAAAATGAAAAACGATGTATGTATAATATGTATACTGAAATCAAAGTCTGATGATGACGACAAGGTACGCACTTTGTTTGTAGGAAAAATTCCAATTATTAACAACCTCTCCACACATGACTGTCCATTATCAAAACTCCTGTAGACTACACACTGTGCTGGCTGTCTGACTCCATGGCTCACGATAAACCGATTATAACCATCCAAACCCGACATGACTATGAAAGTCCTATAAATAAAAACGGGGGATCCGAACACAAATGTAATCGAGCGCACATATTAACTTTTTCAATAAATTCTCCTTCAGCCCACTATGGATCCCTTTGAGAGAAGTGTTTGCAAAATTTGAAAGCATAATTTTCAATTGATATAAAGGTCATACAAAAAGTAATACAAGTTTCGTCCTCGGTAGCCGATAATCAAAAATCTTACTACTTATGTATGTAAATAAAAAAAATCTGGCTTTATCCATCTGCACCACGGTACTTTACAGTCTAAATCGCTAAAGCGGTTAAAGTACATGTTTTTAAGTTTGTTTCGCCCTAAATTAACGTTTATTTGAGACACCAGATGGCGTCAATCTAGAAAAAGTGCGTGGAACCTGGCGTACTTTATTTCAAGTGGTTGGTAAGGTCTGGGTCTGGTACCTAATTTGTAAGATCTGTAAAATCGTCGCTCTCACAAAACATTACGTTTATCGAACACTTTTTAAATTTAAAAGTTTTTAAATTTGAAACTGAAAACGTGGGTAGTATATATAATAAGGGCTATGGTGCTCGGTATAAGAAGTTGAGCTGGTGTTTGTGAGAACACAAGTGATTAGTATTTTATTCATACAAAATGGTGCCGCTGCTCCGAAGAGCGGAAATTCAGAGCATATCCACCAATTCATTCACTTTACCCATAATCAAACGGCCCTGGCAAACAAATAAAGTTAAACATTTTTTATTCAAAAATCGAATAGATAAAAATTTTATGATTTTTGCTACGAAAAATGACCAAAAAGACCACAGTCCACAGACATCACAACACGGCACGTGGTCAATATTTCCACTTGATATAATGTTTACCTGGTGTGAATCTGTTTAATGGTAAGAATTCTTTTTTCCGCATTAAAAATGGTTCTAACAGACGTTGCTGCACCGCAAGAAGTCGCTGCTTAAAGGTGCAATCTCAAGTGTCTGAGAGTTTGAACGAAGTGAATTCTGGATAATCCTCAAATATCTACCTACATATGTATATGTATACGGCGCGGCGGCGGGAGAACATCTTATGAACTCATACATAAAATTGGGGAAAATAAAAATCAATAAAAAAAGTTACTAAGTCGAGAACGCCAATGCAATGGGAGGAAACGTGAACAAAAATTCATTGGCTTTTTGTTTTTATTTTAAACATGAAATCTCTTGGTTGAAAAATTATATTTGTTGTTAGCTTGTTGACAGTAGTTGACAGCCTGTTTACAAAGTCTGAATATACAATTCTTTCGTTATTTGCTGTCCTTTCTATACATAATGTAGACTTATGTACATATCCTAATGATAAGAATACATATCTATGTAATTATTAGGTCGATTTATTCTTGAGATGAGTTGGGTTGTTTGGCGTTTTGGGATAATTTATCTTAAATTAAAATTATCTAGAGAACAAGTATGATAACCGATTAAGCTAAATGGTGATTTGGTTCGTTAAATTTAACATCGAATCCAACATTGTCTTTTTTTTTTATTTAAACACAAAGTTTGAAATCCTTGGGACCTTGCGTTAGATCCGGTATTTCTAATTTTTGCCGAGTTGTTTATGATATTGGCCTAATAAAAAACACACATTTTCGAATTCGAGCGCCGAATGCAACATGGTCAAAATTCCAAAAAACCCTGAAATGTTCACGCTTTCTTCAGTTATTGGCAGTTCTAAAGTTTAAAAGACTAGTTTCGCAATTTTTTGGAAAATTTATATATAATTTTATTATTGCTAGATTTCGAATAGCTGTAATTTAGAAACTGTTGGATCCACCCTCTATCTACACTACACGAATGTTTTTCGGCTCAAATTGGGAAAATTCATTAAAATTCAGTTACCTTGAAATCGTAGAGCAAAGTTATGGTCGAGGAACTAGTCATTTGGAGTACAAATTGCCAATAACTGAAAAAGCGCAAAAATGCCGCTTTTTTTTTAAATTTTGGTCATGTTGCGTTCAGAACGGAATTTTGGCTTTAAAAAAAAGCATAGCATGACATGGTAAGTAGGTATTTCTATTTTAAGTCTATTTTTTTTTAGAAAATTGCCCCTTCCGCCTACAAGTGGTGAAATTGATCCCTGCCCCCTCCCATTCGATTTTGTAACTGTCTGGAATCAACCTACACGCCCTAGCTTTTTGTCAAACCTTAGTTGAGTCACCCTGTACTGGATTATGATAGTTATTTTAAATTGTAATCTCCTTAATTTAAGGTGAATCACTTAAAAGGATATTACTTTTTTATAACCTTCAATGAAGAAAATGTTCAAACTTCAAAAAAAGAAATGAAGTTGGTGCAGCAATCGTCATTATGGTGTTGAAAGTGAATATTGCAGCATATTAGAAATTTTTCCGAGACGACAAGCTATGGATATTCCCCATTGTTCTTTCTCTGAATAAATGTTTTAAACTTTACTTTGACTGTTAATTTTAATAAATAATTCAATTTAATATAAATATTCATTTAATATGTTTTTTATTTCAGTTTTTTTACTTTCACAACTAACTTTTTTTTCAATATTATTGGCGACTCGTTTCGAAATATTTTAAAATTTGAAATTATTCATCTACTTTTAAGTTTTGAATACCAAGAATGAAATCGATTTTTAACTCAATCAACTTTCTATTATAAATCTTTTTGTTGCTTTTCAATAATTTAAAAAAAAAACAAATGTAGTATCCCACTTCAATTTCGTCTTTATTTATTTTTTATTTAATTTTACCCCTCTATTTGCTTATTTCCATAATGCATCGGGCTCTGAACTCTTAGCACCCCATACATGGAAAATTTGAAAAAAAAAAGTAAGCAGTCTAAAAGGTCAGTAATTGGTCATAAAAGGTCAGGTAGTTTAAGAAATTGTTCAGGCTTAGAAAATTTTTAATCCAAGGTTTAAGTTTTTCAAGGTCACCCGCGATTTTTGGCACCTCATTTAGGGGATATTCGAAAAAAAGTATACCACATGAAGGGCCACTGGATAGTGATAAAAGGTCAGATAATTTCAGTTATTGTTCAGGCATAGGCTTTTTTTAATTAATTTTCAAAGTTTTTTTCAAGGTCACAGTATAAGACTTTTAGCACCTCATTGGTTGAATTTTCAAAAAAACTGTATGTCATCTGAAAGTCTACTTAATCCTCGTAAAAGGTCAGCTATTTTCAGAAATTGGTCAGGCATAGTTTTTTTTTAATCATTTTTTAAAGTTTTTTCAAGGTCAATACAAGGTCACGTGAACTTTTAGCACCTCATTTGTGGGATATTCGAAAAAAATGTATACCATCCGAAAGGTATCTCAATCCTGATAAAAAGTCAGCTAGTTTTAGAAATTGGTCAGCCATAGTTTTTTTTCTATGAATTTTTAAAGTTTTGTTTTCCGGGTTATTTCATGGTTGTATAGACTGTTAGCACCTCATTTATGGGATATTCGAAAAAAATGTATACCATCTGAAAGGTAGCTCAATCTTGATAAAAGGTCAGCTAATTTCAGAAATTGGTCAGCCTTAGATTTTTTTTAATAAATTTTTTAATTTAATTTTTTTCAAGGTCGTTACAAGGTCGTATAGACTGTTAGCACCTCATTTGTGTAATTTTGAAAAAAATTGTATGTCATCTGAAAGTTTACTTATTCCTCATAAAAGGTCAGCTATTTTCAGAAATTGGTCAGGCATAGATTTTCTTTTATGAATTTTCAAAGTTTATTATTTTTTCAAGGTCATAGAGATTTTTAGCACCTCATTGGTTGAATTTAAAAAAAAAAAACTGTATGCCATCTGAAAGTTCACTTAATCCTCATAAAAGGTCAGCTAGTTTCAGAAATTAGTCAGGCATAGATTTTTTTTAATGAATTTTTAAAATTTATTATTTTTCAAGGTCATACAGATTTTTAGCACTCCATTTTAGGAATTTTCAAAAAAAAAACTATGCCATCTAAAAGTTCACTTAATCCTCATAAAAAGTCAGTCTGTTTTAAAAGTCGGTCAACTATGGCTTTTTTTAATGAATTTTTCTCGGTCCCAGTATGACTTTTTGCTAGCACCTCATTTAACGAATTTTCCAAAAAAATGCAGAAGTCACGGCACTTTAAAAATTCATTAAAAAAAAAGCTATAGCTGACCGACTTTTGAAACAGCCTGACTTTTTATGACGATTAAGTGAACTTTCAGATGGCATAATTTTTTTTTGAAAATTCCTAAAATGGAGTGCTAGAAATCGCTATGACCTTGAAAAATAATATATTTTAAAAATTCATTAAAAAAAATCTATGCCTGACCAATTTCTGAAACTAGCTGACCTTTTACGAGGATTAAGTGAACTTTCAGATCGCATACAGTTTTTTTGAAAATTCAACCAATGAGGTGCTAAAAGTCTTATACTGTGACCTTGAAAACAATTTCAAAAATTCGTTAAAAAAAATCTAAGCCTGACCAATTTCTGAAACTAGCTGACCTTTAATGAGAATTAAATAACCTTTCAGATGGTATATATTTTTTCCGAATATCCCACCAATGAGGTGCTAAAAGTCTTATACTGTGGCCTTGAAAAAAAAATTAAAACCTTCATAAAAGAAAATCTAAGCCTGACCAATTTCTGAAAATAGCTGACCTTTTATGAGGAATAAGTAAACTTTCAGATGACATTCAATTTTTTTTCAAAATTACACAAATGAGGTGCTAACAGTCTATACGACCTTGTAACGACCTTGAAAAAAAATTAAATTAAAAAATTTATTAAAAAAAATCTAAGGCTGACCAATTTCTGAAATTAGCTGACCTTTTATCAAGATTGAGCTACCTTTCGGATGGTATACATTTTTTTTTCAAATATCCCATAAATGAGGTGCTAACAGTCTATACGACCTTGAAATGACCTTGAACAAAACTTTAAAAATTCATAGAAAAAAAACTATGGCTGGCCAATTTCTAAAACTAGCTGACCTTTTATCAGGATTGAGATACCTTTAGGATGGTATACAATTTTTTCGAATATCCCATAATTGAGGTGCTAACAGTCTATGCGACCTTGCATGACCTTCGACCGATTATAAACAAAAACCTAAGGCTGACCAATTTCTCAAACTAGTTGACATTTTATCAGGATTGAGATGCCTTTCGGATGGTATAATTTTTTTTCGAATATCCCACAAATGAGGTGCTAAAAGTTCACGTGACCTTGTATTGACCTTGAAAAAACTTTAAAAAATGATTTTAAAAAAACTATGCCTGACCAGTTTCTGAAAATAGCTGACCTTTTACGAGGATTAAGTAGACTTTCAGATGAAATACAGTTTTTTTGAAAATTCAACCAATGAGGCGCTAAAAGTCTTATACTGTGACCTTGAAAAAATTTTTTGAAAATTAATTAAAAAAAACCTATGCCTGACCAATTACTGAAATTATCTGACCTTTTATCACTATCCAGTTGCCCTTCATGTGGTATACTTTTTTTTCGAATATCCCCTAAATGAGGTGCCAAAAATCGCGGGTGACCTTGAAAAACTTCAACCTTGGATTAAAAATTTTCTAAGCCTGACCAATTTCTTAAACTACCTGACCTTTTATGACCAATTACTGACCTTTTAGACTGCATACTTTTTTTTTTCGAATTTTCCATGTATGGGGTGCTAAGAGTTCAGAGCCAATGCATCGCGCCATTTTTTCATCAAAGAGTCTGCTTTAATCTTCATTTCAATATTTGAAATTTATATAATTTGGACTACAACTTAACATATACGGAGTGAAGTAGCTCTCCTTCACGATTTTATTTTTCTTGTTTAGACCCAACCTACTCGCTCTAGGAAGAGTTGTTGTAGGACATTTGGTTCTTCATGAGATGTGAGCTGTCGCACCATCAAATTTAAATTTTTGATTTATTTTTATGCCCTTACTCTTTGCAATTTCGCAGTTAAATACTGCACATAATCACATTGCACCAATATTAATCCACGACTATCCAAATGACGTGTTTATTTTAATTCCTCTTGCTCATATGAATTATGATAAATCCATTTTACTGAATTTATAAATAATCAAATAAAAGTTGAAAACGACGGCATAGCCAGCGCTAGCGCCATCCAGCGATACAATAAAATAAAATCACATAATGCACGGATACAATAATATGACAAATAAATCTTTTCATTCGTGCAAATGTATTAAAATATTCCAATGGAATTTAAGTTAAAAAATAAATAAAGCACTATACGGTTTACGCCTACAGCACGTATTTAAATTAATTTAAAAATTTGCACTTGCCAATTCAGTCTTAAATTATGTTCTCGTGCAAACTTTAATTTATTTGCGTGATACGACTGCTCTATGAGCGTAGTGTACATAGCAAAGCAGTTGAATCACATGTCTTCATTTATATACTTTCTTCTAAATAATAAAATTTTATTAAAAAAACAACATTATTATTCTCTTGGGATGTGTGGGAGCAAAGCAATAAGATAACATAATTTTTGTTTTATGACTTTTTAATGCGGGAATCGCGATTTGCTTAAAGCGTTTTTTACTTTACGTTTTTAAGAGATAAGTAACCAAAGATTTAAGGCAGTGTTTTAATTTTTTTTTTCACGTAAAGTTAAGTGAAAGTAATGGGAACTGCTACCGGTGATATCGCAAATCACATCGCGAAAGAAGGAGAATTTAATCAGAAAACCTTAAGATAATGTAAAGTTGTGCAAAGTTATCGCAATAACAAGAACAATTGGCTGTCTCAATGTTAATGTCCTGACAATCATTGCGCTTTAAAACGCTTTTATTCAAGAAAAAGGTAATACTGTCAGTATGTCGTTAAGTCTATGTTAAGCGGTGATTGAGAACCAATAAAGTCTACAAGACCTGCAAATACAAATTTTGAGACAAAGAAAAAGATAAATGTTTTAGTGTATACCTTTGTCAAAACAACAGCTTATACCTATTATTATTACTGTTATAGGAATTTAAATGAAAAGTTAATGTAACATTTATAATATGAACCCACCTAAGGTAGCGCACATAAATGGAGAACTACCTCAAAAAACTCGGAGTGCGTAACTGAAGGCAGCTGGCTATAGGGACTGAGCTCTGAGCTGGCTGGAGGGACTTGTTGGTTAAGGTTGAGGCGTTAGTTAGTTCATCCTGGACTGTTAGCGCCATCTAAAGTAAAGTGCATGCATTTTCGTATTCCAGAAAATAAAGAGAAATAGGCAGGTTTATGTGTGTCACTTAGGCGCAAAGGCGCAATATAGTCGCTGAGTTCCTTCACGTTATAATACAAAATAAAATGCACGACTGGGTCACACGAACTTGCACTTGTAGTAATAGTTTCTTTGAATTTTAAAGACTGAGTGTAATATCGAACACATATACCTTTTTGTGAAAATTAAATTTCCCAAAAATGGTTTTAAATGCGGAACCTCCCATGGAACCATTTTTCTTATTTTCGTTGAAAAGGAAGAGACTGATTTTGATAATTTTTTTTTAGAAAAACCGAAATAGTATTGTGTACTAAAATTTTCAAAAAAATTTGTTTTTTTGATTTTTAAAAAAAGTTTAAAATTTTTTTTTGAAAACCAAATATTTCGAAAATGACTTTACTGATTTTTATGAAACTTGGTAACAAGTGGTTTTTAACATTATCTAAAATATTTTGAAAAAACATTTTTCTTACAGTCAAATTTAACGGTACCTTTCATATAAATGTTAAAAACCGTTACAGAAAATATAAATTTTCTCGAAAACGACTCCTACGATTTTGATTAAAATTGTTTTAAATACATACCAAAATTAGTATGGTCTACGATCTGACAAAACCAAAATTAGCTATTATTAAAAGTACCTTATTAAAAGTACCTCTCACTGGAGCCGTTTTTGAGATAAATAACTTTTTTTTTAAAATGGTCTAATGGCAAGTACCGTTATTATTTGAGCTAAAAAAAAATCTTGATTTCCTCTCTAGGGAATCACCTAAAAATCAAATGCTCAAAGTTTGAAGAAAATCACTTCAGTGGTTTAGGCCGAGATACAGGCTTACAGACATACACACATACAGATATACAGACAGACATATAGAGACAGACATACACACAGACAGACAGACGGCATTGCGGGAGCCACTTTTTTCGTGTTCTCTATCATCGTAATACCTTGCCCTATAGTACCTATATGAATGTATATCGCAAGTAAGAATGTATGATGGTTATAGAACGCCCCGGGATTAAAAAATTTTTTTTAAAAAATATAAACTAATCCCATTATAAATAACAGTTAAGTTAAGTGCCATTAAGTTTTATTAAAAATACTCAATGACTTGCACATATATTAGACTCCTTGGTCCGTGTTTCAAGATGGATAGTTATGAAAATATAGCAGGAATAGGCCACTTAAATGCCTAAAACTGTGGGTCGTTCTTAAAAAATAAAAACTATTTAAAGAAAGACAGCGTAACCTACATCAAATATGATTTAAATGGTGCGGATTACTTCTTCAATTAAAAAACACAATTTTTGGACCGACACCATAGGCATAGCCGAAAATTAGGTGTAATGGTATGGTGTTCAGTTTATTGGTAAAGACCTGTTAATCAGCAGTTTTTTAAATTAAAAATTTAAGTAGACTCAAAAAAGAAGAGATTAATTCCAAAAAAGCCTAATGCACCAGTTCCCAAAGTTAAGGGTTTATAAAATATAAGCTTATTAAATAGCCACTGTGCTAACCGAACCCTTTTTTTATAAACCTTAGGGGGTGAATAGCTCACTGGGGGTTGGATTTCGGACAACAATATGGTCCTTTCTAATAAACTGCAGAGCTTAAACAGAATCTTTTTATAACAAACAATAAACCACTTGAACAAAATCCCAATACTGTATTCATCAAAGTTTCTGTCAAATAAAAAACGCAAAGTGAAACTGGCAAAACTTGTATGACACCTTCACAGTTGAGTATTGCCTGTTGTTTTTCTACATAGGTATGTAATTATACCTTCCTTTTAATGAATTGGAAATGGTAAATCAATCAATCTTATTAACTTCTTCGGCCAAGTAATGATTTTATTTTAAATAATGGTACAAAAATTTAACGTAAGTTGCACTGTTGGTACCTAATCACAAAAAAACAATAATTTTAAGATTGAAATCTGAATTAACCAATTTAGTATCAATATTTAACTTTCAATCAAAAACCGTCTATCAAACTTTGCACATAAAAATACAAAAACTAAATAAATAACTTTCTGTTTTCGATTCAAGACAAGAAAATTTAAAAATTGAAGTATTATTTAATTTCGTTTTTTTCCTAACCCAAGTGAATTTGAATGAACATTATTTTTCTGTAAAGGCGTCGCTTATTCCCTTGTCATCTATAATCAGCCCTATAGCCTAGTACGCATATCGGGAAAAAAATTTCTTTTCATACAAAATTTTTCCCAGGACAAATTTAAATTTTGTCTTCAGTTTTTTTCCAGACAGTACGCAGTTCACGCGCAAAATTGTGACGTTTGTACCCGCTGTAGGGTGAAGTCTCCACTAAAATTTGCCAGGAAAAATAATGTTCGAAGCATTATTTTGCGGGAAAAATTTTGACAGGTCAATAATTTTGCACGATAAACACTTATCAACTTTTATTTATCGATAATTTTACAAAAAGAACAAAAGAAGAAAAACATTAATTTTGCGCGATTTTTCCAACGTTTTTGTAGAGATTAGAATTGTAGAGATAAAATTTGTCTTTTCCCGATCTGCGTACTAGGCTTATTCTGCTAAACGATTCGATCAAATCTTTCGATTCACGTGAATGTTTCAAATTTGACGTAAAGACTATAGAACCAGTCAAAAAATAGTGGCTACTACAAGAAATATTCCCGTTAGAAAATTGTTGTTTTCGAGGTTATGTTATCACACGAGGTAATTTGTTTCAACCTGAAGCCCATTTAGCTAACCATTAAATGGTATACATATACATAAATTGTATAAAAATGTCAATGAAATAAGAAAAACAAATTTAAAAACACTTACGGCCAATTTCTTGACAAAGTTCTAACCCCTAAAACTCGGTTTATCGAAAAATTAGAACTTGATTAAGTTCTAACTCTTTTCTTCACCGAGTTCTAACGCGTTAGAACTTCGATTTGGATCTCAGTTTGAGATAGAACTTCTATAAACTTGGAACCTCGAATTCGGGGGTCTAGAGACTTAGAACTCGGTTTAACAAGATTTTTATTTCTTCAAAAAAACTTATTTGGTTATAAATTTTGATCCGACTTTAAAAAAGATGGTAATTCAAATCAATTTGGGATAAATTTAGTTTTAGCCTTTTCGCGTGCGCCGAAAAATCCATATAACCAGATAGCTTGCTGGACAAAACACAAATTTTTGTACCTATGTACATATTACAAGATTTTAACCACTATATTTTCCTGGCGAGGAAGGAAACAGAAATGCATTAATGTTGCCGTTGTTGGTTAAGACAAAAAGTGCATCTAAAGCACTGTTTTCCTCAAAATAAAGTAATTAATGACAATTGTTCGCATTTTGACACTGAAGACTGCGAATTTGAATCTGAGAGACATTTTGAGTAAGCTTAACAAAAAACACGATCTTTGCGTTTTTGGAATGACCTTATATTGCACTTATGTAGGTAGATATATTGTTTTAAAGTTATCCTTTTTATTAATTTTAAGTAAATGGTCAATTTTGTTGTATCCAATTTAGTTGCATATGCTGGTGTTGTTTTTAATTCTCGTGGTATAAAATTTTTTTATATTGTGCATTTTGTTAGTTTCGATTTTTGAACTCGCACCAGATTTTTGTTTCATGAAAGAAAACCAAATGACATGTAGTATTGCATGCTCAAAGCTCATCTTAAGTAAGTGCCATTTTTCTAAACAATTTGTCAGAACCACATCCATAATCAATGATTCGGGACATTGGAGCCGTTACCATCTTCATTTTTTTTTTTTATTATTTTTGATGCACTTTGATGCACATGCACACTTAATTCTTTTGGTTCATTTCACGTCAAAAGTCTGTTGCGAGATATCGGACTAATAAAAACATTTACTACTTGCAAACACCAAGTATTCAAAAATCAATACGCGCGACATCACACAACATAGAATAAAAAACGAAATAAAAACATCAACACCAATACAAACAAAACTGGCACAACAAAAATGAGAATGTGTTTTTAATTAATGAACAAAATAAAAGAAATATCTTCACAAAAAAAGTATTCAGCAAAATGAAACTGACAAATATTTAAATATTTGTTGATAGATTGTCAAAAATTTGTGTCAGAAAATGATACTGGGTGCTACAAAAGTGTTAAAATATACTCTAGAACTTCGTTTCTTTAAACCGAGATCTAAAGTACTTAAAACTCAAAAGTGATCTTAGACCGAGTTCTAAGGGAATGATTAGAAGTGAAGAAATGATAAAGTTCCAAAGATAAACCGAGAGTTACTGGATCGAGTTTTAAATTGATTTTAGAACTTTGTGAAGAAATTGGCCGTTACATATGTATGTACATATTCTAAGTTTTCACGTTAGTCGATCTAAATTAATGAGATATTGTTTAAGTTACAGCCAATTTCTTCACAAAGTCCTAAGGCTAGTACCGGTACTAGCCCTAAAGTTAGTACTCAAATCGGTATCAACTCATTTCTTCACACAAGTACTAAGGCTTAGTCCTGTCAATTTGGTACCGAGTACTAGTTAGGACTCGGTACTAGCTAGCTCCTCAAAATCAGCTAGGACCTGGTTATTATACCAGTTGTTAGTACTCAAATCGGTACCAAATGATTTCTTCACATAAGTACTAAGCCCAAGTCCTGTCAAATTGGTACCGAGTACTAGTTAGGACTTGGTTTAAGCTAGGACCTCGAAATCGACAGTCTAGCAGGTTAATACTCAAATCAGAGCAATTAATTTCATTTAGCTTGACCATTTCTTGCCTGTTTTTTCTGAAAAAATAGGTAATAAATGGTTTTTTTTTTTTTTTTTTGTTAATTCAATTTTTTTTTTTTTCAATTTTGTGTAATCGGTGATGTTCTTGTGTAGAAAATGGATTTGGTGATAACAATTTGTTTTTGGTGATAACAATTTGTTCGTCTGAAAGATATTGCTCAATTTTGATAATTTCTTGACTATTTCTTTTTTTTTTAAATAAATGTAACATAAGAGCATTTTTTTTTTAATTTTATTGTTTTTTTTATTTTCAACTTTGGATAAAAGCCAGCAACATTTTTAAAGTTTTAAGTGGCTGCTTATGCATTTTACCGATTCCTTGACCCTTGACGTAACCGGAATTAGGCGCACACATTTTTAAGACGGCGAATTTGGTTATCCCACTACTACGTTCGTGGTCAAACGCGAACACGCAAAACTTAATTTAAAATACTACGAAAAGTCACAAATTCGGCGGAATCATTACCACAAACACAAAATAGATATTCAAATATTTTGAATAAGAAGAAGTTCAATGCAACACACGACAATATTATAATTATTATATTTATCTTTTAAACAAACAGAAAACATAATAAATAAATCAAAGACAGGTAAATTCTGTCGAAAATTAATTAAAAACTTCACAAAAACTGACGTAAATGTTAAATAAATATCAAAATAGTTTTCAAAATGTTGTCAAAATCAGTATTAGACCAGTTTTAGACGTATTAAGTTCCTAGTACCGCTGTGTGAACTTAGATCAGGTACTAGAGATGTGAAGAAATGCTCAGGTACTAACTTTTCGTTAGGACCCAGTACCAGAGCTAGTACCTGGTCCAGCTAGACCGGGTTCTAAGCTAGCTTAGTACCTTTGTGAAGAAATTGGGCGTTAGTATTTTAACAATTTATATAATCTCAATTTCAAAAAAAAAGTTAGTGCATAGATAAATAAAGTATAGTATATGACCGATTTTTTTCGATATTTTTAAATACATGGAAGCAATTTATTTAACACAAATTGTTCTACAGCTGAACATTAATCATTACTCTGAAAGCGTTTCATTCTGCGACATACAATCTGTCAAATCTTAAATTAAAAGCTATAAATTATGAAAAAAGCCCAAGCAAAAATGCATGACAATTTAACGAAACACACAAAGATGAACTAATAAATAAACGAAAAAATAATTTTAATCTACATTTCTGTTTAATTTCTTTTATTTTTATTTTCGAACGTATCTCTGGTGTGGCAGCAAAAATTGTTGTCTATGCAATGTTAAAATAGAATTGAAATTATAGGAAAGTTTTTTCAAATTTCCAGACATTTGTTTTAAACAAAGCTTTTAGGATTAACCACGCAATGTTATCAAAAGTCAAATATGTTTCTTTAAAATTAAATAGGTACTCGAAATCCGAGGGTAAAAGCAGAACTGATTAGAAGGTACCTATACTAACCGATTTTTTTCCCAGTAGGTATCTACTAACTTTAATTTGGAACGAAGAATATGAAATTTAATACATTTATTTATATATGTTCAATTAGGAGAAAATATTCTGTTTTTCAACACATTTTTGACTAGATCTGATGAACGTTACCCGAGTGACAAAGTAGTTTTCGATTAATTAAGGCCATCCATCTGGGTCAGTTCAAAGTTAGTTTTTTTATAGCTACCGATGGGCATACTTTTTGGGCACACTGACTTTTTTTTAAAAATCCAGAAGCGCACAGAAGAATGCACAACCACTTTCAGTAGGGAAAAACTATTATAACTGGTTATAAATTGGCATTTTCATAATATCGTCCTTTTGAAAAGCTGCGTTGATAAGCGGTTTATTTGATAAAAGAGTAAATAAACAAACTTGAGTATGTATATGTAGTTACAAAACTTCTCATGTTATTATAATAATAATAACCGTTTCACTAAGGATCAAAAAGTTTAATCATGTAAGTAAGGAAAATACATGAATAAAGTCATAACGGAATTATCCGGGTGCATGTTATTGATTTTTAAATTTATGCCGCGGCTAAATTCCCTATCGCTTTCAAATTAAATATCTTCTGGTTAATGGTTAACGATATTTAAACTGTACCTATTTGACGGTCTTCGCGGTATTTATTTGAAAAGTTTTTATAATTTCTTATTTATTACATACCATGAATTCCACCGCCAAAAATGTTATACCCAAAAATAAATACAAAAACCAATTTTACACGCATAATTGAAGACCTATGTCAAATAAGTTTTTCCAAACTCTTTGCGGATGGTTGTCAATATGTATATCATTTGTTTTGATGTTGTTTTTGCATGAAAGAGCTTCAAAGAAAAAGTATGTAATTCAATTAAATATTTCTTGTTGACAAGTCAGCCCACAGTTTTTATACATTTTAACTTGTGATTTCAAAATTTAACTACATTAGAGTTGATTTTTTACAAGTCAATGCATTTTAAGATTTAATTGAATTTTTGTTAATTTAAACGAAATAAAAAAAATTGTTTACATTATATATAAACAAATAAAATTTAAAAAATAAAATTAATAAACAACTAAAATAAATTTTTTAATACCAGCATATGCAGGGTATCCAGTCAATAATGGATAACCTTACAACCAATAGTTATAGAAGTCCTTAAGGCCTTTAAAAAAAAAAAAATATGACAGTATGAATTTTTTCTAAAACGTTTAAAAAAATACTACTTTCCACCTTTACGAGACTACCAATGAATTTTTGTCAATTTTTTAATTTTTATACCTTTCTCAGAATAACCCTATGGGTACTAATAGAAACGCATTTAAAAAATTAACGCTTTCTCAAACATTTTCCAAAATTTTCAGTCAAAATGCTGAAATAGTTTTTGTATTTCTATTGCGAATTTTATTTTAATTTGTAATTAAATTGCATATAGGTATTTTTTTAATTTATTTTTTCGTTAAAATTCGCTTTGAAAATTTAAGTGGAGGAAAATTGAACTTTAGTTTACTGGTTAATTTTTCGGCGTTTTAGAATTAAAAGTATAGTCTCTAACTGATTAATGTCATTTCAAAATTTAACAAATTAATAAAAATTTAAAAGAGCTTGGTGCAACAGGCCATTATTCGTATTCCTCTATATCTGTACTTGGTAGCGTATCTTTTTTTGTGGATGGAGCACACTACACTGCCGTGTTGATAACTGGAAATGTGTAATCCAACTTTTTTTTTTTTGAGCTAAAGCCTAGTTTTAAATCCTTTGTATGCGGATGGCTGTTACTAACAAATAAAGCTGTATTTAGCTTTTTTAGCTGTTAAATATTCGAAACACATCTCTTTTTATTTATAAAAATAGTTCATTAACTGTTGACAAAATGGCAATAAAAATAACTTCTGAAATTATAAAAAAAATATATAAAATACAATAATAAAATAAATATGTAAATATAATAAAAATATGTAATACGGCAACGGTAGTATAACAAGGTTCAATTCGTCGGGCATAAAACAAATCAGTGAAAATGTTGAAATATTTTTGACAAGGTTATAACGATCATTAGGTGCCAGATATAGCTTTCATTGAAATTCATCATTAAAAATTTTTAATTTAATATTTAGTGCACTTTAAAAGCGAAATCAGAAATTAATTTGATGCCAATAAGAAGCTGACAACTCAATTAATATATGTATATTGCCGAAAAAAAATCGTTTGGGCTTAACCTTCAACATAAGTTCAATTTCATTATTTTAATGATTGCATACTACCTTATCAATGAGCAGTGGAAAAAAAAGTCATTTCATCAGAAAGTTTGGGCCGAAATGAAAATTTTTTTTGCCCAGATATGTTAACTAAGCCATAAGCTTTATTATGGCATCAAAATAATTAATGATTTTGACTTCTAAACGTTTTCAAATGAATAATTAAAATTTTCAATGATGAATTTCAATGATAGCTATGACTGGCGCCTTAGCGGTGTACCGGATTTCACTCATAACTTTAACTGTCCCGCCGAAGAAGCTTTTTCCCGAATTCATAGAAAAACATACAGTGTAAAAATCTCTGAATACATACAAAAAAATAACTGATTTGTGATCCAAATTTAACTTTAAGTAGAATGTCATTCTAGAACCCGGACAGCTGTCGCTTCAAATTGGAATAATTATTTACACTAGTATCGTCCCGTGGCCGAAACTCGGCCAGCAAAAACTGACACACTCTAGTAAGGAGAAAACTTTCAATTTCGCAAACAATTTGTTTGAAAATATTGAAGGAAAATGACATTTTTTTAAATTTTTGTTTCCTAATATGCACAGTGTTCGACAGTACAAAAACAAAAATGACCCACAGTGTTTAAATGCGTGTCTGCACATCTCCGCAATTGTGGCTTTCCAACCATATACAATTTATCGAAATCGGTCCAATACTTTTTTAGAAAATGGTACCACAACATTTTATCAAGGGTATTTAATATAGATTCGTTTGGTTTCCAAAACTATCAATTTTTTCCAACTTAAGTCCAAAATTTATATAAAAACTAAAATTGGACTAAAATTGTTAGAACCTTGCAGCCTTATTTATAAAATTTTTGACTAGTTAGACAGTGGAAATATGTTTGATTATATGTTTAGGTTTACTGGCTGAACAGAATGGTGACGCAGACGGAAACGGAGCCGGAATAGCTGTCAAAATATTGAATACACGCAAATTCAATGTTGCGAACACAACGGAACGTAGACGCATACGGAGACGCAGACGCAGACGGAAGAGTTCACCAACTTTTAACTTTTGACGTACGGCACTTTTGACGTTTCAATTTGTATGAAGAAAAAAAACAACTTTTTGGGTCGGAAAAAAATATTGTGGTTATTTGTATCGCGAAAAAAATTATTTATTAAAAGGAAAATTATTGGAAACAAAAAATGTGAATTCTGAGCTTGTACACAATAATATTCTGTACAGCTGCATTGTGGGCATGTAAAAAAAATAACGTACGACACTTTTTGACAACTCTTCCAGTTCCGTCTGCGTCTTCAGTTCCGTCATTCTATTCTGTTCAGCCAGTTAAAGAATCGATTCCATTGTCTAAAGTTAGATAACTTTAGATAAGAATTAAAATGCTTCCTTATACCTTGAACTGCTGTCTAAAGTTCGACAATGTTTACGATTGTAGTAGTTTTGAAATGTAATTGTGACTCAAAATGAGTCTCTTCATTTTATGGTGAGAAAGATATAGTCAAGTAAGATTTGTTTCGCAGTGCGAATTTATTAATAAAATATGTGAATTGGATTAAAATCGAGCTAAACTTTGTCCGAATATTAATTTTTGACACTAATGAGGCGAATATGTTCATGGAAACTTCAGAATTTAATCACGGATATAGTTTTGAATCGACATTTTAATCGAACTCGCACCGGGCCTAACAAAAATTTTACTTATGTAACATTTAACGTTTACTATCCTATTAATATTATAAATGTGAAAGTTGGTTTGTCTGTCTGTTTGTTCCTCTTAATCTATCCTAATTGATTTTAATGAGAGTTGGTAGAGCGAGAGCTAAAGAACATCAGGATGGACATAGGCTACTATTGATTTCATAATCTACAATAGTTTACCAAAAAAAAGTTAAAATATACAAAATAAGTGATAAATTGTTTAAAATGTCAGATGTTAAATATAAAAATATATAAAAAAAAAACAAATACAAAAGTTTTTTACAATCATTAAGTTATTTAAACATGCAAAGCAAGGCGAGCACGGGCCTGCTAGTATAAAATAATAATGAGTTTTTATTTTTTAGCGGGGAAAAAATTGAAAACCCGATATTTTTCCATACTTTTGTCTTTTGTCCCACCAAGCTACAAACAAAAAATCTGACAACCCCCTACCAATCTTTGAAACTTGGCTATCATTGAAAGCATCAGATATCATTGGAACGATTGTATTCCACTTTGCTGAAACGAAAATCAGCAGTTCATTGGAAACCATTTCGATCAGTGAAATGATAAAATTGATTTTAAAAAGAAAGTTTTAAAATATATTAAATATTTTTTGAATAATTCTCCTCATTTTGAAACCAAAATGCCATAAATTCTCTTTCTATAAGTGTCTCAAAATGGAAAGACAACATTTTCAAAGATGGTTTTCAATGAAAGCTATAACTGGCGCTTCGTCTTTTCGTAGATTAGAAAAGTATTTTCCGAGGCCCTCAGCTATAACTTTGTATCAGCTTCCATATTCCCACTCTCATCTCACCACGCTTCTGTTTTGGCCTTGTACCCTTGAGAAGGGAAGATCGTTTCAACCACCAACTTCTCGTACTCTCTCTTTTTCTTCATGAAATTTATTTAATTAGTTATTCAATAATATTTGTGGATGCCATTAGCATCATTACCTATCGAATTGGCTATATTGATATCATCGATAGAGAGAGAAAAACGAAGAAATTTATCAGAAAAAAAGATTCAATTCATTTTCCTTTGAAAAATTAATAAGAGTATGGAAAATTAAACTTGCATCGTCAATTTTTGCTACTTTTATTGATTCAGCCAATAGTCTTTGAAAATCATACAAACGTACCTACATATTTTGAGTGTTTTTCACAAATTCTTCAAAAAGTATTTTTATATTTGATAAGCGTAACAAATTGAATCTTGAGGCAATCAATGGTGCGGAAAAGTATATAAGGTTGACAGATCTTGGTTACCATGCAACGTTGCAGGTCTTGAAAATTTTTAATATTTTAAACAATTTCAACCTCGAGGAATTGGGTAGCACCAGAAGTCATTGACCTTAAATATTTCAGACTTTTTATTCGTGACAGTGAAAATATTTTGTTTACAAAATACAAACTTCAAAAACACTTTTTTACTGTGTGCACTTGACAAACGATTTAAAAAATGAATGATACGCATGTAATAAAGCAAACTGGGATAGTATTTGTGTATTGTATAACAATACAAAGTATGTACTTTATAAGATATCAATTTTAACATCTATTAATCCAATATTGAATAAAATGGTGTTGTAAATGTTGAGCTATTTGCCGAATTAACATCCATAACATACATATTATACAATACAAATATTCAGCTTCGAAAACGACATATAAAATCTGATTTTCGAAATAAATTTCTACTTGAGATACTGACGAAAATACTGAGGCCTAAATTTTAAGTGCGAGATTAAAGTTAAACCCGAGTTAACTCGCCATATTTGGTTTCCGGATTAACTCGGAATTTAATTAAGAGATGCTTTTGATATTTTATCTTCCGAGTTCTTATACCGATTCCATATTTTTTTGTAAAAAAAAACTATTTCTTAAGTTATCTCTGAATAATTTTATGTTCAGAATTACCCAACTCTGGTTGAACTTGCCAACAAAAAACAGTAGTATTTATTACATATTGGACTAAGGGCCGGTTATAGCGATCAGGAAAACGCATCAGAAAAAAACATTTCTTTTTGAAAATTTGATATTTTATGATCTATACAATTTGAATTATAAAAAGGATACGAATGGATGATAAATACATTTTTATTTTTAATATTTTTTTTATTAACAAAATTTTCTTTGGAGGAAATGTTCATAATAAAAAAAGCATTTTTAATTTTTACTGATAGAAATTCTTTACGGAAACCGAATTTTCATCAGTAAAATTTATAAATGCTTTTTTTACAATGCATATTTAATCCAAAGAAAATTTTGCTAATGAAAAAAATATTTCAAGTGATTTATCATCGATTCGTATCATTTTTATATTTCAAATCGTGTGATAAAACAAAAAAAAAACTATTCAAGGGAAAGTTTTTCCTGATGCATTTTCCTGATCGCTATAACCGGCTCCTAATTAAACGGCGAGCCTTGAAATAAAGTCCAATGCAATTAAGTCCAAAACCAAATTTTGGAATTTATATCACTTTTAAGAAAGTAATAAACTCATTTTTAGCTTTTTTGTATTTTTAAAGAGCAATCAAGTCCAAATCTAAAATGTAATAATATCCAAAAATAATTTTTGTTTAATATTTAAAAATATTTTTTAGTTCAGTTTATTGTATAGTCTAAAAAAAACTGTTGATTCTCCCGGTACGGTACGGAAACAAATTTTTTTCCTCAGTGTGTTAGTGTTGTTGAACAAAACCTTTAACGGAGGAGAAAAACACTTATTTCTGCGTACACTAGCCAGACCACGGGCTTATACATAATAAACATTTCTGTCTGAATTTAATCAAATTTCCCTGGAAAAATATAATTTACAGCATATGCATATCATTGCTGCTAACTATATTTCGACTAAAATTATGCGTCTTAGAAAGGTACGACAGCATCTGTCGTGCCTGGGCGAAACGCATTGGACTAAAGGACGCAAAAAATCTTCCATTTGAATAAAATATTTTTTATTTTTTATATTAAAACATTATTTTACTTTACCTATGTACCTACACATAATGCCAAAACAATTGAGTGGCAAGAAATCAAAAATTATAAAAGTATATAAATGTTAGGAACTGCTGCCTCAATGAAAAGATCTTTAGGACATGCATGGTTAAGCTATAATTTTCATTGAAAGTGAAAAAATGTTCGCCTACTTTTCTCAAAATGCTCACTTTTATCACTATCGGTGTTAGAATGCCTTTGCCGTTTTTTACATTATAGGTTTAATATTGAAAAAGTACAAATTTTAAATAAAGTTACATACGAACTTTCTCCTTTAATAATTTTTCAACAATTTTACAAATTTGTGAAATTTAATTAATTGAAAAATGAATGAATTTTCATAAATAAAAGAATTCCCAGAAATTTCCCTTTGTAAATTACAACTATAAAAATAAATAAATAAATTTGGTGGCACAACGGCTCATGAAGAACCAGGGCCTAGTGACTTACAACTCTCAACCATTCCTGTGTGCGTGTCTGCAGGAATGGAGGGGACCTACAGTTTATTTCCGAATCCGAACGGCTGAAGGATTTGTCACTTCCTCGCAAGAGGCAGTAGCCCAGAAAAAAACTTAAGGTGGAAGCGACTGGTATTGAACCCAAACCTCTGGCATGACAGTCCAACGCACTAAACATTACGCCACGGGCTACTAAAAATTACAACTATACAATTTTGTAATACAAAGATTTTGTGAAACAGAATAAACCGATTTTTTTTTTACAAATATTGTAGGGAAAATAGGCCACAACCTTTTGGCTCTGCTGAGAGCATCCTAAGATAAATGTAAATTCGGATCACCCTTTAAATTGCCAAGCCATATACTTAAAAAAATAATTTGCATGTATTTCTTTCATAAATTAATAATAATATTTTAAAAACCACAACCTGCATACAAAATACCTTCCGTTTGATTTAATCCTTTAAGTAGGTACATATACCTACATATTTATGGTGTAAAAAAAAAAAAAAAAAAACTTAAACACATCTATTTTCCTTCATAGCTAAATATATTTTTTTTTGCTTCCGTCCCGTCAATACCAAATGTTTTTTAGTATGCAAATAAATGGTTTGTGACATCTGTAAAAAATCAGAAAGTCTAAAGAAATAAGAGTAACTTAAGGATATTTCTTTCAAATGTAAATAATATTGCTTTTGGCAATTTTTTTGGGTTCGCAAATAATGCTAATGTATGTTGTAGGCTAAGCTACTATACATATTGTTTTGTTTGGCATTTTGTTTCTATTTTCAATTTTTTTTTTCTTGGATATATTTTCAATTTATGTTAATGAAAAATTATAGAATAATCCTCAAGAGTCATTTGAAGAGAAGCAGGCGTGAGGTCTAATTTTTAAAACCACAAACATTGGGAAACCTGACCACCCTTAAAGTTGAAAAATGAATTTTCGTTGATTAACGATGTGGTAACTGCTTTTTTTAAACAGTGTTGATTTAGATGAAATGCAAATATTTTCGGACTGCCGAAACAAAGCATGGTAAGAATATTAGGCGCGTGCAAAAGCCTTGACAGGGTGATTCACCTAAGGTGTGACAACAAGCTAGAGCGTATTTCTTGAGTTGAGACAAGAAAAAAGTCGTATGGGAGGGGGATTTATTTCTCCCCGTTTAGGTAGGAGGGGCAATTTTCCAAAAAATAGACTTAAAGTAGAAAAAAAATCATTTGCTTTTTGTAGCAATTAAAATAAAAGAATTATTTCTATCATGCATGTTCTCAAAACGATTATCTACATATGTACATGAAGGTATCTAATTCTCTTTTCGGCTGGTTGGTAAGCGCAAATGCAGAATGAAGGTATTACGATATCGACTAGTCTTGAATGTATGGTGTCATTTGAATTTATGTTCATGTTTCTGTACACCATGTTCCCAAAAAAAAATAAAAACAAAAGGAAATGTCATGCTCAACTCTTCGACTATTATTAAATTGGAACAACTTATGCAGGCGCGGATACATAAAGGAGCAATGTAGGATGTCAATGCATTGTCTTGAAGTCTTTTTGAAAACCAAAGCGATTGGGTAGAGCCTCGCACAAACTTGCTCTTGAATGAAAAGATTTTTCAAATTTTAAAGATTGAGTGTGATAAAAGTAAATATTTTTTTTTTTATAGGAGCCTTAAGTTTAAACTAGTACCTATTATACATAATAGAGCTTAAATTGAAAAATTATTAAAATTCAACATAATTCGAATTAAATTTATTAAAAAAGTCTCCTTAAATTGTTTTGAGAGCTAAAAAAAGAACAGTGATTTCTTTAATTAATCTTAGTTTTGAAGAAAAAAAAATTTTAAATTGTAGGAGCGGTTTTTTTTTAAATTAATTTTTTATTATAAATTGGTACACAGTTTTTTAGTATTTATTTATGTTGAATTAAAAATTAAATTTCGAAAAAAATTATCTACCCGTTTTTGAAATATCGAATTTTCAAAAAAAATTTTGAATTTTTTTTTAAATCCAAAATTTGTTTTTTTTGAAAATTTTGATATCCAGTATTATTTCAACTATTAAGAAGCTTTTTTATAAAAAATTTAATTTAAATCGGTAACTCACATAATGAGATAGTCCAAAATAAAGAAAATGGTTCTATGAGAGGTACTGTTAATAATGACTAACTGTAAATTTTGTTTTTGGCAGATCGTAGACCATACTAATATTAGTATTTTGAACAATTTTAAACAAAATCGTAGGAGTCGTTTTCAAAATATTTTAGATAATGTTATAAAACCGCTTGTTACCAAGTTTCATAAAAACCAACAAAGTCGTTTTCGAAATATTTGGTTTTCAAAAAAATTTTGAAACTTTTTTTAAAAATCAAATACATTTGTTTTTGAAAATTTTGGTATACAATACTATTTTAATTTTTCAGAAGATTCTCCAAAAAAAAATTATCAAAATCAGTTAAGCTATTCCTTTTTTAGAAAAACGACGGTCGCAACACTTTTGTCCGTCTAAAGCGGTCCCTAGACGCTCAATATTATTGTGTACAATATTATGCGCCCCAGACAGTTTTTCAAAATTTCGATTTTGGAAATTAATTTTTCAAAAACTATTCACTAACACATCTTAATTTAAAGTGAAAATCAAAGAAGAAATTTCTGGCTTAATTTTTAATTGTACCGTTGTTTTTAATTTTTTTTCTGTTTTAAGTTATTTTTTTAGAAAATTGCCCCTCCTGCCTAAACGGGGAGAAGTAGACCCCCCCTCCCATACGATTTTTTTCTTGTCTTAACCCAAACTTCTCGCTCCAGCAGTTTGGTGCATCTTATACCGATCACCCTGTATAGTGGCATCATGAAAAATATTTGCACCTACAAGCCATGAAATTCATTCAAACGAAAAATGAACATGAAGTTACAAGAAACAAGATACAAAAACAAACCACATCTGCAGAAATAAAATCCGTTATGAATTTAATCACATACAGTAATTTGGTGACATCGCATCTATTGTCGCTGTGAACCAGGGGGACCGTTTTTAATGCAAAATAAACATACATATTTAAAAGTATTTCTAAAAATATTAGTGAAATTTACAGACTAAAAAAAAGTTTTTGTCCGCCTAAGGGAATTTAATTTGACGGCTAATATTCTTGTCCGCGTCCGGGTAAGAGCGTGTCCGCTTAAGGGATCATTAAATGTATGGAATTTACATCCATGGTCCACGGTCGTGAGAATTTGTCCGCCTAAAGGGATTGTCCGCTTAAGGGAGTTGTCCGCAATAGGAGCTTTCACTGTACATATTAATTTACCATCAGGCATCTTTAAGGCAGTATTACATTGTCATACATATACATATATATGGCAAGGCAAGTTTGCCAAATAAATATGGCTAAAAAATGTCATATAAGTGTGATAGTCATATTTATATGACAAAATATATATGACTCCATATATATGACACTCATGAATTATTTTGAGTTTAAAAAAAAATATTTGATTTTAATGAAAAGTGATTGGTTAAATAAATCATATTTTTTAAATATTTTATTTTTCGTAGCTAGTGTGTCATATTTGTAAACAAAAATTGACATAAAAAGCTTGTGATCATGTAGATGGCATACTTATATGACATAGTCTAATACTACTTGTCACAAATTTTGTGCCATATTTTATATGACTAGCATCGATCGTTATATAACAATGTAATATCACCTTTAGTCTCTCCAGCAAAATGGGTAACCTTAGAATTCATTATATCGACCGAAACTTGGAGCTCAATGAATGAATAAAAAAAAAATAGAAAATAATTAATTGTATAGAAAGAATCAATTACAATGGACGTTTCAACTAATGTATGCTTACATCACTTGGATGATTTTTTTTATTAACCTTACTGATAAATATAATTTTGTACTTTGAATGGTCTGCCAAAAAGAAAAACCCGGATCCCGTAATCTAACTACAAGGGTCAAGGATTTATCTCAAAGGTACAAAAACAAGAGGTAGATACTCATAACAAGCATTTTTTGAATGCTCTGTCTGTACCGAGTTCATACGAGGAGATTTATCTTCGGTTTGATTTTTGTTTATCAACATAATAAAGTTTTCCACTATACAAACCGCATATAAACCCATTAGCTCAAAAATTGGGCCTTTAAACACCTATCCTGAACCAATGTTCACAGTTAAACAGCGCACAAAAACTTCCTGGGGCGGCGGCGTTAATGCATCATAACTCGGAAAGTACTGGACAAATTTATTAAAACTTTTGATAAATTGTAAGGCCTAATAAGACAGATTTCTAATTTCATTATAAACGATGCTTTTCTTAGGGTGGGCATTAGCAAACTATACACTTAATGGAGTTGCCAAACAAAATTCGAAAGCTGAACTGAATTATTTGTGTATTAAATCTCTTTTTTGTTGAAAAACAAAATAGGTTTCTACATCAGTCACGATTTGACCCTTTCTCAAGTGAAAAAATATACGCGCCTATAACGATTTTAGATTCGACTGTTACAGTTTACACAATTTTCACAAAAAGTCATCGTTACGCTAAATTCTAAGCGACACGACACGGCGCGGAGGTGGTGGCGGCGGCCGGCGGCCGGCGCGCGGTGGCGATGTGGAGCCTATCCATAGCAAGATTATCGTTATCGTTGCTATGCAGCTACAGATGGAACCTTTTTAGTATTCCATTCTAATTATTAAATCAAGATGTTTATTTAAAAGTTGCGTAGGTACTATGTTGTAAAGTAGTTCGAGCGGTTTAATATTGTAAAAGCGTTCCGAAAGTAGCATTTGTATTAAGTATTAAGAAAATTTTCCGGGCAGTTAGTATTAATTAGAAAAATTATGTATAAAGTAATGACAATTGAGTTTTGGGAATAACGTGCTTTAATTTGCAGAATACTTTTTTTGGAGCAAATAACGAACAACGAAAACAAAAAAAAATATTTGAAACAAAATTAAACTCTTAACAGCGATTACATTCAGTTTTTACTTAGGATTGAGACCTTTGCGATGCATACATAATAGGTTTTGCTATTGGGGTAGGTATATATTATTAGGGTGGGCTCAATTATATGAACTCGGTTTTTATTGGCGATAGGTAGGTATAGGGGAATTGCATGTGTTTTTTGGTTTGAAGATTATGGCCTTGGTTAAAATGTTAGCGTCTGTCCATTTTGTACATGATTTGTTCATCGGCCTATGACTTGCATTAAACGAAGAAAAAATTAAAAAAATCGTTGTGGCGCAATAACGGCTTTTGAAAAAATTGAATTTGAATTTAAAATTTTAAAAAATATATATACATTTTTTTTGCAATTTTTGTTTTGTAAAAAAGTAGGTAGGTACTGAATTTTCGTTCAGTATTTAATGTTGTTATTTTTTAAGCCGAACTCTAAAAACTAGATAGTTTTAATTCATAGTTTCTGTGAAAATTGAAATCTATGAAAACTACATACTATACATATTTTCTAAGAAAAACATAAATATTTGTATACATTGGGCCTTACCAATATCATATAAATTTAAGATGAACCGATTAAATCTGCAGTTTCAAATAAAAGTCACCATTCGTTTAAGCCTAAAGCCGAAAACAGATGTGCAGCTTTTTCCCCATGAGATATCGTGCAGCAAAGGCTGCATGCAGAGCCTGGAATATGTCAGCTCTCATAAGAACCTGTGTAAATTTATTTTCGCTGCATTGGAAAAAGCTGCACATCTGTTTTCGACTTTACGCAGTCAGAACTCAACTGACTCTTCTCTTTTATTTATCATATATTCTACCCGGCATCCAGTTTACCCTCGTATACATATTCCACTTATTTTTCTTGTTTTCTTTTTACTGCCACATAAATTATAATTGATAAAACAACCCCTAAAACTGTTGCGTTTTTTGCATCCTCTTTCTTTAATGTTGACTGGTTCGATTAGCGATAGATAAAATACAAAAGCGTTTCCGATAAAAAATTCCCCTGGAGCTTATAAAAGCTAAAATTTTGACCTCATATTATTACAATCCAGACCAATCAAATTTATAGTAGGTATTTCAATAAAAAAAGGTATGACAAGTTTTGCATTTGTACAAAATTGTCGAAAAGAGAAATCAAGGTTTCTGCAGTTGTTGTGCATGCTATTCCAGCGTACCTACATATCTATTTTCATCCTAAACGGCTGAAGCAATTTTCAATAAACTTGTTGCAGATAGATTTTTGATAATAAGTCCTTTAGGACGAAAAAATACAATGCGTGTTCTTTATTCAAAAAGTATTTTTTTTCGATTTTTGAATATAAAATCATTTCTTTCATTTTAATATTTTGTTCCTCTTTTCAGTCAATTATTTTATTGTGATAAGCATATTAAATCATATAATTATGTACCTACCTATACTATATATTTCATATTGCAAATTTTTTATAAGAATGCATATTATTATGTATAGGTTTACATGTAAGTCACTGATAATATCTATTATCTGTCCAATTCCGGTTTAAAATTGCTGCTTTCAAAAATAGTCCAAACAACAGCTGCTACATGACATTTTTTTCCACAATCTCAAAAAATTATTGTTTTAGAAAACTGCTCCTACGATTTAAAAATATTTTTTTCTGCATAAATTCACATTGTTTCAAGAATTGAGATGGCGTTCTTCATTCTGAGATTAAAACATTGTAAGTACTTGCTTTATCAATTTAAAAACGTGTGACATGCTTTTTTTCGATATTCAAATTTCCGTTCTTCAATTTATTAAATGGATAAATACATAACATATAATTATTAATTATGTGTTTCATATTACGCATTCAATCTTTAAAATTCGAAGAAACTTTTAGTGCAGGAGCAAGTTCGTGCGACCCGGTCGTGCATTTTATTTTCAAGCAATTTGCTTTCAACAAAGACAATCTTTTAAATTTGGGAATTTCAAAAAACTCATTAATAATAACAGAACAAATGCGAATACAAAAATAGAACCTATAAAAAATCCATTACAGTCATACAATAATCTAATCTTTTATCCTTTCAATGTTCATACCTACGACTTGTATAGATAAAGTGGATACAGATTTAAATCCCTTAAATGTTTTAACCCCTTAAGGGATTTAAAAGGCATGAAAAAAAAAAACAGCCTGCCTACATGGAAAGTATACTTTTAATTTGACCTCGTCTCCCTTTTGGAAACAAAACGTACACCCACATCTCCTGCAAAATGAACGCTAAATTCTTCTTAAATTTAAGTTTTTACAAGCGTTTATAGAAAATTACCGTTGAGAGGTTTTTGTCATGATTTGAGATAAAACACCGAGAGAGGTAGTATGAATAAAATGTGTGGTTTTTAGAAAAATCCTGGGATTCGATTTCCTAACCTCCGCTTAACCCCATCAGCATGGATTGACAGTACAACAAAATAACTATTACGCCACGGGGTATAGTCTTTTACAATAATGTTTATTTTTGTTTATATTTCCAGGAATTACATCTCTGAACTTATAAGAGAAATGGAACAATGTACCAGCAAGATCTGTTCAAAAATAATGGCGATAAAGTTAACCTGAACCTTAAATACACAAAACTCAACCGAGTTGAAGATAAAAAATACTGTTTTAAGCAATGTCCAAGTTGTTTTAAATTGAGGTCCAAGAAATCATTTATAACTGAAAGCACAAACAAATCGCAGTTCAGAATGAAAGAAGGGATAAGTTTACCACATTTTCCAATTGCAGCAATCGCCGCGGACGTGGGTTGGATAGGATACGCTGATAATATAAACAACGCCGAGGATTTGATTGATAATCAAAATGTTACACCTGCAATATTAAAAGTTTTGATGGCCCCAACTATAGCAACTACAATGCTGGAGGGAAAAACTTTGTCTTCAGATTCGAATGGTGAACTATCAGGCAAAGGAGCAAATACTACCGAGGAATATCTGAACTCTTTTTATTTTTATGAGGTAAGTTATAGATATAAGAATAAATAACAACAAAATCGAAAATATTCATTACAAAATCTGAAATAGAAAAGAATCAAACCTAAGTGCATAATTGCAAATAGTCGTGGTTTTTAACAAAACCCTTAAATCTCGCAATTCTTTCAAAATGTTTTTAATAAAACTTCGAATCCGATCTTTAACGGCTTTTTGAATTTTGAGTTTAAATACGTAAATTTATTCGTTATTTCGGTAAGTATTAACAGCAGCTTCAGTTTCAATAAATACAAAGACCTCGTTACTTCGAAATAAGACTTAAGACTTCAATTCTTGACTATCCCAAACTTGTTTAAGAGTTTAAAAGTTAAAAAAAAATGTAAACCTTCTTTGAAATTTTCAAGTTTACTATTTTATTAATTTGAAAAAATGAAGTAATTTCTACAGAAAAAAGCACCCATGTATTAGTTTTATGCATGCGGGAAAGAGTATTCACTTAAAAAGTTCGTTTGTTCGTTTTATAATAATAAAAAAAATAACTTTTTGGAATTTCTGAGGTTTTATCATATTATAATAGCTAACTAAGTAATTCTCTGCTAAAAGCATTTGTTATGTTTTATCACCGATTGTTTGTATATCTTATTGCATAGTTGGTATTGAAGTTGGTACCAGCTAAATTTGATTTCGACAAAATTACTTAATTATTCGAAACAAAAGTTTCGTAAAAAACTCAATTAAATTGAAAAATTTCGAAAATCCATAGACTGTAAATATTCCACCTCAATAATATTTTATTATATTATGTTTAACAACATTTTCTTACCAAATTAAGTGCTTAAACCATGCCTAAAAAACCTTTTTTTAAAAATTGGATAACATAAACTATTAGACATCGATCGAAAATTTGTAAGAACCGAATAATAAGGAAGAATCAAAGTTAGTATTTATGAAAAAAAAAATATTTAAAAGGCTGATCCTTATATTTTTAGGAATTTTTTAATGGGTTGTCACGTACAGACAAATTGCGTCACGTGTGTGACAGAGTTGAAATTAACGGTCTTTAAGAGTAGTTATTTAATAGTTAACAACCGTTTTGTCTTCTGATAGGCTATGAATTCGGTACTCTTCCCTTTTTTTGTCAATTTTAATGGTAATTAATTGGTTTGGCTCCGATTGAAAAAATGTTCTTTTTAGTGTCTTTTTTCAGATATTCATAAGGCTGAAAGAAAAATCATAATTAAAAACCATCTGATGTTACATATTACTCCCAAAATAAATATGACTGAAACTCAAACACATCACATTAATTTTATTTTTAATTAAAATTATTGTTTATATGCCGCCAATCTTGCGGCATATTTGAGAGTTCTCATTTTTCATGGAATGCTCCAACAGGTGCTGTTAATAATGGCTTACTGTAAATTTTGTTTTTGGAAAATGATAAACCATACCTACTAATATTAGTATTCAGAACAACTTTAATCAAAATCGTAGGGGTTGTTTTAAAAAAAATTTGGATTTTCTGTAACGGTTTTTTTAACATTTACATAATGGAAGTTACCGTTAATTTTGACTAAATATAACAAAAAATTTTATTTAAAATATTCTAATGATAAAAAACCCACACTCAATAAAATTTATTGATTTTTTTTTTAGAAAAATCTGTGGACCACATTTTAAGCTGTCTATATATAAATAGCCTTAAATTTTGTGGTACCATTTTCTCAAAAAGTATTTGATCGATTTCGATGAATTTTATATGGTTGGAAAGCCACAATTGCGGAGATAAAATAAATAAATAAATTTGATGGCACAACAGCTCATGAAGAACTAGGGCCTAGTGACTTACAACTCTCAACCATTCCTGTGTGCGTGTCTGCAGGAAAGGAGGGGACCTACAGTTTATTGCCGAATCCGAACGGCTAACGAGCGGCACTTTTCTGTGACAGGAGATACTCTTGGAGGATTTGTCAATTCCTCGCAAGAGGCAGTAGCCGTTTTTCTGTTAAATAAATAGGTGGCGAGGCTGGGAATCGAACCTTAGACCTCCGGCATGACAGTCCATCGCACTAACCATCACGCCACGGCTACTACAATTGCGGAGATGTGCAGAATATACTTGAGGCACGCATTTACACACTGTGGGTCATTTTTGTGTTTGTACTGTCGAACACTGTGCATATTCAAAAAAAAATTAAAATAAAATTATTATTTGTATTGTATTATTTATACTAGAATGTCAGTTTATTAGACTTGACCATTCTTTATTCCGTCAATTTCATTGAATTTTGAACAACAACAACAACTTAAAGGTGCTACCACCAATTGCTTACGAATTAATTTTGGGTATTTTGAATTCGTTTTATTTTTGTTTGGCTAGAGATATAGCTATTTCAAGGGGTGCCAAGCCCTATCAGCAGTCTCCTTTATAGTGGTGCTGAGCTTTAATCCAATTTTATTTGAAAAACTTTCTACACATCATGCGGTATTTGAACCCGCGCATCAGATTTGCTCAGTCTTCGGAGCTGTGTACCCTACGTACTATGCCACCGTTGACCACTGACGTCACAGGTCTAGATGTGCTGTTTGTTTATCAATTGCATTTGGAGCATCAGCATTTTTTATAAGCCCCTTTAAAATTAATTCGTATAAGCAATTGGTGGTAGCACCTTTAAGTTGTTGTTGTTGTTCAAAATAAAATAAAATAAAATGTTTTTTTTTTTCGCTCTTCCTTAGATACCAAATATTATTTCAAACAAGATTTGTGAAAATTTTCCTTCTGTCAATTTTATTATGCAAATAAAGCAAATAAAGTGTGAGAAATAAATAAATTTGTGATCCAGTTTGTTTTATTATCATGATCTGATCCGGATCAGATCTGGGGGGAAATAACATGAAGCTAATATTAATTCGATTTACATATGTATGTTTTTTATCGTTTATTAGTAAAAAATATAAAATAAATTAAAAAAGTTATTCGGTAAAAAGGCAATATTTCCATTGAATTCCACGATTCTTAGAATAATAGAGATTAAAAGGTGGCCAGCCAAACTTTGAAGACCTTAATCCTGGAAAGCAGATACAAATATTTATAATCAAACCGCATGAAAAATGAAATCATATAATCTCCTCAAAAAATAAAAAAATACTAAATGCTGGGTGTGTTTTTCTTCACATCTTTTCTTGTGTACTATGTGTCCTTTCCCAAGGACATAACATTTTCACTTACTTACTCAAAAGTAAGAGAAAATAATCAAATAAATTGGTGCATAGCAATAAACGATTCCCGTATCTCTGCTATAGCCAGACGGTTGCTCCATAATGCTATTGCTTTTCAAAAGGACGACGACAGCTGCTTTAGTAGCTTAAAATTTCTTTTGTTACATTTGCAGCAATTTCACATAGATTTATTTCGTGAACAGCAAAAGTTATTGGCATTAGGAGCTTTGTTTACGCGAGCGAACCAAATGTGTCTTCATTTTAACTTGCATTCTTAACTAAAACAAGGAAAGTGATATTTTATTATGAGAGGAAGATGTTGAAATTAGGAGGGAATACAAAGATATCCTAATGGAGTGAACCAATGTACAAAAATTAACATGGAGCACCCTTCACTTCGATTATATCTTGATTATATTTGAATGAAATAACATAACATTTTTAATTTTCGTTGATTCATTTATTTATAAGGATATAATTAAAAGAACAACAATCATGGCTAACAGCAGAAATATTCAGTACAAATACCAACCAGCTTGAATAATTACTTTCTAATCTAGGGAATCCCAGCTAAACCACCATTGTTCAATTGGGATAAGCCTTTTATTAAATAATTCAATTTTATTTTAAGAAAAGCAAAATCAAACAAAACAAAACAAAAAACTTCTACAAGAATAAACAACAAAAATGTTAAAAGGAACTTCTAGGAAATTCATCGAAGTGTGGTGAGATTAATTTGAGAGAAAAATCGCCCTGATCCTTAATTATTTTGGTCTCTTTTTGTGGCATTTTCCTAGAGGCTGGGTTTAACCTTTTTTCTTAATGCATTATCATTTTACATAGCTACATAGGAATCAACCAATTCAATTTAATTATTGAACCCAACAGACTAATTTAGAGTCATTGGTTTCGGTTTGTCGGTTGTCCGAAAAATCACAATTCACAAATTCAATTCAATTGAAATATTCTGACTGGCCAACCGAATTGAACGGAAAAAGTTTTTTGTTCACCCAATCCATAAAACCGGAATGGAAAGTCAAACAAGAACTTATTTTTTTATTTCGTTTGAATAAATCCTTTGTTCCCAGTTTCTAGATCTCTTTCTATACACAAAAACGCTTTAACTTAATAAAAGATAGCTATATAGAGTATAGACTCTATACTGTATATGGGACGGGAAATGGGATTGAATGTGGACGAGTATTTATAGTTTCTGGTTTGAGGGGTTTGAATGTTCATGTATTACCCGGCCAACTTAGTTCCTCTTAATCCTTCTATTTCTTCTAACATTGTTTAATTTATAAGACCCTAGGTCTTACTGGCAAATATATGTCTGTGTTGTTTTTGTTTGTTGTTAATATTGATTAAATTATTCATACAAAATAATTCCCATGCTAATCGGATAATTCTTAGCAGAGTTATCCGCAATACCTACGAACGAAAAGCCAATTCAAAAATTATGCAATTTTTGGTTTTCATTATTTTCCGGTTTTTTTTTTTGTCAACATTTTCAATTCTCGGCTCCGTAGTGTATTTACCTAGTTCAATTCAGCCAAGTTATGTGCGTACGAACAAAAAAAAAAGTAGTTCCCTCAAAATGCAACCAGAAATGTGCGGTGCCAAGGTTACCTCAAAATGCAACCAGAAATGTGTGGTGCCAAGGTCAAGTATTGAACTCAAAATTTTTTTTCAAACTATTTTTGAGAAAAAAATTAACATTAAGTACTAGTTTTGTTTAAGTATTCAATGCTCTATTGTCTATTAAATTTTAAGTTAAGTCCTAAAAACATAAAAAATTACCTTCGAACTACTGAGCCTAGAACGTCTAGTCCGGTGTTCGACAATTAGCGCCGCAACCAAGTCTTTAAATCTAGTGCGTAGATTTTTCAGTATTATTACGAAGAAGTAATTCATTTACAATTAATTAGCTACAAAAAAAAATCATCTCGCTAATAAACTTTTACAGCCTAATTTATTAGATTTCACTAATACTCGTTTGAACCTCGGAATAGTTAAACCGAGTCGAAGCACTTACACCGTCTTTACAACACGACAAACAAATTCTTATTTATAAAATATATGATCAAAAAAATGACATATCTAAAACTCTGGTTATTATAAAATTAAAAAAACCCCAGCTAATTTCCACAATTAATCATTTTAAGTAATTATTGGTTGTACTTTATCTAAATAAGTACCTACCTAATGAATGGATAAGCAAAATAAAAGAAAACGGTCTGAAAACTGGGACAGTTCTCGAAAGGTATGTAAATAAATGATTTCGTTTTTGTAAATTTCACAACATGCTGATGTCATGTCAAAATGACACTTACATACTTATACGGCTTTACTCCGGCTTTAATCCTCCTATGTACCAGGTTTAGCTTACTCCGCCTCTATTCCGCGTGTATTTTTTTGTAAATAAGTTTTTCAGGATTAGAGGTGCTGTAAAGTCAGAGTAGCCTTACTCCGAAGCTAAAACGGGTTAATAAATAAGGCTGTTAAAATTTAGTTTCCTTAAACTATTACGCTGTGATAATTGTAGTCCTTCTGCTAATGCTATGCGTTTAAAGTAGGTCAGTCTTATTAATAAACCCATTCCAAAGTATGTCTAACTTTAGACAGCTATCCAACTCCAAAATCGTATTAATAAACATTTCCATCGGTTGTCCAACTTAGACACTGAAATTGGTTGTCCAAGCCTATTCTAAAGTCGGCACGTTCAATGAACAAAGGAAAGCAATTTTTTTTGTTGCGAAACGAAACGTTTTGTTGAAATGAAAGAAATGTCCTTTGAACGTAGCCATAAGGTCGGCTAAATTCATTATTTCACTCGAGAATGAATTATTCCAGGTATGGCACGGGCAATATGGGGTCGTATTTAGACAGCTGCTGGAATGTGGTTATTAATAATGAGTTGTCCAACTATTAAGACAGTGGCTAGCTGGACAACTGTCCAAGAGTGTTCTAAGGGAATATAATTAATAAGACTGGTTATGTATAAATATTTTATAATCTTACATATGACTGTAAACTTAAGATCTCAATCTGAAGTCTTTTATTTGAACTTTTGAACTGAAAGTGAATATGATAAGAATCGAAAAGTTGACAGTGAAAATATTGAAAGTTCCTTGGGGATTGGGCCGAAATTTTTTGTTTACGCTACCTCAATGGGCTGGAGCGGTTCAGTTTGTCTCATTTGAAGCAAAACACTAAGGGCCAGTTGAACAAACGTGGTTGAATATTTAACTCGTGGTTCAACAATTTTAACGGCGGAGTAACTAGGATTCAAAGTTTAAGCATGTGATAAAAGCCAAAGAGATGCCTATAAACGACTGGCTCTACCTATAATTGTCGTTAAAATGGCACTTTAAACCGCCATTACGGCACAAAAAGCAAATCAAGAATATACTAACAATTTTCTTCTTGGTAGTGTAGCCCGTAATGTTAACTTATTGGTACATTTTTTGCCAAATAAAAATGGCTATGCTAGCTTGTTGCATGCACCAGCAGAAAAAATCAAAAAGTCGCTTTGGGTACCTAAATATTAACTTCGAAACAGCTAATATGACCCAGAAGGTGTTAAATATGGTTGAGGGTGGTCTATATTTTTATATTCTCCACACATATTGACTTATCTGTTAGATAGGTATGTCCATCGACTCTTAGAGAAAGTTTTTTTTTATGGACCCTAATGATGCTCTGAGTACCGACTATATTAGCTACCTACTAACACACATGACATAATACATAAACACATATAGGTGATTCACCTAAGGTGTGACAAAAAGCAAGAGCATGTAGGTTGAGTCAAGACAGGAAAAAAAATCGTATTATAAATTAAAAAACAACTGAGCATCTGTTCTTCAGTGTTTGACTTGAAATTGATATGAACATCGAATATTAAAAACAAAAATACTACTTAGGCCCATTTGCTGAAACGAAACTTAAGTATTTAAGTTCAACATAAAAGCTTATGTGACAGTTAACGTTGAGGAAAAAGTAGAACGTATAACCATTTAAGTTGAACATAAATATTTAAGTTTTGTTTCAGCAAATGGCCCTTATGAACATCATTTTTTTTCATTAATTTTTCAAAAATTTGAATTTGAAAATAACTTTTCAAAAACTATTCTCTTAAATAATTTAAATTGAAAACAAAATAAAAGAACGGATTTCTATGGCTTTAAAAAAAGTACAGCATGACATTGTAGATGTTGCCTTTGTTTTTTAATGGTTTCTTTTCTATTTTAAGTAGATTTCTTAAAAAATTGCCCCTCTCGTCTAAACAGGATGACATAGACCCCCTCTCATACGATTTTTTCATGTGTTAACTGAACCTACACGCTCCATCTCTGTTTTAGGTGAATCACCCTGCATATCAGTCGGGTGGCGTGGATGATTTTAAATAGTAAGTAAATGAAAGATTATAGTCCCACGCAAACGTAGGTTCCTAAGTTAGGAATATCTACCTGAAATTGCCTATATCGAGTATTGCAGATCTGCTTTCCACGCCTAAGTAAAGCAATTCAAACCAATTTTGTTTAGATAGATCATGAAAGTTTAAATTCACAATAAAATAAATGAACTGAATTTTTCAAACAAAACTTACTCAACAAACTTCACACAGCAGCGCACGAGATACATACAAAATTCCCAAAATAATCTGAATGAATTCGTGTTATTTTTTGTTTGCATATAAGAAAGCGTATATTGAACAGAGAGGTGTCACATTGTTGAAAGGTAGAATTTTAAAACGCCCTCGCTAATATCTGTATTGCATTTGTATTATTTGTATTTATATATTTTATAGATTCCTAGTACATAAGACATGATAAAATCTTTTTGATAGTACATGTTTAATGAACGTTCAGGTGTTTAAAGTTAGATCCAACAATATTTTGCAATAAAATAAAGTATGTATGTATTGTATATACACGGCATAAGTTAAAACTAATACAAATAGGTAGTGTTTTAATTATGTAATATATAGATTATCTTGAAGTCCATTTTTCATTCTGTAACCATTTTCTATTCACTAACACAGAGTTTTCTGTACCAACAAATAAAAAAGACAAAAGTAATTCTGGCTGGGTTATAACACATCAAAGCTGAATGAAAAGACATGTTGGAGGCCGGGCGCGGGGTCAGCATTGATTTTCTTTTCCAAACATGTGACCTTTGAAACTTTTGGAAAGATTATTTTCACCCTTAATTTGTTCGAAATGTGTAACTGTCTTGTCGGTAGATGATTGGTATTTCAATGACTTAACAAATCTAAAGTCCTAAAAGGAGGGTGAGTTAAATTTCGAAGATGATTTATGACAGGAAGAAACAACTGAGAAAAGGGTCAAAAGCAATAGTTAGAAAATAGATCAATAAATAGATATAGACTATGAACCATAACATATGCCTATATGGTCACAGCCACGGTCTTATAACGTTATTTTTGTGCAGGAAAAAATCCTCATAAACCTTAAAGATCCATTCAAAGGTTGAATTTTGTTTGTGCGTATAAGGGTCCGACTAAGGCTCACATTCTGTGACACAAACAAAGGTTTTTCATATCTGTTATAATTGTATACAGGGTGTTCGGTATAAGGTGCACCAAAATGCTAGAGCGAGTAGGTTGGGTTAAGACCAGAAAAAAAAAAATGATATGGAAGGGGGTGGGGGGTCTAATTCCCTCCGTTTAGGTGGGAAAGGCAATTTTATAATCGACTTGTAATAGAAAAAAAATTTTAAAAAACAACGGCAACACCTACAACGTCATGCTATACTTTTTTTAAAGCCAGAAGTTCGTTTTTTTTATTTTCATTTTAATTCAATTTATTTGAGAGCACAATTTTTTTTATAAAATTTCCCCTCCCGTTATTTTGAATTTTCTAAAAAAACAAAAAGACACTTTAGTATACTCATCTATGTCTTTATTCAGCCCTTCAAACCAAACAAAAGTCTACTAACATTAAAAAATCAAGGGACTAAAACTTCAAAAGCATACAAAATAATCCCAACGAAGTGCAATGAGCCACAAAATGTCCTTTTTTGCTCCATCAGACCTCAAATTTTATGTATGTAAATAACATATATATTATAAAAAAAATGTACTTATGTATTCATATAAGCGTGTACAGTATAATCCCTCTTAACAGACGTAACAACACTCAACTTAGATGATTTTAAGCACAAAATTAAATAAAACATTATTCACGGTTCCCTATAATGAAATAATAAAAGAGAGCAGGAACTTTTATGATTCACAGAAGCTGACAGCAGAAAAAATAAAAGCGGTAAAAATATAACTTATATACTGAAGCATTATTTGTTACGTCCTTCAAAGTCTTTCTTTGAGGGGCGCAGGGCGCTTGTGTCCAGTGGTGTATTTAGGGTTTTTGCGGGACTGGGCTATTAAAATTATGCCGCCCCTTTTCTTATTTTCGACACATAATATTAATCAAAAAAAAAAATAATAAAACTTTCACCTTCACTGTTTAGATGCTCCTATACTTAGTGTGTTTGCTGATTTGTAGTTTGTCGGGAGAGAATATAATTAATATCATAATCACAGCTGTTTGTACCTACCAACGGCTTTTTCAAATGGATAAAAAAAATCATCAAAATTGGTTTTTCAATCGGCATAAACCAACTCCATGTGCAAAAAAAAATTTAATAAAACTTTGTATAGATGCAGTAAAATAAAAAAGTGCGTATACGCCCGAGTGTACCACTGATTTAATTAAATGAATTTCATCTCCGTATGGAGCATCTTATTTATTAAATAAATTTCATAACTTTTTTTTGTAAGGCTATATACATATGTCCATATGGCGAAAGCGCCAATAAGCGGACACTTATGATCCCCTAATTTTTGTCCGGTTAAAAGAGGTCCTGCAAAATAAATCACAAATAAAATTTGCGAAAAATAAGGCAACAAAGTATGCACAATTCCGGAATGCATTCGGAATTCTTTCATCATAACGCAACCCTTGTTACTCGGAAAATCCCCTACTAAGCTCTCAACGTAACATTTCTGTCTTTTTATTAGAGTTTCGCGTCCGCTTACCGGAGATTTTCCATTGATTTACTTTTGTATTAAAAAACAAAACAGAAACTTTAAAGAAAATGCATTCTTTGCTGGTTTCAGCAAAAATAAGTTTCCGCGCCGTTTATAACAATGTACTTTATATGAGAAATTTGAGAAAAAAGTTAGTTCCCCAAAAAGAGTTTATTTAGGGGAATTAACCGCTTAGGAGCTGTCCGCAAGGTTTCACTGTAGATGCCTATTTATTTTTTATAATCCTTGATTTCGACTCTTCCTTTCAAATTATTTTTTTATTACTTTTATTTCCGTTTTTATTTAAAACTTTTATTCATTCCAATTTTTTTTTATTCTTGCAACATGTTCTTATGCATAATAGTTCATGCTACTAACATACTTTGTACACAGTTTTTAGCTTTTTTTTTGTTTTAAGCACTTATTTCATGCTTTAATACAGAATACAGTTTCAAAATATGTCTTAGCCTTGCGCCAAGAATATATGCAATTACTTCTTCTTATCAACTACTATCATTGCAGAATAAATTCATTTGAAATAAATGAAATAAACCAATTTGTCGGCATCAATTGATCATATCAGTAACGGAGCTTCGAAACCAAGGAAATCATGTAGCGCTACAGGAGCTACTCCGATTACTTCGAAGGTGGCGGGGTAGAGAGTGAGTGTTACCGAAGTTTTAATCAGCGGTCCAACCGCACTGTTTAGGCACTAATAGTTTCCTTTATATCTTCACCAAAAGAGTTCTGAGTTCCCAAATAGGCATGAATATTTTTTAAAAATATTACGAACCACTACCAAGTACTTACATAGTATGTTAGTTAGTATACAAAACCATATACACACCTCGAGTACATTTATGACATTCGATAATCCGATTTCGTCCTTTTTCAAGTAAAAAAAAAATATAATTATGAAATTATTCTTTAACCGCCTCTAATATCTTGCCCTGGGCTTAGCCCATTCTTCCCATATGGTAAAAATAGCCCTGCCTCAAACAAAAACCACCTGAAGGTCCCCCTGATGGATAGAAATTATAAACTAATTCAATTTCTAACGATAAGGACATCTCTTACAGAAAAGTGAACAGTGAAAGAGTACGGGAACAGAAATTCATTGAAAATGAGAGAGTTTGTAGGTATCTTAATTCTTGGTTATAAATTCGAAGAAGCCGATTTTATAATTTTTGTTATTATTTTTTGAATTTCTTTAAAATAAAAAAGAAAACAATTTCCTAAGCCCATGTACACACAATTACATTCTTTGGCTTCAACAATTAAATTCAAAATCACTACACTCAATGATTATCTAGACTCAGGACACAATATGTACGTTAGATGGCAAAATAATTTTCTTAATTTATATTTGGTACTTAAATAATGCTTATTTGTATTTACTTTGATGTTAAGGCAACCAAATCAAATATAAATTGCACGATTGTGTCGCACGTACCTACTGCCTTTTTGAACTTCATTTTCACTCTCCATTAACTTTTATGTAACTATACCTAACACCTAAGCAAAATCCATAAAATCTAGTCTATTTATCAAAAAGTTATAATTAAATTATTTGTTTTATAAGTTTAAGCATACTAAATTACTGCTTTTGCCTTTTCATCTGAGAACTGGGATTAACCCTGTCGGAAAATTTTCTTATTAATAAATAAATTTTTGTTTCTGATGTCTTAAAGTTCTTGTCACTAAAGAGTTTTCTAACATTCCATAAACATTCAAATGCATCTGTTTATTATTAATATAATGAAGTTTATACTGGTAACGGCTTTTGAAATAAATGCTCCTGTGTTAAGATATTGGGCCTTAACAATAATCAAATTTATTTAAGACTTAAATCTTTCTGTTAAATGGACGATATTGGAATGGGCTCTAAAATTGAAAACAGATTATTTCGAAAAATCTCCACCTTTTTTCGCGCTGAATAAATTAATATTTTTAAAATTAGCAGGATACTTTTACAAATGCAGATAAAAAACATGCAAAAATTTGGCTGCCATTTGCGCAAAAGGTTGGTGATAAGTCAAATGAATTCTTAATCTAAAATGAATCCCTGCTCTCCCTTAATTTGAAGAAATTTATATTTCCAATAGCCATAACTTGAGAACGATTTTACCGATTAAATTCATCTTTTTTTTTTAAGTTCAGTTAAAATTAAGAAAATTGTGTAGAAAATTTGATAATTTAAGAAAACTTAACAACTATTTTAAGAGGAATATTAGTTCGTTTGAGGCTTGTAGTATGATATAAACACCAAAACAGCCATACCGATTTTTCTCAAAATTTTAGGAAATCTTAGGTAGTGCATCTTGTGTGTCTTGCAGTCATCAGTTTGCCTACAAGTTGCAGCAGCGCATGCATTTCTCAGAAACTACTGTCCGGTTTTGAAAATTCTTTTTTTTTTTTGTTTGAAAGATTATACTTAGAAGACAGCTTTAAAGAAAGGTATACAGCTAAACGCAAAAAATATTTATTCGATCCTCAATTATTATATTTGGTGTTTGAAAGGACATTTGGGGGATTGACACAGATGATATCGGTCCAGCAGTTAAGTAAAAATCGGCGCAGTGGTTTCCCAATAGTTGCATTTTTGAAAATATGTAAAGTATAAAATAGCGGAAATCGTGGCTGCTTCCTTATGGCTGAGTTTTTTCTTAATTGAAGAAAGTTGAATTTTTTTTTTAAATAAAGCATGTAATTTTTAATTTTTTTAAAACCCAGCTTGTTGAAGCCTATAATAGATATAGATATACATACATACATTTTGACCTTTTTGAATTTTTTGAAGTTATTTTTACACGTGTGTCAATAAGCGAACAGTGACTATTTATTAATAGGGCTGTGCTGATCTATATATAAATAGGCTAAGATAATTTTTGTGGTACCATTTTCTCAAAAAGTATTTGACCGATTTCGATAAATTTTACATTGTTGGAAAGCCACAATTTCGGAGATGTGCAGAATATACTTGAGACACGCATTTACACACTGTGGGTAATTTTTGTTTTTGTACTATCGAACACTGTGCATATTTAAAAAAAAAATTTAAATTAAAAAAAAGTTTTTTTCCTTCAATAATTTTGAAACAAATTTTTTGCGTCAGCTTTTGTTGGCCAAATTTCGGCCGGTGGGCGATACTAGTAGTATTAAAACAGGCATATTTTCTATGTGGTAGGGCGACGCAACGTTAGCCGGGATTCACTAGTATTAAAAAAACAATTAGAAAAAAACACTGGGACAAAATTTTAGTCAATTTAGTACTACAAAAAGAGTGATTAAAACTATGTACATATGTATGTAGGTACTATGTACATTTAAGTAAAGACCTTAAATCACTTTGTTTAAAATGTTGTGCCATTGTTTACTATTATTTTTGTTTATGCAATGGCGTTTTTTTTCTGCTCAGAAAAATGTAACTGCGTGGTTTTTTTTCGATTGCAATACCTGTCTCTTGCTGAGCTTATCGTACTTGCGAATTTTTTAAACGAATATCCTTTTGGCGTAATTGAAATAACACACAAAAATAAACAACCTTCTCACAGAATTCCAAACCAAAATTAATCGTGTGAAATTCAAGCATTTTAGGTGGTTTGTGGCAACAGACATCAAAACTCAAAAGCCGTTTTTGTGTTTGTTCACATTCTGAAAGAGTATTGTATAAGCAGCTTTTGCAGGAAGTTACCACAGAAACAAGAAGCATCTGATGATGAAAAAACATTGAAGACTAGAAATGCGTTGTGTTTGTGTATATTACTTCGAAGAAGATAGCTACGGAGTAAAAATAACATCGTTAAACAAATCAAAACGTTAAATAATAATTATTTTGTGTTTAGTCTGGCTTTTTTCAGCCATAACGTAATGTATCTGAAGATATTTCAACATTTTATTGTTGAAAAACTTGGAGACCTTGAAGGCAACGTGCAGCATTTCGTAGGCACGTGAAATCTGGAATACAATACCTACCGAAAAATAATTTTATATGAGTGGTTATTATTAATGGAAAGCATTTATAGGTATACAATGAAAATAAAATCATAATCCGAAATGTTACTGGTACTTTTTTTTGACAGGCTAAGCAAAGTTAATGATTTTAATTTTATCATATACATATTATCAACTTGGTGCAATATTATAGAGGAAGGTACAAGGTACTGCAATTTTACGTAACGCATCATTAATGCAGTAGATAATACTGAACGATCAAATAACTCGACCGTCAACCCTGGGATCTTTATTACTTCCCTCTTTTGAAAGATCCTGCTTGATGTGTTTACCATTTTTTTCAACGCGATTGCGAAAAAAGTGACTTAGATTTTATGAAAACCTATATCTTATTCGATAAACTTTAAAATCATATACATAAATTGGCCAAAGAATTTGAATGGTTAACAAAACAAACCATAAAAGCGAGCGAAACGACAAAAATAGGCGAAATAAAAGGCAAGGACTTTCCCTTAAGGCTAGGAACGCACTTGCGATTTCGATCGCGAAACTTTTTAGTCGCAAGAAATATAGAACAAATAAGTTTCAAAGTGAGTGACCGCACATGCGACCGAGAACTCGCAATGCTTAAGATTAAAATTTGTTTAATTTTTCGGTCGACGCGATTATCGCAAATTAAAATGAAACGAATGCAATCACATGTTTACGACCGCACATTTGGGATTTAAATTTCCTGCGATTAAGAAATCGTTGTCACAGAAAGAAATAAAGATGAACGTAGGTACTTGACATTTTCAATCGCGCGATTTATTAGTCTCAAGAAATGAGACACGCGCCGGTCTTAAATGTGACTGCACGCATATACGAATGAAAAATTGCAGCGCTTAAAAAATATATAACAGGTTCTATTTTGAGAGCAAAATCACAAAGACTTATCGGAAGTGCGTTCCTAGCGACTAAAAGATGTATATTGCATTCGTTTTGGAGGCAGCGTTCTTTTGGCCACCATTTTTAAAAATCGATTTTTTTAATAACTGTGGGTTGTAAAAAAAATGTAATGGGTGGTCAAAAATGGTCATTAAACTAGTCATCTTTTACAAGAAAATTGAAAAAAATAGACAAGTCACAGGTCTTGTGACCGCACTCCACCAGCAATTTTCACTATTTTACGTTTAACACTTCTCGTCGTAGACGGTCTATCAGAAAGTAGGGACCTAAAAAATAACTGTTCCAAAAACCATATTGGTTGTAGCTACATACATATATCAAAGCTTTATTTTTGAAAATCTATACTAATGTATTAACGAATTAAAAAAAAAAAAAAAAAAAAAAACATGACTAAACAAAATTTCATTCATTCACATATTTCATTAATTGACAACAATGGCTCGTATAGCAGAATTATTTTTCAAGAAGGCGCTTCAAGTATATTATATGTTAAGTAATTTACATTATATTGAAATACAAATAATGAGAAATCGTGAATTTTCATATAAGATGGTGCGCAATTGATCATAAAAATATGAGAGCATGAAGAAAGGTACTATAAACTTGTGATAATTCACTTCTCAGTGCTTTCTGCCTAAAGTGCTTTGTTGTTAAGACAGCGCAGCGGACCATCCGTATTATAGCAGCGTACTACATCTGCAATTTTCTCTCATTAAAGTGAAAAATATAAAAAAAGTAAATAAATTACACAAATTGTATCGAGAGGATGTAAAAATTTAATATTACCTACGAAAATAATTGAATTTTGAAAATTACAGTCATTATTTTAAACAGCAGCAGTTTATCAAATTCCCGCTTCTGGCAAGGTAATTAAAAAGCAGTAATTACTTTCCTATCGAGATCTCTGACATTGTTCTATAAATGATTCAATCATTGCAATAAGGTAGTTGTTTGGATTAGTATAACATACATTTCTGCTAAAATTTTCACATTCATATTAATTATCGTGATATGAGGTGATTATCACTTAAATTGCCAATTTCACACGATAGCAGTGTGTAATTATACAGATTTATGAAAAGTGTCACGAATGTTATATAATTTTATAAATTTTTTATTTATATTTTATTTTATTGAGAGACACCTAGTACTCATCTGAACAATCTCCCAGTCGGGTGCTGAACTATTAAAATAAAAGACACAAACCTAACTTTCTTCTATCTTCACTTCTTACCTAAATCTTTACATAAGTTGCGACAAAAGGATAGGTCATGTAAGTTGGTCTGATATAAGAAACAAATTTTATGGGAGGGTGGGGGTGTCTGTCGGATTTCGAGCATTGGGCATATGTGAAATAGATTAGTGTATACAGGGTGTTTGGTATAAGGTGCACTAAAGAGCTAGAGCTAGGAGGTTGGGTTAAGACAAGATAAAAATCGTATGGGAGGGGGGGTCTATTTCACCCAATTTAGGCGGGAAGGACAATTATTTGCTAACAAATCGACATGAAATAGAAAAAAAAAATTATTTAAAAACAACGGTAGCATTTTCAATGTGAAGTTATACTTTTTTTTTAAGCCAGAAATCCATTATTTAATTTTTTTTTAATTTGAGTTGCTAGAGAGAACAGTTTTTTATAAATTAATTTTAAACTCAAAATTTTTTAAAAATAATGACAATAATTGTGTTCAAACTAATTTCTTTCAAAATTCTACGTAATTAAGTAATACTTTTGTTTTTAATATTGGATGCTCCTGTAAATTTATAGTCAAATACGGAAAAGAAAATACCCAGGTGTCGTTTTGTTTTTAAGAAAATTAAAAATAACGGGAGAGGAAATTTTCTACAAAAAAATTGACTTTAGGCAGAAAAAAAAAAATATTAAAAAACAACGGTCACTATTCCAATGGCATGTTATACCGTTTAGTAAGGCCTTCCTTAATTTTCTTTTAAAATTAAGTTATTTTAGTGAACAGTTTTTCAAAAATTAATTTTCAAACTTAATTTTTTGAAAAAAAAAATTAAAAAATTGTGTTCAAACTATTTTTTTCAAAATTTCATGTTATCAAGTAATATTTTCGTGTCTAATATTCAATGCGCCCATCAATTCTCAGCCTTATCAGATGTCAAAATGTACTCCAGTTTTTGAGAAAATTGAAAATAACAAAAGTAAGTTTTCCTTGAATTTGACTTCCATCGGTTATTTGTTTTTACTAATTAAGTAGTAAAGTAGAACTAGATAACGTTATTTTCAATTTTCTCAAAAACTAAAAAACATTTAGGCATACGGTTTTTAGTGTTTAACTGGAAATTAATAGGAATATTAATAACAAAAATATTACTTAATTACGTAAAATTTTGAAAAAAATTATGTAGTTTGAACACAATTTTTTTCAGTATTTTTCCAAATTTTGAGTTTGCAAATTAATTTTTCAAAAACTGTTCTTTCAAATAGTTTGAATTAAAAAGCAAATTAAAAAGAACGAGCTTCTGGCTTTAAAAAAAAGTATAGGATGATATTTTAAGTGTTGTTGTTGTTGTTTTTTAAGTTTTTTTCTATTTCAAGTCGATTTTTTTAGAAAATGGCCCCTCCCACCTCCCATACGATTTTTTTGTTGTTGTCTCTCAAAGTTGGTATACAAGCTTCACAAAAACAGGTTTAGCAATTTAAATTTTCTCTTGTGTTAAATAATTTTTAACTGGTAGCTTCCTATTCAACTTTAACAGAAACATACATCCTGCACTAGTGTAGCGTATAGGTATCTCAGTTCCTTCCTTTCATATTTCTTCTAATAGGGAGAGAGTTTAGCAAAGGATGTTTATTATTGGGTTAGACGTTAGAGTGAAGAAAGTATTATTTTCGCTAGTTGAAATAGCCATGAAGACATGACGTTATTTATGTGCTTTTTATTTGACTTGCACCCTCTACAACTTAAATACAGAAATTTTGTTTGATTCAGTAAATGAAAATCTGGGACAGAGTTATAAGTGGAGTGAATTTCATTTGCAAGGACATTTGTGTTGATTCGAGTATGTTGTTACACAAATAAGCAACATAATTATCTTATTATATGCATACTAAATGATAAGACTATATCATTTATTCTCATCTGAGACACACATATGTATATTTTTATGTGTTTAAAAGAATCAAGCCATGAAAGTTTCAACATTTGTGCACTGAAATTATATGCTTTTGATTGTCAACTCCTTGTTGGCAAGCACATTTTTTAGTATTTTTTAGTTGAAATTTAAAACTTTTCGCGTTTAATCCAATGTATATGCCATATTAAGAATTTTTAAGAAATTCCCAGAGAAAAATAATATTAAAAACAACGGTAGCACAATGTCACTATAAAGTATTTCTTATTAATTCTATTTTAAGTCAAGTTTTTTTTTAACGAACACTTTCAAACTCAACACATTTTCAAAAGAAATCGGTTCAACAAATAATGAGATGGTCTAAAATAAAACAAGATGGTTACTAAAAATGTTAATAATGTTGGTTGTAACAGAAAAGTTTTAATCAAATCGTTGGAGTTGTTATCGAGAAATATAAAATGTTCAATGGTTTTCAGACAATTGTTGGTAGGTACCTTACCGTTAACTATTCTGGCTAGATAATACTTAAAAAAACGCTTCCTCCGGTCCCCCACAATAGAGAACATTTAGACTTCTCTCCATCAGGTTGAATCCCACGGCCTTAAGCTGGGGTCACCCCTATCACTTTAAAAAATAATACAGACCATAAGATTTTTTACTTCCCTTTATAGGCGTTCGCACTTGGGGACACTATAGGTCCTGGTTCCTCACGACAGGTTGCGCCATAAAATTTACATATTTTATTGTGAATAATAATCCACATGTTTTTTTTTTATTTATGGTTCTTTAGACCTTGGTAGATAAAGTGCGATGAAATATTGAATGACAGCGAATCTAATATTGACTTAGTGATGATGAAGGTGGGGATCCAAATTTAATTTTTTGAAAGTATAAGACATAGCGTAAGAAACTTCTCAATCCTATCAAAAAGTTTATATAGCAAAAGATCGGAGGCTTAAAATGTTTTTTTTTTCCTTCTGTGTAATTTAGTCTTATTTAATTTCAAGTATTTAAAGATTATTTTTTGTACTTACAAATTTTAAAACTAAACATATCAAAGGGCACGGTAGTTCCCACCCAAGTTCTCGGCACTACCCCTTTCTACAGGAACTAACTTAAACGCTTTTCAACCCCCTCTAACTTCGGAAACAATAATGTCAGAAACTATAAACTCCCATATTTGCTAAGCTAGGCGAGCACAGGCGGCTTACCAAATTTCAACTTCCTAGCATAAGTGTTTCTTGAGATATAGGACGTCAAAAATTGTGAAAACCGTAACTGATGACTGACTCATTGACTATAACTGAATGACTAACTGATTGACAGATTATCAAAATTATGGAGCATTTTCCGTCACCGTAGAATATTGTTATTTCGCACAACGGTTGACCTTGTGGTATATACAAATACAAAGGAAAAACTCGAAAATTTGGGATTTTCCATATAGGAGGCTTGGTATCCGCCCACTTCCTCATAATTGTTATTAATTATTTAATTATGCTTCTGATTTTTTTAGAATGCTGAAATTTGTTATAGCTATAGGTTTTGCAATGCATGCAAAGGCAAAAATTTAACATTTGGGGGCGTGGAATCCACCCACTTTCTTAGAATGGTTACCAACTATAAAAAAACACTTCTGCTTATTTTAGAATGATGAAATTCGGAATTGCGGTAGGGCTCGCAATGCTTATAAAAAAAAATCGAAAAACTAAGGTTTTTTTATATAGGGGGCGTGGTATCCGCCCACTTTATCAAAATTGTTTTCTGATTGTCGTATAGAATGATAAAATTTGGTATAGCGGTAAGGCTTGCAATGTGTGTAAAGGAAAAAAAATCAATTTGAGATTTTAATTCCAGGGGGTGGCATCCACCCACTTTTTTTAGCAGAAAAGTAATAAATTATATGGAACACTCCTGATTATTGTAGAATAATAAAATTTTGTAGAGCGGTAGGGCTTGCAAAGCATGCAAAGGAAAAAAATTAAAAATTTGAGATTTGACATTTAGAGGCCTCGCATCACCCCACTTTCTCAGAAGTGTTGTCAATTATAAAGCTTTTCTGATTATTGTAGAATTATGAATTTCAGTATAGCGGTAGGGTTTATAATCCATGCTGAGGTAAAATTAAAAGTTTGTGGTTTATCATTCAGCGGTCGCAACATCCACCCACTTTCTCATAACTATTATTGATTATTATACAGTGATGAAATTTGTTCAAGTGTTAGGGCTTAGGTGCATTTAAAAATTGAAAACTTATGATTTTGTGTTAAAAAAAAATATTTTGCAAAGAGGAGTGAAATCACACCAAAAACATAAATATTAAAAAAAAAAAAAGAAAAGCCAAGTTCTGCTGTGTATACAAAAAATTTGTATATAACAAGTCAGCCGTGAAAAGTAATGAGATCTAAAAGTTCGCCAAGTTCTAAGCTTATGAAGGTGATGTAATATCAAATATTTTAAGTAGAGTAATATCGAAAAAACTCCAAATTATGAGAGAAATTTCTTATTTAATGATTGCTGACTAAAATTTAGTAAGTTTACTCGGCAAGTTTTCTGTTTTTCCACTTCACAATTTAAAAGATTTTGGAAACTTGCCAAATAAACTTACCAAATCTACCACAAGATTTTTGAAAAAAAAAGTATAGTCGAGTGTAACATAGGTACCTACGACATTAATTTTCTCAAGTGAGGTGACGATCAGTAACAACATTTAAGAAGTCCAGGCTACGTTGAAATATTTCATGCGGAAATTCGGATTACAAATTCATTATACGTTCTACCTACGTGTATACACTGGATCCATTTGTAATAGAAATCCTATACCAATGTAAATTATTACTGTTTAACTTTCAAGTTAATACGTCTGACCAGTTTATTTGGATTAATTTAATATTCTCTCTAAACAAAAAAAAAAAAACAATTATTTCGCCTAGAAATCCATCTAGCAATTTGTCAAGAGCCTCTGTGTTATCTTCATCTTTAAATAAATACTTGAACTAAATAAATCAATAAAAACCACCGTGACGTGACCACAAAAAATACCACAAATAAGAAAGTGTGTCATATAAAAGCATCTGTCGATGTGGCCATCAAGGGTGATCAATCACTAGCTTTCAGAACACATTCTGGTTCTTAGGAAGTGCGGGACCTCGGGCGATTTAATTTCCGATTTTGCTTCTATTATTTCACAAATAATCCAAAAAAAACAGCACATTGATGCCTCCTTTTGGGCAAATACACTAACATATAGCCTGGAAAACTCTCTCTGGTGAATGTCTTTTTTAGTGTCTTGAAGTCTTTTCATCCAACCCCACAATGTTATGTGTAGCCGTATAGCCATGGTTCATGAATAATAAATTTAAATTTATTTAAGTGGAACCTTTGATAAAGCAATGCACACTCTACTCGTGCACGCAGTCCGAAAATTTTATCGAGAAGAATGAGGAATTGGTTGTCTGGCCTTTCATTATCATAAGGATGTTTTAATAATGAGCCATGCCTATACGCGTCTAATGAGTCGAGGAAATGTTAATCACTCGTCATTTGTGTTTTTGTTTGCGGAAGAGAAATGTTTACTTGTGGCCACACAATAACAAGAAAAGCAAATAGTCAAGGGCTTGAGCTGATTTTTGTAATTACCATTTTATTAACTATATACTTGCTGATTTTGGGGTTCGGTTTCCGTAAGGAAGATAAAAATACAATTTGACTTTCTCTATAGACCCTGTAGATTTAAATAAACTAAATCATGTATGTACCTATTATACCATTGTTGATATTTTATGCAAAAACTTATTTAATATATATGTATGTATAACAGGACTAACTATTCGAAAATATATGCATATATTTATGTACCATCTCAAAGGTTACATGTGTTGATCAAAAATAAAATCCATTATGATTATATCCACTTTTGATATAGTTTCGAGTAAATCGAGAAAAACGCGGACTTAGGTATATTCGAAACCAAACTTTTGTTTTGCAGGATTGATTGATATGTTATTAGAGTTAAAAATCAAAACACTTTAATGATCACACAATGAGTCGGTTTCAATTATTATGGTGGATTTACATGTATCTTCATGCGAGTTCTGCAAAAAATAAGGGATACAACATACAAAATGCTTGTTTGTTGGATAGAGAGAGAAGAACAAAATGCAGAGATCTTGATTATAGGAACGCAGATGAAGATTATAGCGAAGACGAACATGTTCATCTTCATGGTGGTGCTCTTTCACACATTCGGTTTTTTGGTATCACTCTATCCCGCTCTACTTTTCTTGATGTTTGCAGATGAAGATACATGTAAATCCATCATTAATTTTAACGCGAAAACAACAACGAATTAAAAAATAATTAAAAGCTTACATGGATGCATTTGGAGACGACCGGCGTCACATCATCAGCATTCACGACTGCAGTGGGAAGTCAGCTTTTGTACAACACAACATAAACGTACATACATACATAAATAATAAGAGCGACGGCTGCTACTAATGTATACGACTGAACAAATTAGAATTAATGTTGCCGTTATCTTAATTCAGTGCATTTTTGTCTTTCTGTATATAATAAGCTTCATACGCATCAAATCTACGAGCATCGTTCACTTGCTTTATAAGCTTTATGTTTTCCTTATTCGTGCTTACAACTTCGTGTCTATCGACAAAATAGTGATAAGCTAAAGCCGACTTATTTGGTTGGTTAAGTTTTATACATTGTATGTGCTCATTATATCGTTCTTTTATGCTACGTTTTGTTTGTCCATAATAAACTTTGTTACATTCGTTACATTGAATTGCATAAATTCCTGATTTTTCTAATTTTTCGATTTTATCTTTTGCCGATCCTAACAAATTACTTAATTTTTTAGCACTTCTGTAAACTATTTCTAGTTTATGGTCGTCAAAAACTTTTTTCAATTTATTAGTAATTTTTGGAGCAAAAGTCATAGATACGCGTTGGTTCTTTTCTTGGTTTGATACACTCTGTGAGAAAAGGGTAGTGTGTTTCCAATTTTTCACTTTTTTGGAATGATTGATATGTATTGATTTGATAGCAAAAACAGATATGGATAAAATGGACTTTGAAAATTACATCAAGATTTCAAGCTAAAATAAGCAATAAAACAAAAAAAAAATTACTCCAAATTATCATTTTGATTATTTTGTTGAGCATTGCAGCATTGGTGAAGGGTCATACATTTATAGGTCAAAAGTCCATAATGGTTTTGACTCACTTGGGCGGGTCACAGGCCACAATTCAATCGTGGACTTTTAACCAACCTTTATGGGCCAAGAGTCCACATAATATCTATACTTGCACATCGATTGTTGTTTGGTCGAAGCTTTTTTTTTAGGGCAACCTTGGGCAACAGTACGCTTTGCGGGTTTAAAGGATCTTAACTCCTTTTTTGGGTCTGTACCGCTCGCTCATGGAACTTTGTGCCATCCAGGTATTGTTTGTTAAATTCAAAAACCTGATGACATAGGTGACTGCTTGGCGACTACACACATTCTAAGCGGAGCAAAAGATTTAGTGGGCTGTACAGAGGACCCATTTATATAAAACTAGCTGACCCGACAGACGTTGCCCTGTCTTAGCTATGAATTCGAAGTACCTACTTCTAGAGAATTTACCATCAGGTGAACAAGGAAATAACCAAATGTTGTGAGCCTTAAAAAAAATATAGTCAAACGTGTTACACACTGATAAATTTTTATATTTCCATCTTGTAATCTATTACATGTGGATATTGGAAAAGAGAGAGGTGAAAAAATCCTCTTTATTATTCTTTGCTTGTTTTTAATTCATATGTATAACATTACAGACCCTTTAAAATAAATAATACAAAATAAGCATTAGTGGAGTCACTGTGGCGTATACGCACTTTTTTATCAGCATATATTAGTTAAAATTAAAAATCTGTACATCAAAGCTTTACAGTTCATTTTATATAATAAGAGTTAATTAGGAGTTTGTTGTTTAAAACAAATTGAAATCGATTGCGCAATATGAATAACTATACCCTAAATTCTATACACTAATAGAAACAAATAAGTTATACTTTTTTTAAAAAGACTAATTAAATTATAAATGTCCCTTCCTATGGAAATCGTTTGATGTTCAGCCGAATTATGCACGTATAATCAAAAACTCAATTCACAAAGTATGTTTTCACTATTTACCGGCTTCTTGTGGCAAATTTTCCAACTTTCGGATTCTTAGTGTACTTACTTGTTTCAATACAAAATGAATTTAACAAAAAGATATATATATATGTAAATTTGATAAAAAATAAATTGAAAAAATCAGCTATAGTTTTCACACTATTGGCCTTAATGTGAGAGTCTATGTGTCTAAATACACATTTGAAATAATCAAATAGAAAAATATTAACGGTAAGATTTTTAATATAACAACAGCATAAGCTAAGTCTTTATGAATAATCTATTTTTAATAGACTCTCGCAATAAGCTTCTGCATTGATGCATTACGTATCAATCGCCAATGTATAGAAAGACCGTTGCGTTCGAACAAAAAAATAGTTCAGAAAGTAGATATGCAATTCGTTGTTATCACGAATTTTCGTTTTTTTCGGCCTAATTTTCCAGTTTTAATCTCCGTGGTGTGCTTATATGGTTCAATACAAATCCAAGAAAACAATCTCCTTCCAATTTGGATGATGTTAAGCCGAGTTATGTGCGTATATTTAAAAAAAAAACACTAAGAATGTTTGAAATTTCAAGATGTTTTTATGAATTTCCATTTGTAAAAATACCATTCGGTTATTTTTAACCACTTTTCTAATTACTCCATTAAAAACACTGTTTTTTTTGCTCCACTTGAACAGAAACAGTCTCTTAAATATGGAAAAAATTTTTTAAAATGCAGTAACAGAGAGTAGTTTTCATTTATGTTCATATTTTAGTAGTGTGTACTACCACCTTTATTTGAAATAACTTCAAAAACCCGTGCTTCTGTGATTCTTTGTCCTCAAATTGACGTCCATAATCGTACACCCTAGGAACCATCCATCCCCATAAGTTTTCGATAATTTAGGTCCGGACAGTACGGTGGCCATTGAAGCAAGGTAACATTTTGCTCGGATATCCAGCTATTAATGATTCTTGCGTTGTGGGTTGGTGCATTGTCTTGTTGAAAGCTTCTTGCAATCTTTTCTTGTAGGAGTTCGCCGTCATTTTCATTGTGGGAAATTCCAGATTGTTGCAAACCCGAAATCGCACCCCACACAATAACACCACCTTCACGGCTATGGTGGCTTTCCAAAAACCTTCTTTCCTTCCTCATGTCATGGAAATAGTAATTACATATGTATATTCGTCTGAACCATCTAAATTGATTTTTTTTTTCGACAGAAAATACCACTTTTCTAGTCTATTTTATGTTCGTATTGGATTTAACCACGAATGACATGTAATAGTATTAAGGCCGTGTGCGAATTCGTTTAAAATTTCGATTAAATTTTATCCTAGATTAAATTTTGACATTTCTACGTACAGATTCACCTCACTAGTGTCAAAAATTAATGTCCGGATAAAATTTAACGCGATTTTAAGCCAATTCACACACGGCCTAAGACTAGCTGTCATTCCACTCTTCGCCTTGATTTTTGCAGCAGAGTCGCTTGAATTGAAAGTCAGTCTAATTATCTTTTTTTCGGTCTTCATCTGTTGTGACTCTTGCTTGCCTACTTTTCATATTTTTTCCATATAGTTTTCTTTATTTCTAAGAAACGGCCAAACAATTTTCACACTTTTTCTTATTTTTTTTTTGGCAATTGTGCGTACGGGAAGCTTGTTTTCTGCGTGTACTTCTATTTTTGCTTTTTCTGCAGCGTTTAATGGTTTCCCGCGGTCCATTTTTTTTATCAAACAATTATTATTTTAAATCTACACTTCTATTATTATAACAATACTTTTTTTTCTAACCGTAACCTATAGATAAAAATCGCATACTGTTTCTATTCAAGTGACGCAAAAAAAAAATAAAAAGTGTTTTGAACGAAGTAATTAGAAAAATGTCAAAAAATAACATTATGTATTGTATTTTTCTGAATTATTCGGCCCATAAAATCTTATTCGCAAAAGATCCCTCTTAAAAGAACTAAAACAAAAAGGTGGATTTCTAAACTTACCAAAGCGCAACACGCTCTGATAGTAAAAAAAAAAAAAAAACAGTTTATTTCTATTCAAGTGGAGCGGAGTGTATATATGAAAGATAATATCAAAATATACGTGAAAATAGTTTTTAACTTATAAATCTCTTGTTTTATAAAATTAAGGAATGCTGACCTATTTCATTTTGTATTCGAGAGAAAAAAATAGTATAATAAAGAAAGTATTGTCCATAATGGCCTATTAGCTTTTTAACTATTTAAGTTGTTCTATAAGCTCTAACAACTAGATACTTAATATTATGAACCACTAAAGTGTTCGACTATTGGAGAAATTACCTTTTACCAAAATTCCCATATTATATTATAACATAACGGATTTTGAATTAAAAGTATTAAATTGAAAACATTTTAACATTGAAAATGTTTATAGGATCGTTTTGACAGAGTTGTGGTGTTACTAAAATGATTAAATGAAATAAATTCAATAAATCAGAAATGAACTCCAGCGTATAGGGCATCACAACGAAATTTTTGGTTGGTGGTACTAAAGAAATGACCGAAATGATTGAAATGAACACATGAACTTAGAATATGAAAAATGAACTCCAGCGTATAGGGGGACAACTATTAAATTTTTGGTTGGTGTTACTAAAACATTACTAGAATTATGAAAATAAACAAACGAACACAAGCGATGAATTACAGCAGGCGTTGGCAATAGGTATACGGGGAAAAAACGAAGAAAAGTCGTCGTCAACAGCCAGCCAAGCTTCAGTGGAAGAATATTCAATGAAGAATATTCAAAAAGAGAAAAAAACAACAAATACAACGCAACCAACAAAAGTGTATCTATAGGTTAGGTACTCTGCCAGATTTTTGTATGTAGTGTAGGTATATATGTATGTAAATGCTATGCATGAACATAATTATGGAGGTAGGTAGGTTGTGATTTTTTGAAATTGAAAATGATAGGTATTTATTTTTATTCGATGCAGAATACAATTCGGTCCTATAAGAAAGGTCAGTGTTGCAGTTGAGTGTGAAAGCCGGAGTTAAGCTTGCTTGAAATCGATTTATGTAGGTATGTAATATGTAGGACAACCAAAAATATGCTACAGCATATTTTTTTTAGTAACACTATTAAGACAAGACTATAGATTAGAAATCCGTTTTATAAGTAAATGCATATTTTTGTACATTTACGATTTACGTGCATATTTTGGCATGCCAATTTTTTTAGGTACCTATCTATATTTTTCATAAAAAAAACATAGTTTGTTCAGTTATTATTATAAATTATTGTATTGTTCATACTAGAATGTCAGTTTACTAGACTTGACCATTCTTTATTGCGTCAATTTCATTGAATTTTTGAAAAACAAACAACTACCTACAACTTAAAGGCGCTACCACCAATCGTTTAGGAATTAATTTTAGGTATTTTAATTTGTTTTATTTTTGTTTGGCTGAAGATATAGCTATTTCAGGGGGTGCCAAGTCCTATCATGAGTCTCCTTTTAGTGATGCTGAGCTTTAATCCATGCACACCATGAGGTTTGAACCCATTGCACAGTCTTTGAAGTCGTATGCACTACGCATTCCACTAGGTACTTATGACCACTGACGTCACTGGTCGAGATGTGCTGTTAATGCATTTGGAGCATCAGCATTTCTATAATTTGTTCAGTATCTTCTAATGTTTATTCAATAATTAATAAAGCTCTATAGGGCAGCATTACCAGCATTGTAGCATAACCAAAAAATTAAAACCTAACTTCAGGTTATGTCGAAAAAATTCGCATTACGGAAATTTGGATTGTATTGGATTTTTTTTTTTTTTTTTTGAGAAAATTAACCTTTTTTTGAGTTGGTTAAATCGACTTGAACGATTTTATTTCAATTTTGTAATCTAGTGCTTCTAAATAAATTAAATTTAATTCGAAATAAAATTTTAAAGTTTCTGCGTATACAGATTAACCCCACTATCGTCAAAAATTAATCTTCGGATAAAATTTAACGCGATTTTAACCCCATTCGCACACGGCCTAAACAATATGTATAGATAGCTTTTGAAAATTTAGAAAATATTGACCCAAAATTTAAAAAAAAACATGTTCCCAGTAATTCTGACTTTTTAACATTTCTTTCGTTGAAAGGTACCAAAATTTTTGTAAGCCACGAAAACAAACTTGTGGGGCTCACTCGTGTAAATTTTGTTTTTTTTTTTTTATGCAATTAATGTCTTAAATAAATCTATGTGAATGAATTTAAACGATATTCACCATTTTAAAAAACATGCATGTACTTGTACCTATTTCAAATAGGTTTTAATGGCTTTTAGCGATAAGCAAAATTTGTTCGACAATCTTGCTTGTGCACTACCTATTTTTTTTTTTTAGATTTATGTCGTCCTTTTTAGTGCAGTTTTTAAACATACAGATATACAAACCTACTTAGAATATATTTTTACAAGCAAAATTAAGCATACTAGTATCGTCCCGTAACTCGGCGAACTAAAACTGGAACACTCTAGGAAGGAGAAAAATTTTAAATTTGTTTTAAAATATTGAAGAAAAAAAAAACATATTTTTTTTTTTTTAATATGCAGTGTTCGACAGTTAAAAAACAAAAATGACCCACAGTGTGTAAATGCGTGTCTCAAGTAGATTCTGCACATCTCCGCAATTGTGGCTTTTCAACCATATAAAATTTTAACTTTAAAGATTTTTTCGGAACTTACCGCGTTAAATATAATATTTCTTATATTTAACGTGGTAAGTTCCGAAAAAATTTGTAAAGTTAAAATGATTATTGTCCGCGAAAAGAATAGTTCAAAGTTTTATACATATAAAATTTATCGAAATCGGTCAAATATTTTTTTGAGAAAATGGTACCACAAAATTATTTTAGCCTATTTATTAAGCAATATTTTTAGGGCATATAATCATTTTTTTTGGAGCATAATATAATAATTTATTAAGGGCATATATGTACCTATATGTAATTGATTTTTAAGGGCATAATTATAAGCGCTTAAAACTGTTTTTAGGGCATATTTGTGTTTGCACTAATAGGTACATATATGAGTTTTGATATAAGATCTTAAAAAAAACGATTTTTTTGGTTGAACAGGAAAGTTGATATGGGTTAGTTAAAGATAATTAACATGATTTATTTTTTGCGAAGTGGAAAGTGAAATTATACATAATGTGCATAAAGGTACCTAGAAACTTCAGAACCTATAATGGTGTCTGAAACAGCTTATTACGTTTTAATTAATTTTATTTGAAAAGATTAGTCAGGTGTCATTTTCAATGTCCCCATGGTTACTCTATGAGTGAATTCTGTAAATTTTTATCAATGGATATGATGAATTTTAATGTCCCACAAATACGTATGGATATAATGGATTTTGAAACAAAAACTGGAGTGGATAAAAGGGTTTTTGAAACTAACTACACTTATTGGGGTCTGATTTCGATGAGATAAATTGGGATTTAAAATTGTGCTCAACGTATGTGTTTGAATGAACCTCATACCTAAGTCATTAGATATAACTGTCTATACAAATTTTGACATTTTCATTTACGAGTTATTAAACTCACGCAGTATATCTACGATGTACTGCATACATTATACATATTATAAGACATTGCACACATACCTACCCTTAATATTTTATTTATTTATTTTTTTTTTTTTTTTCAAAATTCACAAAGAATAAGAATGTTTGAAGTGAATTTCTCTACTGACTACCTTTATATCTTTGCAGTCAAAATACTGAAACGCAGTTTTTTTTACAAGCCATGAGTATTATCTACATTTCGAATTATTAAAGCCTTTTTAGAAAATTTAAAATAAAAAAGGATATGATTTGTTTCGCTGTGATAGAAGTGACCCAAGAGGTGGAGGGGTTGCGATTTACATTCGCAGTTCAATAAATAGCAGTTTCGTTGACAGATCAGATAGCTCTTCCCCAGTTCACTATTGCTTTATAGAAATTCTTAATGGTAGGAATAAATGCTTAGTAGGTGTGGTTTATCGTCCAAATAAACACGTTGATTTCTCGCCCATGTTCACAGTATTAGAGAGCATTTCCTCTTTTTATTCTGAAATCGTCTTTTGTGGTGACTTTAATTGTAATTTGCTAAACAAGGAAACATCAAAATCATTTATTGAACGAATGAACAGCCTAAGCTTATATACAAATAATTTTAGTAATCCAACTCATTTTACTAATGATAGTGCAACACTCTTAGACTTATTCTTTACCCATAATATCGAAAACTTCTTGATCTATGACCAGCTTTCCGCATCCGCCTTTTCGAAACATGATTTAATTTTTGCTACCTTTGATTTTGTTCCCCGAACGGTAGCTACTACTATTGAATATCGGGATTTTTAAAATATTGACTTGGCTCAACTGGAACACGATCTATTTCAGATTAACTGGCAACAAATATATTTTATGGCTTCCGCCGATGATCAGGTTTTATTCTTAGAAAATTCTATTCGTAGTTTATTCGATAAGCATGTAAAGCTCAAAACAAAGGTTGTTAAACATAGGCACAATTCGTGGTTTTCTCTTGAAATTAAGGAACTGATGAAGCAAAGAGACTTAGCTTACAAACAATGGAAACGTTTTCGATTGACTGAGTTTCATAATACTTTTCGTGACTTTCGAAACACGCATTAAAATTAGGGAAGCTAAAACACAGGTATATTCAAATCATTTGAGGAAAGATCTACCTTCTAAAACACTCTGGAAAAATATACGAGATCTTGGAGTAGGACCATTGAAAGGAAAATACCCTGAAAACATTAATCTTGATGTTCTTAATGCTGATTTTGCGAAAGTCCAGTCTGAATCTCTTAATGAGGTAGAAATATCAAATGATATGGAACCATCAGTGGATCCGAGCTTAAATTATTTTGAATTTCAGGCAGTTGGAGAAGCTGATTTAGTAGACAATATTTTAAAAATTAAATCTACAGCCATGGAGTTTGATGAAATGCACCCCTCGTTTATTAAAATAGTACTACCCCACATACTTCCCACCCTTACGCATATTTTCAATACAATCATTATGACAAGCTCTTTTCCTCATACCTGGAAAGTTGCAAAAGTAATTCCTGTGATCAAGAAACCTGCTACTCGCTTAACATCTCCCGAATACAGACCAATTTCGATTCTTCCATTTATTTCAAAAGTTTTAGAAAGAATTTTACATAGCCAGATCTCGAATTTTTTAAAAAATAACAATCTCTTATGTGTTAAACAATTCGGTTTTAGAATATATCACAGTTGTGTGTCTGCTATCATTAAAGCAACTGATGATCTAAGATGTGCTATTGACCATGATCAAGTATCATTTTTAGGATTACTTGACTTTTCGAAAGCCTTTGATACGGTTAATCACAGTGTTCTTATTTCCAAAATGAAAGGCTGTTCCGATTCAAAGAGTCAGCTTCCGATTTAATGTTTTCTTACCTTTCTGTGAGAAAACAAGCTGTCGTTGTAGATAAACATGCCTCTGGATTGCTGGATCTTTATTCCGGAGTTCCCCAGGGATCAATACTAGGACCATTGCTATTTTGCATGTGTATTAATGACCTTCCAACCCAGGTGCATTATTCGTCCATTGATTTGTATGCAGACGATGTCCAGATTCGCCTTAGTTGTGAATTGGGCATGATTGAAAACGGTGCTTACCTACTTAATGAAGACTTGGATAGAATTTATCGTTGGTCTGAGGCGAATAACTTGAGGTTGAACCCAACAAAATCTAAATGTATGGTAATTTATAAACATAAGCTTGATCTCAGTTATTTTCCACCCATACAAATTGGCAACCAGGTAATCGAGTACGTTGATAAAGTAAAGAACCTTGGTATATGGTTTAATTCCACGCTTAGTTGGGATTACCACATACAACACATTATAGGAAAAATTTACGGATGTCTACGCAGTCTTTCCTTTACACCACAAGATATAAGACTTTACTTAGCAAAACCTAAATGTTGCCTTCAACAACATAATTCGATACGTGTACAATCTTAAGCGCTATGACTATGTTTCCGCGTATAAGAAAAATTTACTTGGTTGTACTTTAAACGCATATCTAAATTACAATACTTTAAAGACTTTGAATGGCATTGTAGCAAAGAATGAGCCATCTTATCTTTATAACAAAATTGTGTTCTCTACTTCCATCCGATCTTTTGTATTTATCCAACCAAGATTCACTTGCACTGCCTCTGAGCGCCAATTCTTTGTTTGTGCTGTCAGACTCTGAAACTCCCTACCCTTAGACATACGAGAGCTTCGAGGACGTAAGCATTTTGATCGCGTTATCTTTAGGTATTTGGCTGAAAATTCTTAACTTAATTTTCTTTTTTTTTTTAATTTCTTAAAACTTAAATTTTTTAATCCTTTTTAATGTTATTAAAAATTTAAAAAAGGTTTAAATGTAATTTAACTAATTCTAAAAATTGAATTTATAAATAGAATTACTTTTCGTTGTTTTTTTTTTATAATGCTCTAAAATGAAACAATTTAAATCTGAATTTGGATAAGCTTGTTATAGTGTAACTATTGTATTTAATAAATGTAACTTTTGCTTCTTTAAGTCTACTGTAAAAGATGAATAAAATAAATGAAACTGAAACTGAAACTGAAACTGAAACTAACACTAAAATGTTGCTCCACAAGACCTACAAGAACTTAATCCACTCAAACAGAAGTGTTTATTTCTTTTACTTAATGTAGGGAATAATACCTTTAACGGATTAAGTTCTCCTGGACGGGAATTATTTCACTGCATCGTAAATAATTAAAAAAAAATTTTTTTTAAACCAATTTATAAACATGGCTAATTGTTGGAATGTCATAAAATGTTTACATATTAAATTTTACGCCCGTGGCGTAATGGTTAGTGCGTTGGACTGTCATGCCAGAGGTCTGGGGTTCAATACCAGCCGCTTCTACCTTAATTTTTTTTCGGAGCTACTACCTCTTGCGAGGAAATGACAAATCCTCCAAGAGTATCTCTTGTCATAGAAAAGTGCCACTCACCTTAGCCGTTCGGATTCGGCAATAAACTGTAGGTCGCTTCCATTCCTGCAGACACGCACACAGGAATGGTTGAGAGTTGTAAGTCGCTAGGACCTGGTTCTTCATGAGCCGTTTGTGCCACCAAATTTATTTATTTATATATTCTTTTGAAAAACTGTACTAACTGAAAATTTAAGGTAAATACGCACTAGTTAAGCGCCATACATCTGAGTCCATCTTCGTACAGGACGTCTAGGACGTCTTTATACAGACCGATATCTTGTTTAAAAATAAATGAAAACAGCTTACGCAAGATTTCGATTAGATTTCTATCAAGTCGACAAAACGAAACTAAAAAAATAAATAATTAGAAGCAGTGTTGTTTGTGCTATGTAGACTAAACGAATGTCTCTCATAGTTTAACAATTAATCCACCATTATAGTCTAAGCATTATCAGCAATGAAAATCAGGCTATTAAAGTCGGCGGGTGGAGCGACAAGACTGATAAGAAGTAATCGTAGACCTGACCCTGAAGAAACTTTTGCTAAGCCTGGACCTGAAATTCCCCTGTTGGTAAGCCCTGACTTAAAAAAAATTCTTTAAGTACATAATAAACTTTATGATTTCTTTATTGGAACGGTTACTTATTTTAGAATACTAAGTATAATTACCATAATATGAATATAAATCAATTTGTATAAACGTGTCCTTTTAAAGAATAATTTTTCACCAGAAGACACGTACATCGTACACATGACTGAAAAACCTATATTAAGCTCTTAGAATTTATATGACATTGACTATAATATATGGATACTTAATATTATTCGTTGTTTTGATCTCTTAACGAATTTATACGATTGAGAATTGTGCCTTATCGTTGATATTATATTTATATGATATCACGTTTTCGTTCGCGCGTCATAATCCTAAAGATATTAAACCTCTTGGTATTTTCTAACTAACTCTCAACTAAAACACGATAGAAAGGGAAAGAGAATGCCTGCCGTCACGGTTAGTTGGAGGAGCTTTGTGCGTATTGGAATGTTAATATACTTTCACCTACTTGAGTTCAATGCGTTTATCCTTAGTTGTTGCAAAAGTCCTTGGTTTTTTTGAAGTGTAATTTAATTCATAGAGAATTTTAGGTGAATCTTTTTTTATTTCTTGTTGGTAAATTCTGACTTAGAAAAAATGAATAAGTCTCCCGGGATGTCTATCAAAAATTATAATTTTGAATGTTTCAAAGCCAAAATCCCCCCTAACGATTTAATCGCTTTCAAGCATAACAATAATTTAAAAACCTCTACAAAATGTTGGTGTAAATAAAAAAGTTCGTTGTCATCTGTTTGAGTTCCCATTGTATTTTCCTCGATTAATTTTCCATTATTGGTCCTCCCTCTATAAACACAATCTTCTTTCACATTATTATCGATAGCATTTTCCAAGAAGGAATTTACTTTCCATTCCCTAGTTCTTGCTTGAATTGCGGTAAAAGTGGTCCTTTTAAAAGTGAATTTCTCAGATGATATTTGTTAAACTAATGAAACAATTATTCGCAAATATAGAGTGCGGTGATACTCCAGATTTCCACTTCCCGGATGTCTTCCTAAAGAAGAAATGGATTTTGCCAGCACCAAAGGAATTAACCGAATTATCCTTCGAATATAAAATAAACAATAATGGTAGATTGTTTGCTAACTTTTTCAACAGGATAGGGACGGCTGGTTTTCTCCACACCATTAATTTTTTTTAATTTGATTAAATGTTATCTTAATCTTATTATACTATTATGTAAAATATGTTTGAACAATTTGCCGAATAAAAATGTTAATAAGCTGCTAAATAATGATTTCTACTTCATAATAGAGAATGGAATAAAGAAGCAGAACCTAGATTCTATGATTCGCTTTAAGGGAGGACTCCAGTTTGCCTTTACAATAAAAAAGAATTATTTCTAACGTATATTTACGCGGTCTACAAAAAGTGAAGGGGCATGAATTATACATATATCGATGGATAGATTTTTGTCCCGCACACAATAATTCATTGATTTAACCGCAAACACTTTAAAACAATAAACGAGGCGAGTGAGTCCGAGAAAATACTTGGATATGAAATTTACGGCATTGACATGAGATTAAAGTTAGCCAATTATTCAGTTCTGAATGAAAAAATGAGGAAGGAGATGAAATAGTTGAACGAACACCCCAGAATTAAAACTACCAGAATGCACTTTAAAAAACCTTTAATTTTTGTTTGCATTTTGAAATTACATTATGGTGGTGCAATTGGTGTGAGATGTTCCATTGAAAGTAATAGGTAGTTTGAAAAGCTCAGTCTATATTTCACTTGAGGTAAGCAAACGAATCCATTTTTTTTTCTGAATTTGATAGCTGATTCATCCGAGCCTTCAGAATTAATAGGCTTGGTAAAAAAAATAAGATTTTAGAGATTTCGCTCCTTTAAGAAGTGCAGACTAGAGCAAGGGAACCCAAAATTGTTGTCCACATGAAGGCAATGAAATTCTCTACAAGATTTGTTATGAAGAATTATTCTCTAAAATCACTCGTTAAGAAGTTTAGCGTGCGAAGTGGGAAGAAACTGAAAATTTCACAAAATACTAAATTTTAGCCTTTTTTGGTAGCTTCATAGCTTTGTTGGTATTGGTTGTACAAAAAAACTACCATATTTTTAGGAAATTTTGCCATATAACTTTTTTTTGCCAAAAAGTACACCCGAGAGGAGTTATGGGCAAAAAACTGGAAAAAGTGCCAATTTTGAGTGTTTTTTTCCGGATTTTGAAGGGGGCGGAGGAGGCGTGGTTGTGGAAATTTGTATTTTTCATCTACCAACCATATCAAATGACATATCCAAAATTTAGAACTACTCGACCTTTTACCCCCTAGTCCTATTTACTGGACTAATTATTTTAACAGAATAACTGAGACATTCTGAAGAATTCACGTAACTGATATTCCTTATACATATATGTATGTAAGTCTCTGAGATCTCGTTTTCATTAACTTGCCTGAGGATCAAATACATATTTCTTTTTAGTTTTAAGGCTCTAACAAACCGTGCGAAACATTCGGAGCGCAAGATCCGCACCAGGGTATTCTTAGTCACCGTGTAAATTAATTAAGAATTCACTACGATAGAAATTTTTGAAACACCCTTGTTTATTATGAAAGTCAAATTTATTATTGATAAAAAGGAAAGTCGAAGGAAAACAGTAACTAAAACTGAAACTGAAGAAAATAGCAAACGCACAACTTAAGCTTTAGAGCAAAACAGAATTTTATTTAATAAAATACAGTTAATTAAAAACAAATGAATATTTGTTTGATAACAATAACACTCTAAGCAAAGTAAAAATTTATACAGTACAAAATACTTAAACTATTCCAGCCAAATTAATTAACTGGAATAGCGAAGGATTAGACCTTATTCCGTGGACTAAGTGTAAAATGTTATCAATAAAACAAAATTTCTACAAAGTTACGTTTACTAACCTTAACCACCGAAGAAGGTGGTTTAGCGAAGGAATAAGAACCAGATGTGTGAATTTATTCTGAGATTACAAATTTAATTTTGAAATTCAAAATTGAATTAATAATGTCCACTATATTTATCGAGTTCTTAAATCATTTGCAACTATTTGGCAATCAGCCATCAACGACAAGAAAAACAATTGTAAAAGCAGATAAATCCAAAGTATAGGTTTTCCAAGGAAAATATGAGGACTCATAGCAATTGTTGAAGATGACCTAAACTAGGAAGTAAGAGGTGGACACTCCTTTTTCTTTTTGTAATTAAACTTCATGGCAGAATCTGCAGTTGAAAAGGAGAATCTCACTTTTCTATCATGTTCCATTTTTAAAATAAAAACAAAACAAAACAACACAACACAAAACAAAAGGAACAGATACAACACAAACAATTATTGAAAAATGATAATAGTCTTGACAGATATATACAAGACAATTCTTAGGTGTGTTTGGTAACTTGAGCTTTATTTTGTTTTTTTTTTTACAGAATTTCACAATTCGCTGTCAGAACCCATACGGAGTTTGCTAAACTTTGTGAAAATGTCGAGTTACCAAACAGGCATCACACTTATTGTAGTAGATTTTCCTAAGGGATTTTCAGTAAACGTCACATTGCTATTCCACGATCATTTTGTTTTTATTAATGGAAAATTTTAACCCGTAGTTTAACTCTTATTCCATGGTGTAGTAAATTCGGTGAATAAGGGTGGAATTAGCCTTTTTTATTAATATGGCTGTACATATTTTAACAATTATTGCATCAGAAACAGCAAAACAAAATAAGTAATTATCTTACTAACCCACCATTCCGGGTTTTCTCAACACATCTCCTTCAACAATCATACAAAAAATTTTTTTTTCCCTGACAAATATTTTTAAGAGAGACCGATAGGTACCATCCATGCCCGGGGTTAGATTCCTTAAAACCGTTGAAAGTTGCTTGTTGTTGAAATTATATTTTGTCTGAAAGAAAAATAAATATGTATCTATATCGAACTAGACTAAAATAGGTCTTATTGTATATCTTACTCCTGGTTTCCCGGGACATGATTTAGAATCAGCTTCTAATTCCTTAAAAAAATCATACCAAATTTCGTTTTTATCATAAAATGTCAGGCAGAGATCAGGGCGATCGATTTGAAAAGCAGTTTCAATCCAACGACCGCTGCTAAGCTTTTGAACTTGTAAATGCAACTAAATTACCTATAGTTATTATCATAAATGCTTAAATCTTAATCAAAGAGTTCTTACGTGCAAATTTGGATCAACTTCTTTCAAAAATATCACATAGCCATTTAAAATAATTGTTTCTTCGTCAACCTGCTTCCAATCGATGTTCGACACATTAAGGTACGCATCCAGGAATATATCCTCATTTTCAGGACAAGCAGTAGCTCCTTCTTCTTGCAATGTAAAGATATAATCCAAAGCTGAGGTACTGGTTAGGAACGCAATCAAAACTATACAAAGTTGTACTATCAGCATGATTTAAAAATTTACAATATTCGTGATGGCAAGTAAAATACTTATTTATATAGACAGAAGATTTCCTGATAAAGTGCACATTGTTAATATTCGTGATACTCGTACATTTATTATTTGCTATGATTGAATCTAATTAGATCTGATTCGACGACATGTCGAATGTTAGCAAGCAATTAACAAATTTTAATAATTATTTGTTTGTGTATAGTTCACTTTCAAGAATTTTATATTTCTATTTCAAAAGCATCAGAGGAGAACAGATATTTTATTGACACACTAACACTAATAAAAAAATTAATTCTATCGGATAATCTTTATTATAACATAAATAACTATTTTTCACATTGACCTTTAAATAGACTTTTTCATTCAAATCTAGCCTGTAACTGCGTGAATCAGATATCCATTTTGAAGTTCCAATTTTCGATGATGCGTTCCAGCATTTCGAGTGATATTTGACGAATGACGTCAGTAATGTTAGATTTAAGTTCCGCAGTTATAGCATTTTAGCTGGCTGACATGTAGACTTAGGATTTTAAATATGTAGTCCCAGAGGAAAAAGTCTGAAAAAGGTGAAATTCACTATTCACCATAAATTCTCCTCTTAATTAAATCACGGTTTTACCTGCGGTATGGCAGTTAGCGCTGGCACCAAATTTCGTCGGAATTATATTCTTGAATTACAGGAAGAAAATATTCTGGCGTGATAACGGACAGACGGCCAACATACACTGTTACATTTATTTAAAGAAATATGGCCCATAAAAAATAAAATAAATTTGATGGCACAACAGCTCATGCAGAACTAGGGCCTAGTGACTTACAACTCTCAACCATTCCTGTGTGCGTGTCTGCAGGAATGGAGGGGACCTACAGTTTATTGCCGAATCCAAACGGCTAACGAGCGGCACTTTTCTGTGACAGGAGATACTCTTGGAGGATTTGTCAATTCCTCGCAAGAGGCAGTAGCCGTTTTTTCTTTTTAAATAAATAGGTGGCGAGGCTGGGGATCGAACCTTAGACCTCCGGCATGACATTCCATCGCACTAACCATCACGCCACGGCTACTATGGCCCATGATTGATTCATTAAGTAGTGTTACAAAAAATTTAGAATTGTTTAATAAATGACATGAAAGTGAATGTAGTTTTTTTTTTTAATTATCTAAGACCAGAGCGCGGCGTGATAGTACCTTACATAAGAGCAAGTAGACGCGACCTTCGTCTCAAGTTTTTTTATTTTAAGTGTTGAAATGTTTTGTTTAATAAATTTGAAACATATGAGTGATCTAGATAGATTCCATCTTGGTATATACAATCTAGATTTTATATACAAAGATTCCATATCTCAGACATCAATAATTATAAGAGTAATGTAGATACCTTTGTACATATAAAATGTATGTAGGTATGGAAATAAAAAGTCTAAATGCCTGCCAGTACTGCACACTTAAGCCTAAGGAAACAATTTATATTAAAGCATTTAGGTATGAGTTCAATCAGGCCCACATGGCCAAATAATATAATCTTTTTTGACAGCACTCAGTAAAGTTGTCAGATTTTTCTCGTAGCTCAGCGGGACAAATGACAAAAATATGAACAAATACCGGGATTTCAATTTTTTCCCCGGTACAAAATAAAAACTCATTATATGTATCTACTATTCGTACCTGTGCGAATTGGATTAAAACTTCCATTCAGAATTTGATCCTAGATTAAATTTTGAAGTTTCCAAGTACATGTTCAACTGATTAGTGTCAAAAATTAATAAAATTTAACTGGAGGTAAATCCAATTGACATATGAGCTATTGTGAACAAATTTTACTTGACTATTGTTCGATTTAAGAAATATTTAACAGGCTTTTAAATTTTTAAATGACGTATTTTGTATGGAAGAAATGATTAAAAGTGCTTTGTGAAATCGGCAATATATTTTTCTCACCTTAATATAGAGTCGTCAAAATGAGTCACCCGGAATGAGTCCAATTTAAAATCGTGTCTATTCGTTTATTATCCAAAACTTTTACATTTTTGTATTAATAAACGTCGTTTAACTCTAGACAGGCGTCCAAACTATAAATCATAAACATTATCAATTGTTGGTAGAGTGATCTAACTTCTTATCTAACTTTGAACAACGTAATCGATTGTTCAATCCTTGACAAATGTACCTTATATTTTTTAACATTGAAAATGTTTATAGGATCGTTTTGACAGAGTTGTGGTGTTACTAAAATGATTAAATGAAATAAATTCAATAAATCAGAAATGAACTCCAGCGTATAGGGCATCACAATGAAATTTTTGGTTGGTGTTACTAAAGAAATGACCGAAATGATTAAAATGAACACATGAACTTAGAATATGAAAAATAAACTCCAGCGTATAGGGGGACAACTATCAATTTTTTGGTTGGTGTTACTAAAACATTACTAGAATGATAAAAATAAACAAACGAGCACAAGCGATGAATTACAGCAGGCGTAGGTATACGGGGAAAAAACGAAGAAAGAAAAGTATTGTTCGTCGTCAACGGGCAAGCTTCAGTGGAGAATATTCATGAAGTATAAAAAGGGAAAAAAAAACAACAAGGTATTCAGAAGAAGACAAATGAACAGACAGGGCAATCAACAAAAGTGGATAGTTTGTATGTTGCATATGAGTGTATGTGTATGCATCTACAAAGTTATGGAGGTAGGTAGGTTGTGTTGTGATTTTGTGAAAATGAAAATGATAGGTATTTATTTTTATTCCATACAGAATACAATGCGGTCTTATAAGAAAGGCCAGTGATGCAGTTGAGTGTGCAAGCAGGAGTGGAGCTTGCTTGAAATCGATTACCTATGTAATATGTAGGACAACAAAAAATATGCCAAAGCCTTTTTTTTTTCTAGCAACTTTATTAAGACGAGATTAGATTAGAAATCAGTTTTATAAGAAATACTGGGCCCTACCAATAATCAAATTTATTTACGACTTAAATATTTATGTAAAATGGATCACATTTGAATGGGCTCTAAATAATAAACCGTGCATGGTACCTACTACCTAAATATTTACGTGGACTATAAATAATGAACCTTGTATTCAACTGACTTCAAAAAATTGAGGATATAATGTATGGTTAATAATTTAGGATCCATAACGTTAAGGTTAATTTCACTGCAATATTTAAGTCATAACTAAATTTGATTATTGGTAAGGCCCACTGTCCTTTAAGCGCCATGTTTCGTCGAAAATGCATATTTTTTGTATATTTACGTTTAACGTGCATATTTTGCCGTATTTTTGTATATTTTTCATTAAAATCATAACTTGTGCAGTGTCTTCTAATGTTTATAGAATAAATAATAAAGATCTATGGGGTAGGCATTACCAAAAAATTAAAACATAACTTCAGGTTATGGCTAAAAAATTGGCATTAAGGAATTTGTTTGATGAAGAATTTTTGAGTTGGTTAAATCGATTCGAACGATTATTTCGTAATCTAGTGCTTTTATATACTTTAAGGCCGTGTGTGAATTGAATTAAAATTTCGAATAAATTTTATCCGAAATTAAATTTTGAAGTTTGTACGTACACCTACAGGATTCACCTCACTAGTGTCAAACATTAAATTAATCTTCGGATAAAATTTAACGCGATTTTAAGCTGTGTTCGACAGCTTAAACAATAGGTATAGATAGCTTTTAAAAATTTAGAAAATATTAACCCAAAAGTAAAAAAATCCTGTTCCCAGTAATTCTGACTTTTTAACATTTCTTTCGTTGAAAGGTACCAAAATTCTTGTTAGCGACAAGAGCAAGCTCGTGGGACTCACTCGTGTAAATTTTGTTTTTTATTTTTGATATAATTAATGTCTTAAATAAACTCATGTAGACGAATTTAAACGATTCACCATTATAAATATAAAAAATGCATGTACCTATTTCAAATAGGTTTTAATGGCTTTTAGCCCAAGCAAATTGACGTTATGTTCGACAATCTCACTTGTACACTACATATTTTTTTTGTTTTTAGATTTAACGTCTATAAAGCTAGCATATACACATTAGCATAATCAATTAAAACCATAACTAGAATTTTGTGCTATTTTTGTGTTATTATTGTGTGGCAGTTCCGATTTTTGTACTAGCATAGTTTTGTTTTATGTTTTGCTAGCCTTATATGGGTAGCATAACTTTGCATAAAAAAAAAAAACTATTCTAACACAAAAATCGGGACTTCCGCACAAAATAGAGCACAAAATTTTAGTTATTATTTCATCTGATTATGCTAAGCGGTTTCGAAGTTTTGCTAGCTTAATATTAAGGTAATATATAGATTTACATAAAACAAAAACTATGCTAACACAAAAATCGAGACTTTCACACAAAAATAGCACAAAAAGAGCACAAAATTCTAGTTATGGTTTCAATTGATTATGCTAATGTGTATTGCTAGCTTTATAGACGTTTAGATTTATGTCGTTCTTTTTAGTGCAGTTTTTAAAAATACATTATATTGGTATGTATACATACCTACATAGAATATATTTTTGCAAGCAATATTGAGCATATTTTTAGGGCCCTAATCATTTTTTTAGCATAACTACTTGTTAAGGGCATATATGTATATGTTATTGATTTTTGTTTGCCCTAATAGGTATGTGAGTTTTGATATTAGATTAAAAAAAAAACGATTTTTTTGGTTGAATAGAAAAGTATGATGGGGTTAGTTAAAGAAAATTAACAAGATTTTTTTTTGCCAAATGGAAAGAGACATTAAATACCTACACCTAGAAACTTCAGAACTTATAATGGTGTCGGAATCAGCTTATTACGTTTTAATTAATTTCTGATTTGTAAAGATTAGTCATGTGTTTTGTTTATCTAGAAAAATAAAGTCATTTTCAATGTCCCCATGGTTACTCTATGAGTGAAATCTGTAAATTTTTTATTATAGAGGATATTTCCAATTATTTCGAAATACTTAGAGTAAGAGACTGTTTAACTATTTAACTCTCTAATAAATACACCTACTAGTTTTTAACAATTTAGTCCAATTTTAGATTTTATATTAACTTGGACTAATTTATTATATTTTATAAAAAAAAAAGTAAATATTCAAAATTGAAAAGTATCAAACAAAAAACTCTACGGCACATCCCTAATAATGGTTTTTGATATTTTTTATCAAAATATAGACCATCATTACCCACAACAGAACACAAAAAAGTACTGACCAAAATCCTAACAGCCGCAGCCGGTTCCATGATATACAACCTGTTTAAATCCGGTTGTATAGCTAGAACCGTAAATTTGATTCTAAGGAATCACTATCACACTAAAACCTTAAGAACAAAATTTTAAGTAAATCGTTTTAGTTATTTAAGCTGGAGTTGGAGGTACAAATATATAGATATATGTTTGTAATGTTAGCTGCCTAGAACCACTTCTTTAACTCAACATAAATGTTAAGTTTATTCAAACAAAAAGATTGGTTTACTTTTTCAACATAAGTTATGCAGAATAAAAACCAAGAGAATTGTTTCTTACATTCATTCTTAAAACAAATGTTGCTATAATTTTTATTGATATTTTAGTATTATTATCACTTCCTGAAGAAAGTTTAACTTTCTTCAAGAAAAACTTTAAAGTTTCAGCCAGCACCATATGATAGTCATAACCACATGTGACAGTGTGCCGTTACATTTTGTTTACTGATGCAGAAAACGAAATGGGAAAACTTCTCTTAAATAATAATGTGTCATGAAAATGAAGGACCGCTCTGTTAAAATGAAACAAATAACCCTTAACCATAAAATAAAAAATCGATTTCAAGTAGTAAAACTTCTTTCCCCGTCTTCGTCTCACTGACGCAATTTCACAGCTTATCGAGTTCTTTGTAAATCCTTAAAAAAGGACATTTTCTTATCGGTTTAATGTTATACAAAATTTGTTTTGTGTGGAGGGTTTTCAGCCCCAGGGCTATAACTACGGTAACCACATTTTGAAAGCTGTGAGAAAAAAAAAACTTGAAAAATCAACTTTGTTTAATTATGAGAATCCTTATAAGAAAATTACGCCATGCATAATGCCGGAAGGAAAAATCCGCTTGAGCACTGGACTACGTGGAATATCGAAAATTCGAAATCATCTTTAATGATTTTTTTTTCTCACAGCTCCTCCAGCTATGGTTACGACACTGTGATTCACATGGTACGTACACCCAAGCGCCTTCATTTCCACTTTTTTCATTTACAATCGTATTGGTGATGAAAAATTTGGTATTATTACATATTATTGTAAAATTTCATCGTTTCATATAATATTATAACGAACGGATGGTCACCGTACTTCCCCTTTTATTTTCATATCATTTTTCTAGCCACCATAATTGCTATGGTGCCCAAAAAAAGAATTTGCGATGAAAAAATACAAAAATAAATAAACTTTTACTGCCGAATATCGTATTTCTTCGATATACATATATGTAGGTATGTATGTATGTACTATATGGCAAGTTATGGATGCGTAAAAAAATTGAACTCGAGATGTTGATCAAACTTGACATTACGTCCGTCCATTTGTCTGTCGTCTGCCTGTGTACGCGCCTATATAGTCTAAACTCATCGGCCGATTTTTATTAAACTTGGTATAAAGTGTTTTTGGGACATTCTTTTTATGACGGAAAATAAAGGTACCTGCCATATATTTTTTTTTAACATTTTTGGAAAATCTTATTTTTCTCAAAAATGGCTTGACAGATTTTTCTAAAAAAAAATTGAATACATTTTATTATGTATGTATATACTACCTTTTTCTGAAAGTTGAATTTCCAAAAAATGGTTTGAAATGGTACCTCCCATAGAACCATTTTTTTTTATTTTCTTTTTTCTCGAAAAGGAAGAGGTTGATTTTTATAAAACTTGGTACCAAGCGGTTTTTAACATTATCTTAAATATTTTAAATACAAATTTTTCTTATAGTCAAAATAAACGGTACCTTCCATATAAATGTTAAAAAACCGTTAGAGAAAATATAAATTTTCTCAAAAATCTCATAGAACCATTTTCTTTATTTTGGACTATCTCATTATGTGTGTAACCGATTTAAATTAAATTTGTATACAAAAGCTTCTAAAAAGTTCATATCAAAATTTTCAAAAAAAAATGTTGGATTTTTAAAAACCATTTCCAATTTTTTTTTTGAAAATTCGATATTTTAAAAACGGAAAGATAATTTTTTTCGAAATTTAATTTTTAATTCAAACTAAAAAGTTGTATACCAATTTTTTTTTCAAAAAAATTTTAACAAGATTTTATATATTAAAAATTATTTTAAAAAAACCGCTCCTACGATTTTAAATTCTTTTTTCTCCAAAAGTAAGATTAGTTAAAGAAAACAGATTTTTTTAATAAATTTATTTCGAATTTTGTTGATTTTTAATAATTTTTCAATTTAAGCTCTAAGTAACATGTTTAATACTAGTTTAAACTTAAGGCTACCATAAAAAAATTATTTGCTTATAATACACTCAATCTTTAAAATTCAAAGAAACTTTTACTACAAGAGCAAGTTTGTGCGATCCAGTCATGCGTTTTATTTATTTTGTGGCAAATGCTCTGGAACAAACTATATGTATTTATCAGAATTAATCTCTTTTTGAGGATATTTAATTACAATAGTTATTAATCACTTATCACTTAACGGAAAGACTTTCCTCAAATTTTCAGAACTTTCTTGAAAAGTAAGTTTAACCGAATAACTTTTTATGTAATAAAATAAATTAAAAAATAACTTGAAGCATGAATAAATAAATAAATGAATAAATAAATAAATAAATGAATAAATCTAAGATTTTTCCGTCTCGTGTGACCACTGTATGGTACGCTGGACACGAGGCATCTATTATAAAATTCTCTTTTGTGATGCATTAAGACATTCAGTTACTTCTGTAACCTCCGGGGCGACTGCGACTATATGGTTCAGGCGTTGGGCGTTGCTGTTTCCTATTGTAGTTTTCAGAAGTAGCTTCTCACTTGCACGGATTGTTGGAATGATTCATATATTTTAATTTAATTAATTGTATTAACTGGTAAACCTTCAGTTGGTCTTGGCGGGGGCTGGTAATTCTTATTCTTATACGATACCTCGGGTATCGCTGTTGGCCATACTTATGTACTTTTGTTCTTGGGGATCCTACCTAATTGTTGCTGGCCATGTGCAACTTTATTGTAAGTGAATTTATATACATTGTTTGCTTAGGGAAAGGGTGCTTTATCGGAGTTGAAATTATAATGCACAGGGGCGAAATCATGTTTGATGCCTGGACGTGCACTGAACTATTCCTGTAAATTTAAATTCTGCATCTCGAGGCATGCTGAATATGGCTTGGGAAGAGTTTTTGGCGAGAACTAGTGATTCACCGTTGCATAAAAGTCATCAACGCTCTAGATACCTTGTTTGAAGCGAGTTTAATTGATGCTCGAAGGTTCTTATGTCCCTCTTATCTGCATAGTGAAGTTACAACTCTTTTTTTTATTTCTTCCCACTCCCCAACGAAGATATTATATGAAACTAGTGCTGCTTCAGCCTTACCCCTCAATGTTTGTCTAATGTGTTGTAGTATCGCCCTGTAGACGGGCTTACCACGAACAAATTTATAGTCCTTTAGGACCAGTTTCGAAACTATGCATGTATTTCTTTTCCGGATTCGTGAAATTTCGCAATTTCCCTAAGTTCCAATTCCGTGTTGGCTCTTTTTCTAGGGAAGATGGAGTAACTATTTCAATCGAATTTCTGCTCTCTAACTGTTTGATTTTGTTTTCAATGGAACTTAGCAACTTAGCTGCCCTATTATCGATGCAATAGCTCGTCTAGCCACGTTTTGTTCAACCTGGACAATACGTGTCTCGAATCCCATAAGTTTTTCAAAAACAGCATTAACTTCCTCTATTAGTTACAGGGACCTGAAGTTCCTCATTACTTGTTTGAGTGATACGGACACCGTATGTTTTAAGGATTACTAATATTGAATTATTTTTTTTAACGGGTATATTATGTTCTTTTTTCTTTTATATATTTTCAATGTATGATGTATATAACGTTTATAAAAGTAATCTTACACGAAACCGATGAGAGTTCTTCATTATGAAGATGTATGTAGTTGATGTTCCTTTCCTTTTCTTAAGATCCAGTTGAGTTTACCATTTAAGTTTCCTTTCTTGGGATTTGGTTCAGTTCACCGTGCAAACACTTTTGGTTTTTTTTTTTGTTTTGGTTTCATGCGGAGTATAAGGTTCGATGCACTAAATCAGTTCATAAGTAGCACAAATAGCATATTTTCGGTATCATAATTTTTAATTCATTTATTATTAAATCTTTACTTGTATTACCAAATTTCGTCTTCTTTATTTAATCTTTCTTCGAGAACTTAAATTGTTATGTTCACTTAAAGCATTCTTAACACTTTTTCGATAGGTATTCTTCAGAAAGTTTTTTCCTTTTTTTATCACGTACGTATTTTTCTTCTTGTCACGCAAGAATTTTTCTTTTTATCATGCACGTATTCATGAGGTCCCTGATCGGGCGCCAGTAAAGGATTTTGAATCCTAATGATAAATATTAATTAAGGGACCTCGGCACTGGTCTCGCAAATAAAAAGAGTTTTAATATTTAAGAACAGAACTTTATTCTAGCACAGTACAATATGGAATGCGTCGAATTAGAATTACAATTTGATATGAAACTTATGATACTAATTATTAACTGCTGGGAAATATGCAGACCCAGTACGCGGCATTGGTCTCGCATCAAGTTTCCCAGTAGGAAGGTGCGAGCGGATGCTCGTGTGCAACGTTTGCACTTTTCGTTGGTTGCTCAATGCCTGACCGTGATAACTTTAGAAAATAAATTAATAAGTAAATAAATAACTAAATATGTATATAAATATATAAATTTTAAAAAAATAAATAAATAAATAAAAATTTTAATTATATCTTTTTTTAATCAAAATTTTATTTTATTTTTTTAAATTTGATGCTTTTGCATACAAAATTGAATTTAAATCAGTTAAACATTAATGAGATACGTAAAATTGTAAATTTCAAAAAAAAGTTTTATATGAGATTTAAGCACGTACTATTATTAATAATGACTTAAAGTTATTAATTGTTGGACCCGTTTCATCTCGGTGATCTCACTTGGACACATAAGCAACTAATGAAAGTTTCGACGGCTTTTGATAAAACTGCTTTATTTTTGAGTTATTCTCATTTATAGCGTTTTAATGGCTCGTCAATCCAGTTTTACAATCTTGTTCTCTAAATATTTAAAACAATGTTGCATTCAAAATTTTGTAAAATTTGTTTTAGACAAAAGCAAGATTTTTCATTTTTATTTTATCTTTATAACATTTGATCGTCAAATTAAAGCTACATTGATGTTAGCCGCAAGAGCAATTACATGTGATCCATACCATATGTGCATTTTATTATAGTGAAATTGTTTTAATTTTAACTAACGCATATATGGAGCTCATAAGAGTTACACTAGGTATATAATGTACATAGCTTTAGTTAACTGATTCACAAATTGTCTGCGATTATGGTGTGGCCGTCAAGCGTGGTCCACATCGATACGACTTCAATAAAATTTCAATAACGTCCTACAAGTGAGAACTAAAATTCTGTAGTGAAGAGAGGTTAGGAATTATTTTACTGCACCTGCAAACGCGATTATAAAAATAAGACTCTAAATCGAAAGAAGAATCTTTCACTTTCGATAAAAAAATGTCATGAAATTTTTACAAATTGATGGTTGGAGGACATATGAATTTGTTCAGTTTTGGGAAAGCATTTAGTTTTTTTATTGGCTGATATTAATGTTTATCAAGTAGATTTAAATCTTTAGTTAAGCTAAAGTAGATTGGAGTTTTTGCCACCCCTATCGAAATTGTATATATGTACATACATACGTCCTTCAAGAAGGTTGTTGCAGTCAAAGAAAAGGTCATTTTTGCGAATATAAAATCTTAAGACTTAAGTAGGTACATTAAGACCATCGAAACGATTCATTTTCATTTAAGATGGCATAAAACTAAATATACGGCAGTTTCCTTTTTAGGACGACAGAAAGAAAACATAATATTAATAAGGATATCATGTCAAGGACATAATAAAATTTCAATGCCGGTCTCACAGATATTCGTTCATTCATGTCACGTAAATGATTTGCCGCATACAGCAGCTGTTGTTGTGAATTTAAAGAACACACTCTACTACTTTTCGTTGTTTATTAGCTTTTTTTTACTCACAATGCCATGAAATCCAGCTCTGGGTTGATTATAATGGAAGAACTGATTATAGAATGACTGTTTTTTTTTTGTTTTTTTTTTTAAACAACTTAACTAGGGATTATTTTTGTTTTCTTGGACATTCAAGTACCAATTTTTAATACCTGTGCCAAGTGAAAATTGTTGGTGGGTGTATGCACTATTTAGGGTAATGTCGGGTGATTTGGCACCACGATTTATATGGCAAATGGCACCCTTTCAATACCTCACATTTAATGACTTCTTTTTGAAAAAAAAAAGAGAACAAAATATCATTCAGAATTACGTAAGCTCTAATTGTATCCGGTCAGAGCCGCTGTAGCCCTTAAAAATATTTATTTAAAACTGAGTGAAAAAAAAATTAATATAATTCAAAGCAGAATGTTTTTTTGTGTGTTACTGAAATACTTACGTACATGTAACTACAAAAGTATTTGACGCCAGGTGTTGATATGAACAAGAAAAATAAACCGTGATTTCTTTTATTTGTTTATTTAAATAGTTAAGCAAAAGTGTTTATTTCGTAGTAATGTCAAAAGGGGGATATGGCACCTCGCAACCTCGGGTTATACATATGGTGGCAGTGGCATTTCTACTGTTCCTACTTTTGCACCAAATTTTCATTAGAAAAGGGTGCTTGAAAAAACAAAATATCTCAAAAAGAGCACTTACGCTGGTGATGAAGTCAGTACATCATAGGACTATAACATCTCATTCCATGACGAATCAGATGGACCTTGTAACGTTAAAAATTCTATTAAGTACGAATAAAAATAATTTCCATTGCCTTGGTCTTATTTCCTTACACCTTTATTTGCCAAGAAGTGATTACAGCCTCGCTTCCTTTCAACTGCAAGGACACAACTCAAGTCTACCTTTTCTCTACTGTCCTCTCTTGTAGGCCTTTTATTCCCAGTAGACTTTTAGCTCGTCGGATGGGGGGGTTCTTGAGGATAGAGAAAAGATAATTTTGTTACCTAAATCTAAGGCCTAAGTCTATGATGAAGTTCGACACAACTTATTATTTGGATTTTTTTTTTTGGGACCCGATTTTTTCAGAAGTTTCAATTTTCCTTTGTTTTTCTTTTTTTATGTAACCTTTATTCCGTTAGAGGACTTCGTTGTTGCTTGTCCTTGAGCAATTCTTCACCCACCCTTGTAGCATTCGTGATAAAAAAAAAGAAAATTCTTTTCCGTTCACAAACACACCATGATCACTAATTCTGCTCATCTAATTTTCTCAAAGTAATCCCTTTATTAACGTTCCCACATCCTACTCCCTTCTAAATTCACAAAAAAAAAATATGATTTTGAGCTAGCCCACTGCTTGGCGACTGATCGAGCACTGATGGCGTGGAGCTGATCGTTGGCTGGCGAGCTTTTATCGCGATTGTTTTCTGCAATGCCTCCAAATTAAGGGATCCAAGTGGAGAACGGGGTTTTCGCTGGTGATCAGGAATTTTGCTTTGAGTAAAAACGAAAACCCTGCTGCCCTATCTCCTTCTGGTCTCCGATATTGGATCCTATATTTAATAAAAACTAAAATTACTATTTTATAGCTTGATCATTTCGCTTTCCTTTTATGTTTAATGTCTCTTACCTTATGTGCCTTTTTTTATATATTTTTTCTGTTCTCTTATTTTCCTCTTTATTCCAAATTTTGGCAAAAATTTGGGCTTAGGCGGTATTAGTTCTTTGAGTTTAATTTTAAGTTTCTTTGGGCTGTTTCGTCTACTGATGGCTTTGATAAATGTGGATTTATAAATCGCTCACGTGTATGAAGATTTATCGACCTTCTTAAAAGAAAATTTACGGATCCTGAATAGGATTTAAAAATTGAAATTAAACAGGATTTTGTTTAAAAGAAATTCCATACCTTTTTTTTTTATAATATTATCTGATATATTTTAGTTGTAAGATTTCTTATTAGTATTATTTTTTCTAATAAGGACCTTATGTTAGCCAATCAGAGTTCAAAAATAATTTTTAAAGGGGGGAAAGAAGACTGAACACCAAAAGAGGAAGTTCTATCTAGCTGGGAGGCCGGATAGACAAGATCGAGTATCGATCTGCCTATACTTTGGTCTAAGCCAATCAGCTGTTTGTGAAAATAGCAATGCCATGAAACCATGTTTGCTTTATTTAAGCTGACTACACATTTGACGCGACTTATTCCTCGTTTAATGATATTCATGGAATATTATTTCCCTATTTATTTTTCCCATCGAATTAATATGAAACAAATTCATTTATTATGTAGTAGGCTACGAATCCATAAATCCCTACCGAATTGGGGTAGAAAAAAATAAGTTCGTTAATTTTTGGTCAAGCCAAAATTATTTCCCTACAACCTTAAGATTTCAGGGAGGAAATTTGTGTAGACTATGGCGAGGATAAAACCGGATGAGTGGCTTGGTGTCGCGATTCATGCACATCATATTCAACAAAACATACAACAAATATGGTCAAAACCACTCTAAGAAAAAAATAACAGTGTCATGTCACCTAGCAGGAGGTGCCATATCAACCTCCATTTGTTTGCATCGTTTTTTTTTCAATGTTGTTTTTTGATTTTGTAAAAAAAATATATGAAATAACCTATGAGTTTTACTTATGTTCCTGCTTTTTGTATAAGAATTGGTTGAAGAATTAAATTAATTTTGTTTAATATAAAAATCTTTTTTATTTTTCAAGTAAAAAGAAAACAAAAATGGATGCTATATCCCCTGACTTTACCCTATTAAAGGTGCTAGTGCCATCATTCATTAGTCCGACCAAATCGCATAAACTGTTTCTTGTAGTTCAAGTAACTTAAAATTTTAAAGATTGTATGTTTTTAAAATCTGTGTCCGTTGAGTGGTTCTTCAAAAAGAAACGGAATGTCATCCATTGAACGTCATAACATTGTACTCGCTGCATAACTTGGAACCAAGTACTTGGTACTGCAGAAAGCGAAGCCAGCGAACCGAATTTCCTTCTTCTTTGTACCTATAAGTTTACATACAAACACAATTGCTTAAAAAAAAAATAGGTACAGATTTGCTATACAAATCCATTTTCGAAGCTTTTGTACTTTTATTTAACCGACAGAACCTTCATTGTGCCCCTCATGTTCATTATCAGATTGTTACCAAGGAAACGCTGCACTGTCTAAACGTAATACATAACTGCAAATATTTTCGCTTCTAGAAATGAGAAAAGAATCCCAAGTGGTGATTAATGAGAGTGCCCAAGCTCAATAACCAGCGCGATGCGAATCTCTTAGTATTTTTCGGTCGTCGCAATTCGCTCCAATGTTTCGCGCCGGTTTGGCAGAGCCTTAACTTTACGCTGAGCTAATGCATTGTTATGTTAATTATAAATTTAAATTTTATAAACTTTGATGATTTGCCTTTATTTTTGGCACATACCTAATTACTAGCGCTAGCGGAAATATATGTTCGCTTGCCAAACGTATTCCATATGGTTCGTTAGTCCAACATAAATATAATATTCGTAAATTGATCAATTAATATAAAAGACAATGAATATAAAAAAGTTTCAATTTTCAAAGTCATACTGATAAATACACATACGCTACACACCCCCTGAAATAGAAATATGGTATAGAAAAACAACAATAAGGGCTATTTAACACACAAATTATGTTTTTTTTCGATTCAAAGAAAACGAAGAAATCTTACAGCCTCCACAAAACAATGATAAAATGTGTTTTTATTTTCTTAGAATATTTTCATTTAGGTACTGCCTATACAAAAATATGTCCCCAATTTAATTCAATTCAAGCACGTGCTAGTGCCATTCCATACAATCATTGTTTAGCATTACAACAAGGGAGAAAATTATATAAATTATTTTTACACACAAACATGTTTCTGTTTCCAGTAACTTGCTCGATATTCGTGGCTAATCACAATCAATTCATAATACATACATACAAAAAAAAATAAATGAAATAAAACAAGCATTAACTTTTGTTACTTTTTTTTTGTTTATGTCTTTTTCAGACAGAACAATTTGCCGTCCTATGGATTCTGTTTACCATAATCGTGCTTGGTAATTCCTCAGTTTTAGTTGCACTGTTCCTCAATAAGAATCGCAAATCTCGAATGAACTTTTTCATCAAGCAATTGGCTCTAGCAGGTACATAAATATTTTTATTCAAAATTCGACACTTATGTATTGAATAATTTTTTCTGTTTTTTTTTCCTTAGACTTATCAGTGGGTTTGTTGAATGTCCTGACCGATATAATTTGGCGAATAACAATTGAATGGCGAGCGGGTAATGTCGCCTGTAAAGTAATTAGATTTTCACAAGTCTGCGTGACGTATGCATCAACGTATGTCCTGGTTGCATTGAGTATTGATCGTTATGATGCCATTACACATCCAATGAATTTTACAAAGTCCTGTAAGTTTTAATAATTTTTTGTATAGTCTATGAGGGAGAATGTTAAATTTTTAGGGAAGCGTGCCCGAAGACTTGTGGCCAGTGCGTGGATCATAAGTGCCCTCCTGTCATCACCAATGTTATACTTATACGAAGAGACCAAAATTCAGGGTCAAACCCAGTGTTGGATTGAACTAGGGGAGCCCTGGAGGTGGCAAGTGTATATGAGTGCGGTGTCAATTACTCTATTCGTACTTCCAGCACTTATAATCACTGCTTGCTACGCGGTAATAGTCCGAACAATATGGATAAAGGGTGCGAACTTTGTACCTGCTGGTAGGAGCTAAGATAACAAAGAAATTCATTCTTCTTTCTAAATTGCACTGTCATTTCAGGTAATGCGGCAACCCGTCGAGCTAGTTCCCGGGGAATCATTCCTCGCGCAAAAGTTAAAACAATCAAAATGACATTTGTCATTGTAATCGTATTTATTCTTTGCTGGTCTCCGTATATCGTATTCGATCTGCTGCAAGTTTTCGGACACATTCCTAGGACACAAACAAATATTGCGATAGCAACGTTTATACAAAGTTTGGCACCACTGAATTCTGCAGCAAATCCGTTGATCTATTGTATGTTCTCAGCGCAGATATTTAGAACACTACGGTGAGTTTGAAAACATAAAATTTACATTTTTGCATTTAACACCTAAGCTAATTCTTTTTTGTTACAGACGAGTTCCACCATTTAAATGGCTCTGTTTTAAGTCCCATCGACATAATTCAGTTCAAAACCGATGTAATACTGTTGGTCAAAGGATACATAATAGCTGTGATTCAATGAGAACCCTCACAACTTCATTGACTGTTTCAAGACGTTCAAACAAGGCTGCTCGTGTAGTGATTGTGGAACGCCCAAAGACTATTTTGGACATGTCAGAAGTATGATGACCGTAGTGCGGTAATTTAGTAAAATTGTATTATCGAGCTTAGTTATTTATTTTTTGTATTAGATAATAATTGAATAAGGAGACAAAATGTTGTGAATGACTTGTTATGTTTCTTTTCGAAAAAAATAAAATATAAGATTTGCGAGCTCTTTAGTCAATAGCCAAAAACTCTGGGAACCATTATAAGAAAAAAAAATAAATAATATTGTTTACGAATTTATTGCAAATAAAATCATAATTTAATACATTTTATGTTTTTTTTCATTCAATTAAGCAGTAACAGAGAAAAAAGAAAAAAAAACAAATAAATCTTAATTTCAATATGGCGAGAGCCCTAGTAGTAGCCGTGGCATGATGGTGCGCAGGACTGTCATGTCGGAGATTTAGGTTCAACTCCCAGCCTTTTCCACCAAATAATATCTAAACAAAAAACGGCTACTGCCTTTTGCGAGGAACTTACAAAACCTCCAAGAGTATCTCCTGTCACTCACATTAGTCGTACGGATTCGGTAAATTGTAGGTCCCCTCACACACACACAGGAATGGTTTACGTTGTACTTGTAAGTCACTATGCCCTAATTCTTCATGAGCTGTAATATTTTCTTTTTGAGAGCCACATTAGCCCGAATTTCTCGGAAACTGAGATTTCAGCAACACTCCTGCCTTCAAACTCAGCCACTTTAAAATACGCTGTCACGTCACACTTTCACATACTTATTTCTCAGGTTGGGCCCTATTATGAGTGCAGATGTACAGGAGCGAAAATTCCGACTTTCGGCATTATGTTTCAAATAAAAGTTATTGGATGCTTCCGATGTGTCAAGAATTTACAATTTAGGCCTTATAAAGAATCATTTCGCCGGATGAACAAGTGTTAGAGAAAATGAACTCGGGTTTGTTCTATCCTAACCCTGAGTATTTCAAAAAAAAAAAAAACATTACAAAGTGGATACATACCTCCGGAAGCATTCTTGTTTCTAGATGCACATGGCTATCTATCAGGCCTAACGAACGTACCAATTTACCATGTTGCAAGGCGGGCAACTGACAAAACAATTAAATATGTGCCAACAAGCCCGGTGGATAGGGAAGCTAGCTTAAGATACTGCGTAAGCATACCTGGAAGAGATGGAAATAATTTCGAAAGATTTAATCGAATTAAATATTGGTGGCTTGAATAGGCTGAGGCTATCACATAATCAGGCCAAACCAGGCCCTGCCATGTTGTTTCTGGTCTATCGATAATTGGTTGAATTAAATTTTTTGATCGATGGAATGGAGACCACATGGCAGGGCCTGGCTCTTAAACCCTTAGGTGTAAGCTAGGTTTAGTTAGATTTAATTAGGATAAGTTAGAGTTAAGTTTTTAGTAATAGGAAGGACGCGGGAGACTTGAGCCAACTTGACTTGAGACTTGAGTAAACTCAAAAGTTGCATAACATGACCCTTTACTTGCACACATATGTAAATAATTCTAGATCGTCGGTTGACTTTGGCTGGTAAAAGTAAAAGGCTGTTTTAGGGCAAAAAGTTAGAACAATTTTTTTTTGTTTTCGCGATAAAAAATTTCTTCAACGTGGTAAGTATAGTAGTTAACTTTTTAAATGCGAAAAAACGTGAACGGGAGACTTGAGCCAGTTTCTTAGGCTAGACTTGATCAGCGGTATTTTATTAAGAAATTAAATTATTTATTTATTTTTGTTATATTTTTGAAGTTTATTTTTTTTACTTTTTTTCCCTCTAATATCTAATTTATGTTTTACTTTTTATATTTTATTAATTTTTTTTTCTTTTATACAAAAAATGTTACAAAATGTTAAAAAGGAATTCTAATAAGATATGAACGGATGATTAAATAATTTGTTTTGTTGTTTTACTCGAAAAAATTAAAGTATCAGGCCTATTCTGCTATTCGATCGGATCAAAACTATCGATTCAATATTTGGAGAGCAGATCTAAACTGAATATTTAGTTTTGAAATTCTTTAAAGAATCTTATTGTTTAAATCCTGTTTTTATCGAAATTTATACAAAATTTGAAGTAATTATTTCCCTCCGACGGATAGCAGAATACAAACTTTCACATGAATGTTTAGCAGAATAGGGCTGTCATGATCAAGTCTCCCCAAGGGGGTGGTCAGGTCTCCCGGCTAGACGCGAGACTGGAGCCAAAAATCTATTCCCAATCATCTAGCATTTGGCAAAAATCACTTGCGTGCATATAATGTTTATGAGACTAATCTTAAAAAGGATAAATTTATCTTTTTATAAACTCTTTTTAACAAAAAGTGGCTTAGGTCTCCCGCTTTCCACATTTTATAAAAAAAAAAAAAATATATAAATATTGAAAAAAAAAGGTTTTCTCCACTTTTCTAAAATCAAATTCAATATTATTATAAAATACAGAAACATTTTTTTATAAGATATAATAATTAAATAATTATTAATTAAAACAAATCGAAATAAAACAAGTTTTGAGTGCCATAATAGTCATAAACATTGAGTCAATAAAAAAAAGAAGGTACATATAGTTTTTAAGTTTATTTAGAATACACAAAATGCAATAGTTTTTAAGTGAAATTAATAAAGTTTAAAAATAAATAAGATTTCTGCGGTTGGACACAAGAGGTATGGTTAACTGATTCCATTCACATTTTTTTTTTAGTTAAGTTTAGTTTATTTTTCATCAATTCGAGCTTACAATATTACTCTAATAAATCCACCACCATAAAGGATCTAATAAATTGGATGTAAGTGGGCTTTCAACTTAAAAAGAATACCAGATGGATCAATTGGCAGGTAGCTAAGGGGTGTTCCCAAAAGTACATGATAACCTAGGTATATAAAGAAACCTTTTTTCCCCGTTCAGCGGTATTCGACAGTAAAATTGCAGTACCGTATGAAGTCCTCGTATTTGAGTGCGTGTACAAGAAGCCAGTCATACAATTTTTATATATAGAAGTCGAACGTGTGTGACCTGAAGGGAGATATTGCGATACATTTACATCAACACATATGAAAGCTGCGAATGGAAGCATGTAGACCATGTTTTACACCGGTTGATCCTGTGATGATGATGACCAAATGCAAAAAAGGAAGATCCGGGCTACTACCAGTCAATTATGGGAGCTGGTATGTATTTGGCAGTTTGTACGAGACCTGACATAAGCCATACGATTAGCAAACTATCACAGTACAATGTCGATCCACATAGTGAACATATTTCAGCATTGAAGCATCTGCTGCGATACATCAAAACAATTATCGATGCAAATACATAAATAGGATCTTTGGAGCAACAAAACAACGGATGGAAGTTGAATTTAAGAAAATCTTACTTTCGTTATTTTCAGTTTTCTCAAAAACCAGAAAAAATTTGAGAACCTGGCTGTTAATGTTTGACTAAGATTTTATGGGAGCATTGAATATTAAACAGAAAAGAACTGCTTACTAACGTAAAATTTTGAACAAAATCAGTTTGAACACATTCAAATTTTTCAATTTTTTTTTTTAAATTAATTTTCAAAAAACGATGTAAATCTACTTCCATCGAGCTTGAGTATGAACCTTATGACTATTATTTGAAAACGAAACAAAGAAAAATAATTATAACACTAAAGAAAAAATAAACAGAACAGGACTACGCGGCTTGCTTGAATGCTTGGTTGTTGCTCTTGGGCGATAATGGTATAATTTCCATATTACCTACCTTAAGGGAAAAGTTAGAAACTTCAATGCATATGCGCAGCGCACATATAATGTAGGTATAGGTAATTTGGGAAACAAACTTACTGTTTTATTTGCAATGTGCAAAACAGTAATTTTGCTGTTACTGATTGCTCCCCCTAACAGGCTGCCACCTGGGGGTGGACCGCATACCCTTAGTCCGCCTCTGAGGAGACTGGGAGCTGCCTTCTGCAAATTTTAAAGTTGATTTCTCTACTTTACTCCAACCATCTCCCTATTATTGCAAAAATAATACTAAAAGTGGTTGAGGTAAATAATATGCACGGTTTCAAGTTTCTACCAAAGTATGTATGGAGCAACATTAAAGGGCTCAAAAATACAGACTTAACATCAAGACCCTTTTATCATAACGTGTTTTTTCAACACGATTCCTAAACTGTGTATACAAAGATGTTTTCAAATGGTGCCGTGAACTAAGTCCCCAGTTACTATGTCCACCGAAGGTATAATAGTTCCCACTAGGCGGCAACGAGTTCTTCTTTATAAAAATTCATCATAATGGCCAGCAGGAACCCAATTATTTCAAAAAAAGGTGGTCATTTTAGTTGCACCTATTAGATGCTCTTTAAAGGAATTCATATTAATAAGCAAGCAGAGAACGGATTGTGTGGGAAATGCTTTTATATTTTATAAAATCTGATCAAAATTCTGATTTTAGTTCAAATATATAAATTTTATTTTGACTTTTGTAGGTACCTTTTATTGCCTTTTTGCTTAGCATTTTTACTTGGGATATATAGGTACTATAAGGCAAGTTTTGGATTCGTAAAAAAAATTGAACTCGAGATTTTGATCAAACTTGACATTACGATGATAGGGAAGACGAAAGAAGTGGGTCTCGGAATTCCGTCCGTCTGTCTTCTGTCTGTGAACTCGCCTACAGCCTTAACCCATGGACCGATTTTAATTAAACTTAGTATGAAGTGTTTTTGGAACACTCCCCCGACACGTTTTTTCATTTTCATTTTAGGACCATAAATAAACGGTACCTGCCATATAATTTTTTTTAGCATTTTTGGAAAATCTTATTTTTCTCAAAAATGCCTCGACAGATTTTAAAAAAAAATAAAAATCAATACATTTAATTAGGTATATGCTACCTTTTTGTAAAAATTAAATTTCCAAAGAGTGGTTGTAAATGGAACCTCACATAGAACCATTTTGTTTGTTTTCGTTTTTCTCGAAAAGGAATAGACTGATTTTAAATAGTATTTCATACCAAATTTTTCCAAACATTTTTTTTTGGGTTTTTAAAAAAAGTTTCAAATTTTTTTTTTTGAAAACCAAATATTTCGAAAACGACTTGGTTGATTTTCATGAAACTTGGTAACAAGCGGTTTTTTAACATTATCTAAAATATTTTGAACAAACATTCTTCTTATAGTTAAAATTAACGGTACCTTCCATATAAATGTTAAAAAACCGTTACAGAATATATAAATTTTCTCGAAAACGATTCCTACGATTTTTATTAAAATTGTTCTAAATACATGGTCTACGGTCTGCCAATAACAAAATTTACAGTTAGCCAGTATTATAGAACCATTTTCCAGTATCATGGAACCATTTTCTTTATTTTGAACTATCTCCTTATGTGTGTAACCGATTTAAATTAAATTTTTTATACAAAAGCTTCTCAAGAGTTCAAAATACACTGCATATCAAAATTTCCAAAAAAAAAATTGGATTTAAAAAAATCAAGGTTTTTTTTTCAAAATCCGATATTTCAAAAACGGTTAATTCGATATTTCATATTTTTTTCGAAATTTAATTTTTAATTCAACATAAATAAATACATACTAAAAAATTGTTGACAAATTTTTTTTCAACATAAATAAATACTAAAAAATTGTTTACCAATTTTTTTCTTAAAAATTTTAACAGAATTTAACAAAATTTTATACATAAATTATTAATTATTTAAAGAAAAACCGCTCCTACGATTAAAATTTTTTTTTTCCAAAACTAAGATTAGTTAAAGAAATCATATGGTTACTTTTTCTAGCTCTCGAACCAATTTAAGATTTTTTTAATAAATTTATTTATTTATTATATAATTTTTCAATTTTAGCGCTAAGTTACATGTATAATACTAGTTTAAACTTTAGGCTCCCATTAAAAAATTATTTACTTATAATACACTAAATTTTTAAAATTCGAAGAATCTTTTACTCCATAGCAAGATTGTGCGATCCAGTCGTGCGTTTTATTTCTTTTCCCACAAATTTTTGCAAGTTTGCCTCAACTTCACTTGCCACCCCAACCTTTGAGTAAAAAAAAATTCGAAAAATTTTAAATATTTAATTAACATTTAATTTTTATTTTTTGTTGGAAAAAAAATTATTCCAAATTTAAAACAGCTATGGGGTAGGATTTTTCTTAACTGATAAAACTGTGCCTGTGCCCATCGTTGGCAAAAAAGTTACAAAAAAAAATTAATGCTGTTTTTCTTCAAACTAGGAATACCGGTGATAAATAAACACTGAACTACCTGGAAGCATAGAAGTAGGAAGTCAAAAATACATTTTGCATAGGGACTGGTTTCAAACCATATCGATTTTTTACAACATGTACATTTTTTTTTTATTTATTAATAATTTTTTAATTTTCTTAATAAAGTTAATGCCTTTGTTGCCTTTATATGTTGTTTTTTTTTTTGCCTTTTTTAGGCCCATTTGCTCAAACTCATCATAAAATTTAATGAATATGTATATGTCCCTGGAACGGCTGCTGATGCAAAAAATAGGTTCAGGGATAAAAGCATACCTTTACCCGATGACAGTTTTTGAACAAAATGAGAAGCAGTTATTTTTTTGTAAACATTTTAAGCATTTTTGGCACGTTATTGTATTTTAAGATGCATAGACACACAGACTCACGAACCGATATGACATAAGCCATTGCGTTCTTGATAAAAAAAAAAACACCAGGACAGTTCAGCACAACACAGGACAACACATAGCTACATACGTACATATATTATAGTAAATTTTATGATCGAAAGTAAAATTGGTCGGCCCAAATTATATTGATAATTTATAATAGTTAATTTAATTCCAAAATTATTTTTTTTTGTCAAAAATACATAATTACGAACACACTTCAAAAATAATATAATTCTATGCTTATTTGAAATTGAATTGAAACTCTCTGAGATTTCTCGCATGAAAATTAATAGCTTCGTTCGTGTACTTTCTCCACTAAAATTCACAGTCTATCAAATATTGAGGAGTGGGGATGAAATTCTCTCAGAGAGATGTAAAACTGCGAAATAGTACACGAACGCTTTGAACAAATAATTTTTACCGGTTTTTTAACGTCAAATATTTGAAAACAAAAAAAAATAAATACCGTCATCATTTCTTTGAAAAGATTTTCAAAATAAAATAAAAAAGTAAGAAAAATTTAATTTATTACATTAAATTAAATAAAACAGAGGATTATAAGAAAAGAGATGTTCTGGCAAATATCAAAGTGACTTTTGACTGAACTCATATTTCTGCCCGAAGAATTACTTTGGGCTGAAATTAGCAGAAAGGGGAAATAATTTACTCTCTCGAGAGCGCTCTCTTCTGCGAAAAACTACACATTTTTTGCGTAAACGAACACAATTTGCGTTAAATTTATGGAAATTCGTAAAAATTCGTAGATTTGGGGAGTACGCGAACGAACCTAATATAAGCTAAGTTGATAATAAATATTTTAAAGAAAAGCATAACAAAATAAGTTCAGCATAAAAACTAACTTACTTACATATGATATAGATTTATGATTCGTATGGGCAAGTGGGCCTTAGACTTTGAATTTTGAAATGTCTCAAAATCCGATCCCTGGTAATAAGAATAAATTCGAGAAAGCCAAAAATATTGTATGGCTTGGCGAAGAGCCAGGGGGGTACACCATTAAATTAAAAATGTATATTGGTAAGTTGTTATTGTGCCAGCGCCAAGTGTTGGACAAGTGCCCCCCCATGCGGGCGCCCATGTATAGTATATATATAAATATTTTATATTTATATATATATATAATGCTCGAAACGTCACATAAAATATCTTAACATCTTTATCTTTTTGACCTATAGGTTATAGCCCATTAAACTAAAAATAAACACATACCAATTTGATTCATTCGACAGCTTTTTGGTTCTCTTCGCGAACGATACTAAGGGTCCTATTATATTTGGATAATAAAAAAGATGACATGGGGTCTAATTATTGAATGATTTTTAAAAATGTGAACAAAGAAATAGGAATAAATAAGAAAGACAAAATTTAAATAAAATATCATTCTATTTTGGATGTGTTTTATTCTATACTATCTACTATAGACCATACCTTAGTAACGAGCATGAAATTCCTTGTCAGGTTTGAACGAATAAGCTATAAGCTAAGGCCCTATTATCGTTCGTGTAACGAACCAAAAAGCTGACGAATGAATAAAATCGGTATTACAATTAGCGAACATTCGTGAGGTGACTCACCTCAGGCGTCAAATTAAGCGTATGAAATTTTTTAATGAAAATAAAACAGGAATTTATTATTTTTTTGATTTGCTGCTGATTCTGCTTTATTAACATAAAGTTGAATTTTTTGATGAACTTTGAGCGATTTACGAGTTCATTTGCCAACCGTTATACGAGACTTCACAACGTTCGCCAAACCGTTCGACTACATCCAGCGAACGTTTGATTTGCGAATCATAATAAGGCCCATAGTTAGATAACTATACCAAACATTTGCATAAATGCATATTGAAGCCCTTTTATATGTTGATGACAACAAAATATAGGGTAGGGTGGGGGCAGATTCGACACATTTTCTGTAGATTTCCTACAACTTTTTTTAAAACGCATATTTAACCTATGTTTTTATTTCATTTGAAGCTTTAACAATCGTACTAAAGAAGTTGATAATTTTTTGATGACATTACTCAACCGTAATATTTAATACAAAATACTTTAAAAAACTACCTCCAAAAGTGAAAAGTGTCCTATGGGTGGGTCACTATCGTCTTCATGGTGAGTCATTTTCGACACGAAATCAAATTTCTCAAAAACAAGAACAAATATGAATAATTTTGTCTTTTGTTATAGAGCAAACGGCTTTATTTAAATTATTCAATAACTTAAACAATTCTTTGAACGTTGAATTGGCTTATGTCGACGTCTTTAAAAAAGATAAAGTTTGAATATCTTGATGATCCAGCTGGGTGTTTTGGCAATAGCAGCTTCAACTCGATATCACTTCTGAACACAAGAGACTTATAAAACTATTATAGAAATGAAATTCGTTTTCATTTTCAAATCGAATTATTTGGCCAACATTATATTTCGTAATTCGTGCGTCAAACTTGACCAAAATATAGTCACCAATGTTGAGTTCAGTATCACTTTTAAGTTTATAGTCATTTGTGTTTGATTCACCAAAATCAGAAATTTCACCTTCCAGATATGTTTCAGCAGACTTATTTGAACCTGCAAGGCCGAAGTCTTCTAAATCACTTGAATCAGCAATGAAGAAATGCTTTTAGTAACATGGGGCACATTCGAAACTTATCGAAAGTGCCCCACGTGTGCGTTCGTCGAAAGTGCCACACCCTTTGTTTTTATACAAAATAGGTTTTTTTTGCAAAATTTATAAAATCAAATTGACGTCAAGTAAAAAAAATCGTATGTTAATAATATATACATACTACCTCTTAAATTGAACACCAATTGAATTCCGTTATTATAAAATAAAATATCGCTTACATCGTTCCTGAGCAAAGTTACAGATAATCACTTGAAAATTGGAAAATAGGTCTAGTTTATTTTAAAGTCAACTGTATGTTTACAATTACGAAAGTCAAATGTGCCCCACCGTCGAAAGTGCCCCATCCTACCCTACTAGCCAAAAGTCCTGATAAATGTCTACAATAATTGATGAAAAATTACTCCTTATTATATTATCTTTTTGCTCGACGTCTTGCATTTTAAAATCAAGTTACACATTTTTAATTTTATTTACTTAACGGACTTACCGTTACAATCGCGAATACCAAAGTTTAAAATCTAAAATTTACACATTTATGTACATTGCATAATGCAGGTGTTGACTTCTAGGTTGATGTCATGCATTTTGCACACACATATTCAAATTGTACCTATAAGTAAATTCACAATATTTGGAGGGTTATAAAACACTTTGAACTCTCACTACTAGTCTTTTTATCTTAAATTTAAATGAATTTAAAATTTAAATAAAAAATCAGTCATTTTGTTTTGTTTGGGTTGATAAACATACATAAATGTCAAGTAAATAAAAAAACTACAAATTGTACATATATATTTTCCATGAGAACTTGAAAGCTATGCATCGTGAAAGGTGTATTCACCGAATTTAACTGAAAAAATAAATTTACCTGTATAAAGCAGGACTTTTTGTTAAAAAGGTCATTTAAGGAACTCATCAGGATAGTTTTATTAAAGCGAACCGTCTCAAGGTCAGTGCTTTTTTCGCATAAGCCAATGGAAGTATTTTTTATAAATGTTTTTTACATACAGGCATCAATCTTCAGCACCAAATTTTCTTTAAAGAACCTAATAATGATTGTCCAGCTAAAGAAAATATAATTTTTCGTGAATAAAACAATGAAAAGTAATTTTTTCTACATATGTATATAAAAAACCATAAACGCAAACCAATTTTGACTGATGTAACAAAATTAATGAGCGCAGAAAAAGTTACTAGGTTTGGCAAATTTGAGAGCAGCTCTGGATTACACCCCATTTTTTAAAAAAGATGGAATTGGGGTGTCCTTACTTTAAACGAAATGGAAGTCGTTGTAAAAATTCATACTTATTTAAGAAAGACATAAGATGGCGCCATCCTATTCAATGCAAACCAAATTATGAAAAAACCTCGAATTTTGAAAGCCAACTTAATTATTCTCAGTGCTTCTGTAGACCATTTTCAAATAAAGAACAGATTTGCAAACTAGAGTGGAATGACCATCATGATTGTAAAGGAAACTTGCAACATATTATAGAGTACAAAAAAGCTCTTGAAGACACACGTAATAATTGGAAAAGGTATTTTGACTGTTCTAAGAAAAGGCTTTTACATGGAACTCGTATTGATTCAATCCAAAAGCCCACCAAATTGTTTAAAGTTTTAAAAAATAACAATTTAGAAACACCTACAATAAATAAGCTTGAAAAAATCATGCCTTTAGTTGAGAAACCTACAAAGCAATGTCAAAATACAAGAATTCATTTGAAAATAAAAAATCCCTATAAAACTAAACCTCAATTTTCAAAGCAAGAGGGTTTAGGAAATAAAGATGAAATATTTAATCCAATGGAATCAGTACAGAACCTAAGCAGCCACACTTGTTTTAGAGAAGATCCTCCCAAAAAATCGTTATCAAAGACTTCCTCAATCAAAGACCTTAAACAAAGCTCGTTTTTTGAAGTTCAAATGTCTCCTAAACCATGGAAATATAAATCTCTGGAAGTTAAAACTCCTCCCGACCCATGCAAATCTGGAGGCAGTTCTCTTATTAAAGTTCAACCTCCTCCACATCTATGCAAACCCAAAGGAACACAAGAACAAAATCTCTTCAAAAAACATTTGTGCGAATCTTATCGAAATTCATGTAATGAAAATTTTGAAGAAAAAGAAAACGATACAAAATTAGGTACGATGTGTAGACCACACAAATATCCCAAGTCGTGTCAAAGCTATAAATATGAACCTGCTTCAAAAAAATGGTATGAAGGAAATCCTTTTGGAATGGAAGAAGCTGTAAATACAATAATAGTTAATTCTTGCATACGACAGGGTTTATTAAGATCTAAATTTTTTTCCAGAAGTCTTTTGAGGACTTATTTGGACAATTTTTTAATAGATTTATAGACAAGATAGACGCACTTACTTACCGAATGGATAAAACTGAATGCCTTATGAAAAAAATTCATCAGGATCAAAAACTCTTCTTCAGACCATGAATTTAATTTCACAATTTCTATTTTGTGGGTTGGACCACTCGGTAGTTTAAGAAAATTTGCGTCGTTTATATAAATAATTTAATTAGTAATATTCCGGTAGTTGTTTTAATAAAAGGCCAGTAAAATGACACGGCTAGAAGCGACAGTTGGCTTTTCAGTTAAACGACTATCCTTATATTATAATAATGGTGAGAAATGTTAAAAGCGGGGAGAACAATAATTGTTTCTGGAGCCGTGGCGTTTAACTGGTGTTTTTCTAAAACGCCTACCGGAATAAGGGTGACTAATTTTTTCTCGGAAAACAACACAGCAGTGCTGTATTTTATAACATAAAAATTGATAAGTTCTAGAGCAAACTGTTTAAATTATTAAAACAAATATATCCTTTGCGAATGAATGTAAATCATTTTTCAAAACGAGTTTTAATATTGCTCCTCCGGTTCTCTCACTAACTTAAATCTAGGTTTTTCTTATATTAGACATTTACTTGATTATTTTATTTTGAAAAATATAGCATTTTTTCAAAAAAAACCTGCGCGTGCAGCACCGTACATGAGGTAGACCATAGAAGTGTAGACAGAGAGAATGTGACAGTGTCGACAGATTAATAATAAGATTACGCATAAGCAAAAAACAATAGCTACTTGACACTTACGAAAAAAAAATGCCTAGTTCATTTATCATTCATCAGTATAAACTAGGGTTTCAATAACATCTCTTTAAAAGAGAACATGTTCTCTTTTTTGACACCGATCTTTCTTATTCTTTCTTTTTTCGTCAAATTCTTTTTTGGTTCTCTTTTTTTAATATGTCCTCTTTTTAGTCGCATTTTTGTTTTTTTTTTTTGATATGCCTACATATATTCTGCCGTGTTAACTGAAAATGACGTATCTACATTTTTGGCATTTTGAGATAAATGCGTTTTCCTGTTTTTATCTGTAACTTTTTTGTTTTTGGATGAATGTCTTTCATATTTTGAAAAAATAATAAGTAGAGAAGTTATTATTTTTTGACCAAAAATGTATATGCTTGTATTGAATACAAACGTAGGTTTTGGTAGTTACGTCATTTTGTCTTAAGCTTTTCGTGTAGTTACGGCATTTAAGTTTAATTATTGTCTATAATAATAAAAGAGAAACACAAATTCAATGAAATTGACGGAATAAAGAATGGTCAAGTCTAATAAACTGACATACTGACATTCTAGTATGAATAGTACAATAATAATAATAAAAAGAGAAACACTTTTATCCCAGTTGCTTTTAAAAGTTTTTGTTTTTTTAAATAAAAATAATATATTCATAAATTTAAATAATAAAATAAATAAAAAAGTAAACGTTTCAAAATATTATAATAAAAAGAGAAAAATGATTGGAGGAAATTAAAATGCCGATTTTCATCAGCTTTAAAGTTTTTCACAGCATATTATAAGTAATTAAGTAACAAATTTATTCGTCGTCATCTCCGAAATCGTCAGCGAGCTGTTCAGTTGTTATTTACTGGTAAATCCTTCCAAAATTTAATTCGATTTCCAAGAGAAAACGACGTATGTGACATTCATGTATTAAGATTATTTGCCGTATCTACAACAGATATGGTAGTTACGTCGTTTTGTTTTAAAAATGTGCAGATACGTCAATTTCTCTTAAAAATAGGATGGTTCTTTGCACATACGTCATTTTTCTTAAGCGTTTTAAGCCGAAATAGAGCAAGATATTGTTAATATTATAATAGAATAAAATAATAACTGTATCATAGATATCAAAAGTGGTCTTAACTCAAAAACTCCAAAAATGCAGATACGTCATTTTCAGTTAACACGGCAGTATTGGTATTATACCAATTCAGCAAAAATTATTGACAGTGGCAAGAAATTGTGCTTGGGTATTAAATATTAATTGACCGCCGGTATTAAATACTAACAAAAAATAATCCGTAGAATTGAAACGATATTCTGACGATATATAAAAGATGTGGCTCTAAAAGCGACAGTAATTGACGGTTTAGTAAAACGTAATAATAGCGTTATTAAGCTAGCGATCCGGAAAATGCATCAGAAACAAATTTCTTTTGGAGGATTTACTGTTTAATCCTACTATTTTAAATTGATATAAAAAGAATACGAGTCAATTATAAATTATTTGACTTATCTGTTTCATAAATAAAATTTCCTTCAGAGATTTTATCTAAAAAAATATTTATTTATTTTCCCGAGGGAAATTCCGTACGGAAACGAATGCTTATCAGAAAATGCTTTCTAAGAAACCCATTTTCTATTTTCCTCCAAAGAAAGTTTTGTTTATGAAACATAAAATACAAGTGATTTAACATCGATTCGTATCCTTAATATTTAATATTTCAATTCGTGTGGTAGATACGCCATTAAATTATTCAAAAGAAAATCTTTCATGATCGGTATAACTGGCGCCTTAGCTAAGCTTGTAAAGAATTAGTTATTGTTGCATTCACCAAGTAAAATGATTAGATGCGCTGATTTAGTTTTTTTTCGTCCATTTTTTGGAAAAAACACCCATTGAATCAGTTTTTGAAATGTCCTCTTTTTATTCATTCATCTTATGGAAACCCTAGTATTAACTATAGTGATTAATTTCAAGAAAGAAATGGACGCCAAAAAATTGACTCATGAAAATCCGACATAAATGATTTTGCCACTAAGATAGCAGGCAAAGTACTGTCATTCAGGCAATACATATTTTCAAAGGGTCACCATTGTTTGGCAAAATTCATTTGGCATTTCTTGTTTCGCCTTACTGGCTGAACAGAATAGAATGACGGAACTGAAGACGCAGACGGAACTGGAAGAGCTGTCAAAAAGTGTCGTACGTTATTTTTTTTACATGTCCACAATGGAGCTGTACAGCTTTGAAAGTATTTTGAAGAAAAACAAAAGAATATTATTGTGTACAAGCTCAGAATTCACATTTTTTGTTTCCAATAATTTTCCTTTTAATAAATAATTTTTTTCGCGATACAAATAACCACAATATTTTTTTCCGACCCAAAAAGTTGTTTTTTTTCTTCATACAAATTGAAACGTCAAAAGTGCCGTACGTCAAAAGTTAAAAGTTGGTGAACTCTTCCGTCTGCGTCTGCGTCTCCGTATGCGTCTACGTTCCGTTGTGTTCGCAACATTGAATTTGCGTGTATTCAATATTTTGACAGCTATTCCGGCTCCGTCTCCGTTTCCGTCTGCGTCACCATTCTGTTCAGCCAGTTAGTCGTTAAATATTTTGTTTGATTCGCAATTCTTAATTGGCAATTTACATTTTCTTTTTTATTCATTACGTTTTTCAATCATTCTGCAATTAACATTCGGCGGTTTTATGTTTCGCTTTTTGTTAAAAATATTTTTAATCATTTCGCAAAATTCATTTGGCAAATTATTCTTTAGTTTTTCTTTATTAAATTGTTTATTATTTGGCCAAGTGTTTTTTCGCAAAATATTGTTTTGCCGTTTCATTATTTTGCGAAATAACGTTTCGCCGTTTAATCATTTCGATAAATATCGTCAAGCCGTTTTATTATTTCGCTAATAGATCATTTCGCCGTTTAGTTGTTTTGATCGTTTGACCAATCATTACCATCGTCTCTTTTCAAGATTAACAGTTTTTTTCTGAACCTTTGCTCAGTCGTGCTTGCGTTGGTAATATTTTTTTTAGTTGTTTTGCAATTTTTGTAGTAATCACTTTCGCGATTTAAGATTTCAGTTTGTTTGCTTAGTTTAGGTAAGTACATAACAGAAAGAGGATTTTCACGTTTTACTCCAAGGAAAAAATGGTTTTAAGCAATTGGGCAGTTATTTTCGTAGGTGCATTATATTTTTCATATTCTCTATTCAGTGTTTTTTCGCTTTTTTTTATCTGGAAATTTGATGTTCAGCTTTTTTTTATTTGGCATTCGCCAAACAATCGAATGCCAAATAAAAAAAAGCTGAACATCAAATTGCGAAATAAAAAAAAGCGAAATAGCAAAATGCTGAATGAAAAATAGCAAAATAATAAAATGCCAAATAAGAAAAAGGGAAATAACAAAATACCATATAAAAAATTGCCAAACCTAAATATGCCAATCAAACAAAATATTAAGTGAAAATTGCGAAATGATGGTTTGTCATATCATATAAAAAACCAAACGTAATTTGCAAAACGAAAATTGCGAAATAACAAAATGCTAAATAAAAAAATGCGAAACGAGAAACGGCGAAATGTACCACCGCGAAACGTTAATTTGCCAAACAATTCTGGCGAAACATACCATACCCATTTTCAAAAAGTATTCATTCTGATTATGATGTTTTTTCAAATGTTAAATAAAATTATCAATTAAGTTTTATAAATTTGAAAGGTCATTCACTTTCTCTTGACCCTAGAGGTCCGTTTAAAATTGTTTACTGTTTTACAAGTATTGATGATTGCTCTCAGCAATTTTTTCTCGAAGTTAACATACATAGTGTTACCGTGTTATTGTCAATATTATAAGCAGCGATTCAATTTCACAATTATAGTTAATTCTTATTAATAAAATCACATAAAGATCAAGATAAATTGAAGAAAAATAGGTAAAGTTGCTCGTCTTCGCACTATTTAATTGAACTTGTAAAATTATTGATTTTAAAAGCTTTTATTAAGTTTAGTTCAATTTACATAATTTTGCGGAAAATATCTAATATGAACTAATGTATATCCAACAAGATTAAAATTCTAAGTCATTTAGTTGGGAATGTTTACCCATTTATGAAAGTTTTTATAACAAACTGTTATCACATACCTACTTTAACCTTGAACATTCGCATCGTTGAACCTCAGTTAATCCGCCGAAATCGGCGAATTAAATTTCCTGAACCACGGGTTAAATATTGAACCGCGATTAGCCCTTAGAATGTTATGGTGATTGCCATAATATTGTTTGTTTGAATTACTCGAATTAATTATACGGTAGAATCTCGAAAACATGAACTGTTCTATAACATGAACAGTTTGGAAAGATGAATGCTTTTTTCCCACCATTGCACTGTGGTTCCACCGTAGGCCTAAATTAAAAAAAATTCGTTGCAACGTTTGTTACCAAAAACGATTAAAATTGGTCAAAAACATCCCAACCTAATTATAAATAAAAAAAAATAATAATATATTTACTCAATCCCCTTAGATTCTTATCTTCAAAGTGATCGCATTTTAAAGTATGGAATTTGAGTTTCAGTGCACCAAAGAGTAAGCGCGACTTCATTTTTTTCCCTTGTTGTTTATGATGAATATATTAGTAGAAGGTAAGACTTGCATTCTCTATTTTTTATAGGATATCCTGCGGTTAAATATAAGCGTGGTAACGCCTTCAAATTTGGATAAAAAAAAAATAAAAAAAAAATCGTTTTGTCTTTTGAATTAAACTTTTAACTGTTACACCCCGCTACGCCCCAACAGAGTTATATAGTGCTGAAAAGTTCAATTCATGTACTTTTTAACTCAACTTGATTTAGCTGCGTAAATTTGCGTATTTAGATTTTATTGAGCCTTAAGCACCCACACCTCATATTGTCTATCTATCACAAAATGCTCATTTACAATAATGTTTCTTCTTCAGCATTGTTCAAATATTTCTTGAAATTAAAGCAGAAAGTCCCGTTCCATATTAAATGTCCTTTTCAAGCCCTTAAACCCAATTCAAAATGTAGTTTATACATCATTGGAGGTCAGAATCGCTTATTTTTGCAAAAAAAATAACTTATTTCTGGAACAATCTTGTCGAATTAAACACATTCTTATCTAAAATTACTCGGAATGTTTAAACATTAGGGAAATATGCAATATATCTATAAAAAAAAATATTTTTGGCTTCATAATCCTCTGCTGGGTGGCCGTCTAAAGATTTTGCGGAGAGTACTCTTTATAAGACCAACTGATTTCTTTATACTTGAAAAATTTAAAACAAATACTTAATTGAAAAAAAAAAAAAAAAAACTTGTTGAGTCAAGCCTAATTTAAAGGCAGTTTACATTTAACCTACATATACATATGTACGTAAATGTATTTATATTTCATTAAAAAAAAACTTGTTAAATTAAACATTATTTTAAAAATGTTATGTTTGCCTTGTTTTTTCTTAGAGAAATTGCTTGCGTTTTAGTGAAAGTTTCATGCCGGTTATATGAACATATACATACATATTAGGTAAATATATACAAATGCAAATCTGCATACTTCATGTTAATATTAAATTAATATACAAGGTGATTCGCATAAGGTGTGAGAAAACCTAGAGGGTGTAGGTTAGGTCGAGACAAGAAAAAAATCGTATGCAAAGGGGGTCTGTTCACCCCATTTAAGCTTTACAAAAAGGAATAGCATGATGTTGTAAGTGTTACCGTTGTTTTTTTTTAATTTTTTTTCTTTTAAGTAAATTTTTTTAGAATGCATTGCAGTGTTCCAAAAGATGTACGGGTTGAAATCTGGATACTTGAAAAGATGAACGCTTTATTTCTAATAGGATTTTTTTTTCATTTATTTCCTTTTATTTTGTCTTGTAATTTTTTTTTAGTTACTCTATTAAATTTTGGTGGCGTAATGCTTAGTGCATTGGGCTGTCATGCCAGAGGTCTTGGTTCAATACCAGCCGCTTCCACCTTACGTTTTTTTCCGTGCTACTGCCTCTTGCGAGGAAGTGACAAATCCTCCAATAAACTGTAGGTCCCCTCAATTCCTGCAGACACGCACACAGGAATGGTTGAGAGTTGTAAGTCACTAGGCCCTGGGTCTTCATGAGCCGTTGTGCCACGAAATGTATTTATTTATTTTATTCTGCCCATGCCGAGACAACCTAAACCGAACGTCTAGGTTTTATTTTGCGTCAATGTTGATCACATCTACGGCACCTATAACTGTGATCCGGGATGGAAGAAACTTAAAATCTGTAACAGGAATCATAACCATGAATGCATATTTAATTCTTTATAATTGCTGTTACATAATTAAGTGCACTTTATTTGCAGATTAAAGAATTTATTGCAAAAGAAGTCCATAACAATAAACGAAATTTACTTCAACAATAATGCGTGGGTTAGTTTCTACCTAAGGTTATACCAAAAGTCACATCGTGGCCAAGCACTTCGCCTAATGAACATTAACACAGGAACAATAACAATAACTTCGCCGCCTAGTTTCAAATTACATATAGATACAAATAAGCTTCATTGTGCGCGCACTTGCAAAACCCAACTTAAATTAAACCTTAAGAAATACCTTTCATATACACGTATAGGTATAGGTACCTACCATATGAAGATACAAAAAAAAACTTAAAAGAAAAAACTGAAACAACAGAAGCATTCCGCCGCGTATCTGACCCAAAATGCATCAAGAGGTCACCAGCGAACAAATTAACCTCCTTATATCCGAATGCAGAATGAAATAATGAATGAATGCGCGCGTGCGCGTGTATCTTAATCTAAACAAGTTAAACTATCAACATATCTATTTCTATCTGCGCAACGCGTGGTTAAAACATCCTTCAGACAGTTTGCATAATCAGATAATCGGCAAACAGTTACACAGCACACTCTACATCCTTTTCATTTTCTAGGTTGTAGGTATTTGGTACATCTATCTATTTGGCCCAGACAGACAGACCCGTCTCTCTGAAGATTCTTTTGCTTTTTTTGTATGGAATAATTGGTAACACACATTTGGCAGATGGATTGTTGAAGGTGAGAAAATGATTTTTGTAACGATCTGATGATGATGGTCCCAGATACTATATGTAATGCACCGCGCGTTCATGAATGCATTCTCGAATTTGGGATGAAGATGAAGTAACAAGCCAACAAGCTACATCATCCCAGCTGTGCACGATTTTTTCTCAAAGATTGTGTCTTTCTCCCCACACATTCACACGAAGTTTTGGCACAGTATCTTAAAGCTGGCTGATATGTGCATTCGTTTTTGTTTCACCTTCATCCCATGAGTTTGTTTTTTGTATCAAAAGCGAATGTTGGTGGCGATATGGTGGCGGTGGCAGCGGCGGCGGCGGCGTCTTCAACTTGGAATCAGAAAACTGAAACTCAAGTTATATCGAGTAAGAAGCGACGTGTCATCTTTCCTCTCTCTTATAATATTGAAAAGGTATGTACTGTGTGCATCTTCACAAGAATCGTGAAAAGTGAATTAGACAAAAAAAACAATACCAAATAAAAAGATAATACAAGATGCATTTGAGCATTTGATGATGGGCACCGAAAAAGACATCTTGGTCTCTCGTCGTATAAATAGTGGTACATTTTCAATCTAAAAATCAGTCAGAATTTGGATTTCGATCTTGGTTGTTTGGATAAGCCATCACACAAAGCAAGAAAGGACATTTCCTAAATTAGAACAATACCTTCTCAAAACCCAGACTAACGTAACGTTTGAATAATAACTTTTGACAAAAAATCAATCAAAAAGTCAACTTCAAGTTCTTATTATTGCTTATAGTTGTTTCGATTATTTTGGGTTTACAATGCTTAAGGTTTGTTAAGATCGTAAGAACGTCACTTTGGATATTTATTTACTTACTTTTTTTTATTTGAAGATTGTGTGCCTTATGCTGATAGTGTCAACGGTGTTGGCCCGTCCTGAACCACCAGTTAATTCATACCTGCCACCCTCAGATTCCTATGGACCCCCCGGGAGAGGAGGTGGTGCTAATGGTAATGGTAACGGTAACGGTAATGGTTCAAGCCAGCGGCCTTCTTCTAGTTATGGAGCTCCGGGAACTGGGGGAAACGGCAATGGTGGTTCGAATGGAGGTGGAATTCCATCTGATACCTATGGAGCCCCGGGACAAAATGGAAATGGCGGAGGAAGACCATCATCCACTTATGGAGCACCAGGACAGAATGGAAACGGTGGTGGACGACCATCAACTACCTATGGCGCACCGGGCCAAAATGGTAACGGTGGATCTAGACCATTATCGACTTATGGAGCTCCCGGGCAGAACGGAAAGAACGGAAATGGAGGAGGAAGACCTTCTTCGACTTATGGTGCCCCTGGTCAAAATGGGAATGGCGGATCTGGTTCTTCTGGCGGTAGACCATCTGACTCATACGGACCTCCATCTAATGGTAACGGAGCGCAACGGCCATCGGAATCGTACGGAGCACCCTCGAACGGAAACGGAGGAAATGGTGACACCCAACGACCATCTGACAGTTATGGACCACCAGCATCTGGAAATGGTCGCCATGGAAATGGCAACGGACGTGGAGGAAATGGAGGAAGACCATCAGATACCTATGGAGCTCCAGGAGCTGGACCAAGCTCAGAATATCTAGCCCCAGGTCAGGATCGTAATGGCAATGGAAATGGAAATGGTAATGGTCACCGAAACGGTGCTGGCGGTCATGGTGGTGCTGATGGTTACGATTATTCTCAAGGTGGCAATGGAGGCCAAGGTACAGGGGCTGATGACGGAAACAATGTAAGTTTAAACTACACTTCTTTGACTTGCTAACCATAATTTTCTGCGCCTAGTTGTAGCGTTAAAAAAAAAAAAACATAGAAAACATAGAAAACTACTTACATCTCTATCTTACTTGGCTCCTTCCACTCATGCTTCAGAACAGAACAGTACCTACATCCAAAAGATACACAAAATATATTGCATAAATAGAAACTCTAAATATCATACATTTGTTTCGAAATTAATATACAAAAACAAAAACTACCGTTATATATAGGAACCAGCTAAATATGAATTTAGCTATGAAGTTGAGGATGCACCAAGTGGTTTGTCGTTTGGGCATTCGGAGATGCGCGATGGAGATTTAGCAACTGGTCAGTACAATGTTCTATTGCCAGATGGAAGGAAGCAAGTAAGAGATGGCAAAAGTGTTTTTTTTAAAAAGGGTTTGCGCTGAAGCTTAACATCCTGCGGGGTGCACTTTTTTCTTTCTATTTTTCTTTCAGATTGTCGAATACGAAGCTGACCAAGGTGGCTATCGACCACAAATACGTTATGAAGGGGATGTTATAGAAGGCGGTGATGGTAGCGGCCGAGGCGGAGCTGAAGGTGCTGATGGTTATGACTACAATCAACCCGGTAATGGAAATAATGGAGGTGGTTATCCATCATCGGGACAAGATTTAGGAGCTCAAGGCTACTCGAGTGGCCGACCAAATGGTAACGGTAATGGCAACGGTAATGGCAACGGTAATGGCAACGGTAATGGCCATGGTAATGGAAATGGCAATGGACACGGTCGGAATGGTGGTGGATCTAATGGCCAAAGCTTAAGCAGCAATGGATATTCAAGTGGTAGACCAAATGGACAAGACCTAGGATCAAATGGTTATTCAAGTGGTGAGCCGAATGGCAATGGAAACGGCTATTCAAATGGACAATCGTCAGGTCAAGATAACAATGGAAATGGTTACTCAAACGGTCGACCAAATGGACAAGATCTCGGTTCAAATGGTTACTCAAGTGGCCGACCAAATGGCAATGGCCGGAATGGAAATGGAAATGGCAATGGAAAGCGTAACGGCAATGGACGTAATGGAAATGGTAATGGCAATGGTAATGGAAATGGTAATGGAAATGGTAATGGAGGTAGCAATGGATATTCCTATGACCAAGGATCCGCCAGCAGTGCTTTCGGTTCCGGTGGGCAGAATGGTGAAAATGACGGCAGTGGATATCAATATTAAGAAGACTTTTGAATTAAAAATCTAGTTGACGTTTTTTTTTTAATTTTTATTTCCATACACAATGCAGCATAATATTATGTTTTCTTTTTTTATTATTATTATTTTAGTTATTATTTTTTTTTTCTCATTATATTTTATTTACTTTCACTTAAGTTATAATATCGAATGCTCTCTGTCCTATGATAAATGAACACGCAAAAAATGAATAAAAAAAAATAAAAAAACAATGCAATGCCATCAAATAAAATAAATGAATAGTAAAAATATAATTTTGTTTTATGTTTTTAAATAAAACTGTTGAACATTAGAAGACTCAGAGTATAGAAAAATCTTTTGACAATCAGCCTTATTTTAAGCTTCCACCAAAAACGTTACTTAACTGTTCTATATTCCCCTGTCCTGAGTTTCGGATGAAAAAAATATATCGTGTTGAAAAGTTTTCCTTATTGAACTGATTTACTTTGGGCAGAATGATAACGATTCACAGCTAATATGTTCATTTGTTTTTTTTTTTTTTTTTTTTTTTTTTGATGATCATGAAGAAAAATAAAAAAAAAACAGTAGAAAATAATTTTTGTTGTTGTTGTTCGCCAAAATCGGCGAATTAATTTTCCGGGTTAAATATATTGAACCACAAGCACAACCGTACAACTGGCCCTTAGAAACGTACGACAGCATCTAACTGATGTAAAGAACTGACATGGCTGGGCGAAACGCATCGGACTAAAGGTCGCAAAAAATCTTTCATTTGAAATCAATTATTAACTTTTTATTATTGTATTATTCATATACTAGAATGTCGGTTTATTAGACTTGACCATTCTTTATTCCGTCAATTTCATTGAATTTTTAACAACAACAACTTAAAGGCGCTAACCAATTGTTTACGAATTAATTTTAGGTTAATGTTTGGCTCGAGATATAGCTATTTCAAGGGGTGCCAAGTCCTATCATCAGTCTCCTTTTAGTGGTGCTGAGCAGCTGAGCTTTAATCCAATTTAATTATGAAAAACTTTCTACACGCACACATGAGATTTGAACCCATTCAATTAATAACTTTTTAGTTATTTAATTTGTACTACAAAAAAAAAGTAAGTTTTGCTCTTATTTGTCATACGCAAATAATTTAATGCCACACGAAAGTCTTGAAGTCAAAATAATTGTTATAAGCTGCACCTTCTTTTTCTTTTCATCATTACAATTTTAGCAGCACCAGAATACATAACAGATTTATTTTAGCATCTAAATAATTAAAAATGTTTTAGCATTTCTCGGAGGTTGCAGACTTTTTCTCAACGTTTGGTGCGGACGGAGAGTTAAAAATGTCGGTTTTTTAAATTTTTTCGTTAAGAATGAAGCCACATCCATTCATTTACAGAAATCAAATAGTGAATTTCGGTACAGGCAAAATACTGTCCGTTAACAGTTTGCAGAAAAAATGTTTAAATTTTCAAATAATAAAATAGTAATATGTAATAAATGAACAGAAAAGGTCATTAATACCAAATTTCACTTAACCAACAAAAAAATGATGATCAGTCTTTCGGCTGTGTGATCGATCTTAGCACCTCTATTTATGTATATGGGATATTCGCAAAGAAAATTATTATTCGCAAAAAAAGTATTTCATCTAAAAGGTCAGTAATTGGTCATTAAAGGTCAGCTATTTTGGAAGGCTTAGAAAATTTTTAATCCAGGATCAAAGTTTTTCAAGGTCATCAGCGATTTTTGGCACCTCATTAATGGGATATTGGAAAAAAATATGCCATCTGAAAGGTAACTATAAGTACTCATAAAAGCAGAAGGTCAGCTAGCTAGGTCAGAAATTGGTCAGCCTTAGATATTTTTTAGTGAATTTTAAAATTGTGTTTTGTTTAAGGTCATTACAAGGTCATATGACTTTTCCGCCCTCATTCATTGGATATTCTAAAAAAAAAAAATATATACCATTACATTTGTGAAATTAAGAAAAAAATAAATATTTCTGAAAATTTACTGAATCCTCATAAAAGGTCAGCTAGTTTCAGAAATTGGTCAGGCATAGATTGTTTTTTATAATTTTTTTGTTGTTAAACTCATAAGTAAAAACCTACTGCTCACCAATTTCCGAATCTGCCTGACATTTTATAACTATAAAGTAACCTATCAGATGGTGTATACTTTTTTTGAATATACGAACTTGAAAAAAACTTTAAAAATTTATTAAAAAAATCTATGCCTGACCAATTACTGAAGCTACTTATGACCTTTTAAATTGCATACTTTTTTTCTTAGGCGCCAGTTATAGCTTTCATTGAAACTCATCACTGAAAATTCTAATTGTTTACTTTGGGACGTTTAGAAATTCAAATCGGTAAATATTTTGAAGCCAAAATATAGGCAATATCTTGAATTATTATTCCAGTCAAAAAAATATTTCATTTTGGCCAAACCTTCGACTTAAAATGACTTTAACTATTTCAATGATTGAACTACTTTACCAATGGTCGTTGAAAAATTCAAAGCCATTTTTGGTGGAAGTTTTTGCTGGAAATAATTTGTTTTCATTTTACTAGAATAATAATTCAAGTCATGGCTTATATTTTGGCATCAAAATATTTACCGATTTTACTTTCAAAATGTCCCAAAATTAATAGTTAAAATTTTCAATTATGGTTTTCAGTGATATAGCTATAACTGGCCCCTAATTCTACAACAAGAGTATTTCTTACCATGAAAATATGGTCCTCATCTTTATATTCATTAGAAAAGTGTTGGTCCCATCCATTACCGCAAACTAACAATATGCACAGAGGAATATTTATACAAGTTTTTATTTGTAAGTCACTAGGCCCTGGGTCTCCGCAAGTTGTCGCGCCGCAAATTCATTTCTTTTATTTTTATTGCAGACCTATATGAACAAAGTTAGAGGAAACATGGGATAATAAATTATAAAGCAACAATATACTCAGATCGATTTTCATTGGGTATTTTATATTATGAGAAAATTATTCCATTCATACAAAAGAAATTACATTTATCTACTATTCTAGGAAGATTCAAAATACGTTCATGAAGTCATCTTGATCTTAGTTCTCACAGTTCTCTGTAACCATATAACCATGTTCTCACTAATGATGTGTCCTTTTGAGCGAAAGTAATCGTCCATATAGAAGGTTGAAGCAAACGAGGCAAGATTCCAAGAATTAACATTGTTGCGTCTACACAACCGCATAAATGCTTGGCTTTGCTCCATTAAACCGATTATGAATGAGGGGATATGCACATAAGTACTTAAAAACTAGTTCAATGGCGGTGCATTGTTGTCGGATGGAGCTATTGTTTATGGTATCACAAGGATTTTATGCACATACTTTACATACGCTCCAACACTATCTTGTAAGTGCACCTACCATTGAAAAGATTTTGGGCCCTACCAATAATAAAGTTTAACTACGACTTAAATATTTCAATAAAATGGACCATAATGGCTGTAAATAATAAACTGTGAATGGTAAATATTTACGTAGGTTATAAATAATGAATCATATATCGATTTGACTCCAAAAAATTGAGAATACAATGTGTGGTTAATTATTTAAAATCAATAACGTTATGGTTAATTTCACTGCAATACTTAAGTCATAACTAAATTTGATTATTGGTAGGGCACTTTGTCTTTAAAAATAACTTATAATCATGTTTTATAAGCTTTGATTGTATCGTAACAAATTATTCAGGGGACCCATTCCGTAAGGCGATTATCACCCGACGACGATAACGTTTCAACGATAATCCTGTTTCACGTAGCACAAAAAATGACTTTCGTCGTCGGGACGATCACGTTATGACGACCAAATATTTGCTTCACTCAAGTCGATAATCATCAAAACGCTATCGTCAAAACGACAACTTTTAGATGATAATTAAATAGGCATCGTTTCGTATTTGTTTTCATGATTGTATGCAAGTTTGTACGCTACTATAGTTAAATGAGTGAACTAATTTAAGTGAAAACGAAAAATCGAGAAAATTGCAAGTTATACGAAAAATTAAAAAAAAAAAAAGAATAGTGTAGGTCCTACGAGCAGGATTCGAACGCTGAACCTTTCGGTTGAGAATGAGAAGCAAAGCGTGTAACGCAAACATTTTGTCGATCACGTCAACGATAATTATATTGATGATTATCCTTTTAAAAAATACGGAATAACCCACCAGTAAAATTTGAAATAACGGCGTCAATAAACTTTAAATAAAAGTTTCATAAATACAAAATTTTTAAAATATTACCAAAGTCAATAGGTGCTTGTCCGTTATCCTACAAGTAACAGTAGACCCTCTATAATGTGAATTTTTCTTAAAATCTGAACCGCCTCCGGTCAAGGGAGTGTCTCCTGCTAGTGAGGTTACATTTTGTTGTGTCAATCAGAATCCCCCTTAAATCCGAAAACGCCTTGTTTTAATCAGTTCACATACCGAGGGACTACTGTTCTTATATTAAAAAAATAAATTAAATTTGATGGCACAACTCTCAACCATTCCTGTGTGCGTGTCTGCAGGAATGGAGGGGACCTACAGGAGATACTCTTGGAGGATTTGTCAATTCCTCACAAGAGACAGTAGCCGTTTTTTCTTTTAAATAAATAGGTGGCGCGGCTGGGGATCGAACCTTAGACCTCCGGCATGACAGTCCATCGCACTAACCATCACGCCACGGCTACTACAAATCCTTAAAAAAAACGGCACCACTTAAAATATCATACCTGTGTTCAAACTGATTTTTTTTTAAGATTTACGTAATTATATTCAATGATATTAGCTTAATTATCTTTAAGTTTTTAAGAAAATTGACAATAACAAGATTACATTTTCCTCAAATTCGACTTCAATCCATTATTTTGTTACTCCAAAGATTCTATTCAACTAAGTAAGTAGTAAAAAAGATATTTGCAGAAATTCACAGAGTTTCAAAGCAAAGGAACTTACCTATTATTTGTCTATCTACGTTTAAAAAGTTATCCTAGTTCTCTGAAATCAAAAGTAAAAAGTCTTCAAAGAAAAATCGATAATGTTCACTTAAAACCTTATAAATCTTGAGTACCTACATACTATATTAATCCTTGTCTTTGGTATTAGGGAAAATAACAGAGCATTTATTCTTATTTAAAAAATGAACACAAATCGCAAACAAAATCGTAAAAAAATTGAAATTCGAGTTTACACCACTTTCAGTCGCTTAAATGTAGTGGTGCGTGGGAGCAGTGGGATTTTTATCTCAATCTCTACGGTCAACAGGTGAGGAACATTTTTACTAAAGTCAATGTACCACAAATAATTTTCAAGATAAATTTGATCCAATTATGTCTATTTTATGATAAAAATTTATTAAAATTTCAGCAATCCACTCGTGTAACGAAATTACAAAAAGTTCTTAATAAGTACTTCGTTTAAAATTCTGCTGTTTGTAGGGTGGGCTTAACCTATATGACACTCGACTTAGAAATTCATATAATTCATATGAACTATGTAGTTTTAAAAATACTCTAAAGTCTAAACGATACAACAACGAGCAAACCCAGACAGACTTAAACTTCTATCAAAAATGAAAATTCTTGAAATAAACTTGGGTTATAAATTATTCAACGAAAAACTCCATGCATAAAAAGACAGAATCTACTTTCATATAATATTACTCGGGTGTTAAATTTTATTTAGAAAAAAAAAATACTCTTTCCCAGTTTGGATAAAATTTCCAAAACGAAATTGACAGTTACACTTAACAGGCAACTCCAACCGCCGCCGCCGCCATGCCGGCTATGAAGGCAGTCGAGGTATGTGTTGAAAATTTCTTAAATATACTTTGAATGGGATATAAATCTACTTGTTTCAACCGCTCTCTGTCTGTCTACAATCCTATCATCCTTGCGACGAAACATTTTTTAATGATATGGTTAAATGTGAACGATGCTTCTAATAAATCTTCAAACATAACATCATATAAACTTAAATAGAGAATTACCACCCCCACACCCTTCTTAAAATTTGTACTTTATTTTGTTTTCATTACAGGCAAAGCGTTAAAAAAATAAAAAAGCACGATGGAATTCCAATAAGCATAGGGCCTACCAGGGGCGGCGCGGGCAGGCGTGTAAAATAGCGAATCTAAAACTATCCTCTAGAAACTGGCAGGACTAATTTGTAATTAATTGAAATTTTTTTTCTTCTAATTGCTTTTTGTTAATTTATGTACTTTTGCTGACTACGTGCTTGCAAAATTTTTAACCTTGGCTTAGCAATTGTTACCCGTGTTACCCAACTTTTGGTATCACAATGGACCAAAGTATGGTCTAAGTGAGTCGGCTCTTGCTGGCTACCACGTCAACCTAACCTACCCAACTTCGGTGGACTAATGGGTTTTTAACTGTAGTTCAATAATTCAACTATATATGATAACTGTTAAGTAAATAATATGCCGAGGTCACTGAATTTAAATCTTGCGATAATACCCGCCTGGAAAAATGGCAAGTTTTTGGTAAGTTTAGGTAAGGCCCTGGCAAGTTTTCGGTAAGGAAAACATGGAAGAGGAAAACATGACAGGCCCCTATTAGTGCCTCGCTGAGAACGTTTATTCAATAAATAACTAGTGATATCTTAATGTCAAGGTCAACTAACTATGTATAGTGAAATCATTTTACGAAAATTAATAAAAGCAGGTTCTTATACTATCGTAATAAAAATCTTTGTGTGAACTTTCCAAATTTCAAATAATGATTGTGAATCGGTGTGTCAAGTAGTAAAATCGCAACTGCAGACAAAACAGAATAAGACAGAATCACAACTGATTTTGACATTTATCAGAAATTTGTTCTAAGTTGTTCTACCTAAAAAGTAAGTGCAAACAAACTCACGCACAGAACAGCAAACCAGAACAGTTTAAACAGAAAATTTCTCATTGAACTTGTTCTTTTCTATTCTAAACTGTTCTGAACAACCTCACTGAACATACCTTCAGCCTTTCACACATACTTGCACACACACACACCTAAGTAAATGACATTAAATAAACGTCAATTTAAATATTCAATTTTGCACGCTCAAGAATTTAATTGGTCAGTGTTTAATAATAAAATAAAATAAAAATAAAAAAAATTGATTCCCGGTTAATAAGTGAAAAAACGTATTTTGAATACCTCCCAATCTTCCAATATAAGCAACAGAAAGCGCACCACCGCAGAATCACAAAGGATGATACTATCGGGCGCTGCACAAACAGCAGGAATATAGGGACTATGAGAACTATGTTGTAGAGAGGACCAATCAGGATGACCACCAGTTCATCGGCAAGCTGAAACGGTGTTAGTACACTGAAGTCTTCGAAGCAACAAGAAATGCCTCTTGAAATAAAAACCATGGAGAATATATGTGGAAAAAAAAATTTAGTTTTTACTTGTCAGGGCTTAGGCAGAATTTAACTGACGAGGCAAAAAGGTCTTTAACTAGTGAGGGCCTTGCGAATGCCTATAGTAACCCTTGTTAGTAACAATGAAAAACTTGCCAGGGCCTTATTGAAAACTAGATTCTTTTTCCAGGCGGGTAAGGCTATAAAACTGCCCATATACTAAAACTTTCAGAAAATTTTAGTTAATTTGATAAGGAAGTCGTAACCATAAGACAATTTATAAATAAATGAGCTTTAATAATATCTGTGTCTTTTTGTACATTTGTATTCGCTTAAAAAATATTTGCCATGAAAAACACAACGATAATTTAATTATGAATTCGCTTATGAATTAAGCGAATATAAAACAGTGCTTCCAAAATCTTATTTTGGATAAACTACTAGGAATTCATCCAATAATTTATCCGTTTGACATCAAGGCATGCTTATTGAAACATCCCAGTCGCCATCTTTGCATTTTTGTGACGTCACGATCATTTTTTAGCATCATTTTTTTTTTTTTTTGAAGACGCTAGTTTATAGTCCAACATTAAAACAGTGAATATAACAGTGATGATAACTGTAAAAAAAAAAGAGGCTGGGTTTGACCATACTGATAACTTCTCATTGGTTCCCTTTGAAACTTGACTCAGCACCCGAAGTTATTTTTTATAAGAAAATTACCAAAAAAATCATGGAAAGACTTATCAGTTGTGCAATCATCAATCAAGGGAAGACTGTTTGCTCTAAATATATGCGACACGAAAAATTGCAACAATTATTTGCGGTTTTTTTGGTCTATAACCGTCAATTGAATTTTTTTACAAACCTTATCAATTACTAATTATGGCATTGTGTGTAGAATAAAATTATGCCGGAGTTGATATCATTGGTTGTTCTCGAGACATTCGAGCCGAAAAAAATTTTTCAACAATTTTTAGCAGATTTTTTTTTGCAGTTTTTTTAGCCAAGAAAAAAAAAAAGATTTTTTACAAACCTTATCAACTTGCACAAAAAAAACACACTTAAGATCACATTCCACAAAAATTTATCTTATTTAGAAGAAAAAATCACAAAACTAAATCGTTTTGGTCAAACCTATTGACCATTGGTACACTTTCGTACTTTTTGTTCTTGAAATACTTTTGCAGATATGGTGCTAGTAAATCGGGGTCTATATCTTCCATTTTGGTTCTTCCAAATACTATTGAAGCAATATTCGATCCAATAATAGTAATTAGAGCTCCAAGGCTTCCATACCACAACCAGGATATATGACCTGAAGAACTCTCTAAGTGCGGTTCACTGAAAAAATGAGACAAAAATTGGTTAACTTTGGAAATTATAAATTTAAAAAAAAAATATATTTTATTTACTCAGTTAAAGTCGAGTTTAACAAAGGTAAGTAATCAAACTCATAAGTGCAGCCCTCGGTCGACACAGGTTTCTCAGGTGGTATGAATTCATTTTTGAATATGGCAACTTGGGCTCTTATGCAAACCCAGCCCATTACTATGAATGAAACAATACTTCCTGCTAGGACACTCTAGGAATTACTAATTTTGGTTCAAGCATAATTTTTTTTTTTTCAAAATGTTTTTCCAAACCTACCTTGGAGTTTACCCATGGCATGCAAACACCTACGACAAATATTCCCAGCATAGGTCCCTGGGTTATTGATTGTAGTGTAGTTGAAAGTTGAAGCACCATACCAAGTTTCTCCACAATGTACACCAGGCCGATTGCTAATGTTCCAAATATAACAACTACTGCTCTCATTAGAATGGCTGTTTGCCTTTCAGTAAGCGATTGGCGGGAAAAAGGCTTAGCAAAGTCTTCTAAGATAACGGCTGCCATAGAATTTAAAACCGTTGATAAGGAGCTGAGTGCCGCACTAAAAACGGCTGATACAAAAAGTCCTGCTAGCCCTGGATATTGTCCAAGGAGATCCATGACCAGCAGAGGAACTAATTGGTCACGGGCATTTGCAAGCTGTAATGAAAAAATTGTTAACGTTATACGTATAAGAAAAATAAAATTAGTTTATTTGCTAGTGCCCAAAGCATTACCTTAGTTGACAAAGGATCACAATCATAGTATGTTGCATACGTCACCAATCCAACGTAAACACATGACAATAGTAAAAGTGTCAAACCAAAGCTGAAAAATATAAGACTTTGTTTGATTTCCTTAAGTGAAGGTAACGAAACAAATCTTTGAACTGCTGACTGACTTATGGCTGTGCTTTGAATTCTATAGATTGTTCCTCCAACCAAAACAGATAACATCGACATCCGGTAAGTTGGATCGAGTGTAAGTCTGAAGAAAAAAAAAAATCAAAATACCAATTGCAATGGTAAATCATAAAATTAAAATTAAGTTACTCAGGTATTTCAATTCGACCACTATCCATGTTTCGTTTCCAGACAACATCAAGTCCACCTGCATGAAGGGTTCCTATTATCATAACTAAGAATACAGATCCGAACATAACAAAACTTTGAAGGAAATCAGCGAAAACTACAGCTTTAATACCACCCTTAAAGTTTAGATATAAGGAAATACATACATTACATATTCACACAATAAACAATCTTAATATTACAAAAGTATTGAATTTTTGTTTATAATTAATGATTATGACTACGTTTAACATGTTTAAACACAGTGCGGGCGTTAAGAAATTGAGGAAGAATTTAAAAAAAGATACTGATGCACCTTAGTTTTGAATTTCTTAATATCGCAATGAGAGCGAAAAATAGAGCAATAAAAAGCGTTCCACATCCACATTCGTGTAGAACGGTTAAAAAGAGAATGTCTGTACTTGACAGTACGTCCAAATCAAGGGTAAACTGATGAGGTTAAATTGTTTCAGGGGAGGAATGCAACTCATGGGAAAATTGTTTATAGAGAGGTAGCGACTGTATTCGAGTAGCGCATAACTTTTAAAGCTCTTTTCTATACACTGTCCGAAAGACCCAAACATATATAAGGGAATGCTTTGTTGGACTCGTATTGAATCAGTTAAATACACTACGAAGCCAAAAATTGGAAAATTCGATCGAAAAACTCGGAAAATCTGAAACCCCCTTTGAAATTACCAATTTTATGATTTTCTTCTTTGCACGTTCATAACACGGTTAAACATCGTCCGTTCTGCATGGTAGTGCACATATCCGAAAATTGTAAATTTTGATCGGCAAACTGCGTTCCCAATAAAAATATGCAATTTCAGGTTTTTATGATTTTTCGACTTTTCCGGTCGAAATATCCAATGCTCGTTTCTGTGTAGTGTGTTTACACGAATTCAACATGAATCCAGCAGAAACATCCACATGCAAATCAGATGATGTTAAGTCGATTTATAACAAAAAAACAGAATTAAAATTTTCCAGGAAAACAAAGTGTATTCAATTTAATTTATGTAATTCCAAAAGAATTCCATTATTTCTATAGAGGGCTCTTCTTTTGAAAGAGAATTAATAATTTTATTTCATTTCAGGTGGAACGAAGTTGGGTATGGGTCAGTTAATGTATAGTATATAAATATAAATATATAATTAAATTAGCAAACATTATATTATAGTTACCACAGTTGTATAAAAAATACATATTCCAGAGACAATGGGCGTTATAATATGAATACCAATGCCAGTCACTAAAAATAAAAAAAAGAGATATTTATTTAGGTATACAAATTCAAACTCATTAAAAATTCCGCAATCTAAAAAAATGTATCTTACATGCAATTTAACTATCTTTTCACACCATTAAATATAATGATACCCTTTTTAGTTTCGAAGTAAATCCCAAAGCAAACTATAAAAAAGTCCACAAACGTTGTCCTTAATCGACTAAGCTAAGGAAAATATCTATCTACTGTCATTTAATCTCCCGCAAGGCAACCACAAACAGCATTTAAAGGAATTTTTTCTCAAATTTATCAGCGCTGGATCTAGGGGGGACAAACCTGAGCACGTGCCTCGGGTGGCAGCTTCAGGGGGCGCCAAACTGGAGAAGACACTCTCTTCAATAGACTATTAACACCCAACAAATTTTGAAAAAAAAAAAACAAATTGTACACCTATTATTATACCTAGGCAGGTTAAATTCAAAAATGGTAATTAAATACCTATTTATCTCAGTAGAAGTAAAAAGGATGGAAAATGTAATTCAAGCTATGTATATACACTAGACTGATTCAAAAAAATTAAAATTACTCCGATTTTTAATGCCACTAGCTTTTTAGTGAAATAATAAGCCTGGTAATATTTAGAGGTCGCTCATGGCTAGTTCCTTTTTTCCATACAAATTGGATGTTTGCTTCTTTTTTTTATAACTTTACAACCGGTTGTTGTTCGGAAATGATTGAGACGTATTCTTAAAGGAAATTGAATTTTCTTTAAAAATGTCCCAAACCAATTATTCAATTACAGCACTCCTTCCAAAGCTATTAAAGGTTAAAGTGGATGGTTAATTCCATAGTTTTTTCTATTCCCTGTTGAAAATATCAGCTGCAATATTCATATACAATATTAATATTAAATTTTGTTTTATATGTTGAAATAAATTTATTTTTTAAGAAAAAAAATTATTCAACGCAAAAAAAAAAAAAGACATAAAAATAAACAATTTAAATAGCACATTCTTATTCTGCCCATATTTCATAATCGCCCTAACTACAAAATTTCCAGTTTTGATCTTATGGCATTTTTTGAGTTGGTTCATTGCCCTAAGTCCAAAAATGCCATAAACTCAAAATCTAAAATTTTGTTGTTATCCAGCAATCAAATTGAAGGAATTTTTTCATAAATATTGATTTAACAAGCAGTGGTATTGTGTTTTCATAAATATTTTTATCTCATGAAACTTATATTATATCTTAGGCGGGAGGGGCAATTTTCTGAAAAATCTACTTTAAAAAAAATAGCATTAAAAAATAACGGTAACGATTACAAAGTCATGCTAAAACTGCTTTTAAAGCTTGAAATCTATTCTCTTATTAAGTTTTTAATAAGTCAATAATAGTGAGTAGTGAAAGTTTGAATGAAAGAACAACAACTTGGGTGAGCTACCACCAAGTTTTACAGGCTGGAGTTATAGCTATTTCACGGTCGCCAGGCCGATCATCAGACTCCTTTAGTGGTGCTTAGTCTATTCTTAATAACTCACCATTGAAAAACTGGACCTAAGTTTCTGACTTAAAATCGTTAGGCCCATTGAATATAAAGAGCAAAAATACTACTGAGCAACGTAAAATTTTGAGAAAAATAGTTTCATCAAAATTTCTGTATTTTATTCAAAATTTAGATTTAAAAAAATTAATTTTTCAAAAACTATTTTACTAAAATAAATAAAACTATATACGTAAAAGAATGGATTTACCATTGTCAGTATTGTCATTGTTTTTTAATGCCTTTTTATTTCAAAACGAATTTTAAAAAATTTCCCCTCCCGAGTGAACAGGGGGAAATAAACCTACCTCCCATACAATTTTATTATTTTCTCCATCCAAACTACAAGCCTTAAAGTTTTGAAACACTGTTATATAGTCTGTTATTTATTTTATTATTTATGTCACACGTGCATAAAAGTTGCTAAATAAAAAGTTTTCTCCCTGTTTCACAAAATCCAACCAACAAGTATAAATAGGACGTACCTAACTATTTTTCAGTTTTTGTTTTTAATCATTTACCTTAAATGCCAAATCAGGTTTTTTCCCCCGTTCGGAAAAGTCGTAGATCCGGCGCTGAAATTTATATTTTATAAAAAGGATTTCTTTTATTTGCACTGAGAGATTTAAATTGGAATCATGAGAGTTTCCAATTACCCAGCGTTCGAACTTGAGATTCAAAATTTCGAAGCAGATAAAGAAAAAAAGCGAAGAAAATCCAAAATTTCCGAAGTGGAATTAGAAATTAAAAAACAACTCACACTCAAAAAAAAATGTTTCTTAAAGAAAATTTATTTAACAATAATTATGTTTTTCAAAAAAACGAAAATAGGCAAACTAAATGATTATTAGGTACAAGGAATTCAGCCTTTCTTACTTTAATAATAATTTAAGTTTAACTTCTTGTTTTTTTTTTTTAATAATTTGCAATCGAGAATTTTGTACTATTTTATAAACTAAATTAAATAAATAAGCAAAAAAGGTTTTTGTATGAAAATGTACATGCAGTGCAGGCTGCGAAGTAAACATCAGTTATACATTGAACATTTTTTGAATGAACAACAATAATAAAACTTGCACCGGGAAAAAGCTTATCAAGTGGCTTTGGTAGCGCGATGTGTAGGACATCGGTTTCTGAACAGCTTTGTACAAGATTCGACTCCAAGTAATGAGTGAAGGCATTCAAAATGATCCAGAACCAGACTAAGCACCACTAATAAGGAGTCTGATGATCGAGTTGTTGTTCATTCAAAAAATGTTAAAAAAAAAAACATTGATAAATTAATAGTGAAAGAGAACGAAAATAAAAATTAAAGAAAATGAATTCGTTCAGAACTAAATGTCTGACATTTAGAATTTGTTGGAAACAACAGTGCTTTTTTAGCTAAATAGGAATAAGTAGGTGGTGATTTTTCTTTCTATTTATTGATTAAGAACTTTTCAATTTAAAAAAAAATAGAAGTAGATCTTGAAAAAGCGAAGTAGATTTTTTCCTCAAAACCGAAGTAAATGTACTTCGCCATCGAAGTAAACTACAAACCCTGATTACCACCATACGAAACTCGTTTAAAACTAAAAAATTTACTTGGTTTTGCTAACAGTAGGATACTTTCTGAAACCCTTATTGTTTTCAATCTATTGAATGGTAATTTAGCTTCATCTTCTTTATGGTCAAAAATATATTTAAATCTTAATGTTATCTTAATGTTTCTGTGCCCGCCTAATGGAAACTAACACCTTCGGTGGACTTAGTTCCTGGGGACTTAGTTCACGTCACCGTCACAAATGATGGTTGAAGTTTCTTTTTGAATATTTTAATCTCCTTGTTCTACTATTTTTCATTTGTTTTATTTAGTATTGTTCAATCAAATTAAACGTCAATTTATTTATTTTTTAATTTAAGATCAAAACCTCTTGTAAATCCATTTTCTTAAAATTGTCTTATATTTGACAAGAAAATAAAACGTAAACTAAACTAAAACTACTTTAAATACTAGCAAACAATTACATATAATAATTTTGTAAATTTGTTTTTGTGATAAAAGTCTATCATTTAAACGATTAGGACATTGACATTTGATACATTGACAAATTAGCGACAAAAGATTAAAAGTAATTCATTTTTATATCTGTGTTTGATATCAATATAATGTTAATAACACATTAGGGAATAAAATATAAATAATAACAATCTATCAATAATATCTTTTTTAAAAACCAAATTTAAAAATACATATTAAGCGACAAAAAATAGGAAATAACTTAAAGATTCAGACCAGGGTTCTATCATTAATCATTTCGATTAAACTAGGCCCCATGTAAAATCATTGTTTGTCTGGAAATTTTGTTATTTTCTTTTTAACTTTCTAGAGCTAGGTACAGTGTTCGCGTTCGGGCTGTTGGAGCAAGAAATGAATTTTTTTTTAGAAAAAACATAATTTTTTAAATTTATTTATTTTTGCAAGAAGGAATTTAGCAAATTTTTCTTTGTCATCTTATGCAAAGGGGCAACAAAACAAGAAAATGCCACATTAAAAGGGGTATTCACGAGCACTCATTTAACGCTTTTGAACAGTTCTTAATTATATGAGGCACAAAACGTGAACATTTTCTGTGCTATTTTCTACAAAACGTATGTATTTCATAAGTGTGTTCCTTATTTTTGATGTTTTATTGCTCTTAAAAGTAAATTAGTTTGTTTAAATAATTCAAGTGTTAAGTCTTTTTGCTTTTATTTCTTTAATAATTATAATTCTAACAGAATTATTTTCTATTTAATTTTAACATTCACATATTCGTTAAACTATATTTACCTACCTTGATTGAATGTAAGTGCTGGAACGTAAATTGCTATCGGTAGCCAAAGTGTCTGTATTTTAAAATCAAATTTAAATGGAACACTTACAATTATTTTATATTGAAAACATATAAATACCTGCTCAAGGATATAAAGCACTGCACCAAAATATTGTATTCGGTGATCGAATCGTCTTTCGAAATACTAAAAAAAAATATTCAAATATGATGATTATTATTTCAAATGATACAAATAAGGGCCAGTTGCACAGAAGTTTTTTTTACAGCAGTAACTCCTAATTTATAAATAATTAAAGCTATCTGACTGATTTGAATCAAATTATGTTGCAGCAAAATATTTTTTTCCCTATTTCAGTTTAAAAAGTTATCTTCTCCTCGTTCTCTGGATAAATATTTAAACTCTGAATAGCTCTCACGTCAAATTATAGAATTTCTTACGAGAAAGTAAGTTAAAGCGTTAAAGTTTGTTTATTTTTCAATGTGTTTTGTGTTTGTTGTGTTGGTGATTCTAAAAAAAATATTCTTATCCGCTTTTATTTATTTTCCGTTCGTGCAATTAAAAAACGATAAATTCTTATTTATTTATTTAAACTAGGATAGTTATCCTGAGTTTTATATATTTATCTGTTCGTTTGGAGCAAGTGGCCCTAAAAAGTTTACTTCATCGAAAAACGTCAGAAGAAATTGTAAGGGCTTTTTTTACTGGGAGTCTAGTATATACGAAGTTCTTGAAGACAAGGGTTTAAAAACGCAAAGGTTCGGAAATTCAATGCTTCTAAAAAAAATATCGCTAGGGTTATTTTCGTTATATGTACAATATACATACATATGTAATATGTCTCAGCTTTTTGAAAGCAAAAGTGAGGAATCTCTCTGAGGAATTATGTTCAGATTTCTGAGATTGCTTAGGTCTCTGAGATCTCAGAGAGCTTAAGAAACCTGAACTGGCAAAATAAATTTTATTTAAGTCAACAGGTTTTGTTTTGCTGGCAGTGGCCAGTATTTAGTGACTTTTACAACACTCAACCATTTGTGTGGGCATGTCTGCAATAGAGGGGACTTACTGTTTATTGCCGAATCCGAACGGTGAATGAGAGCGGCACTTTTCTATGACAAGACATACTCTTGGAGGTTTTGTCAATTCCTCGCAAGAGGTAGTCGTAGTAGCCTTTTTTTTATTATTATAAGTTGGACGAAACTGGGCATTGAACCTAGACCTCCGACATTACAGTCCATCGCACTAACCATCATGACACGGCTACTTACAACACACAGCTTCTGTAAATATATCGCAAGTGTTAAGGTTTAATTTCAAAAACATTTCAACAAAACGTTTGTTGCGAAATGCATGTTGTTTTTTTCTATCCCCGAGGAAATTGTTCCTATTATCACATACATACATACATATGTACATATGTGTGTCAAAATATTTTTGAGATAATTATTAAAACAATTAAAAAACTTAACGTGCATAAACAAAAATTGTATTAAAATTTTATAAAATAAAAAAGTGCGTATACGCCCAAGTGTACCACTTTTTTAAATGAATGCATTTTTTTTGCATGGAGCATCTTTTTTATTCAATAAATCTCATATTTTTTATAACTGCACAAATAAAAGCCAGGGACATCTGCCCCACAGTGGGCCTTATTGCGAGAGTCTAAATAAATAAATTTGATGACACAAGAGCTCATCAAGAACTAGGACCTAGTGACTAACAACTCTCAACCAATTCTGTGTGCATATCTGCAGGAATGGTGGGGACCTACAATTTATTGCCGAATCTGAACGGTTAATGTGAGCGGCACTTTTCTATGACAAGAAATACTCTTGGAGTATTTGTCAATTCCTCGCAAGAGGCTGTAGGCGGTTTGTTTTTTTCGTAAGTATTAAGTGGCGAGGCTGGGGATCGAACCTAGACCTCCGGCATGACAGCCCATTGCACTAAACATCACGCCACGGCGACTAGGACCTAGCAATCAATACAAATTTGAAATATGAATAAATAATAATATAAATAATTTATAAATAAAAAAACTTAGCATTTTTATAATTCAAGTACATTGCAACTGCAAATTAGGTCTATTCATGGTTGAGGCGTGGATTAATTTTAATTATTCCATTGAAGTTTTCTTTGCAACTAAAGCAGCTTTTCGTCCATTTCTTTCACTTTGAACAATAAAAATTAATATTGAGCTTTCAAAAATTCAAACTTTATAATGCTCAAAATTTAGAAGAAGCTCTATATCTACTATTCTCTGAGGTAAGAGAGATTGGACACCTGGATCTTGTATTTTCATTATAACTCCATTAATTTTTCCGGTTGTTGTTTTTTCTTGAGAAATCAAATTTGGATATTCAAATTTTACACCCCAACGACCAAATTGAAATCCCAGAAGAAGTGTTCATTTCTTCTTTTCAATAACAATATTGTAATATCTGAGACCGGATCAAATTATTTCATTTCCATAATAAATAGGATAACATTTCAAAACTGAAGGATTTTATAGAAAGTGTAAGTAAACATTAAGGAGTTTGCCTGTGTCCCTCAGGAATAACTAAGTTTATAATAATCCACTTTATTAAACAATACTTATATAGTTTGGTTAAAATGAAAATTCTATGATTCAATGCAAAATATGTATTTAAAAAAAAGAAAATGGAAATGAAGTAGGTACCCAGAAGAGACAATCATAAGATGAATTTTTACTGGCTATGTTTATACAGGGCATCCCGTAAATAATGGATAACCTTGCACCCAATTAATTGTTCTTATACATTTATATTTTTTTACAGATGGTCAAACTTTTGTAAAAATAAATACATATTATGTAATTTTTGTATTGAAAAATTAATTTTAAAAAATTATAATAAAAAAATGCTAACACAAGTGTTAAATTTTAGTATCTGTCGTCAATTAGAATAGGTTTTCAAAAAAAATTTAAAAATACGTTAAGGTATTCGAGGAGAATCGTAATTTTTTAAGCTTTTGTGAAAAAATGTTGTACCATGGATACCACATGGTACTATTTTCTGAAAGGGTTTAAGGCCTTCTATGAGTGGTTGTAAGGTTATCCATTATTTACTGGACACCCTGTATAAACGTTGAGCCGGTAGCAAATTTTAGGAGTTGAGGTGTATAACTTTGGCGAAAATAATTATTTTAAAATGTTTGTACTGAGAAACTATTTGTAATTACAACAATCATTCTACAATCAAATCATCCATTCAATTGATAGTAGTTTTGGGAAAGTGGGCGGATACCACGCCCCCCATACGGAAATCCCAAAATTTTCGTCTTTTTTCTTTGAATATACCATAAGGCCTACCGATGTGCGAAATAAGAAGATTCTACAGTATCGGAAAATGCTCCATAATTTTTATAATCTGTCAGTTCATAAATATAAAAATATTTTTTTTTTAAACATAAAGAAAAATAAAACATTTAACACTTTTATCGTTACAGTTAACAAAACATTATAGTTTTTAACTACAAGAGCAAGTTCCTGCAATCCAGTCGTGCATATTTTTTCGATGGATATAACAAAATTATAAAATAACCCATAATGACATGAATAATTCTTATGAACAGATATATGGTACATATATATTATGAAAATGATTGAATGCTTATTCATAAAACTTACCTCATAAGTTGAAGTTAATTGTAAATTACAGAACACAGGTAAGAAGACGTACCACGATATGACTGCAGACAAGCTTATAGTGATAAGTATAAATGCGTATTGCGTTCCGTACACATAGATTTCAGTTGATGTACCCAGCAAGGATATTCCTGAAACAAAACTGAGCAAAAAAGTTTATTTCTTAGCGATCTAGAAAATAAGCAAGGTATGGTATTCACAATTTAGTATTTAAATCTTAGGCCTAGTACCGCAAAAAATAGTACAAGCTGCGATAAATACTTGACTTATGCTCGGTCTTAAAGTACTTAACAGGCTTTTACATTTTTGAAGGACGTATTTTGCACGGAACAAACATTTTTATAAGATTTAAAATCCTATCTGAAATAGTTCAAAGGGTTTTATGAAATCAACTACCTATTTGTAAAAATAACTTTTATCGATTGAGAAAGAGATCTTATGATTACTAAATGTGTATAATGTATAAAAATATTGTATAAACCAGTTCCTGTAAGTGTTATTCTTCAGCTCAGCCACCACAATCTATATCTAATCCTAATCTCGGAAATAGTTCAAAGTACAAAGGTGATGATGAGAATTTTCTTTTAGGAAAATTAAAAAGCTGCGACTTTTTTTGAAACTCAGAGACTTATCAATTTTGATCAGAAAGTTTTAAGGGGATAGTTTCTCAACAAACTAACCTATGGCTTAATCTTGGATACATTACAATATATCTAAGCTCTGTCTAGATGTTATAACCCAAACAAATTAATCAGTCCCGAGTAACGTATCTCAGTTTCTTCGAAATATGTAAAACCAGCGTCACTTCATTTGTTTTATTAGTTTTAATACGTTAAATGCTAACGTTAACATTATTATAGACCAAGAGCCCCACAGCAAATTTTCGGGTGTGGAAGTGAACCAAAAAAAAATGCGCATATAAGTCGAAATCATTGGTAAGGCTGATGACAGAATTCAAAGTCTTGTAGTCTCTGGTCGCGGCTTTAGTGAGCAATAGTACGGTGAAAACCCAAAAACAAAATGAACTATGGGGATAATTGTATGAACCAAATTTCGTTTTACCGATCCTTATAATGCCCCCTGATCACAGAACAGTGGGTCCAAGACCATTTGGAAGCAGCTTTTGCTCTGCCACACCGTTTGAAAAAACCAAAAAAACCAACTTCGAGGATAATTGTATGAACCAAAATTCGTTTTCATCCTTCCCTAGATAATGCTCCCCTAATCTGTAACAGTGGGTCCAAGACCATTTTGACCATTTTACCAATTAAAAACCCAAAGCTCCTAAAATATGATAAGCCCGGCCATTCGCATAAAATTCGAAAACAAGTTTGCTTGTATACTGTTATAGGTATACTAGTAAAGGTTAAAGGAAGGTTGATTTCCCTCCCTCTTTAGGTGGGATAGGCAATTTAAAAAAAAAATCCTTAATGTGAAAAAAATTATAACAAAAACAACGGAAACGTTGTCCGTTTTTAACATTATTTTTTGAGGCCAGTTGTTTCCGAGAACAGTTTTTGAAAAATTAATTTTCAAACTCAAAACTGAAAAAATAAATGTTCAAATAATTTTTTTTTTTTTTGAAAATTTACGCTGTCGCTTAAAATTTTTGTTCTTTACATTCAGTGCCTGGTCAATTTTTAGTCAAATACTAAAATCCTGAAGCTAAAATCGACTACTAACATTTTTTTCTTCAAGTTTCAAATTTGAAATGCTTTAAAAATAGGCAACAATTAAAAACATAGTACACCGCAACTAAAAATAATTTAAAATCAGCATAAAGGGTCTCCCAAACCAACCCGATTATTCGCCGCGACAAAAGAAAACAACAATAACAACACTTGGTGGTGTTAAACAAAACAACACGTTGTTGTTATTGTTTTCTATTGTCGCGGCGATTAATCACGTTGGTTTGGGTTGAGCCTTAAGTCTATAATTTAATTTGTTAAAAAAAAGACTTCTTAAATTGTTTTGAGCACTAAAACAACAACTTCTGATTTCTTACTTTATTATAATTTTATATATTTAATTTTATATAAGTAAAACAAAAAAAAACAAATAGGTGCACAATTTTTTATTTTTTATGAATGTAAAATCGAAAATTCAATTTCGAAAATGTTTAATTTTCAAACAACAATTTCGATTTTTTTTTTTTTTTTAACAAAAATTTGATTTGATGTGCAATATTATTTTAACTTATGCATGTAAAAAATTATTTAATCAAATATTTAGATTTTATTATTCGCTGATGACGCAAAGCTTTGCTATCTTCAAAAATAATATAAACAATGAGGATGAATTATTGCTAAAAGAGTTGAATATAATTTTGCTTTTGTGTATTCTATATTTGTCGCTGATACAGAACTAAGGTGAACAAGTTGGTTTAATATAATTTCCACAGGTTCTGATTAAATTCTAGCAAATCGGCTGCTGATAAGCTTTTTCAAAGGTTATAAGCTCAAAATATGTATATATTTTATGATTGTTCTGAACATCCAAATTTGATGATTTACCAGTTGCAACGATAAATAATTAAAAATGATTAGCTGCGAACGAACTGGCCCTAAGTGTGGCAAAGTTCAAAGTAATAAACAAATTCATATTTAAAGTATTACCTAATTACTTCTTCTTATTTTCCACTTTTTATTTGATTAAGATTATAACTTTTTTTTTATCTTTTATCTATCTTAACTTTTATCTTTTAAGTTTATCCTGTTGTACATCTAAGTCAATACTTACCAATTTTTTTTAAATATTAATATACATTCAAAAAAGTCTTTTATTCATAAAAGTTTGCCTCTCGTTAATTTTGTTGTGTTTTGGAGTCATTCAGCCTTATCGTCGTACCCGATCGGAACGAAATTTTCTCCGAATTCTACGAAATGTACGAATTTTGTATCATTGTAGTCGTTCCGATAGGCCAATCGGACAGATCTACGAAAAAAAAATTTAATGTGCGTTGAAAATGTTAAATTCGTGCTTTGTATGCCTATGAAATGTGAAAATGGCAGCAACGCATCACGAATTCATGCGATGTGTGCAGATAATTGCTTTCCGATTTCCCCGACAGAAGATTAGAAGTGGAAAATTTCCCATAACAAAACGATACGATTCGTATACCATGAACACAACAAATCGTCCGACCGGAAGTTTCCTCTGATCGTACATTTTTCCGAACGGATACGATAATAGGGCTGTTTATAAAAAGTGGTTGATTTCCACTAGGAGGAGTTAATAACTTTAGAGATATTTGTTTAATACATAAGAGTCTCAAAAGTAGGCTTTAATTAATATCACATCATAGTAATTAACGAAGAAAATATAGATTAGTTTTTGTTTGTCTGTCCTCTAAAAATTTCAAGGCTCATGCATTTAAAAAAACTTTACACCTCTTTTGTGTCATCGAATGTCAAGTACTGTAGATTGGAGTCCCAAAGCTATAACAACATCCGAGTTGAAAAAAATATGTGCTAAGACGAATAAATTTTTCTGTACCTATTATCTTTCACCATAAATATGTGAAACCTTGACTACTGTTCCGGTTTGCCTGCAAAAAGAAATAAATTAATGAAATATTACAATGCAGTGCGAGCGTTTGAATATATATTTTATATACTAGACACAGTTGAACATAAGATAATTGTGTTTTTATACTTTTGTGGCATTTTTTAAAATATTGACAACATATTTTAAGTATCTTAACGGTAGTAGCCGTGGCGTGATGGTTAGTGCGATGGACTGTCATGTCGGAGGTCTAAGGTTCGATCCCCAGCCTCGCCAACTATTTATTTAAAAGAAAAAACGGCTACTGCCTCTTGCGAGGAATTGACAAATCCTCCAAGAGTATCTCCTGTCACAGAAAAGTGCCGCTCGTTAGCCGTTCGGATTCGGCAATAAACTGTAGGTCCCCTCCATTCCTGCAGACACGCACACAGGAATGGTTGAGAGTTGTAAGTCACTAGGCCCTAGTTCTTCATGAGCTGTTGTGCCATCAAATTTATTTTTATTTAACGTCACACGAATATCTGTTTTAACTTTAATTTAGCTGTTTATCTTATCTTAAACTATAAACGCTTTTAATGTGTCAACTTCACATTGATGTAGTTGTATACACCCACATCAATCACAGTTCGTACGAAAAAAATATGACATTGCACTATTTCGACAGTAAAATTGAAATCAGGTTTAAATATATGTATAAATTGGGTTTGAACTTGGCTTTGATTCACATTATGGCCAAGTTCACAATAAAATTGTTTTACTCCGTTGAGTTAAATAGTTATCTGTACAAATATTTTAAGATTGAAATTACATCTAACGATCATTACCAATATAAATTTCCTCATAATTCTCTGTATTATAATAATGAAATAGTTCTTAAAAAATAAGCTTACCTTGCTATCAAGGACAGTGACACCGGAAACACTTTCATCTGTCTTCCCCCCACCAAATAATCCAGAGCTTCCGATCCCCTCCGCTGATGGTGTCTTTTTCGTTTGCCTTTTTTTTCAATAAAACCAAAATAGAAGCCAATAATTGCACACACAACCAACATCAATACAAAAACGCAATAATCAATCCAACCAAAATGTTGTAAGGATGAACTCAATTCGCGCACGTTTAAAATTTGTCCACCTGTGGCTGTGGCTGTTTGTGTTCTAGAAGGCACCATTGATAATAATCTTTCGGTTATTGTGAAAGGCAGTTGATTTGAACTGGACTCTGTTTGTGAGGCTTTTATTGTCTCCGAACCCAACGTGGAAGATGTTGAAATTAATGATGAAATTGTCGCGGGAATATTTGTTGTTTTTTCCATTACTACCTATTTCATTCAATGCTGTCCCCGGAATTTTCTGTACAGTAGCATCAATTCAACCCAAGACACTTGTTGTTGATTTGTTTGAGAGTGGTGTATTGGCATTAAATTGTAAGATACTAATTTTATTCCTCAATTAAATGTTTTACACAAAGATAAAAGAAAAAAATAGAAATTCATTAGTTTTGTTAAAAACTGGACCAACTAAATAAACACAAATTGATTTCAGTTTTTAGAAAATAAAATTACTGAATACCTACCTGTGATTGGGGACAGATAAAGCACGTGCTAGAAATTTTAAACTGATCAATTAAATTGAACATAAATCACAAGGAAAAAATAATAGAATTTATACTTAAACTTAAATTAATTCCATTGAAAAGGATAAAGCTAAACTCACAGGTAGATTTTTTTATCGTTATTATTCAATTAAGAAAAAGCCAGTTTTGTATTCTTTTTTTTTTTTTTTTTATAAAAGAAGTATTATCATTAAAAATAAAGAAAAGGCTTTTCAGTTAATTATGCTTTTTTTATCGTTTGTCATTCACTTGAGGCTTTATGAACCCTTTTTACTGTCCGTCATTCTTTTTTATATCGATAACGGTTTCTACAAGCGCTATTAAGAATCCATTCACAGTAGCCAACCACCTTTTCACACTAATTTTTAATAATTATAATGATTTTATCATGGAGTAATTAAACTGCGCAAATAATTCCATTGAGTAAACACTGATGTTCTATAAGTCTTATCATCGTTGTCACTTGGGCATGCATCTGACTCTAATTTTTTTCGTCTTTCAGATAATTTTGAGATGATTTTTTTTTTTTTTTTCAAATCTTAAGCATCAGTGATAATAAAAGCGAAGGTAGAACTAGCGATGCCAACCGAGGGTTTTTCATGCCTTTTATAGGTAATATTTCAATGCCTGATGCTTTGAGGCTTGTTTTTTTTTTTATCAAAAAAGCATTTTTTTCATTATTGATATTGAATTCATTTTAATATTGCTGCCAATTTTACAAACATTTCCGAGTTTTGCAGGAAGGTATTTCAGTTGCAAAATGGAGAAATAAATTAGAAATATTATATACATACCTAATTGCTACTTTACTCGACGACAGTTGAAAGATTTTTTTTTAGATTAATTAAACTAAAATATAGCTATAGAAACTTTAAGTGGAAATTTTCAGCAAAACCGCATTCCAAATTCAAAAGATAATGAAAATTTTCGGAATTTTGAATAATAATATTCTACATATTTGTTGTCCCAACTCCCTTATACAAAAGTGTCATATTTTATAGGGCGCATTAAAACAGGAAAGGCAGCAGAAGCCATTTTTTGAATGTTTACCCAATAATTCAAGTTTAATAATGGATGCGCCTTCAAATGGACGTCCATTCGGACACTCGTGTGGCATTGAACTTAAGGATTGCCTCTACCGCTAACAACAACTGTTAAAACTAAAATAAAAAAAAATAAAAGTGCGTATACGCCCCAGTGTACCACTGTTGTATCTTCGTTGTTTAAAGAAAATAAAACTACAATATATTATAGAATGTTAATTTGGTCATAAGTAAAATCCTAAATAAAGGGTTTGATTCTACATGAAATTAGGAAAATTAACATTTTTTTATAGAGAACTTGCAGTAACTGTCCCCACAAGGGTTAATCCTTTTATTGGTTTCCTTTTATTCTTATGAAATATAGGTTTTTTTTTTAATAGCTTTATTTTGAATATAAGTCAGTATTTTTCGTAAGTCATTACTATTATATAAAGACGAAATAAATTTTTAGTTTGTCCGCTCTAATCTCAGAAAGTACTCGACAGATTTACCTAAAACAAATTTTATAATTGTTCTTCTTCTTTTGAGAATGTAATAGGATACTTTATGTTTGTTAAATATGTTTGCTGAGTTAGATTATTAACTTTTAAAAAAATTTGTACACTTTTTTGGCGAAGTTGACCAACATATTTATTGAATTATGCTTTTTAACCTGCTTCATTTACAAAAATGAGATTTTTTGTATAAAGTCAATAGTTTTATGCAACTTTTAAATGCCCTAAATCATTTCTTAACTGAGAAATAAATGTATGTACAAATTATAAAAGCAAGGGGAGGACTTCTGTATTCGAACGGTACATTTTCAACGAGCACCAGAACTACTCAATGCACCTAAGAGAAGACGAAACATTTATCCACTTTTATTAACATTAACATTAACATTAACATTAACATTAACATTAACATTAACATTAACATTAACATTAACATTAACATTAACATTAACATTAACATTAACATTAACATTAACATTAACATTAACATTAACATTAACATTAACATTAACATTAACATTAACATTAACATTAACATTAACATTAACATTAACATTAACATTAACATTAACATTAACATTAACATTAACATTAACATTAACATTAACATTAACATTAACATTAACATTAACATTAACATTAACATTAACATTAACATTAACATTAACATTAACATTAACATTAACATTAACATTAACATTAACATTAACATTAACATTAACATTAACATTAACATTAACATTAACATTAACATTAACATTAACATTAACATTAACATTAACATTAACATTAACATTAACATTAACATTAACATTAACATTAACATTAACATTAACATTAACATTAACATTAACATTAACATTAACATTAACATTAACATTAACATTAACATTAACATTAACATTAACATTAACATTAACATTAACATTAACATTAACATTAACATTAACATTAACATTAACATTAACATTAACATTAACATTAACATTAACATTAACATTAACATTAACATTAACATTAACATTAACATTAACATTAACATTAACATTAACATTAACATTAACATTAACATTAACATTAACATTAACATTAACATTAACATTAACATTAACATTAACATTAACATTAACATTAACATAACATTAACATTAACATTAACATTTTCCTTTGGAATAGCAAAAAAAGGATCAACTGGTACAGATGAGTTGATATTGATGCTGGTTGTGCTTGTCATGGCTGACAAGAATGAGAATGTTTTTAAAAGTAATCAGAAAATATTTTCGAAAAAAAAACTTTATTTATTTGTCGCTTCTAATGCCAGTGTGAAATTTGGCATTGGATTGACCGCAAAATATTTGACCAATAATATCTATTGATTGCTCATTTGATAGGTAATTAAAACTAAAAGTACTAAAAATTAATATACGAGCATTATCCCCAAAACATCAAAGGTAAGCAAGTTATCTCAAGTAAAGTCGCACCACCCCCAAAACGTGATGAATAGGTAAACTTTGACCCGCTATAATTTAAAGCTTAAGCAACATACAGTGTTCGTTTATATCTTATTAGTGTGAAATTTGGAATTGGATTGACCGCAAAATATTTGACCAATAATATCTATTGATTGCTCATTTGATAGGTAATTAAAAGTACTAAAAAATAATATACGAGCATTATCCCCAAAACATCAAAGGTAAGCAAGTTATCTCAAGTAAAGTCGCACCACCCCCAAAACGTGATGAATAGGTAAACTTTGAACCGCTATAATTTAAAGCTTAAGCAACAAACAGTGGTCGTTTATATCTTATTTTGTAGATAATTTAATTCTCTACGAAGTTTAAATTCAACATTTTGCTACAAAATGAAATGGAACGAGTTATTTGATAAGAACCAAACCAATCTCTTTTTCAAGATGGTGGGTCTTCCCTAACCGCAAAAATGCTAAAACAAGAATTCTGAATGAATATTTTATAGATGCGATTGTTTCAGAATATGGCCTTGGTCTACATTTTATTCCTCTGCGGATAACAGTTTTTTCAGTACAGGAATTAATTCTCAAACACTATCAGTCGTATTAATTAGATTTCCTTAGAACACTCTTGGACAGTTGTCCAGCTAGCCAATGTCTAAATAGTTGGACAACTCATTATTTTTATAATCACATTCCAGCAGCTGTCTAAATACGACCTCATATTGGCCGTGACATACCTGGAATAATTCATTCTCGAGTAAAGTAACTTTTTTGTTACTTTTGGTTTGGAATTCAAAGGACATTTCTATCATTTCAACAAAACTTTTCCTTTCGCAACAAAAAACTTGCCTTCCTTTGTTCATTGAACGTTCCGACTTTAGAATAGGTTTGGACAACCAATTTCGGTTTCTAAGTTGGACAGCCGATGGAATGGGTTTATTAATAAGACTGTATTTTTCTTAATTTGAATGTTGTTTTTGTAATTGATAGTATGTATAAGCAAAATTCGATATGAACTTTGAATCGAAAAAGTCGTACTCTCAGACGCCATAAGTAGTATTCTAGGATAAAATTTAATGTGTAGCAAAAAAAAAATATGTTGTTTCGATGTTTTGAATAAGAATATCTTAAAAGCAGGAGTTGAATGAGCAGGTCAGTTTTGAAGTCAGGACAAAAACTAAAACAATTCGAAAAAGTAATATCCATATATTCAGAAATGTCCAGCCCTTTCCGCCAAACTATCGTAAGCGACAAAAATAAAAAGTATAATAAGCGACATTTTGTTTTTAGGCCTATTTGGTGAAATGAAACTTAAATATTTATGTTCAACTTAAACAGTTTCTGTTATTAACGTATATATATTCCAAATAACCATATCATTAATATGACAAGCTTTTCATTGAAAAATATTCATGCTTTTTTAGCAATCACCTCACCAGTTCTATGAAAATTCACAAAATTTTCACTTTAAATTTTTTTGGAAAATTAAAAAAAAAAGACACAAAAATATATGGTGTGCCATATACTCATATCATGGTATTTACAATAATTCCGTTCAATTTTATATATATAATTAATTTTGTGTGCATCACTTTTTACATCCTCACTGATTGTCCTTGACTATGAAAATAAATTATACATACATATATAAAGTTTCAGTTTGAACCACTTGAGCGCACGGTCAATGGTCATGTTTCATTTATTGCCTTTTGGGATGTCAGAATGACAAATAACAATTAATCCACCCCAAAAAATAAAACAAAACAACCAATGGAGTTGTTAGCTTACTCTGAATAAGATGAATCTAACAAATACCCGTTGCGTTGATTCCATGACAATTATTACAAAAGGTACAAAATTAACTTCTCTCTGCCTTCACACGTTTAAATTGGCTTGGTGTAGTAGATGGGACTTTTTCTTTGTCTTCTTATATAACAATCTTCATACTCACGCTTTTCAGCGCAATGTAAATAAATCATAATTATGAATGACAAGAAGAAAAAGATAAGATATACGAGCAAATTAAAAGATAAGATGCAATTTCATACCAAGACGTTCCTTATCATAAAATTCAAAACATTGTTGTTCTATGAAGCTTTACGAAGATTTTGTTTCTTTTAATAACAGTTTTGTAGGTATATGTATGTATTTTGTTCTTTTAAAATATGAAAAATTTGGGTAAATTATAGTTTTTTTTTTTTTAAATAGCACAATAGGAGCAAAGAAGTAGGTAGATATAATATAATAAGAGCTTACGATTAATGTCGCAAAATATTATTTTATGCCCCGTCTTTGCATACATACACATGGACATGTCACACAAAAAGTGGGATAGAATTACTAAATTAAATTTGCTTACATCTTAACAATTCAAATAGAAAGTTTGATGGTTTTAGAACCAATCGTAAAATTATCTTTTAAGGCGCCAATTATACCTAGCTATCATTTAAATTCATCATTGAAAATTTGAATGATTCAGTTTTAGACGTTTAGGGTGCAAAATCTATGGTTATTATGATTTCAATATAAAGCTTACGATTTAATCAATATATAAAATTTAAATTCGGCCCAACCTTTCTCATGAAGTAACTTCCACATAAATTGACTTTCATTTTTTCAAAGATTGCACTATACCTTATCAATGATCATTGAAAAAATAAAATACATTTCATGACAAATGTTTCACTGAAATTAGTTTTTTTTTTGGCCAGATATATTAATTCAGTCATAATCTTTATTTTGGCATTAAAATAACCATAGATTTTGCATCCTTCACATCTTAAAATACATCATTAAAATTTTCAATGATGAATTTCAATGTTAGCTATAACTGGCGCCCAACACACGTGTACACGTGACATGAATACACGTGTACACGTGACATGAATACACGTGTACACGTGACATGAATACACGTGTACACGTGACACAAATACACGTGTAGTTAAATACACGCTTAAAATCGAGAGCTCTAATACATATATACACACAAATTAATGAACTGAACTGAGATTATGATAAATAATTTTTGAAACAATATTTTTAACAACTCTACTGAGAAAATTCATGTTCAGGAAAATGAGATCTCAGAGCCCTCAGCAATCTCAGTTATGTTCATGATAAAGCTCTTGATACCCGGCTACCCGGTATACTACTTGGGTACCCCCGGATTGACCGGGTACCCGTTTACCCGTGTAATACCCGCAATGTGTGGGTACCTGGGTATCCACATGTCATGTATTTCTTAATTGATTTTTTACATATTTTAATTTTGAGAATGATCTTTCGCATGCAACTTGACTGCAGGATAAGGTCATGATTAATTTGTATCCGAGAAAAAGATGTTTGTATATTTTTACGTCGAAATAATAGCGCCGCAAAACATTTAAACAACATTTTACGCAATCACGACAGTTATATTATTTGTTTTTGTTTTAATTTGTTTCTTGACGGTCCTCCTTCTCCTCCGCTTCATCTTCACTCTCATTGGAATCCAAATTATACGCTTCACTTTCCGGTATGAATTCATCATTTAAGGTCATTTTTATTTTGAGCCAATATTTAGCGAAGTGGATCAATTATGATCGCAACTGCGCAGAAGTAACTTCAAACAACAAACATAACAACAAACATAATTCTGAGATCAGAACCCGGTGGGCCTCCAACGATCCATAGGGGCCTAAATTGACTAAAAGGGCCACAAACATAATTATATGTGCCTCGAAAAATCCATAGGGGGCCCACAAAAAGAGTCCAAAGGGCCTCTAAAGATCCATAGGGGGCCTACATTGACTAATATGGCCACAAACATAATTATTTAGGCCTCAAAAGATCCAGAGGGGGCCCACAAACATAATTCTGTGAGCCGCGAAAGATCCATAGGGGGCCCACAAACATAATTCTGAGGGCCTCGAAAAATACATAGGGGTCCACAACAGATTTATATTGACTAAAGGGGCCTGCAACCGAGTTGTTGCACCATACCCTAGTGGGTTTCGAATTATTGATCAAGAATTCATAAAAAAACACTATATTTACTATAAGGTCTCTCGTGAGTGAGTTTTATGAATTTAAAAAAAGAAATTTCAAGTGCTTTTAAGAAATTTTCTTGCCCGGGGGCCCACCGGGAAAAAATCCAGAGTGCCCGGTGGGCCAGTCCGCCCCTGCCGTCAGGGTAGGTTCGAGGACTCGTCGGGCTGGTGCGTCGGTGTACATACGCTCCACGTGTCCCAGCCATCTCAGCCGCTGTATTTTCAGCATCTTGACCAGGTCGACGTCGCTGTAAAACCCGTAAAGCTCGTTGTCACATCTTCTCCTCCATACTCCATCGATGCAGACTGGACCAAAATTAGCTTTTTCCTAAAAATACAAAAATTATAAGAACTAGTATCGTCCTGTGTCGATTCGACACTTTCAATTCCGCAAACAATTGTTTGAATATGGTTCCAACCATATAAAATTTATCGAAATCGGTCAAATACTTTTTGAGAAAATGGTACCACAAAATTTACTTAAGACTATTTATATATAGATATAAAATATGTTTATTTCAGTATATTTAATTCACAGTTTGTTTGTACGGCGAATATTTGTTCGCCGAAATCATATACCTACATAATATAAGCCAAAATAAATACAAAAATTAATTACTCTGTCTAGACTCTAGCTAAGTATATTATTTAAACATTACATCAATTTCGTAGTTTTTCATCCACATCAAATGCTAATATCACAGTGTCCCGTTCGTCTTTGCTCACACTAATATACTTCTCGGGTTTTAGCAACCTACTTATCAACGGTGAATAGAGATTCAAATCAATATTTGACGGTTCAGTTGTCCCAAAGAATAATGTGGCAATATTTCCAAATATCACTGTGATGATCATTCCAACTGTCACGTACCACATGAAGGACATGTGATAAATGGATTGAAATAATGTTGGTGCGCTAAGAAATAGTAGGCATATTTTAAGGTACATACAAGTTAAACATTAGGTAAATAAATACTTACATAGTTGGTGCTGCTAAAGTACTGTTCAAAAATGGAACGGTTTCAAAAAAGTATGTGCAACCTTCAGTGCTTACAGGTTTTGTAGGAAATACTAACTCTCCATTAAATGAAGCCAGTTGTCCATTAATACAAATCCATGTCATAGTGATGAATGCTACAATACTGCCTGTAAACGCACTCTAAATACAAAAGCTTTAAATAGATTTGAAGGAATTATTTTGATAATAATTTACCTTAGCATTGACGTATGGCAAACAAAGTCCCATTATGAAAAGACCAAACAGAGGACCATTGGTTATTGAACTGAGAGTCATTGACAACTGTAGAACCATTCCTAGTTTTTCGACCACAAAAACTAGACCCACACATAAGACGCCCAGTAGAAGGACAACAAGTCGCATGATGACAGCAGTTTGACGTTCTGTCAAAGGAACATTTACATTGGGCTTCACAAAGTCTTCCAAAAATACAGCTGATAAAGAATTAAGTCCAGTTGATAGAGAACTTAATGCTGCACTAAAGACTCCCGACACAAACAGACCAGAAAGACCAGGAATAAATTTAAGAATGTCCATTACTAAAAGCGGAACAAGTTGATCTTTAGCTTTCGCTAGCTAAAAGTTAAAATGTTTATAGCAAGAATCTGTATGAAACATTTATTTTACCTTAGTGCTCAGTGGATCACAATCATGATAAGTAGCAAAGATTAGAAGTCCGTTGTAGGCACAGCAACCTAACAGTAGAAACGTACCAATGCTGAAACATATCAAAGCACGTTTTGCCTCCTTCAAGCTTGGCACTGACAGAAAACGCTGTACAATAACCTGATTACCAGCTGTAATCTGCGTCCAATATAAAGAGCCACCAATGAAAACCGAAAACATTGAAAAACGCGTAGTGTGATCTAGAGTCAGTCTTTCAGAATAAAAAAAAAACTTAATTAATCAATGTCCTCATTAGACCATGAAAAGCAGGTCGGTCAAAACAAATTAATTCTTAAATTTTAAAGATTGGAATCGACGTAGAATTTTACTCTCTAAACTAAAGCATATTCAAAGTCCTCCGAAATCCCCCCAACTGACTTTTTTTATAGTCATGAAAATGGGGGATGGGGGCGGTTAATCAAAGTGATATTTAGATTAGATAGATTAAATGGAGAATCAAAAGGCATATAAATTATACAAAGATTTTCGAGGAATTCTCACCGAAACCAATCTTAAGTTTTTTTTGCGATTCTGGGAATAATTTTACTATTATTCTTGGTCTTTTAGCCTTACTCTGGAATTTCAATTCTGCCACTATCATAGTTTCTTTGCCAAACAACACCAATACCACCAACATCTATTGTACCCTTTATGATTACCAAAATTATTGATCCCAGCATAATGAATGTCTGAATAACATCTGTCCAGATGACGGCTTTCAATCCACCCTAAGCAAATTCATTTTTAAAATATCATAAAAGACATTTTAAGTAACCCCAAAAAACTTACCACCATTGTGTAGAATATGCAAACAACACAAACTACAGGTGTGATAATATGTATATTTATGCCAGTAACTAAAAACATTGTCAAAGTTTACAAGATTTTGACACATTTATGTCAGAAATGAGTTCTCACCTTGATTGAATGCGAGCGCTGGAACGTAAATAACAATCGGGAGCCAAACTATCTAAAAATGCAAATAATGTAAATACAAAAAAAGTATTTCATAACTTACAGTTCCAATGGTGAAAAGGGCTGAACCGAAGAAACGTATTCGCTTGTCAAAACGCATCTCAAAATACTGGGAAAAACCAACACATTTTATTATTGTTTTTTTTTTTTTTCAAAATATGTATGTACATTGCACATAATATATTATTAGGGTGATCGTTTTTTAAAAAATTTTATGTAAGACTGGCCAAATGGAGAACAAATAGTTTCTCACTTTTTCTCATCCCCTTTAGTCGCTGTTTTTTTTTTTTTTATTTCTATAGTTTTTTGCATTATGTAGATACGTAGGGATTTGGTGATACGAATAAGATAAAATAAAAAGCTATAGGTTCTATGTACGTGCAGTTTGGGACTAGATTCGAAAAAAAATTAGTATGGGTTTCATTCTCCTATTATTTGCAGGAATGGCAATTTTTCTAAGAAAAAAACTGTATTGGCAGTGTTGCCAAGTAGATATTTTCATAAATCTGCAATAATCGCCAATGTAGAATAGAAAGACCGTCATGCTAACATAAGGAATTTGTATGAAAACCATTTTTGGCCATTTTTGGGAGAACCATTTCCGTGGCAATTTTTTTCTTTTCACTGCATATCTACAGCAATTAATTTGAACGATATGGCATATCTTAAAGTTTTTTTTGACCAAAATTTAAAAAAATGTCATGCTAACTTTATATGAAGATTTTGTATGAAAACCATTTTTGGGAGAACCACTGTCGAGCAATTTTTTCTTTTTAATTACATAATTAAAATTTAAGTACATAATCAAAAAATGGTGTCACAATGACATTTTTCATTAATAAAAATTATGAAAAGTTGTTATTTTCCAACCAAAACCGAAAAATTTCAAAAATGTTGCCATGTTGATGATTTCATATGCCATATTAAAAACCATACGATCGTAGATTTGAAAACCTCGATTGTATCATTGAAAACCACAATTGCCAATTTGATTACAACCATTTTAAAAACTAGAAAATAATGTTTAAAAGCTGGAAATATTCCCAATGAATTTTATATTACAAAATTTAGTTTTAAACTGAATTTTTTTTATCAATTATCAATTAAGAAAAATTGATTATTTTTGGAGAGAAAGGGGACCCGAGGCTTAGGGCCCTTAATGCCTTAATCCGCCACTGATAACGCCGCCTGAAAGCAAAAGCTACAAGTAACTTTGAATGTTGGAATGAAATAACAATCACATGAGTGAGCAACCACCAAGTTATGTATAGGCTGGAATTATAGCTGTTTCATGGCTGATGGTCTATGTAAAGTAAGGTGGTCGAATCACGGTCACTTAAGGAAAAAGTATGGACACACATTGTATTTTTTTTTTTTTTTTAATATTAGGGGTATTCATGCAACGCCGGAAAACCATGGAAAACTATCGTAAACGTCTTAAACATCTTAAACTCTGTTGTATGAGAATTCCGAAGTTTACGATGTTAAAGATGGTTTTCCGACGTTGCATGAGTACCCCTATTATTTATTTTAAATGCAAAATATAAATTACTTATTTCTTACGGCCATATTATTCACTCAATACGTCTAGATTAAAACTTAAATCTGGATGTAAATCATACAAATTCAATGTAAATTCATCTGGATTTAAGTGTAAATCTGGATGTATCGAGTGTATAATATGGCAGTTAAGGTTTTTCAAAAGGAACTGAAATTCTATTAAATACACTTAAAAAAAAAAAATTGCCCATCATAGTGGGTAATGACGGTCATGATCAAGGGTAACCACAGCCAGGGTTTTAGGGTTTTGAGGGTTTTGAGGGCATTTTTCAAGTCCTTAAAGGGAAAACTTTAGTGCGAAATACAAAATTTAATGGCGGTCATCTGACCGTGATTACCCATTTTCATGAGCAAGCAAAAAACTAATTTTTATACAAAATACCTTGTAATCAATTAAGCAAACAAAATTATTTAACAGTTAAAAATGCCATACTTACACAGATTTGCGTACAGCAAGTGAATTTTGTTTTTGTTAATATAAATTCAGGTATTTCAAATTGGTTTATTCGTTCTTTTCTCTCATTTGCGCTCAAAAAACGAAACTAATTTCGCATTAGTTAGACCGAAACTACACTGGCCGTCATTGCCCACTGACCGTGATTGGACCACTTTCCCCCAATGTTCAATTTATTTGAAAAACTATTTTGCTGAAACTGGGGCTCAAACCATAATCCAAGCGAAGGTCGTGGAATCATTTCGATCCAGTGTAGGTTTTATTGTTTGACAAATGCATTCGAATCCCCTTGCATTTTTACTAGCCACATACAAGTTTGTTGTTGTTCATTCGGTGCCTTTCTTTTTCTTCTTACTCGTTTTCATAAGACTCGCTTGGTCTATGGTTGGAGCGCCAGTTTCAGTAAAGAGGAAAATTTTAAAAAATATCAGAAATGAAAACAATTTTTATATACTTTTAATTTTTTTAAAGATTGGTAAATACAATGGATTATTTGTTTGTATTTAAAACGTAAATTGTTTAGCCCCGACATAGTCTTTGTTCATCCAATTCCCTTGGTGCGTATAAGGAAATTCGCCTAGCGTGGAAGGACTTAAACGAATAATTGTCTCACCCACCTCCTGTCTATCAGGAGAATTTATAAAAAAGATTCCTGGTTTAAAAAATAAATACTTATGTATGTATATCAAAAGAATAGCAAGATAAAAGCCTTTTAAGTAGGAAGTAGGAACAGTATAAAAATTAAAAAGGTAATTAAGACATAGGGCCTTACTAATATTAAAATATAGTTACGACTAAAATATTGCAGTGAAATTAGCCAAAACGTTAAGGATCCTAAATACGGTTTCATATTTAGAGCCCATTTCATTATGGTCCATTTTACTGAAATATTTAAGTCGTAACGTAATTTAATGAGAGAATATTAAAGTAAAATGAAGATAATAACAGCTACGATGATGATTATGATTGAAATTTAATTAAAATCAGTTATACAAACATACCTCATAAGTTGAAGTCAATTGTAAATTACAAAAGACTGGCAAGAAGATGTACCATGAAATGATGCCAGCAAAGCTAAGGGTTATAAGTAAAAAGGCGTATTGTGTTCCGTATACATAAATTTCAGTCGATGTACCCAACAAAGATATTCCTGAGACAAAACTGCAACAAATAAAAAGAGCTTAAAGAATTTCAAATATATTTCATTCAAAACACGAAATAGAAATGAAACCATGCGTTAACAAAATTCGAGAAATAAAAACCGTTAATTTATCGAATGGCATTCTCAGATTTTGAGCGAATTATAGAGAGGGCCACATTGTATTACCTGCAGAGAATAAACAGTGATGGTCGCATTTATTAAATTTTTGACTGTTTAAACACTGTTTATAAGTATTTGGAAATAGTCGGAAATATGCTTTATTTAATAAATAAAATATTACATTTATCAAGGTTTAGACAATGGATTAAGATAAAAGATCGAAGTAAGATAAAGAGTTAGTTCACTTAAGCAACAATTAAAAATGTTTATTTAGAATTTGAACGGCTGTTATATATATGAATTAAAAAACACACATTATATACAATACATACACATAAAATTAGATGTAACCTTTGCTTTCTACTTTTATGTAAAATATCAATCATTTCATTCCGTCCTATTTCCTCACAGATTTTAAAGTTTAGGAATGAAAAGCTAGTGTGTTTTCAGAACCTCCCTCCCCTGCCACCGTCCAAACCCTACCAATCCCACCAACCCGCCAACCTACAATCCCCCACCAGAACCTAACTAACTGAAAAAAACGATCAATATCTCTTTAACCAAGAGGTCTTACCTCTACGGAGTTCTGAACAGCACTGAAGAATACCATCCAAACTAAGCTCAAAATTCGTTTTCTTGAAATTTTTGCCGTCGTCAAGCCCATTTCTTCTGATTGGCTAAGACTAATTAAAAATTATTTCAATAAAATTAAATACTTTGTCAAAAAATATTAGTTTAGAAATATTGTTTAAAAAGTACAAAATAATACCTTAAAAAGAGTAGTTAAAATCCCGACAAATATTTATAAAATAATCTTTCGGTGGGATTTTTATTTTTATTTTCGGCGGGATTTCGTGATTCGAGATTTCGTTACGCTCCCTTTAAAAACATCTTACATTTTTAGCTTTCCGAATTAAAATTCGCCAACCAAGAACGAATCGAATTGAAAACTTCGAAAGAACACCTACGTTTTTAAAACTCCCCCACTATCAAGTATCAATTTCTACCCACATGAACAACAGACTTTTTGTTTTGAAAATAAATCTAAATTATGCCCACGTCTTCTTCATCATCATTTCCATCATCGACCCTCTTTATGTAAATCGTAAATGCCCAGAAGCCAGACTGTAGGCATTTGCCTAAGCTGTAGCAAACTCCATCCCGACACCACATAAAGTCCCATCAAAATAACAACAGGAGTATAAATGTGAAATAAGCTAGCCTTAACATGTTCACCAGGGTTTTGATTTAAAGTCCTCACTATAGATTCGCATCACGCCCAAAAGAACCTTTTCTGTTTGATCATCTTTTAATACTTGAGCTTGGCCAATACAATGGTGACCATATTTTACAATGTCGAACAATAACGAACAAGAGAAACAAAATTTATCGCAATTATAAATAATGGCATTTAATAAAGTACGCTGCCGATGCGAAACGAAAAATCCTATATACGTATCTTAATATAAAAATGACACAGCGAAATCATGAACGAAAAATTTCGTTCGACCCAATAGCTGGCAATAATTCAAAAAACTAAGGTCGGTTTTCTTCACTATTGTTCAACTTGCAGAAAACTCCGAAGTTGACCAACTCTAGATTTGATAACAAATCAAGAGTTGGGCGGCAAGTTGAAAATTGCTTTTCTTCACTACTCAAAAAATCAACTCAAGAGAGTAGAAATTTAAAAGTTGCCAAACTTTAGTTTTTCAAAAAAATCCCTGGGATATTTGCGACAGATATATCTGTTTCAATTGTAGATTTGAATTTATTGTAATTAATTTGAAATATAAGTTTCGGGATTATCTTTGTTGACAGTTAAAAATTAAAAAGAATAATAATTACCAAGGTTTTCAGTATCGCACCACTGCCATGTAACGACCGGCCGGGAAAAATATGGGAAAATAAAAAAAAAAATTGTTCTTTCAAGAATACAAAATTTTTCGTCTTCTTCATCTTCGGTTCCCAAAGCAATGATGACTTACTTTGCCAAAAATAGTTCCATCGAACCATTGTAGCTCTAAATTAATTTATTCTGGATATTAAAAGCAAAAATAAATTTTGATAAAACAAAAATCTAAATTCTAATGGAAAACCTCAAGTTTGCTTGCCAACTTCTTCTTTTTTCGGAAGTTGAGAAAATCGAAAGTTGATAAACTCTAGAGTTGAGAATCGGAAGTTAAAACTGTCAACTTTGAGTGAATAAATACAAAATCGCAAGTTGAAAACAAAAATCCTCAACTTTCAACTTTAAGTGAAGAAAATCGCCCTAAATTGCAAATACTTAATTTTTTAATATTTTCTAATAGAGTAATTTCCATCCTATAAAAAAAACTATTAACATATTAACTTGCCATTGGAAGTTATTGTAATCGGTCCGATTTGTTAAATTGAAAATTTTGACATTTCTCGACGTTTCGGGGTCTCTGGAGTCAGATTACATTGATTTTAGAGAGATGTCTGTGTACGTACGTTCGTAACGTTCCTACGTTCCTAAGCTTTTTTTCGCCGACGATATCTCGAGAACGCATAGAGATATCGACTTCAAATAAATTTTCTTTTACAGATAATAAGGCCATAACGTGCAGAAAGGATTTTTAGAAAAAATCAATTGGCGGTTCTTTTATAGCAGTAATTTTAAAAAAAGATATAAAATGGCTTGTTTCTCGAATATCTCTAGAACAAATAATGCAATAGACCTCGGCCTGGTTTCATTCTATGCATAATGACGTAGTGAAAAATTGTAAATACTTATAAAAAAAATCAACCCAAACTTTTTTTTTTTAATTAAAAAAACATTAAAAATTGTTAAAAAATATCGAATATCTTGAGAACACACAAAGATATTAACTTTCGGTTAATTTTATTTAATACACAAAGTTATAGTTAATAATCGGTAGTTTGTAAAAAAAATCAATTTATTAAAAAAACTGCTAAAAATTATTAAAAAATGATTTTCGGCTCGAATATCTTTAGAAAAACCAATGATATCAACTCCCGGATAATTTTAGTCTACACAACACACAATACAATCAATTAGTAATTGATAAGGTTCTTAAAAAATCCAACTGACGGTTTTAATCGTCTACTTTTCTGCACATGTGACATGACATGTGTTTTTTTGTAATTTGTTTTTCTTAATTTTTTCACTTGGCTTTTGGAATGTCTGTTTTGCATGCTTGGATAAGGATGTTTGAATGTCTTTTACATGTAGCCTACAAACTACCTGTTAAAAAATGACAAGTTCCCGAAAATGATAAGGCAATCTTAGCAGAAAATAAGCTCGAATTCAAAAAGAACTTCGAATAAAATGTGGGTTAATTGTTGATAAGCCAAAACCTGGATTTGGCAACAATAATGATGGAAACACTGCTAGACGGTTTTTCAAAAATCATGAACTTTCTGCTGAAATAACGAAAATTGAAGTAGAACTAATTAAACAAAAATGCACACAAATACGATTGTAGTTGCCAGTGGATATGAAATTGATGTTGATAAGTTCCGAGAGTATGCGCACGAAACAGCTAGACTGTTTGTCAGTAAATATCCTTGGTATCATATGCCCCCAACTCTCCATAAATACTTTATTCATGGCGGGCAGCTTTCTGAGGAAGTGATAGAGGCTCGTTATAAAGATTTTAAGAATGTTCGAGAGCATTTTTCAAGAAAATGAGGATTGAAGAAAATGAGGATAGATGTTATGTCAGAAGTCAGATGAAAAATAAATGTATTATTAAGTCTGAAAAATATTAAAATGTTTATTATTTCCCAAATAATGGGCGTTTTAATGGGCGATTAAGTGGGCGTGCAAGCAGGAGTCTCAGAAGCATACATGCAAAATTTCAGGTTTCTAGCTCTAATGGATGATTTAATACCACGTTTTAAGGCATTCTGTCCAACTGTGCGCTGTTCGACGATCGAAGTTGATAATTATTGTCTCCGCTTTATTTCGCACATAAATAATTGTCCGGATCAGACCATTAATAAATTGTATGCTGAAAAGTGACATTTATTCGTGTTTTTGTTTGTTTTTTGTTGTTTCTTTCATCAGAGAATGACTTTTGCTAACTTTTCTTGCAATTGGTGAAACTATCAATCGCTATGTATGTTCTTGCAAGCATGTTCTACGAAAAAATGTTGAAGAATAAAGAAAAACTACTTGAATTAATTCTAACCTTGGATAAAATGCCAATTCATGCATCGTAGGTAAACTACAACTAGTCTTTTCTTTAGTTTTAATATTTTTTGGTGCTGAGTCTGTTTTTTTTTTTTCAAAAACTATGTATAAATCGTTTGCAGACTGCTAGACCGATTTTTATTAATGATACACATTAACATTCTCGGGCTTCCACTTAAGATTTTTTTGAATTTTGAACAATTGGTACATGTTTTCTTAAATTAGTACGAAAACACATGCGTTGCTGCAGCTTGTTGGCAAACTGCTAGACTGACGTTGACCAAACACGCACAGGAACACTCTTCGACTGTCACGTAAGATTTCCTGAAATTTTTATCTCAATCGGTATGGTGGAGTCCAATTATTGAAATGAAAAACGAAATATGCGCTTGTCGACTTTTCTTTTAAACCTTCGCGTAGCAATTAGGAACAAACCCGCAGAAGGAAGTATTCAATTTGGTCCAGTCGATTTTAAGATTTAAGCATCCGAACAAACCACGATCCAAAAATTATTCATAATGATAATGAACATCGTCTTCAAATAATGAACGGATGGTCACCGTACCAATACTATATCTAATCATAACAGACAACCTTTCGAAGTATTCTCATAACAAACCCACCTAGGTGTCAATCCCTAATCAAATATTCAATAGCAACAATCCAACATCAATAAAGACTTTTGTCCTTTTCTATCATTAAATAACAGTATACTCTTATTGGTAGGTATCCGGTATTAAAAGCGAAAAGTAAGAGAAAGATAATAAATAAATTTACAACCATGATTTGTATTGAGAAAAATATGGGACATTCAAGCATTTAAAATCTCGTAGCTTTGATGGTTAGAAAAAGACTTAACTACTTATATTTTAATACTGAATTCAGTAATGTTGCCAGTTTAACCGTGCTACAATTAAGTATGAAGTTAATTGGATGGTTCAAATTATTTTGAGGTTTTCTATTTCTAACAAACAAAAAATATTGAAAATTAAACTTCTCAATAATGATTAGATACGAGGATCTATAGGATCTTCTGAAAAATACTTTAAAAAACATGTATGTGCAGGTACATTAGGGTGGGTAATAGCATCACCTTTCTTTTTAACTTTCCATTGGAAGTTATTGTAATTGGTCCGATTTTTCGAATCGAAAATTTTGATATTTCTCCACGTTCTGAGGTCTCTGGAATCCGAATGCATTGTTTTTAAAGAGATGTCTGTGTAGTGTGTGCACGTACCTACGTACGTACGGTTCGTTGCCTTTTTTTTGGTCGTTGATATCTCGAGAACGAATTATATTTTACAGATATGTATGTAAAAATAAAATCCAATTAGCGGCTTTCCAATTGCAGTAATTTAAAAAAGTTGTAAAATAGTTTATTTCTCGAATATCTCGAGAAGAAAAAATACTATCGACTTCGGCCTTATTTAATTCTGTACATAATGACGTAGTGAAGAATTCTATAAGACTTAAACAAAAATCAACCAGTACTTTTGTTTCGGCTCGAATATCTTGAGAACGCACAAAGATATTAACTCCTGGCTTGTTTTATTCCATACAATTCCAAAGTTGATAGATGGTAGATTTTGTAAAAAAAAATTCAATTAACAGTCAAAAAAAAAAAAAACCGGCTCGAATATTTCTAGAACAAACAATGATACACAAGATCCAATAATTTATAATTGATAAGGTTTGTAAACAAATTCAATTGAAGTTTTTTTTTTTTTTTCTTAGCAAAAGAAACTGCTAAAAATTGTTGAAAAATGTTTTCCATTTTGCATATGTTGGAAGCAAACAGCCCATCTTTGGTCTTCCCTCCGTTCGAGTTTTAAACGAAAATGTCCTTCCTCCCTCTCATATCGAAAAATTCTTTTTTTTTATTACTGGTTTATTCGTTACTCAAAACACGCAGGCAAACTTTGTAACAGCTGGGACAGTGCTTAAAATAATACTATCTATTCCGTGATTTTGTTTATAAAAATGAAAAAAAAATACTCGAAAAATCTAATTTAGGATGGATTTCAACCCGGCCAATAAAGTTTGGTTCCTCGTAAGCCTATTCATATCTAATTGCTACTTAAAAAATTGTGTTTTTATCTTTGGCTTCAACCCAGAGGTTTTCCAGATGAAACTATCTTATTTCTCTAAAAATTATATTTGGAATTTTACTAATTAAAATTTTAGAATTAAGATTTCTAATGCCCACTTTTGTGCAATTACACCACTTCTATGTGATTATTTTTTGATCAGGTAATCCAAATTGATTGATAAAACAAACCCTACTTCGCTAAACAACTGAACCCCCCCCCCCCCCCCCCCCCCCACTTAAATTTGATCCACCCTACGGTCAAGTAATACAAATTCTCTTCGGGCACCCAGATTTGTATAGTAGCATAAGAATATTCTAATCAGATTAATAATAAAGAGCCTTCACATGACTCGAAAATACATACGCCATTTTATCAAGAGACGCACGGTATATATTGATGTATACATCAGAGTTCAGAGTTGATTGATGTGGCCGTCAAAACAATAGCATTCTGACATGAACTTGAATCTGGAGGGCGAATGGCGATAATCATCACAATTTTTACTTTAATAATTTGTATTCATTTATTTGGGGGATTTTTAAGAGCCCAAATTCAGTAAGTTGAAATTAATTTGGAATTTATTATATTCATTTACGTTGCAACTATATAAAATTGGAATGACGTCGATTGTTTTGAGAACCAAACATAACTTTTTTTACTACTAACTAATATCACATTGCTTTTTAAATTCAATTTTCGCCACAAATAAGACGAATAAGGAGAGTATGGGGTGATTTTTCACAACACATTTTAGGGCAATGTTTCATTGTAAAAAGTTTTCACAAATAATTCATAAAATAAGGCAAAGATGAAAAATGGTCCCAATTAAATGAATTTACCTACAGCTATTTAATGTTTTTATGTGTTCTATTCATAACGAATTTGGGGGTTTTTATTTATCTCCTTTTTTTTGCAATTTTTCATTTAAGTTCTGTTTCTCTTAGCCTATTTTGGGGCACTGTACTGCGAAGTTTGTCTCCATTACAAAAAGAGAAAATTACCTTATAAATGGAAAAAGGCCAAAGAAGTTTTTCTTAATTTACCATCTATTTATGAAAATTTTTTCATTCGCCATTGCAGTCAAAAATACATATAAAATTAGAATAGAAAAATTATACGCACGCACAGACAACATCTGTGGCCTATTTGGCTATTTCACCAACTTACAAATTGTAATTTACAAGTTATTTCGATTTATTTTGTTTCACAAAATCTTTGTATTACAAAATTGTAGTTGTAATTTACAAAGGGAAATTTGTGGGAATTTATTTATTTTTGTAAGTTTCTGTTTCACCAAATAAATTAATTTTACAAATTTGTAAAATTGTTGGAAAATTCTTACAGGAGAAATGTTGTATGTAATTTTATGTACAAATTGTACTTTTTCAATATTAAACTTAAGTATGTATTAACGGCAAAGGCATTCTACCACCGATAGTGATACAAGCGAACATTCTGCAAAAAAAAAATAGGTGAAGATTCTTTTGCTTTTAATGAAAGTTATAGCTAAACCATGTATGGGCTAAAGTAAAATCTTTACATTGACACCAAGGCAGCAGTTCCTAACATTTTTATACTTTTATAAATTTTTAATTTTTTCTGTAGGAAAATAATTTTCTAAAATTAAAAAAAAAAAACATTTTGATCAAAAAATGAACTTGCAGCAAAAATTTAGTTTTGTTTATTCATTATTAGGTACATAACTATGTTTTTACATGGCACATTCTCAAAAAAAAAAAAAAAAATGTGGAATACAATTGTTGTTTACAAGTTTTGCAAATAAGCGGTGAAACGGATTTGTTTGTATTTGTAAATTACAACCACAAATTTCCTCAATTTTGTTCACTATGTTATAAATTTGTTGAAATTTTGTTTGTTGTTTGTGAAACAGAAACTTAGTTTTTAAATTTGTAATTGTTGTTTACAAGTACAAATTTGTGATTGTAACTGTAATTCGGTGAAATGGGCCACTGGTGGACACGGAGAGCAGTCCACAATGAACTCTTGACTCAATTTGGTGGGTAACAAGTTACAGGTCCACAAATGAAATGTTGACGCTTAGATTACACTATTGGGCCAAAAATCCAGAATAGAGTGGGTCAATAATTAGATCATAAGTTTAGTTTTTATAGAAATTTATTTTGTAAATTTTAAACTTCGTTTTTGTTTGTATGAATTAATTTTGAAAATTTGAATGATTTTTTTGAAGGTTTTCTAAGTAAAATGCGAACAATTTTAGAGCAGATGTACTTAACTTTACAAATAATTTTCATTATTATTTCTGTTTTCGATTGCCTTTTAATTTCTTCTGGAACGCATTAATGAATGTTAGAAATTGTATTTTTTCATTATGTATGAGAATTCTAATATACCTGTAACAACTTGGTCAATGAAATCATCAATAAACTTTTTTCATTAACATTATTGATACCGTTTCTTATAAATCAGCCAAAAATTTAAATAAGAAATGTTTGATTACCTTGCAATTAGCGACAGCGAAACTGGAAACACCTTCATCTTTCTCCCACCAACCAGATAATCCAAGGCTTCCGACCCTCTCCGACCTTCTCTAATGCCCTTTTTCTCAACAAATCCAAAATAAAACCCAATAACTGCACACACAACCAACATTATTATAAAAACTAAATAATCCATCCATCCGAAATGTTGCAAGGACGAACTCAAATCCCCCACATTTAAAACTTTTCCAGTTGTAGTTGTTGAAGCGGCTATAGAGGGCGCCACTGCTAATATTCTTTCGGTTATTGTATGCGGAAATTGAGTTGAACCAGGGACAATACTTGAAGTTTTTGTTGATGTTTCCGAATACCATGAAGAAGGTATTTCTGCTGAAGTTGCTGTCGTAGAAGGATTATTTGTTGCTGATGACATTTTTATGGCGTTCAATGTTGTCGACGCAATCGACTGTACAGTGGTAGCAATTGAATCCATCACACTTTGTGTTGATTCTACTTGAGATGCTGGCGATATAGGGGAGGAAGTCATTTAGCACTTAATTGACGGACCCTAATTTAATTTACTACTAAAAGAGAAAAAAATCAATTCAATGTTCACTGCATTCACAATAGAAAGAAAGTAAGTACCTACTTGAAATACAATATTCTTCATTTATTTTGGGTTTTCGACCCGAAACCGAATCAATCACATGCGGATACAGGAATCCAAAAATTAGGCCAATTTCTTCAAGTCTGAGAAATGTAAATGGATTGTTCTTTGAGAAGGATTTAAAATAAAGTGTTTTATTGGTCGGAAATCGAAAGCAAAGTAGTTTTTGCAGCACACCGCCTTTTCTTCGACCCTAAACAATATCACTTAAAAGATTTAAGGAAAATTTCGGTTTGATTATCTCCACCTATAGTAAATAAGATACAGATACAAAGGTCTTAACAATACTTCGTGGAATACTATTTTTGTTAATATAAAGAAAACAGAAAGATATTTAGCTCATTAAGATATTGTTTTTTGACTTTGACCGCACATAAGTATGAATGCAGCCGTAATTTCTTTTTTTTAACCGGATTACAATTTCTACGATGGAGCGTGTAGCTATCACCAACTACAATTTAAAACTAATTTAATATTTGAACGATGTGATATCACCAAGCAGCGAATAAAGTAGGTACTCTTAACGAACCAAATATAAGCATGCATCGTTCGTTACATCAACCGTGTTGGTCACGCCCAGCGTTGCCATAATGTGCCCGATCGGGCCATTTGGCGCCGTTTTTCATTTTGGCCCTTGACCCCGGGCAACCAAGAAATGGCCGGCACTTCGTAATTTTTAGTATTCATTGGGAGTACCCTATAAAAAAGATCACTGAGCGATTATTGTAAATTTGACCGAGGCGGAATCCTTTCACGAGAAAAAATATTAATTTTAAAAACTCAAGCGAAAAATGTTCGTACTTCGAACATGGAAACAAAATTTCAGCTTTGCTTAAAATATTTCATTTTTAGAGCACAAATCTTAGAGCAATGATTTAAACATTAAAGTTAAATTTATTTAATTTTTTTTTATTATATCATTGTTTTATATTTATTTACTGCTTTGATATTTGTAGACCACCCATAGATTACAATATGGCTGTAAAACGAACAGCGGTTTTGGCCTTGGCCAAGATCCAGATGTACGATAACCGTGGTCTAGATAAGACTTTAAAATTTAAAGTTTAAACCAATCAATTTCGATGCATTATTCGAGGTTCAACGCTGCGCTGGTTCAAGCATGTAATTGGCTTTTATCATATCGCACATAAATTGAGCGTTCAGATGCTGCTCTCTAAATGGCAAACAAATTTTCTATACAAAAAAACAATCATGTACCTATAAGTCTTGTGTTTATAAAAAACAAAACTTTGTTTGCCAAACTTTTAGCAACAAATTAAATAACAACGTTTGTCTTAGGGTCCAGTTATAGCAATCAGGAAAACGAATCATGAACAATTTTCTGATATAAAATTTACAAAGTTATGATTCGTTTTGAAACTTAATTGCTACACTAATCGATAAATAATAATTCACAGAATTTTTTGAGGCCTTAACATTATCAATTTCCCAATTCTTTTTCCTTAAAAATGTATTTAATTATTTTTCTGGTGCGAATTCATTTTTCGTTCCAGCTGTGTGCTATTTCAAGCAAAATGGAACAAATCGTTCCAATGATTTGAGTCCCAGTTCTACTTGTTCCACTAACAGGATTATACAAACGAAAAAGTTTTTCGTGTCTATTTTAATTCAGAAAATTTGGCGGTAGGCTTATCTGCTGACGTCATTTTCCCGTTTGCTATAACCGACCATCAGAAAAAAAAAATTTAATTTCATAATCTTTCAACTTTTGCTGATGATGCATTTTCCTGATCGCTATAACTGGCCCCTTAGGTATTTCTACATATTTCAAAAACAAAAAAAAAATATTTGACCGCCCCCCACATTAAGGAAATGGCCCTCAATATTTGTTTATTTGTGGCAACGCTAGTCATGCCTCTAAATTTGTACGCTTGGCGAAGAACTTTGTTTATCCACAGCATCATTATCATAATCATTTTATTTAGTTGAATTACTGTATATTTACTTTTATCATTATTTATTTAAAAAGTGCGCTTTTCTAACTATGATTATAAGTGCACAATATTGTTTGGTTTATGTAAAAACAAATTGTCAGTCTATAAACAATTGCTTTTAATAAAATTATAATAATTATAAAACTAACACATAGTAAAAGGTAAGTGTTCTGATCCAAAAATTTTAATACACTTATTTTGATACCTTATACCTAAAATAGCATAACATAAACCAACTAAAACAGGAACGAAACGTTAAGAAACTTATTTTATACAATTTTCTCAATTTTAAAATATTAAGGGTATTCATGCAAGTGCGGAAAACCCTGATAAACCTCAGAAACCAGATAACTTTGTCTCCGCAGAAATGAGCTTGTCAAAATTTTTATGGGAAAGCTATATAAAACGTTTTCGTTTGTGCGAAAGATTGCTTCAAATATTTATGCAAATCTTTCACAGAGAAATCGTTTGATCATTTTTCCCATACAGAGTGTCACCCAAGAATTGTGGTAAATTTTGTTAAAGATTCAATAAAATAAGAAAATTGCGTATATACACCCGAGTTGAGCACTATTTTAATTGAATGATTTGCATCTCTTTCTATTTTGGAGTCATCTGAATGGATTTTGACAGTTAATGACTTGACAGGTAGGCGATGAACTATTGACCTTTTCGATTGTCTATCCGGAAGAACTGCCTGATTCGGAATGCCAATAAACAAACAAACATGCCCAATTCGATTCTGAAGTTTTCTTATCATTCCAAGAACTTAATTTTTAACTTATTTTAAAAACTAGTTTTTGAGGCAAGAACTTTAGTTCTTAAGGGTTTAACAACTTTATTTTTAATTTAAAAATTTAAATTCTTATAGCGTTGTCAACAACGCACTCTTAATTCAAGAATTTAGATATTTGGGTTCATTTTAACCAACGAAAATTGTTGAGCCAAAGTATAAAATTGTTGGCATTACAACTTTTTTTTCTGAGTGTTGCAAGACTTGCATATTTACAAATAAAAAGTAAAGACCTATCTTATTGCATCATTAAATTTTTGCTATCATTCACACCCAAAAATTGTTGTGGGCTCTCGGTCTATTCTGTTGGTATGTCTCGAGTCCTATATTAAACAGATCATTAAGTTTAATTAGGCCTATTCTGCCGAATCTTTTATTCTGCTATGAATTTTCTGTTATGAATCATAAAAGATATTCAACATAAAAGATCTTTTATAATTGGTATTCAGATATTCGAACTTTTATAAAACTCTGTTACGGAACTTCGAAAACAAAATATGTACGCAAACAGAACTAAAATCTTTTATAAAATCAACAGCTGTTCTGTCGAATGAGTTATGAAGAAGGAAGGCCAACAAAAAAGTAAAATAATTTTACCAATTTAATAATTACAGGTATTAAATACTTATAAAGTATTATTTTAACAATTTCCTACTAACGAACTTCCGAATTTAGATAAAAGAACGAACAAATTAACAATGGCCGACGAAGTTGAAGTCCAAAAGAAAACAATCGCTGAGGATTTAGTTGTGACCAAATATAAATTGGCTGGCCAAATTGTAAATAAAGCATTTCTCGTTGCTGATACTTCTGTGAGTCTGTGAGGAAAATGTGTACACTGGGTGCAAAAAACTTAAAAGATGGAAATGCATTTCCAACCGTTTCACCAACAAAAAATGATCCTGACTGCATCAAGTGACAAAAAAGCAACATGCAAAAAAGCTGATGTTGCTCTGGCTAGAGCTGCTTTTTGGGCAATGCAAGCTGCTAGGCTGATTAAAGATCCAGCTAGTAACTATGAAATCACTGAAGCTGTACAACAAGGCATAATTAGTTTCTAAAGAAGAAATAAATAAATAATGGAACTATCGGATAATATTAAAGAACTAGTCAGTTCTGAACTCGTAAGTTGTTTGTGTACCTACTTATACTGCCTCATTTTTTTAATCAAGAACATCTTGATCGGTTTCTAGGAATAGGTACATCCCACCAGCGTTATGTAAGTGTATCCCATAACACATATTGTCGGCGCGTTACTCGGCTGTGGATTGGGCAACATTCTTTGCGTGCTCTAAAGTACTGTACTCCATTGCCAAGTTGTACATTAGCAAGAAGCGGTCGTAAATAGCCTGATGTTGTGCAAAGATTTGGGTGCACATATACAGGCAAAAAAGCTGTGCAATCACTGAGGTCGTACAAGTTGCCGAATCATATAAAAGCAAACCAATCGAAAGCATGCTAAGTCATGAATTGAAGCAATGTGTTGTTCAATGTGTTCCCACAAGATGAATGAACCATTCCCAGTGCTGTATGAGAAACCAAATGAATATGTGGCTCAATTCAAACACACTGTCCTGGATCTATTTTAAGTTAATTTTGTTTCCTCCATAAATAAATAAAAATGAATGTACATATGTATGTAAATTTTCGTTTTATTAAATCTTTTATTTGCTCTGACTGTGATTCGTGCTTATCAACCATGAATGTCGGCCGTTTGTAGTTCTGTTCTAGATTCCTCTCAAGATTAATTGTTATTGTGCGCCGAGAAAAATCATAGACGAAACCAGACGCTATAGATAGGCGATTCATCGAACTTACAATCACATATTCACCAAGGCATATCTATCTAGAAACAGAAAAATTTTTTTGATTTCTATGGAGGACAAAATATGTACATGTACATGTGCATGAACTTACATACCTCAAAAGTTGTGATGTTTTCCCTTGACGTTGAAGGAAATTGAATATGATTTCTGCGAATTCCTGGACATTGATGTAAACTTCTTGTCGATTAATTTTGCAGTCGTACAATGTGTACGTACATGGTTTGTTTGGATTCGAGAATTTCTCAGGAAACATTTTCAATGTCTTGGTGGGTTCTGATATTTTGCGAGGACGGTTTGGAGAATTTCATGGACCAAAGAACCAATGAACATCTATACAATTGCAAGACAGACATATTAATTTTTGAATACAAACTACTTACAATTTAATTGCTTCCCTCTGGACCATAGAATAGTGCTTCCAGAAATCAGAGTTTGGTTATAATAAATCCATTTCCTTGTCAACTTTTCACTGATAACACTCATCCCACACAGCTTGAATCGAGACAAGCTCTTTGGGTGAAATTTTCGTTCCACAGGCGAAGTTCGGTTTTTTTTCCGTTTCATCTTCTCGGAAGAGCTTTACATTAATTGGTAGCATTTCGAAAAGAAATTCAAATAATTTTTAATTCACTTTTAGAAGAAAGTCAATAATTTTTAATTCACTCTTGCAATTCTTTTATGATAAAAGACACAAAAATTTGTCTTTTATTCTTTTATTATTTATTACAGATTTTATAACAGATTTTGGCATGCTGAATACCAAAAACGGAATTTGTAAAAGATTTTGTGACAGTTCGAATTTTTGACAGTTCATAAAAGATTTTTTTAGCAGATTTCATAACAGATTTGCATGCCGAATACCAAAATAATTATTCATAAAAGATTTTTTGACAGCTCAAACTTTTGTATGGAAATTCATAACAGAATAGCAGAATAAAAGAATAAAAGACCTCGCCGAATAGGCCCAAATGTGTTTAAGCAAAGGTATAATTAAATATCATAATTTCTATTAAAAAAAATGTAGTTTAGTGATGAAACGCTATTTAATTCATTGTTGAGCAACCAACTGAGCTTGCTCGCAAATGAGAAGCAGGTGCTCCTCTCGAAGGATAACGTGCTTCGGTTTATTCATATCTAACAATTGAGTTGGTACTTACCTTTGAGAAGGTGCTCATCAAACATGTAAATGCTCAATCGTTGAGCACCTCAAGTATTTTATTCATACCAAATGGAGCACGTGCTCGAAAAAGTTGAGTCTTGCAAAACGTTTTCCACGTACATCTGAGCGTTCACACTGCCTCTATCGCACACAACAAGGTCCGTGCGAGCTACATAACTGATGCATCCCCAAACCATTATAGACCCTCCATGGTAACCTACTGTTTCGGTTATCGTGCATGGAGCAAACCTTTAGTTTTTTCGCCTGTAGACACGCTGACGTCCATCTGGACCTCGTAGACCTATTCTGCTTTCGTCTGAGGTTAAGACGTCCCTTCCTTCCTCTGCAGTCCAGTTATCACATTTTCGCGCAAAACGAAGTTTTGCTGTACGGTGCTGTGGGAGCAATTTGAGGCGCGTGGGTTATGTCGAAGCTTCCGACAATTCCAATTCCCATAAATTGGAAGCTATTTTTTCTGAAGAAGAATCGAAAAAACATAAGTCGCGCTGGTCGGAAAGCTCTGAAATTTAATTCTGCCAACCTTTTTCTGATGGCACGTTCACTAACACCAACATTCCTCACCTCAAAAAGACGTGTACGAGCTTCAGTAGCGATGCAAAACCGGTTTCTCAGTATGTTGTTTAAGTAACTGAAACAATATTAAAATCGCTTAAATTGCAAAAAATACTTCGATGACAATTTAATCGGGCGAAATAAGGGTTTTAGTTTTTTGTTTCTTGCGAAAATATCCGCTAATCAAAAAAAAAACCAGCAGATAAATTATAGTGGACTTAAAGAGTTAGGGTGACGAAAAATGTAGGTGGGTGGATAATAATTGTGCCTGTGAGTGTATATTTTTTTATTTTTCTTCATTATTTTTTTTTTATTATTCATTGTACTATCTTCATTATTAGCTTAGCACTAACTTATAAGAGGTAAATTCTTATTGTGTAAGCCGCCATTGAATTAAATAAATATAAATATAAATAAAAAAATATATACAAATATTTTGATTTTATGTGACTATAGCGTCGGTCACATACATCTATGTATATGATAAAGTAATACTGCCTTAATCGTCTAGCAAATTTAGGTCTTACTTAAAAAAAAAGCTTAAAAAAAACTATCCAACTATTTTAACAAGATGTTTTCGCAAACATTTTTGTTTTAATTATGTAAAGAAAAGTTTCAAAGTTCAGCATTTCGTTTAAAACATGTCAGGTTGGACATAGCTCCATACTTTTTTCATGGACTTATGCCCCTTTCGGGTGGAACATACGTTCATATAGTAAAATTGTGGACTTATGTATATCTCATTTTGGTGGGACATTAGTCCGTTATGGACTTATGTTCTGTAGAGCTATGTCCCTGCGCCCAAAGAAATGCGAATCCATTATGTCGTGAAAAACCCAAACATAAGCTTGTCGTTTTCTCAGATGAAATAATAAATAAATAAATTTTGTAGGGCAATGGGGCGTAATTTTTTTCTTTTGGGGTAAAAGTTATACCCACCCCTCCAAATAATTTTTTTCACATGACAAGTTGATATAGTGTACCTACCTATCTATAATATTTTTCAGTAAAATCTATTGTTTATTCCCTCAACAAATATTTGTATACTGTCGCGAATCTCCCCCGGAAGTATCATTCACGTTCACAATTTTTAAGAGACAGAATCATTCCCAGGAATAGTTTTGTTCGCTTCAACCCCCATTTCAACCATTTAGGGACATTTGCTAAAACGAAACTTAAATATTTAAGTTCAACATAAAGAGCTTATGTGACAGTTTACGCTGAGGAAAAAGTGGAAGATAAGCATTTAAGTTTCGTTTCAGCAAATGGGCCTTAGAGAATTATTGATAGCCGTTCAAGTATTTTCTTTTACACAAGACCAGATTTTAGTAATAATAATTTATAATTTTATTTATTCAAAAAGAGTAAAGGATTGTATAATTATACATTGTAGATAATAGACATAGAAAAGTTCAAATTTAACAATGGCAAATATATGTATATCTGCAAATGGGTATTTTCCATTTAAGTAGACACGTCTATCCAGACTGCACCATCTAATCCTTTAATACCTTATAAATATTTTAATAAATTTCACCAAGAAAATCTTAAGGTTAACTCCCACACTACAATTTCAACGTGGATTTTGTTGGCTGATAAATCTTATTGAGAAAAGCTAAACCAATAGTGGAAGAATCTTGATTCTTTCTAGGTATAGATTACATAAGCATATACATATACGTCACCCAATGCGACGGTTTTAGATAATATTTTTTTTGAGTTCATCTTTGCAAGCTTATAACTTATAAGTCATAAACCTATATAATGATAATATTTTTGAATGGCAAAATGATTACAAAGTCCGTAGAATTTTAAAGATAAGAATAGTAAAATTTCAAGCTGAGATATTTCTCTTCCTGAGGTTAGTTATTTTTTTAAATGCATAGCAATTCTTTTCATACGCAATATGTATTTCATTGTATTTTATATGGAATAAAGATAGATAAAACATTATCTCCTACTATGGAACAAATCTTAATATATTCTAAATCTATATAAAAAATCAAACATGAATTTATCTTTAATCAGTGGCCTAAGGCCAAATCTTATCATTGAGTCACGAAACTTCCGTGAATTTGATCATCCCACAGAAAGAAACTAAATATTTTCAATAAGTATGTAAAATAATTTGAATTATTTTTTAAATAAATATAAATTTTTGCATCAGTTGTCCCTAACACCATAGATTCCGCCAAATGCAGTCAATGATAATATTCACCTTTGTAAATTATATAACTTTTTAAGAAATAATTCTGATATTCCTTGTACCCCATTTGGTTTTTTTTTTAAATTATTGTAAAAAAAAATTGCATGAAAACTGTATGAAGTTGGCTGCGCTCAGCTTTGTACTCCGTTTAAAAACAACAACACAAACATGTATTTGCCAGTAAGACCTAGGTGCCTGTTTACATTGTATTTTTGACGAACGGCGCATCCAGTGAGATGGGTAGATTTTGTGTGAGTAAGAAAGAGAAGGGTTAATTCCACCCAAATTACGCCGATGCGCCAGTTTCATTAAAGGCCGTGTCAAACAGAGCGCGGTCCGGCGGTCTTTGTAAGAAATTACAAACAAAATTTGCCCGCCGCGTTCTTTCCTTCCATGTTGAAGTATTGACCGTCCCGTCGGCCCGCGTTCTGTTTGACCAGGCCTTAAATGTTTTCGGATTGAGCAGGAAGAGTTTTTTTTGTGTGAGTGAGAGATACATGGTTGTTAAGGATGTGAGATAGGGATGGGTAGATTGAAATGAAAGAATTTTTTCTCTATAATGTAAACACGAGGAACATTTTGATGAACGAAAATATGCTTTGTCAAAAATACAATGTAAACAGGCACTAGGGTCTTATAAATTAGGCAATGTTAGAAGGAATAGAAGGATAGGATAGATTTTTGTTGGCACAGTGGACTGAGAAATAAGGTTTTGATTATCTCATTAAATCCCAGGGGTGGCGTTCAGTTGAGGGAATATAGAAAAGAATGCTGCCTAGACTGGGGCTCGAACCCACACATCTAGGTTAGCAGTCAAGCACTACTTGACCACCCTGGCCGTTTGCTCGGTTATTTAATCCTGAGCTCATGGAGCAAGCTCTTAACGCACTCTGAACGAAAAAAGAAACACAAATTTCAAGCTCTGAGCGCTCTGACCTCAAAAAGAATCACAACATTTTTGTTTGACAGTTCGGGCTCAGCTCTGAACTAAAAAAGGAAATCGCCTATTGTTATACGTGGAACCATGTGGAACCAGAAAAAGAAGCTGGGGCCCTACTATGTAATTCGATTCTAAAGTAAAAATATTCGAATTCGCAAAATCGGAACTCTGTAATTCGATTTGTAAGTTTTAATAAGCGAAAATCGAACAACTCTAGTACTGCCAACTTTTTTTTTCGTTTTAAGTCTAGTATGCTGCTGATGCGAAACGAAAAATCCCATACAAAAATGACACAACGAAATCATAAACGAAAAATTTCGTTCTGCTTTTCGTTCTGCGGTACGCTGTTCGATGAACGAAATCGATTATTGTAGCAGATTATTTGGAGAGATCTCCCCTCTGTTTTCGCACATAATTAATTGCCTGTACCATTACTGGCTGAACAGAATAGAATGACGGAACTGAAGCCGCAGACGGAACTGGAAGAGCTGTCAAAAAGTGTCGTACGTTATTTTTTGTACATGTCCACAATGCAGCTGTACAGCTTTGAAAGTATTTTGAAGAAAAACAAAAGAATATTATTGTGTACAAGCTCAGAATTCATATTTTTGGTTTCCAATAATTTTCCTTTTAATAAATAATTTTTTTCGCGATACAAGTAACCACAATATTTTTTTCCGACCCAAAAAGTTGTTTTTTTTTCTTCATACAAATTGAAACGTCAAAAGTGCCGTACGTCAAAAGTTAAAAGTTGGTGAACTCTTCCGTCTGCGTCTGCTGTTCCGTATGCGTCTACGTTCCGTTGTGTTCGCAACATTGAATTTGCGTGTATTCAATATTTTGACAGCTATTCCAGCTCCGTCTCCGTCTGCGTCACCATTCTGTTCAGCCAGTTAATTGTGTGCGTGACATTTGGTCTCTACTCATGTTTGTTTTTGTTGTTTCTTTCATCACGACATTGGCCTCGTTCAGGATTGTATCCAAAGCGATCTGGATAGCTTTGTGTTGTTGTAATCCCTTGTGAAAAAACAGCTGATGCAACAACAACTAAACGTATCTGAAAATTTTTGGATAGGTTGACACCGCCTAGGATAGGTTCTTGAACGCGAGGATTGCTTTCTGTGATTTTTATGCGTTTGTGTTAGTTTTTTGTTTTTGCAAATGGTGGCACTTTCAAGGGGTAATTTTTCGTTATGGGTTTCGTAAGCATTTCGTTGTCATGTTGGAGACCAACTAAAAATTTCGTTTCGTATCAGCAGCGTACTAGGTAAGGCTTAAGAATAAAGATTTTCAATGTTAAAAACACCTTTCCTCAATAGGTTCGTTCGTGTACTTTCCGGACTAAAACTGGCAAATTATCAAATTTTGAGGAGTGGGGATGAAATTCTCTCAAAGAGAATGGAAACAGTCCAAAAGTACACGAACGATTTGAGCGAAAAATGTCTGCCAGATTTTAAACGTCACCAAAAAGTAAACAAAACCACAACATTGGAATACATTTACTGAAAGTCTAAGTAAGCAAATTAAATTGAACTTAAAACACTTCCTTTCCATTTTGTTCAGTGGTTTATCAAAAAATTTAAGATGAAAACAAAGAAAAATATTCACTTCTAACAAAAAACCAAACTAAAACTAAAAGTAAACAAACAGCAGCCATTTTGTATTTTTGTTGCGTTTTTTTTTCCCACTAGCTTTTTGACAGGACACCGAACTTACCATTTTCTGCCGGAAGAAATTTCTCTGGTAAAATCTGGCAAGAAGGGAAAGTAATTTACTCTCTCGCGAGCGCTCTATTCTACCCAAAACTACCCGAAATGTGCATACGCGAACAGGTTTGGACTAAATCTGGTAGAAAATGGTAGTTTTGGGTAGTTTCGGGTAGTTTCGGACTTGTACGCGAACGCACCTAATATTGCTTCGAAATAAACGTCAAAAAAAAATTAAATTCTTTGAAATGTATCAAAAACAAACACAAATAAATTTGACGTTCAAAATAAAATATTCGGTAGGTAATTATTTTCTCGTTATTGAAAAATTCAATTTTGCTATCCGATTATTATTCGGAAAGTTGGTACTCCCTAATTCTAAAGTGAATGGCCACGTTCAGAAGTCACTAGGATAGCCTATCTTGGATACTCGAGTATCCATATGTGTTTCTGAACGACTAAGGTCAGATAGGTTATATTTGGTATCAAAAATCAGCTGCTCTTGACATTTCTCATAGGATAGATGAGTATACCAGAAATTTTAGGATAGCTTGAGATCTCATTTTTGCAAACTGCTGTTTTGTAATCAGCTGTGTTTTTACTAGGGATTACAACAACACAAAGCTATCCAGATCGCTTTGGATACAATCCTGAACGAGGCCAATGTCAAAGTCGTTCGAAATCGGAAATATTTATTCTATATCAAATGTGTTTGCGAGCAGGTCGAAGTAAGAAATTTGTCTTTCAAAATGTTAAGTGAACGGAAATTATCTGCCTTATTACGGTTGTCAATGATCAAATTGATCATTGATAAATATCAAAATTCGATTCTTGAAACCCTTTCTGAGAATTTTTTTTATTAATGAGAATTACGTGGACCGTTATGAATTACAGGTAAATATTCCTGCGAATTTCTTGAACGCGGTCCAGATTTTCTTGGGAATTGAGCCATATTGCGACACTGTCCGTATTTATTTATTTGTTAATAGATTGAAGATTTATAAAGTTTCACAGCCGATGATAATTGTTTTTGTTTTATTTACTTGACTTGTGCCAAAAGCTACGCTCGACCCATTCTAAATTCGGAAACTTCATAGGAAATAATTGGCATTACTGGTATCAGATTCTATTTTCATACGTAGTACTACTTGAAAGTAGAAAAAAAATCCACTTTCATCATAAGACTATAACTGGTTTAACTGTCGCCCGCTGATTATGGTTCCGCAGCCGAGAACCGAAGTGCATTAGTGTAAAGTTCTAGCCCCTCCTCTACACTGGACTCGGACATACTGGTTGATTTGATACCTCTCTGCCCCCAGATCGCGTAAGACAATCGCTTAAACGATCACCGTTTTGACAATAGATGTCTCTATCACATCTCAAACTAAATTCAGAGAGAGCAATCGTCAAAACGATGATCGTTCAATCGATCGTCTTAAGGCTCTCCCAAACCAACGCGATTAATCGCCGCGACAATAGAAAACAATAACAACAACGTGTTGTTTTGTTTGACAACCACGTGTTGTTATTGTTGTTTTCTTTTGTCGCGGCGATTAATCGCGTTGGTTTGGGAGAGCCTTTATGGATGCCATCTAGGCTTGCAGCCATTCGTCTTGAGTAGTTCTCCTCACGGTAGATCAACTATTCGATTGGCCTATCCATCGTTTCGAATTCATTCGGATCATTTTCAATTACCATTGACCACACCATCTCCCAATTACATTTAAAAAAATATATCCAAGTCACCATTCATTATCGATAAACTTGGGGGATGAGACATTCTTGAAAGAATAATCAATCGTTTTATTCTGACGGATCAAGCGGTTGGTGCAGGCGTATACTCATCAGAAACACACATTTAAGGTCTCTCATTTCCCCTTCCTAATCATTGTAGCATGTTTCAGGCGTACAGCCCTATCATAGTATCCGAATTTTAAGAAATATTAGAAATATAAGAAATATCACTTTATCCTTATCCTTTATCCTTTTCAACTGCACGTTGAAATAATTTTCCGGAGGTGTAACCGATTTATGAGAAATTTGTATCATTAAAATGAAAAATAAAAAAACATTTTGTATGAGTCGGAGAAATTTCCGTTACGATCGGATACTATGATAGGGCTGATAAATTCTATCGATCAGAAAGTTTTATCTTGGCTTGAAGAAAACGTGATATCTACATCGCGTATCCGCATTTTTTTTTCACTCAAACAGATAAGCTGGCTATTCAATCTCTGGATTCTGACCCTACAAATTCTAAAAAACCTAAATTGTGTATCATCGCAAATGTGACATTCCACAATCCAGAAGGATTACCAACTCGCTTAAAGCGGACAAACACTTGTTAGGTATTTTAACAGAGGGCATATGGTATAGCTTGAACCAATTCACTTGGCCAACGGTCGGGTCGGTTGCGCTGAGAGGATTTAAGATAACAAAAATGGTGCGCAAGATATTTAATGAGTAAAGATTTTTCCTTGAATTTTACAGTGCCCAACTCAACTTTGTTTTTCTTTAAAATTAAAATGAGACTGAATTGAATTGCATGGAATTCACTAGTACCAGAAAGTTTCTATAGAAAGTGGCAGCGTCTCGAGCAGCAGTTGTCACTGGTCACCGAAATTCGATTGCCGCGATGGCTGGGGATCGGTGTTGGTCGAAGAATCTCCTTGCATGGATTTGCTGACGCATCAACTCTGGCATATGGAGCTGCATTTTATGTGCGTGTTGAAACAATGGAGCACATAGAATGTATACTCATTGCAGCTTAATCCCGGGGTGCACCTTTAAAAACAATTACAATTCCTCGGTTGGAACTTTGCGCAGCATTGATGATCAGTGAACTGCTGAAGACGTTTAAAACGACACGGCGAAACTCCCGAATGTGAAAACTAAATTGTGGTCGGACTCGCAAATTGTGCTGGCATGGCTAAATTAGGATTCTGCAACTCTGAAGACTTTTGTTAATAACCGAATTCAGAAGATTCATCAGCTAACTACTTATCTACTACATCTTATCAGTTGAAAATCCGGCTGATCAATTGAGTCGAGGAGCATCAGTTGCTGAGCTGCGTGACGCACGGCTTTGCTGGAATGGCCGTTTGTGGCTACGTCAAACAAACATACATTGGCCAAAGTATCAATCGAAAACTACATCTGTTACGGATTTGAAAATTACGAAGGAAAAGAGTTTGGGTGCAGTGATGAATGCGACCTTGCTAAGTGTTACCCTCCGAAAGCAAAAATGAACGAAAATGAACGAAACGTAACAAAACGCAATTATGTGTACGTCTATTGAATTACTTGTATTCGTGTGGTTTCGTACGGCTGCGTACGCTGCGTTTCAACAATTATAGTTCTACCTTTAATCTTCTTGAACGTGCTTCCAAAATGTTTGGACTGTGCCTACTCACATCATGGCTGTTCCGTTTTGTTCATAGAGCACAGCCGGAATTTTGGTGGAACGGTGCGTTGTCAAACGAAGAGATCAAGACCGCTTAAGAATTCTAGGCTCTTGAGGAGCAGGAGGGGAAATTTCTTACTCTCTCGTTGTGCTCTCTTCTTGCTACTTTCTGCAACTTTTTTGAGTTAACAAACAGGAATTTGTGAAAAGTTGTGCGACGTCGTACCAACGAAGTTTCAGTAACCAAACAAACCTAATATTCTGCCTGACGTCAGCCCGCTGGCAAATCTAGTGATTAGAGAAGCTCATAAAGTTTCCCTGCATGGGGGGTCCAACAATAGCGTTTGTACGAGGACGATGCAACATCATGGAAAAGAAGTATGTTGCAGTGTTTATGTACCTACATGCTCACCAAATCGGTGCATTTGGGGCTAGTTGAGAGTCTTTCAACCTCCGATTTCATCCAGGCATTTTTAAGATTCATAGGCATTTTTAAGATTCACTAGCATTCGTGGTGCTTGTTTACGGTTCTGGAGTGACAACGGCAAGAACTTTGAGGGTTAATGCTACGCAGCTGGAATGAGATGGATATGGCAAAATCATTACAACGCTATGGTACAAAATGGCGGTTTATCACACCTCCTGCAGCATGGGAGGCATGTGTTAAATGGATGAAATATCATCTGCGTAGAGTGATCGGTCCGCACAAACTAACACGCAGCAAGTTCTAAACAGTTTTGGCAGAGACTGGTGCCGTAATGAACTCCCGGCCACTTTCTGCTCTCACAGAAGACCCAGAGGATTTGTTTTTTCTCACTCCAGCGCATCTCCTCATTGGACAGCCGATTACACAACCTTTCAGAGCCCACGTTGCTCACGTTCCGGACAATCGTTTAAAAGCAGCGCAGAAAATCCAAAAGATGATTCGTGTTTTGAAGGACATGGCACAAGATTACTTGCATCAGCTGCAGCAACCAACAAAATGGCGACAGCAGCAAGCAAATTTAAAGGTGGAAGATTTGGTAAATATACGTGAAGAAAACGTTCCTCCATTATGGAAAATTCAACTGGAAAACAACAACTAGTGATTTGGCAAATACAAAAAAAGTAGTCTTCAAAAGAACCTTGAGATTAAATGTGCCGACATCTTCATTAACATTCCCACCGTCTTCTTCTTTTGTAAATAAACACTCCCAAAAGTACTAAAAGCATTATTTTTAACATTTTCATTTTCCTCTTTTTCAAATTTTGATTTTATTTCCCAAATTCACTGACAAACACGAATAATTCTACGCTGTCGGTGTGAAGAACTCGCTGCATTGTGAATTGGGGGACGATTTTATAACGAGAAAAAGATGAAAGCGTTTCTCGTCACGCTGACGTCTCGTTTTCTCGTCGCATTGTGAAACAGCCTTCAAGGTGGCATGGCGCCGAAGATGTATTATCTTAAGGGAACTTCATTCTAATGGGGTTTTCCATTGGTAAAATAAATCAATTTATTTTTGATTTGGATCTGTCAAAAACACAATTTCCCCTCTTTTTGCTTTACATTGGGCAAAATAAATTGATTTATTTTTGATTTTAAATCAAATTTGCAAATATAAATTTTTCGGCAGATTTACCCCTCCTTGTACTAATACCAACATAAATCCAGCTGTCAGTTTGCAAATGTTTTTCGTTGATATTTCGGTTGCGAAAATCATGTTGAAAAATGTGGAAAATAATTGTTAGTAAATAAATGGTAACAGTTTAAAATGAACCGGCAACTTTATCAAGTTCATATATCTCTTCTAAAAGTAAATCGAGGGATGAAGATTTTTTTGAAATATTGACATAGAAGCTATAATGCACAAACACAGTAACAAAAATCAATCAATTTGAAATTGTGTTCCATTCGCCACAAAATAAATCAATTTTTTCATTGGAATCTAAATTTACCAATGGAAAACCCCATAAGTGAGCCTCAGGTTAGGTAAGGTTAGTTTAGGTTAGAAGGGATGATGATTCGGCAAGCCGCGCTATCTCACTCGGATCTCGGTGGACCTATTAGGCTCTCCAGGATGTCGGTACGTTAGGTGTGAGGAGGGAAGGGAATGGGTGGAAGTTTAGTATGAGGTGCCCCTCTGAACCATTCTAATTCTGAATGAATTTGAGGATGTTCTTTTGGTGGCAAATCTGATATGTCAACCAGTTCGTCAAAAAAGTATTCACCGAAGGGCAGCTTTCTTAATTTTAGCTAGGCTAGGCATCCTCTTCCCCCAGTTTCTTTAACGCGGCATATTTTAAAATTTCCTATTTAAAGTAAATGTAATAAAACTCTTCACATGAAACTATTTCAATAAATATTCTTTTAATAATTTGTTTTACCATAAGTTTATAATATATATATGTATATACTATATTATATTTATAAATATTACAATATTTTCTTCTTAAATTTTAGGTAGGTATATAATATTGTTTTATTAAATTCTAAGAATTAAGTCAAATGACTGATTTCTTTAATTTTATGCATAAAGTTATTGTAGGCAAATGAAAACAAAATTAAAATGTTTTGAAATTATGCATGGACAATTTTGTTTGTATTACATATTTTGTAATGGTAGTACTCGAATTTAAAAATGTCTGCACGATACCTGAGTTGACGTTATTTCCTCACTGTGTGAATCCAATAAAGATCATGTTTTTTAATGTGTAATATTTTTTATTATAAAAAATGCTATTCAAATTCATGTACGATGCTAATTTAGACGCAAGAGTTTAGAAGTAAGGTTATTTAGTTTCCAATGGAAAAAGTATGTACGTGTTTGGTAAAAGACACCTAATGGTTATTTTGTACTCAATGCGCAGTATTGCAAAAAGAATATGATGAAGTGAACATGCTGTTCAAAATTACATAAAAATACTGCCTGACGTAGGAAAGTTATACTAAAGAAAGAATTAAAAACTTCGTAAGAAGAGACTTCACTTCACGAACAATATAATCTATAAACTTAAATATATTTTATAAAGCACCACTTATACTGCAAGCAGGAAACAGCGCTTCGAGTATTCGATCGGACTGAAAGAAAGCAAATAATCTTTGAAAATTGTGTTATAAGACTTTCTGCATTATTTTTGGTAATACATTATTTTTTATATTATTAAAGCTTTCGGAAAATTAAAAAGTTAATAAGTAGTACATTAGTACTACTCATCTCAAGGAAAACACTATTGTTTCTATTACACGCGCAATGTAAATAATATTTTCACGAACTATGAAAAGTAGAGTTCTTTTTTACCCGAAATAACTATGTAATGTACATTCCAGGAAGAGTAATGGTTATTTAATATAATGGCGCCATTGAATTGGCTTCCTTTTAAACAAAATGATGAATTCTACATAAAGCTCTTTTGCAATAAGCTTCTCTTCCAATAAGAGAACTTTTTATTTATCCAGTTGATTTAAAATACGACTATTCGTAAAAGCTTTTTATATGAGTAAATGTAAAATTATTTCCTAGGCCACCGTATTCTCCAACTTAGAATTATTCAAAATGTTTAGGAATGGGTGACCCGTCAAATTTACGAAAAATGCAAGTAATAAGACTGGGGTCAACTCTTGGTTGCCACAATAAAAGCAGCCAAACAAAAATTTAAATAGTGTTTGGTGAATATGTATTGCGAAAATAAACAATTTAAGCAAGGAAATCATTTGTTTTATTTTTGAGATCCAAAATTAGGAGCACGCAAAAAGTGATCAAAAAGAAAATCTTTTTTCACCGAGAAATTACTAAGAAACCTTACTAATACTTTTTTACTAATTTATTCTAACAAAAAAAGAGAAAACAAAAAAACAAATATTTCTGAACAAATTGGTGCGCAAGGGAGCCAATATACAGGATAAAAACAATACTAATCAACTCAGTAATTGATTTGTTTTTAAAATTTGAAAAATCGGTAGTTTATGAGTATGACTAACACAGTCGTTTTTACAATTGAGTTCTCATTCATGCGTTAAGCACCCCACAGTTTGATATCATATACTTAAATAAATTTGGTCTTTAAATAAAAAAACAAAAAAAAACTTGAAAGTAAGACCAGAACACAGATGAGTTGTAACGAAAATCATTTAGGCCCATTTGCTGAAACGAAACATAAATATTTAAGTTCAACATAAGAGCTTATGTGACAGTTTACGGTGAGGAAAAAGTAGAACATAAGTGTTTATATTGAACAAAACTACTTAAGCTTCGTTTCAGAAAATGGGCCTTAATGTTTTATATCAAGTAAAGCAAATTTAAAAAAAATTGAGGTTTTCTTATTTTTAATTTTAAATTAAATATTAATGCCTTATGAAATTTCAATTTCTTTTATGTTCTAACCAATAAATTATTCGATTTTAAAAATTATACAATTGGAAAATTTATTATTTTAAATCTATTGTAAAACATTTTTTAGATCTTATTATTTACCATTTAACTTAAACGCATTTGCTATCTCATTTTTAAAATTACTTTTACATTTTTTACATAGAATAACACAAACAATGGGAAATTACATTTGATTTTTTTTAACAAAAAAATGACTTCAAAGTTCCATTCATCGATTATTATTTGTATTTTCTTGGCAGTACATTTTTTTTGCTAAGTAATGTAAGGGCTTAAGAAAGACATCATGTAAAGAAAGTTGTCTTAGCTTTTTAGTGTGTAGTATATTGGAATTGTTACTTTGAAAAACCATCAGATCAAATATAAATAGATCAATATAAATATTTCATATAGTTAAGCAATATAAAATAAAAGAATTTTAATGGTTTAATTTTTGTATCTTAGGATTAAGAAAAAATAACTATCAATTTAAGAAAGAGTAATCAAGTTATTCCAATTTAATCGAGTCAAATGGTGTTTTGCCCAGGAAAAAAAATACAGAAGTTTTTTTTTTTTCTCAATCGTTCATGTTTCTGAATCCGAACGAGAGAGCGATAAGGCGGAAAACGTAAATCTTGTTCGGGCGAAACTCACAATAGGTTTTAAGGTGAAATTTGGTTTGGGTGAAACTCTCAATAAGGCTGATATAAAAATGCCTTCAAATGCTTTTCAGTGTAATTTGGAATGAAATTAACATAATATTCGCTTAAAAAAATTAACTTTTCTTTTGTCAGCTGTTGTATCTATCCGGCTTTTTCGTTCGAGAACATATTAGACCGAGTAGAGCTGGTGAACGTTTTGCTCAGTGTTCTATGATATAGATCTCGGTCTATATCAGATACTAACCTATCTTAATAGCCTATTGGTTTGTCAACCGAACGCGGCCAATGCAGATTTCTACCCAAGAACACACACATTGCCATGATAAGTACACCATAAGCGTTTTCTTCCAGAAAAATTTTGGAAATGATAATTATTCTTCGGAAATTGTAAAAGTTTCAAAATTTTCTCTCGAAAACCATAGAATGTTATATCTAAAGTAAAATCAAGTTTGTTTGCAACAAAAATTCTCACTTATTCAATAGGGAATCAATTGAAAAGTCTTTAAATTTGGCATTAGAATCATCACTCAAAGCGACGTTTACCGCCGTTGTCATCGGTACGTTTGATACGTCAGAATTAGAAGACTTCAAGTGCATGTTATTCGACGACGTGGATGTCATTTCGCTCCTTTGACTCCCATTACTTACGGTTCGTGATTTATTGCGCGATTTTCGTAAAAATTTAGTAGAAATTGTAAATTTTTGCGGCCGACCCCCCGTTGATGATAATGACTTTCCAAAGTTAATACCGCCACCATCTTTCGGCGTTACAGAGCTACGCCGAATACCCTTTGTTGGATTATTACTTATACTATTGTTATTGTTGTGACTATCGGTTTTATTTTTTAAGCTACCATTATTATTATTGTTATTTGTTATGTTGATTAATTCACCATTATTGTATTGATGTTGTTTTTTTCCTGTTTCATCGAAACAATTTAAGAAATTTTGCACTTGCAAAAGGTTATTATCTCCACTGCCAGATGGGAACATCGTTGTAGCTGGTGATGATACGACAGCATGTTCATCGCCCCGTACTGAATCATCATCTGAAATATGTGATTCTGACGACAGTAGTGATGACGACCGGTCATCGTTATCATCATCGCCATAATATATAGCCCTTTCAATATTTGTTACAAACTGCGAGTTTCTACGCTTTTTTGTAACATTGTGGTTGTTTTTATTAATCTTGGTGCTATTGGATTTTGAGTGTGTAGAATGATCTACTGACGATGTTAGAAGAGGAGGTTTTAAAATTTGAATCTTTTCCCGAAATGATTTTCAGCTGGCCTTTCCCTGGGTCTCATCTCGCCTTAGTTGTGACTGAAAAGAGATCGAGAAAGAGGCTGTATTTTTGGTATAAGAATAGTCAAAGAAACAGGGAAGAGAGAGACAAGCGGAATGACATTAAACTACTTATACCTGATGACTATAGACTGGGTGATAGGTTGAGTTGTCACCATGACCTGGTCTTCCAGGTAACATTTGGGTAGCGCCAACACCGCCAACGCTACTACTACCCACACGCCCCGAACCACTGTTGCCAACTCCTCCGGTTGTGCGCATTGAACCGTCATTAGATGATATTGACAATTGGTGATGTGAGGTAGGTTGCTGTTGCATATGATGGGGTGCAGGGAGTCCAGTGGATGATGGGTGGTGATGGTTGTGAGAATGTTGTTGCACTAGCGGATGAGACTGTTGTTGGGTATGCTGATGATGCGCATGAAGTGATTGTTGCTGCGGGAGTTGTTGATGTTGTTGTTGTGGTTGTTGTTGGGGTTGTTGTTGATGTTGCTGTTGATGTTGATGTTGCTGTTGATGTTGCTGTTGATGTTGCTGTTGATGTTGATGTTGATGTTGCTGTTGATGTTGCTGAGCATGGTGACTATGGTGCTGTGCGTGGTGAGTTTGTTGATGCGGGTGCTGCTGTTGCGGTGGATGATGATGTGGCGGAGGTGGTGCTTGTAGTTGTGTTTGTCGACTTGCAGATGTCACCACAGAATTTACATTGCTGGCAGAAGAAGACATTGAGCTGTGCTGTGCCAAAGATGGTTGTTGTTGCGGCTGGTGATGGTGCTGATGTGTCTGATTTTGGTGATTACTATGGTGAGAAGCGGATGAGGTCGGGGTTGTAGTCGAAAAGTTTGAATTAACAGAAGATGAATGTCTACATATATTCCAGGATTTAAGGAACAGGAAAAAATAAACATACAAAAAATAAACATTTACAAAATTCACTCGCAGGATGCCTGGATGATTATATCACTTTAAACTAAAATTTACCTTAGACTATTGCTGCTGGTTGACTGTGCTAATGCTGGAGCAGTTGCAGGAGCTGGAACTGAGGTTGGTTGCTGATGAGAGGAATGTCGGAAATCAATGCCATTTTCCATGGTCGGTAGCTGCGAAGACGTTGATGCACTTGATCGAGGAACTCGACCACTTGGTGTTGGATTTGTAGCTGCTGGCGTTACATTTGCAATGCTTGCCGGTGGCACAGATGCAGCAGGTGGTGCGGCTGCAGAAGCGGTTGAAGCAGCAACATCGGGTTGTGTTGGCCCATTTAAGTGGATATTATTTAGGTTAACTGCAATTTAAATATTTGTTTTTGTTTTCTTTTGGAGTAAATCACAAAGAAGAAATGGTTTTAAAATCAATGGCTATGGCTGGGAGTGTGGAAATTACGTGTCTGTAATTAAAATTATGTTTAGAGCGAAGAAAAACAAAAACAAAATCAAATAAATGTTTCTCAAGAACTTTTGAAATCCGTTTTAATATTCCATTTAGAATTATCATTTCTTGATTACTTGAAATTCTCACACCATTCATGAAAAAAACTTCTTAGTTCTAAAATCCTTGATCAATTAATTGTTTGCGTGAATCAATAGTACTAATATCATCTGAATTGTTTCAACAGCGCAAAACTTAGTTTATTTTTAAGTAAATATTAATGCATTTTTTAAATCGTTTTTCAATTTATGTACATAAAATATGAGTTGCGAATGAAGAAAAAGGTAAAATAAAAGCTTTTAGACAGTTGGGCTTGAACCGTTGATATATCGAAAAAAAAATCTTGTAAACCCATTTTAGTATAAGCAATTATTTGAGAAATAAGCATTCATATTTCATATCATAGCTACATCCAATTTCCACGAATCTGCTTCAAAGATAGTCGCAAAAATCGTTAATTAAAAACAAACGAAGCTTACCGCTGTTGAACCTGTTCAGATGAGCCAAAAATTGAACTTATTTTTCCAATGATTTTGATCTAAGTCAAATTATCACGATAACGGTAAATTTTTAGCGCAAGTTTTCTCTTCCAAAATAAAGTTATGTTTATGCTCTTTTTATGCAAATACATATAACTAAATTATATTCTTGTAATAAATATAGAGATGCTAGAACAGTACGGTGCCAAATATATTAAACCCATTCAGATGAAAGGCAGTGTACTTTAATATACAGGGTGTTTCTAAGTTCAATGGCAATATAGGAAGGGAAGCAACCGTAAGATTACCTATCTCACCGTGGCTATTTAAAAAAAGGGCACAAACCTATAGCTTTATATTAAATATTAACAAAACCGCTTTTCAAAATCCAATAGCCTGACTCTGTAGGTATTACCGTTATTTTTTATTTAATGTTTTTTCTGTTTTAAGTGATTTTTTTTTTTTTTTTGAAAATTGCCCCTCCCGCCTAAACGGGGGGAAATAGATTCTCACCTCCGATACGATTTTTTCTTGTCTAAGTCCAACCTACACGCCCTGGCTTTTTCTAACACCTTATGCAAATCAACCTGTATATTGGAATATGTTATAGATGTTACCTATTTCGCCCGTTGAATAAAAAAAAAAAATAAATTAATAAAAATTTCATATACGCATCATTGCAGAAATAATAAACAATCACTTTCATCAAACGTTCATAAATGCATCAAACAAGCATCACTTTGTGTGTAAAGCGTTCAAAAGCAAACGAGAATCACGAAAATTTTTGATGCGTTGTTGCTGATGCAATAGCATTAGCATCAGCTGTGTTGCGCAGCATAACAAAGCAAACAAGTGCCTATTATGAATTTAACATATGTGATGGTCAAGGCTAGAGAAATGCCAAACAGTTATAACAATTTATCGACATTAAAAGTGCGAGTATATAAACGCTCTTCGCGCGACTGGCGAAGGCCTGGCCACTGGCGAAGGGCCTGGGCTTGCAGGTCCGCATAAACAGTACTTTTATAAACAAAAAAAATTTATAAATTGGTATGTTACATCCCGATATGATGCTTAATATATAAAACAACCATTCAGTGATTTTAACTTCAATAAAATTTTAAAAATATAATAAGCGGAACTTATCAGAATGATATCAGTGCATTTGATATATGCAGAAGGTGCCAATACTAAAGAGGGCGAAATCTCACCTAACTAGAAAAGCAGCCGTAGGATAACACTTTATGGACGATCCTAATTGGTACGAATCGGATTAAAATCGCTTTAAATTCTATCAAAGATTAATTTTTGGCACTAATGAGGTGAGTCTGTATGTGCAAATCTCGGATAACCTTTAATATCTCGGATAACCTTTAATTGGAATTTTAATCGAATTCCCACACTGTCTAAAGTCAACAAATTATAGTTAAACACCATTAATGTCTTACGAGAACCAAACTTATATGGTAGTTGACCACTAAGTTAATGAATATGATATGATAAGAACTATAAACTATTAATTTACTCGAATTTTACATTTTTTTTAAAAGAAGGGCAAAAACAAACTCCGTTTGTTTTGTCACTGGTTAGAAAAATTAAACACGTTGTTTGCTCAAATATTTAAGTGAGAAAGCTTTTTTTTTTAAATCTATATATTTCTTTTTAATTTTCCCGTTTACGCTCGGTCAAAGAGAAGACACAGTTGCATGTTCGCACACAAGGGTCTCATAACGACTTGGCTGCTTTATAACAATTATGATTTCTCGTTCCGATCACCTTATTTTTTCTTTTCTATTAGATAAATTAAAATAAGGAAACAATTACAGATTATAGTGAGCCCCATTATCTTTCGACGAAATTTAATTTAAAAGCGGTAGAATTATTATCAGTTTCTAACATTTTGACTCTTGGCAGTCAGCTTGATATCTCGCGTCGGTCATCAGGTGAAAATGTCCGGTTTTTTAATGAACATAGCATGATATACGACGCTTCACAACACAGAGCGAATACCAAATTGTTCCCCACTCTGCTAGCCAGCGTTCATTCAATTTCTTCGATATTCTTCTTTCGAAATTTTTTCACGAAAACAAACTCCATATTTTACACATATCAACATTGTACATGCATACGTACAATACATGTCATTTTTTGCATAGGATGCATCAAGACGCTAGATAGTGTAGGTTTAGTCAAAACAAGAAAAATTTTATGGGAGGGAAGATTTAAAAAAGCACTAAGAACCATCCAGATTTCTTAAAACCAGAAAATCAGTTTGAAACTCAAAATTTTAGAAAAACACATTTTTTTGTTTTGACCGAATTCAACCGCTCTAACATTTGGAAACATCTTATGCAAAACACCCTTCAGAAAAGTATTTTATAATAAAAAGAATAATTTGTATATATGTATGTACATAATAAAAAAAATTTGTTATAATATTGCAACTTTTTTGGTTATTACTTTATATAATTTACGCCCAACCTATTTTTTTCAAAGGTTTTTTCCCCTTACGAAAATCTCCAACACCAAAAATAAAACACGACAAAGAACAAAAATCTTTCACCACCAACAATAAATAAAAGCCAAAAGAAAAACGACCAACAACCACCGATTTTGTTTTTTGTTAAATAATAAACAAATAATGATTCTTTTTTGAATCTTCTGATGAAATTTCAAAATGTTTTTATTTTAGTTTAATTTCAGGTTTGTTTGTTTTGTACATTTTTAAATTGATTAAACTGTCAAATTTGTGCAGTAATAATGTATTTTTTATTGTATGTCTATTATAAATAATTTTTAACAATTAAATTTTACAAGCAATATTTTAGAAAAAAAAAAAAACAAGCAAACACCAATCATATGAAAATTATTCATGTTTTTAAAGAGTTCAATACAGTCCAAAAAAAATTATTTATAATTAAATAGAATATTTTTTTTTATTTTAAGTAACTAAACTTATATTCATAAACTTAAAGAATTTCATATTTTATTGTTAAGTCAATTTAAAATTGTTTGAGGTGGGTAAGATTTGTTAATTTGTTTTTAAGTTAATAAAAACGAAATAAGAATAATAAAAATAGAATTCTTATACAAAATGCTTGCATTCTTAAATGCAAAAAAAAATCAATAAAAAATAAAATACAAGATGATACAAAAATAAACTCCATAGGGTAAATAAAAAAAGTGATTTGTCTTCTAAAACATATTGTTACAACATTTTGTTATTGAGATTTCTGTACGTATTTGCTTGGATGAATGAGTGTGGATGATAGAATATGGTGGACACGTGCATGACTGTTTCTGATTTTTAACCTGCAGATCTCACTTACCTTGACTCTGAGGAACGTTGGCGTTTAATGGTATCGCCAAACGGGCATTTACAGCAAGCAAGTGGTCACGTCTGGCGATTAAGCTGTTGACATGTTCCTCAAGGCGAACATTTTCTGTTTGAAGCTGATGTAGACAGGAGAGTAGAGATGCAACTAAAAAAAAAAAAACATAATTCACTTTAGTTGGAGCAAATTTTAAGGTATACAATTTAGATTCAAAATTAAATATTTTTTGTTTGATGATTTCTTTGGTTTAGGAAAATAATGAAAAGATTTGTCAGTTATCGTCAAATCGCTGCTTGAATCATTTATTGCAGCTCCAACATAAACACATCCTCAAAACGATTTCGGATTCATTTCTCACCTGACGAACAGGCATGCAAACATACATAAAATATGTATTATACTCATCGTAAAATCTCAAACCCATTGGCCTCTGAAATTATCGCCAACTAGGACAAAAAAAAATCACAACTGCGATCTTGAAACGTCTTTGAAGTGTTTTTACTTTTAAAAGTATGTATTGAGGCTCTAAACAACAAAAGATTTTTAAGAGAGCACTTTTTGTTTTGTATTTTTCACTCGCTGTTAGTTTTATAGTTTACGTCCTTATCCCAAGGATATTTTTTTTTATTTCGAATGATGAACTATAATTAGTTTAGCCCTTAAATTGGTAAGCGAATTGAGCACTTCTGCTTATTCACTCCCATTCAGCGCCGAAGTGACGGTGTTATTTTTAGTTTTAAAGGGCGATAATTAAATGAATTTAAGCTGATTAAGTTATAAGCTAAATTGCAAATACATGCAAAAAATAAATTTACTCCTAACATTTTCATCACAAAATTAACACAAATAAAACGCGTATAAAGTGCCATTATGATAAAATTTATACAGTCGGGTTCTATTGATAATTCAAAAAAATAAATACCAGTGAATAAAACTTTCGTCTGATTCGAAAGTATCGATCGAATCGTATAACGGTTTAGTATGTATTTAAAATGTGTTCAAACTTACTGTCAAAATGCTGCGCTTGTTCCATCAAAAACTGTGAGCCCTGCTCCCATTGTCTTTCTAACAATTGTTCCAGCGATTGAGGTGCATAACCTCCACCATTTCCACCAAACATTGATGCCAGTGAATTCGCACTACTTGGCATACTAGTTGGATTTCGAACCTAAAATATATCAAGTGAATTAAACAAAAAGAAATAATTTCACAATTTCTGTCAAAATTACATTGTTAACTGGCTTCGATGGAAACGGCACTCCCACAAACTGCGGTGGTTGCGTTTCAGTATACACACTGTGGTCCTGCATCTCCATGTGTAGCTGATCGGTTAGCTTCTGTGCAACATTACTTGTCGGATTCAATTGATTGCCGAGCATATGAGTTGCTTGTATTGGTCCATGGGTTGAAGCAGGTGTTGGAGTATTGATAGGTGTTGAGACTGCACATCCACCGTTCTGAAATACCTTAACATCTTTCATCTCGTTTGATTTCCTTCCACGTTTTCTTGCCGATCCTGCCTCGGAACCAGGTGAGCTTGGAGGAGAATCTTTGAAAGCGGGGTTGTTGGTATTGTTTGTATCAATAGCCGGCGGTGTAGCGGTCGACGCAACCCCAGTTTGCGCCTCATAGCTAAACTTTAAGCCACCATTCACCGAAGGAGTTGCTCCAGGCACTGAACTCTGTGAACTACCACTGATGTTGAAGGACGAGGAGAAGATTCCACTGTCTGGCGTTCTAGAAATGGTTGGAGGAGGAGGATTGGTGTTAGAATTTGAATCATCAATGGGATTAGAAGAGGGAGGGGCTGTTGAACCTGTCGCGTCGACAGTTTTCACAACAGTTGAAGTTTGTTGCTGCTGCTGAATAGCTGCCAATTGTTGCTGTTGTAAAAAGTGAGATTGCTGAGCTCGCAGAAGTTTCTTATTAAGTGTCTTAGACGCGGCTATATTTGAAACCACTGGTGGTGGAGCAGTGGTTATAGGAGTTGGAGTCAATGGTGCTGGCGGTGATGGTGTTATAGGACTACAACTGTTTCTACAACTATTAATCATAAGTGCTGCAACTGTGCTGTTTGCGCTCTCACTAATACTATTTTTACTATTATTACTTTTAACAGAAGCAGCAGTAGTCTGCGGTGAGCTAGAGGAAGAAGTGGTTGTAAGATTGGACACAGATGCATAAGGTGAAGAAGTAGACAAAGAACACGGAATGGTTGTAGTTGTTGGAGTGGATGGGGTAAGAGGCGGCGTAGAAGTGGGTGTTGATGGAGCGGAAGAGGATAGGTTCATTGCGCTATTGTTACTATTATTATTATTGTTGTTGTTGTTGCTGTTATTTTTGCTATTTAGAGAAGAATTATTTCCAATTCTATCGCTGTCAATGATTTTAGGAGGCGATGAAACAGGTGTCGGTGGTGGTGGTGCAGCTAAAGGTGACACCGGCGAAGGTGGTTGTGATTTTTGTGAAGTCTCAGAGAAAGTATCCGATATATGGCTTGTAAGAGGCGCAGAAGGAGTAGATATTTGTTGTTGTTGCTGCGTTTGCTGTAGCTGTTCGGAGGAACCAGCTGCAAGCGATGATGATGACGATGACTTTGCGAGTTGGGTATTGGAAGCGGCTGCTGAGCGTTTTTTACCAAAACGTGGCTTCGTTTGTATTAAATTGCTATGCTCTCCAGACCGCGATCTTGACATAATTAACATTTAAGATGTGCAAATAATAGTTTGTTGTTTTAATATAAAATCGTTATTTTTTACGTTAGTTTCATATGGCGGTGCAATAAGCATGTAATTAAATTTAATAAGAAAAAGAAAAATGTGTTTGAAATAGCAACAGGTATTTTAATTCTTTTTTTTTAATCAAGCAATGATATAGACCAATAAAACGAAACAAAAGGTTCAATCAACTTTTTCAGAACATACACGTATTTGAAATAATTCCCCTTTCAACTTTTGGAGTGTTTCTTCTTATAAAAAAGTAACTTATTAGTCTGGAAAACATTCATAAATATGGAAAACTTATCATTTAAATCCATATAGGAAACAATCGCATATAAATTACGTAGCGGTGAAAAAATATGTACATAGATTCTGTCTCACAATAGGCGTTTTTCTTTTTTAGGTCAGAGTGTGTTCAGAGCAGAGCACTGAGTAGACCCTAAGCGAACGAAGTAAATTCTGAGCAGAGTATGTTCAGAGCACTCCGATTTAATTATGAAACACACCTGAGCACTCAATTGTCATAACTGTCAAATTACATGGAAACTGTATGAAGTTGGTCGCGCTCAGTTTTTTACTCCGTCTGAACAAAAAAAAGAAAAACGCCTTATAAAGAAAGTCCGAATTCAAATACTCAGATCTTTTACATACTTAGAAAAGCCAAGCACCGCAAGCACGGGTATAAGCTAGTCATAAACTAGTTTTCGAAGCATTGAATTTTCAAAAAATAAGTTACCGGTGATTCCACATTTTTCCAGCTATTTTCATACGAAAATACAATTTTTTCTAACACAAAGCCATATAGTTTTTTTTTTTTTTGTTCGAAAACAATTTTTCAATAGATACAAACATTCACACAATGTTGAATATTAATATAATTTTATCCATTGGAATTTTGTTACGTTCGGGTCAAGTCAGAAAACGCGACAGAAAATTATTGAGTCAATAAAAGTGTGAAATTTTTGTGAGGAATTGAGTTTATATTTATGAGAATACAGAGTCTTTTGAGATCACAGAAACTAAAACTGAGCAAATTATTCAATTATTGATCAGCGATGTTAATTTAAGTGAATCAAAGTAATGTGGACATCAAGTCTTTAACAGCCGCTTTTCTTTTATGTACGCGTCTGGATCAGGATAATCTGGATCTATTTTAAAGATCCTAAAATATAATTTTTTAATCCGGTGTCAGTTTTAAGGAGTTCGTAACAATGTAGCGCGTATATCGTTATTTTTTGACCCAAAATACTGTAGAGAATTTCCAATAATGCTATGTATCAAATAAACTGAATACGCCTTTTAATATATGTTAAAAACATTGCAAACATGGCGCAAAATTTTAAAACGATTTATTATGATGTTAAAGCATTTTTAGTATGATGCTAGGTTAAAAACAGGATTTTCCAAATTTTAAACGAGTTAGCATCGTATTATCTTTTTAACATTGTACTAAAGTTAAAATCGTCAAATGCCTATTTTATCATTTTAGTATCATACTAAATCCAAGTGTCACTTTGACAGCTACAATTGCAAAAATGGGTTGAACTGTCACTGTTTTAGGCGTGTTCAGCTAGAGTTTCTTAAGAAAATAAGTTTGTATGATACATTGTTTTTTTATGAGGCCATGGCAATAAATACCTTAGCAAAAACTTGATTGAAATTCTTGATCTAATTGTTGGTATATAATGACAATACATTTATTTTTTGACTTGTCAAGATATTAAAAGTTTTTTTTTTCGTCAATTATACATAATGAACATACCATTATAAAATATTCGTCTTTGGATTGATAATTTAAAATAGAATGTTTTCTTCGATATCCGCAAATTTACTGTCCTGTGGAAAACCGACAAATTTATCCAACCAACGAACCTTTTTTTGAACATTCTGCTTCTGGCATGAGGGGGCCGATATGAAACTGAAGTATGTCTGAATATCTGATTTTTACGTTTTACATCAAACTAGTTTGTATGGGTTGAAAAAGTGAGTGAAGGCAAACATAAAATACTAAGAAAAACATTCCCACTAACAAAAAAGGCTTTCCACAACAACATCAATAATAACATAATAATGCACAATCGTAAATAAAATAAAAATGAAAAATTTAACACAAACAATAAAACGAAAATTCGTTAAAATGGAAATTAAAAATTTAACATTATTAAAGCATCAACAGCAGCATGCAAAAAATGCTCCTATATGTTTATAGAAGTATTTTTTTCTTTGTTGGGATTATTTCAACTAACCTCGATCGCCGCACTGGCGCTGATTCTTGCTCTTGCAACTGCGCTACTCTTGAGTTTTGCTTTTCATAGCTGATTTTTAAATTCCCACTTTCTGTTGTAGTAGCTGTTAGACTACCGCCTGTAATACTTGGCGAAGGTGACTTCCCACTTTGTAGAACGGCAGCATTAGCCGGCGATGGCAGAGATGATGAGAAACTCCCATGATCTGAGACTGCCGGTGACGACGTTACTTGATGATGTATTCGAGGTGATTGACGTTCTATTACTGCAGATTGTTGTTGTTGCTGTGTAGCAGCACGTGTCGATTGTGACGGTGTGGGATGATCTGTTAAAGAAATTTAATTTGTAAACATTTATTTTTTGATAATATGACAATGATCAGTATATGAAGAAAAAGAAATAATACCTGCTGTGGTTGTTGTGGGTAAATTAAGCCCAGTTACATTGGCTGTTGAAAGCGGTACTGATACATATAGACTAGGCGCAGCACTAGCTCCTGCGCTTCCAGAAGTAACAGAGGCTCCTCCAACACTACTAACGGTTGAAGTGTATGGCGATGAGGAACGTAAACGTTCGTCTCGTTCTTTTGCCGTTTTATGATGTGGTGCAGATGATGACGATGGATTGGTCGAGGAGGTTATTGACGATTCAACTGGTGTAACATTCTGCGTTTGTAACGTAGTTGTGGTGGAATGTGAGTGATTCCTCGTCGATGGTAAGTGTTTAGGACTTACATTCGGAATTGAGGACTCTGTAGATTGGTGTGTTGGAGGACTTAATTCGGTTTTTTGCTAGGAAAAAAAGAATTATTAAAAATAAAATATTTATCTTTGAAAATTTTTAAGTATTAATATTAACAATTATGGATTCTTGATGATTGGAAATGCAAATGCAACATAATTTAAGGTATTGAATTCCAAAACGTATGTCAGAGTCCTTCATATCGTACTAATTCTAGATCTTTTTTTTACTACGGTTTGTTTTAAAACCACTGAAGAACTTTTGGACACCAAAAAAAAAAAATAGGTCACATATGTACTTACATAGTACATGCAGATAATTTGCACAGGGAACATTGATTCTAAATAAAATTAATTTTAAAGTGTTTTTTTTTTTATTATTTTTTATTGTTTCTTTTAAAAAAATATATGGACACAATCTAGCTTTCAATATCTCCTGCCAACTGATAAAGGAAAATAGAAACAACCATCGAAAATACAATGATACGGAAGACGAAGAAAGAGGTTCCCGAAATTTCGTCTATCTGTCTATCCCTCGACCTACAGCCTAAGCCACTGAATAAATAAATAAATGAAACAAATTTAAAGCACAACAGATCACATGTACACAAAATGAAATAAAATTTAAATTTATTTTTTAACTTTGAAAATTAAATTAAAGCAAAAAATGTCTGCAAATAAGACACTAAATAGATTTACAACAAGTAATATGAATTTAAAATAGTTTATCAAGTTCAAAATTGTTTTGCCACTTCTTTGAACTTTAATTGTGCTGTTTTAATTTATAACATAACATTATAATCCTTCGAATGAATGCTAATTTGATTTTAAAAAAATCTACACAAAAAGTTTTAAAAATCGATTAACTTTTAATAAAAATTGAAAAACTACATGAAAACGTCAGCCACAAGATTCTGAAAATTAAACGATATCTTCAATACAGCAACAATTTGAAAAGCAAACAATTTGAAAACCCAAACAAATGTTTTACATGGAATTTTCTCTGTCCCCCTATTTCTTGGAATAACATGGATGGAAATAAGAGAACAGAAAAGGATGAACTCAATTATTTACTTAGTAGTTTATATGATAGCGTTTTGTCTACATACACAACGTACGATGTGTTTATCATCTTCTAATAGATGTGAGAGTTGTAATGTTGCGATTAAGTAATACAAACAACAACAAAAAAATGGTTGTTCCAATATCTTAAAATTTGCTCAAACTAAATCATATAAAATCTATGGTTATTTAACTTTTGCACGTGTCACTGCTCCGCTCCTATGAGACATTTAAAATTCCTTATGCTTAAAATTCTAGAATGTTTTTAATTAAAGATAACTATACGTTCAAAATAATATTTGAAAGGTGAAAGGTAGTAATTTTTGCGAATTAAATTTGAAATCACAATCGATAAATGTACACTAACCAAAATAATTAAGGGAACAGCAAAATCTTCTTTTTTTAGTGTTTTTTGAAGAGCTGTATCTCTGTGGAAAGTGATCGTATTTAGATGAAACAAAAATCATTCTAAAGCTTTGTTTTTTGTATTGAAAACTTTTATCAAATGATTTTTTTTCAAGCTACCGTTATTCCACAATCATAAGAAACAGCACGAGCAAAAAATTTTAATTTTTTTTTATTTGAAGTGTCATTTTCTTTGAAAATTGTTTTTGAGCCAGATAAATGTATTGATTCGATAACTTGTTTATTTACCTTTATTATCATCTTTTTTTGGCGCTCTAAAATTTTTTTTCAGAAGAATATTCTGGCTTTGAATGAAAAAAAGAGACTTTTTAGTTTGGATACCAATATATCAGCAAGGACTTGCAAAATTTAAGGACAGTCTGAAAACTGTAATATACCAAGATTGGCCCGAGAAGCTATTGAAATAAAGGTGCACAAAAATTTCAATAGAGACCAAAGTTTTAACTTATCTGGCTGATAAACAAAATCAAGCAAAACAAAAATCTTAATAACGAACCAGCTGATGCATGCCGTAAGCTTTGCCTGCTCACAAGCTTTTATAAGTTTACAACACAAAAATCATCGGAAAAACAATCAGAACAATTAAAACAACAACAATTACCACATCCTATGTACCACAATAGTCAACACACCGGTACAATCTCCACAGGAGAGAATTAAAAAAAAAAATACTAAATACCACCCAAAAGTCATCAGTCAACCCGTGACCACGACAAGTGGAACCCTGTCGAAACGTCGGGTGTATACAGTTCAATTAATTTGTATTTATAAATAAAAGCGGTAAGTCCGAAATCAAAATATTTACAATGAATAACAATCGCGAATAATATATCTTGAAATCTAAGAAAGTAAATAAGTGTAGAATTTTGTTTTCTCTCTCCTTTTGTCCTTAGCTCCTAATTAGGTACCCATATTAACAATCAAAACGATATTTCTTTTACAGTAGGTATTGTTATAAAAAATAAATAAATCTGGTGGCACAAACGGCTCATGAAGAACCAGGGCCTAGTAACTCTCAACCATTCCTGTGTGCGTGTCTGCAGGAATGGAGGGGACCTACAGTTTATTGCCGAATCCGAACGGCTAAGGTGAGCGGCACTTTTCTATGACAAGAGATACTTTTGGAGGATTTGTCACTTCCTCGCAAGAGGTAGTAGTTCCGAAAAAAACTTAAGGTGGAAGCGACTGGTATTGAATTCCAGACCTCTGGCATGACAGTCCAACGCACTCACCATTATGCCACGGGCTACTACAATTGTTATAGAATTTTGAAATTCAGTATTTTGACCAACCAGAATTTTTCTAAACAGAATTTTGACACAATATTTTGCTCATACAGTATTTCGACCCCAACCCAAATAAAATGTAAAATTGAATCACTCATATCAATCTTTTTAAATTTTCTACTTGAAAATTTGAAATAAAAAAAAATCTCATCGGCAGCTAGTACATTTTATTTATGATCTTCGAAAGTCCAGTGCGTAGTCACAAATTTACGCCTTTTTGACCGGCTAAAATACCAGCAGAAAAACATAATCAATTTTGGCCAACAGATTTATTTCTTTTACCTTGCTACCTTTCATTATGATCACTTGTCATCATGTATTCCATGTTTTGTATTTAGGCTTTATTATAAATTGCATATCATAACTATGTAAGTAAGTCAAGTATAGGAAAAAATCAAATGTCAACGAAGACTTCCCCTTGGCAGAAACATTCAATGTTTTCTAATCATTTTTATGACAGTTTCCGAACCATACAACTCTAATGTATATCTTTAGAATATAAAAACAGTTGGTTAAACAAGAAACGTCAGAAGGGGTATCTACTTTCTCATAATGTAAAATATTCTGCTCAACTGAAAACAAAAACTAACAAAAATGATAATACTTTAACAGGACTAAGGGAGTAGAAAAATACACCTATGTATATAAGAAGGAACCGGATGAATTGCTTAAATCCTGTAATTCCATTCATTTTTTTTTTTACTTTTCTTTAATAAGCATCTGCCCTTACATTTTTTCTTGACAAACAGCTGTTTGTAGGTATGTTTTTTACATAAAAAAAACATCACTTACCCTTACCCCTATGAAACAATCAAGGGAAAACAAGAAGGAAAGATCACTACATCTGTGTGCAGACTTTTAAGTCGTTTATATTTTAGATTTTGTTTTTTTTTTTTTTTTTTTCTTAAAAAAATCTAGATATGTTCGAATTGTTTTTAACTCTCGTTAGCCCAAGAATATTTTCGCCACTGGCTTTTCAACTTACATATCAATATTTAACTTAGAAAAAATAACATTATAGTCGTAATATACATACGTATAGGAAAAAAAAACAAACGAAAATAATAAAAAATACCACAAATTTTGGCAGGTTTCATTATGTTTTGTCATGTTATCTTTAAAATTACAATTATTATTTTAGAGAAGGGTTCGAGCAATATCTTTGCATTGTTAGTGCACGTTGTACAATCATGGGTTAAATGTTGATCCGAGGTTCACGATTTTTATTTCTCTGATTTCGGACGCCTAACTGCGGTTTACCGATGGTTCAGGCATTTTCTTAGCTATTATTACTTACTTTAACCTTGATCCATCGTTGAGCCTCAGTTAATCCGCCAAAATCGGCGAGTTAAATTTCCTCAACTAAGGGTTAAATATTGAACTACGTTTGTACAACTGGTCCTTAGATTTTCAAATTCTTGGAAATTTCACATCAACTTTTCAATTTAGAATTCCAAGAATCAAATTCAATTGCTTGCCCATTACGATTTTAGGGTGGAAATATTCTCAAATATTGGTATACAAAATTGTAGCCCGAATTTTTTTATTTGTTTTAAGACTTTATCTTCGAATCATTACAAAAGATATAATTTAAAAGCACATATACATACTTTTGAAAATTGCCACAATTCAGTAACTAACGGACCTTTATCCACTGGTAGACTATGGAGAGCAATGAACCAAACAAACAATTTTTATGCAATTTTTCGATTGATTTAAAATTATGAATGTGAGGGTTTTAAAGCATAATACTACGTTTCCACCAACCACAAAACCGAGATTTAGGTAGATTTACCTTAAATCTTCTTCAAATCCCGAAGATTTACCATACAAATTTATTTCCTAAATCTCGAAGATTTGAAATAAATCTCGTTAAATCTTCATAGGTGCAATAGTTTTAAAACTCGAACTGGCCTACATTTTCTCACACTGAATACATTCATTGGAAAGTGGGCATACATGAAATTTTCTGCCTCACTTCAACGTCATTAGAAAGAACGAAACAACATCAGCAAACTGTCAAAATAAATCTAGTTTTTAATCTTTTTGTGCAGTGGAAACACCAAAAAGATTTATTTAATCTAAACTGAGATAAACCTTCGGTGGAAACATAGTTTACTATATTATAATATAATATAAAATAACAAATGAGGCATCAAAGTAATCGTTGCTTAATTGACATTTAGAAAAAAAACCAAAGTAAACCGTGCATGTATTGATTAGATATAAGGTCATTTAAATTTTTAAAGGTATATAATTGAATTTCTATATAAACAATGTTGCCCATAATATTTTGAGACGAGACACGTGATTTAATATGCGAATAACTACATGACACGTTTCCATAAATCGTGTCATGTAGCGAAGGACACGCTCCAGGTCACGTCACACGCGTTGAACGCGTCCCATTGTACGCCTAGCCTAAAACTTGTGATTATAGAATAATGAAATAAATAAATAAATAAATACATAATAAAAAAAATGACGATGGCATCGAAAACTCTAGTTTAAATTTCGTTTTTTGCACTACACTGCGATTCACTGCGGATTCCATAATCGACATGATTATTTAAGTCAAGTGAGTTAATATAAATTCAATAAAAGTTTTTACTTCAAATAACGAAGGGTCTCTGACTTAAATTTTTTGTTTGCAAAAAATGTTGCCTAAGAAAACCAGTAAATTAAAATAAACCATTCCATTAAAAAGACATTCATTGCAGGTAGGTTTTTCAGCAACATTAGCGAAGGACGAAATTTTTCGTTTTCACAATTCATTGATTCATTTATGAGTAAAATTTTCACATATGAATTCTACCAATAATAAGTTCTTCATTAACTCTTTGGCTTTACGTCGAGCAATGCAGAATCGGCACAGTAACTATCTCAACAAAACACGCCTAATATTGTATTGGATAATGTGTTTAGAGATGCCGTCTCAAATTTGTAAGAATGCTTTCATAAGCACTAAGAATGCTAATAGCGGGGTTCACATTATCAAATTTGTTTGACACGCATGGCATGGTTGGCTTTATTTTGATAATGTGAACTATCCATCCAGCGGCATGTCATTCATGCTGGGTGCAAATCAAAATATTTTGGTATTTGGCTTGCATTACAAGCATATTTGAGAATGTGAACGCATGCTTATCAAACTCAAAGCTAATTTCATTACCAAAGAAGTTCTCATGCCGTGAACATCGTAAGAAAAAATATTGGAATGAGTTTTTTTGGTATTGGGGATAATTTAGGTGGTTAATGAGTCTATTAATATTAGTTTTCTGCACATCTGGAATATATAAATTAAGTTAATTTTCTAAGTTTCTAAAATTTCATAAATACATACTTTGTAGCATGGTTAAAGTTCTAATGAAAAGTGATGTTTGACAGCATGCTTGAAGAATGTGAACGCTACTGGTTTTCATCCAACAAGCATTTATCATGCCGTGCAGGTCAAACTAATTTGAGAATGCAAGCCCCCTTATAAGTCCCAAATATTGATGATGAGTAGTAAAAACAATGGACGATTTAAACGAATTCAGTTTTAAAATATCAAAAAATACTTATTTATCGGGGATATATATTTTCCCGCAGACGGCTTTCACACCATGATTGCAATTCTTTATCCAAATACTAAATTTTACTTTTTGAGTTTAAAAATAAAGATTTATCTACTTATCTTCAAAAATGATACAATTATTTTTAATCAAAAAATTGAAGTTTTTTTTTATGAAAAGTAACAGTTACTTGCACACAATTCATACGAAGTGTTGACTGCGGTAGTATGTTTTTCTTTCAATATACCTACTTAATTCATTCGTGAACTACCAAGTTGAATGATCTTAGTTAGGTTTTTAGTACGTTCACTGTTAATTTAGTTTGGAAACTAATGATATATGTACCTAACTCACTTATGTAGTTAGATGAGCGTGAGAACTTCATATAAAAAGTCATTTCTATGGAAAATGCAAATAATTCTAATAATTTCAGAATTAGAACTATACATACATATTATAACTGCTGTGTCCGAAGTATGGGACGAGTTGATGCGTTTTTTGTGCATTTTATTTTAGGACGAGACGAGAAAAATGCCAATTTATAACAGTAATAACACTTGCGTCATTTAAGTTTTAAGGTATGAAATCATCACGCGGTAGGGAAACTCAGGTGTTTCTACTAAACAAATCTAATATAAACTGGCAGGTGGTAGGTTAGGCTAATGTCACGAGCGTCTTTTTCTGCGCGTCCATTTGGAAGCAAGTCCTGAGAACCAAGAAAATTTATAGGAATGGGCACATGGGCGTCCACTAATTGGTTTTGTCCGCGCGTCCAACTTTGTCGATTGTGACTTTAATGCCGCGCAAATTGTAAAACAGCATGAGGGGTACTGTCGTAAATTACTACGGACACACGAGCGTCCAAATAGACCCGCTTACAGATATCAGATGACTTTTTTTTCTGTTATTTACTTGTACTTATTAGGTAGGTTAGTATATTTTGCTGAAATTTTCACAGATAATAGAAATAAATCGATCCCCAGCCTCGCCATCTATTTATTTAAAAGAAAAACCGGCTACTGCCTCTTGCGAGGAATTGACAAATCCTCCAAGAGTATCTCCTGTCACAGAAAAGTGCCGCTCGTTAGCCGTTCGGATTCGGCAATAAACTGTAGGTCCCCTCCATTCCTGCAGACACGCACACAGGAATGGTTGAGAGTTGTAAGTCACTAGGCCCTAGTTCTTCATGAGCTGTTGTGCCATCAAATTTATTAATAGAAATAATGTATCCAAAATTAAATTTAAAAAATTGAGTTCCTAAAGTGCCGTTGAGCGGATATAACGTTAATATTAGAACCCTTGTTCTATGAGCTCAAATCTTATCAATGCATGCATGGTTTATTTTAGTTTTTTCTTTTTCCGAAGTCAGTAAAAGGATTATTTTGACACTTTATTTGCTATTTTACTTGCACTACAAGCCTCCCAATCTTAATTTTAAATCGGAACAATTGCATAGAAATTGTTTATTTGGTTCATTGCTCTTGGTAGTCTACCAGTGGAGAAAGGTCAGTTAGTTACAGCATTGTGACAATTTTCAAAGTTAAGCTTTTTTTTTAAATTATATCTTTCGTTGTAATGATCTGATTTTCAAGGTTAAGATCTTAAAACAAAGATACAATTTCAGGCTACAATTAAACATTTTTGAGGAGGGGTAGGTACCCCCTTTTTTACGCATAAAACGTAATGGAGGAACAAGTTGATGTAAAATTTCAAAAATTTGAAAAAAAAAATCTTGCAAAGTTTAATCGAACTCTTCCGTAAAATAATAATGGTAAATTTATAGACATAAGCAAAAAAGTAGGTATCATAAATTCAAAAGTTGATGAAAATTTTCAGAATTTATTAATTGGTTAGTAGTTGTGGACTAGGAATGTCCAAATGGACGGATGTCCATAAAACAAAACAATAATTTTAAAAACAAAAATTATAGGCTCATAAACACAGTTTTGTATTTTGTATAATATTGTCAGACCCACCTGTCAACTTGTTGCATCCGTTTAAAAATTTATAAAACTATAAAGCCTCCCATTGCAGATAATGGAAACAATTAAAACGTCTTTAAGTGACAGACTGAATAGAAGGTAGCAAGAATTTGGAAAGATACAGATTCAAATAAAAGATTCTTCTAATTTCCTCTTCAATTTGACTAAAGCAGTAGTGACATGTGTTACTTTTATTTATTTTTTTAATAGCATTTGTTTTGTTCTTTAGTCCGTGTTGGAATTGGGTTAAAATGTAAATTAAATTTGATCTGAAATTAAACTCTGACGTTTACACGTAAAGATTTACCTCATTAGTGTAAAAAATTAATCTTCGGATAAATTCACACCTACGTCGATGTCTTTGAACCTATTAAGGTTGGGAAATTTGAGTACGGACTGGTGAAGGTCATCGTGTTTAGATTATAAATTTTGAGGCGCCTCAAAATACATTGGTGAAACACCTTCGAAATTTCGCACATAGAAACAACAACAAATTAGACTCATTAGTCTGGTTTTTATATTTTGTTCGCGTCTCACGAGACACTTTACGCAGCACTTCTCTGTTCTCTCTTACCATCGAACTACCGTCATACCGGCCTCAATATTCCCAATCTAAGCAGGGTCTTTATGTTTTCCATAGAGAACTTCTGACTGTTTTTTAATTTGTATTGCACGGCATTTAAAACTATAAAAATTATTTAAAACTTAATGAATAAAACAGAACATATTTTTGATTGCAGAAGGCATTAAAATTGACTAGTTCAATGAATGTGTTGAATATATTTGTATAACTTTTTCTTTTTTGCATTTAAGAGTTAAATTCAAAATAAAGTTTTGGAAGTGTATTCAAAAAATGAGAGCAGGTTTATAAATATTTTGTAACATACTTCGGGGCTCAGTTTTCCATTAGGCACAAGTGAAAAAAGAACTTTGTTAATAACAATTTCCGGACAAAATAATTATTATTTTCGTGTTTTGTGGTCCAGATGACATCTAAAAAACATTTTATCGATCTTTTTTCACATGTGCCTAAAGGAAATCTGATCCTACTTCAGTAAAATGAAAATTAAAACAAAAATCGCACATTAGAACAATATTAAATGTTTTCATCGAAAACATTTTTCTAGACCTTTTTATAATAAAGTTTCAACTATGTGTTTGTGTAACTCCAGTTTACTCAATAAACAAAGTTTATCTGTGTATATAATATGTACATAATTATATTTTGTAGAAATTTACCCCTGACAATAGAAAACGTATTTTCAAATTATGCGGAAATGATGTTGCCGTAGTAGCTGTTGTTGTGGTTACCAATGAAGTAGTTACAACTTCTGCAGTAGCTGCGACAGATGAACCATGATGATGATAATGATGATGTGATTTTTTTTCCTTATCTTTTTCGCGTTTTTCGCGCTTTTTCTTTTTATTTTTTCTATGTTCTTTGTATTCTAGTACTTCAATATTGTTATTACGCTCAGGTGGCTCCATATTACTATCACTATCCATTGTGGGGGAGGATTTACGCTTAATTTTGTTTTAAAGAAACGCCAACTGAGAACGATGCAAGTATAATTTATAGAAAAATCTAGATTTCTCTCTTTCTATCACAGTAGTTATATACACACACACAGCAGCAAACAACGTTATTTAATTGCTTACTTTTATTTCACTTTTTTTATTCTTTTAAAACTTAAAAACAACCGAGAATAACACGAATAAAAATTTTCAAACGCTCGTCCATTTTATTATTTTCTGTATCTTCGTCAATGCAAAAGAAATTCATTGCAACAGAGAAAAAACACACGACGTCACACTCACAATATGTATGATAAGGCGCAACCAAAGTTCAACATAAAAAAAGCCGACGACAAAAAAAGAACAAGAATGGTAGCAAAAGTAAAAAAAAAAAATAACTTAAAACGATATTATGAGGGGACGCGATGAAGCGACTTCGTGCATCGGCAACGACGATTGTAGAAAACTGAAATAATGTGTATAGGACATGGACAACTAACGTTCTGCCGGAGGTCCGGAATATAGATCTACAGAAGAAGCACAGTGCATAGGAAAAGCCAGAAATCAACAAGCGACCATAATACCTCACACACAAATGCAAGTCTGCGTTGCCACCCTACACAATTACGTTCAATTCGTTTAACTCTTTTTGGAGATGAAGGTAAAATCTATATTTTTCCTATTTAATTTGGCATATAGTAATGATTAAGAATACGAATTTGGCAAACTGCCGGCAACTCTTTATAGATATTTTATTTTAGGTAGAATGAAGTATTTACAAAGTTTTATAATTATGTTTTAAGAACATAAAGGGGCAAGATACAAAAAAAAAACTAGACGAATTGCCTCAATCTACAAAATCTTGAATTGTGTTCAAAGGAATAAAGGAGACAGATTCGTTTGTTTAAACTTGATATGCTAGAATGTCTTTAACATTATTTTTTTTTATATTTTCTACTAGATTGTACCTTTTGTACAACTCTGCATTAGTGTTGTTAAACAAATGGAGTGATTTTTGACGTTGCAAGTATCAGTGTTTTGGGAAGTAATGTGATTTGATTCTAAATGAGCGACTATTTGTTTGTCCCAAGCAAAGTGAAAATATATAAAGCATTTTTAAAACAATTTAATTATGTTAGAAATGAATAATCTATGAATTTTTGATCCATCTGTTTATTTTTCTTACCGTAGTGGCAACGCTATTGCAGACTTCACTTAAAACACAAATAGCAAGCAATGGGGCAATCAATTCGTTGTCTTTGTCTTGCGACTGGTACAGAGTGTGATACGCATAAACGATTCACATAAAGGATATCTGCTTCGGATGCACAGCAGCAGCAGCATAGCACACACACAAGAATAATACTTGATATTATTTCATTAAAATTGCAGAAGGGGACGAAATGCCCAGTAGAGTGGCAGACGCACACACACAAATTAAACCTTTTAATATTAAGGGATGAAGTTAGAAAACAATTAAATTGAGTTTTTTTTTTATCTACTTAGGTCATGAATCATGATGAAATAACGAACGTACTATTAAAGGATAACCAGTGAATTTTGTTGCCGTATGCCATATACAGAAATACCCGCCAATTCGAGTCGAAAAAAAACTTCATAGAGTTCAGCAACTCTATTTCCTCTCAGGCAACTTCAAATTGAAAGGGTAAATAACATAAACAGAACAGAAAAACAGGGGAAGTGGGAAGAGTAAGCGAGAGACAAGGTAATGATTCTTCCATAGATGGTGACGGGGCGACGGGCCATTGCTATTAACCGAAGTTATTCAAGAAAGTTTGTGCTAAGCGAATGATAAACAAACGAATGGTGACTGGTCTGGTCGGCTGGTGTTGAGTAAGGAATAAATCGAATCGATGTAATAAAGGTGAGAAGCTGTCCCTAGAAAAAGCATCACAATTTGATGAAGAATGTTACGTGACATTGTAACTTTATTTTATAAAGGTAGGTTAGGTTAATCTATAGTGCAGCAAGTTGTCTGATAGAAGATTGATAATACAAATGAAAACGAATATTATGTGACACAAGGGGTGTCTTAAAATGGGAGGGGGTCAGAATTCTGGGTCTCAAAATTCTGTATGACCAAAATCATGTTTATTTTATTTTCGAAAATACTGTTCAAATATATACAAATATCTGAAATTCAAAATACTGTAAGTGTAAAATTGTTTTCCAAAATGCTCGTTATGCTTAAGTTCTATATTTTGAAGAAAAAATTGACCATAACAATAAACAACCTCTTTCAATATCATTGCTTAGCACTTGAAAGTACAAATAGAATTTTTTACATTTCCTTATAGGTACCTATAAAAATTCATTCAAGTTAGGTAGGTAGATACTATCTGTTTAAAAACGAGAAGAAGACGTATGTATATGTAACCGACGTTGTTTTGACTCTATATTCGTGAATATGTTTCTGTTAAGCTTGTGGAAACATTTGGTATGGGGTACTACACACCCCAGTGTGCAGTTCGTGTGTTTTTAAAGTTTTTTTATATGGATTTTTAGTGTTAAAATTTCATTTTTTGAATTCTTATTCGCACAAACGTAAAATTTTACCACAATGATATTATAGCAATTTAAAAAGCATATGTGGACAATTTTTGAAACAACTTTTAAGAAATTAGTCTTTTAATTGAAACTTAATTTTTCAATAATTTTTATCATTTTATTTCATCACTTTATTTTCAAGTTCTATTTTTTCTTTAATAACTATTCTGCTTGTTTTATGTGAGTGAAATGTTGGATCCTTTATTAATGTACTAAGTTTATGAGACATGAATAAATGTTTAGTTTAATTAAAATAAGTTATTTTTAAGATTTTTATGATTGGGATATGTCACATCCCAGTGTGAGGACCACGTTAGAAAAAATATGTGTGAGGACGGAAGGTTAAAAAATAGTATTTTAAAAAGGGTTGGGGTCGAAATACTGAATGTGGTAAAATACTGTATGCCAAAATACTGTATGTCAAGATTCTGTTTGTGCAAAATGCTGTATGCACTATACGCGCGCGAACTTTTTAACATTATCAAATTGATATTTCTTTTGCAGCATTTTTACAGAATTTTGAAATGCAGATTATTATTTATTGAAATCATAATTTTCTTATCACCACCTGAGATATGTAATAAAAGATCGAACTTAATAAGGAAGCTTTAATTGTTGATTAATTAACACTTAAAATACATTTTTCCCAAACCAAAGAAATTTGTTTTAATTTGGTTGCAGCGCAAGATTCAAAGCAAAATATGGAGATTTTCAAATTTCATTTAAAATACTAAAAAATAATAAGTGAGAAGGTTGAAAAATTATTCGAGGTCCAGATAGAATACTGCCGTCGAAAGCAAAAAGGGCGTAAGCGCTACAAATCGATAATTGAGTTTGAAGCAGTTTTGGATACGTTTAACAGTGTCTTATTTCCAACTGTAAAAGGCTCAAAATCACTAGTGAAAATGGGCACATATCCATTTTGTATTCTTTTCCATGTGCCAATATGATCTGCCTGTGTGCCTTTTGTATGTCTGTCTTAAAACTTTATTGGTTTATGCGCTTTTTTACACACTTACACACTAGAATCGTAATCATAAACTTGCTTCTCTTCATGAATTTCTGAATGTCTATAAGAATATGAAGCTAACACTGGTGACGTAAAATAAGGCCCGACGAAATTTGACCACAAGTGGCCTTATTTCCATGAAAAAAAATGAAATAACGCCCAGTGGGTGTTATTTCCACAGAGTCATGGAAATAAGACCGCTTTCAGTATGGAAATTAAGCCACATTTATGAAGAGAAAACTAAGACAATACACATGGAGAAACAAATGTATAAATATGATAAAATGTCGATTATTTGCAGTGCTTTATAAGCTGAATTTACAAAACTGAGTTTTAAATGAACTTTAAAAATTTTGAATAATTCAGTTTTCGTAAATTCAGCTTATACAGCTCTACAAAAAATAAAAAAACCGAACAGTTTTTTATTTTCATTTGCAAAGCTTTCTAAGACGAATATTCACTATTACTATACACGCCTGCAAATTATCGTTATATCCTTTTCTTCAGGTTCAATAGGATAATAGGAAGTCAATTTCAGGATTTTCTAAATACGAAATAAGACTCGACGCGCGTTATTTCGCAGCAATAATTGAAATAAGGTCACACGCCTCTTTTATAAATGGAGGTAAAACCACGTGTGGCCTTATTTCGTCAGGCTGGCGTTTTTTGACGTCACCAATAACACTCAATCTGTTCACAACAGGTATGAAATTGACGAGAAGTGTCCTACAACTTGTGAGTGGACCACAAAACAAAACACCGCCGCCGCCGTTCCACTGAAGTAGAATTAACTACACATAACTCAATTATAGTTTTTTTTTTATAAACAAATCATTTCTTAAAATTTAAAATAAAAATTAATTTAAAGGTGCGAAAACCAAAAACAGTTAAATGCATTTATCTCAAAACTACAAAAATGGAGTATACCAGTAATTAAATTGATTTTTTTCCTAAAAACTTAACCTTCGCATAGAAATTGAAAATATGTTCAAAAATACTAAAATTTTCTTTTTTGAAAACAAAATATAATAATAAACGACTTTTTGGGTTTAACTGTTTTATAATCCAGGTATGTGACATTTATTTAAAAAAATAATTAGGGGTTGTTTGGTTCAAGTCGTTTTCGTGGAATATCAATAACAATTATAAAATATTTCGCAGAAAACCTATTAAATCCACACCTAATGATTTTCAGTAAATTACGTTGGTGTGAGAGTTGAGAATATTGTTACCCCAGCCATAAATACCTTTACAGCAACTTCGCTATACAATGAGTAGCTCACAGGAAAAATAAATAGACAACAAGCGTATTTTCATATTCACCCTTGACTACATCTAAGTTTTTGCCGTTACAATGTCAGACTGTGCGACTATAATGCATTCAATGCCATGGACCACAGGAAACAGTGGGAAGGACAATCATATTTAATGTCATTCATGAGTGAGCTACTACTTTCTGAAACCCCATGCTGATTGCCAGAAGTGTGAAATAAAATAAGAAACTAAAAGGATTTAGCGGTTAGCACAGGGGTAGATCCTGTTTTTTTATCTTTGTGATGTATGTATGCATTCTAATATTTGAGTTCTCAAGAACTAAATTTATGTTGAACGAATTACTTTTGTACGATTAAAAAAAAAATATTTATAAAAATAATGGTATGTATATTGATTTATAAAACTTAATCCTTATGATATTTATAAGCTTTGTACTTTGTTAATTTATTTATGTAGTGTAAGGAAACTACTTTACTGTGCGGCTACAGTCACTTTTTTTTATGCAAAGGATAATATAAAATAAAACAAATAAAAATGATTATAAATGATTAAAATTAATATACCACTAATAAAAAGTTTAAATTTATTGTTATATTTCATACTTATGCTACTCAATGCTGCAAACAAAAAAAAAAAAACAAAAAAAAAAAAAAACAAAAAAAAAAAAACATTTTAAAGACATTAATGAAGTGTGAATAAATCAGTATTTAAAGTTAAAATAAAAATACAAAAATTTAATTTTGATTTTTAAATATTATCGTTTCGCAGTCTCTTGTGGGGGCAATAATGAGTAATACTGAATCAAAAATGTTATCAAAAACCAAATTAATTAATATTAAACTAAAAATACATTTCATAAAATAAAGTGAACCACCCTGATAACAAATTTGTTGGTCCAATACAATTTGCAGGGGCCTTTTGCCGCAAGACGCACTAATAGTGCGCTAAAAATAGAGTTTTTAAATAATTGCGATAGCAAATTTTGTTTTCCCAAATATAATGCAAACCTTAAAATAAATATGATAGTTGCTTTCAACGGAAATTTTGCCTACAAGACCTTTTACAAGTATGTTAAAACCGATTTTTTAAATAGCTTATCATCATATTTATGTGTAATGTTAATTAATCATGTACTGTTTTCTATAGTTGATGGTTATTTGGGCTTTTATGATCTTTGAATGGTGGCAACTAACAAAAAATTAATTCATCTTGTGTTTACCTACGTTTTACTAGCTTTTTCCAGCTTCCACAGGGTATTTTTTATTTGTCTAAACAACCATTTAAAATGAAGGTAACGAGATAAATGCCATCATCGCACATAGGAGTATTTGCATCAAAAACCTGGCCAAGAGTCGATTTTCTGAAAAGTAAAATTGACAACTAAAAGCTATGTATAGCGGGTGGTGCTAAATACACATGGGTCAATATGCTGTACTACATTTTGTTTTTTCTTTTTGTAAATCGCGTGTTGTGATAAAATGAGTTCAAAGTTAACAGATGCACCTACTGCATTTTTACATAAAGATACATAAATAAAACGCACGCGTGGATCGCACAAACTTGCTCTTCGAATTTTATAGACTGAGTATACTATAAGTATGTACATAAATAATTTTATTTTAAGTTTGAACTAGTATTATACATGTATCTTAGAGCTTAAATTGAAGAAATGATTGAAAATTCGAAATAAATTTACTAAAAAAATCTTAAATTGTTTTTAGAGCTAAAAAAAGTACATCATCTGATTTCTTTAACAAATCTTAGTTTTTGTGAAAAAAATTCAAAATCATTGCAGCAGTTTTTTTTTTAAATTAATTTTTCACATATAAAATTTTGTAAACAAAGAAAAAAAATTGGTGCATCATTTTTTAGTATTTATTAATGTTGAATTAAAAACTAAATTCGAAAAAAATTTACCCGTTTTTTAAATATCAAATTTTCAAAAACAAAAAATTTAAATTTTTTTTTTGAAATCCAAAATGTATTTTTTTTGAAAATTTGGATATGCAGTATGATTTCAAATTTATAGAAGCTTTTGTATGAAAAATTTAATTTAAAATGGTTTTATAAGAGGTACTGTTAATAACGGCTAAATTTTGTTTTTGATATATAATAGACCGTACTAATATAAGTATTCAGAACAATTTTAATCAAAATCGTAGGAGTCGTTTTCGAGAAAATTTAAATTTTCTGTGACGGTTTTTTAACATTTATATGGAAAGTACCGTTAATTTTGACTATAAGAAAAAGTTTTGTTCAAAATATTCTAGATAATGTTAAAAAACCGCTCAGTACCAAGTTTCGTAAAAATCAACCCAGCCGTTTTCAAAATATTCGATTTTCAAAAAAAAAAATTAAACTTTTTTAAAAAATACAAAAAATTTTTTTTTTTAATTTTGGTATACAATATTAATTTAATTTTTCAGAAGATTTTCCATAAAAAAATTTTTGAGAAAATCCAAAACAAAAAAAATGATGATATGGGAGGTACCATTTAAAACCATTTTTTGGAAATTTTATTTACACGTATGGTAGCCCATACTTAATAAAATTTATTAAATTTTTTTTAGAAAAAGCTGTGTAGCCATTTTTGAGCAAAATAGGTTTTTCCAAAAACGCTAAAAAATCACATGCAGGTACCGTTATTTTCGATCCTAAATATTTTTTTTAAAAAACGTTTCGGGGGAATGTAGGTTTGGGCTCTGGGCAATGAATTGCAGTTTATAAGTTAGTTTAAATATTCTTTAAGTGAATGCAACAATAATTGTTTGCCTCTTGTGCACTTTACAGTACTGTGATCCAATGAACGTTTTTTTTATGAAACTTACTGGTTGTTATTTGAATAAGCGCATACTCATTTTATGAAGATTCATGGACATATTCCAGCTATTAGTTTCATCCTGATTAAATAAATGAATATTGTTAAATATTGAACAGAAATAAAAACAAAAATAAAGAAAAATAATTTTGGCAAAGTTTTTGATGCAAATACTCCTCTGTGCATCGTCTTCGAGAAGCGAAAATGACGCAAAGGAGGAAAATTTATTCCTTGAAAGACGGTAGTTTAAGATGCTTTGGATAGATAAGAATGGGACGATAATGACTTCATTTATCGTTTCCGTCTCTCTAAGCCAATGCCAATCATGGTTCTGCAATTTATTACACTAGTTTACAAAAAAAAAATATCTTTTTTTTTGGATATTGAATGCCACGACTTTTTTTGATCCCGCTGAACTTGAAAATCACTATGTACATTTTTTTAATGGATAGATTTTCGAGACATGTTTTTAAATTTTTTTTTTTTTGCTATGCTGAAAACCAGCTTTTCAATTTAATCCATATAATGACTGAGGAATATCTTATCTGGTTCAAATGGCTTAGGTTGATGATCACATTATCTTTTTCTCTTTTAAGTTGAGGCGTTTCAATGATATGAACCAAACTTTCCAAAAATAAACGCATTTTTTGAACAAAAATGAGAACACAAAATATTTTCTTTTAAGCCGTTGGTTTTCGAAGTATCCGCGAAAAACTCAAAAAGGGGACCTTTAACCCCCTCCCCTGGCTTAAGCTCGCGGCCCTGGGCTGGGGACTTTAAGTATGTTGGACCTGAGGGTCACCCCTACCACTTAAAAAATAACCCAGACTACACGATTTTTTTCATTTATATTATGATTTTAGGTCCTTGTTGACTGGACTAATATACCTATACAGCCGATAGTTCTTGAGAAATGTTTTTTATACACAACACTGTACGGAATTGATATTTTAAAATTGCAATAATTGCAAAAAATTTTACCTGTTTTTTTTTTTTTTAGTCGTAAATCAGCACCACCATGTAAAATTTTTTGAATTTTCAGTGTTTTGTTTATGGCGTAGCCAGGCTAGACTAGGCGTAGAGTAATAAGTAATAATTTTCCTCAGGGCTTCGTCTGCAGGTTTAAAGTATACTTATCTCAATTTTTAATAGGGCAAACAAAAATATGCCCTAAAAAAACTTTTTTGAGCACTTATCATATGTTTAAAAAACGATTATATGGCCTTAAAATTGTTTTTTTACTAAAAATATTTTGAAAAATGCAATAAAAAGATATACAGCCCTATTCGTTGTTTTCTCCGAATATTTTGTATTTATGTTTATAATGTACCACCTCTTAAAAAAAAAACTTAATTTTTGATTGAATCTTGTCCAACAAAAGGATGCGTATTTTAGTTCTAAAAAAAAAAAAAAGTGAAGTGGTGTATTGGAAAAACCATTTACTATCCCTTTGAATTTACTCTAAGAAATAATTTGCCAGTACCTTCTGCGTATAGGAAACCTCAAGGCTAAGGCCATTTTTCTTTTGACAACTCTACACTCAGGTACTTAAAAACAAGTGCATATTCTAATTCCCAGAAAAACAAATAAACCATTGAATTTTTTGCATTCGACTTAGTTGTGCGGTCAAGTACTGTTTAAAGAATTATCTGTTTTCAAAAAAGAATCAACATTATGTATCTCAAAAAGTTTTTATCTGTAAGATGGATTCTGAGTTCTGAAGAAGATTGATTTGAATTTAGATGCAGCAGCTCAAAACAATGTTATAATTTTGCCTCCATGAAACGATGCTGTGACAATGAGGAAATTGTTGATAATTTGCAGCTTTTTGAAGATGGATACATATTTACATGAAATTGAGCAAGAATGTTGATTTGATGATTTAAATTCTCAAAAGCCTCCTAAAAAATTCGACGAACCAGAAGTCGATGTTGTATCAAAAGATAACAATGCATCAACATCCGAAAACGTGAAAAATGAAATTGCAGCTGTTCGTTGCAACGACAATTTGATTGTTACAGTTTTATCAAATCATTTGATCAACAAATCAATCAAGCAAAACGGTTTGATCGAAAAAAGATAAAACACGTCAACATTCGAATGCCAAATGCAATTCGTGAGTACAACATATCGATGGGTAGAGTTGATTTGTTTGATAAACAAACAAATGCCATAGCTAAAAATAAAAATATTTGCTTTGGATTCCTTGTTGCGATCGGAAAAAAATATTCAACATGTGATTCAAATGGCAGGAAACCCCAATGAAGTAGTTCGTTTTGATATCATCAAGCATACAGTTATCAAAACAGAAAAGCGTCTTCGATGTCGCAAGTGTTCCAGCCAAACCGTATTTTCATGCAAGAACTGCAATAAACAAGTTCAAGTCCACACTATTTGTCCACTTTTATATTCACTAATTTACTACTTTAATTTCTCCATTTTAAATCTTCAACAATCTTTTCATTGGATCACCATTGTTTGGAAAAATTCATTTGGCATTTCTTTGTTCTGCCTTAGTCGTTAAATATTTCGTTTAATTCGCAATTCTTAATTGGAAATTTACGTTTTCTTTTTTATTCATTATGTTTTTCAATCATTTTGCAATCGAAATTCAGTTTGTTACAAATATTTTCAATCATTTCGCAAAATTCATTTCAAATCAATTTGTTGTTTGGCTTTTTTTTTTGTAACAACTGTTTGTTATTTGGCCTATTGTTTGTTTGGCAAAATAAATTTTCGCGGTTTTATTACTTCGCAAAATATCGCTAAGCCGTTTTATTATTTCGCATTAGGATCGGTTTTTATTAATTTTTATGTGTTTTTGATAAATAATCTGCTTAAAATACATCCATACGAGTATTATTTAGGTATTTTGTTCCTTCAAAATAAAAATATTAAACTGTTGTTCAGATTTTTTTTATTTGGCGCGAAATTTTAAGGCATGTAATTTAAAGAAAGCTAAAAAATTGCGAAACAATTGAATGCAAAATAAAAAAAATTTAAACAACTAAATGCCGAATAAAAAAAGCAAAATAATAAAATGCCATATAAAAAAGGCAAAACAACAAAATACCAAATAAAAAATTGCCTAACCTTAAAAGGCCAATCAAACAAAAAATTAAATGAGAATTGCGAAATGTAAAATGCGAAATAACAAAACGCTGAATAAAAAAAATGCGAAACGAAAAACGGTGAAATAAACCTCCACGAATCGTTAGTTTGCCAAACAATTCTGAGGAAACATTGGTATGATACCCCTTTTTAGGGGTGTCTATATTTAATTCATTTTTTATAAAAGTATTCAAGCAAAGCTGAATCATATTCCATGTTAGAAAAATTTTTCGTTTAATAATGTTGATACCCCTTTCAACGTGCATTCCGAAAACGCAACACGAATTTTCTGGAAAACCAGAAGCTTTTCCATTTTTTTTCTTAGAGATTTCCTCTAATTACTCAAGACATAGATAGTATGTGAAATTTTAAGTTTCTTGGTCAACTGGAACTGGTAGTCCCCGTTAATGGGTTAAAAGCTTTTGTTAGTTTCACCCCAGTGAAATCAACATTTTCCGCCGTATTGTTCTCTTATTTGTCTACTAAAAATAAGTGAGAATTTAAGGTCTCAATGGCATTACATTTCGGTCGAAATAAATGCTCACAATATGGGAAATTTTTCAAACAGGTGAAAAGCGAAGTGTCCAATTTTTCGGGTGGAATGTCCTTTGGGTGAAAAACGCAATAAAGCTGAATGATAATTTATGTTATATTCATAAAATATTACATACATACATACGTATTTAACTTTGAATAATTTTTAAATTTTTTATTAAATACATTTACATTTAGGAAACTTGTATTATTTGATACCTAATGTATTTAAAATGATATGTGTAAAATTTAACTGAATTATTTTGAAAGGCAAAAAAGTTGCGGATTTTTGAGACACAAAACATCATTCGGACCCACTGTGCGTTGTACCAAATCGTTATAACCTTTTCTTTGGTCTTAAAATGCAGTTTAGTAGACATGGAGTATAATGTTATTTTTTTTGTTAAGTGAAAAATTCTGCGCTAAAGAATTAAAGTAAATTAAATTTCCTACAAAAAACGTTTTGTTTATTTTCTGGGAGCAACACTAAGGGAGATGCAGGCTGGAGAAATATCAAGAAATCTAAAAAATCGGTCATTAGTCTACAAAATTTAGTGTTTATTAATCAATTTTACCCAGAAATAACAGAAAAAGTAAATATTATGTATTCATAATTATTCCATTGATGGGTTGGGTTAGAGCTTAGGATTTCGTAATTTAATTTATTTGCTACAGTGTTTGTACTGTTTCTTCAAAGGGAAGAAGTGTACTGGATTTATCCAAGTTACTGGCCATTACTTTGAAAAATAATTTTTAGACAAGTACTAAGAAAAAAATATTGGGAGAGGGGGGTCTATGTCCCCCCGTTTATAAGAGAGGGACCATTTTCTAAAGAATTGACGTAAAGTGCATAAATAATTATTTAAAATTAACGGAAGTACCTACATATAATACAATACTATAGGTTTTTGAAAATCCAAAGACCTATTCTTTTATTTTGTTGCTAAAACAAGTTTTTTTATTTAACAGTTTATGAAAAAATTGAATATGAATTTAAAATTTTGAAAAAAAATAATAATGATTTTTTTTTTCAAATTTTTTTTATAGCTAAGTGCTAAATTTTAGTTTATTGATGTTATTCATTTTTAGTCGAACACTGAAAACCAGACAGCTGTATTTCTTTTATTTTTTGAGAAAATTAAAAATTACGAACACTAATACTACACTACTGCATTTCTCCGAATAAGTTTTAAAGCAAAATGGTTTTTGTATACGTCTTTTTTCTTTCTTATTTTTTGTTTTGCTTCTGATTTATTAGTAGTAGCCGTGGCGTGATGGTTAGTGCGATGGACTCATGCCGGAGGTCTAGGTTCGATCCCCAGCCTTGCCACCTAATAATTTTTAAAAATAAAACGGCTACTACCTCCTGCGAGGAATTGACAAAACCTCCAAGAGTATCTCTTGTCTTAGAAAAGTGCTGCTGACATTAGCCGTTCGGATTCGGCAATAAACTGTAGGTCCCCTCCATTTCTGCAGACACGCACACAGGAATGGTTGAGAGTTGTAAGTCACTAGGCCCTAGTTCTTCATGAGCTGTTTGTGCAATTAAATTTATTTTTTTATTTTTCTGATTTATTATTTAATTTTCATAATGTATTTTTTTAATATTTATCAAACCCTAACTTCCATACCGCTAATTTGTAGCTTATGTCTACTTATAAGTCAATCTGTCGTACTGTTCATAAGCATTCAATAAATAAATATAATCATTTGTACTTTCGACGATTATGTGTGTGACTGACGAGAAGAGATCGTGTTATTTGCATTAAAACCAGACTACTTAGAGATTCGGGACAACCATACCGCACACTAACACCATCAAAATGCACTTTTGAAATAAAAAAAATATAACATAAGATTTTTAACTGTCCAAGCTGAATTTCGTCAACTTGCAGCGTTACCACGGGCTTAACACCACCATAGTGGTCTTGTTACCAGGTTTTGGTCTAAAAAAATTATTAAGACACTTGTAGTGTACCCTACCTGTTTGGTTGAGGTAGGTACACTACACACTTCAAAATTCACAATAAATTTGAGAATATATTAATAATTATTGTTTGTTTGAATATTTTCGATTAGTCAAAATATTTTGGAAAACTGGAATAACTCGCTTATTCACACTTAAACTTATGAATTTGATAATTGTACGCAAAGTTTTTTATGAGAGGATTTAACCTGCGGATAATTTAACTGTCGAAAAGTTAATGAGCCCTTATTAATTTAAACTAATGGAGATGGTTGGTTAACCCATGATCACGAAAAGTGGAATCTTGTCAAAAACTTGTAAATATTTTTTTCGTGAGCATTATTAGTATTATTATGCAAAGTGGTGTTTTTAAAAAGCCTTCGTATAGAAATAATGATTGGATGTTTTTTTTTTTTATTTATCAAACTGTTGGAATTTTTTTTCAAACTAATGTCTTTGGCGCTGATTGCGGTTGTCGATTTACTGATCGATGAACAACTTTTTTTGAATATTGATCCTTGTAAATTTTTTATAGATGCGCCTGGAAGTGGTATTCTGTACAAAACGTAAGTTTTTTTTAACTTGTTGGGTCATTTAATGTACAAAATAATTTTTAAACGTTTATAGAGGTCAAAGTTTATTATAACAAATTCAAGGCAATTGGATGTTTTGGTGAGGATGGAAGATGAAAATACGGGCATGGCGAAGAAGATTTGTGTAAAGACACAAGCACAGAATGCAAAATAATGAGAAATCAATTGTCGGTTTAAACAAAGAAAGAATGTCTATGTGTTCCGAAAAATATTATTGATCGGCTCATCTTATGAGCAAAACAAAAGCTTTCATACACGGTGCACACAAATATTTGCCTATCATATCTACACTAAGTGTAACAATACATTTAGTTTGTAACGCGTGTCTTACAACAAAAAATGTGAAAATTAATCCACTCTTATGGAGTAATATGTTGCAATTTCATAATTGGCATAGTTATTATCCTCGATAGAATAGTGGTAAGTATTCCCTTCACCTTTTCTTACTCACCTTCTTAGACACTTTTTCAACTTCACCTAAATCAGATGTTTTATCCAAGGGAAGTGGCGTTAATGTAACCGAAACGTCTTTAATGATATCACGAAATGAACTAAAAAGATAACATTTCAAACATAATTTTAATGTTAAAATCAATGTGTTCTTACTGGTTGATATCATTTGCATCTCCGAAAATTCCAGCCTTCGAATCAGCCTTCCTTTTTTTGGCAATAGATCCTCCAGAATTCTTCATTGACATAGCCGAAGATGGGGGGTTGGAAATTGTGTCGGTAGTTGGAAAGACATTATCTGTTGAACTTAATGAGTTATCCACTGAAAGTAAATTACCATTACAATAAAGTTAAAAGTTAAGAGTATTAAAAAATACTGACTTCCTATTCCTGGACGAGTGGCAACATTAGCTGTACTTTGACCACTTCCCGGTGTTCCTCCTCCTCCTCCACCACCAACGGCTATTCCAATTCCACCACTACCTAGTTCCCCCAAGTCCTTACTTTTAGTTTTACTTCCCTTCTCTCGTGAAGAAGACGACGATGAAGAAGATGATGACAAATCTTTATCTTTTTCTTTATCTTTGCTTGAGCTTATTTTGTTTACATTTTTGCTATGTTTTTCCTTTTCTTTTGAACTTCCACTGTTGTTATTGCTTGATTTTAAAGCATTTAAATTAGTGGAGACGTTAGGGCTCCCACTTATCAATGCAGTTTCATTACTGTTAGATGTACCAACAAGAGAACTTGATCCAATGTTACCCGGAACAATAGCACTCAAATTGGTTGCGACACCACTAGAAACGCCAGAAGAAGATGACAAATTTGATTGCTTGGAAGCAATTGACGATTTTCGCTGCTTTGTCGAAGAAAGCCCAACATTACCACTTGTAGAGGGAGTAGAACTTCCAACTGCATTCGTTATTTTGATGCTTGTTGCTGATGTTGAAGATGCTGTTGCATTAACAGTCGAGTCAATTTCCTTTTCTGGTGATGAACCAGAATCTGAACCAGAAGAATCATGAGTTATAGGTTTATAGGGTGGGATGGTTTTTACATTTCCACCTTTTTTCTGGAATTTATTAATATAATATTCAAATGAGCTTGTTACAATACGAAAGTTGATATGAACTTAGGAATAATTAAAATTTTTGTTCATTACTGAGAAGACTTAAAGTCATATAATTTTATTTACAATGTCATTTAATTCCATATTGAGATTCACGTACCTTAAGAAAAATAGACATACACGTCGTTGGTTCGGTAGATAAATGACACAACTCCTCAACAAATTAAATTTATGAGCTAACATTGTATTTTTGTGCATAAAAGAAAAACTATCAGTTGGAAAATTACCAGATTCTACCACAATATTTGGGACTCAATGAGCTATTGCATGATTTTGATATTCCAATAGATAAATTGAAATTCAGATTTTCATTCAATTTTCTTTTGCCTATTTTGAAAATGAGATTTGTTGAGCTGTGACGTTTTTCTTCCGAACCGATATGTATGTACATATCATTTTTCTCAACAACGAACATGAAGTTGCAGCCTTTTAGAGCCGAGACTTTTTTAATGAACTTAAATTTTGTTTTAAAGAAGGTACATATCAAGGAAGGATATAATACAGTACATTATTACATTAGAGTTTCTTGATTTGTCTATAAAAAAAAATGCTTGCTACGTCATAATTAGTTCTCCTGGAATTTCAAATTCTGAGTTTAGTGGCTTTGTGGTATATAATATATTTTTGAAAACTATGGTAAAGGAAATGTTCTTGATAAGTCAAATAAACAATTTATAGTAAAGGAAAGTATTTTTACATTTTGTATTTGTATTTGTATTTATTAACTTAATTAATTCCTGTACAGATAAGTTTACACTTTTTAATAGTACAGTAAGATATGATGGACCTTATTATAACAATTTTTAAAATAACATGTGATAACATAAAATTAGAGAGAAAAGAGAGAGGAAGGAAACAGGAAAAGAAGAAATAGAAGAATATTCAAGCATGTAAAAAAAAAAAAAAAAATAATAATTACTAAATTTGAGGTTTAAAAATCATCAACTATCGGCATAAAATTCAAATAACGTTTTCTTAAAGTTGCCGTTATTACTTATATGTTTTAAAGAAGTTGGAAGACTATTCCACAGGGAAATCGCATATACAAAAAATTGACGTCGACTGGCTAAATATTTAAACGTAGGTGGGATAATTTGTTGAGTTCTTTGAGATCGTGGAAATGTGAGCTTATTAAACAAATAATCTGGAACTTTGTCAAACACAATGTTGTAAAGAGCTAAAACCGTTCGGTATTTCAGTAAGGCATCCAATGTACATCCCATTATTTCCTTGCTGAAATCTGCAATATGGTCTCTGCGGGTTTTGTTGTATATATACCTAGCACAACTATTATAGGCTACGTTCAGTTTTCTTCGTGAGCTTGAGTCCATGTCAGCAAAAAGTTCGCAACCATAGAGAAATACTGGTAAAATGAAAGATTTAACAAGCTTAAGTTTAACTTCAGTTGATAAATATTTAGCTGTAGGGCTCAAGCTACGAAGAATCCCATACGTAGTTGAAACAACTTTGTTGATTTGGTCGTTCCAGGTCATTTGTTGGTTTAAAAGGATACCAAGATTTTTAATTTTTGTGGAGAACTGTAAAATGTTACCATTAATCAAAAGAGGCGGAACTATATTTGTGTCTAGAGATGTTCTATCAACGACCAAAGCCTTCGTTTTTGATGCATTCAGGTGCAAATGGTTTAAGTTAGACCACATAAAAATGTTATTTAAGTCCTCATTTAATGTTGATATACCAGTTTCTATTAATGTTTTCGGGAATGATAAATAAATCTGCACATCATCTGCATATATATGAAATTTGCAAGTCGTTATAACATTACAAATATCATTAATGAATAACGAAAAGAGCAATGGTCCTAAAACAGATCCTTGAGGAACACCTAACGGAACCGGTAAACATGAAGATATTTTTTGTTCACTAAAAACAGCCTGAGATCGTCCTTGAAGATATGAAGTAATGAGATTGCAAGCAGTACTTTCAAACCCAAATTGCTCTTTTAATTTTTGAATTAATATTCTATGCTCAACTGAGTCGAAAGCTTTCGAAAAATCTAAAAATACTAAGATCGTTGTCCAATCTTTATCAAAACCTGCCCGTATGTCATCACTGACCTTAAGTGTAGCGGTAATACAACTGTGCTTAGCCCTGAATCCTGATTGAAAAGCAGTTAAAAGATTATGATCTTCAATGTGCTTTTTCACTTGTTTGGCTATTATTGTTTCAAGAACTTTGCTTAAAAATGGAAGTATAGCAATTGGTCGGTATTCAGGATTACCAGATGAAGAGGTTTTTGGTATTGGTAAGATTTTTGCACTCTTCCAGCTATCAGGGAAAATAGATGTAGTTAGAATTGTATTGAATATATGAGTAATATGATTTAATATAACTGGAAGGAGAATTTTTAGGAAATCTGGATGGATATTATCAAGTCCCATAGCTCTGGATTTTACAGCAAAGATTGACTCTCCAACAATATATTCATTTACACAGCTTACAGAAAAATGGGATCGACAGTTATTGTCCACAATAGGGTTGTTATGCAAACTTCTGTGAATAAGTTCACATATTTCAATAGATGGGGATTGAATAAACTTACAATTCAAAGCATTAAGGTCAATATCTGATTGTAACGAATTATTATCAGACTTAAAGCCCAACTCGCGTACATGTTTCCAAAATTCAGTACTTGATTTGCTATTATCTAGCTTGTATTGATAATATTTGCTTTTGTTTAGCCGTATTAGAGAAGTCACTTTATTTCTAAGAATTTTAAACTCTCTATAAAAGGGTGTGTATCCGTACCTTCGCCATCTTGAGTACATATGATCTCGCTTCTGAACCAGCTCATATACTTCTTTTGAAAACCATGGAACACCTACATTCCTGATATTACGTCTTTTTAGAGGAACATTTTTTTGGAAAAGTGAATTAATGTTTTGTTCAAAGATAGAAACCTGCTGATTTACATCAGAAGTGAAGTATAAGTTTTCCCAGTTCAGTGATAAGCATTCACTGAAAAGTTTTTCCATGTTTATATTACGAAAATCTCTGAACATGAAGGAAGACTGAGTATGATTTGAATCTATAGTGTGATTCAAAGTTAGAAAAATGAGATCGTGATGTGAAAATGCAGAAATAGGTATCTGATCATAATGAGACATCAGATTTTTTTTAGACAGCATAAAGATATCTATTAGAGATGGACATTTATTTGGCATAAAATGAGTTGGATTCAGCTTGTTGGCAAAATGAAAATCAAGAGAATCCGCCATATCAATGAAATCTTTATGTCTATTTTTTAATATATCTAAATTTAAATCACCGCACAATACTATATTTGAATTAGTGATACCTATTTCTTCTAAAAGATTTCTCACTGAAATAAAGTTCGCTACATTGGGGGCCATATACATCGTGCCGATTAAAAAAGTGTTGTTTTGTTCACCAACTTCAAGAAAAACGTACTCAGTGTCATCAGATTCTGTTGAATGTTTAATAAGCTTACACTTTAGATTATTTTTAATATAAATAGCCGCTCCACCACCTCTCTTTCCAATACGATCAGCGCGAAATAATTTAAAGCCTTTTAATTTAACGAATTCATTGCTAACATCCGCATTTAACCATGATTCGGAGATGCATATTATGTCCATCTTGCTATTTTCAAACATAAAACGAAATTCATCAATTTTACCTACAATACTTTGGGAATTTATATGAGAAATATTAATCCCTCTCTTAAAAGCGCAAAATATATCAAGCAAAATTCTTGTTTTATCAATGCAACTGCCCCATGGAATAGAAGTTGAATTCGAATTTGTTAGATTATACATATTGTTGTTGTAATACAGATGGATAAATTTAAAGAAGGCAGCAAAAATAGAGAAAATAACAAAATGTTTGATTTTCTTAACCTAGAAAAAAATATTATGTTTACAATAAATTTGATACAAAGTTTTGTTAAGAGCGAGAAAAATAATACAAGTTTAAAATATATTGTTTGCTATAAATAAATTGGTTGAAGGAAAAAAGAAAATATTATATAAAAGAAAGAAAAAAGAGAGAAAGTAAAAACAGAATAGAAAAGAAATTAGAATTTACAGAGTGAAATAGAGATATTTAAATAAATATAAAAGAGATAAATAATACGTGTAATGCTTTGAAGATTTCTTCTAAGATGCTAGATGTTCTTTAGAAGAATCCTTCCAATAAACGCCTAGATTTGTCAAATTCTAGAATTGACGGGAAAAACATAACCTTTTGAAAATTTTAGCGAATTTTTAATTTTCACATCCCATTATATTGCAGACACATTAAAAAAAAAAAAAATGAATTTCTTTTTTCCAACTGCAAATGTAACTTCCACATGTTTTTTTAGGTTCTTTTTACACTTATTATCAAAAAATATACAAACTACAATCGTTAAAACCTCCGCCACATTTTTAAATCTTATGTAAGTTCGATTTTTGGACTATGTATTTATATTGTTTCTGGGCGTTATCAAAGATTTTTTAATAAATCTCAGATATAGAAATTTTACATTTTGACAATGGAAATAATTAAAAATAATAAACTCTTTATCCGGAAAAAGGAAACGAAATGACCTATACTCACAGAGTTTTTGTCAATTTCTCCACTTTGCTTTCCCCGTATTGTTTTTAATGTTTTTCTTTTTTTTTTTCTAGGGCTACAGGTCCTTTATAGCCAAAAAATGTATGGTCGAGAATCCCAAAGTCGAATAAAAAAAAACTTATTTGGATCGAAAGGGTGTAAATTGTAGTTAACAAATATATAAATAAAGTCCATAACAATTAGAGGTCTGCAATGAATGTCCCAGTTTCAAGAGAAACAAATAAAATTAAATTTTTGTGACTTACTTTTTAGAAAAGAAGTGTTATATGTGTGTATAATAATAAATCATATTTATTAAAATAGTTTTTTTTTACCAAAGAAAAATTCAAATTTCAGATTTTTTTTGACACATTATTAATTTTTGAAAATCTTGCCTTCGACGTTCGAGGTAAAAAATCTCAGATAAAAATTTGATTTAAGGCTCATTTATTTGTGAGAGAGAAATCAAATACTGTACAGATTTCGATAATGAGGGAATGAATGGAGTAGTAAAGGGTACTTCTTGTTTCACTTTACACTAGATTCTATAAACAATGTACACTGAACTACTGTACCTATTTAGAGGAAGCGAACTAATGTATTCATGCAGACAACAATTATGGAGTTATTTGGTAATATGCAATTTCTTGCAACTTATTTTCAAATTGGCGGATCAAACGGCGCACCCTCGAGGTTCAAAATTTGATTTTTTATAAAGGGAACATTCCTATCAAAACAAAAAAATCAGTCAGTACTGACACAATTTTACTAGATAGCTTTCAAAATTCCCTGACATGACCAATTTTTTGTTCCGACTTTGAGTAGTATACAGAATTGTTCGATTTTTTTACTTTACGTTTTTTACATAGTTTTTTTTACGTTTTTTACATTAGTTTTTTACCTGCTGTATTTTTACTATGCTAATGTAAAATGCGTAAAAAATGTAAAAAGGAAAAAAAAAACGTGAAAAATAATCAAAATTGGTTAGCTTCAAAACTGAAGATGAGAGTTGGAACTGATTATTTTGTACGGTAACTAAAAAAACTTTTGGGTTTTTATTTTATTTTCGATATCTATTTCCGTCAATATAAAATGCTTTAATTAATTATTTGTTCTTTCGACTTCAATAAAAATATTGTGCCTAATCTGAAATTATGTAAGTATAATCGTTCAATCATACAAAAATTTAAAAAAAAATTCTTAGAGGAAGTAGCTCTAATAATTGTTTTTGGCACTTTATAAACAATTCAATTCACTTGGTTGACTGCAAAATTTCTTTATTAATATTTTGACAGATTGTGACAATTCCTCTCATTTTCTCTCTTTTTATTTCAGTAATTTACTTTTTTTACTTCTGATTTACCTTTTCTACGAGTTTTTAACGTTTCTTATGCGATTTTTACGTTTTTTATACATATATACGCGTTTTTTACCTACTTAAAAGTAGAAAAAGTAAAAAATTTAAACATCACTGGTAGTATAGCTGTGAACCAGTTTCTAGTCAAACAAAATATCTGGGAAAAAGACTTCAATCGGTCCAGTCGTTCAAAAATTATACGATTACTGACAGACGCATTTCATAATTAAAAAAGATCAGGGGACTAATTCCGTAAAACGATTATCACCCGACGATAACGTTTCGACGATAGTCCTACTACACGTAACCCTAAAAATGCATATCGTCTGGACGATCACGTTTTGACGATCAAATATTAGCTTCACGTAAGTCGATTATCATCAAAACGCTATCGTCAAAACGATGGCTTTTGGACGATACCTAAATAGGTATCGTTTCGCATATGTTTTCATGATTGTATGTAAGTTTGTACGCGACTATAGTTAAATGAGTGAAATAATACTTATTTTGCAAAATGACAACAAACATTTGAGAAAAATACAAATTATATGAAAATTAAAAAAAAAAAAAAACGTGTCGCCAGCAGGGATCGAACGCCGAACCTTTCGGTTAAGAAGCAAGTACCTATTCCATTGCGCCACTACCTTATGTAAATTTCTGCCGATTTCTTGGGCTTACAAACAAACCGTGCACTAAAGAACTTCGTTCTAATAACGCAAATTGTTATTATGACATTTCAATGATGGTTTGACAATCTCTGGAAAAACGATAGACGAGGAGATAGTGTTTGAATTACGTGAAGCAAATTATTGACGATCACGTCAGCGATAATCGTTTTGATGATTATCATTTTGAAAATTACGGAATGACCCCCCAGCTCTCGTTATCTTAATTATGCCTTAATAGCACATAAAAATCACTTAATATACACACGGAATAATATAGCCGTTAGTTTATGAATAAACTTTATTAATATTTAATTTTTTTATTTTTATTTAACAGCTTGACATAGCTGTTGTCGAAGGCTGATATTAAGTTAATCAATGCATATTCTTTTTACATCAAAGAGTAAGAGCAACAAATACAAACTCGAGTATTTTTTGCCAGTTTGTTTCAGATGCATTTTTTTCCTCTTAATGGGCCAACAACGGCTATGAAAATGTAATATTTTAATGGTAACATAACACAATATTTTGTTTTTATGGACCAAGCGAATATCACCGGAATTCAATACATAGGGTCTGCCAAAAAAAAAAACAAAAAAAAATGTTAAATCATCAAAATAAAAAAAAAAAATCTGGCCATTTCTGCCATAATCAGTTCTGTGAGGAGCTTGATGGAACTAGGAAGGCGGAAAGCAAAAGTTAAAGATAACGGCGGATGATAGAGCTCAATAGTAGAATTAAGCTACATCTATCTACGATGCAGTTATAATTATTAGACAAAATAAGATCAAGTTGTCCATTCATATCGTTTTTAACATCGCTAATCTAGTGTAAGCCAGAATCAGAGAGATTTTCTGTAAATCACATTTCTTTTGAGATGTTGCGTTATAAGCAACAAAATGAGGGTCACTGTTTTATTGCACATTTTTATCTTCGCTTAAAAAGAATTCAATGTTAAATACAACAAGACTACATGAACTTTTTTGAAACGAAGATAAAAATGCGAAAAAAACGGCTTATATTAAGAAACAAAGTGAATATTTCATATAATTTATGTCATAAACAAATCTGGTAATCGGATCGGTCCGCATGAAATAACCTATAAACTTGGTGGTAGCACAATCGAGTTGTTAATTCGTTTAAACCTTCAATATTATGAATATTGGAGGTATTAATACGGTGCAACACCTATATACATATATGAATACATAAAAAATAGTTTAAGTTTAAATTTGAAATGTTAACTATTAAAATACTAAAAAAATAAGTATAGATTAAATGTTAATCTTTTCATGAAAAACTAACGTAATTTAATGTTAAATAGTTTTGTTAAATTAATTAAGTTCATTTTTTATTCTTTAACTCTTTCGATTGTTTTTGTTATGAAAATATATGAAAATATAACATGAAAATTAGTTTTGGAGATTTTATCCAAAATGGAAAGTATTCCATTTATTATATTTTTATTAGAAAATTTCATAAATCTTATTTGAATAAAAATTGATTAAATTGTTGATTTTGTCTGCAAATCATCTTACCAATTTACTGTAATGATGCTGACAATATCCGCAGTACTTAACGTTGTCCAAATAATTACCAGCCTCTTCACACAAAAGACCTAAGCTCTGAGCACACGTTACATGAAATTGTTGCTTGCAATTGAACTTATTACATTGCATGCATGCCCCAACATTTGCTCTGTTTGGCTTTCCAATCTCTTGACAAATATAGCAAGCTGAAAAGATATGCACATAAAATCTTTCCATTAAAAACGACCCGATGTCAGATATATTACTACTTACTCTTTGCATATCTCTCTGATGGGATCAATTGCAAAATAATCGGTTCCATTGTTGTAACATTTCCAAATCGTACCTCTGGGATGTATAAGGCACAAACAACATGCGCCCAGCCTTGGTTATCAGTGCGTTTAAGAGCTCCATCACGTGACGGACATAGTTCACAACGCACCCGCGCCGGACGTTCTTGACTCTCACATTTGCGACAGTACCAAGGTCCGGTTGGTACCGTTACAATTCCATAGCAAGCTTGATGCACAGCTACTGTACAATTTTGGCCATCACAGTATACAAGTGGGTTCTCTGGCCATCCCCGCTCGTCTGAACAAACACAACATCCACCGACCATCTCCTTCATTCTGGCCTATTCTTCAGATGTTTATCTTGCTCGCTTCATAACAAACGGATCCATAAACGTTGTCGTTAATTAAATTGTGCAAAATTGTATACAAAAATAAAAATAAAAAATAAAGATAAAGATAAAACAAAAGCGGCTTTTGCCTTTTGAATTCTAATTCTATTTTGTCTTATCAGCGTAAGGAAGATGAACTTTGTGGCGCACTAGGTCGATATTTACCGAGTTGGTCTATCTGAAATGACAGAAAATCAAGAAAAAATTAAAATCTATCCATGCATAATTGATGCAAACGAATTTTGTCTTCTATTATTATGGTCAACCTCTTATTTCCCCGTTACGTAACAGGAATTAGAGACAAAGGAATGTTGGGTTTTCTATGTGAAACGAATGCCCGAAGGCACGATTTATTCGCACGTTCTGGTTCTGGCAGTAATAAAAATGTTTTACTTACTAAAACATGGATGCAATTTAGGAAAAATATTCTAAAGCATCAAACGCTTCCATTAGAAAAAATAATTTAGGGACGCGACAGATCTTAGAGCACCAGGCCCAGTGGCTTACAACTCTCAACCACACCTCTATGAAAGTATGGTACGGATAAACCCATCAGATACCAAGCAAATAAATTAAAAATATTTGAAATGCAAGCTATTGGTACCTAAACTTAAACAATTATTTAATAAAGTTAAAAATATTTTTATAAATTAAGGAATGAAAAGGTTTACTCAAATGAGTACACTGGCCTAAGATGAATACAAAAAAAAAAATATTTTTCTTGAAAAGTAGGCCTAAGATGAATACAAAAAAAAAATATTTTTCTTGAAAAGTAGTTTGCAGAGAAAATAGTTTTGTATTTTTTTTAAATTTCTTGAACCGTCGAATTCCAGATTGAAGATTTTTTTTTCGAAATTGCTATTGAAAAGGAAACTAAATATATGAAAAGACATATTTTTAAATGCCAAATTGTACGGATATTGTACAAAATTGAGCCAAAATTTTGAATATATATGTACGTTTAAGGTTACGTGTATTACTGATCAAACCTCTTTTACTTAACGAGGGAAAGCTCGGTATTGACATGATAGATATGCACATGGGGAAGTGATTTCTATTAGAGATTCAATCATACTTGATACTTGGTCATTTTATTGTCCTGTCGGATGTTTTTTCACCTTCATTATTAGCATATCAGCGCAGTATTCATGCAAATCACAGAGGTCACCAATACCAATGCATGAAATTTTGGTATCGTGCTGACCAGAAAATCCAATATACCATCATATGACTTTATTTATTCCGCGTTTTTTTGTAGAAAATTGTAGCAATAATATATACGGTTTTATAATCGTTAGCTCAATTTTCAATTTTTTAATTTAAATTTAAAAACTTCTTTAAAGTTGGTCATGGCTGCAAGATAGATCAATTAGGAATAACACATAAAACTAGAATTTTTCAAAAATTGTCTCAAACTGTTTTTAATTTCAGTTGTACATTTTTTAATGTTTAGACACAATATGGCTATTCTTCCATTTCAATTTAAATTTTATATACAAATAGTTTTTATTCTTAAAAAAAAAAAAAACCTTATTCAAATTGTACAATAACTGTACTCAATTGAATACAGTGGCAGGTAATGGGCTCATGAACGCGGACAAAATTTTCTTCGGTCAGTACAATTTTCTTAGGGAATAAAATTTGATTTAGTGGATTTTGAAAAAAATGAGATTGAGAAATAACGGACATCCTAACTTAAAAAAACGAAGAACATTTGGATGAAATTGTTTTAAAATTTTGAAAGATCTTTCTGATAATGATAATTTTGATTTAAATGTAGGTATTCGGCAAAAATCGAACCAAAAAAACAAATATAAAATACCGTTGACAGAGAAGTTAAGAAAATTGGCTTTTGCCTGTAGGTATGGGTTGAAAATTGAAATATTTGTTTAGAATTCAGTACAGTAACAGTTCGTTAATGTTTAATAAAACACAAAGCAGTTAAAGCAACGTTGCATTCCAAATTTAAAAAAAAATAAAGCTATAATCAGCAAAGAAAAATTATATTTCGCTTACAAGTTCAAGGTTTTGTCTGAGTTCTATGAATATTTGAACATAGCTCACACAAAAACATTTTTGCATGTGACATAAGCAGCGGCGAAAGTTACTCCGGTATATAACCGAGCACATTAACAACAAAAACATGTGAGGGCAACAACCCACAAATTATTACAATTTAACGGCCGTAGAATAATTATTATTTTGGTGATATAGTTACAACACCATAAATGTCGCCCACAACCACAACAAACCCCGTGCAGTGTTAATTTTTACAAGTTTAGATCCCTCGACTAATCTTTTAAGACACAAACGAACTCAAACATAAAATAGCGTATTATAATTTTCTTCAAACAAAAATAAATAACTTCTGAACAGTCAAAAATCGAAGAATATACATACAACAATAGAGCAGCTTGATAACAAGAAGAAAATGAAAGAAATAAAGAACTTCGTTCTAATGACAACGTCGTAGTTCGTTCGTCGACAGGTCGTTGACCTTTATAAATTTATTTTTCGAACACGTGTGTATTGTATCTTTAAACAAAAATTGATGCGCCTCCATCACAATACGGAAAAAATTAAGTATTTAGATATTCCGCATACCGCAAGGGAAGAAGTTAAAGTATACTATACATGTAGGTATGGTTGACGAGCTCAGAATGGGATCACATCAGTGTGGCCCAAAAGATTGTAATGGTAATGGATGTAAGAGCTTACAGCTCCAGCACATACCATGTGATGAAATCGAATGAGGTCAAGAGAAATGAAAATGAAAATGAGGAGGAAACAGAAAAAGTGTTCGTTTCTTGTATCAGTGTGTGCACGAGATGTTGCATGTGTATTAAAGAGCTAGGTTCTTTTACTTTTATCGTATCACACATGATTTGAAGAAAATGAATATACATAAATGTATATGCATAATATTTACACTTGGGAGCAGTCCGCTGAGGTGCTCCATGCTCCAACAGAGGAAAATATTTTATTTATGCGTTCTTAATTTGTATCACGATGTATTTAAACATAATCAAATGGGAAAACAAGTACATAGGTACATCCGAATTTATACAGGGTGTCCTGCGGTCGGTAATTTTCTCGTTGTCGCCTCCTTTTCAATTTCTAACGGTTTTTATGATTTTTGGTCTCGTTTTTTTAAGTGGCTCTAACTTTGCTCTAACTGCAACCGATTGTTGATTTTTTGTTTGTAGTTACACAAGAGCAGTTAGGAATTTTTAACTGCCCTACAACTTTTTTCCATGCGGGTAACGGTTTTTCTTGCAATTGTTGATATTTTAAGCTTGTTTTTTTTTTTTTAACTTTGGCATTATTTTTTGCACAAAAAACGTAAATAATTATGATTTTTCGTTTTTTATTTTAAAAGCCCAATTTGTTTTCTTACAAATAATTGACAGTAACAAAAAGGAAACAAAAAAAAAAAGAAAATTTGAATATTTGAATATTTGAATCAATTTCTTTTTAAAGTTTTCTTAATGTTTTTTTTTTTTCTAATTTATTTTCTGCTTTTGGCCATTTTCCAACCCTTAATAGATGCATGGACGTAGTTTCGTATTGATTTTTTGTTCAAATATTCAAATGTTCATAAATTTCCTTTTTTACTTTTCATTTCATTCAGAAAATATATTTTAGTAGGTACTTTCGACTTCAACATTTTTGTCGTTTGAAGCATATGTATCTTTTATATGTATATAGCTACATACGTTTTAGTGTTTTTAGTCGTGCATATATTATATGTACATGAAGGTAATGAAGGAGTCTGATGGTCGGCCTGGCAGCTGTTAAATAGCTATAACTCCACCTTATAAAAACTTGATGGTGGTCGAATTGTTAACATTTTTTTCATTTAATGACATAAATGCAACCTCGTTTTTTTTTCTAGGGCACGGAGACACATTTCGTCATTTATTGACGTAGTGAAATCTTGTTTTTTCGAGGGCACGGAGATTCGAAACAAAAGTTTTGTATTTTTTGATAATTTAGTTTGAGAGGTTTTAGTTTATAGTCCGTCAAAGGAGAATTGGAATTTTTGGAAGTACATATGTATGTACATGGGTGACCGAGCATCGTTCGAAAATTTCATTTTGCCGTGAAAATGTTTTTACTTCCCGTAGGAAAGTTACCAATCTATATACAGGATATTCGGTATAAGGTGCACCAAAGAGCTAGAGCGAGTAGGTTGGGTTAAGACAAGAAAAAAATCGTATGGAGGGGGGGGTCTATTTTTCCCCGTTTAGGCGGGAGGAGACCGCCCCTCTAAACAATTGACTTGAAATAAAAGAAAAATTATAAAAAAAAAACACAAGGGAACACTTAAAATGTCATGCCATACTTTTTTTTTAAAGCAAGAAGCTCGTTCTTTTATTTTCTTTTATTTAATTCAAAATATTTTAGAGAATAGTTTTTGAAAAATTAATTTTCAAACTCAAAATTTTGAAAAAATAATGAAAAAAATTGTGTTCAAACTATTTTTTTTTTCAAAATTTAGACGATATTAAGTACTATTTTTATTTAATTTCTAATTTTTGAGAAAATTAGTTTTTAAATGAAAATTAAAGTTAAACAAATGAGGTACATGTTTCGACGAGCATAGGTACGACTCCATATTAAAAAAAAATTCTGGGTGGTAGAAGTTAGGAAAAGCAGCCATACTGAATCAAACCGTGTGTTTTCATTTAATAACTCTGTGAAAATTTGAATTTTTAGTCACTTGAGCCGAGTTGTTATAGATTATGAGGTGCTATTTCCAAAAATTGACTTTTCCACCTGGAACATTTGCGATTCGAGCCACCATTTTATAAAAAATGGCAGTACAAACAGTTTTTTTATCAATATTTGCTTATAAATAAAAATTAATTTGATGACACAACAGCTCATGAAGAACTAGGGCCTAGTGACTTTCAACTCTCAACCATTCCTGTGTGCGTGACTGCAGGAATGGAGGGGACCTAGAGTTTATTGCCGAATCCGAACGGCTAAGCTGAGCGGCACTTTTCTATGGCAAGAGATACTCTTGGAGAATTTGTCACTTCCTCGCAAGAGGTAGTAGCTCTGAAAAAACTTAGGTGCAAGCGGCTGGTATTGAACCCAGACCTCTAGCATGACAGTCCAACGCACTAACCATTACGCTACTAGCTACTACTTGATGAAGTCTGCTTTACGAAAATTAAGATTATATGTGTTTTCAGACTCAACTTCGGTATTTCGATGATCGTACTTAAAGGTTAAAGATAGTGGTGGGTGGTAAAGATCAATTGAAGAAAGAGTTAAGCTACTTTCCTCCACGATACATTTAACAGAGTCATTAGAAAAAATTAGATCAAGCTGTTTGTTCAAATTGTTTTTTACGTTTATTGTCAGTAAATAATTTTTCTTTTTGCGTTGTTGCGTTACATGTACCAAAATGAGAATCATCTTCTGATCGAGACCACGTCAGATTAGTATGATTGAAATCACCCAGGATCAATAAGCCATCATGTGACGCTATTTCTTCAGACAAAGTGTCAACTGCATTTATTAGAAGTTCGTAACTCTCTGCTGGACTACAAAGTTTCAAATAACAGCACAAAACATAAATAATTGTATTTTTTACTTTAATGAGAGTGAACAGCTATAAGAACCCCCCTCCCAGCCTGATCCACCAAGTTCGAAACACAACTTATGTAAGCCTTCCAATGAGTAAAATAAAAGTTCAGTCGAGACTCAAATTTATGCAAAACTAAAACTTGACTAGCATTGAGTGGAAGAACAATACATATCCGATACTTATGTGTACTGTTCTTTCACTCAATCATGCTTACAGAAATTAATTAAAAGGATATTATAGAATTTAAAAACTGGTGGCTTAGTTTATTTAGAAAGAGTTGCAAATTAGTTGACCAACAGTATTACATTACAACCAGTTCAAATAAAGCAGAAATCTCCTGCTTATGTTACAACAACGGAGTTCATAGGAGGCACATGGTTTTCAATTAACTAAACCTAAAGTTAATTTGCAATTTCCAACTCAAAGATCTTATCAAGAACCAGTTCCTATAAATGAAAAAATAAGACAATTACTGAAATTAAGAAAATGGAGTTTCACTACAATAATAACATCGTGAAAAACAACTAATGATGCTCCAGAATAATAATTTTATAAATTGTAATTTTAAATTTATTATGATTTATGCAGAGATTTTACCTCACCGATTTTGGCATATTGACTGAAGTTCAACGATGATTCAAGGTTCAAGTATGTGGTAATAGGCATGAAGGCTGAACCATCTTTAAACCTTCAAAGTTCCACCAAAATCGGTGAGTTAAAATTCCGGAGCCACGGATTAAATTTTGAACTGCGTTTTTAAAACTGGCTTGAGGACAATAAAATAGTTTTAAAAAAATTAATTGTGTATTTTTTCTATTGAGTGAAATAACCGTACAAGTACGTCTTTCTCTCTTGATATTTCTTTTCAATTTATGTCTATACCAGCTGACCCGTCCCGGTTTCCCACGGTAGAAATATGAGTTTCGTTAAAATTAACAAAAGCAAAAATTTAAATAATACCTGATCCAGCTGCCTACATTATAAAAAGCCAAAATCAAAAATTGATTCATATAGCGTGAAATAAACGGTGAACCAAATTGTTTTCTCGTAGTAAGTTTATGATTTCCAAACCTACTGTGTGAGATTGTGGTTTCGAAGAAGTCCACCACTCTACAGTTCGGACTTGGTGATAATTATTGATGTGAAACATCTTTAGCCGCGGGTAAACTCCTTTATAAATGGGATGTCACGACGTTAATTAAAAAAACACCATCAAATAAACAGAGCACAGAGGGAGAAAATACACTTTAAATCATTTTTAGTGAAGTCATTTTGATTTCTATTTCGCGAATACTCATCTTGCGTTTCCACATTTTTTTGATTTAACTGTTGCACTTTTAATTCGCGAATCAATTGCGGAAAACAAAAAAAAACGCAGCAAAAAAGTGATGCCCCACAGAATTAAGGGCGCCAGAAGTTTTTTTGTTACAGTATAAATTAATTTAGTGTAGTGATGTTTCACATCTGCCAGGTGTCCCACGACACAGCTCACTTTTTTTTTAAATACCGATTTTCCAATGAAGAGCTCAAGGCCGCAATTAATGTATATTTTTCAGAGAAGATGAAAAATTATGTGTATGTTTATAGGGAATTAAAAAGTTAATCACGAGTAGATGGATTAATGTTAACGGGGATTATTTTAAGAAATAAAAATAATTTTAATTGGGTTAGCATTTTTTCACATTGTACGCCCCCCTAACTCTGTTTTGTCGTACGTGTATAGGCTTAAAAGACAACGCTCAAAATTTCAAATGAAAGCGATAAATTATTTCGGCGTACGCGTTACGTATCATAAAAAATGCAAACATGAAAGCAAAGGCGACTTTTAGAGTTTTTGCAGGCTATCGGTGAGGCGTCGGCGGCCGCGTCGGATCAAACAGGCGACACCTGCATGCCCGCGACACTGACACGAATGAGCGCAACCAAAAAAATGCCCGACTGTGACTTGAAGTGCATACTAGCGTCACGAACAAGCATGTTGTTATTGTTACCTGTCTCGTGGGTGTCGCCTGTTAGCATCGACAACGCACCGACACGGACGTTGCGACACGGTCGGTTAATTTTTTTTGTTAAATAATATAAGATTATATGTACCTATAAATTGTGATTCGCATAAGGTGTGACAAAAGCTAGAGCGTGTCGAATAGGCTGAGACAAGAAAAAGAAATCATATTGAAGGGAGGAATTTAACCCCCCCCCCTCCCCTTCCGCCGTTTATCCGGGAGGGGCAGTTTTTCTAAACTGACGTAAAACAGAAAAAAAATAGTAAAATACAGCGGTAATACTTACAATGCCATGCTATACGTTTTTGGAAAGCCAGATATCTATTCTTTTATCCTCTTTTTAATTCAATTTTTGTTTGTGAATATAATAAGCAAATTTAATTTTTAAACTCAAAATTAAAAAAAAATTAAAATAAAGGAATTTTGTTCAATTTAATTTTGTTCAAAATTATTTAATACTTATTAAGAATTAAGTATTGAGTAATATTTTTGTCATTTCAAGTCGATTTTTTTTACAAAATTGCCCCTTCCGGTTAAACGGGAGGAAATAGACCTCCCTTCCCATTAATTTTTTTTTATCTCAACCCAACCTACGCGCTCTAGTATTGTGTCACACCTCATTCGAATCACCCTATATCCATGTATATTAGTCATCAACTCATCATCAAAATTTTCACTATTTTCTAAGAATGTGTGTATTTTAATTTTTTTTATAAAATATAATAATATCTAAACATTTTGAAAATTCTCTTTTTATTAAATTTAAAATTATTGCATTTGATTCCACTTTGTCGTACGTGTATGGGGTGCTAACAAAATACTCATTTTCGTGGCATATACGACAAAATGATTTTGGGGAAAAATCTCTATAATTTAAAAACCAAAACAGACTCAACAACTTGGAATGCTTCAATCAAAAGAAGATATTTCACATAATACTCTATTAAAAATACAGACAATTCTATCGGTTTGTTTCTTTTTTATTCAAACTTGAAACTTAAAATGCGATTTCCCATTTGAATGGCATATACGACAAAACTATTCTCGGGTGACGATATGTAGATAAGACATATTATATTCATGGATCCAATACATCTAAAACTGCAGTTAAGAAAAACTTGAGTTTAGCAATCGACTAAGAATATGACCATTTTGTGTTCTAAGGTATTCAAAAGTACAATTTACCATATATTCAGTCCGCGAGCTTAAGTCGAGCATATAAGTGGAAAAGTCTGTTCTAGAAAATTAAAGTTAATTCAATTTCTTACAAAAAATGTTTTGTTATTTTTTTCGCTAAGGGACATGCAGGGTAGAGAAATGTCAAGAAATCTAAAAATCTGTCATTAGCTTACAAATATTATACCTACTACGTTCCCACCAAGCACAAAACCGAGATTTAAGTAGATTTACCTACATAAATCTTCTTCAAATCCCAAATTACAATACAAATTTATTTCCTAAATCTCGAAGATTTGAAACGAATCTTGTTAAATCTTCATAGGTCCAATAGTTAAAAAACCCGAACTGGCCTATATTTTTTCATAGAATGCATTCATTGGAAAGGGAATATAAATGAAGCTTTCTGCCTCACTCCAACTCCATTAGAAAAAGTGAAACAACATATTCATACTGTCAAAATAAATCTCCTTTTTAATCTTTTTGTGCGGTGGAAACACCAAACGATTTATAAAATATAAACTGAGATAAACCTTCTATGGAAACATAGTATTAGTCAATTAATCAATTTGACCCAAAATAACAGAAATTTCAGTTTTTCTGAAAGCAGCATGTCTGCCTCTTTGATATATTAGTAAAAATAGTCTATTAAATTAAAAAAATACTGATGTCGAATTCCTTTTAAGAAAAAAATCGATTTGTTTAGAAGAAAAAATCGACTATTCTGGACAAATCCCTTGTATTAAAAGAAAAAAATCGATTCTGTTTAGAAAAAAAATCGAATATTTTTGGTAAAAGGAATTCGACATGAGAGACACCTGAAGTACCTAGATTCTTAACGGAATTTTAAATGACTACGACTACCCTTAATATGAATTGTGCTGAAATACCGTAAGTCTACCTGGCACTGGCTCTTGGACTATATGCTGCTAATGCGAAACGAATAATCCCATACAAAAATCACACAACGTTCAGCGGTACGCTGTTCGATGAGCGAAATTGATAGTTGTAGGAGATATTTGGAGAGGTCTCCGGCGGAGATTCTCCGCTATTTTCCGCACAGAATTAATTGTCTGTAGATTCGCCGGTGGCAAGCCTCTTAACGGATTTTTCATAGAAAATATCACATAAAATCTTCAAGTCTCAACATTTTCCATTAAGTTAATAAAACTTAATATTATTAGGTTAACATAAGTGTTTTATTTAGTTTTAGTTAAAAGTCAATTTTTCCAGTAGCCGGCCCCTAGTATCTTAACACCGGCCACCCCAGCTCCTGACTTCGACCACCCCAATCCAGAGAAGATTTGCTTATTTTACATCGTCATGGTCGAAGTTAGGACACACTTATCCAGTATTCGGCACCCTAATTTCCTCTTGCAGAAAGGCAGGCGAATATAGGATTTTAGTGATTTTTGATCGAATGTTGTTGTAAAGGTCTTTACTTTTTATTTGCAAATATGCAAGTCTTGCAAGCCGTACTTGGGGCGTTTGCAAATAATGCTGCATTGAAAGTGCATTTTTTTCAAATTTTTGTTCTAATAAATAAGAGTAATAAAATAAAATGTAAGTATCGATTGTCAATAATATTAATAATAAATGATAAATATGTATTGAAATTCGAAAATTATTTGACTAATGGTTGGCAGTACTTGCATTCGATTCTACTATCATACCATACGAATAAATTTGAAAGTAGAATCGAGTTACATAGTTGGGGCCCAGCTCTTTTATTAAATATAGGTACATAGTTTTTTAAATATCTTGCGCAGGTTGTCAGAATTGAAACTATCAGAAATTAAAAAATGGTGGCTCGAGTGCTCCCAAAAACTTCACACACACACCGCAATATTAAAAACAACAACAAATATCGAAATTTGACATGTAAATGGGCACTGAATCCACCATTTTTGTAGATGCGCAGAACAGAACAAAAATGAAAACGCTAATGATATTACCTTTAATATACCTATGTACCGTGTATTGTTTGGGCTTTCAGATAGAGATGCATTTTTATTGCAGCAACGCCCCAACCACAGCTTGCAAGACTTGCATATTTGCGAATATGTAGAAAGTGAAGACCTATCTTATTGCATCATTAAATTTTTGTTATATGTACGTATTTTCTGCAGTGTTACTACGGAATAAAAAAAAATTTTTTTGCAAGACTTGTTGCACCATATCTTCAATACCCATCATGTTTTTTATTATAAAAACCCATTTACCCAAAAAACTGTCCTTAAATTTAACCAAACTTTTGACAGATTATAAGGCATAGATGAAAGATCTTATAGATTTCGAATTCCTTTCAACAAAAAATTCGATTTTGTTAGAAGAAAAATTTGATTTTCTGATATCTGGGCTCTATTCGTTTGTATTTGTTGTTTCTTTTATCAGAACATTGCTTTCTGTGATTTTAGGCGTTTGTGTATGTTTTTTCTTTTTGCAATGTGACACTTTCAAGGAGTACGTTTTCGTTGTCGTGTTGTGTTGTGTTGTGTTGTGTTGGAGACCAATAAAAATTTCGTTTCGTATCAGCAGCGTACTAGGCTCAAACCCGAACGACTTTGTTGAGAAGCACTAACACAAGAAATATTCTATTGGATAATCTCACCTTCTCGCAAGAAACAGTACCCTTAAAAAAATAATTTTTCTTTTAGATTAAATAGATGTGGATTCGCTCTCAGACCTCCTGCGCCATAGTCGAACGCACTAGTCATAAAGAAAAGGGGAACTAGAAAATCATTTCTAGGTACGTATTTCTGGGAGTGTATCTACTCAAGGAAGCTACTGAAAACGTTCAGCAACTAAATTGAAAATAGAATAATTTGCTGGAAGGCTTGAACTCCAAAATATTGCAATAGTACCTGGCACTATAATATGACCTTTCGACTTGGGGTAGTACTGAGTGTACTTATACCTTAATCAAAGTATAATGTTCGGTTTTAACGTATAGAAATCTAAGCCCCAAGCTGATATCATTTAATTTTTAATTATTTGTTTAAAATCCATTTTAATATGCTTCTGTGGTCTTGTTTTAAGATTTCCACAAATATAAAACGCGCCAAAAAACGGACGGAAATTGGAGCCTAGGTAGATCGATTAAAAAAAATGGACAAGCACCGATAGAGAACTTTTAAAATTTTCTTCGTTTTGCTTGGTGCCATAAAACGGAGAAACCCCTTATTTAACAAAAAAATAAAAAGAACAAAGTTTGGAAACCTCCAATACAATTGATAACATTAAATTAGTGTTTTCCTAATGTAGTTTAAAAAACGATTCACTTCCCAATTTAATTTTTAGTATTTATATTTATAAGAGATGTATGTAGTATGTACATTATGTATACCATAAATTAAATCAATAAAAAGAGAAGTATTAGGTACTCATGAAAATCGAAAAAAAAACTTTTAAAGAATTTAGAATTTATGTTGGGTTAGTCAATTTAAAGAAGGTTTTCTTACATGCATTATTTAGAAAACCAAAAACTGTAAGGACATTACATATTTTCTAATTTTTCCGAATGACCATAATTTTCATTTTAATCTACATATATGTATTTATTCTGTTTTCACCAATGCTATTCTAATAAGATTTAGAAAGAGACAATAAGATATAATTTAATGATTCAAAATATGAGAGGTGGGGGGAGCAAATTTTTTTTCAGACAAATTTAATGTACATAAAAAATAATCACTTTACTTTTTGAACTCGGCACTTTTAAATAAGAACTAGCGTTTTTTACATTTTAGAATTCCAATTTAATTTTGCATTATTTTGTCTAGTAATGTTTTTAACACAGTAACTATTTCTTCAACGAGGTACCAAACACGAACAAAACGTTATACCACGAACAGAACAACCACGGAGGGCAACACAAAAATTCTTTTAAACAACCATTTTGTTTTGCAATTCTTCTTTCCCATCGTTCTACATTCCATTTTGTTCCTGGTTCATGAGTGAGATTTTGCCCCTTTTAGTAGGTTCTAGTTCTTGTTCAGCTTAATTAATGTAAAAAAAAGCGATGAATATAGTTCTTGTTTTGGGAAATTTTTTAAAGAAATTTTTGGAAGGGATTTGTGTATACCAAAAAGATCCGTTCGATTAATGCTCGAAGCTCACGATAAATACAAACTAAGGCACATCGTCCACTAGCCAAATTTGAGTTGATCGCCCAGCAACTTTTTCTTGCTCCGATCAAATAATTACACCATTGCCGAGATTTAGCTAATTCGAAACCGCAGCGAGTGAGTGAGATGAGTCACTTTTCATTAAAAATCGATTTAGCTAGCAAAAGTGAGTGAGTGAGCGAGTGAAATGAAATGTCAGATTACTCGCCGGATATTTCAGCGGTGACTTGATGTATGTGTTGGTAAAATTATACGTTTGCATTAGTATTTGTTCTTTTCTAAAGGAATTGTTACACATCCTACGCACGATTGTGAAATAAAATTGCAAGACAACAATGTATAGTTAAAAATGTACATATATGTATGCACTAGATTTATTTTTATATAAATATACACATTTAGTACAAAGTACTTCATGAACATTTTTTTAATTTGTTGTTTATATTTTTGTTCATTTCAATTTCAAAAAAATTAAGTATCGCCATCGAAATGAGATCCTCATCGACATACTAGGAAGTTCCAATTACAAAACATTGGAAAGAGATTTAGAAGACACTTTACACTAAAATCACACATTTATTTAGTTTTCCTATTTTATTTTATTTTTCAATTTTGTTGTCTATTTAATTGCTATGATACACTATTTTTGTTAAATTTAATAAAATTGAAACCTCAAATCACAAAAAGAAAACAAACCAAAGACAACAAAATAAAATATAGTCTTTGGTTATGACATTTTATGTGTTCGAAACTAAATTCGAAATTAATCATTTCACTTTAATAGCTAATGGTGGATTTACATGTATCTTCATCTGCAAACATCAAGAAAAGTAGAGCGGGATAGAGTCATACCAAAAAACAGAATGTGTGAAAGAGCACCACTATGAAGATGAACATGTTCGTCTTCGCTATAATCTTCGTCTGCGTTCCTATAATAAAGATCTCTGCATTTTGTTCTTCTCTCTCTATCCAACAAACATACATTTTATATTTTGTATCTCTTATTTTTTGCAGAACTCGCATGAAGATACATGTAAATCCACCATAAATCACTTTTGCGAGTAAAGTGAGATGAGTCGGCGAGTAAGGCGAGTCATCTCACTTCACTCGCTGAAATAGCTAAATCTCGGCACATATAACTATTTTATTTTGTTGTCTTTGGTTTTTTTTTTTTTGTGATTTGAGGTTTCAATTTTATTAAATTTTACAAAAACAGTTTGTCATAGCAATTAAATAGACAACAAAATTAAAAAAAAATTAAATTGGAAAACTAAACTAAATAAATGTGTGATTTTAGTGTAAAGTGTCTTATCTTTTTCCAATGTTTTGTTATTGGAACTTCTTAGTATGTCGATGAGGTTCTCCTTTCGATGGCGATACTGATTTTTTTTTAAATTGAATTGTTGAACAATATAAACAACAAAAATATAAACATTGAAGGTTTGAATGAAAAATATAAACAACAAATTAAAAAAATGTTCACAAAGTATTTTGTACTAAAGGTGTATATTTATATAAAAATAAATCTAGTGCATACTTTTTTTCCTATACATTGTTGTCTTGCAATTTCATTTCACAAACGTGCGTAGGATGTGTAACAATTCCTTTAGAAAAGAACAAATACTAATGCAAAAGTGTAAATTTACCAACACATACACCAAGTCACCGCTGAAATATCCGGCGAGTAATCTGACATTTCATTTCACTCGCTCACTCACTCACTTTTGCTACCTATGAAATCTAAACGAGATTAACTTGCAGTGAAAACGTAGTATAAATCGATTTTCAGTGAAAAGTGACTCATCTCACTCACTCGCTGCGAGTCATGAGCTCTGTGCGAGCCATGAGCTCTGTTGAAAATTTGGTAGAAGTAGTAAAAGTCCCCTTTCACACAAGGCAACTGAGTTGCCGGCAACAATCAGTTTATAGGAGAGAAGGGCAGGAAGAAAGAAGGGTAAACGAAATCTCCCCGGTCCACAAATTCAGGAAACTTTTTTGACGTTTCTCTTCACACTATGTTTGTGTGCGTTCAACCAAGGTAGTTTAAAAGGAAAATACAGCAAGTCTCCTGCGACTTTGTATCTTCGTGTGAAAGGTACAAGAGATTGTTAAGTCTACTATTACACGATGACTCTAGAGTCATGACTCTTTTCAAAAGTAATGAGTGCGAAAGAGAAAAAGAATGAGATGGGCCAAATTTTCGGCGACTCTCTTTGACATTTTCCTTTTCTCTTGTTCGTTATTTTCCCATGTCGCTTCATTTCTGTTCGTTTCTTGTCGAGAGCACAATGTATACTTGTCTGGTGCGGAGACAAAGAGCATTAACATGAACATCAAAACTAAAAGAGAACTGTCAAATTTGAGTCATGAAACGAGAGTCAGCGTGTAATAGCACGCGACTCACAGAATGATTTTTAAGAGGAATTCGAAAAAAGAGTCATGACTCTAGAGTCAACGTGTAATAGCTGACTAAGGAGATTTAAAGAAAACGTCAAACAAATCACCAGCAACTCTAGTATCTTCGTGTGAAAGGGGACAAAGGAATTATTGCATGACTTATTACTGCCTGAACAGAATAGAATGCTGGAACTGGAGCCGCAGACGGAACTGGAAGAGCTCTCAAAAAGTGTCGTACATTATTTTTTTTACCCTCCAGAAAGTGTCCTTTGAGCAACGCTAAACCAAATGTTCCCAGTAGAATAAACCATAGTTTTTAAGATCATGCAATCTATAATATATTTAAAAAAAAAAAATACTAGCTAGACCAATTCTAAGTCAGCAAAACTATTTATGTTTAAGTTTATTTATCCAAAACCAAATGTAATATAAAAAAAAAAGTCTCAATAAAGATGAATTGAATTGAATTGAATTATTTTTTTTACGTGCCCACAATGCAGCTGTACAGCTTTGAAAGTAGTTTGATTGAAGAAAAACAAAAGAATATTATTGTGTACAAGCTCAGAATTCACATTTTTTATTTCCAATAATTTTACTTTTAATAAATAATTTTTTTCGCGATACAAATAACCACAATATTTTTTCCGATCCAAAAAATTTTTTTTTTTTTTTCTTCATACAAATTGAAACGTCAAAAGTGTCGTATGTGAAAAGTGTGTGAACTCTTCCGTCTGCGGAGATCCGTTGAGATCTCTGCAAATTGTCAGTTTCAAATGACAGCAAAAACTAGGCACAATGACAGCTGAAATTGGAAAGAAAAAAAAAAGGCGGGCTAATTTTAATTACAAAAATCTAGCTATTTTGTGCCATAAAAAGATTAAAATATCTTATATTAAAGCCTAGTACGCAGATCATGCTAAAATTTATCTTCCATACAAATTTCCTCCAAAGATAATTTTTAGCGAGGATATTTAGCTAGGCAGTACGCAGTTCACGCGCTAAATTCAAGAAGTCTCCACTTGTTTTAGCACGTGAAATAATGCTCAACGCATTCTTTCACAGATAAATTTTGACATTTGTGCTTTTAGCAAACGATTGTAGAGATAAGAATTGTAGGGATAAAATTTAGTTTTAGCTTGAACTGCGTACCTGGCTTAAGTATACAAACATTAGGCCAGTCCCACGAAGAAAAAAAATATTTTTTTAAGTAGGACAAAAAATCTCACCTGACCCCCAGTTTATACAGGCGAGTAGAACTAGTAGCCTTTATATGTGTTAGTGTATTTGTACACGAGAGAGCCGACTAGTAGCTTATATAGCATAATATTTTCGCCTGCGAGTTGCTTGCTAGTTATCCTGCTAGTAATTTGACGTTTAAGATGGATTTACATGTATCTTCATCTGCAAACATCAAGAAAAGTAGAGTGGGATAGAGTCATACCAAAAAACCGAATGTGTGAAAGAGCACCACCATGAAGATGAACATGTTCGTCTTCGCTATAATCTTCATCTGCGTTCCTATAATCAAGATCTCTGCATTTTGTTCTTCTCTCTCTATCCAACAAACATACATTTTATATTTTGTATCCCTTATTTTCTGCAGAACTCGCATGAAGATACATGTAAATCCACCATTATGTATTGTTTTCCTCTTTACACTTGTGTAATATTTATTTTCTGTTTTATATTCGTAGGAATGATTTTCTTTGGAAAATATTTTTGGCAGATTTGCGAAAACGAGTGTTTATTTTCATCTAATATGAAAGGTTACGCTTGAACAAAAAGTGTGTAGGAAAAAATGTAGTTGTATAAAATTAAATAGCATACTAGTTGATCGAACGCGCAATGAACTACTAGTTACAGATAAATTAACAAAACTTACACTAAGATAAAAATCCTACTAGTTCTACTCGCTTGTCTAAACTGGGGGTGAGCGCTGAGATATTCTGCGGAGATAAGTGAGACGAAAATTTTTTGGATTCATTTTTAGGGGGGTTCACATTTAACGACATGTTGATCAACATGTATCTAGTCGGCAGATTTTTGTAATGTGAACAGCAGTCGAACGACCGTCGATCGACTTGTTGTGTAGTTCAAATTTTTTAGGGGGGTTCACATTTAACGACATGTCGACCGACCCAAGTCGTTTTGCTAGCGTTCACATTCTACGACCGTTTCGCCGACTTCATTTGAAAACAAAATTTCAATGAGCAAACATTACGCGTATTTAATTTTTTACACCAATATTACCGCACTATTTTTGATTTTTTGCGTTTCTATTTGTTGTTTTACTTCGATTTCAACGCGTGCTATTTAATTCTTACATACAAAATAGAAGAAAAACTGAAAAATTAAAATCATCGGTCGTTCGACTAGTGTTCACATTTACTACAACGGTCGACCGACCGAGCAAAATATTAAAAAATTTGAACTACACAACAAGTCGATCGACGGTCGTTCGACTGCTGTTCACATTACAAAATACTGCCGACTAGATACATGTTGATCAACTTGTCGTTGAATGTGAACCCCCCTTTTAATATTTTGCTCGGTCGGTCGACCGTTGTAGTAAATGTGAACACTAGTTGAACGACCGATGATTTTAATTTTGTAGCTTTTTTCTATTTTTTGATGTAAGATTTAATTAGCACGCGTTGAAATCGAAGTAAGCAATAAATAGAAACGCGAAAAATATGAAATAGTGCGGTAATATTGGTTTAAAAAATTAAATACGCGTAATGTTTGCTTGTTCAAATTTTGTTTTCAAATGGTGTCGGCGAAACGGTCGTAGAATGTGAACGCTAGCAAAACGACTCGGGTCGGTCGACACGTCGTTGAATGTGAACCCCCCTTTTCTCAACCAAGCTGTTCTTTGGACAATCATCAAATTGAAATTTTTTTTTGTGGTGTGCAAGTGCAAAAGTGGTAAATAAATACAAAATAAAGACATAATGTAAATAAAAACTAATGTCGAATTCTTTTACCAAAAATATTCGATTTTTTTTCTAAACAGAATCGAATTTTTTCTTTTAATACAAGGGATTTGTCCAGAAAAGTCGATTTTTTCTTCTGAACAAATCGATTTTTTTCTTAAAAGGAATTCGACATAAAATAAATTGAACTTTTTATTATTTCTCATTCATTTCAATAGGGGGGTTCCACTGATCTCTATAATACACTGGATAGTGAATTCCCTACAAAGTATAACAGTTTTTCTACTTCCAATTGAAGATGACAAGTACGTAGGCAACTCAACACTTTAGTGCCTGTTTACATTGTATTTTTGACAAAGCATATTTTCGTTCATTAAAATGTTCCTCGTGTTTACATTATAGAGAAAAAATTCTTTCATTTCAATCTACCCATCCCTATCTCACATCCTTAACAACCATGTATCTATCACTCACACAAAAAAAACTCTTCCTGCTCAATCCGAAAACATTTAATGAAACTGGCGCATCGGCGTAATTTGGGTGGAATTAACCCTTCTCTTTCTTACTCACACAAAATCTACCCATCTCACTGGATGCGCCGTTCGTCAAAAATACAATGTAAACAGGCACTTAGGTATGTTCAGTGAGGCAACTCAACACTTTAGGTATGTTCAGTGAAGCTGAGAAGGCAGTTCAAGTTGTTGAAATCTCAAAAATTCTACTACAACCGAAGAAGGGGAAAAACCAAAGTGGAATTTCTAAGAAAAAAAAGCAAAAAAACCATCACTTGTTTGTAAATTTGATTTTTTGTAATTTAAAATAATTGTAAAAGTGAATTTAAAATATTTTAGTTGCAATTTTGTAAAAAATTTTGCATTTCATTATGTTATACAGTTATACCGTTATACAAAAAAATAGGCAACTCAACATTATAACAATTCTCAAATGGCATCAACTTTCTTGTATGGATGCGCTATCCAGTGTATTATAGAGATCAGTGGGGGGTTCACATTCAACGACAAGTTGATCAACATGTATCTAGTCGGCAGTATTTTGTAATGTGAACAGCAGTCGAACGAGCGTCGATCGACTTGTTGTGTAGTTCAAAATTTTTAATATTTTGCTCGGTCGGTCGACCGTTGTAGTAAATGTGAAATTTTGTTTTCAAATGAAGTCGGCGAAACGGTCGTAGAATGTGAACGCTAGCAAAACGACTCGGGTCGGTCGACACGTCGTTGAATGTGAACCCCCCTAATAAGTTTTCTGCTTCAAAAATTAAATATTTTAAGCAAAAGTGATTTTTTAGAATTTCAGTACGAGAATTATAACACCTGAGTTTTTTACAATTGAGCGGAGAATGTTGTCCCACGAAATGATTTCGCCTCTGTCACATTGACATTGAGCGCTCAGTGATCCTATTTTTACTGCAGGTTTTCTGGCTGACACTTAATTGTCATTGTGCCAAGAATTTTGGTTTGACATTTAAATATGAACGAGACAGAGGTATAGAGCTTTTTCAGCTCCGGCTCCAGTTCCGTCTCCGTCCCATTGTGTTTACTGGCTGAACAGAATAGACGCGCGGTCGTTCGTAGTAGTGGAATAGTGAACGTGTCGAGTTGTGGAAAAGTCTTGAAAGGAAAGTTCGTCACTACTTCGTCAGTCATAATTCCCTTTTGTTCTTGTCGCTAATACTTTTTACTAAAAGTTTGTTAAACAAAATTATAATTGTAAACTTATTATATACCTACCTAAATTTTTCAATTATAAGCTTGTAAAAAAATGTCATCAGCTGTAGCCGGTGCATGCTTCATTGTTCTCTCGCCTAGTTCCCGTGAGAACTCTGTAATTTTTGGACGGAATTCTTCGCCAGCAAATGGTGAAGTTCAAGAGGTTTTGTACTATGCCGCATCTAATGCTGAAGAAAAAGTTAAGGTAAAGGAAATCTCACCGAACATTGATTCTTGAGAAAAAGAAATCTATAATTCAACAACTTCCTTTCAGTGTAATGGTGGAGCCGAAATCGATAGTGTTTCATCATTTGCGTTGATTCTGCAGAAATCTCACCTGAATGGAGGCTCTATTTGGGGTGGCGAGTGTGGAAGCAACGAAAAGAATGTCTCTATTGGAATTTTGTGGTCGGAGGGAGAGCCTGAGAGTCAATCATTACGTTCGACAGATCTTGTGAGGTGTTTTTAGCATAAATTTTATTGATTTTACATTTTTAAATATTAAATATTAATTTAACAGATTGGCATTGGAGAGATCTTCTTCTTCTTCAGAGGCAGTGGATAAAATTGGCTCCCTGGTTGACAGCTATGGCTGCGATAGTGCCAGATTTAGTTTTTTTATGTGCGACCCAATAGAAGCTTGGCTTTTAAGTGTCGGTGGAAAGCTTTGGGCGGCGCAGAAATTTGAAAGCGGTTTCCAAAGTTTACCTACTGCCGGACTGGGAGTTGGCACTACAATCGACAAGTCCAGCGATGGCTTGGGTGACTCATTGAAGGCACTCGGTCTATGGAGTGGTGATGTAAGTCAAATAAATTTGTTTTATTTTTACTAGAATTGCTGAAGATAATAGGGGAAAGTTTTGTGTGATTATTGTCATGTCCGACGTAACACACTGCCCGAATAACACGAAAAAGCAATCAATCTGAAATGAGCAGAAACCTTAGGGAAAAGGGGTGATTGAATTTCTATTCTGTAATTTAATACGGTAAGTGTAACTTAAACCATCAACAACTAGTTACTGGAAACTATATTGCATGGACGGGTTTTTAATTTAATACTTCGAAAAGATTTAGTGCATTTTTTGTCGGCGTGTACCTCACAAAAAAAATGTTATGCAAAAAGTAAATCAAAATTATTAGATCATAAAATCATCCTAATCAAGATTGCACATTTAGTAACTGAATATTTTTTTAGGAGTTATAAGGAGAATGAGGTTATGTTTATGTCCTACGCTAGTAAGGGGCGGTTATAGCGATTAGGAAAACGCATCAGAAATAAAATTTCTTTTTGAAAATTTAATGTTTTATTATACGTTTTGAACTATAAAAGGAAAGGGACAATTTTCTTTGGAGAAAAAGTTCGCGTAAGAAAGCTTGAAAATCAGATGAGTGTTGATCGGTTAGCTTACTATCGTCTTCTAGACTCTCTTACTAGCGAGAAAGGAACTATACTCTGTCCACTAAAAATTTTTAGTAAAGGGAACGATAGGATTTTTGCCTTTCACTCCGACTGTAATGTATTTCAATCAGGGTTGCAAAAGCTTAAGTCACTTTTTAGCTTAAGCTTGGCTTTAATTCACAAGCTAGTGGGTGACTTATGAATTAAAAAAAATGTAATTCAGCAGCTAGTTACTGACTTATGAATTAAAAAAAATTTAATTCATAAGTCAGTTGGTGACTTGTGAATTAAAAAAAATTTAAGTCATAAGCTAGTAAGTGACTTATGAATTAAAAAAAAAATAATTCAGTACCTACTTAGTGACTTATGAATTAAAAAAATTTAATTCACTTCCTACTAAGTGACTTATGAATTAAAAAAAATTTAAGTCATGAGCAAGTTAGTGACTTATGAATTAAAAAATTGTAATTCATGAGCAAGTAAATGACTTATGAATTAAAAAAAATTAATTCACAACCTAATAAGTGACTTATGAATTAAAAAAATATTAATTGACTACCTACTAAGTGACTTATGAATTAAAAAAAATTTAAGTCAAGAGCAAGTTAGTGACTTAAGAATTAAAAAAAAATTAATTCACTATCTACTAGATGACTTATGAATTAAAAAAAAATTAAGTCATGAGCAAGTTAGTGACTTATGAATTAAAAAATAGTAATTCATTAGCAAGTAAATGACTTATGAATTAAAAAAATTTAATGCACTTCCTACTAAGTGACTTATGAATTAAAAAAAATTTAAGTCATGAGCAAGTTAGTGACTTATGAATTAAAAAAAATTTAATTCACTACCTACAAAGTGACTTATGAATTAAAAAAAATTTAATTCACTACCTACTAAGTGACTTATGAATTAAAAAAATTTAATTCATAAGCTAATGGATGAATTCTGAATACAAAAATTATGAATTGGAAAATTTATAAGCTAGCATGATAATTTTATGATTTCCAAACTAGATTTGAAAGCTAAAAATAGATTCAAAATCTAATTATACTTACTAAGCAGGTATACCAAAAGTACTTATTTAAGAAAACGGAATGTTTTTTTTTTTCGTTTTATTGAAAATACATATTAAATTATTTTTAGGTACTTAACTAAATTTTACAGAAAAAAATATAAAAAATCAATTCATGTAATATGTGATAACCAACAAAATTCAAATGTACATGTAGATACTTACAAATTTTATATTTTATAAAAAAGGAAAAAAAAGCAAAATAAACTTAAAATAAAATTATTTGTATTTCTTGTTTGAATTAGCTTTACATATTACCCTCATTTCAAAATTTTGGTAGTTAATTTAATTGTTCTTCGGCAAATCGAGCATTGTTATTTATTTTCTACATTAAAAAAATTGTCAAAAATTGTACACGAAAAAATGATTATTTTTAAAGCAGATTTTCACAATATTTCAGTAGGGTATTGGGTTTTCACGGCGATAGTTGTCAAAATGAAAAAATGTAGAAGAAAGTTAGTTATATCTTAATGAACATGTTAATTTAAGAAAAATGCAAATCTTAATAATATGTGTTCAAGTTTCACTCAATAAATTCTATAAAAATATAATTAAGGAATAAGTATGTATATACAAACATATATTTTTTACTGATTTTTCTGATTTCGAGGAAGCATAAGGAAAATTTGTAGATTTAAATCGTTTTTTGTACATCGCATAAACCATTGTAAATTTTCAAAAAAAAATTTTAAATTTGAAGGGTTTTTCCCAAACAAGCAAAAGGCTGTATAAGTTTAAGTTTTATGAAGCCTGAATTCGTATCTGATCTCCTCAAACAACCTTCGTTAGAATTTAATGTTTTTAAATACTAAAGGTAAAGAGATTATAAAAAACTTACTAATAAACGTATATGTATATTTTTTAAACTTTTTAATATTGAATATTCACTTTTTCACTTCACAATTATGTATAAATTTAATGCGCACTGGTCACTAGCCACTGAACAATTGATGGGTGAATGATATATGTTTGTAAGTTAAAATAGTTTTTTCTATTATTTTCATAAAATCTTCCAAGAGAGAGAATGATAACCCATAATTTGCTCAACACAAATATTTTATCGATATTGCTTTTTTATTCTATTGGGTTATAGGGACTGCATAGACGTAAGCTCACACAAAATTCTTCAATGGCTTGAAAACCACTTTCGTTAATAATGAAAAAAATATGTAGTCAAAACAAGCTTAAGAATTTCCAATATACCAATTAGCTTATGAATTAAATTTTTTTTAATTCATAAGTCAATTAGTAGGTAGTGAATTAAATTTTTTTTAATTCATAAGTCACTTAGTAAGTAGTGAATTAAATTTTTTTTAATTCATAAGTCACTAACTTGCTCATGACTTAAATTTTTTTAATTCATAAGTCATCTAGTAGGTAGTGAATTATTTTTTGTTTAATTCTTAAGTCACTAACTTGCTCTTGACTTAAATTTTTTTTAATTCATAAGTCACTTAGTAGGTAGTCAATTAATATTTTTTTAATTCATAAGTCACTTATTAGGTTGTGAATTAATTTTTTTTAATTCATAAGTCATTTACTTGCTCATGAATTACAATTTTTTAATTCATAAGTCACTTACTTGCTCATGACTTAAATATTTTTTAATTCATAAGTCACTTAATAGGTAGTGAATTAAATTTTTTTTAATTCATAAGTCACTTAGTAGGTAGCGAATTAAATTTTTTTTAATACACAAGTCACTTAGTAGGTAGTGAATTAAATTTTTTTTAATTCATAAGTCACCAACTAGCTTATGACTTAAATTGTTTTAATTCACAAGTCACCAACTGACTTATGAATTAAACTTTTTTTAAATCATAAGTCACTAACTAGCTATAGAATTATTTTTTTTAATTCATAAGTCACTAACTAACTTATGAATTAATTTTTTTAAATTCACAAGTCATCTACTAACTTATGACTTAATGATTTTTTTAATTCACAAACTCGCAACCCTGATTTCAATAAGCCATTGCTGCTCTTAAAGGGAAGCCATAGCCAGCATGATGAATTGCCGATAATATTTGCCAAACATTGTTGGGTTACCATCGTTGATTTAAATTTTGATAATATAACAACAGAAAAACAGCAATCCACAGCAAAGTATAATAAAATGGTGGCTCAACGAGAAATATTTCATAGAATAGTGTATTTCATGCTATTAAAATTGCTCGTAGGGGCTACTTATAGTATTCTATAAAAAACATTTCTTGCAACTTACATCGGTTCTCCACCTGAAATATTTCATAGATTACTATCTGTCACTTTCAATAGAATGAAGCAGCGATAGTATACCATAAAATGTGGGTTGGGCATTTTAATATATTACTATTTCATTTACCTCAAAAATTTCACAGAGCAAAAAAAAACTTGCTTTTGGCACCTACAGTTAATTAATTACATTCCAAAAAAAAAAAAACAAAACAAAAAAAATTGAAAAAAAAACCCACAAATGTCAAAGGGAAAATTGCTTCTTCATAGAATACTATTCATAGTTTCAGGAAAATGAGATCTCAGAGATTTCTCCACGTCAAAAAGTGCGAGACTTCTGAGGGCTCTGAGATTTCATTTTGGTGAACATGACTAATATTTTAAAATTTATAAGTGAACATTTTCTGATCAATCTCAATTTCGCTCTAAACAAACATATGTAGTTAGTCGTGCCATTTAAAACTTTTACAACTCTTTGAACCTTTATAATTTGGCATTCGGCTTCATAAAATAAGTCGCACTAATGACCAATTTCATAAAAAAAAAACACTAAAATTACTTTTATCTAAACTCTTTTTATATAATAGGTTTGTTTGATGTCTTTTTCCACTAAAATGTGTTAAAACGTGTTATAAATTAAATTAAATTTGATGGCACAACAGTTCATGAAGAACTAGGGCCTAGTGACTTACAACTCTCAACCATTCCTGTGTGCGTGTGTGCAGGAATGTAGGGGACCTACATTTTATTGCCGAATCCGAACGGCTAACGAGCGGCACTTTTCTGTGACAGGAGATACTCTTGGAGGATTTGTCAATTCCTCGCAAGAGGCAGTAGCCGTTTTTTTTAAATAAATAGATGGCGAGGCTGGGGATCGAACCTTAGACCTCTGGCATGACAGTCCATCGCACTAACCATCACGCCACGGCTACTACGTGTTAAAACGTGTTAAACCTGTAAAATTTTGAAAGAAGGGGAAATTTCTCTGAGAAAGGGGTAAACTTCCCAAAATGTTAACCAACTTTATCAAGTTCATATGAAGATTTTTTTGAAATATTAGGTCTGTTTGGTTACTTTTGTAGCACAAAGTTGAAAATCTGTCAAATTTATAAAAGAAGAGAAAAATCCTCTCAAAGAGAGTAAAACCTGCCACAAAGTTAACAAACGCCTTGTTGCAGTTTGTATTTGAAACGTCAAACGTAAGTTAAAGCAGCTAACGATAAACAAGACAGAACATAGAAGGTATGCTCATAATATACACCCTATTCGCCATCTTTGGATTTTTGTGACGTCATAATCATCTTTTTGTATTATTTTCTTTTTTAAAATGAAGAATATTATCTAGAATTCAGCATTTAATAAAATTACTTTTAATAAAACAACAAATATGTATTATAATATATATGTAATTATAAATAATATTTATATATTGACAATAAAAAACTTTGTCCGCCGTATTGCAATTTTAAATTTAAAAAAAAAAGCGAAATGAAAATGAACGGCCAGATAAGGGGAGTTACGGATTTTGACAGTTGTTAAACTCCTTGCAACAAGAAATTCGTGTAGCAGAAAGTTGCAAGGAGGGGAAATTTCTTACTCTTTCGCTGTGGTCTCTTTTAAATACTTTCTGCAACTTTCTTGAGTAAACAAACAGGAATTTGTGAAAAGTTGTTATAGCTTTAATTGAAAACCATCATTGAAAATTTTAATTGTTTATTTTGGGACATTTAGAAAGTCAAATCGCTAAATACTTTGAAGCCAAAATATAGGAAATGATTCGAATTATTATTCTAGTCAAAAAAATATTTCATTTTGGCCACCTTCCACTTAAATTGACTTTTATTATTTCAATGATTGAACTACTTTACCAATGGTCATTGAAAAATTCAAAGCTATTTACATCGAAGTTTGGGCCGGAAATGATTTTTTTTGCGACTAGAATAATAATTCAAGTCATGGCCTATATTTTGACATCAAAATTCTACCCATTTGACTTTCAAAATGTCCCAAAATTAACAATTAAAATTTTCAATGATGGTTTTCAATGATAGCTATAACTAGCTCCTAAAGCTTTCATTGAAACACAAATCAGTAAAACGATGGAATTAATTTTGACGAGTCATTAAAACTTGGGTGTCATTGAAAACATCTCTGGTTACTGCCTACAAGAAAAATTAAAACTGACGTTAGAGTTGATCATTGAACGAAATAATGACACATGAGAACAGAAAGAAAATCGAACTGATATCATTGGAACGATCGTGCTTCACTTTGTTGAAATGACAGACACAGACGTTTCAATTATGTTATCATCAACGTTCGTCAAAGTACCAGATTTTTGATATTAAACGTACGCAATATACATAATGCAACCGTATAGTAACATGCATGTGCGACACTTAGCGTGATCCATGGAACGTACCCAACCGCAGCGGACGTAGATATTTATTTATTTGTTTTAAAAATTTTCTTTTAAAAATTAATTTTAAAATTGAATTAAACTCCTAAATAAACACTTTCAGGGTGATTTAGATTTTGCGAATTGCTTCTCCTCTCCAGCCACCGCTGAAAAATGGCCAGGTGAAGAGCCCGCTGGAGATGGTTCATACATTTTAACGAGCATGTTTGAGACATTACGAACAGCTGCTACCGAAACGAATCGTTCAAGCACTGTCTCGGTACTTTCTTCTTCTGGTATTTCATGTCACTGGTTCACTGCAACACCAAACCCAAAGGAATCAGTCTTCAAGCCATTCGTTTTTGCTCCAAATCCAAAAATATCTCCTCTCACTAAAGTACCCGACGGCGGGAGCGTAACATTATTGCAAAAACTACATGCACAACGTAGATCAGAAGCCGTACGTGATCTAAAGAATCTCGAAGCATCGTGCGTTGAAGAGGTTAATGGTTATTTAGATGAAAATCCAACTCCAACTGCTGAATTAGATGAATTGATGAAGGACTGTGTCGAAGCTGAGGTAAAATTCTACCGTTAAGTTAAAAAAAAAAGAAGCTTTTTATACTGAAGATGTGTACCAAATCTTAAATAATTTAAAAATATTTTGAAATTTCTTTTGTGATATTAATAAAAAACCTCTGTAAGGCTTTTTATTTATATTTAAAAAATAATAGCATTTTTAATATTTATTTTTTTTTTCAAATGATCTTAAATAAATTATATTTTAAGCTTATCTCCTTGTTCAAGTGTTTTGTAGATTACCTTTTTTGTATATTGCTTACAAAAGAAAATAAGAATTATATTTTTGACCTATTCAGTATTTGTTTAAACATTAAAAATTTCATAAAATACTTCGAATGTTAATGTTTTAATTTTTAAGACCTTGAGAATTTATTGTGATTTTCTACGATTTTTTTATTTTATCAGTTAAGATTCATTTATAATATAAGTATGTAAATGTAAATTAAATAAATTGCCGCAGGTATCTTATGTTTCAATATATTTAATTATTTATTTAAGGAAAATGAAGTTCTACGTGCTTCATTTGTTGTAAAAAAATATCCAATAATTCACGATTACATTACATTCCAGGCAAAAGAAATATTTCAAAGTTTTTTTTTTTTACTTATTTATTGATGTTATAATCAAGTAGTCATTTAGTGTAAGATTAAAAGAAGCTTTTTTGAAATATGCTTATACAATTTAAAAAATGCACAAAAAAGTAACTTACAAGAAATTATTTTCTACGTGCTGAGTAAAGTATGTATTTAAGCTTTTTATAACTTCAAGAAAAATTGAAAAAAAACAACAAAAACACAAATACATTACAAATGCAATAAATAATTGAATTTAATTAAACTAAATTTATGAACACTTTAACTCAGACATTTGATTAAATACGGACACATTATATTAAAAAATATTTAAAGTACATATAATAAAATGCAAATTCCAAAATAACCATTTTTTGTCTTCCTTATTTTAGGTTCTATTTTAGCCGACATATTCTTATAAAACTAGTATACATCCAAAATAGACATTTAATGTCAGTATTTTGTTCATGCATTTTGGCCTCCTAGAATCAAAAATTAGGATGGTTAGATATGAATTTTTGAATATTTTGTTGATGTGTTCAAAACCTTAAACTTACACCTTACCACCTTACAATTATTTAATCCATACATATATTAACCTAGGAATATCTAATCGAAATGAGTTAGGTTGAATATTATTATATTGCCACTGAAGATTTTTTTATTGATGAGTTGAAACGTTTGAATAATATGGGCCAAACGTCCAAAAAAAATAATGAACTTATAAAAACAAATCAGCCTTAATGTGAGTTTCATCCGAACCTTAAAATTTTCTGTTCGGCCGGAATTCTAAAAGCTATTGTGAGTTTCACCTGAACGTTTTCCGCTTTATTGCTCTCTTGTTCGCCTAATAAAAATAGGTGAAAATTTAAGCTATCGATGTTATTACATTCTGTCTGAAATTAATCTTCAGAATAATAGTCTGGGAGCCCGCAACAGTTTTTAATGTTTTATTTGTTCGTCAATCAAAACACTCTGAACCCTTTAATTTGTAAGTTAACAAAACAAAAAGGCACCGCTTACACCTAGGTAGCGGGACAACGCTTGGTCAGAGCATTTGAAACAAGTAAAAAAAAAATTAAAAAAAAAAACTTATTTGTTCGTCATTGATCTTTCGTGGGCTTGTTAATTAGCATCATACGATGTCAAAAAAATACCACTTACACTTGTTCGTCGGGACAATATACCGCTTACAAGCGCCGAAAGGTTAAATTTTTTTTCGAAATTTGATCAATACGTTTGTAGCTGAAATTAAGTATGGTAATAATATCCCTAATTGTTGATGGGAACAACATATGCTTACACCCCACCTGCGGGACAAAGCTACTTTAAGCGCTCTTCAAAGTCACCACTGTACCTCGGAGTACCTTAGTACTTATGTATATGAACGATCTGGCCGAGAGTCAAAAATAAAAACGTTTATGAACTCACAAAAAAATTTTTGTTGTTCTTAGGTGTTGTCAACACGTCAATAGAGCAGCTTTATTATAATACATGACCCCTTCACCACCCCCTATATTCATTTTCTTAGTAAGAGACTTAGCACTATTTAATTGGACTTTAGTTTAGTTATTGGTTGGTATGCATAAAATTGCAGTACTTACCTAAAGTAAAAAGTTTAAGTAAATACTAAAGTTTAAGTAAAAGCTCCAATTTTCAGGATTTACTTAATTTCATATGCATACTTGATTGCAAATACTTAAAGTAAATACTGAATTCATTCAAGTAAATACTTAAAATTCATCGAAAACATAGTAAAGACTTTTTTTAAATTTTGTTTTAATTATGTACTTCGATTTTATTGTAAACATCCATCGCTTTACGCTGTTCGACGAGTGAAGTACATAATAATTGCAGTAAATTATTTGGTATTCTTTCGCGCAGAAATAATTGCCCAGACCAATAATAGTGTGATATTTGAGCTTTATTCGTGTTTTTATTTGTTGTTTCTTTCATTAGAATATGACTCTGTGCTTTACGTTTTATTTTTTTTTGTTTTTGCAATCGGTGACACTTTCATTGGCTATTTTTCCGCTGTGGGTTTCGTAAGCATTTCGCTGTAGTGCGACCAATGAAAAATTTCGTTTCGCATTAGCAGCGTACTATAGGCTTTAACTGTTCCTCATAGTTTGATGTTAATTTTATTCAATTTGATGCCTTAACTTTTATGAGTTTAGCAAAACAGTTAATTGTTCGAGAGTCAGTACTCTGGTGCACGCCATTAACCAACATTAATTTGAAATCCAGGATCTCCAATGTACCCGCAAAAATAACCGCATCTTTTCGGGGATGGGTATAGCATCAAATCCCCTTGTTCAGTTTAAAAACCTTAGAAATTAAAAATAATAATTATTATAATTGTAATGAATCAAATTAATTATAAGACTGTCCGATTAACTTATAAACACTACATTTTCTCGATCAAAGCGATACTGTGCTTAAAGCCTGGAACGCAGATCGTGCTAAAATTTATCTCCCATACAAATTTCCTCCAAAGATAAATTTTAGCGAGAATATTTAACTAGGCAGTACGCAGTTCCCGCGCTAAATTCAAAAAGTCTCCACTTAATTTAGCGCGCGAAATAGCTAATGCTCAACGCATTCTTTCACAGATAAATTTTGACATTTGTGCTTTTAGCAAACGATTGTAGAGATAAGAATTGTAGGGATAAAATTTAGTTTAGCTTGAACTGCGTACCTGTATTAAGATTTGAATGAATCAGTTCCCGATCTTCGTTATACTCTGCCATTGTTAAAATTTAAACTTGATCTGTTTCTTAGCATTGCACCTTTAAAAAACTACCAAAAGCAATCAAAAGTAGATGCTATGGAATATTCAAGTTGGTCCATAGCAAGTTGAAAAATTTGCAGTATTTACTGCAGAAAAGAAGTATGTACTAGTTTTTATACATTCCAAAAAAAGTATTTACTACAAAAATTCATCCAAAAAAAGTTTATACTTTTATCTAAAGTAAATACTTGTTTTTTAGCATTTACTCCATTTTTATGCATACCAAAGTTAGTATTACCTTAAAAAATCCGCAGTAAAAGCATTTACTATCTTTTATGCATACCACCCATTGATTCAAAATAGGTTTATTGGCCTTTAGTTCACCAGTCCCACAAGCACCAATGTCGTACAAGAATCAATGTTGAGAAGTCCGCAAGTAGCAGATGAGTGTGGCAATCCTTATATACAAGTTACATATTGCTAAAATTGCGTTCCAGTTACAGATCACAGAAAAGCCAAGATTCGATAAAATATTTATTTACTTGGTGACATTTCATGTAATGATGGGATATTTCAAAGCCGTTGGAAAATTTGTAGATAATTGCGGTCTAACAATTACTTGCAGCAGGATCTGTTAATAGCTTTCTGACTGAAAAACATTTTAATCGGTGTAAAAATCTGCAGCCACTGAATTCCTTGGCCCTTGAAATTTTACATTTCTGCAGTTTCTTAAATGAGGAAAATATTGAAATCACAGAAGAAATAAGGATTTATTTACAGGAGTTCGTATGTCAACGGTCAGAAAATCCAAAAATTGAAAGTGAAGCAGTGATGCAATTGTTTAATAAATACGATTATTTTAAGAAAAAAACTCTTCACGGTGATCATGGTGCAACGGCTAAATTTTTTATGATTTATTCAAATCTTATTCACTATTACCTCGTTGAACCGTAGCGTGAGAACTTCTGATTTTGAATTGCTAAAATTCGTTCTTCCGAATATTGCAAATATGTTTTTCATTTTCAACCAACATATGTATAATTATTCTCGATATTTGCTGCTGTACCATAACAATTTGTTACAAGTTGATGATACCCATCCAGGTTTAAAGGAAGAATTTACGATGGGATCTTTTGGAGTTAAACGAACTTCTTTTTAATTAATTTAATTTTCTTTTATTTTTGTTTATTCTCTTCTTCGTTAAACGAACTTCTAAAACCTTTTCTCGGCAACCAATTGATCTAACGCCGCCGATGAAGGTAATAAATTAACCGTTATAGTCCATTCAACAAATTGCCTCACAACGCTGGTGTAGAAGCCATAGCATGCGAGCCAAAATAATAAGCCATATCTTGGAAGATTGTGAATTTAAAAATCGACAAGACGTCACAGGTGACTTACAAAAAAAATCGAATTGAGAAATCTGCATTGCAAATCGATAAATTTCTCTCGAATATCAGTAGAAACATTGATCCGTTTTCATCTCAATTGCATAACCCAATCGAGCTTATCTCAAAGTTCAAACGGAAATAATGAAAATGAAGAATTTTTACCATCACAGGAACATCAAAACCCCATCTAATTTCAGAAGAAGATTTTAATGATTTAATTAGAGATTTAAATTTGCCGAAAAGTAAAGCAGAGATTTTGGGTTCTCGCTTAAAACAATGGGATTTGCTTGTTGATGTCAAAATAACTGATCAACGAAACCGCCATGAGACATTTTCTTCGTTCTTTACAAAAGAAGATGGACTTTGTTTTTGTAACAACATTAAAGGTTTGTTTGAAGAAATTGGGATACCCAGTGTTCCCAATGAATGGCGGTTATTTATTGACAGTTCAACAAAAAGCCTTAAAGCAGGTGTATTACATAACGGAAATAAATTTCCATCTCTTCCAGTTGCCCACTCTGTACATTTGAAAGAAAACTACGAAAGTGTTAAAATATTACTCGAAGCTTTAAAATATTCAAGAGTATAAATCCTCGCGTTCAGAAACCTATCCAAGGCGGTGTCAACCTATCCAAAAATTTTCAGATTCGTTTAGTTGTTGTTGCATCAGCTGTTTTTTCACAAGGGATTACAACAACACAAAGCTATCCAGATCGCTTTGGATACAATCCTGAACGAGGCCAATGACAGTTCATTGGAGATTTTAAAATGGTGGGTTTTTTTATGGGACTGCAGGGAGGATACACAAAACATCCGTGTTATCTTTGTTTGTGGGATAGTAGAGCAGATGCTCAGCACTATGTTCGTCGATCTTGGCCGATAAGAACGGAATTTTGTCTTGGAAAACATAACGTTAAATGTAAACCTATTGCTGATTCTGAAAATGTGTTAATGCCACCGTTACATATTAAACTTGGGCTAATGAAACAATTCGCAAAAGCGCTAGATAAAAAATCTGAAGCTTTTTTATTAAAAATTTTTTTTTTCTTAAGTTGTCAGAAGCGAAGGTTAAAGCTGGAATTTTTGTTGGTCCACAAATTAAAAAAAAATTTGCCAGTGAGGAATTCCCAAAATTGCTAACTAGATGCTCAAAAAAAAATGTTGGCATAGTTTTCAAGCACTAGTTTCTAGATTTTTAGGCAACAATAAAGTCGAAAACTACCGAGAATCAGTTGAAACATGTTGAGGAATTTTAAAACAATGGGTTGCAGGGTGTCTTTAAAAGTACATATGCTACATTCTCATATAGATTAATTTTAAAATAACATGGGAGCATTCTTAGAAGAACAAGGAGAACGTTTTCATCAAGATGTTATGGACTTTGAACGCCGTTATCAAGGACAATATAATGAAAATATTATGGGCGACTACATTTGGGGTTTAATACGAGAAAGCACTTATGAACATGAAAGAAAGAGTACCAGGGTTCACTTTTAAATTATTATTTTTCACAATTTTGTTAATTTATATTTTAATAATAAAAATATTCAGAGATAATTACAAATCGATTTGTTTTGATTTTTTGAAAAATAAAAATTTAAATCATAGTTTAAAATTTTTAAACCGTTCTCTTTGCTACAAAAGCAAACTTTTTTATATATAGGTAATATATTTTTTTTCGGATGACTATAAATATACCTTTCTAAATTTCATACCTTTTTTTTTTAAAGACAAAGATCATGCTGACTTGTATTTATATATTTATTTCGCCTTCTCTATCATCGTAATATCAAGTTTGTTCAAAATCTCGACATATATTTTTTTTTTTACGAATCCAAACTTGCCAGTTAGTACCGAAAATAAAAATAAAATGAAAATTTACAATCGAGTCTTTATGTAAAATTTTAACATTTTTGAAACAATGGTTTTCAATATGCATGGGGTGGTGAAGGGGGGCTTGTATTATAATAACACCTTAGAATAAACACTATTTTTTTGTGAGTTCATAAACGTTTTTATTTTTGACTCTCGGCCAGATTGTTCATGTAAGTACTAAGGTACTCCGAGGGACAGTGGTGACTTTGAAGAGCGCTTAAAGTAGCTTTGTCCCGCAGGTGGGGTGTAAGCATATGTTTTTCCCATCAACAATTAGGGATATTATTACCATACTTAATTTCAGCTACGAACGTATTGATCAAATTTCGAAAAAATTTTGCACCTTTCGGCGCTTGTAAGCGGTATATTCTCCCGACGAACGAGTGTAAAAGCGGTATTTTTTGACATCGTATGATGCTAAATTAACAAGCCCACGAAAGATCAATGACGAACAAATAAGTTTTTTTTTTTGATTTGTACATGTTTCAAACGCTCCTGACATCGAAAGGTCTCGAGGTGCGCTGTAAGCAGTCCATTTTTATCACTCACATCACTAAATTGATTATTACATTACTATTTGAACGACGAACGAATTGACATTTTTTACTGTCGCGGGCTCCCGGACTATAAGGGAAATTTTCGGAACATAAAATATTTTACGGGTGAGACTCACAATGGGCGAAAACATTTTTCGGGTGAAATGTTGTTCGGGCGAAACTCACAAAAAGGCTGAATATTTTTTGAATTGTGTACATACAAAAGAAGTTTAGGCAATGAAATGGAGTATTAACGGAAAGAATATTAATGAATTAGAACCAAGGTTATGGGCCGTTGATGTAGTTAATAAAGGCACCGAAATTTGACTTTGAGATGATGGTTTGCAGGAGATGCATACAAAACTAGAGTGTGAAAATTGAGTAAGAACAAAAAATAAATTAAAAAAAAAAAATATTAAAAAACAAAAACTTGAGGGCACTGAATAACTACTCAAATAACTTCTTATTTTTTATATGCTTTCTTTTCATGACGATACCAATCTTCATTTTTAAAAACATCTTCCACCTTAAATTAAGTCTATTTTGATCTACGATCACAAGGTTCAACAATTCACCATTTTTTATTAATTTCCGGTATGCTCAAACTTTTAAGGTTTACACGTGAATTTTTAAAGTTTTCGGATAAGCCACGTTATTAAGTAATAATAGATATTAAGCGAGTTCAATACAGTACCCACATTATTTCTTATTTTCAAAATCAAAACTGAAAAGTTGGCATTAGGCGCCAGATAGTTATCATTGAAACTCAACAATTTTAGGAAGCGAAATCTGTAATAGTTTGGATGCCAAAATAAAGCTTATGATTTATGTGTTTATCATTGCAATCTAAAAAATCTTCTACCTTCCTGGAGAACTGCCTCACATAACTGAACAATCCATAAATGATGCTTTTGCAGACGCTGCTTTAACAAAACGCCCGCTATTTCGGGTTCCGTATAGGAAAACACTTTTCAAATTAAATGTTTTTGTTTTAGAACGAGCAAAACAGGTTTTTATTTTTTGAGCGAATATAAGAAATACAATCACCACCTTGATCATTGATATAACTTACAGTTTGTTGCTGTTATTCAAATAAAACTAATAAAAACAATGAATAATGGCACACACAAAAATATACACTATTTTTATTTGTTAGGTATCTACATTTATTAAATAATTTCTATGAGCGAATTCGAGTTGAAAACCGTGTCATCATTTTTTAGAGCATACATGACCCATCCTTCAAAATTTTGATAAATTGTCGAAAAGTCCATTATGTTCCTTGGTTCAGACTCCATCCAGAAACTATCGAACTGAAAGAATAGGTAGCAGTAAAACATGTGAAAGTGTTCCACGCTCGGAGCTGTTTTGGATACATTAAAGAACTGCGTCTTCGCACTGCCTTCCTTGAGCATTCGAAAAGCCATCGAGGTGATATTAATGCCAACTATTGCGAACGTGTACCCAAATCGAGGATGCATCGAGTGCGAAAGTACATGACGTGCCGCGTCTTTATATTCTTTTACGAAGTATAAGAGATTCTCCAGACCAAGCATACCCATGCCACGGAAATCAGTTTTAGGATCGTCACCCTGAAAAATAATAAAACAATTATAAACTTTTTAATTAAAAATAATAAATAATTATTTCAAAGATAATAAGGGTACAATATATTGATTAAGCTGAAAAAATAATAGCCAAATAGATTAAGCCGTTAAGCCCAAAGCGTGCACCGCTAATTAAGTAATCCGCGGATAAATAAATTAAAATATCAAAACTAACTTTTTGCTTCTGAACTTGTCATTTTGATCGCAGCAATCGAATTTGAAATGTTCATTTAATAAAATCAATTACGTACGTCGTACAAACAAACTAAATAAACCGAAAAGAAGTAGATACAGTTTTCTGGTGTATGTTGAAGAGCGAATTCAAAATTTTCTCAGATAAAGCCTAGTATGCTATAGTTTTAGAATGTCAAAATTATTTAGGTGGATACCAAAAATATTTTTTTTGTCATGCTTAGTTTTCTTACCATGCAATAAAAATATCAATTTAAAAAAAAAAAATGTATTTGATTGGATAATTCAGTTGTTAACTAGAAACAAAGTAATTGTTAGGAGCAAAAGGTTGTATATTTTTCATCGGGCATGCCAACTCAGGGTTACCAACAGTGGTATTTTCGCCCGGAGACTCGACTATTTAAAAGTTATTTAACAATTAATTTTGGACATAAAGAGTTTTGTTGCAAATGCTTGGATATGATCAGTTTTGAAAACCATTTAAACACAAAATAGAAATTACAAATGTTTTACCTGAACTTTTGAGTAATTGTGCGCTTCAACTTTAAAAGTATTATTTTTATGAGTTTCTGGTATTGGGAGAAGTTTTTTGGCAAATACTCTCAAAATAATCCTTTTGCCTTGCCTTTAATAGCCCAAGAATTACCATTGTTTTGTTTGCCCTCAGATTGAGGCAAATTTGGAAAAGAATGCAAAAAATCCACATTTTAGTTTATTCACACTCGATTCGCTATGAAATTAGTGTAATTATTTCGGGACTACATCAAAAAATCGTTGGTGGGAGAAGAATACAAAGAATACCTCAAAACCCGTTGACCAAAAAAAATGTTCACAAAATTTCTTGAATTGCGTTTGTTGAGCTTTGCATGATATGTTACCTAATATTTTTTACCGATTTTAGTTTTTTATTCATTTTCAGGCATTTCAAAAAAATAATATTTGTATATAAAATTTTTCAATACAATTATGAATACAAAACTTGGTATGCCATTTTCCCATTTAATTTATAGGTACTTAAAAATTCCAAGCATAATTTAAAAAAAATTCAATAACTCGTTTTCAAATTATGGAATTTTAAAATTAAAAGAAGCGGATATGAACAGTTTATGGACAGAGCAGCACACATATTGAGGAAAAATTGAAAAAAAAATTTCCGTTATTTGAAACCATGACTGACCAGATTTTTTCTGACACGTTGTTTGCATATAATCACAAATTAGAGTCCCAAATATTCTTATATTATTTCGAAAATTTACTTCGCGCTCATTTATGTCACTACATACCCTTTTTCAAGTGGACAAAGAAATGACACAGTTTAATTTTTCAAATTTCAAAATTACAATTTTTTGTTGGGTGTGTTAAAACGGACATGTTTAAAAAAAATACCTAAAAAGGGGTCCCATTATAAGCAGGAAAAAAGTGTAATATTTATGAACTCTTCATACAACGTATTAATTCCTCAAAACGATTTAATTACTGAATTTCTTGTGAACAATGGTTTAGAATGCCGTTAATTTGGTGAAAGCCAATCTAGACTTTCGAAGAAAGAACAAAATTCGTAAGCTTAATAATCGCGAAGTTATAATCCGAGGTGACCAAGCCAACATTAGAATAAGTTTATGCAATCCTTTGCAATCCTGTGGTACATAGCGGCCGAAATCAGTGGAAAATTATATCTTGATATCAAAAGTAGACTTGTTAGAAAACGAATATTAGCAGGTCAGCTGTTTGGAAACTTCAGCAAAAGAAATTCGTAGTTGTCTAAAACATATTTCAAAACCCGTATGAATATTTGCTGACACTAACCGCCATATTATTCACTCGATACATCCAGATTTAAACTTAAATCCAGATGAATTTACATTGAATTTGTATGATTTAAATCCAGATTTAAGTTTTAATCTATATGTATTGAGTGAATAATATGGCCATAACTAATTGACTTAAAGCTGTAAATTTTTTGAAAAGAGTAGTAGTAGTGGAACGATAAAATGAAGGTTTAAGGTATTGAACGGAAAACAATTGTCCATCGCCCTCAAAGCCAGATATACAACTGCAAATGCACCCTAAAATACCAATTATAGAGGAGGAAGCATGCATGGGAAGCATTTTTATGCCTTAGAAAAGCTTCGGTTTTAAGAATTGATGGCAAGATGTGTATAAGGACGTCGCTTACAAAATCTTGTCATCTGTACCGTGTGATCGCTTAAAACCGTTTGCCTGATCTGATCGGCCCCTATCCGTGTGGTTTTAGGTCCGCAAATCAACCGTCGATCAAATGTTCACACTCCGACAGATTTTGGAAAAAGTCCAGGAGTTTTAAATCGATACACACCAGCTCTTTATCGATTTCAAAGTCGCATATAATAGCGTAGACGGAGACGAGCTATACAGAGCCATGTCGCATCTCGGCATTCCTGCCAAACTCGTCCGCTTGTGCAGGACGACGATAGTGAAATCTCGCTGCTCCGTCAAAGTCGGCAAGAACACCACCGAACCCTTTGATGTCGAGAGAGAAAGTTTTGAGACAAGCCGACGCGTTATCATGTAACCTATTTAACATCGTCCTTGAAGCAATTTTACGCAACTAGCAAATCAACAACAGAGGTACAATTTATCAAAAGTCTGCTCAACTACTTGCTTATGCAGATGATATTGACATCATTGGGAGAACGAAGCGAGCTGTTACCGGCGCGTTTGCAAGTATTGAATAAGAGGCGGCAAAAATGGGTTTGGCGTTTAATGAGGACAAGACGAAGTATCGGCGACTCGGGCAAAACGTCACGATGGATAGGTACAACTTCGAAGTCGTCAAGGACTTTGTCTACCTGGGCTCCTTTATAACATCGAAAAATTACATCAAAGGAAGAATTACTCTTGCCAATCGCTGTTTCTCCGGGCTAAGAAGGCATTTGAGTAATAAAGCCCTCTCAAAGAACCAATGAGACCTTATATAAGAGCCTTATCATCCCGGTCCTGTTATATGGGCAGAAGCATGGACCCTGACAAAAACGGATGAGAATCTGCTTGGGTGCTTTGAAAGGAAGATTCTTCGTGTGATTTTCGGTCCACTCTGTATCCATGGAGTATGGAGGAGAAGATTCAACAACGAGCTTTACGGGCTCTACAGCGACATCGACCTGGCCAAAAAGCTGAAAATATGGAGCTGAGCGTATGACACCAACGCACCAGCCCGACGAGTCTTCGAATCTGACGGTCTGCGCATCCAACTTGGAGTGCGTAACTGGAGGCAGCTAGCTAGGGACCGAGCTGGCTGGAGGGGCTTCTTTGTAGTCCATCCTGGGCTGTAAGCACCATCTAAAGTAAAGTAAGTAAAGGCAATTGAGCCAGCGAATCCAAAATTTATTTCCTCAGAGTTTTGACAGTAAAACTGAAAAATTTTTATGAGAAATCCTGTACACTTAACAGAGATTGCTGAGGGGTCTGAGATCTAGTTTTCCTGAACTTGTCTATTGAAAGTCTAGATGTGTAAACAATCGTTACCAATACTATTAAAATATGGGCTGACCAGAGATTAAAATGAGTATGTTCGAACAATTTCACTGTTTCCCTATGTTCGTTCATACTCGATCGTTCTGCTTCTATGCTCGCGAGTCATGTTGTCCACGAGTTAAAATACTCACAAGTAAAGTCAAAAAAATTGTTCGAACTCGTGAACTTCTCGCACTTCTATACCCACGAGCAAAATGCTGTTAAACAATTGGAAATATTTTCGAGTACACAAAACAGAGCGAGTATACTCGAACCAAAATGGGTGATCGTGAACAAAGTGAATATCGTGAACATTATGCTTGCGGGTTATATGGTTGGTCGGTGTTGTAGGATAGGTAGATTTTAGGTTTTTTTGTAGGTATTTATCGTTTTTATAGTTGGAGGTTTATGGCAAGAAGTTTAACTGGTTTCTGTTTTTTTTTGCTATTGCATTAAAAAACAAAAAGATGTAAATATGCAAATGATCAATATCTGAAAGTGAGTAGATAAGGTACATGCATAAAAAGGATGGCTATTTTGTTTTTGTGTGTGAAAATAGCGCTTTTGATTTGTTTAAATACAAACAAAAATGAAGGTTTTATTTAATATTCCTTTGCTTTAAAAGCAAAGTGGGCGATATGCCCACACAACGAAGAGTTTAGCTAGCCCAATATCTAATACCCATCAACCACCAACCTCGGATACACACACATCTTACGAGTCGAGTACATCCGAGCACATTGATCGTGAACATTTTGTTCACGAGCGCTTGACTCGTTTTTATTCGGACCCATTCAACTCGGTTGCAAGGTATGCTCGTTCATACTCGTTCAGTATTTATCGTGAATCACGAGTCATCATATTCGTGAACAGGAAAACTCGTGAACATCTCTTTTGGGTTGACTCCGTTTGTTTGAACTCGCTTTTTTCGAGTGAGTATTCGATGTTCGTGAACAGTACTCGACTCGTTTTATTCTCTGAGGCTGACATGCTTTGAACATGAAAATTTTCTATGCCAAAATGTTTTATTCAAAAGAGCAATTTTGGAGTATGAGAAGAGATTTTACAGATTGCAATAAAAAACGATATAAGGGGACGGTTATAGCGATCAGGAAAACGCATCAGCAAAAAATTCTGTATTGAAAACGAATTTTCATCAGTAAAATTAATAAATGCTTTTTTCTATAATTAATATTTCCTTCAAAGAAAATGTTTATAATGAAAGAAATATTCAAGTGATTTATCATCAATTCATATCCTTTTTATATTTCAAATCGTACGATAAAACATAAAATTATCCAAAAGAAAATTTTTCCTAATGTATTTTCCTGATCGCTATAAATTGCCCCTAAAAAATTTCCTTTTTCACTCAAAATATCCCAATAATAGCTTCGTTCGTGTACTTTCTGTACTAAAATTCACAGTCTATCAAATATTGAGGAGTGGGGATGAAATTCTCTCAGAGAGAAGTAAAACTGCGAAATAGTACACGAACGCTTTGAACAAATAATTTTTACCGGTTTTTTAACGTCAAATATTTGAAAACAAAAAAAATAAATACCGTCATCATTTCTTTGAAAAGATTTTCAAATTAAAATAAAAAGTAAGAAAAAGTTAATTTATTACATTAAATTAAAGGAGTATAAGAAAAGAGATGTTCTGGCAAATATCAATGTGACTTTTGACTGAACTCATATTTCTGCCCGAAGAATTACTTTGGGCTGAAATTAGCAGAAAGGGGAAATAATTTACTCTCTCGAGAGCGCTCTCTTCTGCGAAAAACAACACATTTTTTGCGTAAACGAACACAATTTGCGTTAAATTTGTAGAAATTCGTAAAAATTCGTAGATTTGGGGAGTACGCGAACGAACCTAATAATAAATGTTTGACTGATTTCAGGCGAATTTTTTTCTTTAAAAATAATATACCTACAAAATTTTTGATTTGCAGTTATTGCGCATCTAGAGTTTTCGAGTGCATTTCGGAACTTGCTACTTTTTGATATTTCTTTCGTTTAAGTTTTGGAACTTATGACTGCAGCAAATGCGCATATTAGGAATTTTGGAACTCACCGTGTCCTGTTTTGATTTGGCCAATTTATATTTCAGAGATCTCAGAGGGTTCCGTAATCTCAAAAATATAAACACAACACAAAAATTTCTCAATTTTGCTGTCAAAAACTGAGGAAGATTTTTTTGGATTCGTTGCTCAATTAATTCCAGTCACAGTACATAAGTCAAAAATAAAAAAAAAAGTGACGGAGGAAAATATTAACTGACCAATTGAAGCGTCTAGAATGAGAAGGGGTCAAGTGACATTTTTGATTTCTTGTTTTTTTTTTTGTATGAAGGTGGTAAGTGCGCACTTAACTTTTAAGCCGCGCGAACGTCCGTGCGTCTATTCTGTTCAGTCAGTCAATTATTGTAATAATAGCAATTTTTATTTATTATGCTTAAATTTATTTCAACGACGGCAACACTATAATTTTCATATTCATAGGTGATAACTCTTTCTATAAATTTCAAAATATACCTGAAATCCAATTTCCTGCCATTGCTTGGTTATCCTTGCCTCCAGAGGTGTGTCAGGCATGAGCTCATTCCATAGTTCAAGAAGTTTCGCCTCGTGGTCAGAATTTCCTGCATCATACTGCTCGGAGCGCAGTTTTTCCACGGTTACCATTAACCTTTTATAGCCCCAAATCTGATTAACACATTGACCGAAAAGTGCGGGAAAGTCCGGGTGACAATGTGGCTTGATACACTTCTCACGCATTACAATCCCAACTGCACGACCAGCGAACCTACTAAACTCTTTATCATTGCAATATTTAACTTGTTCATTTAATTCCTTGATAAGTTCTTGTACTCTAATGTTTCGAGACATAGTTAATGAACGTTCGACCTGTTTGGAGCGACTAGCCCCAGCTCTAGCGCCATAGCAAATTCGCTGCAGTTCACAGAGCCGTGTAAAGGTGTGTAAGAACCATTTGATGAAAGGGCGCAGGAATAAATGTAAAATTGGTAGTATTTTATTTAGCAAGAACATAACTGTACAAAACGCTTCTCCAATCACCAGAACATAATTTAAAAAAATAAATCTAATTGAATTGTATATCTTTTTCAGTGCCATGGAAACAACACCGCAGCAGTTGTGGTGTAATGTTATAGAAATTGAACCATTACGTTGAGTTTTGTAATTTTTGAAATGTAAATAATTGTAAGAAGAATAAAATTTACATTTATATGGAATCAAAAAAGAATACAAAAATAAAAAACTCTACTTTTAATAATTATAAATTGAAAAACTTGCTGTTTTTCTCTTAGAACGTAAACAAAATTTTGATTGAAGTTTCTGTCATGGTTCTGTGATGTCATATGCATCAGGATGTGTTCGCAAGATATAAGTTTTTTTAGTGGACGTTTCCCATGGTGGTTCCTGTTTAGATTGGGAAAATTGAGTCTGGACTGGTGAGGATTTTGCGAATTTGCACAATTTTTCACAAATTGCCACAACTTTCTGTTTTTTCAGATTCAAGGCTCTCCCAAACCAATGCCATTATTCGGCGCGACGAACGAAAACAACAAAAACAACACAACGTGGTTGTCAAACAAAACAACACGTTGTTGCTATTTTTTTCGTTTGTCGCTGCGAATAATCTCGTTGGTTTGGGAGAGCCTTTATGGTGGATTTAGGTTCAAATGTATCTTCATGCGAGTTCTGCAAAAAATAACGGATATAAAATATAAAATGTATGTTTGTTGGATACTGAGAGCAGAACAAAATGAAGAGTTCTAGATTATAGGAACGCATATGAAGATTATAGGTGTGTTTTGTTCAACTCCTTAATGTGCACATTAAGAAATTCTTCACATTAAGCAAAATTTTCACATGCAAATTCTACCAACAACAAGTTAACAGCACATTTGATCTTCAGTAAGTGCCTGTTTACATTGTATTTTTGACAATGCATATTTTCGTTCATCAAAATGTTCCTCGTGTTTACATTATAGAGAAAAAATTCTTTCATTTCAATCTACCCATTCCTATCTCACATCCTTAACAACCATGTATCTCTCACTCACACAAAAAAAACTCTTCCTGCTCAATCCGAAAACATTTATTGAAACTGGCGCAACGGCGTAATTTGAATTCTGTCATTTTGAATGGGTTCCACTTTGAATGGATTCCATTTGGGTGTGTTCATAAAAGTTTTACGTAATTTCCTACCGAATTTTGTGCAAATTTGGTTGAAATTACTTCATTTGGAAATTTGAATTTGTATGGGAAATGAGATGATTTTGAATTGAATTTGGAAATTTTGAACGAAATTACCTCATTTGCTCTAATGAAAACGCAGTATTATAACGAAGACGAACATGTTCATCTTTATAGTGGTATATCCCGCCCTACTTTTTTTGATGTTTGCAGATGAAGATACATGTAAATCCATCATTATACTGCGTTTTCATTAGAGCAAATGAGATGATTTCGTTCAAAATTTCCAAATTCAATTCGAAATCATCTCATTTCCCATACAAATTCAAATTTCCAAATGAGTTAATTTCAACCAAATTTGCACAAAATTATGTAGGAAATTACGTAAAGTTTTTATGAACACACCCAAATGGAATCCATTCAAAGTGGATCCCATTTAAAATGGGTACGTTCAAATAAAAAAAATCTGAAATTTCACTAAAAATTCAGATTTATCGTTGAACGCAAAAAACATCTGAAATTTCATTCAAAAGGTTAAGGTTTGACTTAAATATTTCAGTAAAATGGACCATAATGGAATGGGCTCTAAGTGCCAGTTGTACAATCGTAGTTTAAATTTTGATCCGCGGTTCAGGAATTTTAACTCGCCGATTTCGGCAGGTTAACTGAGGTTAAACGATGGTTCAAGGTTCTAATATGCACTAAGGACCAGTTGTACAAATATTTGATCCGTGGTTCAGGAATTTTAACTCACCAATTTCGGCGGATTAACTGTGGTTCAACGATGGTTCAGGCATGTAATTGGCTTTTAGTGCATATTAGAACCTTGAACCATCGTTGAACCTCAGTTAACCCGCTGAAATCGGCGAGTTAAAATTCCTGAACCACGGATCAAAATTTAAACCACGATTGTACAACTGGCACTAAAAGCCAATTACATGCCTGAACCATCGTTGATTTAGCATGAGCTTTGTAGATGAAATTTTATGTAAAAAGATTACAAACAGGTTTACTTGTTATTATGCAGTAAATTTGTTTTCACTTCAATGAAAAATTGCTCCGCAATAATCCAATGGAGAATTATGGGAATACTTTTAATCAAATAAGTTAGTATTACAATTTAATTATTAAATTTATAGACACAAATCAATCACTAACCACACCGAAAAGCATAAAGTTCAACTTTCATGTCTAGCACTTCAGCTCTTTTTACACTTCCCCCACCACAAACAACTGTCATATGAATTTTCAGATGAAATTTTCTTGACTGAAATTCCAGAATAAACATAACTAAAAGTCACTAAAAGTCATCTTACTTTTTATGATAGCTGGCCAATCAGAAGCTCAAAAAATTCAGAAATCTGAAATTTCAGATGTAATACGTACGGAATGACAGAATTCACAAAAACAAGCGATTGACAGTCTGGATCGTCAAACAAAATTAGAAAATTTGAAATGTGAACACTTTTTTTGTAATTTGCTAAATTACCTCATTTCAGCATATTAAACCTGTTCGCGTATGCACATTTCGGGTAGAAGAGAGCGCTCGCGAGAGAGTAAATTATTTCTCTTGCCAGATTTTACCCGTAAAATTTCTTCCGGCAGAAGTAAGTTCGGTGTTCTGTTAAAAAAGCTAGTGGGTAAAAAAAAAACAGCAACAACAAAAATACAAAATGGCGGCTGTTTGTTTACTTTTAGTTTTTGTTTGGTTTTTGTTAGAGGTCAATACAATCATGTCGATTATGGAATCCGCAAAACAGTATCCGCAGTGATTCGCAGTATAACTCGCGGAATACGTCAGTGTCAAATGATAGAAAAAAATACTTTGATAGTTAAATCATTTTCAGGGAAAGCATTGTTGGCGGAAAACTGATTGGATACAAAATATTATTTGCAAGTGTTAAAAGAAGCTTTGTCGAATGACGAGAAAAAGTGCATTTAGTGATGGATAGCAAAAAGAATGTATCCGAATTAGTGTCATTAGAACATTTAGAAAGAGATAGCTTGGTGAAAAGCTCTATAGTGCTCTGTTTTTCGACATGAATATGTTTTTTTGATTTCATCTTATATTTTTTGATAAGCCACTGAACAAAATTGAAAGGAAGTGTGTTAAGTCAAAGACAATATATAATACCAAGATATTGCATCTCAACCAATCTGCGTTAGATGCGGTCGGTCGGAGGAACGGAAGCATTTTCTTCCATTTATCTATAGGATTAATAACGACAGTTGGCAAAAGAGGCAAATTAGTCTTCATAATTCAGTTTATTCATACACATCCAAAAAGACAAAAACCATTAATGGGGGTTATTCACAGTCAAGTATTGAGAGTGATTCCTGAAAATTTCATGCAAATCAGAGACCATTTTTTGGCCACTTTTGGCGCGCTAAAATGCCATTTCATCCCACATTGCGCCACGCTTGTCGATAAATACAAGCACAGTAAAACCCGGATAAGTGCCTATCGCATAAGGGGCCAGTTATAGCTATCATTGAAATTCATCATTGAAAATTTTTAATTTAAGATTTAGGGCACTTAAAAAGCAAAATCAGTAATTATTGGCATCAGCCAATGTGAAAATTAATATTTATTGCAAAAAAAAAAAATTTCGTTTGGGTCCAGCTTTCCACATAAATTGACTTTCATTTTTTCAATGATTGCACTACCTTATCAATGATCATTAAAATAATAAAAGAAATTTCATGAGAAAGGTTGGGCCAAAATGAAATTTTTTTTTATCCAGATATATTAATTAAGTCATAAGCTTTATTTTGGCGTCAAAATAATCAAAGGTTTCGACTTCTAATAGCTATTACTGGCGCCTAAGTACCTTAAATTTTTTAGAACCAAAATTTAGACGATTTTTTCATATAAAACTCATCACATAAGTACCTACCTTTCGCGTAATTACCTTCCCCGCTGAACTGCCTTTTAATTTGTACACTTTTATTGAAGTTTAGCTGAAAAAAAAAATACTTTAAATACATACCTAATTGATATCAGCTGAAAAAGACAAAAGCTTCTTTTCAACTAGCGCTTCCTTCTTGAAAGGTTACCGATACTAGTTAGTTGATGTAGTGTTATTTTTTATTTTTCAAATAACATTAAACGTTTTTCTGTTGTCATTCTTTTAAATTTTTTGTATACATAGAGATAATTGCTTATGCGCACATAAGTAGTTTTTTATAACTGCCCGACCGGAATAAGTACCTCTCAAAACGGGGCATTTATGGTGAGGCACTTATCCGGGTTTTACTATACTCTTAATTCTAATTTTAGAACCATCGATTAAAATCTTTGTCTCAGGTCGGGCATCTAACCATGATACCAAATGCGTGCCTGGTTGCAAGTTACAATGCAACGCATTTCGACTAAAGGTAGCAATAAAACTTTCAAATTCAATACTCTGAATTGTTCGAATGAATAATGAAACACACACTCACTGTGCTTAAGTGCCGGAAAAATGAAAATTGTAGCAATTGGTAACACGAATATCACCCATAATAATTTATATTATAAAGTATTTTGATAACGTAAGGCTATCACGCAACAAAGATTATTAACTCGCGATAAGGTTTGTAAACTATTCTTTTGAAGAAGCATTTTAATTTTAATATGACAACCAAAACAAGAGTTTGGGGAACGTTGCTGAACGGTAAAGTGCATTCAAGTTATTTGTATTAGTAATTCAAGTTTTTTTTAATTATTTGTATTTTAAGGTGAATTTGAAATTATAACTCTGGAGGATGATGTTCTGGAAGGAGCATTGGAAGTGAGTAGTTTAAATTTATTAAAATTGTATAGTCTTAAAATAAACAATCAACCAGTTTAGATTAAGTCATATTTAGCGCCTACTCGGAGATAAGATAAATTTTAAAATATAACTCAAGGTTTTCGCAGTTGTTAACATACGACAATTTTTTTAAAGTTTTCGCATTAGGTGCGTACTCAACCCCGACCGAAATTTGTAGCGAAACGTTCTAGGTGAAGTACCTAACTCGCTATCTATTACATATTACAAACGCGGCCAACACGAAAACTTAGAAAATGTCAAATTCTAAAATGTTTATTCAAATGTTGCATAACAAACAGCAAAAAGCCTCATAACAGCAAAAACGTAATTCGATAAAAAAGGCTTAATTCAAATTTTAAAAAAGTATAATTATACCTACTTACTTATTGTAGGTAAGTAAATCAAAAGTGATAGTATGTAGTTGCTTTTGCAAAAAGGACTTTAAAACGGAGACGTAGACACTGTAATGAGTGTTTAATACAATAAGTGTAAAAATCGAACTCGAGATAACAATCAAACTTGACATTACGAAAAAAGTGGGTCCCGTAATTCCGTCTGTCTGTCCACGGCTTACAGCTTAAACCTATGAAGCGATTTTCTTCAAACTAGGAGCATAAGATTTTTGGGTGATTCCCTAGTAGGAAGATCGAGGTTTTTTTTAGCTAAAAAAATAACGGTACTTGCCATACAACCGTTTTGAAAAAAGTTATTTGTCTCAAAAACGGATCTTACGATTTTTTTTAAATTTCTTGTGTTTTCTAGTGGTTTATATGGTCTATATTTTAATGAAACATTTTTTTTTCCAAAATCCGTTAATCACTGTACCTGCAATAGAACAATTTTTTTTTAATTTCGACTTTCTCGACCGATTTTGATCAAAATTTTTACTAAGGAGGTCCTATCACGTAAGAATAATACTGCATACAAATATTTAAAAAAAAATATTTTTTGGATTAAAAAAAAAAAAGTTAATTTTTTTTTTTTTTTGAAAACAGTTTAATTAATTTTTTTGAAATTATGGTTTTTGTTGCATATTATTATATTCTTTTAAATGGCATACCAAAGTTTTTGTCTAAAAAAATTCAAGAAATTTTATATATACAAAATTATTTTTTAAGAAAACCGCTCCAACGATTGTTAAATTTTTTTCTACATAAATTCACATTTTTTCAATATTCTAGATTTTTTTTTTACATTCTAAAGGAGTTTAAACTCAAATAAAACTCATTGGTCTATCACACACGAGAGCAATTCAACCTGGGGAAATAGAAGCTTGTAGGCGCGGGAGTTGAAGAGCGCGGAATGAAAAGAGCAAATTATTCTTCCTTGTTGTGATAGGAATAACAAAATTCAACTACTAAAAATACTTCTATACAATTAAAGCCGTTTCTTAAGGTGATATTACATTGTCATATATATATGACCAATGCTAGTCATATAAAATATGGCACAATATTTGTATATATGACAAGTATTAATAGACTATGCCATATATGTATGCCATATAATGTTCACAAGCTTTTTCTGTCAATTTTTGTTTACAAATATGAAACAGTTGCTACGAAAAATAAAATATTTAAAAAAATACGATATATTTGACCAACCACGTTTCATTAAATCATATATTTTTTTTTAAATTCAAAATAGTTCATGACTGTCATATATATGGAGTCATATATATTTTGTCATATAAATATGACTATCACACTTATATGACATTTTTGAGCCATATTTATTTGGCAAACTTGCCATATATATATGACAATGTAATATGACCTTTATACACAAAATTTTGCGCCGGCTTTCTTTTCTCCGTGTGCGATTGAGGCAAAAGCTACCTAGGGGTTAGTCTGGTTCAAAATTGACCCAGTGTGAGATGGAGATGGCCCATTATATTATATTTCATCGGTTTTTGGGGACTTATTTTATTTTTAAATTAGGGGGTTATTTCATGATAAAATAAGTCCTCAAATTTTGCTACTTTTTTCATTCTTTATATAAGTCTTAACTACATTGGCCACTTTTTGCAAAATTACAAAAGTAAAAATATTTTTTTTCCCGCTAGCGCAAATGTATTGTGAAAAAGAATGTATACAATTCTTTTTAAACCAAAATTTAAGCTTCCTGCATCATTTTTATAAGTTTTCCAGTGAGAAAAACTATCCCAAAATGAGTTTGAAAATTTTGACTTTTGTACTTTTTCACTTTTTTGGCTTATGTAGTTAAGGCTTAAATTGGATGATGCAGTCATACGTCTTGAAGTGGAGAAATTTAAGATTTATTGTTTTAACGTGCGTTCGGGTTAAAAATCGGGAGTAGATCGTAAATATAACTGCTTTGCGAGCAAAACCTTGTTTCTCAGTTGGTGTAATTGGTTTTCATTATTATTTATTGTATTGTATTATTTATACTAGAATGTCAGTTTATTAGACTTGAACTTGACCATTCTTTATTCCGTCAATTTCATTGAATTTTTGAACAACAACAACAACTTAAAGGTGCTACCACCAATTGCTTACGAATTAATTTTGGGTATTTTAATTCGTTTTATTTTTGTTTGGCTAGAGATATAGCTATTTCAAGGGGTGCCAAGCCCTATCATCAGTCTCCTTTATAGTGGTGGAATTAAAATACCCAAAATTAATTCGTAAGCAATTGGTGGTAGCACCTTTAAGTTGTTGTTGTTGTTCAAAAATTCAATGAAATTGACGGAATAAAAAATGGTCAAGTCTAATAAACTGACATTCTAGTATAAATAATACAATACAATAAATAATAACTTAATAGTCTGGTTTGTTACCGATCTTCCAACCTCTCCCCCTTTGATACGTACTACGAATTGTAGTCTATCAAATAAGGTTCGGAGAAAAATGGAGGCGGAACAAGACAGCATACTTAAAGGGGCTTATACAAATGCTGATGCTCCAAATGCAATTGATAAACAAACAGCACATCTAGACCTGTGACGTCAGTGGTCAACGGTGGCGTAGTACGTAGGGTACACAGCTCCGAAGACTGAGCAAATCTGATGCGCGGGTTCAAATACCGCATGATGTGTAGAAAGTTTTTCAAATAAAATTGGATTAAAGCTCAGCACCACTATAAAGGAGACTGATGATAGGGCTTGGCACCCCTTGAAGTAGCTATATCTCTAGCCAAACAAAAATAAAACGAATTAAAATACCCAAAATTAATTCGTAAGCAATTGGTGGTAGCACCTTTAAGTTGTTGTTGTTGTTCAAAAATTCAATGTAATTGGTTTTCTTTAAAATAGTATGCTTGTGTGTTAACAGTTCCAATTTATTCTGTAATATTTTTTGCAAAGATTTTGCCCCAAAGTCGAAAAAAAAACACTTTCGAAGTTTATTAAAAAATTGTATCTCGCTTATTTAAACTGAGAATTTCTATGGATTATAGGTTCCTTAAAAGTGTTGTTTAAAGTATTACCTATATACAATTAGACATATCGCAATTGTATTGGCGCATTGAAAACACCAACAAAATACCTTTTGATTCATTAATGATGTGCACTGATCCTACTAATCAAGATGTAGAAAGCTATTTCTGTTTAACTCGACTGAAGATGTTTTCAGAAAATCTTAACGATGTTTTTATAATGCAGATATGCCATAGCAGTTAGAGAGACTAGGGGTCTACCAGTGTTGTTTCTATTACTTTAAGGATTTTTTTTTTGTTGAAAAAAGGGTTGGGGACTGTTGAAACAATTACTTTGGGGACGGCTGAAACAATGGCGCAAAATTTTAGACGATTTAGTATGATGTTAAAGCATTTTTAGTATGATGCTAGGTTAGAAACAGGATCTTACAAATTTCAAACGAGTTAGAATCGTATTATTTTTTTAACATTTTACTAAAGTTAAAATCGCCAAATGCCTATTTTATCTTTTTAGTATCATACTAAATTCAAGTGTCACTTTGGCAGCTACAACTGCAAAAATGGGTTGAACTGTCACTGTTTTAGGCGTGTTCAGCTAGAGTTTCTTAAGAAAATAGGTTAAGTATGATACTAGTTAGAAAATGTTTAAAACTAAGAATATTTTAGTAAAGAGTTTTAAAGTTAGAAAATTGTGAAGTAGTAATCAAGCTAACACCTTAAAATCAGGCTGTTTAAAATTTTGCGCCAATGTTTTTACTTAGTTTTCGTGTTAATTAGTGGCCCCATGTAGGGTTAACTGTCCCACAGTGAACCAATTTCCGCTTAACTTGCTTTAGCATTTGAACTACTGGTTCAAATACCTAAAAGTTCAAATGCACCTAATATTTAGTTTATTGATTATATATTTTACCATAAAAATGTTAAAATATATCATGTAAAATAGTTCATTTTGAGCTTTCAAAAGTGCACTAAAATTGGCTCAGTGTGCACCAGGGGGTGTATGCAGTGAACCTAGGGGTGTTACACAGTGAGCCATTGCTATTATATTCTAATAATCTTTTTAAAAAAATCTATAAAAAAGAAGAAGGGTATGGTATTTCGTTGTCATTCGCGGCTTTACGGATTTTCGTCCTCTGATGAGCTATTTGCTTAAGGGCAGCTTTCATCATGTCGTTTGAAAAGGTGGCAATTTTCCTCGGTTTCTTTGTGCGCGCCATTATAAAACTACTAGCCGATAAAACCCGGCGTTGCCCGGGTCTTCTTTAGTAAAACCTTTGACAACCAAATATCGACCAAAAAGATGATTTAAAATCAGCACTCGAAAAATGTCCAGCTTAAAGAGCGCTACACACCATCCATGTTACTTGTCAGGTAGCATTGACGTTTTTTTTGTCAGGTAACATTGAAAATAAGCCTCCACACGTATCAATGAACATTGACAATTATTTTCCTAAAATTATGTGTGTGGGTTGTGTGGGCTTGCATTTGAATAAAAATGTAATGCACCTAATTATGAACCTACCTGCCTGCCTATAGTGTAATTTTAAGACAACTTTGAAAATCAGACTATTTGTATGTTATGTTATACCTACCTCCCATTACCCTCTAAGGAACGAACGACCGTGAATTTTGTTAGTAACCACTTGACAAAGAAATTAATAATTTATCAATGAAAAGATAAATTTTTTCTTCTTCTCTACCATATACCTATCATATTCTTAAAACGAAGCATTTTTTCCCAGCAAGGGTTATTGCCGTCTATGAAGAATAATTCCGTGCCAAAAAACCGGAATACATTTTTTACCACCCCACCAACCACTTATCAACATCAAAAAAATTTTACCACTTGTACTACCTAAATAAAGTAGGTACCTACCTATTAAAATAAAAATACATATTTAGGTAGGTAGGTATTACCTAAAAAAAAAAATTTTGAGCCGATTCTGGAAACCAGATCCCTCCTTGCGCACGTTTTTGTCTTCTTGTGTTCCTACATTACATTTAATCTTCGTTTAAAATCTCGAACCTTGAAAATCCGATGATTAGAACTCAAGGTGTAAATTTTGCTGATTTGAATGTAATAAGCACCCCCACATCACCTTTGCTTACCTACGCCCTTGACTGTGTAGTTACTCAACAAAATGAATTAGAAAAACAAATGTATTAGTGATTCAAGTGTCCCCTTACCCCTCCTTGCGCACACATTGGCCTCTAAATAGGTTCGTTTCCATTTAACATCACCAATACCCACCGCCAAACCAACTAATTTCTGTCTTACCTTAAAATCCAACAATTAGAACTCACGTTGTAAATTTAGTCGATTTTCATGTAATAAGCATCCCCCTATCCTATTTACGTGCGTCCTTGATTGTGTAATTACTCAGAAAAAAAAAATGAAAATAATTTGTATAAGGGGTGCAAATGCCCCCTTACCCCTCCTTGTTCACGCCTTTGCCTCTAAATAAGTTCGATTCTATTCACCATCACCAACCACCCACCGCTAATAAACCAACATTTTTTTTCTGCTGCAAATACCTATTATACCTACCTACTCATACCTATACCTACTCCAATCATTTCTTACTACACTATAGAGAATACCTACCGACTGTTTATGTTTTGTTTTGTTTTACCATACCTTCCTATACACAAAAATATCACCACGATTCGTCGACGGCGAAACGCGAAAACAGTCAACTCTACTCACTATCTCGCTCCCACCTACCAAGGCACATTGCACATGGTTTGATTTGTTTTTTTTTTTTATTTCTTGACGATGAAGAATAATTCACTGCCAAAAAACCTGCATACATATTTTTACCACCCCACCATCACTTATTCTCATGAAAAAATTTGTACCTAACCTAAATAAAGTATTAAAAAACCAACCACCCACCGCCAAACCAACCAATTTCAGTCTTACCTTAAAATCCAAAAATTGAACTCAAGTTGTGAATTAACTAAGCCGATTTACATGTAATATAAGCATCCCCCATCCTATTTACGTGCGCTCTTGAGATCGTTTAATTTACTCAGAAAAAAAATTAAAAATAATTTTTATTAGGGGTGCATTAAATGCCCATTACCCCTCCTTGTGCACGCCCTTGCCTATAGTTCGTTTCCATTTACCATATCCAGCAAACACTCACCACCAAACCAAACAATTTCAGTAGTAAACATTTATTTTTGCTGCAAATATTATACCTACCTCTCACATACCACTATTTCTTAAGCTAAGTATAGACGATTATCAGATCTTACAATATTGTCAGATCTGTCAATGGTCTGACAATAGCGGACAATTAGCTGACAATTAACAAATTTCTTACAATGTAAAATTGTCCGTTCACATGATTGGTAGCTTTTGTGCCAAAGTCTGACAATTTAATTGTCAGCTCTTGTCTGACAATTTTCGGACAATTATATATCTGACAATATTGTCAGCTTGAAAATTTTCTGTTCACACGGTTGGTAGATCAATAAAAATTCAAGTCACAATAAAAATTCAATTCAATTGAGGATTTCAAGATCAAAAATCTTTTATATAATTTAACTTTTTTAAATTGTGCTACTATACGGTAGCTACATCAAGAAGAGGATACTTTCAAAGTGATTTGAAAATCTAGTGTCATCGTGGTAATGCTAAAACAATTGGACGAGCATTTGAAGCAATTTAACTACAACTGGACATCGACGGCGAAGGACGACTTTACACACTACGAAGGAGAAATATGCCAGAGGTCGTCAAGACGCGCTACGAAGAACAAGTCAATATTCTCTATCGATTTATTAAAAAAAAAAAAGAATTTAAATCATTTATTTTTGAAAGACTTGCAAGAATGAGAAGATCTTGAATAAGTGAACTATGTTGTTTAGATCAAAAAATAAACCTTTGCGTGCAAAAAGTTCAGCAAGCTTACTTCAGAGAGCTCGGCTGAGCTCTGAGCGAGTTGGTGGCAGGCTGCCTGTTGTTATCAATTCCAGGAAGTGTCCCTGTCCACCCTCGTGGCCACCCTGCAATCGCTCGTATAGTTTCTTGGCCATTTTGAAGTCCAATTTTTTTAACTTGTTGGAATTTGCTGTTCACTTCATCATATTTAATATTCATTTAAGTCGATACTTTTAATGGTTTTATTTATTTCAGCACAGGAATTTTATTCAGTTGCGAAAAAACTACAAATTTCCTACAAAAATGTTTTTTTTTATCTCTCAACTCGCCTCCAACCGTTTAACATTTCGAACAATGAAAAAATTGTCAGCAATTGTAAGATGTTTTCAATGAAAACATCTGACAATGACCAATGAGTCTGACAATGTCCTAATCGTCTGACAATGACACAAATTGTGCGTTCAGACGATTGTAAGATACCTGACAATTTTTTGTCAGATTGTCATCTGACAATTACCTGACAATGACGTTTCTGACAATATTGTCAGACAAAATTGTGTGTACAGACGATTGTAAGACATTTGGGACAGTATTTTCACTGACAGATCTGACAATATTGTAAGATCTGACAATCGTCTGTACTTAGCTTTACTAAAGAGAAAATCCCTACCGTTGATGTTTTTTTTTTTTTTTTATTTGAACTTTTCCCTATTACACAAAAACATCAACACAATTCGTCGCCGGTGAAAACAAAACTCACTTCTCGCTCCCACCTACCAAGGCACATTATACTGCACATGGCTTGAATCGTTTTTTTTTTTTTCGATGAAGATTTTTTACTACCCACCACTTAATTTTCACCAAAAATGTTCCCTAAAAATAAAAAAAGAAAAAAAACAAAAATACTACCCTACCTAAAAAAAAAAAACTCTTTTTTTGAGCCGATTCCAGGAATCAGCCCACCAAAAATATGGAATTTGACGATTTATCGTCAAATCCACATGCCACAAAAGGCAATTTTCCATGGCAAAACAACTCCTCCTTATAAATAATTGAGCTTGAAGTAAATGTGAGTTGAAAATCTATAAAGCAGTATTTTGCAAGGAAAATACCTACATGCTTGATTTTAGAAAATTTCCATACGATTTTTTTTGTGGTAAGTTTTTAATTTGTTTATTATTCGGTATTTAACAAAAATTTTCTTTTCTGCTGTATCCTATAGCATACCAGATAAGTGAAATTTGTATTATATCTATTTTTTAAAAGAGTTTTTTTGTTTGTTTGTGAGTTTAGTGCATACATTCAGCCAGACTGACAACCAAAAAAAGTTACTCTTTTATATAATAGTATAGATGAACAAACAAAAGAAAAATGTTAAATTGTTTGTAAATTTTGTTCAGATGCTGTTTTTAAATTGTAAGCAGTAGTACACAGTTAGCTAAGGTTCACTGTGTGATTTGATGCACTTACTGGTTCACTTGTGGACATAGTGACTTTTTGTAAGAAAATATTAAAATAAAAAAAAAACTATTGCAGACATTTTACTTTTCTGCTGTTTTTAATTTATAAAAATAAACACAACAAGGTGTAATGAAAACAAATTACTTCACAAATTAGAAAACAAACAAATTTCCTATTTTCTCACCTATCAAATTCGCTTTGGAATGCCCACCAACCACCACCCGCGAGAGCACAACTTCACCTAAAGGCTGTTTCAAGCCACAGTACACAAATTGAAGGTAATATATTGCGCATCTTCGAAAATTACAGTGACCTGCCTGTCAGAATTTACAAAAACAAAATACAAGTGTTTCCCAATCGCAGTGACCCTCGTCCTTAATTTACAAAAACAAAATACAAGACATGCGCAGAACTGAACAAAAATGAAAACTCTATTGACACCAGGTAAATTGCTTTCGACACCACCTGCATATCAGTGCGTGAACTACTAGAGGGGGATAAAAAATTTTTGGATTTGACATTCAATGTATTTCCCATAAGAGAAAACGAAAAAATGGTCTGGAAAACATTAATTTTTCTAATTAATTTTATATGAACGGGTATCCGTATTTTAATTGCAATGTAATAATAAAACATGTGAGTTTGTGAATCGAGCTTAAAATAAATCGAAACTAAAAACTAGAATGCCTTATTTTATAGATAAAAAGTGTAAACAAATCACATTAACACCGAGAAACAACAACAACGATACCCAGTTATGTAAAAAGCAAGGCAAGAGCGTAGCCAGTTTTATTTAAAATATGTTTTGTTTTTATTTTGTGCTGTGTAAAATGTGTTTGAAGAAATTTTGCCCATAATTATGAAAATACATGAAATTAATTTTTAAGTTGAAAGTTTTTTGTTTTTTAAAAAAAGAATAATGCCGAAAATATTTTTTTATCTTGTTTTGTATTTTTTACAAAATTTGATTTGTATCCAAAGAATGCTAAAAAAAGCTCCCAAAAGCAAAAAAAGAATCAAAAATTTAGCAAGAATAGTAATAAAATTTTAAGTGAATTATAAATGTGTGCCCTTAACAAGCTGTTCCAATTCTATGTGTTTAAAAATTTATCGTATCTATTAATTATTTAAGTTTTCTTTATATTCTGTTAAAACGTTTTACGTTAAAATGTTCTAAACATAAAACATACCTATTCTCCCCTTTCACATACTAAATGCAAATACATACATAGGTAATATATTTATACTTCTATGTTAAAACATTATTTCAGTTCAAACCATAATTGATTTTGCCCCTTGAAACCCTTCCCTCACTACGCACATGATCTGATTTCAACTGGCGACGTTCATCCATTTTGAAAAACAACAACAACAATACACGTTTGTTTACATTCTTTATGGGCAAAATAAAGCAAATAAGAAGTTATATTCGGTATATATTCTTCTTGATTAACAAACTAACATATATTGTTAATCTATTTCAATTATTATATGGATACCCGTTCATATAAAATTAATTAGTAAAATTAATGTTTTCCAGACTATTTTTTCGTTTTCTCTTATGGGAAATACATTGAATGTCAAATCGAAAAAAAATGTATCCCCCTCTAGTAGTTCAGGCACTGACTGCTAGGTGCCGTGACTCCTGGTGCCAATATGTGTACTGTGGTTTCAAGCAAAGATACTGAATTATAAAGATATGAATTCTCGACTGTCATTCCGGTTTGCCTAAAAGCTGCAGAAATCAGCTGACTCATACGTTTTTCAAAGTATGTGTGTGAAAAACCACGTACAACGCACACATATAAGCAGCTCCTCAGTTCAAGTCTCCGTTAAATTGTTGTTGCAATTCTCATCTATTCATCGACGCGCACCAAAATTACAAAAACAACGATGTAAACAAATGGCTTTTGGAGGGCGAAACGTACGCAGGATTCATATCTTTATATTTAGTATTTTTGGTTTCAATGCTGTTTCACAATACGACGAGAAAACGAGACGTCAGCGTGACGAGATCTCTTCACAGTTGTTCTCTCTTTAAAACGAGTTCAGAACAACGAAATAATACAAAATAAAGTATTTCTCGTCGTCACGTCATAAAGTTCGAAAAATTGAAGAAAAAAACGCAACGTGACGACGAGAAATACTTAATTATTTCATTGTTTGAAACTCGTTTTTAAGAGAGAACATAAGAATGAATTAAATATGTACTATAATATAAGATTTTGTGTTATTTCCACGTGTTTCAATTGACCCCAATCACTGTTTAACTGCCCCCGGTATGGGGCCTGTTAAAACAAATTGACTCTTTTAAAGAAAATTGATGAAACACTTAAAATAACACACGAGTTACTCAAAAAGCACTTTCCATTAATAGTTGGAGTCACGATCTTTCATTTCACATAACTCTATCATGGACATGGCTATTCTCATAAATAACAATGCCCTGGACGATGCAAGACAAATTGTTTCAACCGTACCCAGTCTCCCCTACTCAATCACACAGATCTCAAAGATCTATTAAAGGATCCATCCAAAAAACCAAAAAAAACTTCCTTGATAACATAAAATCCGCGGGAAATGATGCTCGACTACTGCTGTAAACTGGGATGCAATATGTCATTATTTCACTCTCTTATGAGGTTTTTTCTCTGAAAGTATGGATGCAGCGAGTGACGAACAAAGAGAATGCTTCCGTCAAGATCTTATTGCAATTGAGAAGCGTTACCAGGGAAGATGGTAGCAGACTACTGTTGGAGCCTCGTCAAAGATACCCCTGAATCTCAGTATAAAAGGAAAGCCAGCCACTCAAAAAAAAAAACATCACCATTCCAGTCATATAATCATTAAAAATCAAATAAATCGTGAAAAATCGTTTTTTTATGTTTTATCTCGAAACTGAGATGATCAGAAATTTTTGTTTATATATTTCGATTGAGTTCATGGTAAGAAATACCAATAACATAGTGAGATCTCAGATAATTTTAAAAGTTTGAAATTTATTGAGTAGTGTTATTTAACCTTTTCAAATCACTATTTTGAAGACATAAACAGGTTTATGTAATATTTATTTTTGATCCATTAAAAAAAATAATCACGCCACTTTTATCCTTACAGCCTCAATTCTTCTTTAATTGCTTAATTTATTGCAGGTTCTCGAAGCTTTCTATATCTACGAGTGCATATCCATTGGTACTGAAATAAATCTTCCAGAAAACTCTCAAGCTCGTAAAGAGCTGACTGAGTTATGCAAAATTGTAAACCAAGATCATGTTTCCTTGGCCGCCAAACATGTGCCTACAAACCAAATTGTAGGTGTCTCATTTAACAAGCTTCAAGTAATACAAATGGAATCTTTAAATTAGTAGATTAATAGCTTTAATTTATATATATTTTTAGTTCATTGATAATACAGTAGAAGTCCCATTCTTCGTTGAGTTCCGGGATAAAAGGTGCACGTCCGAAAATGCCAAGGCTCTAATGTCATACATGATTGAAATGGATGAAGAAATTGACCCATTTGAGCTGTTCAAAATCGATTGTCTATTGGAGTTGATGTTTCTTGTTGTCTTGCCAGATTTTGGAAAGAAGGGTATAGGAAATGCCCTCGTCAAATATTCTATAGAATTAGGTCGGGAGCTAAGTCAGAATATTGGTGTGGAGAAAATTGCCAAACATCTTCAAGATAAACGACCAAAGGCTGTAACGGCTCTCTTTACTTCTAATTTTTCTCAAAAATGTGGCAAAGCTAATAATTTTAAGGTTCTCAACCGTGTTTCCCATAAAAGATTCATTTTTAAAGGAAAACCATTTAGTGAACGAATTGGACCAATGCACCCTGATAGTGCACAGGTTGCAATACTACTGTAAGATTTTTGACTGTTTAAACTAAGTATTTCGAAACAGTCGGAAATATGCTTTATTTAATAAAAAAAAAATATTACATTTGTCGAAGTTTAGACAATCGATAACGTTGACTTAAGTAAGATAATAAGTTAGATCACTTTAGCAAGAATTTGAAATATTTTTTTTTTAAAATTGGACGACTGTCTAAAGTTGGACAGTGTTTATTAATACAACCATTAGTATTTTGGGCAATAATATTAGGTGTGTTCTGTGTAAGTATGTATATTCCCTTAAACTAAAATTTATTGAAAGTTTAACACAAGCATTTTATATAAAAGACATTATTAAAGACGCACATGGCAGCTTAAGAAAAATACCTTAAAAATGTTGGCAGCACTGATATTGAATAACATAACAACTTTCAGCTGTTTTGAAAAATAAAACCAAATACAAATTGTGAAGAATACAATCAGTCAAACAAATAATTTGTATTACGTTTTAATTTATTTTAAAATACATAATTTATATTTTTACTTGCGATATATATGTATGTAGGTACTATAGAGCAAGTTTTGGATTCGTGTAAAAAATCGAACTTGAGATAACAATCAAACTTGACATTACGATGATAGAGAACTCGAAAAAAGTGGGTCCCGCAATTCCGTCTGTCTACTTTAACGGTGTGTCTCGTCCACGGCCTATAGCTTAAACCTATGAAGCGATTTTCTTCAAACTTAGAGCATAAGAGTTTTTGGTTATTCTCTAGTGCGAACCTCGAGATTTTCTTTTTAGCTCAGAAAATAACGGTACTTGCCATACAGCCGATTTGAAAAAGTTATTTACCTCGAAAACGGCTCTAACGATTTTTTTTTACATTTAAGTTAAAAAAAAATTACCAACAACCGTTCTTTTATTTTCGATTTTCTCGTTATCCGCTTAACCGATTTTGATCAAAATTTATACTTAGGAGGTCCTATCGTTACTATTATTTTTTTAAGAAAACCCACTTAAATGATTTAAAATTTTTTTTTTCTGTATAAATTCACATTTTCCAAAAATTGAGATGGCGTTCTTCATTCTGAGATTAAAACATTTTAAGTACTACTTGCTTTATCAATTTAAAGAACGCGTTTTATGCTTTTTTCCATATTCAAATTTCCATTCTTCAATTTATTAAATGGATAAATACATATGTATATAATTAAAAATTATGTGTTTTATATTACACTGAATTAAAATTCGAAGAAACTTTTACTACAACAGCAAGTTCGTGCGACCCAGTCGTGCATTTTATTTCTATTTTTTTTTTGCGATTTTCAAATGTTTCAATGGGGCAAGGGCAGACTGGAGCTTGAAAAAATTAAATTAGGACTTCTAAATTAAATTAAGGCTTCTTGGAATATCACAAATTATGAATAACTTAAATAAATAAATTATCAAATACATAAATAAATAAATAAATATCAACGTACATAACAACAGAGTGAACAGAATAATCTTCTCGAACAAATAGAAACTTAATGCAATGAACGAAAAAAGCTTTTAGAGCAAAAGAAAAACCTAACACCGGGTCTCCACGACGTGAAATATTTTTTTAGTTTTTTCTTAACTATCTATCACTTATGATAGAAAGAAAGACTGCTAATATCATACAATGTTGGTTGGTCATCTTCATAGCTTACTATTTTATCTGTCTCCAAAAATTTCACAGTGCATAAGTTATGAATTTAAAATAATTCAAAGAATTCATTTTATGTTAATTTTGTTAAAATCCACCAGAAAAAGAATAAAACTTTCTTTTGACACCTACAATTAATTAATTACAATTGAAAAAAAACAAAAAAAATTCAAAGGGAAAATTGCTTCTTAATATAGAATAGGTACTATTAATAGCGTTCTTTGAACAGAGCAATATGTGGCATGAATTTTTTTTTATAGAATACTATATGTAGCCTCCATGAGCAATTTTCATAGCATACAATACAGTATTCTATGAAATCTTTCTTGTGGAGCCACCATGTAATCGAAGGTAAGCTTGATGTATTTGAGAACAAGTACGTTGCTCTAGACTAGATGGATGTATTGAAGATGTCGAAAAGCAATTTTCGAAACTAGATGCACAGCTCCTCCTGCTTTGAATAGTTCGGCTGGCAGGCCATCCGCACCAGCAGCCTTACCGCAGTTCATGTAGGACGGAAATTTTGGTCATCATCATCCAGGTTGAATGGAATGTCTAACAGCAGTGTTGCCTCGCAAATTTTCCAATTAAACAGCTTTTTAGTATTTATAAATTTAATTTAATTAATGACTATAAATTGATTATTGTTAAAGTAAACGAAGAAAATTGAAAAGAAAAACAAATGAAATTAAATAAATTTAAGAAAAAACTAAAAAATTCTGCTGCCTCTTCTGTGCTCTTTTCAAACCAAATGAATAATTTTTCTTCAAAGAAAATAAATAAAATGAAACTTGAAAGTCAGTGAATATACAAAACATAAAATATAAATACAGTATTTTAGAACAAAGTGATTTGAAAGATATGTTTTATACTTTCATAGTATGATGGTTTTGGCGACAACAAGCAGTATTTTGGCTATCTTCGCCGTTTAGCAGTCTAGAGAAGTGTTGTTTCCAGATCCTCATCTCGGCAAGCTTCTATTCTGGCCTTGTATCCTTGAGCAGATTGCTTAACCCTTCGATAAAACTTTTGAACATCACCCTTGCCGCTACAGCTCTAAATAGACTCGACCGCCCGCTCACTATAAAAGGTGAAGCTTTTGAGCAAATAGACACTGTTTTATTTTGAAAGTGATTGTGAACAGTTCGAAATTAAAAGGTGTTCGGAAGTCAATTTGAGTTGCATACTATTAATTAAATTAAATTTTGACTAAAAAATAATAATTAATGACTAATAAAAAACTATTTGAAGTGAAATAAAGTGTGTTTAATTTGTAAAGGAAGTTGATAACTAAAAGAAAATAAGTTTTATATCGAACCTTAGTACAATACGTACTTCGAAATTTTTCACCGAACATAACTTGTTTTTTTAATTTTTAAACTAGAATATTTCAAATTATGTTTATAAATATAATTCAACAATAAATTAAACTATTTAACAACGATATTTTTGGTTTTGTGTCCTTTTTAAAAACATGCGAGACGATCAGGATTTTAATATTAAATTTGTATCCCTGTTTCTTCTTCTTTTTCTCCTGATTTTCAGCATTAAGGTTGGCAAGTTGAACAACTAAGAGAACGTCTTCTTCATTTACTGAGGACAACGTAACTGATTAATCAGTGGCACCATACGTAGTTTGCTACCTCAGTACGCGTTAGATCACTTTCATACCACTTCACCACCACTTCATCGCCAATCCACTTGTTCACCATTCCACTGCCACTCGCTACTCCACTACCACTCCACTTCGTCACCACTTCAGTGAGCGCCCTGCCTTAGATATAATTGGGAAAATGTAAAAACTTGATCAGCCTTTTTAGAAATTTTAAAATGATTTTTATACAAACCCAAGCTTCGATAGAAAAAAATTTTCATACAAACGCACTGTAATGATGATGATTTATATAAAAATTAATTAAGTTCAAGATTTATTTTAGGTTTCAATTTTAATGTCGGCAAAAAACATCAATGTGGTTTTTACCACGGTTGATCTGTGAGATTCCTCCACATAAAATGTGACATGTCTCAGCGAAGTATTCGATAAAGCTTCCTGAAAATATTAACGGAAGCCTTACAAATACTGAATGACAGTAATTTATATAGTAAACATTATACAATTCTTACACAAATATAGCTTTATTTAACTTCTGTAACTTCGTTTGTAAAGGTCTATTCGAAAACAGGTACTAGCCTCTATTAAGTTTCTTCATCAAGCTTTAAAATAATTTTAAAGAAGCAGTTATAGAAATCATGACTTCTATAAGAATTTTTTTTTTTTCGAGAAAAGCCCTATAGAAACCTTATACATATCAAGACTTGCAGCATATAAATTTTTCTAAGCTAATAGTAACTGAAATGTTAGTTGGTTATGGTGAGCTAAATTTACAACGATAGATACTGTCATTTTTTGTGATGTTGGTTGTCATTTCGTCTTACAGAATGCAGAATAGAATCGTTCAAAGACGATTGACATTTTTATACCGACGATTGACATTTTCATACGAACGAGAGCGAATAATTGGAAACGACAAATGGAATGCATATTTCTCCTCGTCGTATTTTTCACAGTCGTATACCCAAACTTAACTAGTACTGCGGCCCCCAACTCAAAAAAACGTTACCTTATTATAATTTTTTAAATGCGGTAATTTGAAATGAGATATAAAATTTCATACGCTAAAGAATTAGATTCTATTTAAAAATAATGTAGGTAGAATAAGAATTCCAAACTTCCTATATGAGTAATTAATCAATTTATAGCTTCATGAAATAATAATATATCATATCGCTTGAACGGAATCAACTTGTTCAAATACAATCTAAAAACATAATTTATATTTTATTAATCAAAAAAAAAAAAAGCGGCATTACCCATTGTATTCCACTCATGTATATGTATGTACGTTGCAGTGACGTGACGATAGTGTGAATTGTGAATAAAATGATCGGATGAGACAGTACCGAATTTGTCGTTGGAGAAAAACAGTCTCACTCTCGCTCGAAGGGTGTTTTCATCCAAACTGTTGTTGGTTTTGTTGTTGTCTTAATTGAATAAGTTATTTTCCTTTATGATTATTTAATTTATTGATCTATTGTTAAAATGGAAAATTCAAACAAATCTTCTCCGAAATATATATGCAATGGTAATAAATCGGTGGTGTTTTTATAATAATAAATATGTAAATATTTTGTATTTGTATTTTTGCAGGAGAAATTGAAATTGTTAAGTTAACTAAGGAATATCAAGAAGAGGCTGTAAAGGCAAGTGTAGAAATACAAAAAATATGCTTGTACTTATTTCATTTTAAAAGAATAATTAGTTCACATTGGCTACTTCAGTTGTAGTCCAAGAGGTGAACGATATGATCAGTGTTTTATTCCGCTCCAAATTTTGTTCTCACAGAACTTTTATCTTTCCGAACTTGCAATCAATCAATAACCTGGCAGCGTTACACTTTCAAAATGAAAAAGTGTTTCGCTGCCAGGTTGATGGAATTTAGTTTAGACAATAACCAAGTGTACTTGTGAACAAAATTCATTTTTATATGAAGGTTTTTTTTATAATACAAGCTCTACATATATCTAGCTACTACTGAAATAAATCAGTCAAGAAGAAGACTCAGTACTATTTTAACATGACTTGCCATTTAAAACTATGCACGATTTACATTTTTGCTAAAGATTGACATTAACTCTATTTTTATAAAAGTATTCTGGTCACTTATAAAATTTGCGTATTAACAAGGCGCTCAATATTGATGAGTCCAAGTGGGATTACCGGGACGAAACGCTATTTTTGTAGACTAAAGGCCGTTAAAAGCTAATTTAGAATCAATTATTTTTTTTTTTGCGTTTTGAAAGCACATTAGGTCCATATATTGGTGTTAGGAACGCAATATCACTTTCAATTTGGAATAATATAAAACACTAATAACTACCTTATTCATAAACAAAAAATGGTTATTTCAGCTCTCGTGTTCAGGGAAACTACACCATGGAATAACAATTTTCCGGACTCAAATGGACCAGTAAGCAATTGCCTTTATTTTGAGTCCGGAAAATTCTCATTCCATATGGTGTAGTTTCCCTAAACACGAGAGCTGAAATAACCAATTTTTGTTTATGAATAAGGCAGTAAAAGTTTACTTATTTATTTATTTTAGAAGTCAATAGTACCATAATACCAATACAAAATTAATATCTAGGTTTAGCTACCTAGCCATTTGGCCTGTCCAAATGGAGAACATTTGAAAATAAAAAATAATAATATATTTCAAAATATCTTTAAACCCTAGAAAGATTAGTCATACTTAAAGGCTATACCTACACACAATATTCGTGGAATTGACAATATTATACAGGGCGTAAGGTGTGACAAAAAGCTAGAGCGTGTAGGTTGAGTGGAGACAAGAAAAAATCTTATGGGTGGAAGGGTCTACTCGCTACTCCCCAGTTTGAGTGGGAGGGGCAATTTTCTAAAAAATCGACTTGAAAAAGAAATCATTAAAAAACAACGGCACACTTACAACGTCATGCTATACTTTTTTTTAAAGCCAGAAGTCCGTTCTCCTACTTTGTTTTAAACTTAAATTATTTGAGATAATAGTTTTTGAAAAATTAATTTTCAAACTTAAAATTTTGAAAAAATAATGAAAAAAATTTTATTCAAACTAATTTTTTTTTTAATTTTACTATATCAAGTAAAATTTTTGTTTTTAATATACAATTTCTACTCAATCATTGAAATAATGAAAGTCGGTTGGGCCCAAATGAAATATTTTTTGATCCGCTAAGCTGGGCAGTGGGCACATCACAACGGAAATTCAAAAATCTAACTTTGCAGGAATTAGGGGCTAATTTGGGGCTATACTTTATCCAACTAAAATAGGCGGTATAGGCAATATAGGACGTTTGCCTCTCATTCTGGCTAAAGTGGATTGCATAAATCTATCCTTCATTAAAGCTCTCACAGGGTTGTCGTATTCTTTATTTTGAATGGACCCAAATATGAAAGAATATTATGTAGTGTTACCGCTCTGTTTTAGATAGAAATTTGCATTTATTTGTTTTATTTATAAATATTAAAAAACACATTTATCTTTTTCCACACTACCATGAGGTAATATAAAAGGCGCATCTTCAAAAATACACGAGGTAAAAATACACATGGCACAAAACTTTAAAATAAATACACCTTTTCAAAAATGTTTACAAACGATTCTTAAAAAACACAAATTGCACAAAACTTAAAACAAAGGGAATTTGGGGCTCCTTCGGGATTGGAGTACTAAATTAGCCCCAAATTAGCCCATAACTCCTGCATAGTTAGATTTTTGAATTTCAATTGTCGTGGGTCAGCTTTTAAAGTGCCTCAAAACTTAAATAAAAAATGTTCAATGATGAGTTTCAATCAGTCTGTTTTTCCTATTGGTTTTGACAGCCAATTCCGAGACGTCGTACGACGTCGTAAATTGTTTCCAGTTAACAAACAGGAAAAATTAAATAAAAGCTATAACTGGCACCTAAGCACGGAGAAAAACTATGTTACCGGTATGATTTACATATAAATGATATCGATAGTTTGTATGGAAACTCTAAGTTTTCCTGTGAAGTCGGTCATCCGTCTTTTTTTTTACCAAATTCTTCCGGGATTGGAGAAAACACGCCTAATTTAATTTAATTTTTTTTTTAAGGGCACTAAACTTTAGTTCAGGTTCACTTTGATGGGTCTCACATCAGTTAGGTATCAACTGAACTGAAGTACTTTTTTTACGATTGTTTTGGATCCGTTTTGGTTTCGGTTTTCGCTTATTATGGTGAACCCTCACTCTCACAATACATGCGCAAGTGGGTTAGTGGTGATTATAAATTCCATAAAAATTTGACCCGACAAAGGCAGTTTTGCGGATCCGTATTTGGATCCGTACGCGGAGTCCTCCATACGTTGTTGATTACGTATACGGATCCAAAACGGACTCTTTTGCTTAAAGGGTTATCTGTTACTTCTGTCAATTATTTGCTTAAATTGGAATGTGGTTCCAAAAAAGGTTACATTGTTTTACAGCGCTTACCTACATATAAGTATTCAAAATATAACGAATGTTTTATTTTGTAGTTGTTCATGGAAAACTTTCCAAAAAATGAAAATTTCAGCATCGCTACAAATCTGCCAGCCAATCCCGATGCTATTAAAGAAATCGAAATACTCTTCCGTGAAGTCTTGAAAGATGGGGTATCTTTTGCAGCAATACACACTGAAAGCGGTTGTCTAGCAGCTATTTGTGCAAATAAAATGATGGTACGTACACATACTTATGTCTATCTCTAAAACATGTGTTTTATGTAACCAAATTATATTTATATTTAACAGGAACCAAAGTCAAATTTAAATTTAGATGAAATATTTTATACCTTTAAAACTCCCGAAATGATATTCATTGGAAATTTCCTAGAGCAAATGGAAAACTCCTATGATATTTACAAAGAATTTAATATTGAATGCAGCGTGGAAGTAGTATTTCTTTCAACAAGACCGGAATTCGAAAGAAGAGGAATTGCTAGATCATTGACACAATATGCCATAGAGTTTTTCAAAGATATCGGAAATGGTCTTTTGCCGGACGAAGATTTTCCAAAGCATATTCAAGGAAAAAGACCAAAAGCTGTGTGTTCGATTTTTTCATCTAAGTTTACACAAATTATTGGTCAGAAACTTGGCTTTGTTACTGTTACTACAGTTCCATACACAGAGATAGAATATAAAGGATATAAATTTTCCGATAAATTGAATCCTATTCATGATTGCACAACATTTGCCGTAATGAGAATATAATTACATTTCATGTTCCTTGAAGATTTTCGCTTAACAGTTTAATTACAATTGTTATTAAAATTTTAAAGCACACTACTTGTATGTATTATATTTTCAACTTAATGTAAAAAAATAATTTTTTCGAATAAATTAAAAAGCGAACTAGGTACACCTTACCTACCTTTAATATTTAAAATCAATAAATAAAATACATAGGCACACTAAATTTTGTTCATTGATGCACAGAGACTTTACCAACTCGCTGGTCAACTACTGGTTTGCCTATTTCGATGCGAAAAAAGCGACTAACAACATGGAATGAGGGAAGTACAAATAGAAATTTGATAGTAATGCATGTAGCCAACGGATAGATGGCATCAAAGAGCACGGCAGCGCTCAGTCAAGTTTTCGGTACTACCCCTTTTTACAGGAACTAACTCGATCAAGCGATTTTCGACCCCCCATCTAACTTCGAAACCAATAAAGTCAGAATCAAAGACTTCAAACTCGCCATATTATACTAAGCCTCACCAAATTTCAAACGTCAAAAATCGAGAAAACCGTAACTGACTAGATTATTAAAATAATTTCGGACAACGGTAGGCCTTGTAGTGTATATTTTACGTAAAAGCCGAAACAATTAAATTCTAGAATTTACCAGTAAATTGTAGAATTTCTCAGCACCATTGGTAAAAATTGTTTTCTGTTTTCATAATTCATTTCGGACTTTTACCACCGTGCATTTTGGTAAAAGATTGAAATTCATTTATGTAATAATAATACAATATACATATAATAATAATATAAATAATTTTTTTATGAGAGCCTTAAGTTAAAACTAGTATTATACATGCAAATTAGAGCTTAAATTGAAAAATTTATTATAATTCGAAATACATTTATTAAAAAAATCTTCTTAAATTGTTTTGAGTGCCAAAAAAATTACACCATCCGATTTCTTTAAAAAAAATTTAAAATCGTAGGAGCGGTTTTTTTTTTAAGATAATTTTGTATATATGTATAACATTTTGTAAAAAATTTTAAGAAAAAAAATTGGTACACAATTTTTTAGTACTTATTTATGTTGCATTAAAAATTGGATTTCGAAAAAAATTATCTACCCGTTTTGGAAATATCGAATTTTTTTTTTGAATCCAAATTTTTTTTTTGAACATTTTTGAGAAGCATTTGCATAAAAAGTTTAATTTAAATCGGTTACACACATAATGAGATTGTCCAAAATAAAGAAAATGGTTCTATGAGAGGTACCTACTCTTAATAATAGCTAACTGTAAATTTTGTTTTCGGCAGATCGTAGACCATACTAATATTAGTATTTAGAACAATTTTAATCAAAATCGTAGGAGTCGTTTTTGAGAAAATTTATATTTTCTGTAACGACCTTTTAACTTTTATATGTAAGGTGTACCGTTAAATTTGACTATAAGAAAAATGTTTGTTCAAAATATTTTATTTTCGAAATATTTGGTTTTCAAAAAAAGTTTTGAAACTTTTTTTGAAAATCCAAAAAAATTTTTTTGAAAATTTTTTAGAAGATTCTCCATAAAAAAATTATCAAAATCAGTCTATTCCCTTTCGAGAAAAACGAAAATAATAAAATGGTTCTATGGGAGGTACCATGCGAGACCCACTTTTTTCGTCTTCCCTAACATCGTAATGTCAAGTTTGATCGAAATCTCGAGTTCAATTCTTTTCACGAATATACATATATCGCAAGCAAAAATAGAAAATTTTGGGTTTTCCATGCATGGGGGAGTTGATCACTTTCCGAAAAGTACTATCGATTATATGAAGCACTTCTGATTGTTGTAGAATGATAAGATTTGGTAGCTTTAGGTCTTAAAATGAGTACAAAGGAAACAAATTAAAATTTGAGATTTATCATTCACGAGGCGTGGCATCCACCCACTTATTCTATGAGTCAGACGGAAAATTAAGTGAAGTCTATTCTAATTCAACTGAATACTAAATTTATTTTACCCAATACAAATTTTTTAATCTTGCAAATTCTGCATAGTGAACTTTGGATGTAATGTGGGGGAAGAAGGGGTGTATCCATTGAGAATCCGTTTTGGCGTGCGAAAATTTTATGGATTATGCAAAGGTATTTTTCAATGTAGCAGAAAATGGCGTGAGGATTAACTGCACTTTTAGGCAGAGGAGACTGTGGGAAGAGCTAAGGAAATAGGTTTGGTTGACGTCTGCGATGTAACTTGCCCATATTTCCTTTTTCTTTTCTTCTGCTCTAAGAATTTGCACATGTTTCAGACTTGAGAAATCACAACTTGCATCAAAATTTTATTTTTCAATTGCATTTCGCCTTTTTTTAATTAACAAAACAGAAACATTTTATGGCTATTTTTTTTAATCAATAAATAAATTAAAGAAACAAAAATGTTTGCATTATGCTGATTATCGTTTGAGCTTGTGGTATGTGCGAATGCGTTACGTTATCATAAAAAGAAACAAGGCATAAAACAATCGAAAAAAGTTGTAATTAATATGATATATAAATAATTATATTAATAGAATCATACATAATTAGCTGAAATGCATGAAAGAGATAAGAATCTTTTTTAAATTTTTTTGATAATACGGAAAATGTTCGTATAGCTTGAGATTTGTTTTTGACTACAGCTGTTTTGTTCATTAGCTAAAATTTCCTATGTGATTAGTACAACACAGACCTACCCGGATAGCTTTGGATTGCCAGCCGAATGCTGACCATTAAGTAGGGACTATATACATTCACATTTTCCGACAGAATGTTCAAACCCTCCAACCAAAGAAAATGGTCAGTGTTGGAGGTGCATAAAAGTATCACAGAATCCCTATACCTCTACCCTACTTTAAGGACATAGACTTAAAAACAGCCTTAGACAGTTTTTTTTTTAATCTTTTGCTTTTTCCGGAGTTTGAACCTGAAGTCAAGAATGCACACTCTTGATCCACTATAACGATGAGATATTGAGAGGATCGCTAGCTTACTTGTGGATCGCCCCTATCGCGACTTACTTTCTAAGAATCTATCAACTTTCACAACTACGCAGTAGGTACGCACCGATACTTTTATTTTTTACATAACTATGTTTCAAAAATCGTACACCTCTCTGTCTCACGTTCACTTAAATGATTAAAATAACAATAACATAAACTTAATTAAAAGCCACGTCTGCTCCTCTGCCAATTTCCCGCTGAAAAAAATAAATAAATCAAACATCTCGTTCTGTTTAAAACACTCAATCCTTCGGTCGTCGAGGCGCTAATTTTAAATCATAATCAGAGTTCTGCTTAGTGCTTACCTTTAATATTATTGCCCCCTTCATTTAATCCGCATGAAGGACTTATTCAAAAAAAAGATTTTATCGTACAACGAATAACAAAACCAACCCTCATAGTGATTCTGATACGTAATCAACAACAACAAAGTTCAATTGCGAATTGATTAATTTCCAACGAAGAAAAAAACTCACTGCATGATTTTCAATTACAACACCGTAGACTTATAACACCCCATAGATCCGCACACACAGATAAGAGATATTAGATATCCCTTACTGATCCTGTTGGCACTTAACAATTTGAATGACGATGCAACGATCTGTTATTATGCAAGAGGGTAAAAAAAAAAAAAACAACGAAAAACTTTAATCTCTGACCAAAATTGAACCATAGTTGGTTTAAGGCTGTCTTTTCGAGCGCATAAAACCATCGGGCAAACAAAAATTACAAGGACACGAAGAGCAATTGTGCAAAGAGTATTGAGATAATTCCTTTTGTTATTAGAAAAAGGACATAATTCGGGTTTGATCCTATTTTAATTTTCCTTCAATTTTAAAATTAACAAAAAAAATTAAAAAGCGGATTTTGATTGACAGGCAGACAAAGCAATACGAAAACGAATTTAAGAGGGAGAGTTAAAAACTTGATAGCTATAATAATTTAAAAAATAAAGTTCCTAGGTACACAAACCCATTTTCATAGATAAACGAAATAATGTAATAAATTATCTTAAAATAAAATAAATCAATTTGGTTGCGCTGTGCTGCTCGTGACGAACCAATTCCAGTGACTAACTAACAATTTAAAGCTCTCCACCATTCCTGTGTGCGTTGCAGCTGGATAGGAGCACGGACGGGACACATCATAACATTTATTGAAATTAAAACACCATTATTTTGAGATCACATACATTTTTTTTTATTTTAATAAGGGTTTGTTTCACAATATCTGATTACAGTTCCCCGTAACTATCCGACAGTTAAATTATTGCAACTTAAATTCTCTCATTCAAAAACTTTGCGTTTCACAATTTTCAAAATATGTGTCAGTTAGCTAGTTGTCAGTTATTCTTGAACAGTTAGAAATGTATTTTGAAATGTAGATGTGAGCGGTTTAAAATACTACTTTTTGAATTTTGAAAGTGCATTTTTATGGTGAAATGAACGTAAAATGCGCGATCTCTTCTCGTCTCCGACACCGACACACAAATATCCGTCCAAACTATTACATTAATGTGTTTCTTGTATGAGTCACAATGGCAGCTGTAAATATTTTATTTGCTAGTTTAATTTGTTAACCAGTTCTTCAACTGACCTGTAAAATATTTAGAACTTTAATTAATTCGTCAAGGCCCTTGTTTTGGATTTTCTGCAGTAGCCAGTACAGACGTTGTCGAAAGTTTGCTTTCTATAAAGTCAAAAGCCGTCGGGCTAGATGATATTCATCCCTCTTTTTTTTATATGATTCTACCAGTTGTGTTGCCATATATCACTTTTGCTTTCAATACCATTCTTATGACTGGAGTGTAACCTAACGTATGGAAGGCAGCCAAAATCATACCACTTCCAAAAACTGCTAAGGGTAATGAATTCAGACCCATTTCCGTTTTGCCCTTCTTGTCTAAAGTCTTTTAAAGGATACTATAAAAGCAAATAAATGCTTATCTCACAGCCAACTCTATGCTTACCCAAAAACAATCTGGTTTTCGTAAGAAACACAGTTGTATTACAGCGCTTTTAAAAGTCACAGATGACCCAAGGCAAGCATTGGATAATGATGACGTATCCATCTTAGTATTGCTCGATTCCTCAAAGGCTTTTGATACAGTCAACCACGTCACATTATGTAAAAAGCTTATGGAAAATTTCATTTTTTCATCTGATGCCACTAAATTAATTTTTTCTTACTTAACTAATAGATGGCAGGCAGTACAAGTCGGTGATAGCTTGTCTAACTTTCTGCCAAATGTTACTGGAGTCCCTCAGGGCTCTATTCTTGGACCCTTCTTGTTTTCAATATATCCATCTTTGATTTCCAACTGTTCCTCTCATATATATGCAGACGACGTTCAGCTGTACTTTAGTTGCCCCCTTGGCTTAATTGAGCATGGAGCTTTTTGTGTCAATGAAGACTTGGAGAGAGTTCTAAATTAGTCTGAGTCAAATGGACTTATTTTAAACCCTAAAAAATCTAGGAAATCCCTTGATATTGATTATTTTCCACCGATTGTTTTGAGCAATGCTCCAATCGAATACGTTAAAACAGCTAAAAATCTCGGAGTTACTTTCAACCGCTTTTTGACTTGGGATAACCATATAAATGAACTCGTCGGCAAGGTATATGGCGTACTTCGCACCTTATGGGTAACTCAAATCTTTACACCTATTAAAAAGCGTGTGCTTCTTGCCAAGACCTTGGTAATTCCTATCTTGATATCCATATATCGAAATTTACTGTAACTGTAATTATATAAGCAAACGAAAGCTCAATGTCGCATTTAATTCGACGGTTAGGTATGTATATGGGTTACGTAGATATGACAGGTTATCTGGCTTTGCTACACAAATTCTGGATTTGAAAACTATCTCGAATTTCGAAGTTAAACTTTGCTTGCTGATATACTCTTTACACGCCAACCGCAAAACTGTTTTGAAAAAATAAGAACTACATCCTCGCAAAGATCTCGTCAGTTAATTGTCCCCCGCTGTTCATTTTTAACATCTGAACGTCAATTTTTTGTTAATGAGGGGTGGCCCCGGCGCAGTGGAAGTAGTGCTTGACTGCTAACCTGGATGTGTGGGTTCGATCCCCAGTCTAGGCAGCATTCTTTTCTATATTCCCTCAACTGAACGCCACCCCTGGGATTTAATGAGATAATCAAAACCTTGTTTCTCAGTCCACTGTGCCAACAAAAAATCTATCCTATCCTTCTATTCCTTCTAACATTGCCTAATTTATAAGACCCTAGGTCTTACTGGCATATATATGTTTGTGTTGTTTTATTCCGCCCGTTTTTGAAACTCATTACCTCGAATCATAAAAGAAAATCAAAACGCAACAAGTTTCAAAAAGGTCTTAAAATCTCATTTTTTAGTAAAATTGCAAATGTAATTTTAAATTATAATGTATCTTCAATTTATTTCTAGATAGCTTTAATTTTATTAGAACTATTGAGATAGGTATTGTGACACGTAAATGAGGTTGCTAAATGACGAAAGACGAATAAGTTCCGAATAGCTTAATTGAAACTTTAATCAGACATTGTGAAACAAACCCTTATGCCCGTAATATTCACGCCGTTTAAAATCGGTTTAGATTCAGAAGTCGGTTTAAAATTTTTAGACCGACTAATCGGTAATATTCACTTACTTAAACCGACGTTAACCAAAATTTTAAACCGAATGATCGGTTTAACTACGATAAACCGACTCCAATTTAAACGAGGCATTTTCGTGTCGTTTAGGTACGGTTTAAATGGTTTTAGCTAATATTCAACATTTTATTGGTTTATTCAGTCAGTGCAAAATATTCAATCGTGTTATTTTCGGCGATGATGGCTATTCAAACACACCATATTTGTGCACGTTATTCACACATCGGGGTAGAGTTGACCAATTAACCAGAAAAGGTCATAGATCTTTTAGCGATATAGCGGCCCTAAGACCAACGTAATGCACTTTCAAAATTCAAAAAAATGAGTTAAGTTTAAGTGTATTATACCGCTCCAAATTTTGTGATCATTGTTTATATGTGTCCAAATTAAATGCCATCGGTCTGGCAGAGATACCGTGGCCCTAACACCTATATAATGCACTTTCAAAATACAACCAAAAAAATCAGAATAGTTCGTGGTTACTGTCCACACTCAATTTCATCACCTTGACAGTAATACCTCATACCTAGCACCACTATAATGCAATTTCAAAATGCTAATACTATTTTGTTGTTAGGAAAGTGCATAATGGTAGTGTAATGTTCACGGTATCGCTGCCAGACCAATGTAATTCAGTTTGGACAGATATAAAATTTGGAGCGGTTAAAAAAACTTGTGTTGCATTTTATATGTGCATTATGGAGGTGTTTGGGCTGCGGTATTGCTGTTAGGTTGATGGAATTTAGTTGCCATCTTGCTTAATATAATATGATAGATATTGGAACCGAATTAACGACCGACGCGGAACTGCAACCAGATCATCAAGAAGAATTCAACTCGCAACAAATCGTTCATGGAATATTTGGAAGACGCAATGCGGTGGAAATTATCGTTGACATTTTTTCGCAACGTAAAACACGATAAAGAGGAAAGAAAGACATTTCTAATGCTTATTTGTGTTTGACACGAATTAATTAATTTATTTTATTTAAATATAAAATGACAACTCAAAAAATAAATGTCAAGAAATGCCTTTATTAGTTTTTTCATACTTGCGATGCTATGCGACGGTCGGTTTAAATCACAAATTTAAACCGACGTAAACCGAATGGAATTTTTTGCTTAAACGGAGTGAATATTACCGATTTAAACGAGATTTTGTCGTTTAAATTCTATCAGTTTAGTTCGGTTAAATGTAGTCGGTTTAAGGGCTTTTAAACCAAGTTTTAAACGGCGTGAATATTACGGCGGTTAATAATTGAAAATCCATGTTTGTATGTCCCCTTTCACACGAAGATACTAGTTGCTGGTGATTTTTTTGACATTTTCTTTAAATCTCCTTAACAATCTCTTCTACCTTTCACACGAAAATACAAAGTCGGAGAAGACTTGCTGTATTTTCCTTTTGAACTACCTTGGTTGAACGTACACAAACGTAGTGTGAAAAGAAACGTCAACAAAATCTCCTGAATTTGTTGACCGGGAAGATATCGTTTACCGCTCTTTCTTCCTGCCCTTCTCGGCTATGAAATAATTGTTGCCGGCAACTCAGTTGCCTTGTGTGAAAGGGGACTATGTACTATTTAAGCGAGTTTGAAGCTCACTAAGACCCTTTGTATACCTGCATTGAGTTAAAATGAGCTTGAACCGACTCGTATGCACTTCAGGAGCGGAGTCGAGTCGAAATTAGTGCTAAAAAACCTGGGCTGAGGAGTTAACTTGAGAAACACCATATGTCATCTCGACACCATTTTAATTCAACTCAATATGGAGCTCTCAAATATGTGAAGGAAAAACCTGGGTCGAAAATCCGACACAAATCCAACTCGAGCTCTCGGTGCTGAATATAAACCAAAAACACTCTAATATAAACGTAGTATATTATTATTATTATTTATTATTTTCACATAAATGTACAAAATAATATAATTTAACAGCTTGAGCATCTTAGGCTTTCTGCTATGATTATACAATATATACAATATAAAATATTTATCTAAAATACTACTTAATATTTATAAAGAAACTATAAATTAGAATACTATTCGTATAAATTTACTTTTAAAGGAAGAGGGATAAAAAATATCGTGTTTGAATAAATGGAGGGGGGAGGGGGTGGCCAGGGATGCTCAGAAAAATAGTACACTTCTCTGAGCATCGCCAACCACCCCCTCCCCTGCTCACAAATGAGAGTTAATTTAAATTTTACTTTCTAGTTCCAGTATTACTAAAATTCTGTAAACATTTTTGATGTTTGGCTCAGAAGGAACCGAGAGTAGGTCTGATATCTTATGATTAAATAATGACATGGTAATACTGTTAATTTTAGTGCAGCCTGAAGTTAAATGTGTAATTGATAGTGTTTGACGTGTTTGACAAAAGTGGCAAATCGGAGGTGACTCTTTACTGATTAGATGGCTGTGTGTTAGTATTGTGTGTCCAAGGCGAAGTCTTGAAAAGCATCTGATCATTTTAGTGTTGGTGGAAGTAGGATATATGGCTTGAATACCTTCTGGATTAATTGACGTATAGTGGTGAGTGTAATTGTTCCATGCTTCTGCTTTTTTATTTTTCCAGTGTGTCCTTATGAGCTTTTTTAAATCAGTTTTACAGGGCCGGTATTGTTGGATCTCTGCATTAGAGTTAGTGGAGATTGTTTTTGCTTCAGTGTCTGCTGCTTCGTTTCCTTTTATACCAATGTGAGCTGGAACCCAAGCCAGAATTAACTTATCACCAAGGGAAATGATGTTGTCACGGATATTGTTGATAACAGGAGAACGGTGTTTGATGTTGCTTATAGCTTTGAGCGATGAGAAGCTGTCAGTGCATATTAGAGTTCGTTTGTTTGACTTGACAGCAAGTTCTGCGGCCTTGGATATAGCTAAGGATTCTATCGAGAAAATTGAGAAAATTGGTGAAATTCTTTCAGCGCATTTAAGAGTTCCGTTGTTGTTGACAATTGCCATTCCTGCACCACCATCGTTTTTGGAGCCGTCAGTATATAAAATATTCCATGTATCAGAAGGGAAGGTACTTAACAGCTCGTTGAAGGATTGAATGAAGACTTCTTTGGGAGTTTCATCTTTAGAGTAGTTAGCTAGGCTGATGTTAATAGCTTCTGGTGGGAGGAGCCATGGAGGGAATTTTTCAATTTTTAGACTCTTAACATTAGGACAAATATCAATCTAGTTTGCAAAAGACAGGGCATTGAACAATGTCGATGGTTGTTTAGGGATTTTTTTTCTTTTCAATATTTTGGCAGCGTCATTATGAATAGGGGAGCAAAATGATCCGCAGATTTTGGGAATAAGTAGAGATGTTAAAATGTCTCGTCGTTCTTCGATTGTAGAGAAACCACCTTCTGTCATCAGGTTTTTAATTGGTGTTGTTTTGAAAGCTCTCAAAGATGATCTAACAGCTGCGTTGTACGAAGGTTGTAAGAGTTTTAGGTTTGATTTTGCACATTTTCCAAATATTACCAATCCGTAGTCGATCTTTGATAAGAAAATTAGCTTAGTTATGTGGATAAGAGTGTTAGTATGTACAAAGCTATGTTTAGACGATAAATATCTTATTATGTTTAGTCTAGAAACGAGATTTTTTTTTAATTCTAGGCAATGATTTTTAAAAGTAAACTTGTTATCGAATAATACACCTAATATATTTAAACTAGTTACATTTTGTATATTGATGTTATTGAAATAAATACTGGAACTAGAGCAGTTTATTTTTCTGCAAATATGCAGGTGTTTGTTTTTGCATGAGGATACTAAAGCTCCCGATTTCATACTCCAACTATTGATTACATTTAATACTAAATTAAATTGATTCTGGGTTCGGTTTAAGTCGTTGCATTTAGACAATATGTACAAATCATCCGCGTACAGGGAGTGGTCAATGTGTTTGAATCTATTGATAATTTTGCTTAAGTCGTCATATGCAATAATAAAAAGGATTACTGAAAGTGGTGATCCTTGAGGTATACCGTTTTTTAAATTATGAATGACTGAGAATGTATTGTTCACTTTAGATCTAAATTTACGGTTAGAGAGGAAAGATTTGATGAAATTATACATTTTTGGACCGACTTTCCAGTTAATCAATTTGTTTAAAATAACATGAATACCAATCCGGTCAAAAGCTCTCTCAAAATCTATGGAAACTATGGATACATGGTTTTTACTAGAAAGTGCTGATGATATAAATTCATCAGTGTGTAGCAGAGAGTCTATGGTGCTGCGGCCATGTTTGAAGGCGACTTGATTTAAGTCAATAAAATTTTGCCTTTCAATATACCAAAGCAATCTTTTAGAAATAATTTTTTCCAAAAGTTTGCTGATACAGGGTAGTAAAGAGATAGGTCGGTATCCATTGGTATCTGTTAACTGTTTTTTTGGTTTGGGAATTGGAACTATAGTTGCGGTTTTCCATGTTTGTGGTATTGTGCTCTGGTCAAAAATACTATTGAACAGAGAAAGTATACGTATTTTCACTTGAAAATGTGTATTTTTAAGCAACGGATAAGAAATCCGGTCATACCCAGGTGTCTTCCCTTTGACGGCGGATAAGGCGTTTTCAAATTCAACAATGTTGATGGGTAATTCAATAAGTTTTGCGGAGTTTGACGGTGTGAAGACAATGTTATTTCTAGCTAAGGCAAGGTATTTGGATTCGCAGAATGGGGCAGAGAAGTTAGCGTCACTTGAGTAGGATGACCAACATTCGGCAAAGTGTTCGGCAATTTTATATGATTCAGTTAAAGTGTCGGAACCTGTATAAATTACATTAATTGAAGGGGATGAGTAAATGCCTGTCAATGTTTTGATGTCGGACCAGATTTTCTTGCAAGTCGTGTTGGGATTCAGATTATCTGTGAAAGTTTGAAAACTTTCTTTTTTTGACTCCTTAGCTTTCCTGCGGAATTGTGCGTTGGCTTTACGGTAGTTAATGAGATTTAGATCATTTGGGTATTTTTTAAATACTCTCCATAATTGCTGTTTTTTTTTTCTCAGAGCGGCAATTTCTGGATTCCACCAAGGGACAACTGTTTTAAGAGGGGTGTGTTTTGTTTGCGGGATAGATGTATTAGCGGCATATCGAAGACCTTTGATTATTTTTGCTGCCTCTTGGTTTATGTTATGAGATGGAGGGTGTTTATTGAAATATTTAAGGGAAGAGGATTGAAATCGAATCCAATCAGCACGGTCAGTTTGAAATTTAGGAGTTGGTGTGGATAGATTGTTATTTTTTCCTAGGCAGAAACTAGTAAATATGGGAAAGTGATCACTTCCATGTAGAAATTCATCTCTATACCAAGTTGTGGAGGGAAGAAGTTGAGGAGAAATAAAGGTGAGGTCAACATGCGTCAGGGTGTTGTGAGTGGATAAGTGAGTCGGGCTGCCATCGTTTAAAAGAGAAAGATCAGTGTTGGCTAAGAAAGTTTCTATTTCCTTTCCTCTAGCGTTTACAGTGGGAGAACCCCAAAGGGGGCTCCACGAATTAAAATCCCCTGTCAAAATGACAGGAGAGTTTACTGTTCTTATTATGTTTTCCAGGTCGAACGAGGAGAATGGTTGGGTTGGGTGGATGTAGAGCGACAAAATTGTAAGTTTAAAGTTAAGTTGAATTTCGATTGCAATAACAGAGATATTAGAATTAATTGGAAGAATTTTATGCGGAATTGATTTGTGGACCAAAAGTCCAGTACCTTGTTTAGCAGTTGTAATTGTGTCAAAGTTATGGAAGTATGTTTCATATTGTTTTGGGCCTGTCACATGGATGTTGGTTTGGATGTGGGTTTCTTGAAGGCAAATTACTTCGGGTTTGTGTTCTCTTATTAAGAGTTCAAGTTCAATATAATTGTTTAAATATCCATTAAGATTCCACTGAAGAACCTTAAGGATGGATTTTTTAGAAATAGAAGACTTATGTGCAGTATAGGTTGGACCATACTGCAAAAAATCTGAAGGTGCTAAGTTTATTGGTTGATTATTAAGACTCCGTCGCCTCGATGTTGAACCATCCAAGCTCCTTGTGGAGCTTGGATGTCTCAACCTCGAAACGACGGAGTCGTTTTCCGGGATTCCGATTGTATGACTAGATGTCTCCATCATCGTCATTGTCGGACATTTTATCGTAGTATGTGTTTGATTGTTCAACGGTTGTCATTGTAGTGGGTATAATAGGAGGTACAGGTTCATTTTTACTTGTATTTTTGTATTGGTTTTTGTTGATGTTATGTTGTTTATCTAGGCTGAGGGAGTGTAATTCCATGGTTGAGTTTGAGTGAGTTGGAGTGGTTTTTAAATTTGAGATGGAAATGTTAGATGGAGTGGTAGAACTGGAAGCTCTTATCGCGTTTGAGTAGCTCTTGTTATCATTTGAAAGAAAAGAGTTTGATTGAATAATTGAGCTGGTGCGTGGTTCATTAGGTTTAGAGCGGAGAGGAATCGGGGGAGTTACGTTATTTTGAATTGGTGGATTTTGAGATGAAATTTCGTTGGGTTTGAGTTGGGGTATTGTGTTGTTTTCATTTAATGTGTTGGGAACAAGTGTAATACACTCGTTAGAGTTGAGAGGCGGGGACGGTTGAGTTGATTTTCTGACAAAAGACGAAAAAGAGAATTGGGAGGTTAAGAGAACTGGACATTGCTCGCTGTATATTTTTTTTGCATCGGCCATGCTGCATTTTTTAATGGTTTTTATTTTCAGTGTTTCTTTAGCTTGAATATAGCGTTTGCAAAGCCTTGATGAAGCAGGGTGTTCTTCAGCACAATTTGCACACAAGGTGCGAGTACACTTGTCGGGGGAATGAGGTGGAAGGTTGCAGTTTACGCACGTTTCGTCACGAGTACATCTTTTTAGTGTATGGCCAAGAACCTGGCATTTTTTGCAACGCATAGGGTTCGGATAGTATTCTTGTACTTTAAAGTTGTACCAACCTACATTAACAGAGGTAGGGGGACGGAAGAGGTCAAAAGTAAAGAGAATGAGACCAGTAAGTCTTTCGATTTTGTTTTCTGTTTTTTTAAATTTAAAGACATTTGTAACTCCTTGATCTTTCATCTCTTTAATAATTTCATCTTCTGGGACATTTATTAGACACGGCGCGTATACAGTGCCTTTAGATGAATTCAGCTGATCATGGAGGGAAACAGATATTGGGCAAATATTTGAAAGGGAGCTTTTGGTTAGGAATAAGTTTGCTACGCGTAAGGATTTCACTAGGATTAATAGATTACCGTCACGAAGCTGGGTAATGGATTCGTAAGAGGTACTAATTCCATCAATGGCTTTTTTCAAAAGGAATACGCTATAGGTGGACAGGGGTTTATTCGGATCGGTAGGGGATATCACAATAAATTTTGGGTTTGTTGAGTTTAATTGGGAGGGAAGATCAAGGTTGGTGTCTATGGGAGAGTAAGAGTTTTTTTTCTTTTTTTTATTTGGGGGATCGGATTGATGATTGAAAACATCAAACCGATTGCCCGAAAGCACACGTGGCCCAGAGGCCATGTTAAAGTAGCTGTGCACTCACCGAGTTTTTTATTTCACAACTTACAGGCGCGAAATTAAGAAAAGGAGAAAGAGGGGTGAGGGAAACTAGATCGGAAACTAAGAGAAACAGTACCAACTGAGAGATAGAGCGATCGGAAAACGATGTTAGCGGCTCGAAGCTTAGTCGACGACTGAAAAACGTAGTATATGTATATGTATGTATATGTATCTGTGATCTCAAAATAATGGTGTTTTAATTTCGATTTTCGATAAACGTTATGTCAAAGAAATAAACCAGCAGACTTAGGTCTTCTAAATTGGTCTTGTTGAATTATTGATCAAAGGATTTATTTCAAAAGTATGGTTGCATAAAAACCGCACTGCAATTGCTTGAGGAGAAACGAAAACTCCAAACAAAAAAAAAAAAAAGTAGATCCCTAGATGAAAAAAATTCTTGCATAACAGCTCAAAACCTCCAAAATCTATCTATATTGATATATATGGCAGAAATTGGATATCTGATGAAGACCTAAAAAAAATGCTTTCACCATTGATAGAGGCCGGTATCACAAGAGATACGCGGGTCGAACACTCCTCGCACTTCTCTTTCCCAAAAACTGCTACCGGCTTCAATCTTTCCAAACTACAGGGTCTAATTAGAGATAGACCCTTACTGTAGAACGATTTTTTTTATCCTTAATTATCCTTAAGGAGAAAATCCCAAAGAGAGAAGGTGTGAAAGCAGTGAATCAAGTAATAAAATCGATTTAATTTAATTGGGATTTTTAAGGGATTTTTTTTGGGGATTTTGTCTTTGCTCGGTTTTCTCTTAGGGATTTTGTTTGTGGAGATTGTTTTTTTTTTGGGGATTATGACATTTTGTTTATCGTCACTATAATCCCAATCTAAAAGGTCAGTAATTGGTCATAAAAGGTCAGGTAGTTTCGGAAATTTGTCAATTTTAGATTTTTAGTTATGAGCTTAAAAAAAATGAAAGGTCAGTGACCTTTAAGTTGCAATTTTTGTTTAAGTATACAAATTATATAAAACAATCTATGTCTGACCCATTTTGAAACTAGCTGACCTTTTATGAGGATTCAGTAAACTTTCAGATGGCATAATTATTAAAAAAAATACTCATTAAAAAAATCTGAAACTATGAGTACCTACTGAGTTAATTTTCAGCTGGCATATATTTTTTCCAATAATCCATAAATAGGTGCCAAAAATCACTGATGACCTTGAATAACTTTGACCTTGGATTTGAAGAAGAAAGTAATAACTTTCGAAACTTTGCATCTGGATAAAAACAGAAAAATAAAAAAGACCTAATAGCTCACAAAAGTCTTGAGTTCTTTTAGATGACATACTTTTTTGAGAAAATTCCATATATGGGGTCTAAGATCACACAGCCTAAGAACCAGTGAATATTATTGCATACCTGCTTTTCGATTGGCTTACTATTTCAAACTACTTATCCAATCTGCCATAAAGACAAGAAAATGACATTCGCAAACATCTTTTCTTATCAACAACTTTATACCAACAGCAGATTGTTTTAAAAATGTTGTTTATACAGCTGCATAGCAGCGGCTTGTTTAAAATAAGAAGAGAACATCATTTAATGCACTCTTATGTTCTTGATTCAATCCATCAGCTCTAGAGAATCCCAACAAAAAATGAGCAATGAAAACAAAAACAGAGAAATGAAAATACAAAAGAGGGTAAATCTTTTACCCTTCAAAGTTAAAAATTTATATTTTGACACCCTTGTTCAATTAAGACTGCCTAATGGTGGTCATGATGTCGGTAGATGATACTATTTTACGAATATTGGAAATGCGTTTAAGTTCATAGACGAAAAGGGAACACTTTGCAAATATTTGATTTTGAATCAGTTTTTTTTGTTTGGAAATGAAGGTAGCGCAATATGTTCATTTGTTTTAAATGCTGAAAAATTATGCTGGCATGTAACCATTTGTTGTTTGCTCACATGTATATATGGAGATTTTTTATAACTTAATAAGGATCGATAAATCGTCGGTTAAGATTTGTTGGTTTTAATTCTTATTGCAACATTTATCCAAAACATATCATTAATCATTTTAACCTTCTTTCAACACTCTGCATCAATTATTTTATGTCACTCTTTACACAATCGTTTTTCGCGAAGTAAACCTATTGGGATTTGGTTTCCTGGAAAAATGTATTATCTGTCACAAATTACATACTCTCCAAATATAAAAAGAAAAATACAAGGGCTTATAATTTTTTTGTAGATGGAACAAATATAGAAGAAACATTTATGTATTCTGATTAATTAAACTATTATTATAAACAACTTCGTACTATGTGTTTATAAATGTTGTAAGAATTCGTTGCATAAATATAAAATCAGGACTTTAAAACAACAAAATTATGTCAATTCGACGTAGCATGCTGCTAATGCACAACGAAAAATCCCATACAAAAATGATAAATGACACATCAAAATCACAAACGAAACATTTCGTTCTGATCTACCTCTTTTCTCGCACAGAATCAACTGCCTTAGTGACATAAGAACGTATCTAAATTTTTAACGATTTTGGACTGGGTATGCAACTGTTCTTAAAATATAGAATCTACTGTGTCAAAAAAAGTGTATCTCTAGGTTAGTTTCGAAGTTAGCAGTTAGCACTTGCCCTAACTCCATTATTTTTTCGAAATACCTCAAAAAAAAACAACGTAAGGCGTTACGTTTGTATGACCCGACCCGAATACAAGAAACGATGATCAAGATACTTTTTTGTGGTACTGCACATACGACATACCTAATAATGTTTTTTTGTACAGTTAGAATCAAAATATTAAGTGCTAGAAATGGGTCGCGATGATGTTTTTAACTTCAGTTCCCCTCCCTCAGGTCCCCTCCGTTCCTGCAGACACGAACACAGGAATGGTTGAAAGTTTTAAGTCACTACTAGACCCTAGTTCTTCATGAGCTGTTGTGTCGCCTAATTTATTTAATTGTAGTCAAGCAAAAATGAGTTACCGAAATTAACTCAAACTTTCGATGGACCCTAAGAGCCCTCGCACACTACAGACTTTTTATCAGCCAATAGTTTGTCAGGTTGGGCTGACCGAAATATTGACCTCTAGAAAGTCTGTAGTGTTCAGGCAGGGCTCTATGTCTATAAAAACAGAAAAATATAATGATTTGCTTGACCTTATTGTAACAAAGGCATACCTAATACTCTCGCCGTACCTACCACCATTTCTACAAATCGTTAAAAACTTCCAATTTGAACGACAAAAGTGGAAACTAAGTCTAATGTTTTCTTGAATGTATACCTACATAAATAAATGTAGTAGCCGTGGCTTGATGGTTAGTGCGATGGACTGTCATGCCGGAGGTCTAAGGTTCGATCCCCAGCCTCGCCACCTATTTATTTAAAAAAGAAAAACGGCTACTGCCTCTTGCGAGGAATTGACAAATCCTCCAAGAGTATCTCCTGTCACAGAAAAGTGCCGCTCGTTAGCCGTTCGGATTCGGCAATAAACTGTAGGTCCCCTCCATTCCTGCAGACACGCACACAGGAATGGTTGAGAGTTGTAAGTCACTAGGCCCTAGTTCTTCATGAGCTGTTGTGCCATCAAATTTATTTTTATTTATATACCTACATAAATATTTACTTTAAATAAGTCTTAATAAAAAGCAGTTAGTAAAAATTCTTTGAAAAATATTTTTTTTATTCAAAGTCGAAATACTTAAGGTAAAAGTCTTAATAATGGTTTGAGACATATAAACGTAACAGTTTATATTTTCACTTTATCGAGTAAAATATATAGTTTAAGCAACGGTCAAGATCCTAAATATTTTGTCCAATCTATACCAAGTATCTTTAACTTGAAGTCTTAAAAAATTAGTTTTACAAAAGAATACTCCAAAAAAAAGAACTCCAAAAAATAAAAAAAAAAGTTTAAAAAAACACAAAATCTGCTCTCCTAAAAATTAGCAAATTTTGAGATACGATCTTATGGTGCTAAGGCGTGTATTCCAGATAATTCGGGGGGGATTGAACTCAGAACACCCCCCTGCGTTGGCCTCTGCACCTAATGACATCGAGAACTCATTTCAATAATCAAGAACCTGCCTCCAAGTTGCTCGTTTAAACCATAAATACCTACTATATGTCAGGATGTGACAAAATGCATTTTCTTTTAAATTATTTCTCGACAAATGTTGCACACCTATATAGATATAAAAAAATTTTTTTTTGGATTTCTTTTTTTTTGTTTGTTTGAAAAAAAATGGGCTATAGTCCATTCTGCCCATATATCTAGCCCTGGCACACTGTCGAATTTACATATACATATGTGTATTTTTAACTGACCAACACTAATGTAAAATAATTTTTCTTCACTAATAGCCTCCCTTATTGTTATTGTGATGTAAGACAAATTCAAAACCAATGTATCTAACATCTTCTACTAATACTAAATAATCGCACTGTGTTACATCGTCATACCTAACATTTTAAGGGAAATTAAGTTAGATAATTAAAATAACGTGTGATTTAAAAAAAAATCTTTTCATCCTTTCATTGGAAAAGAATTAATTTTTATACATCGGCCTAGTGAGGGGTAGGTGTACATTTTTTTCGGATTCGTACTTCTTGTCTAATTGAATCGTCAAGGCTCAGAGGGAAGGAATAAGGTCTTTTTTGTTCTTCGTCTTTACTGTTTTATTAGTAAGAATTCGACCGCTGGCGCTGGCGCTGGATGTTAATTGTACGAAACTAACCAAACATTTCGAATCCAAACTGCACGTGCTTGCTTCGAGATGTAAATTCTTGAAACAAAAGATGCTCCCAGGACAGTCATATGCAGAATGGATAGCGGATTTACGAGGCCTTGCAAGAGACTGCTCTTTTGTCTGTTCAAAAGCAGATTGTAACACATCATATGCGGACAACATGATAAGGGACATGATCGTTTTTTATACACCTCACGACTCTGTTCGTATTGCTGCTACGCAGAAGAAGAACCCATCGTTGGACGAAATTGAGGAACTGGCAACAGCTTACGAATCAACACAACAAGCATCAAACATTTTGAAGGGAAACAGCACTTCCAGCCCAACAACAACAACGACTTCAGAAGTTAATCTCATGACGGGCTCAAATTATCAAAAATCCCCAAGTAAGTCTCATGATAATATTTCTTACGTTAGAAAATCGTGTCCAAATTGCTTCACTCAACATCCAAGAAATCAATGCAAACACATCGATTCTATTTGCGATTTTTGTCAACGACGTGGTCACATACGCAGTGTTTGCTTATCAGCAAAACAATCAGATGGTTCAAATTCACAGTCGTCATATCGTTATCAACAAAAAATCGAAAGAGGCGTTCACGAAGCAAAGGTACTAACCAACGTCATAACAGTCGACCTACTCATAGCAACAACCAAAGTGCCTGTTTACATTGTATTTTTGATGAAGCATATTTTCGTTCATCAAAATGTTCCTCGTGTTTACATTATAGAGAAAATATCCTTTCATTTCAATCTACCCATCCCTATCTCACATCCTTAACAACCATGTATCTCTTACTCACACAAAAAAAATTCTTCGTGCTCAATCCGAAAACATTTATTGAAATTGGCGCATCGGCGTAATTTGGGTGGAATTAACCCTTCTCTTTCTTACTCACACAAAATCTACCCATCTCACTGGATGCGCCGTTCGTCAAAAATACAATGTAAACAGGCACCAAAGCAGACAGAATCTGCCCATTCAATCAACAAAATAGATGACGACAAGTTAGTACACACTTGCGAAGTGGAAGTAGTGTCATCTGCACATTTAGAGACAGATAACAAGAAAAACAAAATTTTTGTGTTGCTTCACGTAAATCAGCGCCCGTTATCTTTCCAGTTAGACACAGGTGCCACATGCTCAGTCATAAGTCTTGATGGTTACAACCAACTGGGCAGCCCACGTTGCGAGCCCTCATCACGATCGCTGAAAGCTTATGGAGACATTTCATTGCTTACCGGTTAAAGGATTACTAAATGTGAGTGTACAGTGGGAAACCAAAACGCAAACATTGCCGCTTTTAGTTTGTGATATTGAGCGAGGGGCAAATATAATGGGTTTGGATTGGTTTCAAGCATTTGGGTTACAGATTCAAGCTGCGAATTCAAATTCAATTTTACAAATTAGATCTGATTCTAAAGACCAGCTTTTAAGTGATGCAATGTGCAAAAAACATGAAGCTGTCTTTAAACCTGAGCTAGGATGCAGTAAATTTTATGAAGCACATCTCACAATGAAATTTAATTGCCAACCTAAATATTTTAAATATCGTCCCGTGCCTTTCGCTCAAAAGGAAGGCGTACGCCTGCAGCTTGAACGTTTGAAGAAGTTGGACATTTTACGTTCCATCGAATCAAGTCAATGGGCCGCACCCATTGTACTGGTAAAGAAACCAAATGGAATATTACGCATATGTGGAGAATTTAAGATCACAATCAACCCACACTTGAAAATTGATCGCCATCCAGTGCCCCGAATAGAAGAACTTTTCCAGAAACTGCAAGGAGGGCGTTATTTTACCAAAATTGATCTGTCCGATGCCTATCTCCAAATTCCGCTAGACAAAGAATCGAAGAAAGTCTGCGTAATAAGTACTGAATTTGGATTATTTGAGTACCATGGGCTACCATTTGGCACTTCCAGTTCAACAGGTATTTTTCAGCGATACATGGACCAACTCACGGACGATTTGGATTTCTGCGTTTCGTACCACGGACTGCGCTGTCGATTAGAAAAATGCCAGTTTGCCACGACTGAGGTGGAATACCTTGGTCACATCATTGATGAAACAGGCATACGTCCATCAAAGACTCGCGTCAAGGCTATTATCAATCTGCCTGAACCTAAAAACCTTAAGGACCTGGAAGCTTTTATTGGTAAGCTAAACTATTATAACAAATTTATAGATAATTTTGCTCAAATAGCTGCACCGTTGAACAAACTACGAGGAAAAGATGAAACTTTCAAATGGGGAAAGGACCAACAAAATGCCTTCAATCTTTTTAAAGAGAAAATCCTTAACGTTTCCCGACTAACCCATTTTCAAGAGGACCTTCCTTCACTCTTGCTACCGATGCCTCTTCACACGGTATTGGAGCAGTCATTTCACACGTTTACCCAGGTGGAACAGAAAAACCAATCGCGTTTGCCTCCAAAACACTTGATGCAGCTCAACAAGGTTACAGCCAAATCGAAAAAGAAGCCTTATCGATAATCTTTGGGGTAACCGAATTTCAGCAATATTTATATGGTCGTCAATTTGAACTTATAACGGATCACCAGCCGCTAGTTTCCATATTCTGCCCTAACAAAAAATTGCCACACATGACCATTCAAAGGCTCCAACGCTGGGCAATTTTTCTAATGGGTTACACCTACACAATTCGTTATCGTCCAACAAAGAAGCATGGAAATGCCGATTGCTTATCGCGTTTGCCAGTAGGTCCCGATGAGGACTTCGATAAATCGGAATAATCTTGCCATCAAGTGGAGGATAGTTATTCAATTATAGAAGATTTTCCTATTAACGCAGATGTCATCGCTAAATTCTCAAAAAACGATTCTGAAATTCAAAAAATCATTGAGTACATACATTATGGCTGGCCAGCACGTTTGCCAGCCACCCAAAATAATTTACTTCCTTATTTTCGTAGAAGGTTTTGTCTAATTGTGTCTGCTAACATTCTTCTCTTTCACAGCCAAAGTGCAAGGGTGGTGATACCCACAGCACTTCAGCCTAAAGTACTTGCACTTCTACATCAAGGTCACTGGGGAGTTACTCGGATGAAACAAATGGCCCGGAGATATTGTTGGTGGCCCAAGGTTGATGACATCATTGAGACAACAGTCGCAAAATGCAATGCCTGCCAATCTAATGCGAGTCACCTACGAAAAGAATATTCCAGTTGGATTATATCATTTTTCAAAAATATTTCTGACTTTTTCTTCAATATTGAAACCGTCTGGCGTAATTTCCTCTGCGTAATTTCCGGGAGCCTTCAATTGGGTCAATAACTTTGTAGAATATTAAATGAAGATTTTTATAATACAAACTCTATATAAGCATTTGTACATTAAAAAACCTAAACGCAAATAGATTTAACCCAACGACAAAGAGAATTAACCCAAATGCAAACTGAATTATTTGCTGAAAATATTGCAAAAACTTTAAATACTTGAAATTTTGTTTTGCGTTCTCATTTTGTTTGCATTTGTTTACCCCACCACGCACCGGTGGTGTGGAAAATAGTACCTACGATTAAAAAGAAAGCAAACAGGTATTTTAACGTTTTTTCAATTTTGTCTAGTATTTTCTAGTTTGAACGAACTATAATGTATATTAACTAGCAGGGCACTTTTTCCGTTGCATATTAAAAAGTACCTATTTATATACTCATACAGCCCTATTAATAAAAATTCACTATCCGCCCGTTAACACGCATTTTAGCTAGCATTTTAGAGATAAGTTATCCGCTCGTTGTCAAACGTCATTTAGGGCTGAAACACATTTATTAATAATAATTTTAAGTTAAAACACGTTTTAGTGTTGTTTCGTCGCTGTCACGGGTTTATTAATAGCGCTGATAGTAAATAGCTGCTGCTTATTTGTTTATTAGGTAGTTACGCAAAAAAAAATTAATTGCTCCATTGGTTTGTGAAAAAATGCGTGTCCTGCTAAGTTGACGTCAACTTAGCTTAGGTAAATCGATCCGGTTTTGGATGACGTTAGGTATTATCGACCAAAACCATAACGCCCAAGTTTAAATTGTCATAACGCCCAAAAACATGTATGAACAATTTTTTGTTGTACGATTTTGGCGCTATGAGATACGACTTGGGCGTTGTGACATTTGTTTTGGGTGTAATGCAGCTTCTATTTAATATCAGCATTTGGTCTTATCGCCCAAGGTAATACCGCCCAAAATTTTAAAATGTCATAGCGCTCAAAAACGGACACATCGCCCAGAAACTATTCCACAAAATGCCACAAAGCCCAAAAGCAATGTCAAAGTGCCCAAAATGGTTTTCAACTATCATAATGCCCAAATAAGAAATTGACATATGTACCTACATACATACCTATCACCCAAAATATTTCTTGTGGTTCTGAATTGGGGCATTATGACATTAAGTTTGTTTATTTTGGGCACTGCGACATTTTTAATTATAAATTATCACCCAATCTCATACCTACACCAAAAGGAAAAAATGCGCAGCGGGGGCGGGCGGGACGAGGGAAGCGCGACGGCGGCGTGGCGCATGTAGGGTATCGTTCGTGGGGCTGGGTGGGTAGTGAAAAATGCTGCGTGCGTTGCGCTTTTCACTCACCACTCCCGTGAACGCGCTAGTCGTCGCAGGCGTCTCCAAAGAGTATCTAAAATCGATAGTCTGAACACTGAATATTCTCATTGTTTCTTGTGTAAGAATATTTTATCGTATCGAGATCGGTATCGGTATCACACTATAGTGTGAATTAGCCTTAAAGCTCCATTTTATTTAAATATCTATTAAATAAAATTCACTTTTTGTAATTTTGTTGTTAGTGCTAAATAATCATATTTATTTATGGATTGGGAAATAAATCTGGGCTTTAACTCTGCGTACACTTAACCATACTCAGGGGCAAAAGTACCCATTTTGGTTTGTTTTGTTTTTATTAGTGAAAAAAAACCACAAATTTGTATGTGTATGCAAAATGTCCATAGGAACTAATTTAATTATTTATTCAAAATCATTGGAAGCCTTGAATCGAACACTGCAAGATCTACCGGACTTATTACCTTGCCTGAAAATTTGTTCAATTTCCCTCGGTTAAAAGAAGAATTTTCCTTGGTTAAAAGAAGAACTCATCCAAAGAGTTTTTCTAAACATTGTACAGTACTACCAGAAGCACATTTAGTTGAGCGAACGTGCTATATTGGCTGCCAAAAACAAAAACGTCAACGATCATAATGCGACCAATCAAAATGCTATTCCGTGCCAAGTTGTTTTTTTATATCGGAGGCAAGTTAAATCAACCACGTCTTTGCAATGTCACCAGACTAGCGGTAAAAAGCTCATGAACAACGTCATCGAAGCAACTATTCTAAAGGGAAATTATAAAGGCGAAGACGTTTTGATTCAACGAATTCCCATGGTCTCGAATGTTTTGCCGTTCGACTTCAAACACCTTCAATTTCCGATTCGGCTTGCTTTTGCAATGACGACAAACAATGTGTGTCATTGGAAATTTGCGGTATCAATTTGGAGTTTCCGTGTTTTTGACACGGCCAATTTTATGTCACCTGCCCACACGTTGGCGAACTATGAGCGTTTTTTGTGTATATGTCTAAAACGGCACAACCAAAAACGAGGCGTTAGAATAAATATAGAAATATTTTATACAGATTAAATTATCATTATTATTTTTATCATTTAACTCTAAATGTTTAAAATAAAAAAAACTGCATCTTCTATGAACAAGAACATGCGCATTTATTCATTGTGTTTCGCAATACATAAATCGTTTGTATGCAGGACAACGTCTGCGGGATCAGCTAGTATTCTTTATTTTCTAATTGTTAATAAGTAATCAAAACATCATATCCCCGTAATCCAAGAAAATTTTCTTGAATCCTGCTTCAAAGTCAAAAGTGCGCACACTTACCCCAAACTACTGTACGAGTGTACGGTATCTTTAATATTAGGTCACAACTACTGTTAGTACTTAGTCTATACTCTTCATTAACTTCTTCCAGATGTCAGGACGAAAAGATTAATTTAATGTCCTATGTTCGGTGAATTCCCGAAACTACCACTTTTAGAGTAGGTAGTTTCTTTTATATGAAGTTTGACATATAACTTTTTGCCGAAACTAGAAGTTTTTGGAGGCAAATAAACCTTATTAAGTATTTTCGATTTTTCTAGGTTGGGTTTTCAAAAAGAAATGCATTTTTATTGCAGCAACGCCCCAACCACAGCTTGCAAGACTTGCATATTTGCAAATAAAAAGTAAAGACCTATCTTATTGCATCAATACATTTTTGCTATTCTTCTCACTCAAAAAATGTTCTGGTACCTACGATTTTCTCAAAATCTATTGATTTAACAAAAAAAAGTGTTCTAATTTTTATTTGTGTAGAATAACATAAGCTTTAACTTTTACCTTAGTATTTATTCAAAAGAACTTATCTAAAGTTTTCGAGAAATTCGCTTAAAATTGAACTTAAATCCATTTGACTCCCCTTAAAAATGTTAGCCCTGTTCCTTCCTTTTTGTAAAATGGTTTAGACATAAAAATAAAAGTCTCCACCAAAATTCAGATTTGTAATTTGGTCATTTTTTGGCTAATTTTCCTGTAACGTTCTACTATATTATTTCCAATTCTACACTTTAAAGTAAAAACATAAGAATAGTAGGTATAGGTAAACAAGCTTTTAATCTTCCAAAATGGCTTCCATCATAAAAGCTTTCTCCATTTTCAATTTCCGAATTGTATCCCCAGGTAAAGTGGAGCTGTTCGTCATTGGCTATAGTTCTCACTTCCAAACCACGCCTCACAAACAGCATCCTCTTAAAGTCCAACAAAGGGTATACGGTGAAAGCAGAAAACCACACAATTTATAAAACAACCCTCTAAAATAACAAGATATACGTCTGAAATACTCATAATGGCTAGCTACCCTACTGCGACAGTAGCCATATAGACAACGCTTGGGGTTGTTTTCCGTTACTACATACAAACTTCTTACTTTTGATTTAAGGACGAGTACTGTTCACTTTTCTTCCGGGTAGGATGGAATGATTAGTACAATCGGAACAATACAAACGCGTGGTCTTAACCGAGTGCACGTTTTTTGAATTTGATTGCTCAGAAAAAGAAGGACGCGACGGCTGTTATTATTTGGTTCAAGTGGTGTTACAAACGTCTTTAAAGTGAAAATTATTTTTTAAACACAAGAAACTTACATGTTTTTACTCGTAACGAAAGTGATACAAATATTAATATTTACAAACAAGTGTTGACATGTGACTTAAATAGTTGTGATTTTAAAATTCAAGGTGATATTTTTTACCTTCAATGGATAATCTGTGTATTCAAAAGTAAGACATTTATCTTTCATTTTACAAAACAAAAAAGTTTTTTTTTTAAACCTTGATTCGTTACTAATATAATCAATAACCCTGTTCCTTTACTTTGAAACTCTGTGATTTTCTGTACATTTGTGTGAATTTCAGTCCAACGTGCTGAAACTAGATAAAAAAATAAAATGGCAGTAAAATGCACAGAAAATCACAGAGTTTCAAAGTAAAGGAACAGACATAATAATAACTACTATACGTGCATAGGTATACATTCTAAACTTTTAAATCTGAATGATTCAGGAACGGTTACTTGTTTCAATTTCAAGTTTAGGACACAATCTATCGTAGATAGTTCTTAGTATTAAGCAAGTTTCTACATCTAGTATTGGCTTAGTCGATTGAGAAAAATAAATATACATATAACTGTCGACGTGCTTTGATTTAAAGCGTATTTTAGCGATTTGCGTGCTAAACAGTTTTTTGTTTACGCCACGAGAAGTCAAAAACCGATTTTGTTTCATTGTTTTGATTATTTACCAAATACTTTTTTAGGAACGTAGTGGGAACAAATATCTTACAAGAGCTGTTTGAATTTTTTGGATTAATTTCACTAATACAGTTGAAAAAACATGGTTCCCTAATTTTAACTTCCTGACTTCGGCGGATTAACTGATGTTGAACAACCCGGTTTAACATTGTTTCAGCGTGGAACCTCAGATAAAATACGTTTCTTAAACTCTCAATGTTTCCTTTTTGCCAAAACAGCTGTTCGTTTCACAAACCAAATTGTAATTTTTTAGTGATGGGTAACTGGAAAGCAGTAAATAAATACAAAATAAAGACGATGGGTCCTACCAATAATCAAATTTAGTTACGACTTAAATATTTCATTAAAATGGACCATAATGGAATGGGCTCTAAATAATAAACCGTCCATGGTATTACCTAAATATTTGCATTGACTATAAATAATGAACCGTAATACCGAATTGACTCCAAAAAATTGAGATAATAATTCGAAATAATTAGACAATGTCAAAAGTCGATGTAGTCGAAAATCTAATAAATATGAATGTTTATTCAGAATGAAATGAATAAAGAAACAAAATTAAAGGGTCTTTCATTAAGATCAAGTACCTCTTATCTTTGAATTCCAATAAAACAAATTAGTGGTCGTGTTAGTGTCATTATGTATGGAATACAACATCGATTGTTGAAATATCCGCCGCGAAATGTCCAATTTTAAATGACTCTGGCGCATCAATCAGGTTTAATTTGACCGAAAACATGGGTTATGTTGGCTTTGAGGATCGCTGTGGTTTGTGGCTTATTCGCATAGATCTGCGACTTCATGAAAAGACCACAAGAAAAAGTCAAACGGGGTCAAATCGCACGATCTCATTGGCCAGCTCAGAACACTTCCACGTGAGATGACAATGTCCTCGAATCGCTCGTGCAGAATTTCCAATGTGGCGTGAGCTTTGTGACACGTAGCGCCTTTATGTTGAAAACACATACAGTTGGTGTCCATTTTCATTTAATTCAGGCCAAAAGAAGTTGGAAATCATCCACCCATAGCGCTCGCCGTTCACGGCGATGGCCTGTACAACGTCGTTCTTAAAGAATTAAGGCTGATTTCAAATGCCGCGTTGGGCGTCGCTTTGACAGATTTTTCTTTCAACGCGAAAGCTCACACATAGCAATTTAAGCAAATTATTTACAATGGCCGCGTTCAACAGCACATTTGACAGTTCTGAACTGTCATTTTTAGAGCTTCTGATTGGCCAGCAGTCATAAAAATTCAGTTGACGTCGATTGACATTTAGTTACGTTTCTTACGTTTTTTTCTGAATTTTCAGATGAAAAATTCTATCTGAAAATTCAGATGACAGCTAAAAGCAACAAAAAAAACAGTTCTTGATCCAGTTTTTTTTTTGGTGTGTGGTCTGATCGTCTGCGTCTCGTATCGCTTTTCGGATTTTGATTTTAAAGTGCAAAAAATAATAAAAACAGAATAAATAATTTCAGACTTTTTTGTGCGTTCAGTGTTACGTTTTTCAGAACTGAATTTTTAGATCTGTCAAAAACGTGGTGATGAACGTGGCCAATAACGCGTTGGGTATTATGTTACGATTTGGCACCTATTAGCATGTACACAAACCAACGTAACATAAGCTACCTCAACGTTAAAGTTGGAAAAAATCAACTTCAGCGTGTGTTTTGACAGTTAAATTAATGGTCAAACTCCTTTCAACAAAAAAATCGATTTATTTAGAAGAAAAAATCGGTTTTTCTGTACAAATTCCTTTTATTGAAAGAAAAAAATCGATTTTGTTTAAAAAATAATGGAATAGTTTGTTGAAAGGAATTCGAAATTATAGTTATGTAGGTTCATTTTGATTTTCAGGTTCTCTTCAAGTCGTCTGTCATGTCGACGCGTTCGTAAAGCTTGTAAACGTAAACGTAAGCGTCTCTAACGCGAACGCGCCATTGGAAATCAGCCTTTAAGGACCAATGACGCCAACGCGCGCCGCCAGCCCAAAATCCTCACCAAAGAGTGATTTTTTTTTGGGATGCATTGGACGCTCTTAGATCGTATGTGAATTGGTATCGTCCCAAATTCAAAAAATTTGTTATTAACGTACCCATTCATCCAAGGAATACACACAGTGGGAATTTTATTCGCGTTATTTTTCTATTTTTAAATACCTATGTACAAAGAGAATAGGTAGCCACATCAATTGAACTGAATGTGCTCAGTATTCTTTTTATTCCACACTTCACGTGGCATGAAGAGAATGCATTCCATATATTTTATGAAGGAATAAAGAAAAAACAGTGGCAGGTGAAAAAAATACCAAAAACTGCAATTGACGCACAACTGCGATAGAACCGTTTTCTTTTTTATATTATACTAGCCGATTTGTCCGTGTCAGTCGCTTCGCAGACTTAATAATAGAATGTAACATAAATAAATAAATTTGATGGCACAACAGCTCATGAAGAACTAGGGCCTAGTGACTTACAACTTACAACTCTCAACCATTCCTGTGTGCGTGTCTGCAGGAATGGAGGGGACCGAATCCGAACGGCTAACGAGCGGCACTTTTATGGACAGGAGATACTCTTGGAGGATTTATCAATTCCTCGCAAGAGGTAGTACCTAGCCGTTTTTTCTTTTAAATAAATAGGTGGCGAGGCTGGGGATCGAACCTTAGACCTCCGGCATGACAGTCCATCGCACTAACCATCACGCCACGGCTACTACGGAGAATGTAACATACATTTTTTATATTAAAAAATAAATTATGTACATATGTATGTATGTACCTACCTACTTATATTTTTATTTTAAAAATTTTTATCATCAAAAAAACATATTAGGTATAATAATAAGTACTAGTATCATCCTGTGTCGAAATTCGACACTTTCAATTTCGCAAACAATTTGCTTGAAAATATTGAAGGAAAATAACATTAAAAATTTTTTTTTTAATATGCACAGTGTTCGACAGTACAAAAACAAAAATGACCAACAGTCTGTAAATGCGTGTCTCAAGTATATTCTGCACATCCCCGTAATTGTGGCTTTCCAGCCACAAATACTTTTTGAGAAAATGGTACCACAAAATTTATTTTAGCCTATTTATATATAGATTAATAATAATAATAAATAGATATGTAGTATATATTTATGTAGGTATGTATGTTTATGTAGGTAATTATAATTATTATTTATTGAATTATGTAGGTATTTGTTTATTTATTTATGTATTATAAGTCATCATACCTAACTTCAGTGAGCCCATGGCAGTTGCTCGCCTGGCGATTTCTACGGGTATGGTATGTTTCGCCAGAATTGTTTGGCAAATTAACGTTTCGCGGTGGTACATTTCGCCGTTTCTCGTTTCGCATTTTTTTATTTAGCATTTTGTTATTTCGCAATTTTTGTTTTGAAAATTACGTTTGGTTTGTTATATGATATGACAAACCATCATTTCGTAATTTTCATTTCGCAATTTTCACTTAATATTTTGTTTGATTGGCATATTTAGGTTTAGAAATTTTTTATATGGCATTTTTTTATTTGGCTTTTTCTTATTTGGCATTTTATTATTTTGCTTTTTTTCATTCAGCATTTTGTTCGCGCGAAATTTTAAGGCATGTAATTTAATGGAAGCCAAAACATTGCCAAACAATCGAATGCCAAATAAAAAAAAGCTGAACATCAAATTGCCAAATAAAAAAAAGCGAAATAACAAAATGCTGAATGACAAATAGCAAAATAATAAAATGCCAAATAAAAAAATGCCAAATAAAAGATTGCTAAAGCCTTAACTACATTGGCCACTTTTTGCAAAATTACAAAAGTAAAAATATTTTTTTTCCCGCTAGCGCAAATGTTTTGTGAAAAAGAATGTACACAATTCTTTTTAAACCAAAATCTCAGCTTTCTGCATCATTTTTATACGTTTTCCAGTGAGCAACACTATCCCAAAATGAGTTTGAAAATTTTCACTTTTGTACTTTTTCACTTTTTTGGCTTATGTAGTTAAGGCTTAAACCTAAATAATTGCGAAATGATGGTTTTTCATATCATATAAAAAACCAAATGTAATTTGCAAAACGAAAATTGCGAAATAACAAAATGCTTAATAAAAAAATGCGAAACGAGAAACGGCGAAATGTACCACCGCGAATGTTAATTTGCCAAACAATTCTGACGAAACATACAATACCCTAATTGTTTATAACGTGAGAAATAAATGATGTGATTTAAGATGATTATAATATAGTACTTACTTTTACATTAGATGGCGCTCACAGTCCAGGGTGGACTACGGCCTCAACCAACAAGCCCTCCAGCCGGCTCGGTCCCTAGCTAGCGGCCTCCAGTTATACACTCTAAGTTGGTTGAGTTCGTTCTCCACTTGTGTGCGCCACCTAAGGTGGGGTCTTTCTCTGCTGAGCAGACGATCAGGGGTAGATTCCAAGACTCGTCGGGCTGGTGCGTCGGTGTCCATACGCCTCCACGTGTCCGAGCCATCTCAGCCTCTGTATTTTCAGCATTTTGACCAGGTCAACGTCACTGTAAAGCCCGTAAAGTTCGTTGTTAAACCTTTTCCTCCATACTCCATCGATACAGGCTGGACCGAAGATCACCTGAAGAATTTTCCTTTCAAAAGCACCCAAGCAAATTCTCATCCGTTTTTGACAGGTTCCATGTTTCTGCCCCATACAGCAGGACCGGGATGATTAGGGCTTTATTACTCAAATGGCTTCTTAGCCCAAAGAAACAGCGATTGGCAGAGTAATTCTTCGTTTGATCTCTGCACTGATGTCATTTTGCGACGTTATAGTGGAGCTCAGGTAGACAAAGTCCTTTACGACTTCGAAGTTGTACCTATCCATCGTGACGTTCTGCCAGAGTCTATACGATCTTGAGATTCCTTTGTCGATGATAGCATAATACTGCATAAGCGCAAGTATTTGAACGGACTTTTGAAAAATTGTACCTTTGTTGTTGACTTACGCGAATTGCGTACAATTGCTTCAAAAACGATGTTAAGCAGGTTGCATGATAACCCGTCGCTTTGCTTCAAACCTTTCCTGACATCAAAAGGTTCGGTGGTGTTCTTACCAACTTTGACGGAGCAGCAAGATTTCTCCATCGTCATTCTCCACAAGCGGACGAGTTTGGCATGAATGCCGAGATGCGACATGGCTCTGTATATAGTTCTTCTTAACGGTTAATGCTACGGAAAAATTATATATACCATTTTTGTGGGAAATTGCCACAGCTACAAAATTGTTAAAATTTCGTAGCATTAACATTTCGTAGCATTTTTTTACTTTTCGATTTGCTGTAACTTTTTAACGGTTAATGCTACGAAAAAAATAATCAATACCATTTTTGTGGAAAATGCCTGAATAAAATTTTTGTCTAGCACAAACCGTTTCTGAGATATTTGCAAAAAACTCATTTTTATGACTTTTGACCCCTTATACTGACCTAGCTGTCATCGGATCGGTGAGGAACTCTCTCATTGTTTTTCTTTTATGTTTTTTTTATTTCTTTGTGTGAAGTGATTGAGAATGAGTGGAATGAATGAAACATATATGCGTGCTTCGGTCGTTTATTCAAAAACTGAAATGATTGACGTTGAGATTGATTGTGTCGGTTTACTGTGATTGCAGTCAATCATTCATTTTGATGAACGGGTCACAAAGACCGAATCAATCACGATTGACACAGCTCTACGAGGTTCCATTCATCGGGCATACTTTCCTCCGACCAAATTTTGGAGATAAGTTGGTGTATACTCCCTACCAAGTCATCTCCCCCTGCTTTGAATAGCTCGCCTGGCAGGCCATCCGCACCAGCAGCCTTGTACGCTTTAAGCTTGGCTATCACTAACCGCACTTCGTTTAGGTCGGGTGGACGAAAGTTTTGCCCACCTAGATGATGTTGAATGGAGTGTTCTGTCTAACAGCAGCGGTCCTTCTTCGCCGTTTAGAAGTTTAGAAATGTGTTGTTTCCACCATATTCCACTGTGTGCTTACCATGACCATATTCCCACTCTCACCTCGGCAGGCTTCCGTTCGGGTTGATATCGAAATCCCGAATATCAAAATCCCGAATTTGAAAATTTTGCAAAAAAAATCCCGAATATCATAATCTCGAATTTTAAAATCGCGATTTTTAAAATCCCGGATATCAAAAATTCGGAATTCAGTCAAAATGTTCGCTCTCGCGACTCTCGCTTATTGAAATGACTATTCTGCTATTTTGTTTAATTTAAAAACGGCAATTCTTGTTAAACAATGTTTAAAACCAAATTTTTATACAATTTAATGCATATTTTATAAATTTTTGATGAAATTTTTCTGTTATTGGGCTATGTTTCGTCTTATGTCATATTAATATAATATTGTTTTAAATTTAAGGGCGAACAAATTTTTCAAAAAGAGTTATAACTTTATTTTAATCTTTTAAAATAGGTACTGAAAAAGTACTAAAAAAGTACTGAAAAATAGTACTAAAATTCGGGATTAAGGGGCCAGTTATAGCGATCAGGAAAACGCATCAGGAAAAATTTCCTTTTGTATAGTTCAATGTTTTATTATACGATTTGAAATATCAAAAGGATACGAATCGATGATAAATCAATTGAAATATGTTTTTCATTAAAAAAATTCAATTTGGAAGAAATACTTTGTCTAAAACAAGTACCTACTCATTTTCCTGATGGAAATTTCGTACAGAAAACGAGTTTTCATCAGGAAATGCATTCTATAGAATAAATATTTCCTTTAAAGAAAATTTTGTTAATGAAATAAATATTTCAAATGATTTATCATCGATTTGTATCATTCTTATATTTCAAATCGTATGATAAAACATTAAATAAACAAAAAGAAAATTTTTCCTGATGCGTTTTCCTGATCGCTATAACTAGCCTCTAACCCCCAAAATTTTCGGGATTTTTCAATGGCGGGATTTTGAAATTCGAGATTTTTTCATTTGGGATTTTTCTATTCGGGATTTTCTTTTCGGGATTCATAGTTTTCGTGATTCGGGATTTGGTCGTTCAGGATTATGATCTCGCATATTTTTGATCTACCGGCGGTTTTTAACCTAAGAGCGGTAAAGAAATACGGGCCATATTATTGTTTTTCTAAAAAGCTGGTTTTACGGAAAAACAAGTTCTATAGCGCCCATATTAGTGACTTCTTTCAAAGCTTGTTTTACAGCAAAACTAGTTTTAATGGGGTTGTTGAATGGATGAATGAATGAAAATATATGGGGATGTAACACTGCGACCTATAGATCTATTGTGTCCCCGCTTAGAGCTGGATGGGGTTGATCATCTTACAGCTCTACCTCCAAACCTGTTTCTCTGATGAATTTTAGAATTTTTAAGAGAGGAAAGGTCGCTCTCTTCTACCTGGTAGCATCTCAGGTGCTTTATTCTTTGATGGATAAGTGCATCACTCTGCCCAGTATGTGATCTGGGGTTTCTTCATGTATGCTATAGAATTTACATAAAAATGGAAAAGTATCGAACCGATTTCGATGAAATTTTCAGAGTACCTATGTACATAATGTTCTTATTCCAAAAGGTTCAGAAAGCAGTTTGAGTAAAATCCGCCCATCGATACGCCTACTTTAAATTTGTTAACTAACTATGGTTAAGCCCACTACTGAAAAACTGGGCCTTATTTATGATATAAAACGGTATTCATTTACAAATTTTGACATTTTTGAGAAAATTAATGCATGAAACCACAGTGTTCCCCATTTAATTGCTTCTCGGTTAATTGATTTTTCCGCTTAATTGACCAAAAAAAAATTAATTCGAAAATGAGTAGAAAAGCTTTTTATATCTACGGTTAATAAATCCCCTACTGGTGCAATTAAACGGTTTTCGCTTAATTGAACGGGTCGGTCAAATAAGCGGGCTTCCGTTAATTGAACCACCCGAATAGTTGACCGAGAAATCAGATCAATGCAATTAAGCAGGGAATATCGTATACATTTAAAGAATCCGAAACGAAACCGAGATGCCATCGACACAAGACCTTGTTTTTTGGACTGAAATTTAACGAAAGTCTCGGCGGTTTTAGTGGTCTTAGCTGATTACATTACAAATAACAAAAATTGCGTTTTTATGATAAAACTGAGTGTAACCGCCGTAATATTCACGCCGTTTAAAACTTGGTTTAAAAGCCCTTAAACCGACTACATTTAACCGAACTAAACCGATAGAATTTAAACGACAAAATCTCGTTTAAATCGGTAATATTCACTCCGTTTCAGCAAAAAATTCCATTTGGTTTACGTCGGTTAAAATTTAAACCGAACGTCGCATAGCATCGCAAGAATGAAAAAACTAAAAAAAGGTTTTTCTTGACATTTATTTTTCGAATTGTCATTTTATATTTAAATTAAATAAATTAATTAATTCGTGTCAAACACAAATACGCATTAGAAATGTCTTTCATTCCTCTTTATAGTGTTTTACGTTGCGAAAAAATGTCAACAATAACGTCCACCACATTGCGTCTTCCAAACATTCAATGAACGATTTATTGCGAGTTGAATTCTTCTTGATCTGGTTGCAGTTCCGCGTCGGTCGTGAATTCCGTTCCAATATCTATCATATTATATTAAGCAAGATGGCAACTAAATTTCATCAACCTAACAGCAATACCGCAGCCCAAACACCCCCATAATGCACATATAAATTGCAACAAAAGTGCGGTATACAAATATCATGCTCACAAATTTTGGAGCGATATAAAACACTTTGAGCAAATCGTTTACCAGCTCTCGGTATATAAGCCCTTTCTGGTTAATTGGTCAACTCTACCCTGATTTGTGAATAACGTGCACAAATATGATGTGTTCGGAGAGCCAGCATCGCCAAAAATCACATGATTGAACATTTTGCACTGACTGAATAAACCAATAACATGTTGAATATTAGCTAAAACCATTTAAACCGTACCTAAACGACACGAAAATGCCTCGTTTAAGTTGGAGTCGGTTTATCGTAGTTAAACCGATCATTCGCTTTAAAATTTTGGTTAACGTCGGTTTAAATGAGTGAATATTACCGATTAGTCGGTTTAAAAATTTTAAACCGACTTCTGAATCTAAACCGATTTTAAACGGCGTGAATATTACGGGCATAAGAATTTAAAAAAAAAAGTCAGAGAAAGTTAATTTTATTTGTAGTTTTCACTTTGTTTTCTTTTGTGATTGTATTTTTTTGTCTTCAATGCTTATTTAATATCCACGCTACATTTTTTATCGCTTTGTTATTTGGAAACAATTTTAACACATACAGCTGGTAACTAAAACTACTTACCTATGTTTCTGATTACTTGTCGGCTGCGATAACAGTTGACATATTTACTAGTTTTAATTGACATTATCATCAATAACATGTTGTATACAAAACAACATTGACTCTATGATAATATACGAGCATTTATACTTATATTAGGTATCTAACTAGGTATATCTACTTAATACCTTTTCCATATAACCTTTTTACCCTTCCAAGCACAATCCTTACATTGTAATTATTTGCAGATAAATTCAACAAGTGTATTTGCGGCTACCTATCAACAATTATGACCCTGGCACGTGCACTACACACGTCATCGTTTAGCGTGTCCTTTCCAATGACTTAAAAATAAGTGTCAACAAATCGTACCAGGGAGGGAGATAGTATTGAAATAAATAAAAAATGTTAACATGAGACGATAAGTCTTTTAACACTGCTGATCCTTGATTAAAATTTCTCCTGTTGCATAGAGAAGACGTGTTATTTTAAAGCAACTGTAATCTAAGATAGCCATAACATGTTTTCAATGGATAATTTCGATTTGGAATCGACAATGGCTCGACATTTTTTCGAAGGATCACATGCAACCAATGGCTCGACTTCTAGTTCTGATTTCTTCTTCGGCGATGATAATAGCTCCGATGATAGCGACGTATACAGTGGATTTAATAGTGATCAAGAGAACAATGAAGAAAAGAGGTAAATAAGTGAAATAGATTTGTATTGTGTAGGTACAATGCTGATGGGGATTACTTTTATTTTTCAGTCGTCATATAAAAACTCGTCGCTTAAAATGTGCATCCCAGCAGGCACAACAAAGGCAAGCGGCTAATCTACGAGAACGCCGTCGAATGCAGAGTATAAATGAAGCTTTCGAAGGTTTGAGGTCACATATTCCAACACTTCCTTATGAGAAAAGATTAAGTAAAGTGGACACACTAAAATTAGCTATAAGCTATATAACTTTCTTGGGGGAAATGGTGCGAAAGGATAAAAATGGAAATGAGACAGGATTGAGTGGACTTCAGAGGAATTATCAAAAAGAAGTGCCGAAGAAAATCATTCTGAGAGATCGAAGTAAGTTGAAAATAAAAAACAGGCTTTTCATACAGTGATTATGGGTAGATAGGTATTTGAAAGTTGTCTTCATTTCCAAAGCAAATTAATGCCTCTTTCTAATAATGAGTTTCCACTTTGTAGAAATGCAACATCTAGTGGCCTATTTCACCAAATTACAATCACAAATTTGTACTTGTAAACAACAATTACAAATTTAAAAACTGAATTTCTGTTTCACAAACAACAAACAAAATTTCAACAAATTTGTAACATAGTGAAAAAATTGAGGAAATTTGAAGTTGTAATTTACAATTACAAAACAAATCCGTTTCACCGCTTATTTGCAAAACTTTGTAAACAAAAATTGTATTCCACAATTTTTTTTTTAAAACGTAATAATGTTTAGGTAATGAATAAACAAAACTAAATTTTTGCTGCAAGTTCATTTTTTGATCAAAATTTTTTTTTTTTTTTTTTTTTTTTTTATTTTGGAAAATTATTTTCCTACAGAAAAAATTAAAAAGTATAAAAATGTTAAGAACTGCTGCCTCGGAGTCAATGAAAATATTTTACTTTAGCCCGTGTTATTTTGCAAAATGGTCACTTGTATTACTATTGGTGGTAGAATTCCTTTGCCGTTAATACATAATTAAAAATTGAAAAAGTACAATTTGTAAATAAAATTACATACGAAATTTCTCCTGTAAGAATTTTTCAACAGTTTTACAAATTTGTAAAATTAATTTATTTGGTGAAACAGAAACTTACAAAATTTTATGAATTTTCACAAATTTGTACTTGTAAACTACAAACAAAAATTACTCTTGGTGAAACGAAAATAAATAAAAAACAAATTTCCCTTTGTAAATTACAACTACAATTTTGTAATACAAAGATTTTGTGAAACAGAATAAATCGATTTTATGTATAACAAATATTGTAAGAAATCACTTGTAAATTACAATTTGTAAGTTGGTGAAATAGGCCACAGATGCTTAATTAACACATATTGAAGGTAATATCTTCCGAGTTTTAATTTTTGTTCAGTTTTGCGCATGTTTCAAAGAAGAGACAATTTACTTGTCTTTCGTTTTCGTAAATGAACAAGGTTCTTAAACACTTGTGTTTTGTTTTTGTTTCTGGCGATAAAGGTCACTGAAATTCTCAAAGATGCGCATTATTTTTTTTTCAATACAATATGTGTACTAGGGTTCCCAACCGTACTATATAGTATTGTACTATATTTCGGGTCGGCGTACTATATACTGTTGAAGAAATATATAGTACGCAAAAGTACTATATTTTTGCAACATAGAAATTACTAGGCATGAAGTTTCATTTGATGAATTCTAAAATAAGTATCAAAATGGTAACTTTGCCAAAGTAAAAACTCATACTTACTGAATTAAGCGACATAAGGACAGAAAATGGCAGTATATTTTAAAAATACCAAAAACGGCTTACCAAATGTATATAAGATTTTATTCTAGCTACTTCTGCGTTCACAGAAAGAATATTTTCAATCATGAACTCGAAATGGCGAGAAGAAAGAAATAGAGCGAGTATCTCATTAATAAATAATCTATAAATAAATCATATGACATATTAATTGCGAACAAAAAATTGTGAAAAGATTCGAGAAGTAAAAACAAACACAGATTTTATAAAAATTTATAAGAAGAAAACATATTTTTGGCCTTTTCTACCATTTTCGTAAAATACTATATTTTTTTTACCTTATTCTGAAAAGTACTATAATCCATCGAAAAAAAGTTGGGAGCCCTAATGTGTACTGTGTAGTATTAAGGCATAACACTGTTGTACTTACTCATAAAGAAAATATTCCTTTTTTGCTCAATTAAGCGAGGTGCAATGAAGTGGGGATGACTAGTGGATAAAACACAATTTAAATTGTTATACGTACATTTAAGCCTTTTTGTACCTAATTAAAAAGAATACTGTCTTATTTAACTAGGCTGGCAGGACATCATATAAAATGATTCAATTACTTACTGGACTCAATATAATTCGTACCTATAATATATTAAAGTAAGATCAAGGAAAGGACACAGAAAAGCATTATTAACCGCATAACATTCTTGTATACGTACTCACCCTCCTCCTCTTCCCTTTTTTTAAAAATTGGGTCGGCAAGAATATATCGTTTAGTTTCCTTTTTAAATTCAATTTGAAAACACGCAAAAGTTCATTGAAATATCCGAAAAGGATCTTCATAACGAATGATATTTCCCCTAATCCAATAGTTATTACATTGATCCGGCTGCCTGGAACAAATTAAGATTTTCACACTTGCCTTCAACATTAGAGGAACGCTATCTATTGATTAAAGTTGACAGGAGCTCAACCACAAGCGCATAGACTAAACATTGGCTGGGACTCTAACTCTAGCTTCCTACATTAGGATATAAATGCTATAAAAAGCGTTTTAGACACGGTTTCCACGGTTGATCGTTTTTCTTTTCAATTCAAATCGAATTCAAAGGAGTTTTGGACGAGGGATTGATGTTTTTGGTCTTTTGCATGTCGTTGCAATGAGTGATTGAATTTTATCGTGATGTTATGGGATTAAGGGATGATGTGAAAGCATGGCAAGTTCGTTTTTCATTCGTTATTATATATTTTAAAAATATAATCTGACAAAACATTGTCTATATGTATGTGAGATAATTTAAAACATCTTTATGGGAACTATAAGAGATACGTTTTCGTATGACAAAGTCTTAACGCTATAATTTATGTGAAACTGTGAAAATACAAAATGCTTATTTATTGTAGGTAATATTTTTTGGCTTTTATCACATGCTTGAACCATCATCGAACCTCGGTTGATCCGTCTGGATCAGCAAGTTAAAATTGCTGAAGTACGGGTTAAATATTAAACCACGTTTGTACAACTGGCCCTTAGAGAGGTAGATACGACAGCATTTAACTGATGAGCCCAACTTAAGGTCGGAAAAATCTTCAATTTTTCATTAAGAAATTTTGTAGAAATTGTTGTGTTTTTAAAGTGCTAACAGATAATAGTTTTTGCAATTAATTTAATGTACATATTTCGTTTTATTTTTAGAACGAAGTTCTTTAGCCCAGGGTTGGGGGGTAAATCCAAAAAACGACAGATCGTTTTCGACCCATCGTGGCGCAATGGTATAGTTGTTTGCTTCTTAACCAAAAGGTTCGGGGTTCGAATCCTGCTGGTGACAATTTTTTATTTTTTTTAATAAATAAATTTACTTTAAAATTTTTTTCGCCCGGAATTTTTGCTATATCGTTCGCCTACTAAATATGTATAAGTGAAAATTTTAGCTGTCAATGGCATTATATTCTGCCCGAACTGAATGATAACAATTCGGCAATTCTTGTTACATGCAATATTTTTCGGGTGCAACTCACAATAGGCGAAACAATTTTCCGGTTGGAATGTTGTTTGAGTGAAACTCACAAATTATGTATGTTGTATGTATACATTAATAATTTTGTAGCTTTTTTTATGGGATTTTCATAAATTTTCTAATCGTTCTAAAATATTTATCGAAAGTCAAAACCAAAACTAATTGCGTTTTAAAAGGAACTCGTCTGTTAAAAAATAATCGGCTTATCAGATCACGCTGAAATTTTGCACACAGCTTTGATTCTGATGATAGTTATAATATTGTTTGTTAAATATTGTGATAGGCCAATACCCCAGGGTGGCGCCTGACACGCATGCACATAATGGGAACTTCGTTCTTACCGTGGGTGCTTAGGACCCGCATCTACTAGTTTTCAATCCCTTTCGTTTGACAGATTAACGATATTTTTAACTTTGGTTGTTCCTAAATGAAAATTTAACCAATGTTACTTTCTTAAATACCTATGACACTCCTACTTTTATTTTTGACTTAACATAGTGAACTAAGTTTATACCTAGTAGAGAAAAAGAACAGAGCACAGTTCATCCATCAATCAATCACATCTTCAACAGAAAGTGTTACCTAAAATAAAATAAATTTGGTGGCACAGCAAAACAGCTCATGAAGAACCAGGGCCTAGTGACTTACAACTCTCAACCATTCCTGTGTGCGTGTCTGCAGGAATGGAGGGGACCTAAAGTTTATTGGTTAATCCGAACGGCTAAAGTGAGCGGCCCTTTTCTATGACAAGAGATACTCTTGGAGGATTTGTCAATTCTTCGCAAGATGTAGTAGCCTGGAAAAAACTTAAGGTGGAAGCGGCTGGTATTGAACCCAGACCTCTGGGGTGACAGTCCATCGCACTAACCATTACGCCACGGGCTACTACTGTTAGTTACCTACCTACCTTAATAATATTTAAATGAACTAAGGGACCGGTTATAGCGGTTATCAGAAAAACGCGTCAGGAAAGAAATTTCTTTTTGAAATTTTAATATTTTATCATACAATTTGAAATAAATTTTCTTTGGAAATTTTTTTTATTTTCCCATTATAAATTCCGTACGGAAACCGATTTTTCATCAGTAAAATTAACAAAATGCTTTTTTTATACCGAATGAATATTTCAAGTGATTATTATTATCGATTCGTATCCTTTCTATATTTCAAATCGTATGATAAAACATAACATTATCGAAAAGAAAATTTTTCCTGATCGCTGTAATCGGCTTCTAAAAACAACTTATCATAATATTATTATTTCATATATAACTTACTAAGGTACATTAGACTGATTAAAAAATTAAAATATCTCCGATTTGCAATGCCTGGTAAAATTTCAGCCGTTTAGATTAATTTTTAAGAGGTCGTTCATTGCTAATTTCTTTATTCAACACCCACAAATTGTATGGGAAGTTTTCTTTGATTTGCTTCTTTATTTTATAACTTTTCAAGCGGTTATCATACGGAAAGGGACATTTTTAAAGAACATTCAATTTCCTTTAAGAATACTTCTCAATCATTTCCATACGATGACCGGTTGAAAAGTTATAAAATAAAGAACCAAACCAAAGGAAACTTCCCATACAATTTATATGGAAGAAATAAGCGATGAGTCAGGATTATTACTTCACTATACTCTAATTAAAAAGCTATTGGCATTGAAAATCGGAGACATTTAAATTTTTTTGAATCAGTCTAATGTATAGGTACATGGTGTTATGTATGTAAATCTCTATATAGGTACATAGAAAATACGCTGTAGGTATATATAGTTAAAACAAAGGTATTTATTGCAAATCAAACGATAATAGCAATAATAATAAAATAATAAACTTATTAGATGTATGTACCTAGTACCTACCCTGTAGATAATAGACTGTGAATTCTGTATGAAATACTAAAATAATAGCTATGCACAACTATTCCGCCCTGAAATATCTAACATTCATGTCGGCTGATTTGCTATTTCATTGCACTGCGTGCTCTCGTCCATCAATATACCTTCAAGACACAGGAATATCTACGTATAGACAAAAATAATCACCCCGTGGGAAATTCGTTCCACCCAAGCAGATGTACAATTCATGGGTGTTTGGTTGTGCCATGAAATTATTGTCATCATCCCTTCTACGGAAAGGAGGGCTTTATTTCATCCATCTATCCGTTCCTTATTTTCGTTCGTGTTCAAAACAAGGACGAAGGAGTTCCTTTCATTCATTTCATGTTGTTTTTTTATGTCAGTCCACCACATAATAAAAGCTCCAACGTATGGCAAATTTTCACACCAACTTTTGATTGCGATTGAATCCCATACTCACTAGTAATATCTACATAGCATAGCGATGACCCGCAAAACCACTCAAAAACTGAAGAAATCGAAGAAGGTTTACAAAATGTTTCGTCTTCTGTAAGACAGTGGATTCACGCAATATATCCGTTTTGCACATACTTAACAGTGTTATTATCTCCTTTCTGCGCATTGAGAACTTTGTTTACTCGTGCTATGCCCTCGCCTTTAAATTGGTTTGGATAAATGTAAACAAACAACCCTGATGAATCTCTCCCATCTGATAAGAACAGCTTGCAGATTATGTAAACTCCTTTTATTTGATTTTAATGGGGTTGTTTTGTCCTTGCTAATGGGTCCTTCACATTTTTCTAAATTTCGTCTGAATTTGGGGTAACCCTTGGTCGATTAATATACAACGGTGCCGGATTGTTAATAGAGCAAAATTAGCAGTTTATTGGCATTTAGGGCCCAGTAAGTTTTGTACATCTATATATAAGTACGTAGTACGCACTTTAAAACTACATTGATCTTCCACAAGTTCTCGTTTCCATTAAAAACATTCTATGCTATTCAAAATTCAAAATTTAAACTTTAATCTGATCTATTATACCTATTAGATTAAGCCAAAAAGATATGGAAACGAACAAATCACCGATTATGCGCTAAAAAGTCCTTCCACAAGATCTCACAACGTAATGAATGTATATCGGCAACAATGACAGTATTATATAGTTTTCTTGTTTTCATATACAAATACTAAAGTGCTCGAAAATTATACTTGTAGGTACCCTTAGTCCAACCCTGTTTAAGTTAGATATTGTTTTTATACTTTTAAAACCACTTCCACTTTATTTTTTCTGTGTATCTACTATATTAACTTTTTTATAATACCGTCTTTTATTCCACAGGTGGTGGAGTCTCACATTCGTTATCGTGGTATAGAAAGGGTGACCGATATCCAGGAAGCAAACTTTATGCACGTGTTTGGACCCCGGAAGATCCTAGGACAAATCATTTAAGTGCAAGGGAAAGTAGTGGTGGTGGACAATATGCAGGCAGCATCAGTAGTAGAAATAGTGATGAATCAACATCACCTACATCGGCAAGTTTCAGTCCTAATAGTAGTGGATCGCTGTTTTCGCACTCAAATGGTGGATTGTAAAGTGGAAATTGGAAAATATTCACACCTATTCGAGTTTAAAACTTCAGTTTTGAACTTGTTATGGGATAGTCCTATTTTTCGTTTTTGGAATTCAAATTCTAGTCCTGTTAATCTGTGTTATATAAAATATGTATACCTAAAATTCATCGAGAATTTATTTTTTACTACATATTCATGTTTGGTTTATTCTCTGTAAACTATTTAAGCTAAGAAAAAGTATTTAGATATTTGAATTTATAAAATGTAAATAAAAATAGTATTAAAAAAAAGCTGCATAATATATCGCCCTGCATTTATTTTAGTTTAACTTTAAACCAACAAATCTTTAGGTAGGTCATTGGGTGTACCTACTACAGGTAAACTTTATTTTTTCAAGCGCTCAGAAATTTTTTTAAGTGAAACGAAAAAATATCATCTGATCACTGTAGTAAAGTAGTAGGATGTCTATTTCGCCCCGTTTAGGCGGGAGGGGCAATTTAAAAAAATCCATTTTAAATAGAAAAAAATATCTAACAACAAAAACACTATACTTTTTTTTTTAAAGCCAGAAATTCGTTTTTTAAATTTTGATTTAGTTATTTGAGAGAGTAGTCTTAGAAAAATTAATTTTCAAACTCAAAATTTTAATAAAAGTAATAAGAAAAATTGTGTGCGAACTAGTTTTGTTCAAAATTTTACGTTATTAAATAGTATTTTTAATTTTAATATTCGATACTCCCATTAATGCATGAACGAAGTTTTTCTATTTTTAAGGAACATCGCAACAACAGAACTTCACAAACAAATAACAGGTGATGGTATATAAACTATTTAAAAGGTGCTACAAATACACGAGTGCAAATATTACTTTTACTTTGTTGTATTTAACTGTTGCAGGTTGAGGTCGTAAAAGTGTAAGCATTGCAAAAATGTCGTCAGCATGTTGGAGGAGGAGTGTAAGAATTAGAATATGTTTCACTTAATTTTGTACTTTTATAATATAATTATGTCAATTACGGAATCCGCAATAGTGGATTCGCAGTAATTGGCAGTACCTACATTGTACTCATTTCTTTCCAATAACAACTCTGAACTAATAAAGAAAAACGCCTATAATACCGCACTTTTTCGTGAATACCCCATAAGTATTACCTACTGCATTCCAAAACAACAACAAACCAAAGGTTCGTTTGATATTAACCCGGGGCGCAATGGATATAGCCCTCAACTTTAAAGCGCTTGCATTGCAGCGTTGCCGAAGTGGTACGATCGTGCTTTTTAGACACTATAAGTTAAATGTAGCACGTTTTTTTATTTCCGTTATTTTACTTAAAATGAAGCAAATTTAAACAAAATTTAATTAAAAATCAGTCCAAATTCCGTAAAAATTGGGCAGCAGTACATCATTTTTGACAATGCACAAATAGAGCAAATGATTTCCATTAATTTTTGTTATTACACCCCGTAATAAAATTGATTAGGTACAGGTTTTTCAAGAAAATAGGAGAATTTCTTGTTTTTTCGTATGGCACGAAAATTGGCACGTTCTTTTCAGAAAATATGGCACGTTAATTTTTATTTCGGGCGGCAACGCTGTCGCATCGTGTTCGATGTGCATTCGGGGCTGTTGGGATTTCGGCAAGAAGTATGGGTTTAGCAATAGCAAGTTAGTGAATGTTGATGACAAATTTAGGTGGTAGTTATTTTTTTGTGTTATTATTTTGTTTCATAAACGAAATGAGTCGGTGAAAAATGGTAACTTGTGGCACTGAGGTGTTCGATGTAAAATAAAAACCCGAGCAGCCCTGAGTTTGTTGACAGTTAAATGATATTCCCTAGGTCGCCTTGGGGAAGAGAACATCGAACAAAGCTAATTTCTTGTTGATCAAAACTCCGCTTTTCAATGTTTGTGTATCCTTGGATTTGAAAATAGCACTTCTACGACAAATTATTTCGAATTAAATAACTAAAAGTGGATTTTCGATCTTTTCTGTTCAAATAAAATAGCAATTTAAAATTAAATTTCAACAAATTTACATTTTGCTCACAGAAAACTCCAAAGTCTCTAAAGCCCGAAAGCTTTCTAAACATTTATCTTTAAAAAATCAAATACTTGAAAGTAGGTATACTCCAAAGATAACATGGCTGCGTTTATGGCTCGTCAATGGCAGAAGACAAGTTAGGTAAATGTAATTTTTCACCGTGATTCTTTGATTGGATTTTGAAGTGTGAGTGGTAGGGCTTGCATAGAGTTTTTTTTTATCATGGGGTGTGTGATTATTATGGATGTGATAGAATTTGCTAGGGTGTATAAAGTATAGACAAAAAACTATGAGAGAAAATGCTGATTTAATGATTAGGTACTGACTAAAATTTTTTAGGTTAACTTGGCAAAGTTTTTTTTTCAAAATAGCTTTTAACGGCCTTTAGTCCATGGAAATTGGCGTTTCGTCCCGGCGATCTCACTTGCATTCATCAGTTGACTAGTGAGGGCCTTGTCAATACGCAATTTCCATTAAGTTCAGTTCATCTTACATAGATTTCATGATGAATACCTAGTGTGAACTATATCTAACCAGATTAGAATTCCTAATAATTAAAGCTACAATTTGTTTGTGCTTGTGGCCTGGCAATGTTTTTATATACGAAGGTTTTTTAATAATACAAATTCTTTTTACCATTTAGGTACCTATTTAAGTCTGTAATCATTAAGTAAGAAAATTCTCTTATAATTTGGAATTGTTTCGATATTACTCTACCTAAAACATTTGATATTAAACCTTCACACCTTAGAACTTGACATGCTTTTAGATTTCATTACTTTTCACGGCTGACTTGTTAAACATCACATATGTCCCATTTGTTTTTACTTTCTCGAAAGAACTGTCAGTCTAAATTTTCAACTAGTAACAGTTATAAGAACTTCGTAAAATGTGCCGCCTTGAAAAATTCTCAACATGGGCTCTAGCTCCTTTAATATGGTAACAATTACGAAGGGTCATGGCATCTGGGATAAATCCCTCTTCACAAAGATTAATTGTGAAAACTAAACTTTCTAATGTGAAGAATAAATGAACCTGCAAATTTAAGAATTTTGAATAAATATCGAACAATTATCCGAGCAATAAATCCAGCAATTGTCAGTTACTTACGATTTACTAAATTTAATGATTCGGCATCTGAATTTAAATTCTTAAGAAACGTGAAAACATTTTGTTTGTAAATTATTTTCTATTTAAATATTTTTTTTTTTTTTAATAAAAAAAATACCTACATTTAATTTTTTCACAATTACAACTTGTTACACCTGAATTCGTTGTTCTCCTGGGTGTGATGTGTATTTCCTTTCGTGACCGACTGTTCTTTGAATAAAGTTTTATTTTCAATGGTGAAACGAAAAAAACTGTTGGTGGCTCCGAAATAGACGAATTAAATGTTTGAACATTTTGGTTGTACGTGAATGAGGGAGCTTTTGTATTTACATTATGTTATTGAATGTGAAAGCAGTTCTACCGCTCGAAAACTTTTAAATAATTTATCTGGACTGATAAAATTTATCCACAGAAAAATGTATCGGAATGAAAAGAAAATATATAAACATAACACACAAAAACCATTTACATTAACGTATTTAGAAGAATTGCAGCACAGTGCCGCCCGGATATTTTGAAAAATTGCCGCCCCCAAGCAAAGTGCCACCCGGGGCCTGTGTCCCCTTTGCCCCCCCCCCCCTCGCTCGCTACGCTACTGGCGAGTAGGTTGGGTTAAGACAAGAAAAAAATTGTATGGGAGGGGGTCTATTTCCCCCCGTTTAGGCAGGACTTAAAACAGACAAACAAAATATTTAAAAACAACGGTACAATTTAAAATGCCATACTATACCTTTTTGGAAAGCAAGAAATCTCTTTTTTGATTTTCATTTTAAATTAAGTTGTGTTATTGAAGAGTTTTTGAAAAAAACAAACTCGAAATTAAAAAAAAAAATTAAAAAAAAAGTTTCAAACTATTTTTTTCAAAATTTTATGTAATTAAGTATAATTTTTGTTTTCAAAATTTAATACTCTTATTAATTTTCAATAAATAACTGAAAACCAGTGGCCTATTTCACCAAATTACAATTAAAATTACAAATTTGTACTTGTAATCTACAATTACAAAATTGTAAACAGATTTTCTGTTTCACAAACAACAAACATAATTTGAACAAATTTGTAACAGAGAGCAAAAAAATAGAGGAAATTGTAGTTGTGATTTTCAAATAAAGAAAAGACGCGTTTCACCGCTTGTTTGCTAGACTTGTAAAAAACTATTCTTTCTCACAAATTTGTAAAAGTCTGCCGAGTCGAAATCGAACGTTAACGTTAAGCGCTATGAATTACAAAAACAAAATTTTTGTTGCCAGTTTGATTCGCAAAAAAAAAGACATATTATTTGGAAAATTTTGAAATATTATAACACACAATGTTAAAATCATCGAGTGGCAAAATATTTATAAAACAGTTAAATATCATGGCCTTCTTATTGAAAAAAACTGGAAACACCTTAGAGATATTTTTTGGCAAAATTTGAAACGGATCTTATATAAAATACATAATAACGTCTTTAATAAAAATCATTGGAGACTACAACTGACAATAGAAAAAAATGCGTGCCGCTGGTGGTTTTCAAGCCAAGTTAATGGATCTAGATAATATTACAATTGATATTATAGGGAAAGATTCGCCTACTGTCGAAGGTATTAAAGATGAGCCATCACAAAATATTCACTTGTATCACTATCGGTACTTCTATGCCTTCGCCGTAAAGACATTTTTCGGTACAATATGAGATTCCTATTGAAAAAGTACAAATTGTAAATAAAATTACACACGAACTTTCTTCTGTAAGAATTTTTTTACAACTGAACGAATTTGTAGAATTCTTATATTTGGTGAAACAGAAACTTACAAAAATACCTATATTTTTACAAATTTGTACTTGTAAACTACAAACAAAAATTACTCTTGGTGAAACGAAAGTAATAAAATTCCCACAAATTTCCCTTTGTAAATTACAACTACAATTTTGTAATACAAATAATTTGTGAAACAGAATAAATCAATTTTTTAACAAATATTGTAAGAAATCACTTGTAAATTACAATTTGTAAGTTGGTGAAATAGGCCACAGATGTTAAAATGTATCTTAGTTTTTGAGAAATTTATTGCGAAAAACACGCACACAGGAATGATTGAGAGTTAAAAGTCACTAGGCCCTGGTTGAGCCGTTTGTGCCACCAAATTTATTTATTTATATAAATATTATAATTAATTGAGTCGTCACCTTCACATTGGCATCAACATAATTACTGATTTATCTTTTTAAGTGCCCTAAATCTTAATTTAAAAATTTTCAATGATGAATTTAAATGATTGGGGCTATAATTGGCCCCATACTTATTTATTAATTTAGATAGATAGTTGATGGCATTAAATTTAGGTTATTAATATTCGTTTGTTTTATTCTTTGAATCAGCATTGTAGTCGCTGTTTTGTTTTATGAATTTAATTGTTTATTTGAAAAATATTATGGAAAATTAGAGCAAAATATAAAGAGGAAGTTTCGCTCTGTAGTGAATACAAGACAATCAAGACATTCCCTTGTGATCTAGACATTTTCCTTCATAACAAAAAGTAAGTAGGTACACCATTTTCACTCTATGTCAATGCGTACTGCGTTCATCAATGTCTGAAGACGGTAGGTTATTCTATTATTTATCAGCTTTGATTGGGTTTTAAAATATGTATAATCCTCCGCCTTGACTCAAAATCGAAGTCCACTTCCGCTCTTGGTACCTATTCTATTTGAATTTTTTAGACGGAATTAAACAGTTCAGGTTTACTGGCTGAACAGAATAGAATGACGGAACTGGAGCCGCAGACGGAACTGGAAGAGCTGTCAGAAAGTGTCGTACGTTATTTTTTTTACATGTCCACAATAGAGTTGTACAGCTTTGAAAGTATTTTGAAGAAAAACAAAAAAATATTCTTGTGTACAACCTCAGAATTCACATTTTTTGTTTCCAATAATTTTCCTTTTAATAAATAATTTTTTCAGGATACAAATAACCGCAACATTTTTTTCCGACCCAAAAAGTTGTTTTTTTTTCATACAATTTGAAACGTCAAAAGTGCCGTACGTGAAAAGTTAAAAGCTGGTGAACTCTTCCGTTGTGTTCGCAACATTGAATTTGCGTGTCTTCAATATTTTGACAGCTATTCCAGCTCCGGCTCCAGTTCCGTCTCCGTCACTATTCTGTTCAGCCAGTTATGATGTCAAAAACACATAACGCACATAAACCATAAATCAACCACCTGCGTAGGTATGAAGGATTCACCCCGTTTAATTACGATAAAATGACGGATACATATAGATACCATATCACCTGCCTTAAAATAATAGTGAAACCGCCCTTTGCTAAAGAAACAAATTTCTATAATCAATCCACTAACCTGTTCGTGTTCACCTAAATTATACGGCAAGAACAAAACTTAAAAAAAACCTTAAATAAAAAAATGTCAACTAGGGTTAAAAGGAAGCAATCATTCTAGAATACTTAGTTAAAGTTTTTATCGTAAATTCATAAAAATATTGAACACCTGGAACTATCATCTAGAACCACGTGGGTGAAGAACATAGCAGTTATATGAGTCTCAAATAGAGGGCTTAGCCCTATGCAATTATTTTGGTTTTTTTTTTCAACCCCAATCTAGTAATAATTATTACATATGTACGTACTTATTTCTTATCGATGTTTGATTTTTGTTTTAGAAATTGTATTGCCAGAATATGATTGTGCATGGCTGCATTCCTCGTTTTATGGTATTTGTGTTACGATGATTTTTAGTGAGATATAAATGATTTATAGGTAGTTGTATTGAGAATTGAGAAACGATTAAATGTCAACTTAAAGCAGCGTCCACATTATGTTGATTTTCGTAAAATCGTTGATCAATAAATTTTAGTAAATGTGGACGTGCTGATCAGTGTTGCCCCCCTAACAGGTTGAGAATGTAGTGTGGCAAATTTTAAATGTAATAAAATTTAAAACGCGCAAAAACACAACATACTAAATTGTAATATTATTTGTATAAATAATAAAAGGTCTCAATTTGGATTTTATTTCATGCATATTTACATAGCAAAAAAATATCTGGCTTACAAAAACATTTTTGCAAATTTCTTACTAAAATTTCAAAATCAAGGTGGATACACAACATTATTAGAGCATTATAATTTTTTTTATGTCAATTACATTGGTTAATTTATATTTTATTTTTAAAATTGATTTTTTGGTGTCGAATATGATTTCATTGAATGATTTTTTTGTAATTATAATATTTTCCGAGCGATTACTTAAAAAAAAAAAAGAGAATCACATTATCAACTTTCAGAAACGAAAAATTGATGACTTCTAAAAAAATTGTTCGAAAAAAAACGGCATCGGGGATTACCGACGCCCGCCATCACAGAAAAACATGGAATTTCCATACACACTATCCAAAACGTGTATGTATGTAAATATTGCCAGTAAAACAGTTTTCGACGTGCTTAAATTATGAACCGAGAATTCTCCCTACTGTGCCTAGCTAAACCCGAAGCGAGTTAGTTGTTGTTGGATTTAACACGTAAGCTGTTTAGCCCAGACATCGTTTTCTTCATCCAATTCCTTTCGGGATTGCAAAAAAAAAATTCAGCTATTGATAAATAAAAAAAAAATATTTTGCCAAATGGAAAGTAAGATCAAAATTGTCCTTCGAAATTAGAATTTTATGTTTTGAAATTGTAGTTTTTTTGAAATATTTTACGATTGTACGGAGTGAATTTTTCTTGGAAAAAAATGTAGCAAAAACGCTATATTTGTAGTAGGGGGGCAACGCTGGCTGCTGATCAACAGTATTAATCAACTCAAATGGTTGCTCAACAATGGAGCGAATAGAGTTTTATGACTTAAAACATTTTTTAAAAATGGAAAATGATGATCTTCAATTTAACCGATGCTCCGATTAGTTGGACTCACAGTATATAAATAACTAATAGTCCAAGAGCCAGTGGCAGGCAGACTTACTGGCTGAACAGAATAGAATGACGGAACTGACGCCGCAGACGGAACTGGAAGAGCTGTCAAAAAGTGTCGTACGTTTTTTTTTTTTTTAAATGTCCACAATGGAGCTGTACAGCTTTGAAAGTATTTTGAAGAAAAACAAAAGAATATTCTTGTGTACAAGCTCAGAATTCACATTTTTTTGTTTCCAATAATTTTCTTTTTAATAAATAATTTTTTTCGCGATACAAATAACCACAATATTTTTTTCCGACCCAAAAAGTTGTTTTTATTCTCCATACAATTTGAAACGTCAAAAGTGCCGTACGTGAAAAGTTAAAAGTTGGTGAACTCTTCCGTCTGCGTCTGCAGTTCCGTATGCGTCTACGTTCCGTTGTGTTCGCAACATTGAATTTGCGTGTATTCAATATTTTGACAGCTATTCCAGCTCCGGCTCCGTCTCCGTCTGCGTCACCATTCTGTTCAGCCAGTTACGGTATTTCACCACGATTCATATTAAGTGTAGTCATTGTCAGACCTCCTGAGCATCAAATGGGCATTCATAATTTCAGCTGTTAGTACCTCTGGGAATGGGGGGTCCCAAAGGTCCAAACAAATCGAACTCTAAAACGTGATAGCAGCATGTCTGCCTCTTTGATATGTTATCTATATATAAAAAGCCTTAAATAAATTTTGTGGTACCATTTTCTCAATAAGTATTTGACCGATTTCGTTAAATTTTATATGGCCACAATTTTCAAACAAAACTCAGTATTTCATCCAAATGAAAAAAAGTTACTTTCTGCAAAGCAATATGTCTAGTTTTTACATATGTTAAGCTCTATAGTATGCTTTATTTAAAAAAATTACTGGCCGACACCTGGTGCTGTACTTATTTTTCAACGGAATTTAAACAAAAGGACTCGAAAAATCTCCATACAAATTCTGCTAATTTCCCAAAAATAAAAATTGAAGTTTTTCTGAAAGCTGCATGTCTGCCTCTTTGATATATTAGTAAATATATTCACTTTTACTGATTACAAATTTAACGGACACCTGCTGCAGTACAGGGGCGGACTGGCCCACCGGGCACTCTGGATTTTGCCCGGTAGGCCCTCGGGCAAGAAAAAAATTCTTAAAAGCACTTGAAATTCCATTTTTTAAAAGAAAACTTTTTCATAAAACTCACTCACGAGAGACCTTATAGTAAATATATTGTTGTTTTATGAATTCTTGATTAATAATTCAAAACCCACTAGGGTATGGTGCCACAACTGGGTTGCAGGCCCCTTTAGTCAATATAAATCTTTTGTGGCCCCCTAAGTATTTTTCGAGGCCCTCAGAATTATGCATGTGGACCCCCTATGGATCTTTCGCGGCCCACTGAATTATGTTTCTGGGCCCTTTTTTGGATCTTTCGAGGCCCAAAGAATTATGTTTGTGGTCATTTTAGTCAATGTAGGCCCCCTATGGATCTTTGGAGGCCCACCGGACTCTGTTTGTGGGCCCCCTATGGAATTTTTGAGGCCCACAGAATTATGTTTGTGGCCCTTTTAGTCAATTTAGGCCCCTATGGATTTTTGGAGGCCCACTGGATTCAGTTATTGGGCCCTCTATGGATTTTTCGAGGCCCAAAATATTATGTTTGTGGTACATATAAGGATTTAATTATTAGAAATAATTTTGTATAGCTATTGGGCAATCACAAGAAATAAAACATAAAAAAATCCAAAAAAAATTCTTCAAGACTCGAATTTTCAAAAAAGATACCTACATAAACATATATTTTTTTGAATGGCAATTTTCTCATTTTTATTCCATGGATCAACGGATCAATGTGATTTATAGGAATAGTTTCGGTCCATTTTTCTGTTAAACCTAATACCAAAGAATATAAAGTAACCAAGAAGACGCATCTCATACAAATTTTCTACTGAAAATAGCGGGTTCCAATGTTAGAGCCCGCACTTTGGGTTTTTTATGGGCTTTTCAATAATTCTCTTAGCACTTTTAAAATTAAATACCACACACATTGAAACAGTCTGCTTTTTTGTCCTTGAAAAGCCCATATAAAAAAAGCAAAAACTCTGGGAGCAGATCGCAATATTGGAACCCGCAATAAAAAAATGTGCTTCAAAATTTCATTATGAGATATTGGTGACAAAAATCAAAACAATGCTTTTTTATTCAAGATAAAAAATTTAAAACCCAAAAATAATCATTTGACTGTAAAAAATCGTCAAATGAAAGCTGAAAAATTGATGAAGTTAATCAACTTATACAAATTTTTGAAGAAAATTCGACTCTTCAATTTTTTTGAAATTCTTGTATGTGTTTTATTTCTTGTGATTGCGCAATAGCGATATAAAATTATTTCTACTAATTGAAAACTTTTATATGAATATTTCGAATAGTTTTTGTTTCATCTCAATATGACCACTTTTCACAAGTATATACAGCTCTTCCAAAAACACTAATACAAATTGAAAAAAAAAATGTCTCTTAGTTTTTTTGACAAGTGCAATTTTGTTTTACTAAACTGAAAGTCACACTCTCTTAATGTCCTAAATTTTATGTTAAATAGCTAAGCCCTGTAAAACTTTTTTTGGTACCTATATTTATGTTCAAAAACTCAAATAAATGAATCTGCCATTCGACACTGCTAAAATATAAAAAATAATTACGATTACCTACACTCAATGAATTGAACATTGATATTTATATATTTTTGTACATTTAAACATCAATAAACATGAAAAAATGAAATATCAAGAAACAATTTTTGCATATCAACTTTTATTTTTAACCATTTTTCGAGTAATTATGTATTTTGGGGCCCTTTTCCTAAAAGTCCCGGTAGGCCCATTAACTCCCAGTCCGCCTCTGCTGCAGTACCTAGATTTTTAACGGAATTTTAAAATAAGTACTCTCCATACAGATTTCCATAGAAATTGTATGGAGATTTTTCGAGTCCTTCTTTTTAAATTCCGTTAAAAAATAAATACTGCACCAGGTGTCTGCCAATAATTTTTATTATTATATAGGTTATCTAAATTAATAGTTCAAAAATTCAGACTTAATGCTTTACGAAAAAGTATTTTTTTTTTCACCTCCAAAAATTAACGTAATCTTTTTGAAGATTTTTGTGGTCTTTTTTTCAAAATTCTGTTACTCGTGTAGGTACTACAGCAGATGTCTGCCATTAGTATTTTTGAATAACGGAAACTATATAGTATAACATATCAAAAAGGCAGACGTGCTGCTATCACGTTTTAGAGTTCGATTTTTTGGACCTTTGGGACCCTCCATTGAAATTATGAATGCCCATTTGATGCTGAGAAGGTCTAAGACAATGACATTGAATTTTTAATGAAGCATGATTTCATTCATTACCATGATCCCCGTGTTTACATTATAAAGGAAAAATCCTTTCATTTTAATCTACCCATCCCTATCTCGCACGGCGCATCGCCATCTCTTTTTCACACATATAAAATCAACCTGTCTCCCTGGATGCGCCATTCATTAAAATCCCAATTTAAACAGGCACTATAGAGCTTTTCCAAAAATTTGTTGAAACCATAAGAATCTATCGTAAACAACTTGTTATTATATCTAGCACTTTATTCAATATAGTTTTTAGTATGTTTATGTTTATGTTTCAATAAAATATTATTATTCTGTTTTTGAACCTTATCGAAATAAGTTGTTTTTCCTAAAGGCTCCAAGGACTTTAAATTATATTCAATATTTTCCAATAGATTATGGGCCCAGAAACGCTGGGGAAAATATAATCCGGAATTTAATTTTGAAATATAATTTAAAGAAATAACATTTTGAAGAATATGGCATCTTCATCGTTACTAGGGTTGGAAAAACTAAAAGGAAGATAAAATTATGAAGATTGGAAATTTTCCGTCGAGAATTTTCTAAGTCATGAAGATCTATGGGATTGCGTAACTGGAGTCTAAAAGGATCTAAAGAAAATTGCAAAAGCCAAATCGAAAATAATTTTATTGATTGAGCCTATTAATTACGTCCACGTTAAGGAAGCAGTAACTGCAAAAGAAGTTTGGGATCGACTGGCTGCAGCATTTGCCGATAACGGTTTAACCAGACGTGTTGGTTTGCTCAAATCTTTATTGAGCATTAATTTAAAGATTTGTGGTTCTGTGGAAACATATGTTAACCAAATGATTTCAACGATGAATGGGTTGGCTCTTTACTATTGGCTGGGCTTGATGATCGATACAAGCCTATGATAATGGGAATTGAAAGTTCAGGGATACAAATAACAGCTGATGCAATTAAGATGAAACTTTTGCAAGATATTGAATCTGGAGGCGACGGAATAGCTTTATATGGTCATCATGCAGGAAAAAAATTCTCATAAAAACAATCAACGTTTTTCAACGGGCCCTAAATGCTACGAATGTGGAGAATCTGGACACATTGCTAAAAATTGTCCTTCAAATCGCAAAGGAGTAGAAGGAAAATGCAAGAATCGGAAACATGGAAAACAAGTTCTTTTTACATCGTTTATGGCGAGAATAATTCTGAAAACGTCAGTGATTGGTTTATAGATTCAGGAGCATCAGAGCATATGACTAATTGCAAAGAATGGATGAAGAATCATTCTGAAGTAAAGCGAGAAGAAGTCACAGTTGCAGATAATTTCAACTTAAATGTCGAAGCCAAAGGAGATGTTGAACTGGAAATTTTGGTAAAGGGTGAACCAGTAACTGTAACGATTAAAGAAGTTCTTTACATACCCAATTTGTGTGCAAACCTTTTGTCAGTTAGCCAAATGACAAAATACGCGGCTATAAGATTGAATTCAAAGCTGACAAATGTACAATTTGGGACGTGTGTCAAGTTAGCACTACATTTTCGGAATTTGAAAAAACTTAGTATGCAATTAATTGTAGCTTTTTTGTTGTAAATTAGTTGTGGAAAAAAAAAATTTGTAGCTCTCATATTTAAGAAGAAATAGGTATGTAGTGCTAACTTGATATCAAGTTAGCACTACACTTTTGGAAATTGAAAAAAGTAGGTACGCCATTAATTGTAGCTTTTTTGTTGTAAATTAGTTGTGGAAAGAAAAAAATTCCAAAAATTTTTTTGGCTTAGTTATAAAAAAAAAAAACTGGGTAGGTAGTGCTAAGTTGACACTGTGAGTCCAGGCATTAAAAAAGTAAATTCGAAAATGTAAAAACGCCATTAATTGTAGCTTTTTTGGTGTAAATTAGTTGTGGAAAGAAAAAAATTCCAAAAATTTTTTTGGCCTAAGTTATAAAAAAAAAACTGGGTAGGTAGTGCTAAGTTGACACTGTGAGTCCAGGCATTAAAAAAGAAAATTCGAAAATGTAAAAATGCTATTAATTGTAGCTTTTTTGTTGTAAATTAGTTGTGGAAAGAAAAAAATTCCAAAAATTTTTTTGGCTTAGTTATAAAAAAAAAACTGGGTAGGTAGTGCCAAGTTGACACTGTGAGTCCAGGCATTAAAAAAGGAAAATCGAAAATGTAAAAATGCCATTAATTGTAGCTTTTTTGTTGTAAATTAGTTGTGGAAAGAAAAAAATTCCAAAAATTTTTTTGGCTTAGTTATAAAAAAAAAACTGGGTAGGTAGTGCCAAGTTGACACTGTGAGTCCAGGCATTAAAAAAGGAAAATCGAAAATGTAAAAATGCCATTAATTGTAGCTTTTTTGTTGTAAATTAGTTGTGGAAAGAAAAAAATTCCAAAAATTTTTTTGGCTTAGTTATAAAAAAAAAAAACTGGGTAGGTAGTGCTAAGTTGACACTGTGAGTCCAGGCATTAAAAAAGGAAATTCGAAAATGTAAAAACGCCATTAATTGTAGCTTTTTTGGTGTAAATTAGTTGTGGAAAGAAAAAAATTCCAAAAATTTTTTTGGCCTAAGTTATAAAAAAAAAACTGGGTAGGTAGTGCTAAGTTGACACTGTGAGTCCAGGCATTAAAAAAAGGAAATTCGAAAATTTAAAAATGCCATTAATTGTAGCTTTTTTGTTGTAAATTAGTTGTGGAAAGAAAAAAATTCCAAAAATTTTTTTGGCTTAGTTATAAAAAAAAAACTGGGTAGGTAGTGCTAAGTTGACACTGTGAGTCCAGGCATTAAAAAACGGAAATTCGAAAATGTAAAAATGCCATTAATTGTAGCTTTTTTGTTGTAAATTAGTTGTGGAAAGAAAAAAATTCCAAAAAATTTTTTGGCTTAGTTATAAAAAAAAAAACTGGGTAGGTAGTGCTAAGTTGACACTGTGAGTCCAGGCATTAAAAAAAGGAAATTCGAAAATTTAAAAATGCCATTAATTGTAGCTTTTTTGTTGTAAATTAGTTGTGGAAAAAAAAAATTTGTAGCTCTCATATTTAAGAAGAAACAGGTATGTAGTGCTAACTTGATATCAAGTTAGCACTACATACCTGTTTCTTCTTAAATATGAGAGCTACAAATTTTTTTTTTCCACAACTAATTTACAACAAAAAAGCTACAATTAATGGCATTTTTAAATTTTCGAATTTCCTTTTTTTAATGCCTGGACTCACAGTGTCAACTTAGCACTGCCTACCCAGTTTTTTTTTTTATAACTAAGCCAAAAAATTTTTTGGAATTTTTTTCTTTCCCCAACTAATTTACAACAAAAAAGCTACAATTAATGGCGTACCTACTTTTTTTAATTTCCAAAAGTGTAGTGCTAACTTGATATCAAGTTAGCACTACATACCTGTTTCTTCTTAAATATGAGAGCTACAAATTTTTTTTTTCCACAACTAATTTACAACAAAAAAGCTACAATTAATGGCATTTTTAAATTTTCGAATTTCCTTTTTTTAATGCCTGGACTCACAGTGTCAACTTAGCACTACCTACCCAGTTTTTTTTTTTATAACTAAGCCAAAAAATTTTTTGGAATTTTTTTCTTTCCACAACTAATTTACAACAAAAAAGCTACAATTAATGGCGTACCTACTTTTTTTAATTTCCAAAAGTGTAGTGCTAACTTGATATCAAGTTAGCACTACATACCTGTTTCGTCTTAAATATGAGAGCTACAATTTTTTTTTTTCCACAACTAATTTACAACAAAAAAGCTACAATTAATGGCATTTTTAAATTTTCGAATTTCCTTTTTTTAATGCCTGGACTCACAGTGTCAACTTAGCACTACCTACCCAGTTTTTTTTTTATAACTTAGGCCAAAAAAATTTTTGGAATTTTTTTCTTTCCACAACTAATTTACACCAAAAAAGCTACAATTAATGGCGTTTTTACATTTTCGAATTTCCTTTTTTAATGCCTGGACTCACAGTGTCAAGTTAGCACTACCTACCCAGTTTTTTTTTTTTTATAACTAAGCCAAAAAAATTTTTGGAATTTTTTTCTTTCCACAACTAATTTACAACAAAAAAGCTACAATTAATGGCGTACCTACTTTTTTTAATTTCCAAAAGTGTAGTGCTAACTTGATATCAAGTTAGCACTACATACCTGTTTTTTCTTAAATATGAGAGCTACAAATTTTTTTTTTCCACAACTAATTTACAACAAAAAAGCTACAATTAATGGCATTTTTACATTTTCGAATTTTCTTTTTTAATGCCTGGACTCACAGTGTCAACTTAGCACTACCTACCCAGTTTTTTTTTTATAACTAAGCCAAAAAAATTTTTGGAATTTTTTTCTTTCCACAACTAATTTACAACAAAAAAGCTACAATTAATGGCATTTTTACATTTTCGAATTTCCTTTTTTAATGCCTGGACTCACAGTGTCAACTTAGCACTACCTACCCAGTTTTTTTTTATAACTAAGCCAAAAAAATTTTTGGAATTTTTTTCTTTCCACAACTAATTTACAACAAAAAAGCTGCAATTAATGGCATTTTTACATTTTCGAATTTCCTTTTTTAATGCCTGGACTCACAGTGTCAACTTAGCACTACCTACCCAGTTTTTTTTTTATAACTAAGCCAAAAAAATTTTTGGAATTTTTTTCTTTCCACAACTAATTTACAACAAAAAAGCTACAATTAATGGCGTACCTACTTTTTTTAATTTCCAAAAGTGTAGTGCTAACTTGATATCAAGTTAGCACTACATACCTGTTTCGTCTTAAATATGAGAGCTAAAAATTTTTTTTTTCCACAACTAATTTACAACAAAAAAGCTACAATTAATGGCATTTTTACATTTTCGAATTTCCGTTTTTTAATGCCTGGACTCACAGTGTCAACTTAGCACTACCTACCCAGTTTTTTTTTTATAACTAAGCCAAAAAAATTTTTGGAATTTTTTTCTTTCCACAACTAATTTACAACAAAAAAGCTACAATTAATGGCATTTTTACATTTTCGATTTTCCTTTTTTAATGCCTGGACTCACAGTGTCAACTTAGCACTACCTACCCAGTTTTTTTTTTATAACTAAGCCAAAAAAATTTTTGGAATTTTTTTCTTTCCACAACTAATTTACAACAAAAAAGCTACAATTAATAGCATTTTTACATTTTCGAATTTTCTTTTTTAATGCCTGGACTCACAGTGTCAACTTAGCACTACCTACCCAGTTTTTTTTTATAACTAAGCCAAAAAAATTTTTGGAATTTTTTTCTTTCCACAACTAATTTACAACAAAAAAGCTGCAATTAATGGCATTTTTACATTTTCGAATTTCCTTTTTTAATGCCTGGACTCACAGTGTCAACTTAGCACTACCTACCCAGTTTTTTTTTTATAACTAAGCCAAAAAAATTTTTGGAATTTTTTTCTTTCCACAACTAATTTACAACAAAAAAGCTACAATTAATGGCGTACCTACTTTTTTTAATTTCCAAAAGTGTAGTGCTAACTTGATATCAAGTTAGCACTACATACCTGTTTCTTCTTAAATATGAGAGCTACAAATTTTTTTTTTCCACAACTAATTTACAACAAAAAAGCTACAATTAATGGCATTTTTAAATTTTCGAATTTCCTTTTTTTAATGCCTGGACTCACAGTGTCAACTTAGCACTACCTACCCAGTTTTTTTTTTTATAACTAAGCCAAAAAATTTTTTGGAATTTTTTTCTTTCCACAACTAATTTACAACAAAAAAGCTACAATTAATGGCGTACCTACTTTTTTTAATTTCCAAAAGTGTAGTGCTAACTTGATATCAAGTTAGCACTACATACCTGTTTCGTCTTAAATATGAGAGCTACAAATTTTTTTTTTCCACAACTAATTTACAACAAAAAAGCTACAATTAATGGCATTTTTACATTTTCGAATTTCCTTTTTTAATGCCTGGACTCACAGTGTCAACTTAGCACTACCTACCCAGTTTTTTTTTATAACTAAGCCAAAAAAATTTTTGGAATTTTTTTCTTTCCACAACTAATTTACAACAAAAAAGCTACAATTAATGGCATTTTTACATTTTCGAATTTTCTTTTTTAATGCCTGGACTCACAGTGTCAACTTAGCACTACCTACCCAGTTTTTTTTTTATAACTTAGGCCAAAAAAATTTTTGGAATTTTTTTCTTTCCACAACTAATTTACAACAAAAAAGCTACAATTAATGGCGTTTTTACATTTTCGAATTTCCTTTTTTAATGCCTGGACTCACAGTGTCAACTTAGCACTACCTACCCAGTGTTTTTTTTATAACTAAGCCAAAAAAAATTTTGGAATTTTTTTCTTTCCACAACTAATTTACAACAAAAAAGCTACAATTAATGGCATTTTTACATTTTCGAATTTTCTTTTTTAATGCCTGGACTCACAGTGTCAACTTAGCACTACCTACCCAGTTTTTTTTTTTATAACTAAGCCAAAAAATTTTTTGGAATTTTTTTCTTTCCACAACTAATTTACAACAAAAAAGCTACAATTAATGGCGTACCTACTTTTTTTAATTTCCAAAAGTGTAGTGCTAACTTGATATCAAGTTAGCACTACATACCTGTTTCGTCTTAAATATGAGAGCTACAAATTTTTTTTTTCCACAACTAATTTACAACAAAAAAGCTACAATTAATGGCATTTTTACATTTTCGAATTTCCTTTTTTAATGCCTGGACTCACAGTGTCAACTTAGCACTACCTACCCAGTTTTTTTTTTATAACTAAGCCAAAAAAAATTTTGGAATTTTTTTCTTTCCACAACTAATTTACAACAAAAAAGCTACAATTAATGGCGTACCTACTTTTTTCAATTTCCAAAAGTGTAGTGCTAACTTGATATCAAGTTAGCACTACATACCTGTTTCTTCTTAAATATGAGAGCTACAAATTTTTTTTTTCCACAACTAATTTACAACAAAAAAGCTACAATTAATTGCATACTAAGTTTTTACAAATTCCGAAAATGTAGTGCTAACTTGACACACGTCAATTTGGGACAGAAGAAATCTGATCGCCACTGGAAGTCGAGTTAATGGGAAACTCTATCTAGTAGATCGACCACCTCAAAAACCAAATGCGATCAATATGCTTATTGAACAAAAGGCCTCGTTTGAACTGTGGCATCGCAGATTAGGACATCCAAGTCAAGAAACTTTAATCAAAATGCAAAAAGGATCTGTAACAGGAATAGGTTTTGTAAATTCAAAAATGCAGAGCGGATGAACAGATCGTTGATAGAAAAAGCTCGATGCATGCTTATGGATTCTGGACTTGAGAAAAGTTTTTGGGCAGAAGCAGTTGTATGTGCAGCTTATTTGTTGAATCGTATTCCAACACGAATTTTGGAACATTGTAAAATACCTGAAGAAATCTGGACGGGCAAAAAACCAGATGTTAATCACCTACGAGGCTTTGGATCAACTGCTATGGTGCACGTTCCAAAACAAAAAAGGAAGAAGATGGATTCAAAATCAAAAAAATGTGTACTGCTTGGACTTGGATACTGCGAAAACTCTAAGGCTTACAGAGTTTATGATCCACAAAAAAGAAGATTAATAAAAAGCCGAGATGTCATTTGTTTGGAAAATCAGCCCTATGGACAAGTAAGTGAGAAAAACAACGTAACTAATTTTTTCTCTTCATACCTAGAGAGTTCAGTGGGGGAACTAGAGGAAATTTCTAGTGAAAACAATATTGAAAATGCTACAATCAGTTGCATTAATGAAGAATGCACTAGGGATATTGCTGAAGAAAAAGAAAATGAAGTTATTGTAAGTACCACTGAGGATAGTTTAGCAGGAACAACTGAAGAGTCTGAAGAGGATGAATTTTATTCAGATCAAGAGTATGTTCCCGAAAATGTTCCTAAAAATGTTGAAGTGTCTTCAATAACAGGAAATCTTCGGAGATCAGAGAGAGCAAGAAAACCTAGAAATTTTGATGATTTCGTAACCTATATTGCAAGTAGCAACAATATAGTTGATCCAGTAAGTTATCAAGACGCTATTAACAGAAAAGACGGTGAAGATTGGAGAGAAGCAATCAACATCGAATATGCATCTTTACTATCCAATCAAACTTGGGAAGAAGTCGATTTACCCCCTGGAAGGAAAACTTTAAATACGAAGTGGGTTTTTAAAACAAAAGTGGATGTAAATGGCAAAATAACAAGATACAAAGCTCGATTAGTAGTAAAAGGATGTAGTCAGAGAAAAGGAATTGACTATGAAGAGACATTTTCTCCTGTGGTGCGGTACGAATCAATAAGATTTTTACTAGCTTTAGCTGTAAAGGAAAATTTGGAAATAGAACAAATGGATGCAGTTACGGCTTTTTTACAAGGAGATTTAAAAGAAGAGATTTATATAAGACCACCTGAAGGATTTGGAAACAGAGACAAGGTACTTCGTTTAAAAAAATCAATTTATGGTTTGAAACAGTCATCTAGAATGTGGAATCAGAAATTAGATCAAGCCTTAAAAGAATTTGGGATGAAGCAATCCAAGTTGGATCCATGTATCTATTATCGACATCTTGAGGGCAAGATATTAATAGTTGCAATTTATGTAGATGATTTGCTGATCCTGGATAATCATTGCAAACTCAAGAATCAACTAAAAGCAAATTTAATGAAGACTTTTCATATGCAGGATATTGGTGTTGCAAATTCTTTTTTGGGTCTTAGGTTGCAGAGAGATAGAGTGAATGGTCAAATTTGGATAGATCAAGAAAAATATATACATGAACTGATAGATCGTTTTGGTTTGACAAATTGTAATCCCTGTTCAACACCGATGGACTGTAACCAAAAATTAAGTAAAAACATTACACCGCAAACAAAGTTAGAAAGAGAAGAGATGTCTAAAATTCCATATCAGGAATTGATTGGAAGCTTGTTGTTTGCTGCCCAAGTTTCAAGACCAGACGGTTTAATCATAATCCAGGAAAAGCTCATTGGCTAGCAGTAAAAAGAATCTTAAGGTATCTTAAAGGCACCGCAGACGTCAAACTTTGTTATTCTAAGAAGGATCAAGAACAAACACTTATAACTGGATTTTGTGATGCCGATTATGCTGGAAATATTGATGACAGGAGGTCCGTCACAGGGTATGTTTTTAAAATGCAAGGTGGCGCGATTTCTTGGTGCTCCCGGAAACAACCTACAGTGGCTTTATCGACCACTGAAGCCAGTCTTTGAGTGCTGCTATTCAAGAAGCACTATGGCTTACCGGATTAAAGAAAGAACTATTACCAGACGTACAAGAAAAAATTATTTTATTTTGTGATAATCAAAGTGCAGTTTGCTTAATTACAACAAACGTTTACCATGCAAGGACCAAGCACATAGATGTCAGACATCATTTCGTTCGAGATGTCATCAATGAAGAATTGATCAAATTAAACTATCTGAAGACATCCGAAATGGTTGCTGATATTTTAACGAAAGGACTACCTACTGATAAAACAACTTACTGTGCTAGATCAATGGGTTTGAAAAGATAGATCCTAGTGGGGGTGTTGAAACCATAAGAATCTATCGTAAACAACTTGTTATTATATCCAGCACTTTATTCAATATAGTTTTTAGTATGTTTATGTTTGTGTTTCAATAAAATATTATTATTCTGTTTTTGAACCTTATCGAAATAAGTTGTTTTTCCTAATGGCTCCAAGGACTTTAAATTATATTCAATATTTTCCAATAAAATTGTCTTTGCCTATTCTCTTTTTAATTTGGTTAATACAATTAAACAGTTAAAACAAAAACAAAAAGACCACAAAAATAAAGACAAATCCTGAGACTTAGAAAACAAATGCTCTTTTCAGTGCAGCAAAGGCGGATGAGAAATATTTTTCTGATTAAATTTATTAAAATAAAAGTGTTTACCTACGTGATTTTGATTCGTTTGATGATCATTTATGATTAAAAAACATATTATTAAAATATTCGGTCGAGTTTTAATAAGGAAAATCGAAGATAAGAAGTGATTCTTTAGAAGCATAATTTTTGCAACCTATAACACAGCAGCCAGTAGGCATTTTTACAAATACTAAAATGATGTTTTGAACTATAAATTTCTAATATTTTTTAATTTTTATTATTATTTGTATTGTATTATTTATACTAGAATGTCAGTTTATTAGACTTGACCATTCTTTATTCCGTCAATTTCATTGAATTTTTGAACAACAACAACAACTTAAAGGTGCTACCACCAATTGCTTACGAATTAATTTTGGGTATTTTAATTCGTTTTATTTTTGTTTGGCTAGAGAGATATAGCTATTTCAAGGGGTGCCAAGCCCTATCATCAGTCTCCTTTATAATGGTGCTAAGCTTTAATCCAATTTTATTTGAAAAACTTTCTACACATCATGCGGTATTTGAACCAGCGCATCAGATTTTTGCTCAGTCTTCGAAGCTGTGTACACTACGTACTCTGCCACCGCTGACCACTGACGTCACAGGTCTAGATGTGCTGTTTGTTTATCAATTGCATTTGGAGCATCAGCTTTTTTATAAGCCCCTTTAAGTATGCTGTCTTGTTCCGCCTCCATTTTTCTCCGTACCTTATTTGATAGACTACAATTCGTAGTACGTATGAAAGGGGGAGAGGTTGGAAGATCGGTGATGATGCTTTAAAGTCGTTGAACCATTTTCATTTACGATTTTGTATGGAAATGACACCCGACTAGCAGTCCATATATAATAAGTCAATGCACTGACCACTTATCGCTGAGGGATAAAAAAGAAATCTCTTTTAAAGATTTATATTCTTCTCGGATCCGTTAGTATTCTCTGCCATTGGAATTTCAGATAACTTTTTATTTAGTCATTGTTTAGCACTCTCTAAGCAAAATTCGGTAAAAGTGTATAGTGATTGTGCGTGACATTAGTGAAAGTGATGATGGGGCGAAGGTTAAACTGTAATGTAAGGCATTACTTTGGATACAGGGTGACTCACCTAGGGTATGATAAAAAGCTAGAGCATGTAGGATAAGTTGAGACAAGAAAAAAATCGTTTGAGGGGGTCTATTTCAGCCGTTTAGGGGGAAGGGCAATTTTATAAAAATCGACTTAAAATAGAAAAAAATCATTTAAAAAACAACGGCAACACTTACAAAGTAATGTTGCACTTTTCTTAAGCCAGATGTGTTCTTTTATTTTTTGTTTTTAATTCAAATTATTAATTTTCAAACTCAAAAATTTTAAAAAATAATGAAAAAAATCAAACTAATTTTGTTAAAAATTTAACGTTATCTATACTCTATACTATATTAAAAAGAGGTAAAGTTTGAATAGTTTTTAAATAAATAATAAAATATTTTAAAAAGTTTTAATTTTTGTAAAATTTTATTTATTAAATTTTTGATCACAACAATTATTTATATTTATTTATACGCTACGCGTTTCGGATATTTGCATTCATCATCGGGCTTAATTCGGTGACTTGTGTTGTTTGCCAATTTTCTTTTATATATACTTCTAGAATTATACTTAAATAAAAAAAGAAATAAAAATTGCTTGTGGAGCCGGGAGGTAAGTAATTAGATCACACTTTTTTTTGACATATATTAATACTCGATGGGATAGTGTGGAAGGGCTATTACCTACATCAAACAAACAAAGCTTTTTTTATTTCAATTGAAGACACTTTTATTTACAACTAGCTGGCCCGATCCGACTTCGCACGGGTAGAAAACGTAAGAAAATAGCAAAGTAAATTGATAAATATAACCAGCCCTATTCTGCTAAACGTTTGTGTGAAAGTTTGTATTCTGCTATCCGTCGTAGGGAAGCGAATGTTCTATATACATAAAACAAAGTTACGCCAATTATAACAAAAGAATTGGTTGACAGATTTTGATCATCTCTGATTTGTTGGATTCGTCTCCGCCCCGAAAAACAGAATAATTATTTAAGTATCGGAAAGAGATCCCGTATTTCCTATATTCAAGATATTTGAAATATCGCTGTGCAAATTATAATGATCAGAGATCTTGAGAAACCAGAGCTGGCTTAATTAGTATCTCTCACATTGATATCTTTCACTTTGATATCTGTCACTTTTGCATCTGTCACATTAGGCGAATCTCTGCAGGGATCAGTTGGAAATCTTATAAACTGGCTCGCCTTTGGTGCCAAGGCTCTCACAAATGATCGCACACAATTGCTAACAATTTGTTGTGATATGTTGTGACAGTCCCCTGGAGTAATAAATTGTGCAAACGCATTAAGTACAGTACATTTGAAAGAAAATTTATCATTTTAACTTACCGACATCCTTCTGATACGACCCTGCAGCCAGATGTCTAATAGCGGTAAGGGCAATCAGCTCTGCTGAAATTGCCCCACCTCTGTTGGTAGGTGAAGCGATGTCTTCTCGGACAACATCAATAATATACCGCGCCGTTGACTTATCAAACCTTAAATTAATATTATTAAATAAGTTCTATTTTAGCGCGATTACTGCAACAAAAAGGGCTTACCTAAAGTGGCGGAAAAAAACTGTGTCGTTGTATTCAGAGAAGGGATCGATTCTCTTTTTATATATTTTGACTCTACGAGCTAAACATACTTCGTCCAAAATGTTTAAATCTTCTACTATATCCTCGTCTGTACTCATTTTTATTTATGTAAAAGAAATCGATCTAACAAATACAAAACAAAAACACAATAACAAAAACACAAATGTCATTTCTACAGCTGTCTATCTGACAATAAATGTAGTAGATTTAGTAATAGAGCGCTAATTAGTAAAAGGCGTGTTTAATTTGGTTATTGGTAAGCACAAGAATTAACTCATCTTTAAAGTTTAACGTTGTGTTTATCTAAACGCGTGTTTAGCGATTGATTATTGGTAAGGCCCAATGTCAACAGGCACTAATGTTGTTTTCGATTCAACCAAAAAAAGTTGACTTTTATGGGGTTAAGTTGATCTTTTTCAGATTTCGCCTTCGATTAAACCAAAAAACATCACTTTTGGCGGTGTCTATATTTTTTTTCGATTGATATTTTAAATTTCGATTTTATGGCAGATTTACACTGATTTCCACACGTTACTTGCACACACACCAAATAAATGACATAACTAAACGCCAGTTTGAATAGTGCAATTAGTTAAGTTCATCTTTATTACGGAAAAAAGTGTTTTGACTACCTTCCAATCTTCACACAAAGAACTCACACAGTTAAAAAAGAACAAAAACAATCCAGATTTGTTCGATTCACAACGAATGGTCTGTGTTTTGATCCCCAAATCTGAAATGGTTGAATCGAAAACCATATTATATTTTTTTCTCCGCCAAAAATTGAGATGTAAATAAATCGAATAAATTAAAAAAAAAATGAAATGGTAAATCATGAAAAAGAAAAATAAATAAATAATATACTTACGAAATTAACGCATATCTCATATATTTTCCTCCGTGTCAAATTGTCATACGGAACAAACGTACATTTACATTTTTATTTATATAGAAGATTCTCATCATCATATGTATGTATAATCTACAAATATATTTTATTGCACAAGAAAAAGATGAAATGAACGAAAAACCTCAACATTTTATTTATGAATTTTTCATAACAACAGAATAAAAAAATATAAGAAAATAGACCTTATGTCGAATTCCTCTTACCAAAAAAATTCGATTTTTTTTCTAAACAGAATCGAGTTTTTTTCTTTTAATACAAGGGATTTGTCCAGAAAAGTCGATTTTTTCTTCTAAACCAATCGATTTTTTTCTTAAAAGCAATTTGACATAAGAGAACTGACTTCGCTGTTCGCTACTCCAATAGTCCAATTTGCAAAGATCAACTAAACAAAGTTGTGGGGAAAAATGCCTGTAGATAGATACACAGAATTTTTGTAGGAGTGCATGAACATGAAACACTCAGTTTTGCAATAATCCAAGGAAGAGCGAGAAAGTTGGGTCAGCTTGAAGGGCTGGCTGGGACCACTGATCTCTATAATACACTGGATAGCGCATCCATACAAGAAAGTTGAAGCCATTTGAGAATTGTTATAATGTTGAGTTGCCTATTTTTTTGTATAACGGTATAACTGTATAACATAATGAAATGCAATTTTTTTTTACAAAATTGCAATTAAAATACTTTAAATTCACTTTTACAATTATTTTAAATTACAAAAAATCAAATTTACAAAGAAGTGATGGTTCTTTTGCTTTTTTTTCTTAGAAATTCCACATTGGTTTTTGCCCCTCTTCGGTTGTAGTAGAATTTTTGAGATCTCAACTTGAACTGGCCTTTTCAGCCTCACTGAACATACATAAAGTCATAGAGTACCTATATTATCTAGAGAACCGACTTAAGGTGCTCGTTCTCTTTCACCCTACAAGCTGTAGTGAGAGAATGGGACCATTTTGTCGACTATTCGTTGAGCACGTATTAGTGATCCCGTGCATTTTAAATGGAACCCCATCCACCACTGCTGTAACAAATAGACGTTGATTACACGATTCTTTTTTTCGGTTGTTTCGTCTTTCGTTATTTTGACAGATATGGTGAGGGGTGTAGAAATGTAAGGGGAATGAAGTAACGAAAGCAGGAATGAAAATTTCAAGACTTTTTCTGGTTGAACATTTGACGTTCTGGTTTGACAACCGATTAGTGATGAGTGATGATGGCAATCGATGTAACCGGGATTTGTTATTCAAAGTAAAACATCGATCGATACATATTTCAGTATCGATTTTTTGATAAATTATATCGACCATACAAGAAAATAGAAACATGCAAAAAAAATAGTTTGTTTAAATCAAATGCAAAGAGAGAAAGTTCACAAAAATATTTGTTGTTTTCTATCAAGTTGTGTGTTCTTTCTTTATCATGTGAAAGCATATTGTAATTTTATTAATTTGTTATAATTTATTGAATTTGATGGATTTTAAAAAAATTGACAAAAGTTCATTAGGTACTATTTCATGGAAAGGGAATAAGGATAATTTCAATACTCAAAGGAGTTAGCAAAGAGTTCAGCAAAGAGGGTGCGTAACAACTAGTTATAAATCAGGTACAAATTCCAAATTATGTCAATATCTACTTTTTAACCACAACAATAAATGTTCACACCAAAGTTAGTCTAAAAATGTTTTTTTAATAAAACGAGTGTGACTTTTCCCAATTGGTTGAAAAAAAACCACAACACAGGTTGGCGAAGTCGACAATTCACATAGGTTTCAATACAAACAATCGATAACAAGCATGAGATTCACGTCTATTCTTCGCGCTTAGATAAGAAGTCGAAAATTCTCTGGGCTTTTGTAAAAGTACTTAGCTGTTATCGCATTAAACACGTTAACTGTTAAGTCGTGTTTTTTTTTATAAAATTTCCTTTGGGGATTGGGGAAAACATACGTGGTGTGGTAAAATCATTTTTCAGGTTATGGTGGTATATTTTATGAGTTACTGAAGAAGTAAATGTTTTGATAGCTTTTTGTTGGTGTGATTTACATGTAAGAACTTAGCTTAATATGAAAAATGTTTACATTTGTACAAAGAAGAAGCCTATGCTTTATGCTGGATTTACATGTATCTTCATGCGAGTTCTGCAAAAAATAAGGGATACAAAATATAAAATGCGTGTTTGTTGGATAGAGAGAGAAGAACAAAATGCAGAGATCTTGATTATAGGAACGCAGACGAAGATTATAACGAAGACGAACATGTTCATCTTCATGGTGGTGCTCTTTCACACATTCGGTTTTTTGGTATCACTCTATCCCGCTCTACTTTTCTTGATGTTTGCAGATGAAGATACATGTAAATCCATCATTAGTAGCTTTATTTTTTTAACTTTCCAAAATGTTATCAAATCATTTTTTTTATTAATTAAAATATTGAAGATTTAATGGAGGAAAGTAGTTTATAAATTTTAAAAGACACCAATATTATTTTACGTTTTAAATCAAAAACACGTTTTGATGTGAAATTTTAACATATTTGGTCTTTAAAATAGAAAAGGAACAAGTATTTCCTTTGTTTTCAAGTATCGATTTCGAAAAATACCGATGTTTCGGTTCGATAAATGTGTGTGCCGATTAATCGATGAGAATTTTTCAATATGGCTCATCCCTAAAATCAAAGCATATGCGAGGAACTTTTAAACTTTAAATTATAAGTTTTAACATTGCTTTTCTTTGCTAAATAGGGTACACATTTGAACAAGAAGTGATTAAACCCCTTTTTTAATTATTATTAATGTTTATTTTCCAATAAATCCACCGCGGAGATTCTGAATGTCAAAATAACGAAACAAGTCTCACGAATGTAAAAAAGAATCGTGAAATCACGAGGATACGTATCTGTCAAAAAGACGAATAACGAAACGAACGAAAAAAAGAATCGTGTAATCAGGCTCATAGTATTGACCAAAGAAACTGAATACCAAGAAATGAAACCTCGGCTGTCATTCTGGTTTGCCTACAAGCTACAGCAATCAGCTGACTCATAAGCTTTTCAAAATGTGTGTGTAAAACCAGGTAAAACGCACACATATAAGTAGCTCCTCAGTTCACCACTGGTGGTGAACTAATTTGGCGGTTATTTTAAAAAATCGTCAGTTATTTTGAAAAGCTCATGAGTTGCAATGGTTATGTTCAAAAAGTATAAAAACAGGTCAAATGAATTTGGAAGTGCAACCTCACCTTTTTATTATTTCAAGATAAAATTGTGCCGAAAGATTTTGAACAATTATGTATACATAAAAAATAATAGTCATATTTATTATGTCGTTTTCAATTGGATTTTGGGAGTGTTGCATTCATCTCGAATATGGAAAATTTGGAGTGAATGGAGTGAATAAAATATCCATATTCGATAGGAACAAAACACTACCAAAATCCAAACGAAAACTACATTAGATTTTTGACTAGTTAGGCACGTGTTCTCGATCTAAAATAACTGAAAAACATGTTTCGGGCGTAAACTCAGGCTTAAATGATATTTTACCAAGCCTAATTGGAACAAAGTCCTCTTTAAGACAAGTTATGGTCAAGGTTTTTGAGGTTATTTTAATTTTATTTTTAAATCTTTTATATTAAGAAACAAACCACAAAAGATTTTTTGTAGTTTTCTTTTTAAGACCCAGCAACTTTTTGTTGTTCCCAATCCAATTACATTAGCTTATATGGGAGAGCGCCCACTAGGCAACTTTTAGTTGCGCAACTTTTTGTTGCTCGGAGTTGCTCGCGTATTTTTTTTTCCCGGCAACTTTTTGTTGTTAACCCTCGCCCACAAGGCAATTTCCGAACAACTTCCAGCACATTCGGGGTTCTGGTATGACTCTATCCCACTCTACTTTTCTTGATGTTTGAAGATGAAGATACATGTAAATCCATCATAAATCTAAGTTGAATTCCAATACGTGAAATAAATATTATGTTTGCAAATGAAAAAATTGGATTTTTTATTTTTAAAGCCTAGTACGCAGATCGGGAAATTTTTTTTTTTTCATACATAATTTGTCCCAGGACAGATTTTGTCTTCAGTTTTTTTTCCAGTCAGTACGCAGTTCACGCGCATAATTGTGACATTTATACCCGCTGTAGGGTGAAGTCTCCACTAAATCCACTAAACCGAATACAGAAATAAAATTCTCACCACAGCAATAACAAAAAAAAAATCGATCTGTCAAAATCAGACAAATTCACCCCGTTAAATTGTTATTGCAATTCTCATTTATTCATCGACACGAAACGAAATTACAAATACAACAATGTAAACAAATGGGTTTTGGAGGGTGAAACGTACGAAGGATTCATTTCTTTATATTCAGTTTCTTTGGTATTGACACCAGGTAAATTGCTTTCGACACCACCTGCATATCAGCGCGTGAACTACTAGAGGGGGATAACAAATTTTTCGATTTGACATTCAATGTATTTCCCATAAAAGAAAACGAAAAAATGGTCTGGAAAACATTAATTTTACTAATTCATTTTATATGAGCGGGTATCGGTATTTTAATTACAATGTAATAATAAAACATGTGAGTTTGTGAATCGAGCTTAAAATATATCGAAACTAAAAACTAGAATGCTTTAATTTATAAATAAAAAGTGTAAACAAATCATCCTCACAATGATAAACAACAACAACGATACCCAGTTAAAGAAAAAGCAAGGCAGAAGCGTAGCCAGTTTTATTTAAAATATGTTTTGTTTTTATTTTGTGCTGTGTAAAATGTGTGATAATTTTTAAGAAATTTTGCCCATAATTAAGAAAATACATGAAATTATTTTTTATGGTGAAAGTTTTTTGTTTTTTTAAATCAAATAATGCCGAAAATTATTTTTTACCTTTTGTACTTTTTACAAAATTTAATTTGAATGCTAAGAAAAGCTCCCAAAACCAAAAATAGAATAAAAAATTTAGCAAGAATAATAACAAAATTTTAAGTCAATTATAAATGTGTGCCCTTAACAAGCTGTTCCAATCCTGTGTTTACCGCATCTATTAATTATTTAAGTTTTCTTTATATTCTGTTAAAAAGTTTTACGTTAAAATGTTCTAAACATAAATCATACCTATTCTCCTATTTCACATACTAAAATGCAAATACATACCTGCATAATATATCTATACTTCTATGTTAAAAAAATTATTTCAGTTCAATCCATAATTTATTTTGCCCTTAAAACCCTTCCCTCACTACGCGCATGATCCCATTTCAACTCGCGACAGTCATCCATTTTGGAAAACAACAACAACAATACGCGTTTGTTTACATTTTGTATGGGCAAAATAAAGCACATAAGAAGTTGAATTTGGTATATATTCTTCTTGATTAACAAACTAGCATACATTGTCAATCTATTGTAATTATAATATGAGTACCCGATCATATAAAATTAAATACTAAAATTAATGTTTTCCAGACCATTATTTCGTTTTCTCTTATGGGAAATACATTGAATGTCAAATCGAAAAAAATTGTATCCCCCTCTAGTAGTTCACGCACTGACTGCCAGGTGCCGTGACTCCTGGTGCCAATACACGTTTTTGCTCAATTATGATGGGTTCTTGCGCTGAGATATTTAAAATAGGAATACGTTATATTCAAAAATTGAAATTTAAAAACAAAATTTCAATAAAATTACTTTAAATAACTGTTTAATGGACCAAAATAAATTTGTTTAGTGTTTTCTTGCTTTTAGCATTCAAATCTAGTAATATTCATGTTATTTATGTTGAAAACGCGACTCTATAAAAAAAATAACTGAGCTAATGGCGCCATTTTGTGTTTGAATCCACGATTCACACTGATTCACGAATAGGAAAAAAAGAGTAAAATAAGAGAATTTTCTCTTACTCATCTCAAATAAATTTTGCGGGTGTTTTAGGCAAGAGGGGTACGAGTCGGTTCTCTAGATAATATAGGTACTCTATGCATAAAGTGTTGAGTTGCCTACGTACTTGTCATCTTCAATTGGAAGTAGAAAAACTGTTATACTTTGTAGGGAATCCACTATCCAGTGTATTATAGAGATCAGTGGCTGGGACTAATAAAAAAGAAACGTTATGTCGAATTCGTTTTACCAAAAAAATTTGATTTTTTTTCTTTCAATACATTTGTCAAGAAAAATCGATTTTTTCTTCTGAACAAATCGATTGTTTTGTTAAAATTCGACATTAGTTTCCCATAACTTTTCAAATTCAACGACCATAAAGTTTATTTGATACTCTCACCTAAGTGCCTGTTTACATTGTATTTTTGACGAACGGCGCATCCAGTGAGATGGGTATATTTTGTGTGAGTAAGAAAGAGAAGGGTTAATTCCACCCAAATTACGCCGATGCGCCAGTTTCATTAAATGTTTTCGGATTGAGCAGGAAGAGTTTTTTTTGTGTGAGTGAGAGATACATGGTTGTTAAGGATGTGAGATAGGGATGGGTAGATTGAAATGAAAGAATTTTTTCTCTATAATGTAAACACGAGGAACATTTTGATGAACGAAAATATGCTTTGTCAAAAATACAATGTAAACAGGCACTAAGAAGATGTCGCTTTAGCTCACCTAAATATTTTTTGACATTTCGTATGTCAGCAACTCAACATCAAAAATATATATATATGATATCAACATTTCATTTTTCAAACTTCACTTGCTCCACATCAATCACTGACGTGTACGCTGAAAGCCGAATTGTAACAAATAAAAAATGTTCATCTAAAATAATAAATAATCATAAAAATACTTTGATTACTGATTTACTGATTGGTATAAATTAAAAGTAACTCCCATAGTAAGAAACAGTGAGATAGTCTGTATATTTTGTCTTCAATAATCTTCGACGTGGCTTTAAAATTGAAACATACAAAAATTGCTTGGATTGCATAAAATGATCAATGACAAATACAAATTTCTCGTCTATTCTTTGGGAATATTCTTCTGTTACTTTTATTACGGAATAATCCAGGAAAAAATTACAAGAGGACGATATGGAGAGACTAAGAATGAAGACGGAACAATAGGCGAGAGGTTTACTTGCGCGTTGGCCATGGTTTGTGTGCAGTGCTTTTGTAATGCCATTTTTGCTAAAGGTTCCATTCTTCATTTACTTTTTTCAAAACGAAATTTGTTAACTATTTATTATCTAGGAATGCTACTGACTAAACCCCAAAAAGATGACACGACGCCCACGAGTTACTATGCTGTCGCATCACTTACATATCTCTTGGCAATGGTTAGTTCGAATATGGCTCTGCGGTGGGTGCCATATCCTACGCAGGTGGTTGGCAAATCCGCAAAACCCATTCCAGTGATGATTTTAGGGGTGCTGATAGGAAGAAAATCATACTCCTGGACACGATACGGATGTGTGGTGACCATTGTTGTTGGAGTAGTGCTTTTTATGTACAAGGAAGGAAAAGTAAACCCAAGTCTGGCTCAAGAAAAAACGGGCCTAGGGGAACTACTGCTGTTGCTAAGCCTTTGCATGGATGGACTTACTGGTGCTGTTCAAGAACGCATGCGTTCTTCAAGTGCGCCCTCAGGCCAACAAATGATGTTGTCAATGAACTTCTGGAGCTCTATCGTGCTGGGTTCAGCAATGATTGTGACGGGTATGAATATTATTTTCAATTACAAAATGAACAAAGTTTCAGCTAACATACCTAACACCTAACTGAACAAAACTACCGTAATGCTATTTAAAAATGCTAAAAAAGTGATTTTAAATGTAATGTAACTTATTCGGTCGGTTTCTCCAACCTCTTTCCTGTGCGATTATCTGAAACCGTCCAAAAAATTAGGACACAAATGATCAACAATGTACATTTGTAATAATGTATGTTTTGTTATGACTTTAAGGCTTGTTTGGCGGGTATATCTAAATCTAGATTTGCCAAATTGATTTACTATCGAAAAAAAAATCGATTTAAAAATGGAACTATTATTCGTATGTTTTTATGTTTTGAATGAACTCCGAAACCACCATATTGATTGGGCTCAAAATTTCAGGAAATCTTACGTGGAAGTCTAAGAGTATTCCTTTACGTGTTTGGTCAACGCTGTTCTAGTAGTTGCCAACCAGATGCAGCAGCTCCTGCATTTTCGGAATAATTTCAAGCTGCGATTTTTTTTCTAAAAATTGAAGAAAATCTTAAGGAATTCCAAGAGTCTTCCTGTGTATCTTTGTCAAAATCGGTCTAGCAGTCTGCAAACAAGGCGCAGCAGCGCATTCATTTTCAAACTTATTTCAAAAACGAGGACAGATTTTGCTAAAAATTATAGGAAATCTTAGGTAGGAGTTTCTTTGCGTGTTTGTTTTACAGTTTGCCAAAAAGTCCATTTTTTCAAGTTTCGAGATATTAAGGGTTTGCTTTTGAATATGTTTAAAAATATAGGCAAATGTGTGATTCAGGTGATCCATTTTAGATTATAAACTTCTTAAATTTTACGATGTAATCAAATTTACTAAAATTCTCAAAGAAAGTTAAAGTTTTTTCAACCTCAAATGGACTTATTCCACTTAAAAATAATAACAAATTATAAAAAATGAAATTTAGAAAATTTAAGTCCATATCTGTATATAGCATTTTTTACTAAATGGATTTTTTAAGTGTAAAGAGTGAAAACAAATTTTTAAAAAAATTACTTTCATCCACCAAGTTTATTAAGAACTTTATTTATTCGTCTTTGCGAACATTCATGAGCATAATTTCTATATAAAAAAAATGCAATATTCCCGAGAAAAAAAATTAAACCATTTTCGGTTTACCAACACCACCTTCAATATCAGACCACATTGATTTGTCATTTTATTTTATAATAACTTAATTGCTGTATACTTTGAAATTTGTTTTAAGAAAAAACCTACTTCTAAAGTTGTAGCCTAAACTACTAACAAAGATGTGCTCAAAAATGTAATTTAACTTTTTGTTAAAACAATGTTTTACATATTTTTTTTAATTATTTTTATTTTTAAATTTTTTATTTCCCTTGAAGAAGACTGAAAACTCAGTCAAAACGTCAAGAAAACTATTGAAGATTCTTCTTTAATAAATTTATTCGATCAAACAAGCCGAAGAAGAATAATCTTCAATATTTAAATTTATTAGTAGGAAATGACCTAAGGCTAGGATTTTCATGAACTTAAAAATCGAAATATGCTCTTAAAATATGCTCTTAGGATAGAAAATATGCACTTCACCTTATTTTTCCCAAAAAATAATTACAAAAAATTAATTCAGTTTTTATTAATAATCAGTCATCAAAGATTTGTAAAAATTAATGTTAATTTTGGAAGAAAAGCTGCCCGTCAAAGTGAAAGCTTCCAAAATGTCAACAATTCAGACTGAGTTAGAAGGGTTCTGTTTTCATTGGACGTGGTAACTTTGTCGACTGTTACACGGTCTTGACTCTTTTCGAAAATAAAACACAGTTTATTAAAAAATAAAAAAATGAAAAATATGAACTTAAAATATGCATTTATTATGAAAATATGCATTTATTGTGAAAAATGCATTTTGCATAAAATATGTTAAATATGCAAAATTGGTAGAATTTCATGATTTGTAAACATAATTTAGTCTTATTTTTCCAAATGTTTTGAGGAAAAAACATGCATTTCCATGGAAATCTGAGTCTTAGTAATAAGTTAACCAAACAGCTAGACTTGTTAAAGTAAACTAAATATTAGTTAAATGATTTCTTATTGCAATTCCCAGACCAAAAATATGATGTTGTTCTTAAAGTACGAATTGATACATACAGCCATATTATTCACTTCAGGTATAATTTAGGTTTAAATGAATTCTATACCCGTCCATTTAATCCGCATTTTTCAAACCCGACAATTTACACACTTATGTCCATAATTTTCACTAGACAAAAAGAAATCACATTCGGCGGAATAAAAATAAGGAAAACGCATATTAAACTGTTTAAACTTAATTGAAAAGTCATTTAAAAGCTGCGTAATATCAATAATTTGACATTTGTAATTATGTTTCTACTTTTTTTGTCGCTTGCTTTTGTATTTTGATTTTAAAACCGAGTTTAAATTTTTTAACTGCTCCCTGGAAGTCTGTTTAGATTAAATCGAATCAAACTTGACAAGGTTTACAAATAGTTTTATTTCCGGGTACGAGTGAATATGATGAGCTTGGGTTTGACATTTGGGTTTAACTAACTTTAAACCCAGATATACATTTATAACCGGATTTAAGTGACTGAATAATATGGCTGCTACTGTAGGATAATGTCCACTGAAATCAATTCAACCAATAATAACTGCAATTTTAAAGTTGCTTAAGCTATACTTATAAAGAAAGATGGACTTATTCCACTTTCAAAAAAAGTTTTTTTGTAATGAATTTAATAACATAAACCTCATTTGTTTATTTAACAAACAGAACAAACTAACTCATTTTTTTTCCCCAAAAGTAGACTTATTCCACTTTCAAAAAAAAAACGGCTCAAATATATTTTAAAAGTTATATATTTATACGGTGAAATGAGGAAAGACTCAAAGCATAAATATTTTTCAAAATTTCATTAGTTATAACTAGGCACAATTATTTTTGTGTGTTAAATGTTTGAATGGCTTATGGTTTACGAACACAGTCAATGTACAATATACAAGCATGAATAGCACTTACAACATATACTTTATTTTGAGGGCGATACTATGTTCGCCGGGCTCCGCTAGTTATTAAATATTTTTAAAATGCAAATCAATATAATTTGGATTGATTTAAGCAAATAGCCGCGTTAAAATATAAACTCTAATTTTCCTTATGTAAACAGTTTTTACTTTTGACGGAAAATGTTATCTATCCTGTTTTTGTCGTTCACAAAAATATTAGATATAAGCTATTTCAGATATATCGGATTGCCACGCGACCGTGAGCAATATGTTGAATAAGGCAATGCTTATTTCGATTATATTCGGATTCTGTGAACATATTGACTGCGTTCAGGGTTGTTTCCAAAGCAATCTGGATAGCTTTGTTTTGTTGTAATCCCTGATTACAAGAGCTATTGCCAAAAAGGAGATCTCAAGCTATCACTAAAATTCTAGTATACTCATCTATTAGATTCCGATGAGAAATGTGAAAAGCAACTGACAACTACTGACTTCAATTTGTTGTTTGGGTTTAGTTTTTTTTTCTCCAGAAATAGTTAAAATGCACATTACGAGGGCAGGTCAATAAGTCCCTGAAAATTGATATAAGGAACACTCTTTTCAGCAAAAAAAAATATTTTATTTTTCAACATAGTCTCCTTTTAGCTCGGAACACTTCGTCCAATCCCACTTTTTGATGCCCTGCAAATAATAAGATTTCTCGAGCCCTGAAGAAAATAGGCCTTTATTTCTTAGATGACCTCTTCATTCGATCCGAATCTTTTACCACCAAGCCATTTTTGCATGTTTGGAAACAAAAAATAGTCGCAGCGGACTAAATCCTGAGAATATGCTGGATGAGGGAGGAGTTTGTACATCTACAAATGCGGCAGTTTTTGATTAATCGGCGTAGATCCATCCAAGAACTTTTCGTTATTGCGCCGGTGATCGTTTTACCATTTTCAGTGTACTCGATGTGACTGCCATCCGAAAAACGGTTGCAATGACCTTTTTGAGCACAGACCTACCTTGGCGTTCTTCGGCCTCTATTCACGAAGAGAAGTCCATTGTATCGACTGCTCTTTGGTTTCTGGTGTATTGTCATGAATCCACGATTATGAAATTGAGCAAAAAATCGTTCGCATTTTGATTGAACATCACAAGCACTCCTTTGAAGTTGTGAAGCGATTCGTTTTTTGTCTTTTGTGATCAAACGTGGCACCAATTTTGCTGAAAGCTTTTTTTATGTCCAAATGTTCATGCAAAATTGAATTCATTGATTCATGCGATAAGCCTGTATTTCCTTCAAGTTTGAGCACCTTCACATACCGATCTATTTGACGATCGGATTTTATCCACCATTTCTGGTTTGCAGACCTTAATTTGCTGAACAAAACGTTCGGTTCCACTTTTGCTCGTACGACCGACCCAAAATTGAGAAAACCAGTGGTAATGGTCCTTATCGATGGTAAAGAGTAGATAATAGCAAGTGTCTGCACCAAATAAACTTTAAAATCAATCAAAAAACAAATTTTTCGACAGGAAAACATTTCAATTTAATTTCTTTGTGTCAGCTGTTTTAATTTTTGATAGCAAATAAAATCCGATTTTAGTTGTTCAGAAACATGCAAGAAAAGAGCTGTATATTTGTATTAGGTGAGTTCAGGATTGATTGTATGATTGCTAGATTAGTTTAGATTTATAAATACATTTATTTCTAGAAAAGTGAAATACATCAATTCAAATTATCATACAGTGATCTCGAGGATCTCAATAACAAAAATGGACCAATTATTCTCAAAATTTGCCAGTTTACAAAATCAATTCGCAAAATATTTCGAAACTGTTCTGTATCTTATGTCGTTTTCGGTTAGGTTTTGGAATTTGAATATGGAATTGTTTTTACATTCCCTTTAACCCAACCGGAAACAACATAAGTCATTTTTGAGGTACTGTTGGGTCTTGGGGGCAGGAGTATTGAGGTCAGCCGGAGAATCGATGATAAGGCTGAATATGTATAACTTGCATAAGTATTTCAAAATTTAAAATACCAAAAAATATTTTCGTTAAATTACTTACACAACGAAAACTTTTTTAATAATAAAAAAAAATATTAATATTGAATTTCTTCTAAATTTCAGGCGAAGGCAAGGATTTCTTATCGTTTGTATCTCGCCATCCTCTGCTGTTAACTCACTTGGCTACCCTCGCGTTGGCTGGTGCTCTCGGTCAACTGTTCATCTTTCTAATGGTGGCTGGTTTTGGTCCTTTGGCCTGTTCTGTGGTGACAACAACTAGAAAATTCTTCACTGTACTCTTTTCCGTGATATTCTTTGGAAATCTATTGATTCCTAGGCAGTGGCTAGGGGCGATTTTAGTATTTTCTGGATTATTTGCAGATATGGTGTTTGGAAAAAAATCACCTACGAAAAAGCCGGTAGCAGACGACAAAAAAAAACTATTATCGTAGGAATTAAATGTGTATGAAGAGTAAACCACTAGGAGCAAAGTTGAAATTCATCGTTCTTGTACATTTTTGTACAAATTTAATTTAATTTATTTTATATTTTAACTTTTGTGAAAAGTTTGAATAAGTAAATAATGTAGTTTTTGTATCAAAACACCAAATTATGTTTTTTTTGTTTAATAGAATGTAATTTTCAAAAACTGATGGGTTTCAAAACATCCTTAAAACCTCCATTATTTCTTTGCACTGCAATAGTTAATTTGTGTGACTGTTTTTTCAGATCGAAGTGGATTATTTTTCATTATTTAATTTATGTTTATTAAATCCTGTTTAAATTAAAGTAAGGAAGGCAGAGCAGATCCCGTGAAAAAGGTTCAGTTCCATTGTTTTTGTTAAGATAATAAACCGTATTATTTTAAACGATAAAAAGAACTACTGTAAATAGCTTGATCCAGAATGAAATGAATAAAGAAAATGGCATTTTCTTGATAATATGCCACTTTATGATTATATAACATCGTTAAGAATTTTTTTTTTATTTTAAAAATAATTTTTTTCAAGACTTATCTACCTACAATCGAATAAAAATATATCGAGTTTTTCAATCAAGAGAAATAATCAATACAATATTATATTGTTAACGTGAATTTTATTTACTCTGTATATGTTTTTCACATTTTAATTTTTGAACATCGAACATTTCAAACAATTTATCGCTTGGTTTTTATATTTTAATTGTTTTTGTTAAACTGCTGTATATTTTTAAAACAAAATTAGCCTATGTCCATCGTCTTGTTTCAAGCTCTTGCTCCAGCAGTTTTCAATAAATTAAGAGTTTAAGAGGAACAAACAGACTGACAGACAAACTTTCACATTTAGTAATAGGAAGGAAATAGGATAACCAAAAAGTTTTCAACGAATGCAAGACGAGCACGGGTCTGCTAGTATTTTGAATGAATTGATAAGATAATGAAGAAGTGCTTTTTACTGTATAAATTATTTCCTTTGTAAGTGTGACAGACTTGAAAATTTTTCAACTTGAAAATTTCTAGATATTTGTGCTAGATTCGACTTGCGCTTGCGATACATTTTTGAAAGAGTTATTAATGAAACTAAAAGTTATAATTACTTTCTTTCGTACTTTAGATGGCGTTTACAACCCAGTATGGACTACGCGGCCTCAACCAACAAGCCCCTTAAGTCAACTCGGTCCCTAGTTACATAGTAGCTGCCTCCAGCTACGCGCTCCAAGTTGGTTGAGGTCGTTTTCCACTTGTGTGCGCCACCTAAGGTGGAGTCTTGCTCTGCTGCGCAGACCATCAAGGGTAGATTAGAAGACTCGACGGGCTGGTGCGTCAGTGTCCATACGCTCTACGTGTCCCAGCCATCTCAGCCGCTGTTTTCTTTTTGACCACGTCGACGCCGCTGTAAAGCCCATAAAGATCATTGTTAAATCTTCTCCTCCATACTCCATCGATACAGATACAGGATCCATGCTTCTGCCCCATATAGCAGGACCGGGATAATTAAGATATAAGGTCTCCTTGGTTCTTTGAGGGAGGGCTTTGCTACTGAAATGCCTGTAAGTGCGGTTATTTCTTCTCTAAAGACTTCGATCTGGGCGTTTTTTACAAAGGAATCTTTCGGCGGACGTAATTTCTGCCACTGTTAATGGCTTTATTTGAACAACTTCGTAGCGATTTGATGCAGGATTGCTTTCAGTCGGAATAATTTCCTCTCTTTGGACTAGTGTTCGGGCGGCTATTTCTTCTCGTGCTCGTCTAAGCAGTGAACGAATGTAAGGAAGTACCCTGGCGTTTCAATTTGGGGAACGAGTAAAAGTTTGTAAAATTAATTATGATGTTACTTGCCTGATTTATATGAAGCATTCTCCAGTACTCCGTGTTCACGAAGACGTTGATGGATTCTTGAAAATATCGTATGGGACACCTTCTATTGGGATACATTTCAGCGTAGAGTCTTTGCGCTTTACGAGCTATACCGAAGCAGTAATTCATAACCGTTAAATCGGCACGAGAGTAATTTGACATCGTGAAATGTTGAAATGACATTCAAATTAGAAAATAGAAATAACAAAATGTTCTTGCAATTTATTTGTCTTAAGGTAGCACCATTGAATAAATACAAATAGAAGTGACACCGAATAACTCAAAGCTCTATATGCTCGTCCTGTGGCGTTTTGTAGAAACAAATTGATGATGTAAAATTTTTCTGTACACAAACCGATTCAAAAGGGATTTTTATTTATTAAATTGTTCCTTTTTGTATCGGTATCCATAACGACGATTTTTAATATTATGTTTAATTTTGAAATTAGTTTACAAAGGCATGTGAAGAATGTTTGTATGTATGTATTGTCATTTAGGCCCATTTGCTGAAACGAAACTTAAGTATTTATGATCACCATAAGAGCTTATGTGACAGTTTACGCTGAGGAAAAAGTAGAACATAAGCGTTTAAGTTGAACATAAATATTTAAGTTTCGTTTCAGCAAATGGCCCTTAGAGGCATGATGATTTTTACATGCTACGCTGAAGATTATATTTCTCATATTGAAATACAGAACAAAATTATATGAGGATGAGAGTATTTTGATTATTTTATTTGCTATTCAGACTTGAATTATTTTCTTGATTCTGATTTCTTAGTAAAATAAGAATTAATTTTTCCTATTTTTTGTAACATTTCATAGAAAGATATTTTTTATTTTCAAATTTAAAATCTTAATTTATAAAGGTAAAATCTATTGAAAATCAACTCTGTCTGTACCTAAATACATATCTATAAACCCTAGAAAGGTTCTAAGTCCCGGGGTTCTTAAAAAAAAAAAAAAAAAACAGACACAGGCTATGTAAATACGGGACAGTCCCGGGAAACCCGGGATGAATAGTCACTTAGTGTATCACTTTATTTAGTAAAATACTAGACTGAAAATTGAAGCATAAAATTCTTTGGCGGCCCCGCTTTTTTCGTACTTTTATCAATTTTATTATGTGAAATAGCTATTGAGCTACTATAAGTGCCATGCATTAGTATGCACTTAACTATTCAGATCGCAATTTCAATAGGGTAAACAAGGATAAACAAAGATAAATATCAGAATCTATTTTCTAAACGAAAAATGATAGGGAGGTGGTTGTTTTTGTAATTAATTTTAAATATACAAAATTCATGGATATATACAACAACTGTGAAAAATCTAAAACTCGAGATATGGTTGTTTGAAAGAAAATTATGTTTTCTGGAAATAAATTTTATATTTTTAAAAAGCAAATAAGAAATTATATTTTCCAAATTTTCGAGCTAACCTCAATATTTGGCTAAATGAATTTTTGAATAATCTAAATTGTTTCCATAAATTTTTGGCGGTTTTTGATTTTCTTCAATTATTTTCATTAAAAACAGTATCAGGCAAGGACATATTAATACCGAGTACGATGGTACTATACTGTTTCCAAAAATGTTGTCCAGAACTCAAAATTGCTGAAATTTTAAATGTCGATACTTTGAAATTTTTTAAATTTTTTAGAGAAAAACTTTGGAAGTCTCAAAGAGGTGACAACAAATTTTGGAAGGTAAAGATAACCAAAATTTAATTATGTAAGTTAGGTACAAGTGCTTTGATATCGAATACAACCATTTTCGAAGATTTTTTCTCAGCTTGCTATGGTACCTCCCATTATAAACTATTGTTTTTTATTTTTGTTTTTTTTTCGAAAGCAATCAGTAGCTGATTTTGATAATTTTTTTTTATGAAAAATTCAAATAGTATTGTACATATACAAAAATTTTTTTGGATTTTTAAATAATCTAAATATTTCGAAAACGACTCGGTTGATTTTTACGAAACTTGGCACCGAGCGGTTTTTAAACATGATCTAAAATATTTTTAACAAACATTTTTTAGGTAGTTAAAATTAACGTTGCCTTCCATATAAATGTTAAAAACCCGTTACAGAAAATCATTAACACTGCATCACATACAACTATTTGTTTTATTTTGGACTATCTCATTTTTGTATAACCGATTAAAATTACAAAGAAAACAAATTTTGGAATTTTAAAAAAAATGTACACATTTATTTTTAATGACGATTTTTTACCGAAATTTAATTTTTAATTCAACATTAATAAATAATAAAAAATGGTGTACCAATTTTGTTTTAATGTACAATATTTTATTTACTAGATGATTCACCTAAGGTGTGACATAGAGCTAGAGCGTGTAGGTTGAGTCTAAGAAAAGAAAAAAAAATCATGATCAAAAAACATCCCAAGGATTTCAAACTTTGTCTTGACCAAAAAAAAAAACGAAAAATTTCAGATACGTTTTTTCAGTTAACACGGCAATATTTATTAATGATAAAAATAAATGAATTTGATAGCACAACAGCTCATGAAGAACTAGGACCTAGTGACTTACAACTCTCAACCATTCCTGTGTGCGTGGCTGCAGAAATGGAGGGGACCTACAGTTTATTGCCGAATCCGAACGGCTAATGTAAGCGGCACTTGTCTATGACAAGAGATACTCTTGGAGGTTTTGTCAATTCCTCGCAAGAGGCAGTAGCCGTTGTTTTTATTTTTTAAAAAAAATTTAGGTGGCGAGGCTGGGGATCAAACCTAGACCTCTGGCATGACAGTCCATTGCACTTACCACCATGCCACGGCGGCGTCATAATGGAAGTTATTTTCGGTTCCCTCCATTCCTGCAGATAAGCGCCGAGGAAGTGTTGGAAGGTGTTTCATTATGCTTTGGTTCTCCCGTATGCAGTTTTTTATTTCGTCCTCAGCCTTCGAAATGTTTCGAAATTATGTGCACCTATAGGTATACAACACCCCCATCCTATCCACTATCCTTGACCTAAAACTAATTTTGTTACCTACCAAAATGTAAGTACACACATTGAAATATTTCCTGCTTTCACTTTAAATATCAGATGATAAGAGCTGAGTAGAGTTAGGTGTAAGGTATACCTAAACAATGCAGATAGTAATGAATAGAGCAACCAAAAATATGCCATGCCATACTTTTTCGAAGAAATATGCGCTTGAAAAACAGTATTTTTCATAACACGTATTTCTAACAGCCTTTTTTTAAAAGTGTTGCTAGCAAAAATACTCTTATCTAGCATATTTTTGATTGCCCTAGTAAATATCAATATAGTGTTTTGATATTAAGTTAGGAATTCAAATGCGTACACACATAAATAATTCTATACAAATTCTAAATTTCAGACTAAACACAACTACTTTCGTTTCCATAGAAATATACAAAAATAATGAAAACAAAAAAAATTAAACATTCGTTTCCATAGTAATTAGAAAAAATTCCCATTCGAATTCATAACCCTTTTATGATTAAGGAAGTTTTTTTTTATTGAATACATCAACCTACCATGCGATAGCAGCCCTACATGCAAACCTTAGTGGCCGATTTTCCCGGTGTCTACTTCTATTTGTATTTATTCAATGGTAGCAAATATTTTTATTTTAGTTTTAAAAACTACGCAAAGTTTTTTTCTTGACCTCCGTCGCCAAGCCGACCCCACCATAATAAAAAAAAAAAAAATGGCAGGTCAATTTTAACCCAATGCTCAAGCAGTTGTTCTCAATGAAATATGGTTAATGAAATATGGTTAATCCAGTACTTTGTCACTTTATTGTATGCTTATTAGACTGATAATAAAAAAATAGTAAAAAGAATGTTAATCCTTTCTTTTGTAATTTCACCTAAGAATCCAATAACGTAAAAACTAATATGAAAGGTTTTTCTTAGAACAAAAGTAGTTTTTAGTATTTTTGATTTTCTCAAAAACTGCAAAACACTTCGACATCCGGTTTTTTGTGTTTGATCAAAAATCAATAAGAGCATTGAATATTAGGAAAAAAATAATGCTTAATTACGTAAAATTTTGAAAAAATAAATTGTTTGAAAAAAAAAGTTTATTTTACTTCCGATGTATACATACATACGTAGGTACTATATGGCAAGTTTTGGATTCGTAAAAAAAATTTAATTCGAGATTTTGATCAACATTTGACATTACGATGATAGGGAAGACGAAAAAAGTGGGTCTCGCAATTCCGTCTGTCTGTAGACTCGCCTACAGCCTAAACCCATGAGCCGATTTTAATTAAACATGGTATAAAGAATTTTTGGAACATTCACCCGACACATTTTTTTTAATTTTCTTTTTGGGACCAAAAATAACGGTACCTGCAATATAATTTTTTTTTAGCATGTTTGGAAAATCTTATTTTTCTCAAAAATGGCTCGACAGATTTTTCTAAACAAAAATCAATACATTTTATTAGGTATATGCTACCTTTTTGTGAAAATTAAATTTCCAAAAAGTGGTTTTAAATGGTACCTCCCATAGAACCATTTTTTTTTTCGTCTTTCTCGAAAAGTAATTGACTGATTTTAATAATTTTTTTATGGAGAATCTTCTGAAAAATTTAAATAGTATTGTATACCAAAATTAAAAAAATTTTTTTTTTGGATTTTTAAAAAAAGTTTCATTTTTTTTTTTTCGAAAACGACTCGGCTGATTTTCATGAAACTTGGTTACAAGCAAGTTTTTAACATTGTCTAAAATATTTTGAACAAACCTTTTTCTTATAGTCAAAATTAACGGTACCTGACATATAAATGGTAAAAAACCGTTACAGAAAATATAAATTTTCTCGAAAACGACTCCTACGATTTTGATTAAAATTGTTCTAAATACTAATATTAGTATGGTCTACGATCTGTCAAAAACAAAATTTACAGTTATCCAGTATTAAGAACGGGTAGCTAATTTTTTTTCGTAGTAGCCGTGGCGTGATGGTTAGTGCAATGGACTGTCATGCCGGAGGTCTAAGGTTCGATCCCCAGCCTCGCCATCTATTTATTTAAAAGAAAAAATGGCTACTGCCTCTTGCGAGGAATTGACAAATCCTTCAAGAGTATCTCCTGTCACAGAAAAGTGCCGCTCGTTAGCCGTTCGAATTCGGCAATAAACAGTAGGTCCCTCCATTCCTGCAGACACGCACACAGGATTGGTTGAGAGTTGTAAGTCACTAGGCCCTAGTTCTTCATGAGCTGTTGTGCCATAAAATTTATTTTTTTTTTATTTTAGGTAATTTTTTTCGAGATAAAATTTTTAATTCAACATAAATAAATACTAAACAATTGTGTACCTATTTTTTTTTCTTAAAAATTTTTTTTTATTTATTTTTTTATTTATATACTGTAACGATGAAATCAGCACCTAACTACTTTCGGAACAAACAAAGAGCCAAGTACAAAAATACCCTTATCGAAGACAACAACCATTTATAAAAAAATCCCGAGAGAGCGCGCCCATCTCTCTTAGGGGAAAATGCGCTGAATGGAAGAGTGGAGAGAACGCCATCTCTCTTCATTGGAATGGAACCTTCCAGAAGCTTATGTGCCAGTACTTTCGAGTAGAGTCCCGAACCTCTCAGCTCACTATATAAGGAGAAACTTTTTGAGCACAGACACAGTTTATTTTTGAAAGCGAAAGTGTAAAGTTCAAAGTTTAAAAGTATCCGGAAGTGAATTTAAGTTGCATACTCTTGAGATTGATGATTAATAAAATATTTGAAGTGAAGTAAAGTGTGTTTAATTTAGAAAGGAAATAATTGACGGTTGACAGTTAATAATAAATAAGTTTTATATCGAACCGTGGTAAAACATTACATTGGTGTCAGAATAAGGGATAAAACTTATTTTTGCATTTAAGTAAATTAACTTAAAATAAAAAGTGCGTGTGTGTTTTTAAATAAATAAACAGACAATGGGTAAAATTTTGAATGATTTAAATTGTGTTGAACTTAAAGCAGAACTAAATAAACGAGGTCTTCCTACTGCTGGATCAAAAAATGACCTCATTATTCGTCTGCAGGAACATTTAAGACAACAAGGTGAAAACCCAGACTCGTTTATTTTCACGATTGAAATGGAGGAAGAGCAAGTAAGTACTAGTTTAGATATGACCAATATGATGGCTCTTCTGCTCGCCCAGTTCGAAGAACAAAGAAAAGAACAAAAGAATATTCTCGAAGAGCAAAGAAAAGAGCAAAAGAATCTTCTCGAAGAGCAAAGAAGAGAACAAAAGAATGAACAGAAGAATCTTCTCGAACAAATGGAAAAACAAAGTGTTGAGCATAAGAATCTTCTAGAGGAACAGAAAAACATCCTCGAAAGTAAATTAACTGTATTTGAAAACAAGTTCATTGCTCTTGATGAACGTTTTGAAGGCGTCGAAAAACAATTTTCGAAAGTAGATGCAAAGATCGAGAACGTTCAAGATAAGTTCGAGACAGTGGAAAATAAAATTCAGAGCATTACGATGGAACTAGATAGGGTTCGAAAAATGAAGATTCGAGAAAGTTCTGGCGAACTTCCAAAGCGAAAGGAAATGCATCCGCCAACCTTTGATGGACAAACTTCTTGGTCAATCTACAAGAAACAGTTTGAGGCAGCCGCAGCAACAAATGGCTGGGATGACGAAGACAAATTTATAGCTCTGACGCTTGCCCTTAGAGGACCTGCTGCTGAATTATTGCAAAGCTTACCAGCAGACAAGAACGGCAACTTCACGGCTCTTGTACAGGCCATTGACAAACGTTTTGGAGATGGCCATATGCAAGAAGTCTTCCGCGTCCAACTCAATACCAGAGTCCAGAAAAGAGGAGAAAGTCTGCAACAACTTCAAGCAGATATCGAACGGCTGGCTCACCTGGCATATCCAACTGCGGGAGAGGAAATAATAAACCAGTTCGCAACAGAAGCATTTGTCCGCGCTGTATCCGACATCAACCTTCAGCGAGCGATTCGAACTGCCGGAAAACGCACGCTTCCTGAAGCATTGGCGTTTGCTCTAACTATGGAAGCAGCAGAACAAGCATCTCGAGAAGTTCTTCGGTTAAGAGAAATAGAAGTTGAAGAATGCTCCTGTCAGAGAATCGCATTCCAAAGAAATCAGCGAGACGGACCTGTTCGATGCTGGAATTGTAATAATACCGGGCATCTTCAGTGGCAGTGCAGATTGCCACCAAGAAAAGCTGCATGTCACCATTGTGGAAGCAGAGAAAACAACAGAGAACAACGTGGCAATTACACCAACGCTCCTCTTACTCGACTTGTTCCACAACCAGAAAAACAGGTAAGAAGTATCGATGGCCCCAGAACCACTGTCCAGGTCTCACAGACTAAACGAAACAACAAAAGTCTGACTGTGGAGGCAACATTAAACGGCAAGAAACACGTGGCTACAATCGACACTGGTGCCACTGCCTCCATTGTAAGAAGGGACTTGGTCAAGATGACATGGCTGCATAACACCAATAGCTATCGTCTGAAAACCGCTACAGGAGAGGCAGCTAAAGTGTACGGAGAAGTTCGTCTTCCGATGCGTTTGGCAGAACTGGAGTTTTCGCATCTGTTTTTGGTAGCAGATATATGTGACGAGTGCATCATTGGAATCGACTTCATGAAAGAACACGGAATAATTCTGGATATCGGTAAGCAAGTTCTTAATTACCAAAATGTTGAGATTCCTATGGTTTATGGTGACGAAAAATCATCAACTCTAAGAAGTGTCATTAAAGAAGACATATGCTTGCCGTCTTCTTCTGAAGTGTTCGTTTGGGCTAAAATAAAAGGCGATTTGGGTGGTCATCGATACCTCATGGTGGAACCAGATACTAACCAAGGCTCCCAAAACATCATCGTTGGGAAGACTCTTGTGGCACCAAAGAACAACATGGTACCTGTACGGATTCTGAACATCAAACCGTACGAAGTTAAGTTGAGAAAAGGAGAAATAGTCGGAAAATGTGAACCTGTGTCAGCGATAACTAAGATCACAGAAGAGGACACGAAGAAGCCTGCGAACTGCGAACAACTAAAGGCAAAAATCCTTAACTCAACCAATCTTAGTCAACATCAACTAAGTATTGCCGGTAGCCTTCTTCATGAGTATGCTGACATATTTTCTTCATCAAGTGGGCAGTATGGTCGAACACAACTTGTGCAGCATCGGATCGACACAGGAGACGCCAGACCGATTCGTCAACCAGCAAGACGTCTCCCCCTAGCCAAACAAGCCGAAGTTGAAGAGATGATATCAAGCATGAAGAAAGATGGGCTGATCGAAAACTCTAAAAGCCCTTGGGCATCGCCAGTGGTCCTTGTCAAAAAGAAGGACGGAAGCACTCGATTTTGTGTGGACTACAGAAGGCTGAACGATGTGACAAAGAAAGACAGCTATCCTCTGCCCAGAATCAGCGATACTTTAGATGCAATGGAAGGTGCTAAATGGTTCTCTACACTGAAAAAAAAAACGCAATATCAAGATAACATTTTCATAATATCAATTCCATATTTTTCATTTTCCATATCAAATTTACCACAAAACATATTAAATTAATACTTTTAATGTTACGCTAATATTATTATTGTTATATTCATATTAAAAGTGTTACTTTAATAAGATTGGTTTTAACATTTAATATCAATTCTCATTATCAAAACTAGGTTGATAATTCTTACTATTAGAATATAATTAAAATATATTAATCTGATATTTTTATGTCAACATTGATGTCCTGAATGTTGAATTGATATAATTTTATGTAAAAATGATGAAAACGGCAAATCATTTTAATATTTTATTAATATCAAATATATGTTATTATATCAATTTATCAATAAATTGTTAAAAATGTTGTATTTATGATATTAAAATATCACACAAATATTTTCAACATCAGCTTGGTGCAATTTGTTTGATATTATAATATCAATTTAACATTTTAAAATATGGTTGGCATGGAATCATAAACAAGAAAGTTATCAATTTTCAACGTCTGCTTTCCGTATTGCGAAGTAGCCTAGTGGAACTGTATTGGGCTCGTAAGCGGGAGACACAGGTTCGAATCTCATCACAAAATTTTCAAGTAAGTAAAATATAAGTTTTTTCAATTTAAATAAAACTCTAAATATTTCAGAATAAAAGGGAAAGAACTTACAAAACCACTATGGTGCAATAGGAAAATAAAACCTAAAAACTAATAAAATAAAATTCAAATCAAACCCCTACAAATGCACGCAGTTTTTTTTTTTTTGTTTGCTTTCTTCATTTTAATAGTCATATCAAAATGATAATAAAAATATCATAATGATAATGATTATATTGTATTGATATGATGAGCATATCAAAATTGATGTTTTTAATGTTGGACGACTTTTATAACCCAAAAATGTTAATTTTACAGTCGTTTTATCAATTTTTTTTTTTCGGTGTACATTAGACCTAAAGAGCGGCTACTGGCAGGTAGAAATTCATCCAGAAGATCGTGAAAAGACAGCTTTCTCCACAGGAAACGGTCTGTGGCAATTCAAAGTGATGCCATTTGGACTGTGCAACGCTCCGGCTACATTTGAGCGTTTGATGGAATGCGTTTTACAAGGACTTACTTGGAAATCTTGCCTGGTCTATTTGGACGATGTCATCGTGTATGGGAAAACATTTGACGAACATTGTGACAACCTAAAAGCTGTATTCCAGAGGCTTCGAGAAGCACACCTCAAGCTTAATCCAGATAAATGTGCTCTTTTCAAGACCGAAGTTAAATATTTGGGACACATCATCTCATCCCAAGGAGTAAAGACTGATCCTGAAAAAGTTGACACTGTGAAGAATTGGCCAACACCACAGGACAAACATCAACTCCGAAGCTTCCTTGGCCTAGCCACATACTACCGGCGTTTTGTGAAGGATTTTGCTGGAATCGCCAAAAGCTTGCATCAGCTTACAGAAAAAGGAAAGCCGTTCAAATGGTCAGGTGAGTGTGAGAAAAGCTTCCAGGAGTTAAAGCTACGTTTATGCAATGCTCCTGTGCTTACCTACCCTACTCCAGGGAAACCTTTTATTATTGACGCGGATGCAAGTAATGTCGGAATTGGAGCTGTACTGTCACAAGTCCACGACGGAGAAGAAAAGGTTGTCGCCTACTACAGTAAGGTACTCTCGAAGCCAGAACGGAATTATTGCGTGACCAGAAGGGAACTTCTAGCTCTGATATTGGCAACAAAACACTTCCATAAGTACATCTATGGACAGAAGTTCCTTCTCCGAACAGACCATGGAGCACTCAATTGGCTTCTGAACTTTAAAAATCCTGAAGGTCAAGTAGCAAGGTGGATCGAGAGACTACAGACATATGACTACCAAATTCAACATCGAAGAGGAAAGTTGCATTCAAACGCAGACGCATTATCTCGACGGCCTTGCAAACAGGACTGCAAACATTGCACACGCCAAGAAGAAAAGGAAATGATTGCCGTCCAACGAATAAGAGCTGATCCCATTTACGGTTGGAGTAATGAAGAACTTAGGACTGCCCAACAAGAAGACTCGGACATAGAGCCCATTCTTGCGTGGAAAGAACACCAAGAAAAACCAGAGTGGTGTGACATCTCCGACAGAAGCCCGGCCCTGAAAGCATATTGGGCACAATGGGACTCACTTCATGTGGAGGAAGGTGTTCTAAGGCGTAAGTGGGAATCCGCAGACGGTAAGTCCTATGTGATGCAGCTGGTCGTTCCTCGGTCCAAGGTTAATGACGTTCTTCGAGAGATGCATGACGGAGCTTCCGGAGGTCATTTGGGAGTCAATAAGACTTTGGAAAAGATACGACAACGCTTCTACTGGCTACATGCAAGAGAGGACGTCGAAAAGTGGTGCCGAAAATGTGATACTTGTGCTGCTAGCAAAGGCCCAGGTAGGAAGCTTCAAAGTAAAATGCAACAATACAACGTAGGCACGCCTTTCGAAAGGATTGCAGTAGACGTCGCAGGCCCTTTTCCTGAGACCAACAGTGGAAACCGATACATCCTTGTAGTCATGGATTACTTCAGCAAATGGCCTGAGGCATTTGCCATCCCAAACCAAGAAACCAAAACAGTTGTGGATCAGATTGTCTTCAATTGGGTGAGCAGGTTCGGCGTACCGATGGAACTTCATTCCGACCAAGGAAGGAACTTCGAATCTAACATCTTCCAGGAAGTTTGTTCGCTCCTTGGCATTAAAAAGACGAGGACAACGCCGCTTCATCCACAATCTGATGGGATGGTCGAGCGATTCAACCGGACGCTAAAGGAACATCTATCTAAGGTTGTCGGCGACTACCAACGAGACTGGGATAGACATATTCCATTATTCCTAATGGCATATAGGAGTGCAGTACATAGCTCGACAGGACATACACCATCGGAAATCTTGTTTGGAACGACAATACGACTGCCTAGTGAGGTGAAATTTGGATGCCGGACAATTGAGCCACAACGAACAGAAGAATATGTGGATAACCTCAAAGAAAGGCTCATTGACATTCATCAACGAACCAGAGCATTCATAAAAACATCTAGTGATCGGATGAAAACACGTTATGATGCCCGAGCAACAACAACAGGATTTCAAGAAGGAGACCTCGTGTGGTTTTACAATCCCCATCGACAAAAGGGACTGTCACCAAAGCTTCAACAGAACTGGGAAGGACCCTACACTGTTGTGAAGAGACTAAATGATGTGGTCTACCGTATACAGAGAGGAGTAAGAGGGAAACTGAAAGTAGTTCATTGTGACCGTTTGCATCGTTATAATGGTGAAAGGAGCGACAGAATTGTTCGGGACGATCAATCTTAGGAGGGGGGCAATGTAACGATGAAATCAGCACCTAACTACTTTCGGAACAAACAAAGAGCCAAGTACAAAAATACCCTTATCGAAGACAACAACCATTTATAAAAAAATCCCGAGAGAGCGCGCCCATCTCTCTTAGGGGAAAATGCGCTGAATGGAAGAGTGGAGAGAACGCCATCTCTCTTCATTGGAATGGGACCTTCCAGAAGCTTATGTGCCAGTACTTTCGAGTAGAGTCCCGAACCTCTCAGCTCACTATATAAGGAGAAACTTTTTGAGCACAGACACAGTTTATTTTTGAAAGCGAAAGTGTAAAGTTCAAAGTTTAAAAGTATCCGGAAGTGAATTTAAGTTGCATACTCTTGAGATTGATGATTAATAAAATATTTGAAGTGAAGTAAAGTGTGTTTAATTTAGAAAGGAAATAATTGACGGTTGACAGTTAAAAATAAATAAGTTTTATATCGAACCGTGGTAAAACATTACAATACATATAAACAAATAATTTCAAGAAAAATTTTACAAAATTTTATATACATATAAACAATTAATTTCAAGAAAAACCGCTCCTACGATTCAATTTTTTTCTTTCTCCAAAACTAAGATTAGTTAAAGAAATCAGATGGTGTACTTTTTTAGCTCTCAAAACAATTTAAGAATATTTTTTTAATAAAATTATTTCGATTTATGTTGGTCTTTAATAATTTTTCAATTTAAGCTCTAAGTTACATGTATAATACTAGTTTCAACTTTAAAAAAATTATGTACTTAAATACACTCAATCTTTAGAATTCGAAAAAACTTTTACTACAAGAGCAAGTTTGTGCGATGCAGTCTGCGTTTTATTTTTTCAAAATTTTGACTGAAAATTAATTTTTTAAAAATTATACACTCAAACAACTTTATTTAACAACAAAGAATGGATCTCTGGGTTTTCAAAATGCTATAGCATGACTGTTGATATTACCGTTAATTTTTAATAATTTTTTTTCTGTTTTGATTTTTTTTTTTGAAAAACGGGGGGAAATAGACCCCCTTCCCCTCCCATACGATTTTTGCTTGTCTAGGTCAAACCTACACGTCTTAGCTTTTTAGATTTTTGTTACACCTCATGCAAATCATCCTATACATATATACAAATGCAACATATAGAATCAATCTCCCTAGAAAGCAAGGAAAGACCATTTGAACCAAGCAGGGGAGTGAGACAAGGTGACCCATTATCACCAGCATTTTCCAGTGCGGTTCTCGAAGAAATATTCAGGGGAGTGAATTGGGATACTTTAGGGTTGAAATAGATAGAGAGTTTCTCAACAATCTTAGTGTTTATGGTGGCGTCAATTATTGAAGTCTGGTTTCGAATAAGGCTAACTATGTGACCTTCATCTTGTTTAATTGTGCTGCCAAAGGATGTGACGTTCACCACATTTTGGTGGCTGCGGTAAAATCATCAAAGCATTTACTACAGCACACTTTGGCAGGAGTGTCGTTAACACTTAGATTTGCAGATGATATTGTCCTACTAGCAACATCATGTCAATAATAAGAAATAAAATGCACGACTGGGTCGCACGAACTTGCTCTTGTAGTAAAAGTTTCATCGAATTTTAGAGTTTAGGTATAATATAAAACATATAATTTATTAGTTATATATGTATTTATCCATTTAATAAATTGAAGAATGGAAATTTGAATATGGAAAAATAGCATGCACAATGTTCTTTAAATCAATAAAACAAGTACAAGTACTCTTTTCTTGAAAAAATGTGAATTTATGCAGTAAAAACATTAAAAATCTTTGGAGCGGTTTTCTTAAAAAATAATTTTTTATATACCTATATGTAAAATTTCTTGAATTAAAAAAAAAGATTATAATAATATAGCGCTAAACCATAATTTCAAAGAATTAGTTTTTCAAAAAAAAAATTTTAACTTTTTTTTAAAAATCCAAAAAACATTATCTATGGCCCCGGCGCAGTGGAAGTAGTGCTTGGCTGCTGATCTGGATGTGTGGGTTCGAGCCCCAGTCTAGGCAGCATTCTTTTCTATATTCCCTCAATTGAACGCCACCCCTGGGATTTAATGAGATATTCAAAACCTTATTTCTCAGTCCACTGTGCCAACAAAAATCTATCCTATCCTTCTATTCCTTCTAGCATTGCCTAATTTATAAGACCCTAGGTCTTACTGGCATATATATATATTTGTGTTGTTTTTTTCTTTATATCTATACTATTATATAAAAGAGTAACTTTTTTTGTTTGTCAGTTTGGCTGTATGTATGCACTAAACTCACAAACAAACAAAAAAACACTTTTAAAAAATAGATATAATATAAATTTCACTTATCTGGTATGCTATAGGATACAGCAGAAAAGAAAATTTTTGTTAAATACAGAATAATAAACAAATTAAAAACTTACCACAAAAAAAATCGTATGGAAATTTTCTAAAATCAAGCATGTAGGGTATTTTCCTTGCAAAATTCAAACCATGTGCAATGTGCCTTGGTAGGTGGGAGCGAGATAGTAGAGTTGACTGTTTACGCGTTTCGCCGTCGACGAATCGTGGTGATATTTTTGTGTATGTATATGTTCATATAAAAAAAAAAACATAAACGGTAGGGATTCTATATAGTGTAGTAAGAAATGAGTGGAGTATGTATATGAGTAGCTAGGTTATTTGCAGCAGAAAAAATTTTTTGTATCTAATGAAATTGGTTGGTTTGGTGGTGGGTATAAGCTGATGGTGAATGGAAACGAACTTATAGGCAAGGGCGTGCACAAGGAGGGGTAGAGGGCATTTGCACCCCTAATACAAATTATTTTTCAATTTTTTTCTGAGTAAATTACACAATCAAGGACCGCGTAAATAGGATGGGGGGTGCTTATTACATGTAAATCGGCTTAGTTAATTCACAACATGAGTTCTAATTGTTGGATTTTAAGGTAAGACTGAAATTGGTTGGTTGGTTTTTTAATACCTACTTTATTTAGGTTAGGTACAAATTTTTTCATGATGATAAGTGATGGGTGGTAAAAATATGTATGCAGGTTTTTTGGCAGCGAATTATTCTTCATCGACAAAAAAACCAAAAACAATTCAAACCATGTGCAATGAGCTTGGTAAGAGGGAGCGAGATAGTGAGTAGAGTTGACTGTTTTCGCGTTTCGCCGTAGACGAATCGTGGTGATATTTTTGTGTATAGGTAGGTATAGTAAAAGTTCATATAAAAAAAAACAAACGGTATGGGTTCTCTATAGTGTAGTAAGAAATAAGCGGAGTTGGTAGGTATATGAGTATGTAGGTATAATATTTGCAGCAGAAAAAAATGTTTGTATCTACTGAAATTGCTTGGTTCGGCGGTGGGTGGTTTTTGATGGTGAATGGACACGAACTTATTTAATGGCAAGGGCATGTACAAGGAGGGGTAAGGCGGGGCATTTGCAACCCCAATACAAATTATTTTTCAATTTTTTTTACTGAATAATTACACAATCAGGGGCGCATGAAAATAGGATAGGCGGGGTGCTTATTACATTTAAATCGACTAAATTTACAACGTGAGTTCTAATTGTTGGATTTTAAGGTAAGACTGAAATTAGTTGGTTTGGCGGTGGGTGGTTGGTGATGGTGAATGGAAACGCACTTATTTAGAGGAAAATGCGTTCGTAAATGGAAATTTGTACCCCTACTAAAATTATTTTTCTATTTTTTTTTGCTGAGTAATTTACAATCAAGGGCGTACGCAAAGGTGACAGGGGGATGCGTATTACACGCAAACTGGCTTAATTTACAACTGTAGTTTCCGACCATTTGATTTTCACGGTTAGAGTTTTTAAATAAAGAGAAAATTCAATGCAAACTTAGAGGGTGCGAGGAAAGGTAAGGGCACTTGCACCACTAATAAAAATTATTATTTTTGTTAAGTAGGTATGTAGGGTGTTTTCATAAACGTCAGACTAACCGATTTCTGCGATTTCAAAATTAACAAAAAACTATCTATTTCTTAAAGGTAAACATTTTACTACTTCGATTTTAATAACTATTTTTAAAATACTTTAAAATCATGAACCAAAACATATATATAAATAAAAGTAGATTTTCATTCGTTTTTGCGATTGCAGAAATCGGTTAGTCAGAAGTCCATGAAAACAACCGTAATTACACAATAAAGGGATGCTAAATTTATAACTTGAGTTCAAATGGTCGGATTTTCGAGGTTAGAGTTTTTGATTAAAGATTAAATGCAATAAAACACAAGGGCGTGCCCAATAAGGGGTCAAAATAGCTATTATAAATGAAGAACCGGTCACTGACTCACTCATTCATTCATCTGACTCATCATTGCACAGGTTATACTGTAAATGATAAAAAAATATAATAAATACAAATATGTATATAATAAATTTAGACGTAATTTTTTGAAATTCAGAAAATGGGGTTTTTCTGATAAAAGGTCGAATGCAATGCAACACAAGGGCGTGCACAAAGAGGGGTAAAGGGCCAAAGTATTATAAATGAAAGAACCGGTCACTGACTCACTCATTCATTCATCTGACATATCATTGCACAGGTTACTTATACTTTAAATGATAAAAATATATAATAAATTTTATTGAATAGAGAATTTTATGTAAAATGTCATTTTTTGACTCATTATTTTATGTCTTTTCATGTGAGTGGTGTTCGCTGTATTAACGAGTGAATTTTTGTTTCATTTTTGTGAAAACCTAATTTTGTTTTTGTTTTGTTTCGTTTTTAATTATTATTTTCGTGGTTTTTGATAGTTTTATTTGTTTTTGATATTCTTGAAAATGTCGCAGAAATTATTATATTGTCAAGGAATCTGCTAAAAGTTGAACTTCAATTCCTTTCACCCCCCTTAAAAATCTAAGCTCCGGTCAAAATTTAGGGTACTTTTTGGAAGATTATTAAGACATAATAATAAGCTCGCTACCAAAATTCAGCTTTGTCGGAATTTTTTCGAAGTGAAAGTATAATTTCCCGGGCTAGAATATAACAACCGAAGAGTTCTACATTTATCCGCAAAAAAGTCAACCATCAAACTCCCATGCAGTCGAAGTACGAAATGAAATATCATGACATGATTTGCCTAGCGAAGATATACATAAATTGGGTATATGGTAGAGAAGATGGAAAAATTAAACTTTTCATTGATAAATTTCTAATTTGTTTCTAAAGCGGTTACTAACACAATTCACAGTCGTTCGTTCGTTAGGGGGTAATGGGAGGTAGGTACATAATATACAAATAGTCTGATTTTCAAAGTTGTCCTAAAATTACACTATAGGCAGGCAGGTAGGTACATAAAATATAGGTACATTACATTTTTATTCAAACAAAACCATAATTTAAGCAAAATCATTGTCAATGTTCATTTTCATTGATACGCGTCTAGGCTTATTTTCATCAATGTTATCTGACAAAAAAAACCTCAATGTTACCTGACAAGTAACATGGATGGTGTGTAGGGCTTTTTAAGCTGAACAATTTTCGAGTGATGATTTTAAACCATCTTTTTGGTTGATATTTGGTTGTCATAATGTTTTACTAAAGAAGACCCGGGCAACCCCGGGTTTTATCGGCTATAGTTTGAAAATATTTCTATGCAGTATTATTCACACTTGACAGGAGCTTCAAAGTTAAAATTTTGATCAACATCGGTATCGCGGTTTGAAAAGCTGCGTGAGAATCAAAACGGGATTATACATAGGTATTTGTTTTACTTCTTTCAAAACGGGGCTATTTTTCGTACAGAAATGATTTTACCTAGTACTCACTTGACTATTTCAGAGTTAATTTGAAAATAGAACTAAAAATGTTTGGGCATCAAATTCAGTAAAAATGGCGCTTTTCAGAGACACTGCAAAACAAACATTTATTTCATCCTCATCAGTTTGTTATTAACTTCTTTATTATATTATATATTTTTCTATTATATTCTGGAATTATAAACTGGTTTTAGCGGAATGCAAAGAGTTTAAATTGTGGATGCCGAAGGTGAGTCACTAGAAGCACGACCTTAAGACTCTTAATTTTGCTGTTAAAATCTATTTGTTTCACAACTCGTTTGTTTAGAAAAACATTTAAAGCACGAAAAACTGATCGGGCATAATATAAAGATAGTGTCTCCAAAAACTATCCTATGTTAGGGGGATTATTTTATTGCCTCCAGCTTTCTTAAAAAAGTATTTTGATTGTAAGACGTAATTGGAGATCCTATCATCCTATGAAATAAAGCTAAAAGACAAACTACTGCTTTATCAAGTAAGCAGGTCTCATTATTCAAGATTTTTATAAGAATATCAAAAAATAGACTCAGGCCAATATGCCAAAATAAATTTTTGAGAAAATTAAATAATGGTAAGCTTATGGCTTAGGAATGTAAGGTTTTTGTCATTTCTCTCGTTTGCATATTTCCGGTAGATAGGCCCGTTTTGAAAGTTAATGTCACATTATTCCATGTTTCGAGGTCTCTGGAATCTGAAGCTGAACCCATAGTTTTTAGACAAAAGTGTAGTGTAGAGCTTTTTTCGTCGACGGTAGCTCGAGAAGAAATAAAGATATCGAGTTCAAATAAACTTATTTTACAGAATAATACCATAACGTGCAGAAAGAGTTTTCAAAAAAATCACTTTGTGGTTTTCTTATACATAGTAATTTTTAACCCTTATGTGTGTGACGAGGTACCCGGGTACCTTTTCAAATTTCAATGACCATTTAATTAATTTAATGGTAATATATACGCACATGAGCTTATGAGAGCTCCTAACTTTATGTTTTGCAAATATTATCAATAATTGGAGGCTTGAAAGCCCAATGGGAAGTTCCCTGTTAACCAAAAATCTTTAGACACCTTAAACCGTGTGACAAGGTACCTGGGTATCTTTATATATTAGGAACGTTTTTTAGCCAATACCTTTCGATTGAAAATGAAAAAATCAACAATGCAGACCTATTGTTATTTTCGCCAGAACAATATTTCACCTTACAATATTTTGTTCGCCCGGAATTTTAGAAGCTATTGTGAGTTTCGCCTGAAAGAAATTTACAGTTTGCGCCTAATTGTTCACTCGTTGGCTTACTAGAAATAAGTGAAAACAAAAAACGTGAATGGCATTACATTCCGACTGGAATGAATGTTCACTCTAAAGGGGAATTTTCGGAATGTGAAATATTTTTCGCGTGAAACTCACAATAGGCAAACAAAATTTCCGGGTGGAATGTTGTTCGGGCGAAACTCACAATAAGGCTAATTATTTCTTTTTTTTTTTGTATTTATTTCTTATTTTATTTTAGTCAAAATATTTAATTGACAGAGTTGAAGGCTCTCCTTCTCCTTCTAAAACTTATTCCTACTATCTGTGAAGTAACAGTGGAAAACAATTTTGCGACGAATTTTGTGTGTATGCCAACGCGTTCCGTCTTTCCAGTGAAACAACAAAATATTCTTCCGTGCTCCCATCTGAATATAAGAAGTTTGCTTCAAACTCAAGAGCTTCTTGATCAAGCACTTTGGTTATCACGGTTCGGCGCAACTGGTCTAGTATTTTTTGAACTGTTGCAACGGTGTAATATATAAATAGGAAAACTGCGCTCGATTAGGCTTGTTGCACCTGATCGTGAATACCCCAAAAATGTTATTTCAACTTTCAAGTGAATTTCATTGCATTTTATATGGTCAGTAATTTAATCTCACCTGACCGCGTATTAAAAAAAATAAAAAAAAATCCAAAAGAAGTAAAAAAAACATGAATACATTATATTTGAATGGTTTTTAATATAATTATCAACAAAATATAAAATAAACCATAAGTATTCCTTTACAATCATATGAAGGTACCCGGGTACCTAATCACACGGATTAAGGTGTTTTTTTCTTCACACACATAAGGGTTAAAAAAGTTTTAAAATGTCTTATGTTCTCGAATATGGAGCTACTATATACCTCTTGCTAGGAAGTGACAAATCCTCCAAGAGTATCTCTTGTCATAGAAAAGTGCCACTCATTTTAGCCTCTCGGATTCGGCAATAAACTGTAGGTCCCCTCCATTCCTTCAGACACGCACACAGGAATGGTTGAGAGTTGTAAGTCGTTAGGCCCTGGTTCTTCATGAGCCGTTTGTGCCACCAAATTTATTTATTTTATTTTTTATGTTCTCGAATATCTCGGGAACAAATAAGGGGGGTCAAAATTCTTCATGGGTTAAAATTCTTTTGTCAAAATTCTGGTTTTTAAAATTCTGTTGTTCATAATTCTCCTTTTAAAAAATTTTTGAAACTTTTGTTTATTATTTGCAGAATTTTGTAGAACAGAATTGTGAAAAGTAGAATATTTGCAGTATTTTTTAAAATAGTGATTTTGAAATTTGAGTTGCGTCTTACAATTATATTATTTTATATAAATTTAAATTTATTTTGTTAGAAAGCTCAAAATCAAAAATAGAATCATCTCCTGGAACGAAGAAGCATATTATTGTCGCCTAAAAGTTTTGGTTTTTCGGAGGCATGTATAATGAGGTTTTGAAAATCAGATTAGAATCAGATTAGATATTATTTTTTTTTGTTAAAAACTGACAAAAGAAAGCCAAGCTAAATATTTATTAAATAAATAAAGGGTGTCCAGCTGGAATTTTTCAACTTTAAATTGCGATTATCGAAATACTAGCGGGTTGAGGTAAGCAGGAGGGGTATCATTCAAAGAGCAGGATTTGTGGAATTGTTAGTCGCCATGAGTCACTGGTCGGGAGAAAACGTTTACATTATTTAAAAACGACAGTTTGGAGTACAAAAAGCGCGACGCGCACGTACCAATGATCCACCGCACTTCAAATATTGTTCCACCGCAAACACGCGGTGCGCTCCCTACGGCCACCCAACAATTCCGCAAATCCTGCCCTTTGAATGGAATGATACCCCTCCTGCTTACCTGCTAGTATTTCGATAATCTCAATAATCACCTGCTAGTATTTCGATAATCTCAATTTAAAGTTAAAAAATTCCCGCTGGACTTTACTTAGCAGTCGGTAGCTTCCTATAGGTATATGACATTTTTTGTTGTAAACTTCAAATTTTTTAAATTGCATAAACATGGTTAGTAAATTTTCCTTGGAAAAGCATTAACTGACTGTATTTTGAAAAGCAGAATTTCGATAAACAGAATTTTGTAAAACCGAATCAAAAAAAAAACAGAATTTTTGCAAGGTGGCAGAATTATGAAAAGCGGAATTTGAAGTTTGAACCGCTCCCCAAATAATGCTTTCGGCTTCGGCTCAATTTCATTCTATACATATCTAATGAAATGACGTAATGAAGAATGTGTAAGACTTAAAAAAAAAAAAAAAAAATTGCAAAATAAACTGCTAAAAATTGTTAAAAAATATATTTCGTCTCACATTATATTTAAAGCAAACATTTCATCTTTGGTCTTCCCTTGATTGCACAAAAAATAACATCGGGTACCGAGTTTCAAAGAGCATCATTGGAAACTTATCAGTGTGGCTCATACCCAGCCTCTTTTTTTCAGTTTTAAATGCCACAGTGGGTAAAATCTATTAAATTTAATAATTAATTTAAGTTAAACAGCTTCTATTTTACAATATAAACATTTGCTTTGTTTTCTTTTTATCCTTCTTTATTTTCTTCAACAAACAGCAAAATCTGAATGAACAATGAATGAAAAACGTGCTTCATATAAGTTCGTTTTTGTATTATTCGATTTTCTCAATGAAAACAAACCAAAACAAATATTCATCTGATGGCTGCAGAGAGTAACAATATTTTATCTCTATGAACTGTTAAATCGCAGCATAGCTTTTCAATCAAGAACAAAATATCATCATGCAATGATGGCAAGCTCTTTGCATTTTCTTCTCCTTTCACGACTTGCGCACTAATTCTTCGTCGGAAAATGTGTCAAAAATCAACTGTTAGTCATATTGCATACTCTATTCAACTCGTATAGTTATCCCTGTTCCTCGCCCGTCAACACAATTACGAAATCCTAATGTCTAGCTTCTAGCATTTTTTTCGTCGTGAAAGCTCTTAGGAAAATAGCATTTGCTTGACATTTGTGGGCCTGCCAATGAATTTTCACATTTTCCATCAGTTTGCCGAGAAAATTTCAATCGCGTTCGCCGCGAGGTTTATTGTTTTGAAAATATTTTTCAAGCAAATGTAGTTTTTCTTATTTAATTTTGAGAATCATAATAAATTGTGACCAAGTGAATAACGTTAAGCTATTTTGCTGTCGTTTTAAAGAAGGTTTTAAAATTATTGTAAATTTCAATCTGTGAATTTTTTCATATTGAATATGTCAGGAAAAATTCGAATTCAGTTTTAGGGGAATATTTTCCGTCTTTCTTTCAAGTGACATAATTTTCCTCTTCTAAAAATATGTAAGGGGGAGGGTTGTAAAAATATTAAATGAAACATCCCACTAAAAATTATTTGTTGTTCTTGTTACATACAAATAATTTTGTTCTTTAATTGAATATGTTTTCACTTCTATAATTTGAATTTTTCTTTTATTCATGGCCGGTTAAAAATTAAAACTTTTATTTGTATAGGTTTTTTGAATATGTTAATTGATTTTCTTCTAAATGTCACAAGTTTTTATATAAGGAAATGCATAATATGTTTAAACATACTTTTGTAGCAAATAATAACATAACTTGAGGGTGAGTTTGTAAGTTTTATTGTTTTACCTATTGTAGTACCTAAGTAGGTAGGTCGTAGCTCTGAGCAACGCAATGCAATGATAATATCCATGAGGCCCAGAAACGCAAAATCGATAATTTATGCCAATGTTTGCAGCCATGACGATTATTCCCAGTGGTAGCAATATATTTTGGTTTTCTTCAGCATTAAAAGAGAGGATAGTGGACAAGAAAATGCAGTTCATTGGCAAAATAAAAGAAATAGAATGGTGTATACAAAGGTGTATAGTTGTAGCTGTAACACTATCAAAGTTGGAAGGTTACAAATAAAGTAAACATTATGATTCTTGTTCTCTTTCCGGCGACGACGAAAATTTTTTGTTGTTTTACCTAACGGTAGGCTTGTGGTGGAAACACAAAGGACACATTGAAAATTTGAGAATAATCATTGAGGGGCCATTGCATTCATCCACCATCTCAGAATTGTTATTAATCAAATAGAGCACTTCTGACTGAAGAAAGTTTTGTAAAAGGAAAAAATTGAAAATTAGAGATTAATCATACATGTAATTTAGCATAACGGTAGTCCTTGTGCATGCGTACTAGCTGTCCATCACTCTAGAAAACTTAACAATTTACAATTTACCTCTAAAAAATTTAGTCCCATTTTTTTTTAAAGTTCATATAAACTAAATTCGACTAAAATTGGCAGTTTCAGAAATTCAACGAATATTGTCAAACTACGTTACTTGTTAAGGTTTGTGGTGAAATTATTTTGTTCATCTAATCGTACCTTACTACGATTATATACATAGATTAAAAATAATTTACAAAATATGACACAGTGAAGTGATTGAGCTTTTAAATAATTCTGAATCTCTATATCTATAAAGACATATATCATGATATTTAACCCTGGTTCAGCAATTTTAACATGCCGATTTCGGTGGATTAACTGAGGTTTAAGGATGGTCCAAGTATGTAATAAAAGCCAGTGAAATACCTAAAACATTTCTAAACTTTAATGAAATTAAAATTTCTGAGCCACCGGATTAATATTTGAATCACGAACAACTGGCACTGAGTTGTATAAAAATTGATATTTGTCAATATATGTATGTTTATAACTTGAATAAATTTTCTATCCAAGCTAAGAAAATATAAAAAAAAAGCTAAGAAAACATACTTCAAACTAGACGATTATAATAATTGTTAGAATCCAACAAAGGCGGTAGAAACTTGCTGTAGAGTTGTTAAGCTATAACTTGATTTTCAACAATCAGATAAATACATAATTATTTATATGAAACAAAGTATTCCTACTCGTTATAATAAGTAGATAATATTTGACTATTGAAAATTACCTTTTTAAGAATAAATGCGAACCTACTGATTGAAATTGACCCTTGAACAAAACAAAGTAGGTATTATGAAATATGTATGTATTTATTATTTAAAAAAATGTAAAACGCACCAAAACATATTTTTAAAATTTCATTATGGAATATTTAGAGAAGCTTATGCAGGGCACCTAAGGTGCGACAAAAAGCTTGAGCGTGTAGGATGAGTCAAGACAAGAAAAAATCGTACGGGAGGGGGAAGTCTATTTCCCCCCGCTTAGGCGGAAGAGGCAATTTTCTTAAAACTCGACTTAAAATAGAAAAACAAATCATACGGAAATACTTGCAATGTCATGCTTCACTTTTTTTAAAGCCAGAAGTAAATAATAGTTTTTCTAAATTTTGAGTTTAAACATTAATTTTTCAGAAACCATTATCTCAAATAATTTGAATTAAAAACATATTAAAAGAACCGAATTCTGGCATTTAAAAAATAAAGCATGACATTGTAAGTGTTGCCGTTGTTTATTAAGTCGATTTTTTGGAAAATCGGGTAAAAATAAACCAACTACTTTTAAATGCGTAAAATACTGAAACATGCATGTCAAAACTAAACTCAAATAAGTTGAATGAATTTTTTGATACAATAGTCAAACCAAAGATAATATATTATTATATTATCTTTGGTACAATCATTTGCAAACACTTATGTATTTCAGTGCTGTATACTTAAAATTCCTATCTAAGAATGATTCATTTATGAAAGATGTGTTTTCAGTATTGAAATGATCATACATACCAAACTCCAAGTTATGATTTATAAAAAGTTTTTCATTACAAAGTTAAATTTATAAAAAAAGTAATGAGAAAAATAAAATAGTAATACATAGTTTTAAAAATTTTACTTTTTTGAACTTTTTATGATAATATGCTTTAAACGCATCCTATACTTAAATGGCTCATACGTAGGTTGGGCAAAAAGGACCTTATACCATACAAATTCGCATCATAATATAAAAATAATCCCCCGAGATACAATTGTGTCCAATTGGTAGATAACTCTGTTCGCAGTATCTTAGCGAGTCGACAAGAGAAAAGCAGACGTAACCGCCAGATAAAAAAGTAGCAAAGTTACATAAGTAACTCCTGTAAATTCTTTAAAAAATCACCATACAAACAAATTACAAATACTATCACCTATGTAGCATGTACATAATTTAAAGTCTATTTTAAGCAATCCAAATCAAAATATGGGCATCAAGAGTACGATAACTATAGGGCGCCGCAAAAAAATAACGAAATTTTGTAGAAAGGTAAAATACAAGCATTTTTTAATATGGGAGGGGGGTATATCTCCCCTTTTTTAGGTATAAGGGGCAAATTTCTAAAAAAAAATTGAAAAAAAATTTGAATTAAGGTATGGTTTGTATAAACAGTGGGTAGGATTTACCGGTAAATTCTAGAATTTTATTATTTCGGTGTTTTACGGTAACAGATATATAGGATAAATTCAAAGTTTCTTTAAATCCAGATTTTTTAAATGCAAAAGAATCTTTGCGTACACCCAACCTCGTACCTACCCCAAATCCTATAGTGAGCCAAGCAGGGGGTTGCAGGGTGGCAGTATACTTCCCATACATACCTCACTAATTATACTCCGTAATGCTAGGTGCTAGCACTGTATTTATGTTAGCACAAGCTTACAAACAAAAAAATTAAAATTTTATTCAATTTTAATTTTTTTGTTTGTAAGATGTGCTTACATAAAAAGTAGTTTTGGTAATTTTCTCATAAACTATAAGACATAAAAACACCAAATTTTCAGTGTTCGATTAAGAATTTATAGGGGCATCATAAAATTAAAGCCAGTTCAGTACTTAATTTCATAATTTTGAATACATAAACAGTAACATTTTTTTTTTTATTTTTTTTTGATACATTTTGAGTTTTAATGTATTTTTTTTTTCAAAAACCATTAACACAAATAATAAAACAAGTTCCTCGTTTTCATAAAAGCTATAATTTTTGTATTGTAGTTGTTGCCGTTGTTTTTAAATCTTTTTTTGTAATTTTGATACATTTTTTAGAAAATTGCTCCTCCCGCCTAAACGGAGGGATATAGACCCCCCCAATAGTTAAAAATTATTGAATTAAACCCCTCTACAAAAATTCGTTATTATTTTGCTGCACCCTAGTTATCATACTGATACTCTCCCCAAAATATGTTCATGCCCGGTGACGTCAAAAAGTTTAATCACATTAAAAATTAAACACCATTAAAGCAGCGGCAGTCTGCGTTAAATAGCTAACTTTAGCCCTAAAAAACTTATTTTATGCTCACTCAAATACTCGTTGTTGCATTCAAAACTTTCAAAATATGTACCAAAACATTTTCGCTAAGAAAGTTCAACTATATTTGAAGCGTGAGTCATTTCGTTCAACTGCCATTTTCCCATTTTTGACACATCAAACGTGAGATGTAGTATGTATTATGTATAAACAACCTACACTCTGATTGTATCCTTCAAATAAAGTAATAAGGATTATCTTCATATATGTATATAAAATTAGAATTTATAAGATAAACAAAAAAAAACATTTTGTAATCACGTGCTATTCCATTTTGAGTTCATGACAGATGGTCATCGGAGTCATTGGAAAGCTTTCGTTGAGTAAGTGTGCCTCTTTCTCTTGTCAAAAAGTTTAAGGCTGAATTCATTTATCTTTTCGTCAAGAAAAGGAGGGAAAGGCAATGGAAAAACAAAACAAAAAATAACCGGCCGGTGTGTGCTACGAAAAAACCATAAAAAATAGAATTAAACCATACGCATGCTGGATTTAAAAGCTTAGTGAGCTTGAGCTTCATTTACCGCAATGCAAATGCACTCCGTCATCGTTTCCAGCAATGCAAAGTTCATTGGTTAAGGGGACGATAGTTATAGTTATCATTGAAATTCGTGACAAAATAAATCTTACGATTAGAATTCTAGTATGAAAAGGCATCACCATTGTCTAAGAATAGGTAGACACCTATTTGATGACAATACCTTTATAGACAAAACTGTTTTAAATCTGCATTTATCTAGTCACTTCCTTATAGAGAATCCCAATTTATAATAGTTAATTATTTTCAATAACAATTGTCTGCATTGAAAGTAGAAAAAATTCAAGCGCTTCACGCGACTTGAAAAATAACTCTGGCATGTCCAGACACTATAGACAGTAGGGTTGCCAGATTTTGTTCGTAGCTCAGCGGGACAAAAGACCAAAATATAGAAAAATACGGGGATTTCAATTTTTTCCCCGGGACAAAATAAAAACTCATTATATAAAAATCAATAAATTATTGTAAATAGAAAAAAACATTGAGGGTTTGTTTTACAACGTCTAAATAAAGTTCCCTGTACCTGTAACTATCGGACAGTTAATTTATCCGCAACTTAAATCCTTTCGATTAAAAGCCTTCCACACTATCCCACTGAGTGTTAACACATGTCAAAAAAAAAGTGGGAAGTAAATCAGGTATAATAGTGTCAAGTGTGGAAACAAAATATGAAATTTCATCCCACACGACTTGACAGCCCATCTCACACAACTTGACATGTGTTAATACATGCAAATTTTTAGGATTGGTTCTAAAACCATCACATTTTCAATCCCACTTGGAATAGAAGGTTATGGTAAATTGATTTTTTGGATGCAAGTGTGGAAGCAAAATATAAAAATTGTTTTCTACATACAAATTTGGCAGTCGTCAGTAATTCTATCACACTTTTTTTTGACATGTATTAATACTCGAATGGCTATTAGAGCCATTTCCTGAAACGAAACTTATGTCGAATTCCTTTTAAGAAAAAAATCGACTTGTTTAGAAGAAATAATCGACTTTTCTGGACAAATCCCTTGTATTAAAAGAAAAAATTCGATTCTGTTTAGAAAAAAAATCAAATATTTTTGGTAAAAGGAATTCGACATTAGTTTAACTTTTTAGACCGCAAAGTGGACCAAGGCCCGTGGTATCGCTGCCGATGGAATTCAGTTTGAACATTTAGAAAATGTATGTGGATTATGTGGATGTGAGCGGTTGAAAATACTTTTTTGCATTTTTGTGGTGTTATGGGGTTGTATTTTTGTAGTGAAGTATGTAATTTGGTCATAACGCAAAATACATCATCTCTTCTCGTCTCCGTCATATAAATATTTGTCATAGGTACATACTTATATATTATTTAAGTCCAAACTATTATATTAATTTATGCATTGCATTAATCTAGTCACATTGACAGCTGTAAACATTTTATTTGCCAGTTAAATTATTTAATCAGCACTTCAACAGGCTTGTAAAATACGTATTTAGAACTTTAAGTGCCACTTAGACCTATTCAGATATTCTGAAGTTAGATGACTAGGTGACTTTTAGTAACGTTTAGTTACATTTCATCTGAAACTTCAGACAAGAAAATCTCTTCTGATTCATCTTCAGAGCTCTTAGCATAAATTATAAAATATAATTAAAGTTCTATTTTATTTCGTTTCAATGCAAATTCTATAAGTAAATACGAGAATTTGACACAGTGAATTTTTGCTGAAATTTCAGATTTTCTATTGAACGCAGCCACTGATCTCTATAATACACTGGATAGCGTATTCATACAATAATGATTTGAACAATTGTTATATTATGCGCCTAACCATTTTTTGTATAACAGTATACCTGTTTAACATATAAAAAACCGAAAATGACAGCGTCAATATCAAAGAAACTGAATAAATTTAGTATCTTTGGCCAATATCATGTAATTTTTGTTTCATTTCGTTTTCGCGACATCTTTGTTGTTTTTTCTTTTGCGGTAAACTTATAAATCAATTAAGAAAATATAAAATAAAATACAAAATAAAAACTAATTTTCTGTGGAATAAAAAAAGAACATAACATATTTTCATATTTTGCACGAATTTATTACAAGGGTTAATATTTTTTTTGTTAATCACTAAAAACTTACTTTTAATTTTGTTTTTCCTCGTGAGTCACAACAAACGCCTGAATCTGAGTACGAAAATGAAAAAACTTCGCAGAATACGAAAATATATATATGAGTTAACCACAAATAATATTTACAGACAAACCTCAAATTATGCGGCTGACCACGATTTTAATCTTCAATTGGAACCACAAAAACTGTTATACATTGTAGGGAATACACTATCCAGTGTATTATAGAGATCAGTGAACGCAGCCAGTGAAAATTAACGTTTTGTTTGTTTTTTTTTGATGACTAACATCTATCTCTTTCTTTAAAAATTAAATTTGATGGCACAACAGCTCATGAAGAACCAGGGCCTAGTGACTTATAACTCTCAACCATTCCTATGTGCGTGTCTGCAGGAATGGAGGGGACCTACAGTTTATTGCCGAATCCGAACGGCTGACGAGCGGCACTTTTCTGTGACAGGAGATACTCTTGGAGGATTTGTCAATTCCCCGCAAGAGGCAGTAGCCGTTTTTTCTTTTAAATAAATAGGTGGCAGTCCATCGCACTAACCATCACGCCACGGCTACTACATCTCTTTCTTTCCTTTAGTTTAAAAAAGAGACAGTCCCTGTGAGGAAGTACAAGCTGTCAAATTCAATTTGCTTCAAAAAAACTGTTATACATATAGAGAATCCACTATCCAGTGTTTTATAGAGATCAGTGTAAAAAGGTACCTATATCTTTCCCTAGTCTCGTCCATTTAACTTTCATGATCTTTTAATGTGGCATGACGGAGGAGAACTGAGTGCTCCGAATACCATGATGATAATAGGAAACAAGGTAATGCTCAATGAGCGCGTTCTGAATTGTATCCAAATCCAAAGCGATCTGGATAATTTTGTGTTGTTGTAATCCCTTCCCTTGTCAAAAAACTGCTGACCAACTAAACAGCTGTGTTATATAGTATGTTCCCACTGAGCCTGAAATTGTACAATTTCGAAAACTCAATTTCAAAACTACGCAAGCAAAGTATGACTGCTTTTACACACTGCAAAATTCTCTTGCGATTTCTCTTTTGGTTTGCTTATGATTGCAAAGACGCTTTTACACACTCCGAATTTTATCTCTGCGTTTTTTATGACTTTTCCTTTTCATTCTTACATATTCGTATACTTTGCGTAAGTGAAAAGATTTCATCTATCTGCACTCTTTACTCCACTTGATTAAGCGAAGTTCACAGTGTAGAAGACGAATTGAAATAAAACATACTCCAATAATAACGAATAACACCAAAGAAGAAAGGGCGATAACGCTGCAACTTGTTCAACCTCTGCAATTTCCTCTACCCCGGCCACCACATACGTCCCTCGCCATAGTTTTTCGAAATCGCAAGGGAATTTCGCAACGTGTAAAAGCAGTCTATTCACACTGAAGATGAAACAATTTCGTGTGACAGCTTACATTGGAAACCATTTTGATCATTAAAATAATAAAATTGAATTTAAAAGAAAGTTTTAAAAAATATATATTAAATATTTTTTTGACGAATAAAATTCACTGAATAATTCCCTTCATTTTGATACAAAAATGCCATCAACTTTCTTTTTCTAAGTGCCTCAAAATGGAAAGACAAAATTTTCTATGATGGTTTTCAATGAAAGCTATAACTGGCGCCTACTATTTTTTGGTCATTCTTCGTAGTTCTATTTGTTCACTTTATTAGGAATTAATTGTTATAACTGTTATAAAACGCAATTTTGTTCGCAATTTCATTGAAATTGAGGTGATTTGAGATGATTTTGAAATTGCGTCATTGTATGGGAAATTGTGCAATTTTGAAGATGATTTCGGAAAACTAATCCAAAATTGCGCAATTTCGTTCAGTGAGAACATACTATGACATTACATCACAATCATCTGGTTCTTTTCGGAAAGACAAAATAAATTTTTTTATTATTAATTTGTATTTTTTTTTTTACAATTACACTGGTCAACAAAGTTTTTGTTACAGAAACCATACCTAAAATATACTTTTCCAAAGGGTTGGTTTTCTGTACTCGAATCCGAAGTTAGAAATATTGTATCATGTCAAGTTTTTGAGATATTCCCGTTTGAAAATAAAAAAAAAGTTTTTCGGTGTTTTCGAGGTCATGTTATAAAACGCAACATAAATTGTTACGGTTTTTGAAATTTCTTATTTTCTTCTTTTGTTTAAATCTTTCCGATAGCTCTTTCCCTCTCCGGGAAATCCTCAGTTATAACCCCACATCATATAAAATTTAAAAATTGAATTAAAAAATTAAATTATATCCGAGATCAAATTTTTACGTTTTCACGAAAAACAATCATCAATTAATTACACGTGTATTTTTAAAAACTCGTGTAACAATAAATACAGGTGTAAATATAAATACACGTGTTCATACACGAATAATTTAATTACACGTGTAACACGGGTACACGTGTACACCGTGCAATAGGGGGCGCTAAACCATACATTGTGAATTGTGATGATTATCCGATTTCGCGCGCACGTCAAGTCAATGCTATTGTCCCTACTTGAATGCGCGATTGGTTACCGTGCGAACATGACCGTCAAACTCAAAAGTGCAATAAACACAAAATTGCATTGAATTTTATTTCATGGCACCATATTATAATAATTAATACCTATAATAATTAATAATAAAAATAAATTTAACACAAAAATCGATCATTTGAACATCAAGCAATTAACTATTTTACCTAATGTTCCGTTATCACCACTACAAAGGTCTATGTTTCATACCTTCTTTTTTTTTAATAATTTTATTCACTGTGCAATAATATAAATACTACCGCATTCATATTGTGTTGCATGAAGCGATGAACTTTAGGTAAAAGCTCTTTTAAATGACTGCATTCTTTTAGGGTTAGTTAAGCTTTAACGATTTTGTACGATAATCATCGTAGACAACGTGGCTGGCCTTCACCACTCTTCTCAATTTTTTGCCACAAAGGTCAAACGCGTAACTTAAAGGAAAAGTGTATTAAATCGTTTAAATAGAATTCTGTGTTTAACTAAGCCCTTATTTTTTTACATCCTTGATCAAATATTCAACCCTAGATTGTAAGCAGCTGTGAAGTAAACAATCACATTTGATTCAAAAACAATCAAAAAAAAAAATATGAAAAATTCGACAGATGAAATTAAAAAAAAAAAAATTATTGCCCTCTACACTGATGTTTTTAATGTATCCCTTAAAATTCGCAGATAAGAATTTTACTTAAAAAAGCGATCTTTTCTTTCGTCGTCGCAGCTGCAGTTCGACTTAAATGTTTGTGTACTTGTTTTTTTTTTTATTAATTCTTTTTAATCTAATGTTTTAAAAATAAAAGTGCAATAAAAAGAGTCAAAATTATCTTCCTTACTATAAGCGCATAAGTGAATAATTAAAAATAATTAAAAACTTTTTCAAAAAATAACTGAAAAAACAACATACATCTACTGCATACCAAGTATTTGTAGAATCTTTGAGACTAAGTGCAGCTTGGCAGTGGTAAGTTAATCAAACTTAAATTATTTTAATTTATAATATAGCTATTTACATGTAGGTTATAAGGTATCTATTAAATTTTTCCCTATTCATGTTTATTTTTTTAAATTCATACCTACTCAAATTTTCGCAAAATCTCCAAAGTATGCCGTAAAAAATATCAATTTATTGAAGGCTAGCAGACTCGTGCTCGCGAGGCCTTGCTTTGCAAAATTTTAAGAATATAAATTATGTGGAAAGTTTTTGGGCCCTGCAAATAATCGTATTTAGTTATGGAATGGGTTCTAAATAACAAACTGTACATGATATTATCTAAATACTTACATACATATGTACGTCGACTATAAATAATGACCGATATATCGAATTGATAATTGAAATTGAAATTATAATGTATGGTTAATTATTTAGGATCCATAACGTTATTGTTAATTTCACTGCAATATTTAAGTAATAACTTAATTTGATTATTGGTAAGGCCCTTTGTATTTTTTTATTTTAAGAAGGTTTGCAGAAATTCATGAATCGCACTTATGGTTCCTAAGGCTGCGCGCATATTTGAATTTGGATACGTTTTCGTACAGATTTGACTCGAGCGAATACGTACAAACAGGCACGAACAATCCCGACCTTCTAAGTATTAATACGAATTTGTCGGGATTTTTAAAGGCTTTCGTACGTTGATATATATACATTTATGGAAAGATGACTTTTCGAAAGCGATGAGTCACCGGGACTCATCGAACTCAATTCGTTTGAACAACGTTCGATACGAATTGATGCGTTATCGTACAGATTTGACGCGTGCGAATACGTACAAATACGCACGAAAAATCCCAACCTTCTAAGTATTATGGGAGTGGGCACACTGAGTGCTAGTGAGTCATACATATATGTACGTTTACTTCCGACGTACGAAATGAATCCGAACTTGTTGGGATTTCCAAACACTTTCGTACGTTGAAACATTGAAATATGTGGAAAGAAGACTTCGCGAAAGCGATGAGTCACCGGGCACTACGTTTTTGACGGAGAAAAATGTATTCCGTGTGCGTACTCGATTCGTACGACCAGTATTCACGCATCCAATGTGCGGCCTGCCTTACTTCCAACGTACGAAATGAATCCGAACTTGGTAAGACTTTTAAACACTTTCGTACGTTGAAACATTAAAATGTATGGAAAGAGGACTTCGCGAAAGCGATGAGTTACCTAGATACTGCCTATTTATAAAGGTTTTCTAAATTTTAACAGCCAGCCGTCTAAAATTTTAAAAATTTTTAAATAAACATCTTTAATTGTTGTTGGCAGTCATTTAAGACCTTAAAAATGAATAATAAGATAGGTAAAAAAAAATAAATAAATTTGATGGCACAACAGCTCATGAAGAACTAGGGCCTAGTGACTTACAACTCTCAACCATTCCTGTGTGCGTGTCTGCAGGAATGGAGGGGACCTACAGTTTATTGCCGCATCCGAACGGCTAACGAGCGGCATTTTTCTGATACAGGAGATACTCTTGGAGGACTTGTCAATTCCTCGCAAGAGGCAGTAGCCGTTTTTTTTTTCTTTTAAATAAATATGTGGCGAGGCTGGGGATCGAACCTTAGACCTCCGACATGACAGTCCATCGCACTAACCATCACGCCACGATAGATAAAAATAAAAAGAATAATAATAATAATTAAATTATAGCCTCTTTTTGTTTTTAGGTATACTTATGCCATCTTAAGTATTTATAAGGTACCCCTTTTATAAAAAATTTCCAAAGTTAAAAAAATGTTGTTATGGTATTTCGAAGTATTAACTGATCTCGCATACTAATTTTCAAAAATCCGTCTGCAAGATATTGAATTAAAAAAAAAATAAAATAAAATTTGTTCAAAAAATCCACATTTTATTTTACTGCAAATTTTCTTTTGCAATAATAATATCTACAAATACATAGAAGCTTCAGCATAAGAAATTTTTATAAAAATGATCCGGAAGTCGAAAATAAAAAATAACTGGTTTTATGAAAAATTATCGTTTTATGTAGGTATGTAAATTATCGTTTTATAAAAATTTTTATTTTTTATCACTCCTATATTACGTTAAATTCAACTCAAGCTACCGCCCGCTTGACTGATGTGATATTTTATTTAATAAAAGATAGTATTTATAAAATTTCGAGCTATTATGACTCTGTCTAATTTATCAAAAATCACAAAAATACAGCTTAAACTGTTACAAATAATGGACTGAAACTACTTTGGAATATTTGAAAGTTTGGCGATGGTAGTTTTGTTACATGTTTTTAGCCCCATTTTATAAATCTTTTTTATTAAAGCACGGGAAAAAATTGAAAAACTTAAGATTTACCCTTTGAGGACACAAATAGAGGATAAGACAAATAAAACAATTATTTTCTTAACAAGCAGGACAAAACGCCAGGAATCAAAGTCTTGATTTACATTGCCCGATTTTTCCTGCACGTTTTTTTCAGAAATCGGGTGAAATATTTACTTTGAACTTTTGCAATAAGCATATTTAGGAACAAACGATTTATTTTGCTTTATTTGAATATACGCAATGCGTTTGTCGTTTTACTAAAACTATAAACAAAGAACTGAAAGCTACTAGTTATGCATATATGTATACCCGCTTTTCAGCATTATTAGCGTTTAGGTACGTATAGAATAAAAACCTCATAACAAAAATCGACATTAATTATTATTTATGACTAAAATTTTGAATTTTATTAAAATATTATTTTACTTTTTTTGAATTCAACGGATGAGGTTTTTCTTAATATTTAATACTGGTGACCTTTTCGTCAACTACGCAAAAATTTTGTCCACTATCAACAACTTTTGCTCAACTAAGCTTTTAGTGAGTACTCTACCAAAAGTTACTAAAAAGGGGATGAAAAAAAAAATAGTAAAATAGTAGGATACAGTTGTCCAAGATCCAAACCACAATCCTATCAACAATCAGCTTGTGTTTTCGCACTGGGCACTTTATGTCATGTCAAGTCAAAACAAGAGAATCACACAAAAATTCCTTTCAGTACTACTTCTACCTCTATCACACACATGGAAAGTCAAATATCATGGCCAAGCTTTGAACAGAGCTCATGTATTTTTCAAAAATAGTTTTCGTCGACATGTTCATGACATATGGACATGGATTTTTGTGCCTCCATTGGATTTTTTGTAGACATGTTCATAATCCTGCCATTGTTCATGACCTGTGGAGGCGGCATGTAAAGAGACATTCTGGAAACCTTACATTAAATTAGATAGAAAGATGAAGCAATTTGTAAAGGCACTAACTCAAGCTGGTCCCTGTTTCAAGTATCTATATGATAAAGGGAATGCCCATTTTACTATGGAGCTTCGGCCAAGAGTGCACACGAACGAGTTTGGTATCGTTGAAAAAAATCAAAAACAGCCGACATAGTCGAAAGCCGTATTAATAAAAAGCATGTGAGTAGCAGTTTCATAAAGAATTAGAATGGTTGCAATCAGTGACAGAATTCAAAAATTATTTGTGGGTTATTTGTTCAAGGAATATTTTTTGTAAAATGCAGTAGATATGATTTAAGGGCAGTAGATTTATTTTAAGAAAAAATTGCAGTAGATCTACTGCAATCGCAGCAAAGTGACAACCCTGATTGGGAACTACTTAATTGTTAATTAGCAGAGTTGTAAAAATTGCAGTTTTTTCGATACTGCAGTTAATTGACTATAAGAACTACTTTCATTAAGTCTTTTAACTTACAAAACTACTTTAACTAAAATCGAGCAGTCAGCAGTCAGTACTAATATTCCGACTGTGTAGTTAAAAGACTTGCTGATTAAAAGTAAAATCATCACAGTACAAAGACTTTTTACTGACTTAAAAGACTAAAAGCAGTTAAAAAGTACTGCAGTTAATTAACTTAAAGTTAATTAACTTTTTTTTTAACTGCACAGTCGGAATGTAAGTACTGTTTGCTTGTTTCGCAGTTAAAGTACTTATTTACAGTATTAACTTACATCAAGGTAAGTTAATGACTGCGACTTTATTAACTGCATTATCAAAGTACTGCAGTCTTTTACAGCTCTGCTAATTAGCTACGCAAAAAAAATTAAACCGATGTTTTGGTTTGCGATAAAATTGGTGTTCTTGCTTTCATTAATTATTTATAAAAAATGTAAAAAAGATGGGTGTTCTTACTTATCATTCATCTATACTATTATATAAATATAAAAGATTAACTTTTTTTGTTTTTAATTTTGGCTGTATCCTGTATGTTCCAGCAAAACTCACAAACAAACAAAAGTACCCTTTTATAAAATAGATATAATTAAAGCTCCACTCAGCTGGTATGTTTATAATCAAGCTGAAAGAAAATATTTATTAAGTACAGGGCATAGATCGTGTAAGACGATTCGATTTAACGATCATCGTTTTGGCAATAGCTTTCTCTATCACATGTGAAGTGAAATATAGAGAGAGCAATCGTCAAAACGATTATCGTTCAATCGATTCGTCTTACGCGATCTGCATCTGAGCCCAGAATAATAAACAAATTTACAAACTTACCAAAAAAAAAATTGTATGGAAATTTTCTAAAATTAGCATGCAGGTATTTTTCTTGCAAAATTCTGTTTTATATTTTTTTAGTTCACATTTACTTAGTTGTAGTAGCCCGTGGCGTATTGGTTAGTGCGTTGGACTGTCACGCCAGCCGCTTCCACCTTAAGTTTTCTTCCGGGCTACTGCCTCTTGCGAGGAAGTGACAAATCTTCCAAGAGTATCTCCTGTCACAGAAAAGTGCAGCTCACCTTAGCCGTTCGGATTCGGCAATAAACTGTAGGTCCCCTCCATTCCTGCAGACACGCACACAGGAATGGTTGAGAGTTGTCAGTCACTAGGTCCTGGTTCTTCATGAGCCGTTGTGCCACCAAATTTTTTTTTTTACATTTACTTATAGTTCAATTATTTATAAGGTAGAGTTATTTTACCATGGAAAATTGCCTTTTGTGGCAGACTGGTTGTTGCTTTCTTTAGGTAAAAAATTTTTGAAGACGATAAGTGATAGGGGAGTGGGGTGGTAAAAAATGTATGCAGGTTTTTCGGCAGCGAATTATTCTTTATCGATAAAAAAAAAAAAAAAAAAACAATTCAAACCATGTGCTGTGCAATGTGCATGTGCCTTGGGAGCGAAATAGTGTTTTCGCCGTCAGCAAATCGTGGTGATATTTTTGTGAATAGTTACGGGTACCTATATATATTATACAGGTTCATATAAAAAAGACATAAACAGTCGGAAGGGATTTCTCTGTAGTGTAGTAAGAACATGAGTGGGTGTAGGTAAGGTATATGAGTAGGTAGGTATAATATTAGCAGCAGAAAAAATGTTTGTATCTACTAAAATTGGTTGGTTTGGTGGTGGGTGGTTGGTGATGGTGAATGCAAATGAACTAATTTAGCGGCAAGGGCGTGCACAAAGAGGGGTAAGGAGCATTGCACCCCTAATTAAAATTATTTTTCAATTTTTTTTCTGAGTAATTACTTAATCAAGGGCGTACGTAAATAGGATGCAAATCGACTAAATTTACAACTTGAGTTCTAATTGTTAGATTTTCAAGGTAAGACTTCTTAAATGAAGATTAAATGTAATGCAACACAAAGGCATGCACAAGGAGGGGTAGGGGGCATTTTCACCCCTAATACAAATAATTTTTTTGATTTTTTTTGCTAAGTAACTACGCAGTCAAGGGCGTACGCAAGGGTGATACGGGCCCTTATTACTTACATGCAAACCGGATTGATTTACCTATTGAGGTCTAATGGTTGGATTTTCAAGTCGGGATTTTTCAGTGAATTCATAAACATATACCAAGAAATTAAACGTTTATGGAAAAACGATTTAAAACTTCAATCCCATGAAAAGCTCCGAATAATGCTTACAGAAGTCGATAAAAATGAAAGCACACATAACCCACAAAAACGTCAATGTTACCTGATAAGTAACATGGATGGTGTGTAGGGCTCTTTAAGCTGAACATTTTTCGAGTGATGATTTTAAATCATTTTTTTGGTTGATAAAACATGTAAAAAAATGGCTTTTTTTTACTTTGATATGGGGAGAATCGAATCATTGCTGAATAATTAGATGTTCCTGATGTTTTGATGAAATGCTAAACTTTAATGTAATTTTCGAATGTATTACTTATTAACTGTTTAAGAAATATGAAAAATTTCAAATCTTATGGATCACACCACCCATTCCAATTTTTTATTTTGAAATTATTTGCCTATAGTTGTGACAATAAGACAATTTTAATTATATAAAAATAAATAAAATAAAATCATATCTATGTATATTTATTTATCTATATCTATCTTTCTAGTTAAATTTTCACCAAAATGCCGGGTGGTAGTGGAGGTTATGATGAGGTTGCAGCTGCACGTCGTGGTCGTTTTCGTGTCACTTCAGCATCCACTGGTCCACCAGAAACTACGCTTGGGCGGTTTCGTTTGATGCCAGCATGTGAGTTTTTTAATAGTTTATTTTTGATTGCTATATTATATAGATAAGAGTGAGACTAGTTTACAGTTCCCAGTTCCATGCAACTCTGGTAATAGTACCCCTAAGGTGACTTTGCCATAGGCCAACGTGCTGATGCGAAACTAAAAATCCCATACAAAAATGACACAAAGAAATCACGAACGAAAAATTACGTTCTGCTTTTCGTTCTGCGGTACGCCTGTTCGATGAGCGAAATTGATGATTGTAGACGGTTATTTGTAGAGATTTCCCCTCTTTTTTCGCACAGAATTGATTTCCTGTATAGCCTAGTACACTGCTGATATGAAACGTTGGTCTCCAACCGGACAACGAAATGCTTATGAAAACCACAACGTACAACGTTAGAATAGAGGCCAAATTTAATTTTTATACACTTTTCTAAGTTTAAAGTATCCTGATAGGCCAGTCGGCAGAGGTTTTTTTTTGCAAAAATAATATGATCAAATTTTATGATTTGAATTATTAGGTTTATTGTTTCTGAGTACTATTTAAAAAACGTGTTTTAGCCAATATCTCGAGAACGGCTCATAGTAGGTACACAAAATTCACAAGCATCTTTTTTTTATAGGAAATCTAATTATCTTTCTTTTTTTCATTAAACATTTCTTATGGGAGTTATAATTTCAGGGTTAGGGCTCCTTCAAGTATGCATTTGTTAGTATTTCTCTAATATCTTCTTAGCGGTTGATATTATGCAAAAAAAAAACTTTGGTACAAAGTTGTAAAACTACAAGCCTGCGTATCATAACTGAACACCGACCAGTCGAGTTGCAGGCCCAATAATAAACAAACCACATATACTTACCCAACCGGTCAACAACAGCCAACCCCGTACGCCCCTACCTAACTACGCCCTTGTCCACTACTTAGATATCATCAGATACTCACCCAAGCGGTGACATGCCCCTATATGACATGTGCAAACTGCCAACTCCAGCTCCTTCTAGCAGCCCAGTGCAATACCTATCACCCTTGGTGCCGCCCCCCTTCCATAAGCTTTGGGGAATAGTATATCAGCATGCTGACCATAGAAAATGCCCTTTATAAAAGACAGTATTGTTTACAGGCCGAGTTATGGTGACGTTGCGAATAATGTCTGTCGGCATACAAATTTAAAGTTCGCAGCATTATAACTCACATTTAGTTTTGCCATGGAGTAGGATAAGAGACGGACATACAAACGACAAAAAACTGGTTACGAAAGCAAACGGTCCAGGTATTATACCCTACAGTGAGACAGATTTAATCAAGAGACTTCCCCCCACCAGTGCTAAGGGGTCACGAATTAAATAGATAACGGATTTATTCCGTTGACTGCCAGATTCGTCTGTTGATTGCCTGGTTCGCCAGTTGAGCGCCGGATTTATTCTGTTGACTGCCAGATTCGTCTGTTGATTGCCTGGTTCGCCAGTTAAGCATCGGATTCATCCGTTGACTGCCAGACTTATTTTTTAATTGCCTGGTCCTTACATCGACTACCAGATTCTTCAAGGTTGTCCAAATTTGGCTTACCTGAAACCGCCGCCTGATTGCCAACGACAACCTAGAGGACACGATCCCAGCTACGTAGAGGATACCAATAGGAAACTTTTAACAACCAAAGCGAACCTACAACGAAGCCGAACCCAAGGAAACCGAGATTACAGAATTGAACCAATTAATATATTTTATAATATCGAATACCGATTAAAAAATTAAGTATAAATCTAGTATAAGTTTGGGATTGAATAAAGAAAGACTTTTTATCTAAAGTTCGTACTCCGGATAGAAAGAACCCTGGTACACCGGCGAGCTTAACCTCAGCCTTTGACAAAAGTACATCACAAATTGGCGCCCGCGCAGGGACAGTTAAGCTATGCGCAAAGCTAAGCGATGGCGATGGCGATCACGATAGCATTTATCGCGCGATCAAGGTGCGATCAAAAACCAGCTCACATCAACACGATATTGCGATACATTTTTTGACGGGCAAGTTGTCAAAAGAACATACAAAAAGTGAGAAAAAATCAGTAGCAGATAAATCTGGCTCTATAAATCGACCCGGACAGCAATTTTATCCGTAAATTGTATGCTTTTTTATGTTTTGTATTCTTTGTGAAAAAAAATGTACAAAATTTAGATTTTTTTAATTTTATTAATCTGTTGTATAATGTTCTAAATTATTGTTCATTTGAACTTTGTTAATATTTTCACAAAAAAATTCAAATATCGTGGCATACTGCGATCAAATGGTGCGTGCTGTGTTCAGTAAAAGTCGCTTGGTTGAACGCAGCAGTGGAACCTGACGCAATCCACATATCGCGTAGATGTAAGCCTGCCTATTCATTTACATGTGCGGCATCCACATTGCTATCGCGATCACCACCGCCATCGCTTAGGTTTTCACAATGCTTTAAAGTTTATTTCGAAAGACAAAAAGTAAATACAATACTTTGAAAACCACACCAAAAAAAAACCGAACTATACCCAACCGAATAACACCGAAATAAAATACCACGAGGTCCACAAAAAAAAATTTATAATAAAACGAAATATACTGATTAAACAACATCATACCGAACCGACTGTAACACGGAACAAAATGTCAGACACCAAAGAAAGTTTTGACATATTCGCGAGTCATGCCTATAGTTCAATACAGAAGGCACGATGACTGCACACCGCTCTTGTTTTAGTGCCTACATAAATGAGGCACGAGCTCGTAAATCCACGCAAAATCTATGCGAGGAAATAGAAAAAATCGCCATAGAACGAGAATTCTTCTCCGAGGTTAAAGGTAGGCAAACTTCAAACCAAAGGAACACCTCCGGAGTAACAGCTACTGAGAAAGATAAAACCCCTGAACCAGAGGGTTATACCAATTATTTTTATCCAGTACCTAGCCTTCCAAGCCGAGGTAACAATACAGTCACTACTAGCACCACCACAACCATGATTCCCAACCTATCCAGCAGTGACTGAGTATGACAGGTTGACAAAGCTACCTGATTATAGACAATAGTATTACCCACACGGTATTAATCGAAATACGACACTTTTTGATAGCTCTTCCAGTGCCATCTGCGGCTCCGGTTCCAGCATTATATTCTGTTCAGGCAGTTTTAAATTAATTTGATGGCACAACAGATCATGAATGAATGCAAAAAACTCATTTTTATGACTTTTGACCCCTTATACTGAGCGGTTATCAATGTACCAAACTAAAAGGTACCAAACCTCAACCAGCCTCACGCTACGAAAACAAGCAAATATAATATGCGTTCAAACAAAATTCATTCTGAAAATGGATCCTATTGCCATGATGACTTATTCCCATGATGAGTTGTCCCATGATGAGTTGTCCCATGATGAGTTGTCCCTATGATGAGATGTACCCTATGATAAGTTGTACCCAGGGTTGCAAAAGCTTAAGTCACTTTCTAGCTTAAGCTTGGCTTTAATTCACAAGCTAGTGGGTGACTTATGAATTAAAAAAAATGTAATTCAGCAGCTAGTTACTGACTTATGAATTAAAAAAAATTTAATTCATAAGTCAGTTTGTGACTTGTGAATTAAAAAAAATTAAGTCATAAGCTAGTAGGTGACGTATGAATTTAAAAAAAATTAATTCACTACCTACTAAGTGACTTATGAATTAAAAAAATTTAATTCACTTCCTACTAAGTGACTTATGAATTAAAAAAAATTTAAGTCATGAGCAAGTTAGTGACTTATGAATTTAAAAAAATTTAATTCACTACCTACTAGATGACTTATGAATTAAAAAAATTTAAGTCATGAGCAAGTTATTGACTTATGAATTAAAAAATTGTAATTCATGAGCAAGTAAATGACTTATGAATTAAAAAAAATTTAATGCACTTCCTACTAAGTGACTTATGAATTAAAAAAATTTAAGTCATGAGCAAGTTAGTGACTTATGAATTAAAAAAAATTTAATTCACTACCTACTAAGTGACTTATGAATTAAAAAAAATTTAATTCACTACCTACTAAGTGACTTATGAATTAAAAAAATTTAATTCATAAGCTAATGGATGAATTCTGATTACAAAAATTATGAATTGGAAAATTTATAAGCTAGCATGATAATTTAATGATTTACAAACTAGATTTGTAAGCTAAAAATAGATTCAAAATCTAATTATACTTACTAAGGAAAAGTTGTAGATTTAAATCGTTTTTTGTACATCTCATAAACCATTGTAAATTTTCAAAAAAATTATTAAATTTGAAGGATTTTTCCCAAACGAGCAAAAGGCTATATAAGTTTAAGTTTTATGAAGCCTGAATTCGTATCTGATCTCCTCAAACAACCTTTGTTACAATTTAATGTTTTTAAATACTAAAGGTAAAGAGATTATAAAAAACTAATAAACGTATATGTATATTTTTTAAACTTTTTAATATTGAATATTCACTTTTTTCACTTTTTCACTTCACAATTATGTGTAAATTTAATGCGCACTGGTCACTAGTCACTGAACAATTGATGAGTGAATGATTTATGTTTGTAAGTTGAAATAGTTTTTTTCTATTATTTTCATAAAATCTTCCAAGAGAGAGAATGATAACCCATCATTTGCTCAACACAAATATTTTATCGATATTGCTTTTTTATTCTATTGGGTTATAGGGACTGCATAGACGTTAACTCACACAAAATTCTTCAAAAGCTTGAAAACCACTTTCGTTAATAATGAAAAAATTATGTAGTCAAAACAAGCTTTAGAATTTCTAATATACCAACTAGCTTATGAATTAAATGTTTTTTTAATTCATAAGTCAATTAGTAGGTAGTGAATTAATTTTTTTTTAATTCATAAGTCACTTAGTAGGTAGTGAATTAAATTTTTTTAAATTCATAAGTCACTAACTTGCTCATGACTTAAATTTTTTTAATTCATAAGTCATCTAGTAGGTAGTGAATTAAATTTTTTTTAATTCATAAGTCACTAACTTGCTCTTGACTTAAATTTTTTTTAATTCATAAGTCACTTAATAGGTAGTGAATTAAATTTTTTTTAATTCATAAGTCACTTAGTAGGTAGTGAATTAAATATTTTTTAATTCATAAGTCACTTAGTAGGAAGTGAATTAAATTTTTTTTAATTCACAAGTCACTTAGTAGGTAGTGAATTAAATTTTTTTTAATTCATAAGTCACCAACTAGCTTATGACTTAAATTGTTTTAATTCACAAGTCACCAACTGACTTATGAATTAAACTTTTTTTAAATCATAAGTCACTAACTAGCTATAGAATTATTTTTTTTTAATTCATAAGTCACTAACTAACTTATGAATTAAATTTTTTTAATTCACAAGTCATCTACTAACTTATGACTTAATGATTTTTTTAATTCACAAACTCGCAACCCTGGTTGTACCCTATGATGAGTTGTACCCTATGATGAGTTGGGTTGTGATGAGTTGGGTCATGTTCAGCTGCGGCATGATGAGTTAGATATGACGAGTTGCGATGATGCCGAAGTGGGGTGATGCTGGTGCTCGCAAAGTGGGTTAGTTGTATTTTATTTACGGGTTCTAAAGACAGGCTCTTAAGACTATCAATGAAAGATCTTGACATTTCACTACATAACAAATTGCAGTTAAAATCGCCACATACAATAATTTCCCCATACAAAGATGAGTACTCTTCTACAACATTATAAAAGTTATATAAAATTAGTGTGATTATCTGAGGTGCGTTCTTTTATGTTACTGTGGTTAACTATAGTTAATGTGTCAAAAATAAAAGTTGATGTGCCATAGTTAAGAAAGTTACTCTTGGTAACTTTTTCATTTAGGAACGACCAGAGTTAACAATAGTTAATCTGTCAAACGAAAGGGGTTGAAAAAAAAATGAATTGTATTTGGAATGAATAACCAAGAAAAAATGTGATTGCATTAAATTTATTGCAAAAATAATTATTAGGAATTCAAAATAACATGTGTAATATTTCCAAATTAAATTTCTTTACACTCAGTTTTGTATAAATCGAACAGAAATAAGTCCAATTTTCTTCATTGCTTATGGCACAGAATTTTTTGATGAAAAATTAACCAAATATAAAGAAGAAAATGCCGACAGAAAGAAAATGCATCAGAAAATAAAAGAAAACTATTCCAAAAATCAAATTCGATAAAAAAAAATCGATTAAATTGATAAAAACATATTTTAAATATTAAAAACAATTCCAAATCAAAAGGGCAAAAATTAAACAAAACATCCACCATTGCATTTCAGCTGTGTTTGACAGATCAACTATTTCAATTCATATCGAGGAGATGAGTTGGAAAAAGTTACAAAAAGTTACTTTTTGACACTTTTACTTTGGAATTTAGGAACGATTTTATGACGTCATAAAGTTACTCGAAGTAACTTTTCTGAATTAAAGGAACGACCGAAGTTAACTATAGTTAACCATAGTTAACCACAGTAACATAAAAGAACGCACCACTGGGCGATTAACGCAGCATCTAGAATTCCTCCTTACTTAGCTAAGCCCGAAGGAGATTATATTGGTATTTAACACGTGTGTTTTTTATCCTTCTATTTGGGCTTGAAAAAAACATCGTACTGTCGTTAGCAAACATACATAGTTAAGATGAACGATAATTTAAGTACCTCTTTCAAAGCTGAAATTGTTTTGCGAAAGAAATTTTGAACAGACGTTGCGAAGAGTGCGCAAGAGTCTGGCCAAGGGTGGATCCAGACTTTATATTACAAAAACAACACAAGATCCAGGTCTGCCTTTGGATTTGGATTTCAAAATCCATTTTCTGAACACTTTCCTAGCAATATTTTAGTTTTATAGGTTGATACCACTGCTGAGATATACAAAAAAATGTCAATAAAATTAAAAATTCTCGAAATCAAACACATGCCGCCATCATTCCAATTTTTTTTATCATTTTTTTCTTCATTTAATAGAGCCGACGCGTCACGAGGCACAAAAACGTAAAAACTAAAAAAATAAAACTGTTCCATTTTTAAACATTCGCTCTTCCTTATGTCGTTTTCGATTGGATTTTGGGAGTGTTCCATTCCTATCGAATAAGGAAAATTTGGAGTGAATGGAGTGACAAAATTTCCATATTCGATAGGAACAAAACACTCCCAAAAACCAAACGAAAACGACATTAGATACCAAATATTATTTCAAACAAGATTTGTGAAAATTTTCCTTCTGTCAATTTTATTGTGCAAATAAAGCCAACTGTGAGAAATAAATACATTTGTGATCCAGTTTGTTTTATTATCATGATCTGATCCGGATCAGATCTGGGGGAAAATAAAATGCAGCTAATAATTAACTAATATAGCAGAAAATTTGAACAAAAAAATCTTTGCTTGTCAAGTTCCTATTCTAGATGCTAGAACAAAAATTCGAAATTTAGCTTTAGGCAATTGCAAAAAAATGTATATGTATATACTATATCTCAAGCAAATCAACCCACCCATTTGGGTGGTAATATAATATTCGCTTTCATAACATCGAAACTTTTGTTTGCACTAAATTTTATGAGCAAATACATAAAAATGTATTACATTAGGTGTTTATTTTTCCAATCCCAGAGGGAATTGGTTGAAAAAATCGACATCGGGGATGATCGACGCCATCACAGAAAAAAAAAAGATGGATTTTTCATAAAAACTTCATGCCAGTAACTCAGTTTTTCTCCGCTTTTTTTGCAAACAACATTAAAATAATTGACGAATACATTTTTTTTCACTGTGTATTTGACTGCAACACTGAAAAATCTTTGCAACCTCATTTATTTTTGTGTAAAAATTGTTACAATTTATTTTTGCAAACCTATTCGTATCTTCACAAATTGTTTTTATTATTTAAGTACACAAAAACCATGCTCACCAAATGGGTAAACAAATATACCATAAGTTGAACCCTCTTGTTTTAAGAATGTTTTAAGGAGCCAACAATTCTCTTTCTTTGATTTTGGATTTTGGTAAAAATAAAAACAAAGTAGCATATACAGCAGCAAATCTTTAACAATGTTCTAGATGTATAGTGTTTTTGATATGGCCCAGGGGAGGCTCCAAGTTCTGGATATGTTATTTTTGCATGAAGTCTCTTTTTCTATGAAACTAATCAGTAATCAGAACTAATAAGCGCATGGATATGTCCCAGGGGGGGTCATGGCCCCCACGTCCCCCCACCCACTGGATCCGCCCTTGGGTGTGGCAGGTAACCATATAATTAAAACTACATTTGGGATAGCAATTTGGGACATCGCGTGTATAAAGCTTCATATTACATAAGCATATACTATATTATATTAGCATTACATATAATGTGCTGATTTCTACATTTTCATTTTTATTATAGCCAACTATGGCGCCATTTCGCCAATTTTGCAGCGAGGGCGTTTTGCAGTCATTCCAGAGGAACCGCATGGTTCACCAGCGCAGGGAACACCGCCACCCGACAGAACAGAACGTTCTCCTTCACCTGAATGGGATTTTGACATCGAACAGGTGAGTTTTTCAAATATTTTTTTTGGTCGTGGTCTTATGGCCAGGATAAACATATACTACGTTTATATTCAGGATCGAGTGCTCGAGTTGGATTAGGGTTTGATTTTCGACCCAGGTTTTTCGTTCATAGATTCGAGAGCTCGATATTGAGTTGAATTAAAATGGTGTTGAGATGACATAATGGTGTTTCTCAAGTTAACTCCTCAACCCAGGTTTTTTAGCACAACTTTCGACTCGACTCCACTCGTGAAGTGGAATCGAGTCGGTTCAAGCAGGGTTGCCAGTTTGGGGGTTTTTCCCCCAGATTTAGGTTTTTTTTTCATCGTTGGGGGAGAAATCTGGGGGGATGAGATGTTTGAGGGGAAATCTGGGGGATTCATTTTAAAGTTAAATTATTCCAATACCTAAATTTTCCTCTCAAATTGAGTCTACTATCAATATCCAATAATTACACCACTATTTGTTTACTGTAACTGTACAGTACGGGTATTTTTTTGTACAAATCAACGCTTGATGTTTCTCGTGTATTATTCCAAAACTATGTTCATTACAAAACATTAATAAAGCAAAGAAAAACATTATTTTGCTTATATGTTTTCTTACTCGTTTAATAATAATCGTAATTTGTCACATTTCCTATTTCAAATTTCAGCTTAAGACTATGGTTCTTATTTGCAACTTTTATTCGATGTCGTTGGTCATAATCTACATACAATTTTATACAATGCCATAAGCGAAAAAAAAAACAATTATTTAAAAAATAAACTCTGAATAAAAAACAATTTATTTTACCTTAAAGTACCTTTTGCTTAAATCTGTATGTAAATCATACAAATTCAATGTAAATTCATCTGGATTTAAGTTTAAATCTGGATGTATCGAGTGAATAATATGGCGGTAAAAAATTCTTCACATTAAGCAACATTTTCACATGCAAATTCTACCAACAACAAGTTAACAGCCACCCAAACTATTCAAATTTAGCACTTTTTTAGACTTTCTGGTGTTTTTCCCATATCATTGAAATTACTTCCGTAATCAAGTGAGAGTTAACTAATGTCGTTTTCGTTTGGATTTTGGGTCTGTTTTATTCCTATCGAATATGGAAATATTTTTCACTGTTTCACTTCAAATTTTCCATATTCGATAGGCTTCTATCACAGACACTATAGTTCCATAGATATCGCATGCAGAAGAAAACAATATGATCACTGGGACGTAGACGTACGTCCCAGTTTAATTAAATTTGTTGACCCTATATAATATATATGATTATATAAAAGATAGATACAAACATATACACATAAAAACAAAACACCAGCTATAGTACATAAGTAGTTTGGCCAACTGATTCGATTTTATAGAAAAAGAAAAAGTTATCATTATTGTTTGTATGGGATGCGATATCTATGTAGCTCTATTATCTGTGCTTCTTTTCTGTTCAGGCAGTTAAACGTAGCAAAAATTAAAAATTGTGCCGATATTTAGAGAATAATAAATACTACCGTTAAAAGCTTTCCTTCATAATTTTATCTCTGTAAGCTAAAGGAATTTTGGAGAAGCTGTATCGTTGTTAAACATTTATAGACAATAAACTTAACTAAACTAAATTATTTAAAAGCTCTATACATTCAGTATCACTCATGTAGCATTTTTTAAAAACACTTGGTAAAAAGTCACCCCTGTGTGGAATATAATTTAAACACAACATTTCGTTTCACCATCGTAGATATGAAATGCACACTATTTTCATCACTAAAGTAATTCTTCTGCAGAAGATTGTGGTCCAAGCGGCTTTAAATTCCCCTGTATATTGATCCCGTCGCATCCTCTTTGTACCTACTTGGCTACATAATATTCGTTAACTTTAGAAATCGCTTTTATAGTATCGGCTTTTTCATGAGTTTGCCGACATATGTTCTTCACCCAGTGGGCAGTATGGTCGAACACAACTTGTGCAGCATCGGATCGATACAGGCATCGCCAGACCGATATGTCAACCAGCAAGACGTCTCCCCTTGGCCAAACAAGCCGAAGTGGAAGAAATGATATTGACCATGAAGAAAGATGGGCTAATCGAAAACTCTAAAATGCCCTTGAGCATCACCGGTGGTCCTTTTTAAAAAGAAGGACGGAAGCACTCGATTTTATGTGGATTACCGGAGGCTGAATGATGTGACAAAGAAAGACAGCTACCCTCTGCCCAGAATCAGCGGTACTTTGAATGCAATGAAAGGTGCTAAACGGTTCTCCACACTAGTCCTAAAGAGTGGCTAGAAGATGGTGAAAAGACCGCTTTCTCCACAGGAAATGGTCTGTGGCAGTTTTAAGTGATGCCATTTGGACTATGTAACGCTCCGGCTACATTTGAGCGTTTAATGGAATGCGTTTTACAAGGACTCATCTAACGATGTCATCGTGTGTGGAAAAACATTTGACGAGCACTTTAACAACCTAAGAGCTATATTTCAGAGGCTTCGCAAAGCACACCTCAAGCTTAATCCGGACAAATGTGCGCTTTTCAAGACCGAAGTTAAATATTTGGGACACAAAACTATGTATAGTTTTAGCTTAAGCTTTATTTCGTGTGAATAAAGAAAAGATTTCGCTAAGTAGCTTCAGCTAGAAAATTCTAGCTTTAGCTTTATAATTTTAGCTTTTGTTTGTTTATTCACATGTTTTAACTAAGTAGCTTTAGCTTAAACTGTTTTATATATACTGGAGTACAATGCAACGTGTTTTGGCTTTTTTTTTAATCTGCTCTATAGGATAAATATTGGTTGCGTGCAAAAAATGTTTTATCATATCGTTTATCGTCCGCCAGTCTCTGCATGTATGTCCCCTGTACTGTACATCGAGCTCGAAACTAAATGGGTGTACCGATTTGGTTAATTTTTTTTTTTACTGCGCTATAGTTCATGTAGACTGGGTAGCTCCAATAAAATAGTTTGAGTATTTTTCAATGTTCGCAAAACGGATCTTATGATTTTGATTAATTTTCGTTTTTTTTTTAAATATTTAATTTTAATAAAACCACGTTACAGCTTTGTGGCAAAAATTCAGCTATTGGAAAAAGAGTGTTAAAATTTTAAAGAAAATTATATCATTTTTGGGATTTTCCCGTTCATTCAATCAACAATCTCTCAATTTGTATCTAATATAAAAAAAAATTAAACTCAGATATCTCAAAAATATCTGCATCCTCTGTTCAGAGGTTAATGCACCTCCTCTATGCTCACTTGAATCCCCTAAAAAGTAATTAGAAAGCCACTGCACATTTTCTTTTGAAAACCGAAACATACTATGAAAGTCATCATCACTGATTTCCGATCGTTTTCTATAGAATCAGTAGGAAAAATCAGTAGGTATACCAAAAACAATGTTCTATAAGGATATTCAGTCTTATTAATAAACCCATTTCAAAGTATGTCTAACTATAGACAGCTGTCTAACTCCAAAATCGTATTAGTAAACATTTCCATCGGTTGTCCAACTTATACTACGTTTCCATGTGGTATTTAAGCGAGCTTGAAGCTCACTTAGACCCTTTGTATACCTGCATCGAGTTGAAATGAGCTTGAACCAACTCGATTCCACTTTACGAGTGGAGTCGAGTCGAAATTTGTGCTAAAACACCTGGGTTGAGGAGTTAACTTGAGAAACACCATATGTCATCTCAACACCATTTCAATTCAACTCAATATCGAGCTCTCAAATCTATGAACAAAAAACCTGGGTCGAAAATCTAACCCTAATCCAACTCGAGCACTCCTTAAATCTTCTTCAAATCCCGAAGATCTACCATAAAAAATTTATTTCCTTAATCTCGAAGATTTGAAATAAATCTTGTTAAATCTTCATAGGTCCAATAGTTTTAAAACTTTTCTCACACTGAATACATTCATTGGAAAGTGGACATAGACTGCAAAATTCTCTTGAGATTTCTGTTTTAGTTTACTACTGATTGCAAAGACGCTTTTACACACTGCAAATTTTATCTCTGCGTTTTTTTTATCACTTTTCCTTTTCATTCCATCTTCGTTTACTTTGCGTAGGTGAAAAGGTTTCATCTATCTGCACTCTTTACTTCACTTGATTAAGCGAAGTTCACAGTGTAGAAGACGAATTGAAATAAAACATACTCAACAATAACGAAAAACACCAAAGAAAAAAGGGCGAGATCGCTGCAATTTGTTCAAAATCTGAAATTTCCTCTGCCCCGGCCACCACATACGTTCCTCGCCATAGTTTTTTGAAATCGCACACGAAATTTTCTGCCTCACTTCAACGTCATTAGAAAGAACGAAACAACATCTGCAAACTGTCAAAATAAATGTATGGTCTTATTAATAAACATTGTCTAACTTTAGACAGCCGTCCATGTTTTTAAAAAACTTTTCTAATTTTTGCTAAAGTAATCTATCTTTTTATCTTGCTTTAGACAACGTAATCTATTGTCTAAACTTAGAGAAATGCAATATTATTTTTTTATTAAAAAAGCATATTTCCGACTGTTTCAAAATACTTAGACATAGTTTAAACAGCCAAAAATCTAATTAATAAGACCATTACTTTTTAATGTTTTGGTGCGGTGGAAACACCAAATAGATGTTGAAGTGAGCCAGAAAGTTTCATTCAGATGTGCAAATTAAGAAGTTGAACAAAATACACCTTTAAGGCCTGGTCAAACAGAACGCGGCCGACGGGACGGTCAATACTTTAACATGGAAGGAAAGAACGCGGCGGGCGAATTTTGTTTGTAATTTCTTACAAAGACCGCCGGAGCGCGCTCTGTTTGACACGGCCTTAAGGCCTTGTCAAACAGAACGCGGGCCGACGGGACGGTCAATACTTCAACATGGAAGGAAAGAACGCGGCGGGCAAATTTTGTTTGTAATTTCTTACAAAGACCGCCGGACCGCGCTCTGTTTGACACGGCCTTAATCCTATTGACACCAGGGAAATTGCTTTCGACACCACCTGCATATCAGCGCGTGAACTACTAGAGGGGGATACAAAATTTTTGGATTTGACATTCAATGTATTTCCCATAAGAGAAAACGAAAAAATGGTCTGGAAAACATTAATTTTACTAATTTATTTTATATGAACGGGTATCGGTATTTTAATTGCAATGTAATAATAAAACACGTGAGTCTGTGAATCGAGCTTAAAATATATCGAAACTAAAAACTAGAATGCTTTAATTTATAGATAAAAAGTGTAAACAAATCATCCTCACAATGATAACCAACAACAACGATACCCAGTTAAAGCCAGGTACGCAGTTCAAGCTAAACTAAATTTTATCTCTACAATTCTTATCTCTACAATCGTTTGCTAAGAGCACAAATGTCAAAATTTATCTGTGAAAGAATGCGTTGAGCATTATTTCGCGTGCTAAATTAAGTGGAGACTTTATAGACTTAGCGCGTGAACTGCGTACTGCCTAGCTAAATGTCCTCGCTAAAATTTATCTTTGGAGGAATTTTATATGGAAGATAAATTTTAGCGCGATCTGCGTACTAGGCTTAAGGAAAAAGCAAAGCAGAGGCGTAGCCAGTTTTATTTAAAATATGTTTTGTTTTTATTTTGTGCTGTGTAAAATGTGTTTGAAAATTATTTTTCATGGTGAAATGTTTTTGTTTTTTTTAAATCGAATAATGCCGAAAATTATTTTTTACTTTGTTTTGTACTTTTTAAAAAATTTAATTTTAATGCAAAGATAAGCTCCTAAAAGCAAAAATAGAATCAAAAATTTAGCAAGAATAATAACATTTTAAGTGAATTATAAATGTGTGCCCTTAACAAGCTGTTCCAATCCTGTGTTTAAAAATTTACCATATCTATTAATTATTTATTTTTTCTTACGTTAAAATGTTCTAAACATAAAACATACCTATTATCCTATTTCACATACTAAAATGCAAATACATACCTACAATATACCTATCTATACTTCTATGTTAAAAAAAAACTATTTCAGTTCAATCCATAATATTATTTTGCCCCTAAAATCCTTCCCTCACTACGCACATGATCTCGTTTCAACTCCCGACGTTCATCCATTTTGAAAAACAACAACAACAATACACGTTTGTTTACATTCTTTATGGGCAAAATAAAGCAAATAAGAAGTTAAATTCGGTATATATTCTTCTTGATTAACAAACTAACATACATTGTTAATCTATTGCAATTAATAGGTGTGTTTTGTTCAACTCCTTAATGTGCACATTAAGAAATTCTTCACATTAAGCAAAATTTTCACATGCAAATTCTACCAACAACAAGTTAACAGCACATTTGATCTTCAGTAACTCTATGGCTTAATGTGGAACATTGCAGAATCGGCACAGTAACTAGCTCAACAAAACACAGCTATTATATGGATACCCGTTCATATAAAATTAATTAGATAAATTAATGTTTTTCAGACAATTTTTTCGTTTTCTCTTATGGGAAATACATTGAATGTCAAATCGAAAAAAATTGTATCCCCCTCTAGTAGTTCACTTACTGACTGTCAGGTGCCGTGACTTCTGGTGCCAATAGTACTCAAAATCGAAACCAAATTGTTTAGTTGCATGTGTGTGTCTGGCCTGTTTAAATACGAGAATTTGACACAGTGAATTTTGTTTGAAATTTCAGATTTTCTATTGAACGCGGCCATTTGTGGAATTGGAATTTCACTTCCATATCTGGCCCTATTTCAGAAAATTCCTACACATTCCTTTGTATATAAAAAACATTCCAAATTCAAAACGAATGCATCCAGCGCACTTAAACCAGTACGAAAATAGCTGTCACTCTCAACGCTGACAGTTCAGTACAGTTCAGTAATCTTTATTTTTTTGCATATTCATTTTATCCAAATCCAAGTGCAAGGGATCGATCGGTGTGTTTATTTCTTTTTCGCTTTTTGATTCTCGTGTTATACAAACAAAATATCAAAATCTTGTTCAACAAAAATTTCCAATTGGAGTTTTTAATAAATCATTAAATGTGTCCATTCACGATGAGGAAAATTTTCCTCTTTAAAAAAAGTCACTGTGATCTTTAAAATATTTTGTTCATTTTTTTGTGTAGGGCGCGACACCTAATAGGTACCTCAAAGCTCAAACAAATCCTAATCCAAATGATCCAAATATTCATATACCTATTGTATGTAGATGAAAATAAAAATCGCAATTTTGAGGTGTGATTAAATTAATTTTGAAAATTAGAGAAAATTATAATAAAAAAGAAGGGGAATTTTCTGATTCTCCATTTTTGTATTCCAGTTTATCAGCTACATAAGTACATGATTACTCGTTAGTGCTTTAGTTTTTTTCTCCCGTCGTCGTTGAAAGTTTTAGATAAGAAAATATACGTATTTGTTCTTTCATCCCAGCGCGCGTGAAGTGTTCGCACAAAAATATTAAATTATTCAGTCCGTCGTATCAGCAATAATCCAACAAAAAAAGTTCTCCGGAAAATTCCTTCAACCTTAAAAAAAAAGACGAGAGAAAACAAAAGCCACACAAAGAAACGCAACAGCTGAATAATTATGTTTCTTCGTTTTGCCAGCTAGATCTGTTTTTTATTTGTTTTATATATTTTACTGTTCGTCCAAGTATCCATTGTATTCTGAAGTCAATCGTGGTCGTGGTTGTGAATTTGTTTTTTTGAAGGAATATAATTTTCACGCAACAAAGAGAAGCATCAGCAACAAGATCAATTTGCATGTTGCATTGCAGACGAAATCAAGAATAACAACAAAAAACAAGAGGTCAAGATCAAGCTTGTATATACCTAATGTAATTTGCTAATATTTGACACAGTATTTGTCTATATTTTTGATGCAGTCACCGTTCTTTTTTGTTTGGTTCGGTTTGTCAGCTTGCGCAGTTTTAGAAAATCTGAATATTTGCACAGACTTTTTTTTGTATTGTTGCCGATGATTTCTGAAAGGATTTATGTTGCTTGCCTTGCAAAATTGTGGTAAGTCTTTAATAAAGTTTTATATTTATTTTGTTTAAACTTTTTGTTGGTATACCTTTTTGACCGAAAATAAAGGGATGAAAAATTAAAATCTCATTTAAGTTTTCATTTTAACCAAGCAAGAGCAGGTCTAGAATGTCCCATTCGGGGAATGGGTCAAGATTGTAAACTTCTCGTTTTTGTAGTGAAACAATCCCAGTTCAAGAGAATAACGAATAGTAACAAATCGAATTTCAGTGTTTCTCTTGTTTTCGTTTTGGAAATAAAACGAAAAATTAGAACATACGTAGCTTCTGAGTAATAATAACATAGGTACATTATGTCTAGTATTTCTAAAGTATTTCCCATGGAATCATTTAAATTTTGTGTAGGTATACTGAACCCAAAAGAACGTATTAAGGCAAAACTCGATGTCTTACGGGTTTACTCTAAGTAGAATTTCTGGCCAAGAAATTTTAACCAAAATTCTTAACTTTTTATTTTTGCCAACACAATGCTACAAGTCTACAAATCAAAATCCACTTGTAGGTTTATGATAATGCTACAAGTGTAGATTTCTTTTTGTAAGGCGCTAGTTATAGCTGTTATTGAAATTCATCATTGAAAATTTTAATCATTCATTTTTGGAAGTTTATGCAAAATCTATTATTATTTTGATGTTAAACTAAAGCTTAATTATTAATACTAGTATCGTCCTGTATCGAAATTCGAAACTTTCAATTTCGCAAACAATTTGTTTGTAAATATTGAAGGAAAAAAACATTAAATTTTTTTTTAATATGCACAGTGTTTGACAGTACAAAAACAAAAATGACCCACAGTGTGTAAATGCGTGTCTCAAGTATATTCTGCACATCTTCGCCATTGTGGCTTTCCAACCATATAAAATTTATCGAAATCGACCAAATACTTTTTCAGAAAATGGTACTACAAAATTTATTATAATATTTATTATTAATATAGGTATGTGACCAAAAAAAAATAAATTCGGCCCAACCTTTCTCATGAAATAACTTTTATTGTTTCAATGATCATTGATAAGGTAGTGCAATCATTGGAATTCAATTTGTGTGGGAGGTTGGGACAAATTAAAATTTGTTTGGCCAAATACATATATTTTATTTTAACATCAAAATATTCATAGATTTGGCTTTCTAAACGTCTTGAAATAAATCATAAATAATAAAATCACAAAACGCCTATACTGCTCACAATTTATAACTTGGGACGTTGCGGTCAACCAAAAATTTTGGTTTGTCTACCTTGGTTAAAAAAATATTCAACATTTCTTTTTTATAGCAACCTTAACTAATCAAAAAAGTCGTTTACTGCCTGAAATTGCAGACTTAAGAGAATGAGGCCAAGTGGGTTCGTTTGTCCACCGGCTTCTTATGATTGTCCACCAAAAATTTTTGTTTGTCTACCCTTAGTTCAAAAATTATTCAACTTTTTTCTTTTTATAGCACCCGACATAAAAAATTGATTTTTTTTTAGCGGTATGGAATGAATTGCAATCGTATGCCCCCGATTGTCCATGTTAGCCCAGAGAGAAAAAAAAAATGTTTCGACCCTTTCTTCAAAAGTTATTCAACATTCCTTTTTTATAGCAAATTTGCTTAAGACAAATCAGAAGAATAACAAGAGTGGCTAGGCTACTGACTTCTACAAAAATAAATTTTTAAAAATTAAAAAATAACAATCTACTAAAATAAAAGTTCTTATTTAACATAATTATAATAAATAAAACAAAAGAACAATTGGAATCAATTTTAAAGAAACAATTGTAAACGGTACCAAAATCTTTAACATTAATTACTTTTAAATAAACATACCTATACATTATTCATTTTCCAATCATAATAATACAATATAATAAAGGTATAGTAAATTAAATTTGGTAATTAAGATATCAAAGCTTTAAAATTAAAGAGAGCAAAGATTCAAATTTAAAGTTATATAGGGATTTTAGTTTAGCTAAAACCAAAAAGGTGTGAAAAGAACTGCCTTATTTTCAAAGTAATATCTAGTAATTTTAAGGCTAACATGGACAATCGGTGGACAAAAGATTGAGATACATATGTATGTATGTTCCATTCCGTTAAGTGAAATTTAAATTTTGTATGTTGAGTGTTATAAAAAAGAAAAACTGAATAATTTTTGAACTAAGGGTAGACAAGTAGCCGGTAAACAAACGAACCCACTTGGGCTCATCCTCTTAAGTCTTTGATGTCAGGCAATAAACGACTTTTTTGTTTAGTGAAAGTTGCTATAAAAAATAAATGTTGAACGAACCCACTTGGTCTCGTCCTCGTAAGTAAAAAATTGGGAGCGTTAGGCGACTTTTTTGTTTGTGGGGGTTTTGCTATATAATAGAAATATTGAATAACTTTTAAACTAAGGGTGGAAAAACAAAAATTTTTGATGGACAATTTTAAAAAGACGGTTCAAAAACGAAGCCACTTAGTCTCAACCTCCTAAGTCATAAATTGTGCGCAGTAGAGGCGTTTTTTGATTTTAGAGCACTCTCTATAAAAAAGAAGAGCTTAATAACTTTTTTCCTGAGGGTGGACAAACGATTTTTGTTTTGCCTGGACAAACGTGAACAAATGATGGACAAACGAATGTGACAACTTTCGTCAAAAAATTTTGAGGTCGGGGTTCTGGCGTTACAGCTCACACGTAGAAACAAGTTTCTGGAGATTTTGTTGACGTTTTCTTTTAATTTCCTTAACAATCTCTTGAATGTTTTACACAAATAAACAAAATCGTAGGAGAAATGTCAAAAAAAGAGAGTTTATTGCATTAATTTCATTTCATTTTGTGTTTTTTTTTTCAATAGAAAAAGAGCAATAAAATTCGTGTTCTTTGTAGTAGAAACCAGCACTGAATTTTGTTTGAAATTTCAAACAAAATCTAGTTTATGTGTTCTGTGAACTATTCAATGAAATGTTGCAATTTTGTTGCCGAAAAATGCTCTTGTTCAAAGAAGAACAGAAAAAGATTGATTTTTTTACCCAATGGAAAAACACACCATGAAAAACGCACAACTACTAACTCTATAAACACAACCATCGAGATTCAAATGAAATTATGAATCGCACTAACATCTAAAAATAAAATCACCAAATTCTATTCAATACTCGAATAAACATCACAAACCCACCCGCAGTAGGATTGTACTTCTTTTATTGGCAGTAATCCTAATGTAGATGTTGTATTTGTAATTCGTGCAAAATCCTACTGTAATATGTATAGCTTTTCCAAAAAAGACACGGTTATTGCTATTTGGTTTTTAGCTATTTTATAAAGACATTTGTATGTTCAGCGATATTAAACAATCTATATAATGAGCATGCATGGCTGCAAATCTAGTTCGTCCTAATTTATAACAACCATCCTATTGTCAAGATGGATGACACTCTATATGGTTCGAAATAAATTTCCTTTCCTAATGTTTCTCACCACACATCGAACTACGTCGACTAACGCCCTGTTGTTGCTGAAATGTTAAAATGAAATGAAACAAGCATTTTCCGTCTACCTATGCGTCTGGGTAAACTTTTCCGCTATATTCCTAAAGGTCTTAAAAAAAACAGAAAACCAAAAACAAGGGGATTTTTGTATAGTCAAAATACATGCAGTACATGATACGGCGAAGCAAGCATCAATTAACATTTAACATCTTAAGTGTGCTGAACCAAGTTAATGCGTAAGTTATAGCTAATTCACTATTTCCACCCCGACCTCAATCTTAAAACTTATTTAGTATTTTAGTGCATTTAAAATTCTGTATTTCCCACAGAACGTAAAACCTGGATCCATTTCAAAACTTTATGTAGATCGCTTAAACTAAAAATGTTATTTAATTCCAAAAATAGCAAGGTCGTTCAGTAAAAAAAAGCACTCAAAACTTACAGATCGTACTTGCCTATTTTATAAATATCTTCGATAAATGTGTTCTCGCCTTGTGATGTCATGCACGGATTGGCTACACTTCCCCCTTCTGATAGAAATCCATATAATGCCATCTCTCGGACTTATTGGAGCGAAAACCGAAAAAAAATAAACTAAACAAATGCTTAACAACCAACAAGCACAAGTTTTTTTATTGATTATAAAAAAAATAGACTAATAATAATTATATTGGAATTGCTTTGTTTAAATAATTTGCCTTTTCAAATGAAAAATACAAACTAAGTCATTAATGTTATATGCTGCCAAACAGTAGCGTTTTCCATTGAAATAGTATCCAGCCTGGTCTTCAAGTCGTCTAGGGCTTCGATTACCTTTGCAAACTTTCCCTCATAAAATTGAACGATTGTCTTGAGTTCGTTGCGTAATTGATCAATTTCTTCTGTTGCACTTGAAGGCATCCTTTTATTCGTAGCTATTTTATCATCTTCTTCTTCTACAGACTGGTACATGCATTTGATACCTCCAATATATTCTCCAGGAAATAATGAGTCGAATTCATCAACACTATAAGCCATATTTTTGGGATTAACCAAAAGATCCATCATCAAGCGAAGATGGTAGCAGTTCCAGTTATTTTCGTGGAAATAAAAGTTTGTAATGTTTTCCAAACGCCCAAAGATCTTTGGATCGATTTGTTTGATTGAATTATTCGATATATTCAAAAAATGCAGTTTTAATGGAGTTCCTTTTGGCGAAAGAATCGATTCTGGGAATTCTTTTAATCCTGTATTACTTAAGTCAAGCTTTTTTAAAGAGGACACGCCCCAAGGATCGGGAACAGATTCGAGTTTTTTATTGTCGGATAAGTCTAGAGTATGAAGATTATAAGCACGTGTTAGAGAGGCTATCTGTTGCAGCGAGTTATTTCTCAATTCTAGTGTCTGTAGTGATTCCGGCTGGGAGAAGTACAATTCAAGAATTCGGTTTCCGTTTATGTGAGCGAAATTAACACGGCCATAAATATTCAACTGGCGCAACGAACACGAATCGGCGTAAAAATAGGATGCATCAACGTTCAAAATTAAACTTCTAAGCGGTTTATTCCGGGATATGTCCAAGTTCATGATGTGTTCGAGACCCTTAAAGGCATCATCGGATATGTTAAAAATACGGTTATCCTTCAAATCAATTGACAGGAGGTCAGGACTTTTAGTAAACAAATCGCTTTGAATATATTTGATCTTATTTTCGGCCAAAATCACCACTTCTAACCTTCCTAGATCATCAAACAAGCCATCTGGTAGATACATTATTCGATTGTTTAACAAAGATAAGTACTTAAGCTGTGTTAGTCCCTTAAAACTCTCCCTAAATAAATTCCGAATTCGGTTGTTTTCTATCCACAAATACTGCATGTTCAGAGCGAAACTAAACACCTGTTCATCTATCTTTGTCAGCGAGTTATTAGACAAAAAGAGCACTTTTAGGTTCACAGCATAAAGAAAATTTTGCCAAGTCATATAACTTATCGAGCAATTTCTCATATCCAATTCCGTCAAATTCTCAAAAGTCGAAAACAAATTGAGAGGGAAATTTGAAAAAGTTGTATCTTCGAATAGAATTGATGTTTGACGATTACCTTTATCTGGCTCAAAAGACACAACCTCCTGCGTCGAAGGAAAATTCATTCCATGACATATTGTTTGCGAACAATATGTGTTAATTTTTATTTGGACAATCGAATCTATTTGACAGTTCGATATTGCAACGATTGTCAAAACGAATATGGAAAACAATAAAATTTTTGAAGTAAAATACATAATTTCTAGTCGGAAACGTACGCGTAAGTTCTCACCGCAACGAAAATCACAAAATGACTGAGACTGTGGGAAGCTTTCTATAATTGCGTTTCAACTAGCAAAAAATATTATCAAAACATTTTATAAAAAAAGACAAAAACCATATGATTGACCTCACTCTTTAGAAAAAAAAAAAAGCTAAACAAAACAAAAACTTTAGGAATATATGTATGTAATTTTGAAAAAAAAATAAAAATAAAAGCTAAATAGAGAAGCTTCAGTTAGATAATGACAGAGATCTTATTTGATTAAAAACGAAGCGGTGCGCTATTGTGATGAAATGATCGAATTTTCGATTTTTTTTTTGTTTTGGCAGGGAAATACAGCATTGTAATGCTATAACAATAATAATTTCAACTTTTTATTGTTGAAAATTATTCACCGTAAATAAAACATGCTTTTATAATGAAAAATATTCTTGCAGAGAACAGTTGATGACAGTTATCAGTTACCATGCTTTTCTGGTGTGTCTTGTCAAGTGTAACAAATGAGCAAAAATATGGGGTTATTGATCATGAATGACTTTAGTTGTTTAAACTTATAATATTTTTTTTAGTTTTTAATAAGATTGATTGATTATTTGATACAACAACAACAAATATCTTTACCTTTCGGTGATCAACTTTCAAAGAAGCTCAAGCCGTATGACGCCAGAAACCCGACCTCAAAATTTAGAGTCGATATATGTATATTTCATAAAATCAACCGAGTCGTTTCCGAAATATTTAGTTTTGAAAAAAAAAAAATTGAAAATTTTTTAACAATCCAAACATTTTTTTGTTTAAATTTTGGCAAACAATGCTATTTAAAATTTTTAAATTGTTCTCAATAAAAAAAAATTATAAAAATCAGCTAATTTCTTTTCGAGAAAAACAAAAATAAAAAAATGGTCCTATGGGTGGTACCATTTAAAACCATTTTTCGGAAATTTTATTTTCACTAAAAGGTCTGAATAGACAAGAGTGGGAATAGACAAACAGTCCGTGCTGAGGATCTGGAAACAACACTTTTCTAGACTGCTAAATGGCGAACATGGTCAAAATTCCGCTGTTAGACAGGATACTCCATTCAACCTGGACGATGATGGTCAAAATTTCCGTCCACCCGACCTAAATGAAGTGCGGTTAGGGAAAACCAAGCTTCAAGCGTATAAGGCTGCTGGTACTCATGGCCTGCCAACCGAGCATTTCAAATCAGAGGGAGATGACTTGGTAGGGAGTATACGCCAACTTATCTCCAAAATTTGTTCGGATGAAAGTATGCCCGATGAATGGAACCTCGGTATAGTGTACCCCATCTACAAGAAAGGAGATGCTCTCACCTGTGCCAACTACAGAGGTATAAGTCTTTTCAATGTCGCATACAAAATCTTATCAAATATTGTACTGTGTGATCGCTTAAAACCGTTTGTTAACGATCTAATCGGCCCCTATCAGTGTGGTTTTTCACGCAAACCTTCGATCAAATGTTCACACTCCGACAGATTTTGGAAAAAACCCAGGAGTTTCAAATCGATAAACACCACCTCTTTATCGATTTCAAAATCGCATATGATAGCGTAGATAGAGAAGAACTGTACAGAGCCATATCGCATCTCGGTATCCCTACCAAACTTGTCCGCTTGTGCAGGATGACGATGGAGAAATCTCGCTGCTCCGTCAAAGTTGGTAAGATCACCACCGAACCTTTTGATGTCGAGAAAGGTTTGAGACAAAGCGACGCGTTATCATGGAACCTGTATAACATTGTTCTTAATACAATTTTACGCAACTCGCATGTCAACAACAGAGCTACAATTTTTCAAAAGTCTATTCAATTACTTGCTTATGCAGATGATATTGACATCATTGGGGGAACGAAGCGAGCTGTTACCGGCGCGTTTCCAAGTATTGAATCGGAGGCGGCGAAAATGGGTTTGGCTCTTAATGAGGATAAGACGAAGTATATGGTATCATCGTGAAAGGAATCTCAACATCGCCGGCTCGGGCAAAACGTCAAGATGGATAGATACAACTTCGAAGTCGTCAAGGACTTTGTCCACCTGGGCTTCACTATAACATGGCAAAATGACATCAGGGCAGAGATCAAACGAAGAATTACTCTTGCCAATCGCTGTTTCTTCGGGCTAAGAAGGCATTTGAGTAAGAAAGCCCTCTCTCAGAGAACCAAGGAGGCCTTATATAAGACCCTAATCATCCCGATCCTGTTATATGGGGCAGAGGCATGGACCCTGTCAAAAACGGATGAGAATCTGCTTGGGTGAGTTGAAAGGAAAATTCTTCGGGTGATTTTCGGTCCTGTCTGTATCGATTGAGTATGGAGGAGAAGATTCAACAACGAGCTTTATGGGCCTTACAGCGACGTCGAGCTGGTCAAAAAGCTGAAAATACAGCGGCTGAGATGGCGTCTTGGAATCTACCCCTGACGGTCTGCGCAGCAGAGAAAGACCCCACCTTAGGGAGCGCACACAGTGGAGAACGACCTCAACCAACTTGGAGTGCGTAACTGGAGGCAGCTAACTAGGGACCGAACTGGCTGGAGGGGCTTGTTGGTTGATAGTCCACCCTGGACTGTGAGCGCCATCTAAAGTAAAGTAAAGTAAGTAAAAGGTAGTCCATACCCAATAAAATGTATTGATTTTTTTTGAGCTGAATAAAATTTTCTAAAAATGCTAAATAAAATTATATGACAGGTACCATTATTTTTGGTCCTAAAAAAACATGAACAAACACGTCGGGGGAAGTTCAAAAAACGCTAGATGCCAAGTTTAAATAAAATCGACCCATGCGTTTAGTCTGCAGGCGAATGGACAGTCAGACAGACCGAATTGCGAAGCCCACTTTTTTCGTCTCCCCTATCATCATAATCTCAAGTTTAATCGAAATCTCGACTTCGATTTTTTACGAATCGAAAACTTGCCATATATATGTACTGTACATAGTAGGTTCCTAAATAGGGTGATTCACCTAGGTGTGAAAAAAAGCTAGAGTATGTAGCTTGAGTCAAGACAAAAAAAATCGTATGGCAGGGGCAATTTTCTAAAAAAAAGTCGACTTAAAATAGAAAACAAATCAGTTAAAAAAGCAACGGCAACACTTACAATGCCATGTTATACTTATTTTTAAACCCAGAAATTGTTTCTTTTATTATTATTTTAATTCAAATAATTTGAGAGAATAATTTTTGAAAAATTAATTTTGAAAAAAAATAATGAACAAAATTGTGTTCAAACTATTTTTTTTTTAAATTGTACGTTATTAGGTAGTAATTTTGTTTCTTATATTCGACGCTACTATTAATTTTTAGTCAAACACTGGAATCCGGATGCCTGGACATGTTCTAGTTCTTGAAAAAATTAAAAATAACCAAATTTACTTTACTACTTTATTAATAAAAACAGGATCTTTGGAGCAACAAAATTACCAATGGAAGTTGAATTTAAGGAAAACTTGCTTTTGTTATTTTACATTTCACTGTCTGGTGATGATGTTGCTGTTCTTCATTGCATTTTACGTTTGAAAATTAATTAAAAACTGTTCACGAAAACAACTTAATTTTAAAAGAAAATTGAAGAAGAGATTTCTGGCTTTACATAAAGGTATAGGATGCCATTGTAACGGTTACCGTTATTTTTTAATATTTTTTTTTTCTGTTTCAAATCAATTTTTTTTTTAAGTGCCACTCCCATAATTTAATTTTCTCAAAAACTAAAAAACACTTGAAATTAAATCGAATATTAGAAACAAAAATACTACTTAGGGCCATTTGCTGGAACGAGACTTAAATATTTAAGTTCAACATAAGAGCTTTATGTGGCAGTTTACACTGAGGAAAAAGTATAGAATATAAACGTTTAAGTTGAACATAAATATTTAAGTTTCGTTTCAGCAAATGAGCCTTAATAACGTAAAATTTTGAACAAAATTAGTTTTAATACAGTTTTTTTTTCTTTTTTCATTTTTTTTTTTCAAAATTTTGAGTTTTTAATTTATCAAAAACTTTTCTTTCAAATAATTTAAATTTAAAACATTGTAAAAGAACCGACTTCTGGCCTTAAAAAACGGATAGTGTGACATTGTAAGTGTTGCCATTGTTTTTTAATGATTTTTTTCTATTTTAAGTCGATTTTTTTAGAAAATTGCGATTTTTTTCTTGTCGCGACTTAACCTACTCGCTCTGACGGCTTTTTGTCACACCTTAGTTGCATCACCATGGTGTATCGCAAGTTAAAGAAAAGCATAATAATGTACTATTTTGGCTGAGGTTAGACAAACGATTTTTTTTCTAGACAAGCATCCAGTCATAAGTGACTTTTGTTGAATGCTTTGGAACGATATGGAACTATGAAATTCACATACAAAAAGAGTTTTACAGGCCCAAATCTATTCCGCGTTATTGCATTTAAGATATTTAACTATAGCTATATAATTCTCAAGAAAACAGGGCTACAAACGTAGACAAACAATCCTGAAATATTTTGCTCCAAAATTTTGAGGTCGATGTTCTGGCATGACAAATTATACACGTTATCTCGAGTTTAAGGCAACCGGATTTGTTTTTGAATTCAACATTGTGTTCAACTCCTGAATGTGCACATTCAGAAATTCTTCACATTAAGCAAAATTTTCACATGCATATTCTATCAACAACAAGTTAACAGCACATTTGGTCTACAGTAACTCTATGGCTTAATGTGGAACATTGCAGAATCGGCACAGTAACTAGCTCAACAAAACACAACTAATAATAATCTTCAATTTACGACTTTTCTTTATGTATTTCCTTACACAAAATGAGATTCCTTGTTAATAAAAGTACACCTTAACTTCTTTACAGCTTGATCTTTATTTTGTATACCAGTTTTGAAAGTTACCTATCCGCGCATTTGACGTATGTGCAAATAGCCTCTTAACCGAGTCTAAGCTCACTTGTAGGTAACGCTTTTTTGTGTTAAACTCCCTTTTTTCCGCGCAGGTATACAAAAATGTTATTTGAAGTCCGTTAAGCTTATTAAAAGCTTGAACTTTCTTATTTCAACACTACTTCTCGACAACTTTCAGAATAAGTGAGTTTTAAAATAAGCCAATAATCAATCTACTCATCGTATTTATAATCTCAAGTTCGCAAGTCAACTTTTGTCTTCTTAATTTCAGAGCATCAAATTTGTTTTTCTTTTTTGTTGTTTTGTAGTTTAATTAGTTTCATTTTGAGATTAGCGATTAAAAAAAAGGCCTTCCACACTATCACACTGAGTTTTAACACTTGTCAAAAAAGTGGGAAGTAAATCAGGTATAATAGTGTGGAAATAAATGATGAACATTTTTACGATTGGTTCTAAAACCATCACACATTCCATCCCACTTGGGGGTTTGAGGTTATGGTGAATCGATTTTTTGGATGCAAGTATGGAAGCAAAATATGAAAATCGGTTTCTTCACACAAATTTGGCAGTCGTAAGTAATTCTATCACACTTTTTTTTTTACATGTATTAATACTCGATGGGATAGTGTGGAAGGGCTAATACTAGATTTTAGGTTGTGATTTTCTCTGAGTGTACCCTCAAATTTTGGGACACACAAATAAAGATAAGAATCAGTTTGACAGTTAATTTTTCAAAAAAATTTTCACTAAAACAACTTAATACGAAAAGAAGATAAAAGGGATTTCTGGCTTTAAAAAAATATTCTTTTTTTCTGTTTTAAGTAAATTTTTTAGCTCCTCCTGGATTAAGGGGCAGAAATGGACCGCCCTCCCATATGATTTTTTTTTCTTGTCTCGACCCAACCTAGACGCTCTAGTTTTTTGTCACACCTTTGCGAACCACCTTGTATACAAAACTCAATATACATACATACGTAGCTGCATTATAGTTTTAAACATATACAAGAGCAAGTATGTATGTGATCCAGTCGAGCTATTTTTTAATTCGAGATTAAAAAATTGATTTATTCTTCTAGATAATTTGCTCGAGATAATGGACTGATTTTAATTCGAATTTCAAAGTTTTTACATCCATAACGCAAAATTATGCGCCCCTGAAATGTTTCCTTCAATTAATTGATTGTGGCGTGTTGAGCCGGAAACTCTTCCACGTTAATACTTTAAATTTGGAGGATGAACAATTCTGTGGTCATAGCTCTATAGCGCTCTCTGTTGACTGTAATGATGGGATCTGTTTTTTCTTTTTGAAGAAGGACTATTCAAAACACACAAAATTCATTTTCTAAATAAATCTGCACCAAAGGTTTTTTTTGTAATTTTATTCACTTCTATTTTTGTAAATAAATTTTATATTCTAAGGTTATATTTAAAATAAATTTAATTTCATAGGTTATTTCCAACCTTATATCGGAAGAATTACTAATTCACTGGTCGATAAAAATAAGCAGAGACCAATCAGTCTATTTGCCAGTTAATAGCCCAAACCATCACAGAGACTGATGCTCGTTTACAAACAATTCCCTTATATTCAAATTGTTTTTATTTCTCAAACTTTATATGCTCAAAAAAGCGGCTGAAAATATATTTTCCTGTACTTTCAGGCTTAAAGACTGTTACAATTGCATATATTCAACCAAGTCATCAGACATTGTACGCTGCTAACTGTTGATAATCAAGTTAACCAATCTGACTCACATCAATAGGAAAATAAAATATTTCATATTTATATGTTAATTCAATTAAATTGCCGGCTTTGTTCAAACGAACTCTCACTGTCTACTTATAAAGACTAGAGATATTTAACTTTCCAAAATTAGAACTGATTACACAGAATTTCACAAACTGACAAATCAGCACGCGTTCTTTATACTTACTGTGTATACAGGATAAAATTTTTGTTTGCCAAGTACTCTGAGGTAAGTTAGCCCCGTGAGCATCAGCAGTTTTAACTTTTAACACAATGCAGGTGTTTTCATCAGAATATATCCAATCATTGTTCATGATGTTTCTCCTCGAATTGTCGAAATTTTGAAACATTGCCAGTTGGGAATAGGAAAAAAGTTGTAATCGCGTGTCTTAATCTCTTAATGGTTCCGAAAGGTTTTGTTATTTTATATTGAATATATTTTCTATTTTTGCTCTGAATAATGCTTTGCGAATGCAATTGACAACATTTTGTGGGTGTTTATTGCCACGAGGGCCCGCCTACACCTCGTTTTCATCACATCTCACTCGATGATACTGCCGCTGATGATGACAAATCTGGTAGACGTGTGGCATGTTCTGGTGCCAATTTGTCTCTGAAAACGTACAAACAATGATTCTGCTTGTAGCATTTTCCACCAAAAACCTTTTTAATAAAATTTTGTCCATTTTTTTCTAATGACATCTATCAATTAATCATATACATACATATGTTAACAAGACGACTTAATCAAAATAAAAAGGTGATTAACGATTTTTAAAGCAGATAATAATTATTATCTTCAAATAAGCAACTTAAAAATTGTTTTCGCTTTAGGAACATTTATTTGATGATCTTTTAAGTACTGCTTTATACAATAAATTGATATAAAAAGTTAACTCCCTACTTTTCAGAGATTTTCATTTTTGTATTTTCACCTTTAAAGTTGACAGTGTAACGTTATCTCGATGGGAGAAATATATCAATTTAGCTGGAAGCCCGGGTTTTGTAATTTCTAAAGTTCGGGGGTGCGAGACTCCCCAGCTAGCCTTCAAAATTGTCATGTAACTGCTTTTTAAATCGAATGTGGCTTTATTTGAAACCATATAGTATACGGTTTCCTGTTATTAGCAATTAGTGTGGAGAAAAACTTTTGGCAGGTTTTTACTTAGCTAAGATCGAGCTAATTTGCAATTCATAGTAATGGAAAAAAGCCTTTGATAAAGGTCGAATTAGTAAAATTTAAACTTCGGCCAGGCAAATATAGTCTGTTCCAAATTTTGTTCACTGTATTAGAAGTGTGGATGTTTGCTCTCAGCACTGAAATCACATTTAGAAAGGGGACAGAATCCCGAATCCTAAAATCCCGAGTGGCTGAAAATGAGAATCCCGAATCCCATAATCCCGAATGCCCAAATTCCGAATGGACAAAATCCCGAATGCCAGAATCCCGAATGCCAAAAATTCCCGAATGCATTTGGGATTGAATCCCGAATTTCAATACTATTTTTAATACTATTTCAATGCTTTTAAAGAAATCAAACTGTTTTGTATGTTTAGTATGTTTAAAATCCACTTTTTCCATATCAAAATATCAATTATTTTATTAAAAAAAAAGAAAATATTGAAAAAAATTGCGTCTTTAGGTACGAACTTCATCAACCAAAAAAAAAAATAATTATATTTTGAAGGCTAGAATCGCGCGATTTTTAGCTTTCGGGATCTTGGCATTTTGGATTCTGTCATTCGGGATTCTGGCATTCGGGAGTTCAACCTTTCGGGATTTTGGCATTCGGGATTTTGGCATTCGGTGTTTCGTACCCAACCTTAATTTTAGAGCTAAGAAAATTAAAGCATAGAAATAACTAGTATAAGTTCCATTTAATTCACTATTGCTCAACTTGGGGGTTTGCCAATGTAAAAGTTGATTTCAATTCGAGAGTTTAAAAACTGGACAGTGTTCATAGTCATTTTAAAACTTTTGCTAAGTTGAAAGTGGATTTTATTGAATTTTAAGACATTTATTATAATTTACGGGTTTAATATTCCAATATTTGAAGTGGAATAATTTAATAAACTCCTATTTTGATAATTACAAAGTATAATTTGGTCAAAGTTAGAACCACTGAAAGGGCTACCTTCGTGACTCTAAAGAGGCATTGTGGCTCTTTTTTTTTTTTTTAGCTCTGCCTCTGTGCCTCCACTTTTCTAAAATTAGCCAAAAATGGCTCTTTTGAAAATTGTGTGCCTCTTTTTCCTCTTTTTAGAAGAATATATCGTACTTTCAATTTTCTCAAATAGTAGAAAATATTTAGAGCTGATTTTTCAATCGTCAGTGTTAAACAATCAGTTACATAACCGAGACATAAAGTTAACAGACTCTTAACCAATCGGATAGCAAAATCGAATTTTTCAATCATGAAAAAAAAAAATATAAAAAATATTTTTCTGATTTAATTTATCTTCTATATATAAATAGGATAAATAAATTTTTTGGTACCATTGTCTCCAAAAGTATTTGACCGATTTCGATAAATTTTATATGGTTGGAAAGCCACAATTGCGAAGATGTGCAGAATATACTTGAGACACGCATGGTCATTTTTGTTTTTTACTGTCGAACACTTTGCATATTAAAAAAAAAAAATTAAAGCAAAATTTGTTTTCCTTCAATATTTTCAAACAAATTGTTAATGAAATTGAAAGAGTCGAATTTCGACACAGGACGATATAATTACTAGTTGAAATAAAAGTGTTTAGGTACCTGCGTTTGATTTATTTGTTGAACATGATTAAAGAACATATTATTAAAATATTCGGTCGAGTCTTAGTAAGGAAAATCGAAGATAAGAAGTGATTCTTAAGAAGCATAATTTTTGCAACCTATAACACAGCCGCCAGTTGGCATTTACAAATACTAAAATAGTGTTTTCAACTGTAAATTGTTAATATTAATATTTTTTAGTTGATAGCCAACTGATATATTCGAATAAATATTAATTTCATCGCACAATGAACATTGTTCACTACTCGCGCTAATTTCACTCTGAAGTTTGCAGGAAATTCAGAATTGAGGAAATGTGTTTTTTAACATTGAAAATATTTAATCCTAGGAATAATTTTATCTTGCTCTGAAGTGAGCGGATAGCTTTATTTTCAGCAATAATTTATATCTGACTTTTGAAAAACTAATGTTTGCTCGAACTGAAGAATAAGTCCTAACCGACTAATTTTGCCCTTAAGCATCTGGTTTAAATAATTGACTATATTTTTAAGCTCTTTTTCCGGCAACTGAAGCGAACAAGCTTTTGAAGCAAAGATTTAATAAAAGAAAACGAATGACTGGATTGCGCGAACTTTCTCTTTATGGTTAAAATTGCTTAGAATTTTAAAGATTTTATATTATAAGTGCATTCATACCTATAACTATAATAATAATAATCATGTAAAGTATTTTAGGGCCATTTGCTGAAACGAAACTTAAATATTTAAGTTCAGCATAAGGGCTTATGTGACAGTTTACGCTGAGGAAAAAGTAGAACATAAGCGTTTAAGTTGAACATAAATATTTAAGTTTCGTTTCAGCAAATGGCCCTTATTCATATAAGTTGGAGAATATGAAAAAAGCATGAATCACGATCTTTAAATTACTAAGGGTTTTTTTTACAATGTCTGAATAAAGTTCCCCGTAACTATCCGACAGTTAAAATATCCGAAACTTAAGTCCTCTCATTGAAAAATTTTGCGTTTCATAAATAAAATCATAAATTACATTTTTGCCCTCGTCAGTACTTCTGTTATAGTGTTATGCTTTTTAGTTGATGCCAGGCCAGGGCTATAATTCTTTTACCTGTATTTAAATGAATGAATGAAACATGATTATTTCTTAATATTTACTCTATATGTACAGGGTGGGGCAAAAGGTTTAGGTATATATTGTTAAATTCAGTATAGAATTTGTACATGCTGAAATCTGGCAAGCGTGCTGGCCACTCCACGTCACCCCTCAAAGAGACAAGGCGCTGCTGGCGGAACACTTGCCTCAATCTCGCCATTGAAAGTGTGGGATGTAGCCCCGTCCAACAGGATACCTCCCATATTAGTTGCTTCACTAAATTCTTCCAGCTCGGAAGGCGTGTTTGACGGTGGCGATAACAGAACGGACATTTTCAAAAAAGTCCTAACATTAAACCCACGGTGCTCTTCCGTCCAAACCATGGTTGCTAGTTGCTACTGAAAGCTAGACTCTCTCACATCCACAACGAGCCCCTCCCCTTTTCCCAACACAACCACAGGCCGAGCACCAGCCGGTCAAAACCGGTTCATACCTTTGCCCCACCCTGTATATTCAATCAGTAGCCTAACGAAGTGTTATTAAACCTTTAACTTGAAGATCTGAAAGGTATATGCATATGTGTTAACTAAAAATGACGTATCTACATTTTTTTATGATTATAGGAGTTTGGTTTACAATTTTTTTTTAATACATAGTCATAAGACTATTTGTGATAAAAAAGGATGCGTTGCTTAACTCCTCATCTACATCATTTACATACACAAATACATATGTAGGTACATACAAGATACATACAATATTTCTATACATATTGTAAATTTCAGACTAACCGCAACCACTTTTGTTTCCATAGAAATGCAAAATAAAAATAATGAATACAAAATAACTTCAATTTCCGTTTGCAAAGTAATTAGTAAAAAATTCCAATTCGAATTCATAACCCTTTTATAATTAAAGAAGATTTTTTTATCAATCAACCTACCATGCGATAGCAGCGCTATGCGGTAACCGTAGTGGCGTTTTATCCTGGTGTCTACTTCTGTTTGTATTTTGTATTCAACGGTATAATCAAGCACCAGGCTGTTTTAAATGTTTATTAAATATTTTCCGTTTGCAAATGAAATCCTACCTTTCAAAATCTTTATATTGTTTAGAATTAGCCTTCCTATATTTAAACACGAGGAAAACCGTTAAAGTTTACAATCTCCACCGATTCTCATTGTTCGCACATAGTAAACTGCAGACTGCAGGTGCAATTAAAGAAAATAGATACTCCACTCTCACCACTTTGGGACTGTTATTATTTTACTATCATGCAAGTATATCTAGCTTTGGTGGTCGGACATTGGATGACGCTACATTTCGCGCTCGAAGCTAATGGTTAGGCGGTTACTTATTAGTACCAGACCAGTTGCCACGTACAACCAAACACTAGTTGCACGGGACAACATTTAAACGTATGGGGATCGATGTAGGTACATAAAGTTAATGTGATGATTTGTATTTTACCCGCACTGGTACCTACTGTCTGATTCATTGATTTAATAGGCATAGTCAGCTGTTATAAATATGTATGAGTTGAGTATGTATACTAATTGTTGTATTGGAAATTTATCGAAGTAATTGATGTGTGTGGAGAAGCAGTGTGTGTCTGACAGCAACGACAACAAAACGAACACACTTAAAAATGAATGTTATACGAAATCAATGACAAACAAAAGTCTATTAAAAGTGATTACTGATTAATATCAGCTGACAGTGATATGGTGAAATAATTGGCAAATCAGGCAAAGATCGAGGGATGACATTGTTGTTAACTTTGTGTTTCGTTCAGTCTGAGGTTTGCTGCTTTCTTTCCAAATACTTCAGCAATAGTCATCTTAAGTTTTAGTGATTGAAATGATTGGGATGATTTTATTAACACTGTTTCTCGCATTTTGAACAGTTCATTCGGGTCGAAAATAATTATGAACCAATTTTTATAAAAAACTAGCTGGCCCGACCCGGCTTCGCACGGGTAGAAAATCGTAAGAAAATAGCATAATAAATTGATAAATATACGATAGGTAGTTTATGTAAATAACTTCAAAGTCGAAATTTTATGTAATTTTTTCGGAATGCAATGTGAGTGTAATCGAGTGATTGCTGACAACAGAGTCGTGTTTGACGCCGATCTGGTGTTTCTCGTTGACGTCTTTCAGCCGCTCTCAGTCTTTCACGCTTTCATGCAGTTTGAAACGAAGCAGATCTGAAGCTGTAGAACACGATCGCCATGTTCGCAACCGTGCATCCTCTAATCTGGTTTCAGGTTGCTCTTCTGCTTCTTCGGCACGTATTAAAGCCATTCTTGGGCATGTTCGCTCGTTCGCTGATGCCCGTTCTTCCTCAGTACTACCTGCCAACCCTCGCTGCATTGCATCCGCTATGCGAGTGCGACGGCCTATGTTTGATCTTTTGGGAGTCATTACCTATTTAAGACTCAGACAGATCTATTGATAGAAAAAAAACTCACGAAATTACGAAAAAAACAAAGCTTAATTTCAGCCTAATGTGGAAATATAAATAGATCGAAATCTATATGAAATATGCTCTCTCTGGACACCTCTCATAACCGGACAAATTTTTCGGCCCTTCAGTGTCCGGTTTTGAGAGAGTACATACATTATTTGAATTCAAAAATGAATAAGCGATATGTAAATTCAAAAAAAGAAAACAAAAAACTAAATGGTAAATGGTAAATCACGAAAAGGAAAAATTAATAAACTATACTTACGAAATTAACGCATCTCATATATTTTCGTCCATGTAAAATAATAGCAAAAACATACATATGTACTTAAAATGTTTGCTTCAAATTTTTTACCAAAAAAAACTATTTTTTTTTGATAAATAATGTTCATGATTGCTGATATCTCATATATTGCAAATGCAATGTTGTGTCAAAATTTCAAAGCAATCGGTGAAGAACTTTCGGAGATTACTTATAAGGAACAAACGTACATTTACATTTTTATTTATATAGTTTTTATAAAAAATTGTCTAAATTACCCCAACAGGGTATGTACATATGTATATTGCGAAATGCGTTGCACCGCAAAGTGCGGCATTTCGAATTAAATTTGGAGTGATTTAACCAGCACCTACTTATATACAGGGTGTCTCTTCATTCGTACACTATATTTTGGGGGTCCAGTAGCCGTGGCGTGATGGTTAGTGCGATGGACTATCATGCCGGAGGTCTAGGTTCGATCCCCAGCCTCGCCACGTAATAATTTTTAAAAACAAAAACGGCTACTGCCTTTGCGAGGAATTGACAAAACCTCCAAGAATATCGCTTGTCGTAGAAAAGTGCCGCTCACATTAGTAGTTCGGATTCGGCAATAAACTGTAGGTCCATTCCTGCAGCAGACACGCACACAGGAATGGTTGAGAATTGTAAGTCTCTAGACCCTAGTTCTTCATGAGCTGTTGTGCCATCAAATTTATTTATTTATTTTTTTGAACTCTTGGGGTCGTTGTAAAAAAAAATGTATGGGGAAAGATTTTACTAACCGCATCCCTTCTGTAACTTAAATAAAAAAAATGTTAATAATAAACGAAGGCACATAGAATGATGTGCTAACTATTTTGAATCCATACTTTTGTCTGTTTTTTTTTAATCAAGTTGTTTAAATAGTTTTTAAGAAATTAAATTTCAAAGTCAAACATTTTATTTCAGTCTAATAAATACGTTAGTAAATATTGTGATCAAAACATTAATCTGTAAAAATATTTAAAAAATGTGCGAATTCTATTAATGTCCCGAGCATAACTTTTATTGTAATAAAAAAATTGAACACTTCATTCATTGCTTCGATGTACTGCGCTGTGACAAATGTGAATACAAATTAATCTGATGTAAGTAATATCACATATTCCCCTGCATAAAGCCCACAATGCTAATTTGGTGTGTCGTTTAAATTTTAAAGTAAGGTACAAGCACATGCCGTCTCCATTTTCTTCAATATACTGATAAAGAAACTGGCGAAAAAAAAATAGATCAATCGGAACCGAAGCGATAATGGCAAAAAGAGACAGTTCATTTGGCTTGCCCTCGATGATGATTGTCATCACGGAATAAATGCTGCAATTGTTATAGCAAATTTGTTTAGAGATAAATTATTTTAAAATAAACAAACACTCATGTGATAGGACAAACAATTTTGATTGAAGCTTTGCTATAATAAGTGTGTAATGTGTATATCTACTGAGTGTTCCAGAATGAGCACATGTTGTGGAGAGTCGAGATCGAGACTTTTTAAATTAAGAGGGTGTCGTAAACATTGTTGTTGCTCATGCATGTATGCAAGTCATTAATATTGCATAAAGTGTTTAGTGACGAGCGCTTTAAGCTAGCTGTATAAAAAAAATGATTGGGAAAATAATGTATACACATATCAAATTAGAAATTTTATTGGTTAATTGATACATTTTTCGCGAAATTTTGGAAATTATAATTAACAAAACACATTTCAGAAGTCAAGTAACGTTTACGGCTTTGATTTGCCATTGATTGGCTAACTTACTCGTAAGTCAGTGATATGTAATGTAAGAGGATTACTTTGTTTTGAAGAAAAATTTCCTGGCCTTTGAGATTCAAATTCAATATTATTAAATTCAATGTTATAAAGTTTAAAGTTTAAAGTGTTTTGAGTCAAAGTTTTTTTATGTCTGGAAAAATAATTTAGAGAATTTATGCTCAAATGGTTCAGATCATACCTTAAGGAGAGAAGACAACAGGTTAAGATACAAAATTTTTTCAGTAAATCTTTTGTTATTGGAATAGGTGTTCCGCAGGGTTCGGTTTTGGGTCCTATTTATCTCCTGATCTTTAGTAACTCAATTTTCAGTCTTCAATTGAGAAGTACTAAAACCTGTTTTGCATACCATGTTTATACTGCAACGGCTGATGAAGAACCAGGGCGTGTTTGCAGGAATAGAAGGGACCTACAGTTTATTGCCGAATCCGAACGGCTAAGGTGAGCCGCGCTTTTCTGGTGACAGGAGATACTCTTGGAGGATTTGTCACTTTCTCGCAAGAGGCAGTAGCCCGGAAAAAAACTTAAGATGGAAGCGGCTGGTATTGAAACCAGACCTCTGGCATCTATCTATCTAAATCTAAAAGACTTACAACCATTTAGTTTTCAGCGTTCGATTGAAAATTAATAACAAGCATTAAATTATAAACGAAAATTTAGTACTTTGCTACAAAAAATGGAAAAAAATCATAAAAAATTGAAAAAAAAATTATTTTTTCAAAATATTTAAATCAAAAGCAGTTTTTTCCAAAACCATTAACTGAAAAGACTTGTTTAAAAAAAAAATAAAGAAATAGGTCTTTGGATTTTCAAAGCCTATTGTAATGTATTGTTAGTACTTCCGTTCCTTTTAAAAAACTACTTATCCACTTTACCCCAATACTTTAGAAAATGATCCCTCCCTTATAAATGGGGGACATAGACCCCCTCTCCCAAACGATTTTTTTCTTAGTACATGTCTGAAAATTATTTTACAAAGTAATGGTCATTAACTTGGAAACAACTAGTATGCTTTTCACCTTTAAAGAAACAGTATTTTTCATATGAATGCAAACAGTGTAGTAAACAAATTTAATTTGGAAAGTCTGCTTTAAACCCCTACTCTCTCACACAACTCGTCAGTGGAATAATTATGAATATGTATACTTACTTTTTCTGTTATTTCTGGGTCAAATTGATCAATAGACACTAAGTTTTGTAAGCTAATGACTGATCTTTTTTAGAATTCTTGACACTTCTCTACCCCGCATCTCGCTTAATGTTGCTCCCAGCGAAACAAATTACAAAACATTTTTTGTAAGAAATTTAATTTACTTTAATTTAATTTAGTAGTACCTACAGCATTTTCCACTTATACGCTTGTTTTTCAAAATATTCGCGAAAAAACTAGAAAATGGGAACTTAAACCCCCTCTACTGGCTTAAGCTCGAGGCCCTGCGCTGGGGACTTTAAGTATGTTGGACCTGAGGGTCACCCCTACCACTTAAAAAAATAAGCCGGATACATGGATTTTTGCATTTATTTTATTATATTTGGTCCAAATGGACGCGCTTCCATATAATTTTCAGATGACTTTTTTTGTGTTTCTTTTTTTTTATGTTTATCTTTTTAGTGGGTTAATGTATATTGCTAAAATTTTTATAGATAATAGAAATAATGTATCCAAAATAAAATAAAAAAAAAACGGTCCTAAAGTACCGTTGAGCTGAGATAACGGCAATATTAGAACCCTTGTGGAGCTCCGACATTCCGAATGTCAGTAAAACAACGATTATTTTGCTACCTCATTTGCTATTTTACGTGCAACACAAGCCTCACAATCTTAATTTTAATTTAATTAAATTAAAATTTAAAAAATTGCATAGAAAAAGTGTGTTTGGTTCATTGCTCTCGGTAGCCTACCAGTGGATAAAGGTCCGTTAATTACAAAATTGTGGCAATTTTCAAAGCTAAGCTTTTGTAAAAAAAAAAAATTATGTCTTTCGTTGTAATGATCCGAAAGGTTAAGATCTTAATAGAAAGATAAAATGTCAGGCAATAATTTTTTTGTAAAAAATTTTGAGGGGTACCCCCTTAAACCCTAAAAACGTAATGGAGGAACAATTGAATAAAAATTTTCAGAATTTTGAAAAACAATATTCTACATTATTATTTGTATTGTATTATTTATACTAGAATGTCAGTTTATTAGACTTGACCATTCTTTATTCCGTCAATTTCATTGAATTTTGAACAACAACAACAACTTAAAGGTGCTACCACCAATTGCTTACGAATTAATTTTGGGTAATATAGCTATTTCAAGGGGTGCCAAGCCCTATCATCAGTCTCCTTTATAGTGGTGCTGAGCTTTAATCCAATTTTATTTGAAAAACTTTCTACACATCATGCGGTATTTGAACCCGCGCATCAGATTTGCTCAGTCTTCGGAGCTGTGTACCCTACGTACTATGCCACCGTTGACCACTGACGTCACAGGTCTAGATGTGCTGTTTGTTTATCAATTGCATTTGGAGCATCAGCATTTTTATAAGCCCCTTTAAGTATGCTGTCTTGTTCCGCCTCCATTTTTCTCCGATCTAGACCTGTGACGTCAGTGGTCAACGGTGGCATAGTACGTAGGGTACACAGCTCCGAAGACTGAGCAAATCTGATGCGCGGGTTCAAATACCGCATGATGAGTAGAAAGTTTTTCAAATAAAATTGGATTAAAGCTCAGCACCACTATAAAGGAGACTGATGATAGGGCTTGGCACCCCTTGAAATAGCTATATCTCTAGCCAAACAAAAATAAAACGAATTAAAATACCCAAAATTAATTCGTAAGCAATTGGTGGTAGCACCTTTAAGTTGTTGTTGTTGTTCAAAATTCAATATTCTACATTGTTACTGGCCCAACTCCCCTCTACCATAATGTTATACATTTTGAAGGGCTCATTACAACAGGCAAGGCGGTAGGGGCCGTTTTTTGAATTTTCAACCACTAATTCTATATTAATTTGATTTATCAACCAAAGAAAAGGAACTAACTTAGTAAAATATATCGTCCGCGCGTACTAAAAGAAGTTCGTGTGACAAGAGAGTCGTCTAGTTTCTTCGGGTTTAAAAAAAAAAAAACGTTCGAAAAATCAAGTGTGAAAATATGAATTATCATTTTGATCATAAAACAGTTAGTTTGGTATATCTCCTCGTCTAAAAAAAAAATAAATTTCAAATTTTAAAGACTCACTAAAAAAAATATCACAAGGTACAATTTGAAAAAAGTAAAGGACATCGTCCCTGAAAAAATTTGTCCCCAACATTTTGGTGTTTCAATTTTTTCAATATCTTTATAATACTTATCGATATATCCTACTTTAAAGGAAAACAAAAATTAAAATGCAGCGATCTTCAGCTTCATTATTTATGTAAATTAAGAAATGTCCAATTTTTAAGAATAGAATGTTATATTTGAATATTTATAATAAAATAACTAATCTATATTCTTATCAAGAAACCCAATATGGTTTAGACCTATTCTCCCTTCCATATTTATTACAAGAACAACTTTCTTTTACTATGTTTTATGTGTATTAAAAGAGCATAAAAAATAATTAACCATAGGCTTATATTGAGAGACAAAACTTATTGTTACTATGATAAGAATCATTGACAAAAAAGTTTAACTTTTAGCTCATCTGAATAGGTTCAACAGTGTTACGATAACCTTAGTTTACGTTTGATTGTACTGTTCCAGCGTTGTTGAGGCAGGAGAGGCAATTTTAGAAAATATTACTACCTAAAATATATAAAAAAAAAAATAATCAAACAAAAAAAAAATAATAAATAGAAACAGTAACACTTACAATGGCTATACCATTGTATACGTATGCCAGTCCTAGATCAATAAAGTAACCACTGGGCTAATTTGTAATACAAACGAAAAATTTTTGACACCATTGTGTGATGGTTATTTATAATATTTTTTTTTTATAAGGATAGCAAAGCTTGCCCAACAAGTTTACTATCAGAGAGCTTTTCCCTACTTTCCCTTTCCAGTTACCGCAAAAGTTCAAAAAAAAATTTTTTTTTCTAGAAGATTTAATATTTTGCATCATAAACTGTGCTTGTTGTTGAATTTTAAAGTACATATGCTTTAACTTGTCTTAAGACTTACAAACTATGGAGTACTAAAAAGACCACACGAGAGTTATTACATTTTGTTCAAATAACATAATTTATAGGTAATAATTGAAAAGTGAATTTTTTCTTCAAACATTTAACGTGCAATAATCATAAACATTTTATTGTATTTTTGTACTTTTTACTTCGAATACTAAAACTTTTTTTCTCCTCCATTTTTAAATTCTGCAAGTGGATTTTCCTGTTGAATTTGTTTAATTGGTACCACAGTTGTGGTTTCTGGTGCTGTTTTGACCGGTAATGTTATATCGATACTCTCAGACTTTTTATAGAAATGATAACCACTAAATATGAGACCAAGCATTCCAACACTAAGACTTGTCCAGCGTATTGTAGAGTTAATTTTTAAACCTCTAAGATATACATATATTAATTTTTATTAAAGAAATATTGAAAAGGCAATTTAAACTTTTTTAAAAAGCTGAAAAACATCCCTTCCTTAACCTACTTACAGAAACAAAGTGTACTTGAGCATGTTTGTCCATGTCTTATTTAAAGCTACACTTTCTTGTATCCAAAACAAAGGCATCACTAGCTCTTTAAAATCTTTCATCGGCTCAATTTTTGGTACCGGTTTAACATCTAAATTGAACTGCAAACGTTTTGCTGCCTGAAATGGCGTCCCAGAGGTCTAACAAAAAAATGAGGAAATTAATCTTAATTTATAGGAATAATAATTACCAAGATTACAATTTCAAAATCGATGAAAACAGCATGCTTTTCTTCATTTGGGCTTAGCCCATTAACATTTTCTAAAAGGCTTGAATCTCCGTGGAAAAAGTGCGGCATTGAGGCCAGTAGTGGTCCCCCGACACATGCATATAAGCTCATTGTGCCCTTAGGAGGACACGTGTTGATATCTTCAGGATCATCACAAAAGCAGTGAAGATTTGGATCGGCCTAAATTGTGAAGAATTTACATTATGTAATGCAGCAATAGTTTGTTGTAATTTGGAATGAAATGTCGTACCCTTATGTCACCCAAATCCAAAAAGTACCTTACTGCAGGCAATCCAGCATATTTTGACTTCGAATGGTACACTGCTCCTAGAGATCTACAGAGATCCGGTGTAAAGGCCCACAAACCGTCTTCTTTGGACATGAATGGAGGAAACACCGTCGAATCAGTTCCAATAAATTGATTACATTCATCTCCCCCCCAATTGTCCAATTCAGGTTCATCTGCAAAACGAATAACTTTGCCTAGTTTGTGAACATTTTTCACACCACGACAAACTGTAAAACGCCCTGCGTCACTATAATTTGCCTTTAAAGCGAGAGATAAACATTACTCAATTCTTTATGTTAATTTATTGACAAGTTACTCACTTTTCCCAAGAAAGAAAATAGAAAATGCGTATCATTTACTTGTTTGGCTTGCTTGACTTCTCCCGTATAAAAAGCTGTACAAAGAGCCTTAGCAGCGAATTCTTCCGATGAACAATCAATATAGAATCCACGAAAGAAAAGGTCCATGAATTTAATTGTGAGAATAGCTGACTGATTTGGAAAAACTATTTTTATTGCTTTGGCAACAAGATCAAGCATTGCTGCCCGGTCGCGCTGAACAACTATAGCAATTGACTGTAAAAATAATAGATACTTATATATAAAATGTATACGTACATATTGCTTAACATTTGTTTATTAACTAATACATAATAATGAAATAGTGGATAGTCCACTCAACGAGGGAAAAATAAATGTGAAAAATCAATATCTGGGTTATTATTTTTTTGTAATAAAACCGCTGGTTCCAGCAATTTCTTTAATTTAAAAGTTGGAACTTTGCGACAAAGACTTTTGTGAATTAAAGTTTGAATCAAGTGAAGCTTTTATTAATGGGGTCTTATACTTTAATAATTGTATTAATTTTAAAAATGATTGATATTTTTTCAATATTTATGAATACACAATATGATTTCCTTTTTTTTAACCTCAGTTGTAGAGAATATTAATTAATAGGAAAAGACTTTAACTATTCCCCACTTCATAACAATATTTTTTTCCAAACATCTAATGTTTAACTGTTAGTTATAACAATAGTATAGATACTTATGAACGATTGGTAGGTATATAGGAAAGTTTTCTGTCAATTAAATATCAATCCGACATATAACTATAAGCCAACAAAGAGAGTTTACCATCGACTCCCGATTATTTCTTGCTTAGCAAATGAATTATTAAGCGTTCGACTATATTTATTTCTCTCGTTTATCCGCAATGTTTATTGGTTAACTTTATGTATTTTCGCCGAACACGACGCACATCATAATTTTGTATTTCCCTTGATGCTGCTTTATACACTACCCGACAACCGATTAGCGCCCCCTATGCTTCTTGTATGTTTGCTTTTGAATGATATTACACTACACGAGGGAATTTTTACTGCGCTGGCTATAAAATTTTCCAGTAAAACAAGCCTCATATTTCTTTGCATATAATTATGTGGTCTGAAATCAAAAACACCCCTAGTTTCACCAGTGACCAACAAAAATAACCTTGTGCACACCTCATTTTAGTCTAGCACCGTCTCTGAATAAATGATGAAACTCAAAAACAGTATTTAAATCAAGTGATAAGTGAGTATAAATCCAAAAATCCCAAGACTACAAAGCAATCACTTACAAAAAAAACTATGGCCCTCTTAATTTTATTTAACATCTATTAGTGTTACCAATAAGTTTTTTTCTATCTATAAAATATGAATTTAGATGACATAGCAAAACTAAAAAAAAAGATAAAAAGTAAAAATATGATATTTTTTTAAAAAATCGAAATAAATACAAAAAAAAATTTTTACATACATTTTTGAGTGTGTTTTTTTAAAAGAACTATTAATATGCACAAATCAATAAAAATTAAAATAGCTGCCGTAGTTGAAGAAAAAAACTATTAAACTCAAAAAACGGGGAAAAAATTTAAATATTTAATAATTTAAAAAATTAAAATAAATTATAAGTTTTTGTTTTTCAGAATGTTTGAATTTTTTTTATTAAGAGCATTATTATTTTAAAGGAATCAAAAAACAAAATTAGAATAGCTTGTTTAGTTTCAGAGAAAAAAAATAAATGGTAAAAAAGGTGAAAAGTACAAATAAGTGAAATTTTTAAAATTCGAAATAAATTATAATTTTTTCTTTCTACATAGATTTTTGGATGTGGTTTTTAAAGGAATAGTTGAAAAACAATAATCAGAATAAAAACTAAGAATAGCTACATTATTTCGAGAGAAAAAAAATAAAACGTAAAAAGTGCAAAATCTCCATACAAATTTGTATGGGAAATATATGGCTTTACAGGCACGGGTTAATGACCTCGGACATAAACTTTCGATTTATAAGTTGGCCGATCCAAAAAAAAAGTTTGGGAAACAACGGACACCCTAATAGTTATGCTCATTGTGTAAGACAAAAGAAATAACGTTACGGCTGCGGTTAATTTGTTTGGAAATTTGATGGATTGATAACACTTTCTTTTGGTCCTTTCGGACACATTTAACGCTTGCTTTTTCTATATTTAATAAACTTAATTTAAAATTATTCAAATTAAACTAATGATAACTTTATTAAAAAAAATACCACTACTTACACGCGAAAATGTATAGTAAAGCGTAGAGGCGCTAATCGGTTGTCGCTAAAAAACAAATGCTTTAATTTTTGTCATATTTGATAGAAACAAAAACATAAGAACGGTTCATTTCAAAAACTCATTTTTTTTAGATTGAGAGTAAATGGTGGAGAATAAAAAGAAAAAAGATTGAGCATGATACATAACCAGGGTCCCGAGTTATTTGCATTTACACTGAAAGATTAGAGGGGGCGCTAATCGGTTGTTGGGCAGTGTATTTTGCAATTTATACTGCAGATAAAAAATATGAATAATTTTTTTGATTTTTTTTTTGTAATGGAAACTCTAATCGTAATTTTACATGTATTTGTCTCTATGTAAAGTGTTACTTATTTTGTAAGGGAGCAAGCTATTCATCCTATATTCTAGTTTAAGCTTGGTTAGTGTAGAATCGACTGTTGGTACTTTTAAAACTTTGTTTAATTTATTTACTTGAATTAATGGATGTGGAACTGCAATCACTTCTTCTCCTGTCAACCCATTGGACAAATCTGGACGAAAGATGAATTTATTTCTCATGTGGTAGGTAACTGAGTCTTCAACAACATCATCATCCAAATCGTATTTATCCTTCCATTCCCTGAAATTGGTAATGTAGGAAATTTTTGTTTTTTAGTTATTTATTTTACCATTTATACAACAATTATACTCAAAATAATATGGTCCAATTTCTTGTAAGTTAGGCTTTGCTCCAGATATCACTTCATTTGGATTTGTGATGTTGAAAACATAAATTAAAAAATCTAAGGGAAAAGGTGTACTTTCCCATAATTCACGAATGTCAGTTCCTGGTTTCAGATTGATTTGCTGAAAAAAAATTTAAACATGTTTTGTTATTGTAAACTCGAAATTATGTACACTTGTCAAAACAATTAAGGGAACAAAAAAAATCACTTTTTCTTTAGTGTTTTTCGAAGAGCTGTATCTCTTTGAAAAGTAGTCGTATTGAGATGAAACAAAAAGCATTCTGAAGCTTAATCCTTTTTGTATTGAGAAATTTTCGCAAATGATTTTTTTAAGGTACCGTTATTGCGCAATCATAAGAAGCAGCACGACCCAAAAATTTTAAATTTTTTTCTTTTTTTTGAACATTGTCATTTTTCTTTGAAATTTTTTTTTTTGAGCCAATTTAATGTTTTGTTTTAATAACTTGTTTATTCAGCTTTAAGGTCATTTTTTTCGTTATTGTACAAATTTTTTTCAAAAGTATGGCTTTGAATGAAAAAACAGACTTTTGTCTTTGACTACCAATATTTTCGCAAGGAATGAGGATACCGAAAATTTATGGATAGTTTTAAAAACTGGAATTAATATGCTACAAGATTTTTTCAAAACTTTATAACGATTATTTTTTATGGCTCCTCATCGTTACATTCAGAAAAGGTCTAAAAAACGACTTTTTAAAGACTTATTGTAAATCTTTTACTGATTTAAAAATATTGACTGTAGGACTTAATTTGGTAAGAAATTTTAAAGAACTATAGACCACCAATATTTCTGTAAAATTTCAAATAAATCCATTGAACCGTTTTCATGTACCGAATGATCAAAGTCGTAAAAACCAATTAAGCTAACAAATTGGGTGGTTCATAAACATTGTGAAATTTTCATGAAAATGGAAACGAAAACAACAATTTCTGCCCACTTTTTCCACAGTTTTGCGTTAGTTACAATACTGATAAGCGCGGAGAAGAAAAAAAAACATTTTTTTCAAAGAAAAAGACAGAAGTTGGTTTGAGTGAGTTTTATCATAAAAAAATCAGATTTAGTTCAAATAAGACGAAATTCAAATAAAGCTGCGGACTAAAAAATTAATGTTCCATCAAGTGTTATTTGTGCAATCTATTATTATTTTACAATTCATTTTCATAATATTTATCTTTGTTTCTAACATAAAGAAGAAATGAATTACTTGTTTAAGGTGTAACTTGCTCCTTTTTGACAGCAAAATAAATTCAAATTTTATAATTTAATGTTACAAATTGTGTTTTTATCATAACTAGTATCGCCCAGTGGCCGAAATTCTGCCAGCAAAAGCTAACGCACTCAGCAAGGAAAATAAAAAAATTAAATTGAAAGAGAAAACTAAATGTTTTAAGGTTTTTACTTTTGTAAGTAAAATCGAAAAAGTACAGTTATTGACCCCCACTTATAACAAAACGAGATCCGTATGGGTTTTGACAGCGAATTGTGAAATTCTGTAAAAAAAAAACAACAAAATAAATCTCAAGTTACCAAACACACCTAAGAATTCTCTTGTGTACATATATCTGTCAAGACTATTATCATTTTTCAATAATTGTTTGTGTTGTATCTGTTCCTTTTGTTTTGTTTTATTTCGTTTTTATTTAAATAATGGAACATGATAGAAAAGTGAGATTTTCCTTTTCAACGAGATTCTGCCATGAAGTTAAATTTAAAAAAAAGAAAAAGGAGTGTCCACCACTTACTTCCTAGTTAATTCAACAATTGCTATGAGTCCTTGGAAAACCTATATTTTGGATTTATCTGCTTTTACAATTTTTTTTTTTTGTCTTGATGGCTGATTGTCAAATAGTTGGAAATGATTTAAGAACTCGATAAATATAGCGGACATTATTATTTTAATTCAAAATTAAATTTGTAATCTCAGAATAAATTCACACATCTGATTCTTATTCCTTCGCTAAACCACCTTCTTCGGTGGTTTAGTTTAGTAAACGTCAGTTTGTAGAAATTTTGTTTTATTGATAACATTTTACACTTAGTCCACGGAATAAGGTCTAATCCTTCGCTATTCCAGATTTAATAATTTGGCTGTTAGAATACATTTTTGTCGAACTTAATTTAGTGAAACCTGTTATCTATCTATCTGAAACTTCGAATTTTGAAAATTTTAATGATATTTTTATAACGAAATTCGACCACATATATTAAAGAAAAGCATACAGGCAATCTTACTTGTCTCAGCGGCTTTATACACGATTTTTGAGAAATGTTTAGGTTCATAAGTTTTTCCCAATACTATTTTATACATTTCTTTATTACATGTTGAAGCAATACAAACAATTTATCCGAAGGCTAACAAAGGTAGTATTTATTGATACATAAATGAAAATTATATTAAGTTAAAAAAAGGAAATTATCAATTTGCATATCTGATTCAAAAACTTTAAAATCATGCCATTGTTTACTTAATCTATATACATATGTAAATATGTATCCACTCTCTTCATAAATTGGCATCTGACCATTAATGATCAACTTTAAAACCGTTTCAAAGTCTGATGGACGGTGATACGCCGCCATGAATGTGCCTACAATTTTCTTTCAAAATTATTTATTAAAAGCCAAATTATGTTTGAATTTAAGATTTTTTTTACCAATGTATCGGTGTATCATTTGGTAATACCCCAATGAAAAGAAGATAATTTTCTTCAAACTTAAGAGCCGTCAGCTTTAACCTGTGTCAGTTTGAAATCACTCAAGGAACAGCGAAGATAACATTTTCGAATCCGACCTCGTACTTGTATAAATACATCCCCCATGCCGCCCAATCTCTCTAGATTACTAATGGGCAAATCACAAATAAAAGCGCCATATATTTTTATTCGCTACTCAACTCTACTATCACCTACCTATTGCTATACCACGCAGCATTTAACCTAATTGTTTCTAGTTTTAAAGCCCAGCAATAATATTCCACGGTCAACTGACTTGCGTACATCCATCGGCTTGAATTAATAGTTTAATAGTTTTATCAGTTATTGCTGCTGTGCGGCTCAAGTTTACTTCCAGAATCTCAAAATGATCTACCACATCAGTTTTTTTTTCCCTAGCAAAATTTGTGATTTTGTCTGCATTCAATGTTATGTCTTTTGCTGAGAAATATTTGTTTGTGCTTTTGAAGATTTTTTCTTCTCCAGTTTAGATTTTGGAAAAGCAAGCATAACGTTATCTGTAGAATGTCCATTCCTGGGTTGTCCTTTGCTTCTAAAAAATTCTTCAAGATCATTAAAAATAAAAATAAATTTGATGGCACAACATCTAACGAAGAACTAGGGCCTAGTACTTACAACTCTCAACAATTCCTGTGTGCGTGTCTGCAGGAATAGAGGGGACCTACAGTTTATTGCCGAATCCGAACGGCTAATGTGAGCGGCGGTTTTATTTTTTAAAAATTGTTAGGTGGTGAGGCTGGGGATCGAACCTAGACCTCCGGCATGACAGTCCATCACGCCACGGCTACTGCTCAAGATCATTACGTAAATAAATTTAATGAAAGGACAACAAAAAAATCTCCATGAATCCGGGAAATTAATTCAGTGCGAACGTAGAGTGTAGACTCCTCCAAATAATCAGGTACAAAGAACACTTACGTTAATCGATTAGCGTACTTCGGAATAAAAAACAGAACCAGTTATAGCCATGTCCAGAAATAATAACTGAATTAATAATGTACCTTTATTTTGGCTTACAAAAAAACACAAACTTGGCTTTCCAAACGACTCAAAATTAACAATTAAAATTTCAATGATCGTTTTCAATGATAGCTATAACTGACACCTAAGAAAGTTTTTTCTACTTTCTTTTTTGCTGTTAATTGTTAAGTTACGTAGATGAGGCCGTAGTCCATCCTGGGCGCCATCTAAAGTACTAAAGTAATTGTTAAGTGCAAGAGCAAGAGGTTTGGGGTAATCCATAAAATAGTTAATGGCAGTTTTTGTACCCAGGTTTTCAGCCTTATTTCTCTTGATTCCAGAACGTACAGGTATCCATGCCAGCTTTTTTTTTTTACTGGAGTAGTACTTCATATAATCTCCAGTAAAGAACATTCATTTTATTTTGTTGTTATTAATATAAGTGTTTTATTGTATATATTTTTTTTTTTTATTTTTTTTTCGTATTATATTTACATTTATATTTTTATTTATATTGTAATTTTAAATTTTATTTTTGAAACCTCAAAAATAACTTAAACACTTGTTACTTGCCGGGAAGTATCGATTTTGATAAAAAAAATAAAGATTTTAACATGGCCATGAAAAACTTTGTTTTCGTTGTATCGTTCATCGGTCTGTGTGTCTTTACATCAACAGTAATTCAAGATCGGGTGGTTTGATTTCAAATTTAGTCGGAGCACTTTTATGTGAATTTCATATATGTATTCAAAAATACTGATTGAAACTTCGTACGTGTTATATACAAAGTGATTATATGTGTATTAGGTACCTATATAGATAATGAGTTTTTTTTTTTAATGACGTTTTTAAAAAAAGTTTTAATTAAAAGATCGACCACTTAACTAAACTAAACCAAACTAAACGACTACAAGTAAACTTCAAATTTAAAGTATGAAAAAACTGTACCTAATTTTTGTATTTTTTTTTTTATTTTTACACACAGCTAATTACTAGCTTTATACATTATGTAAAAGAGAGAAAAAAGTTAATTTAAATTTACTCGACATTTTATTCATAGGAGAAAAACGTTCATAATTAGTACGATACTTTGGAATAAGTATGCAATCAGGCAAATTCCTCAAGCTTCTTTGAGGAAGATTGAAATTTATGCGGGACAGGAGGTGCAAAGAATCTATGTTTCCGTTAATAAGTTTCACAATGAATACAAAAGATAAATATTATCGTCAACTTTCAAGACTAGGCATGTCAAGAAGTTTGAGTCTGTTATTGTATGGAGGGAGTTCAAAAGGATTTTCCCAACCTAACCCTCTGAGCGCAAACCTCAGAAATCTTTTCTTCACTTGTGCTAATCTGGCTATATGAGAGTTATAATGAGATGACCAAACCGGATATTTGGTCGAACAAATATTTTAAAAAGCTGTTTGATAAGAAAAGGGTCAGAAAATTTTCTTGACTCTCTATTTATCCAACCAAGAATTGAATTGGCTTTATATGTTATGGAATTGATGTGTGGTATAAACTCGAGTTTTTGATCAAATAAAACACCAAGGAAAGTCATATTTCTTACTCGTGATAAAAGTACACCATTAAACAAATAGTTGTAAGAAGTAACAGAAAACTATCTTGTAAAACGGATAGTTTTACATTTATCGACGTTAAGAATCAAGCAGTTACGAACACATCACTCAAAAAACGAATTAAGGTCATACTGCAGCTCCTCAAAATCGGAAGTATTTGAAGTAGTCTTGAAGATTGTAACATCGTCCGCATAATCGAGGCATTTTTAATATGTTAGCACAGACGGTAGGTCTGTACTTATCCTAAATGGCTACCCTGGGGAATTCCAGAATTAACACCTAAATGTATTTGATTCACATCCGTTGAAGAGTACCGAGTAACATCTGTCCAATAAATAAGACTGGAGCTACATTAAAAAATCACAGCTTCCTAAATTTAAACAGCAAAACTCGATGTGAGAGTTTTTTAAACGCCTTACTAAAGTCTGTAAAGACACAATCTACTTGTTGTTTATTTTTAAATGATTCCATACAATATTCTGCCATTTCAATTAAAAAAATTACAGTAGAGCGACCTTTTGTAAAACCATGCTGATTTGGAACAATAAATGATTTAACGTAAAAACAAAGCAATTCACCAATAATAGCCTCGAAAAGTTTAGGAATAATAACAGATAATCGAGCTTTAGGCCTATAATTTTTAATTTTATCTTTTTTACCTCTATTGTGTAGAGGGATTATGAAGGAAACTTTCCAAATAGATGGAAATATACAAGAAGACATTGAAAAGTTAAAAAGAACGGACAAAGGCAGCGACAAGTGACTTACACAGTTCTTCAAAATAATTGAAGGTATACCATCAGGGCCCGGTATGAAACTCTCGTCAAGATAGGATATAAACTCTCTAATGTTATCGGTAGTAATATTAAAGTTTATAACAGTCAAGTAAGTAAAAGATTTTAAAAAGTCAAAGTTTCTGGCTTTATCGTCAAGTTTATCACAGTTAGAAATATCACAATTTAAAGTATCACAGATGTTAGTATCACAGTTGAAGGCACTTTAAAAGAAATCAGAAAAAAACTTGTGTTTTAACCCGAGGGTCATGACTTGAAATGTCATTTGACTTAAGGGCATACGGGTAGGGACAAGACTTACTTTTATTATTTATGAACTTCCAAAAATACTTAATTTCCATTTTTAGATCTCTTTGCACCTTCTGAATATAATTAGGATACTTTTAACTCGAAATCCTATTAAACATATCTCTTGATTCACAATAATTTTTAAAATTTTCTTCAATTTGAAATAGCTTGTATGTGGACCAGAATTTAATTCTACGATTTTTTAGACTTTTTAATTCACTACCGTACCAATCTGGAACTGAAAACTTCGTTTCCACAATACCACCTTAAGTATTCAAGAAGAAAGAATAATTCATAATTATGTGATCGTTTAAAGTATTTTTAAATAAATTGAAATGAAAATAGTTTTGTTATTAAATAAATCTGTATTTAATGCTACGTTCTACTTGGCTGATTTATTTCAGTAGTATACGTACCCTTATATATAGAATTTTTCATATAAAATTCAAATACCTTTCTTAGCATGAAATTTAATATCTTTGGGAAGAGAACCCAACCAAATATGATTCCAAACAAAAAAATACCACTCGAGTATATCATTAATTTATTTCGGCTTATCAAGAGTCTCATCTTATTTTTGTTTTTTTTTTTTTCCTATATTAATGCGCGATTTAAAAACCTTATCTTAGATATCGTAAACACCCCTGTTACACTAATCACTTCTGAATCTCATCGCAAACTAAAACTATGAAAATATTCCACCTTTGATTTCCTTCTTAACCTGACAATTCTAAAAATAAAATTACAAATTGTCTTAAAAACTGTGCTAAGTTTCCAACCTCCTATGCGTGCAAAAGTCACGAGTGTGTTTTGCCTACTCTATTGTGAAGTACAGTCATAAGAACTGCAAATTGTTTTGTCTAAGTATATGGTATTGTCATTGAGTTAGTTGCTGCCTACGACACCCCCTTTGATAAGTCATAAGAACATTTTATCAATGAAACTTTGAAATTCTTGAAATTGGCTAAGAAACTGAAAAGAAAAATTAAAGCAAATTGTTGCAATTGCTGCAGTAACAGATGGTGATTTTCCCTTTTCTAATAAAACATGATTTTTTTATTTTTAAGTACTATTGTAATACTAATTTGAAATTCAATATTTAACACCTGTTAAATGTTTCACTATTAAAAAACTGAATACAAAATAATACTTTTAAACGTGTCAAGTGCAGATGTCAAAATTCGGTTCTTGGGTGTTTTGGAATATTTTAAGCTGCGATTATTTTTTATTTTTGATTTTACGTAAAAATTCAAGGAAAAAAATGTACAGATTTCACTCCATAGAGTAATCATGGGGACATTGAAAATGACTTTATTTTGCTAGATAAACAAAACACATGACTAATCTTTACAATTTAAATTAATTAAAACTTAATAAGCTGTTTCAGACACCATTATAGGTTCTGAAGTTTCAAGCTGTGTAAATCGTTCATTTAAAATGATCGAATCGTTCAAGAATCGATTACCAAAATGATCTGATCATTTAAATCAATCGATCATTCGATCATTTTCATTTAACTCAAGTCAGTATTTCATACTGTTCCGATTTGATTTTTCATTTCGTTTTCGATGAAATTCAATCTCCGAATCTAACGAATTCAATTCAATAATGTACCGATTTTGATCGAATCCAATGAGAGAGTTCCTCAATCCTCAGTCCTCACCGATCAGTATAAGGGGTCAAAAATAATAAAAATGAATAATATGAAATAAAAGAAATATTTAAGTTTTTTTTTTTTTTTTTTATTAAATTTTCAATTTATATTTATTTTTTGAAAAACAACAATTTTTTTTTACAACTTTATTTTATATTTTTACGACGCGTTTCGAAATTTTAAAGTTTCATCTTCAGGCGAAGGTTTTGTTTGTTGCCCCTCAACTTTGTTTTTCATGATGAAATTTTAAAATTTCGAAACGCGTCGTAAAAATATAAAATAAAGTTGTAAAAAATTGTTGTTTTTCAAAAATAAAATATAAATTGAAAATTTAATAAAAAAAAAAACTTAAATATTTCTTTTATTTCATATTATTAACATCATACAACTTGGAGACCTAACCCACTATGAATAAAAATGAGTTTTTTGCAAATATCTCCAGAACGGTTTCTGCTAGAGAAAAATTTTATTCTACAATCTTGAAGCTGACGCAATTTCTCATAAAAATGGTCCTTAAAATTTTTTCGTAGCATTAACCGTTAAAAAGTTACAGCAAATCAATCGAAAAGTCAAAAAGTCTTATAAAAGAGGCCAAAGGTCATAAAAATGTGCTGTAACTTTTAAACGGTTAATGCTGCGAAAAAAATTATTATATATAACGTCCATGCAACGTCGATAATTTTTTCCTTTCTTTGGCATTTTTCGGCTATTCTTACTAGACTAGAGATTGAAAATTTCAATTGATCACAATCTCAACCACTTTGATGCTTCTCGATTTTCCATCCCAATCTTAATCATTTCAATGAATCTCGATTTTCGATATCAATCTCAGTCGAACCCAATCTCAATCATTTCGATGATTCTCGATTTTCCATCCCAATCTCAATCATTTCAATGAATCTAAATTTTCGATATCAATCTCAATCGATCCCAATCTCAATCATTTTGATGATTCTCGATTTTCCATCCCAATCTCAATCATTTCAATACTCTCGATTTTCGACATCAAATTCAAGTACAGTAAGAATAGTTTTTTGAGTTTTTTGCGAATATCTCAGAAACAGTTTGTGCTGGAAAAAAATTGTATTCCACAATTTTGTAGCTGAGGTAAATTTCCCACAAAAATTGTATAAATAATTTTTTTCGTAGCAATAACCGTTTTAAAGTTACAGCATATTTGCATGACCTTTGGCCCCTTTTATGAGATTTTTTGACTTTTCGATTTGCTGTATCCTTTTAACGGTTAATGCTACGAAAACAATAATAAGGACCATTTTTGTGGGAAATTGCGTGAGCTACAATATTGTAGAATAATTTTTCTCTAGCACAAACAGTTCCTGAGATATTTGCAAAAAACTCATTTTTATTACTTTTGACCGCTTATACTGACCAGCCTGATCTTTTCTTTCTTTTGAATTGTTTCTTACTGTACTAGAGATTGCTGTTTTAAATCGAGATGTATTGAAATGATTGAGATTAGGTTGGAAATCGAGAATCATCTAAATGATTGAGATTGAGATCGAATAAAATGAAAATTTAAATCATCAATACTTTTCGATGATCAGATCAAAAAATCGATTCGTTCAGCCCTAATTTAATGTCACTTTACATTTGGCAAAAAATAAATTTTGTTAATTTTCTTTAACTAGCTTTCATTTTTTAGTGCCGTTCGTCGGTTGACGTTAAAAGCCAATACTCATTGTGAACCATGTAGGTATATGAATTGAAAGAAATAATAAAATCACATACTACTATTTGCACAAAAAAACGCACCTAATGTCGATATGTTCTACATTTTAAGGAACAACGCCACGCTTTTAATATATTTTTTAGCGAAACGATTTCAAAGCGTACAGAACTTACTGCCAAGCGATTAAGAATTAAGCTGCCATTCTGTTAAACTAACAAATTTTCTTTTTGAAAGAAATTTCATTCAGGTTAAAAAGACATCTACCTGAAACAGCGTAATTCTAATTGTTGCATATATTCTTCAGAAAATCCATATTTAATCACAATAGTAATTTAAGACTAATTTGTCGATTATGAAATTTGATCCGTAGATTTCTAGGACATCACGAACTACCAGGTATGTTAAAAAACCCAATTTATTTGGATTCATTCGAAATGTTTTGTTTGTTTTTTTTTCTGCTGGAAGACGTTCCCCACCCTCATCGGCAATTGTCCAGGCAATGTTACTTTGACACGATAGCTGCCCAATATTATAAAATAAAAATACTAAAATGATTAAATATGTATATGAATGTACGTACATAGGTAGTTTACTAAAAAAATAATCAAATTTTTTTCGTCATTAAACAAAAACAAAATGCGGAATTTGGTGCGATTCTTATCAAAAAACTTAATTTGCTAAGGCAAGGGCAAATGTTGAAGATAAACTATATAATTCGATAAACAACGAAATAATTTTTCGCTTTAAAATTCTGTATACAAACAAAAACAATATAAATAAAGTGGACGAGTTGAAAAACTCTGACAAATAGTGTGTGGCTATCGGAGCAATCGTTTACAAAACAAAATCATTGGGCCTTCGAATGTAAAACTGTAAACAATTAAAAAAAATAATCTCACTCAGTTTCATTCAAACTTATGAACAGACAGCAGACGATGAAGTAGCCATACCTCTGTATGTATATTTTAAAACATTTCGAGTTCAAATAAATGTATGACGTAAGTGTGGAATGTGCTGCTCCATGTCAAATTGGAGAAACAAATCTGAGAAACTAAATTTTATTGAATGATTTCTTTTGGCAATTTGAATCAATGCAGAATATTTTTCCTGTATTTTAATCGTGATTGAACTTTTTTTTATATTCTGTACAAGGTAGGGCACACGAAATGCTCTGTCTAAAATATGCATAAAAATACATTTATAAATACAACAACATACAACAGGGTGTATGGAGTCATATTGCTTTGATTAAAATGAGTTCATGTTAAAAAAGAAATTATTGAAAAAATAAAATAATATAGAGTTTGGTTTATTTTCATCAATTCAAGTTAACAATATTACTCTTATAAATTGCCTCATTGAACAAGTTTAAATTTCTTAGGGCCAGTTGTACAAACGTGGTTTAATATTTAACCGTGGTTCCGATTTCGGCGGATTAACTGAGGTTCAACGATGGTTCAAAGTTCAAGTATGTTGTCAAAGTCAATTACATCCCTGAACCATCGTTGAACCTCAGTTAATCCGCCGAAATCGGTGAAAAAATTCCTGAACCACGGATCAGTATTTTTGAACCAAGATTGTACAACTGGCCCTTAGCACTCGTCTTTGAAATAAAAGTCGATTAAAGACAATAAAAAGGGCTAATCTATAAGATATGATAAAATAACTTTAATGAACATTATATAGAAAACATCTTGCAGCGGTTCTGTAAAGTCTGAATACCAATGCGAGAAAGTGACAAATCCTCCAGGAGTATCTCCTGTCATAGAAAACTACCGCTCAACTTAGGATTCGACAATAAACTGTAGGCTCTCTTTATTCGTAGTAGTAGCCCGTAGCGTAATGTTAGTGCGTTGGACTGTCATTCCAGAGGTCAGGGTTCAATACCAGCCCCTTCCATCTTAAGTTTTTTTTCTGGGCTACTGCCTCTTGCGAGGAAGGGACAAATCCTCCAAGAGTATCTCTTTTCATAGAAAAGTGCCGCTCACCTCAGCCGTTCGGATTCGGCAATAAACTGTAGGTCTCCTCCATACTTGCAGACACGCACCCAGGAATGGTTGAGAGTTGTCACTAGGTCCTGGTTCTTAATGAGCCGTTGTGCAACCAAATTTATTTTTATTTATTTTTCTCCCTCCATTCCTGCAAACCCGCACACAGAATGGTGCTTCATTAATAAAAATATGAAAACATACGAGAGTTCAGAGAAAATTAAAAAGTTCAGATAACAAAAAAAAACGAACTTCGTCAAAAAAAACTATGTAGACAGTTTAATAATAATTTTTTTATTTATAAAAAAACATAATTTTAATTATTATATTATTAAAAATTCATGTAACAAAGTAATATTTTCTAAATTTTGTATAAAATACATAAAATCAATGCGCACGTAGTCTTTGAGCATTCCCCGAAAGATATTTATTTTTAAAACATCAGCTTTTAAATGAACTTTCAGATATTATGGCCTAAGCATAACTGGATCCATAATGCTAAGATTCGAGAAAGCTGCGCTTTTATTATTTGATGTCAAAATTTATGTTTTTTCTTTTTTGTACTTTTTTTTTTGTTGCCAATAAATGTAAGACCTTGTAAGCAGCAATATCCTACTAAGACCGCTTGGTGATTTCTTCTACTGGATCATGTACCGGAAACAAGATGTTCTTGTAATTTATTATTGCGGACTTCACCAATTCAAGAAGAAAATTGATTTAAAAATCCTGGTTTTTTAGGTTTTTAATTTGTTTTATTTTTGTTTGGCTAGAGATATAGCTATTTCAAGGGTATTTCAGTCTCCTTTTTAGTGGTGGCTCTACACTCCTTGAAATAGCTTTATCTCCAATTCAATGAAGTTGACGAAATAAAAAATGGTCAAGTCTAATAAACTGACATTCTAGTATGAATAAATAATAATAATAATTCTTATATTTTTAATATCAACTGTTCGCTTGTAACATAGAACATTTACATTTTTATTCATAAAGATTTTTAAAAACTATACCTTTTTAATTCTATAAGTAAAACTGCAATATTTTTTCTCACAGCGAGAATGAATTCGAATTTTAAGTTGTTATTCTCCATCTCAAATTGAATGGATTTTTATATAATTGGCTCTGTTGGTTTTAAACACTTTCAAGCTACTCTCAAATTTGCTATATAACTTGTCACAATTATCGAGATATATTAATGGTTCAATAGCTTCAGCAATTTATTTCAATTGATTCTCAGTACTAAGCTTACCGATATATGTATTTATGGTTGTTTGTATAATCTGTGATTGAATACATACATACATCCATATAGTTGCATACATACATACATTAAGGGCGAACTCCCGAGCTTATCAGTATTTTTAGTGATAGGTATGTAAATATTATGTTCATACAACCTCTGTCGGAGCTGACAAAATAAGAACCTAAAAGCGAATAGTATTTTTTATTTTATTGTTAACTAGCGGACCCGTACTCGCCTTGCTTCGCGTGCTAGAAATTTTTTTTTATATATTTTTTGTATTTATCATCAAACAGAGATAATAACTCTTATAGATTAAGATATAATTATTTATTAATTTTTTAAAAAAAATAATATAAATATAAACGGCCCATTTCTTGACAAAGTTCTAACCCCTAAAACCCGGTGTATCGAATTAGAATTAGAACTTGAACTCATTTCTTCACCGAGTTCATATTTCTTCAATTTTTACGTGCGTTGAAAATGACCAGATAACTTTCTGCACATAACTCAAATTTGTGTACCTATGTACATATAACAAAATTTTAACACCACTATATTTTCCTGGTAAGAAAGGAAACAGAAATGCATTAATGTTGCCGTTGTTGGTTTAGATAAAAAGTAAAGCATTAATTTCCTCAAAAAAAAGTAATTTATGACAATCGTTGATAATCGTTCGCATCTTGACACTGCAGAGTGCAAATCTTGAATCTGAGAGACATTTTGCCACGATTTTTGTGGCGTTTTTGGAATGACCTTATATTGCATTTATGTAGTGTCGATATATTTTGTTTAATCCTTTTTATTAATTTCTTTTTATTAATTTTAAGTAAATAGTCCACTTTGTTGTATCCAATTTAGTTGAAATATGGTGGTTTTGTTTTTAATTCCCGTAATATAAAATTCTTTTATATTGTGTACTTTGTTTGTTTTGATTTTTGAACTCGCACCAGATTTTTGTTTCATGAATACATATGTATGAATACATATGTATGAGTACATATGTATGAATACATATGTATTCACAAAAAAAGTATCCAGCTAAATGAAACTGACAAATATTTAAATATTTGTTGATAGATTGTCAGAAATTTTGTGTCAGAAAAGAATTTTGTGAAAAAAAGTGTGTAAATCCAAATTGGGAAGTGAACAAAATAAAATAATTTTGTACAAACGTGAACAAACGATTATCCATCGAACTGCATTTTCAGATTTTTTGAATTGTTAAAAAAAATCGAAATCGAAATGTCCCAAAATTTTGAATAATTAATTAAAAATAGATAGAAAATCAAACTTAAAAATAAAAACTATGAAAAATCATCATAAAAAATGTACAAACAATTTCATACTTTTCAAAATTTTTAGACACATTTAAAAATAAAAAATTTATAAAAAAAAATTTTGGACATGTAACGAAAATATTTTATATTTATTTTATTAATTTATTTATTAAATTCTATTTCTTTAACAATTTTTTTTATAAGATGTATAAGTCACAATATTTGTGGTACAAACGTGTACAAACGATTATCCATCGAATTGCATTTCCAGATTTTTCAAAATTAAAAATTTTTGTCTGGCCTAACTACCGTCCGTTTTTTTAAATTTCTTATAAAAAAAACGGTGCATGTACAAATTATTCTAAAATTTGTACAAACGTATACAAACGATTGCAACTAACAGCTTTGCCCAATTTGAAAGTCGGGGTTCCGACTACATGCAAGCTCTTAATTTAATATATTAAAGCAATGAACTCTCAAAGTAAAAGTGAAAGATGTAAAAAAATTAAAAATTTATTTCCCAATTCCCGCTCTCGCTACCACACAAACACACCTTATCACATTTACATATACATATTTACAGTTTTAGACGAAATCGAATTGGTCACCGCATTTTAAATTTGTGTCGTAAGCCAATTTTTTATCTTCAATATTTATGTACCTAGTTGTTTGTTTGATTTCGATTGCAATTTTATTCCTGTTGACATTGAATTACTGATATGTAGTTTATTTTTTATTTATGTCAGTCATTTTTTTTTCCATTTTTTTTTTCAAGTTTTAGTTTTTTCTGTATACACATAATAGTGTTAGATTTTCGTTAATATTGCGAATGTTTGTAAGCGGATTTTACTTGAGCCACTTTAAAAAAACCTTCCCGCGACTTATAAAAATATATTGTAACGATGAAATCAGCACCTAACTACTTTCGGAACAAACAAAGAGCCAAGTACAAAAATACCCTTATCGAAGACAACAACCATCTATAAAAATTCCCGAGAGAGCGCGCCCATCTCTCTCTGGGGGAAAATGCGCTAAATGGAAGAGTGGAGAGAACGCCATCTCTCTCGTTGGAATGGAACCTTCTAGATGGCTTTGTGCCAGTACTTTCGAGTAGAGTCTCGAACCTCTCAGCTCACTATATAAGGAGAAACTTTTTGAGCACAGACTACAGTTTATTTTTGAAAGCGAAAGTGTAAAGTTCGAAGTTAAAAATATCCGGAAGTGAATTTAAGTTGCATACTATTGAGATTGATGATTAATAAAATATTTGAAGTGAAGTAAAGTGTGTTTAATTTAAAAAGGAAATAATTGACGGTTGACAGTTAAAAAGAAATACGTTTTATATCGAACCGTGGTAAACGTTACAATATTCTGTAAATTTCAACTGAATCGGTACCATCGTATTTATGTTTATAGTTCTGAGAGTACTTTACCATTGCTAGAAGACTATGCTACCCCCAATAATAATAATCATCAACTTGTGTCAACAATCCCCAGAGACATGTACTCCAACACATAAACGGGCACTATATACACCGACATTTAAACAAATGCATTTAAATTGCCTCTTTCAATTAAAATTGATTAGCTATTGTAAGAACTTAATTGGTTTTGTTGCAGATACAAATCTATTTAGTAGAATAAAAATATTTTGGCATCATACAGAAAATAAACTAAAATATTCATATAAAATTTAAGAATTCTAATTTATTTTACGTCATCACAATAGTTTTTAAGAAAAACTCGGATCACTTTAACTCAAAGTTGACCTATGTATAATCGGCTTATTTCATTATTTCATGCGTGATACCCTCTTCCACGATGTAATAAATTATTTAAAATAGTTTGCTTCAACGCTTTACTAAGTTGTAGCTTTTTATTAAAGCAACAAAATGGTATTTAATATCATATCACTTTTCAATTATTTTGATTTAAATTCTTATTGAGATTCGCAATCGATTTTGCATTTCGGATCTGCATTAATTGTGCTGTTGTTAAAAACGCCTATAATAGCAATATTACAAATTTAAAAAAATAAACTTGGTGGCACAACAGCTCAAGAAAAACTAGGGCCTAGTGACTTACAACTCTCAACCATTCCTTTGTGCGTGTCTGCAGGAATGGGAGGGACCTACAGTTTATTGCCGAATTTGAACATAAGGTAAGCGGCAATTTTATATGACAGGAGAAACTCTTGCAGGATTTGTCAATTCTTCACTAGAGGCAGTAGCCCTGAAAAATATTATTAGGTGGCAGCGGCTGGGAATTGAACCCAGAAACAAATTTATGATGATTTATTATTGTTTGATCCATCCATGCTATCTGGGTGTTTCATGATCTAGGAGCTATGCCTCTCTGAGTTAGATATGAGATATGCCTACATTTGCTTTAAATGGTAGAACTTGAGGTTGGGCGTCAAGCGAATGAGTACAATTTGATCTTACAGAGGACTTATAAGGCAGTAGAGGTGGAGGTATTCTTCTTACAGTTCGTTGCACACACTATTCAATTAAACAATTTATCACGAGCCGAAGATATCATTGAACAATTATATATGTATATGTATTGAAAGTGATAATGGAAGTAAATTATTATTTTTCTGTAGTTATATACCATCTGATTCTCCAATATCTATGTATATTAGGGTGACCAGTATATACTCATCTCGCTTAAGAAATATTGAAAATCAGTTAAAACTATTTTTCAAAAAGTTATATTTCCGTATGTGTTATTGAAAATTTTATTTTGAGTGCATTAAGAGAATGCAGAATGAAAATAAGGTGATGCCAGTAGTTCTTTCATCTGAAAAAGAATTTAAGCTTATTATAAAAGTGTTTTGTTCATAATTCCTTGTAGAGAATGCTTGAATTGGTTTTTATAAATGAAGAAAATGAAAGTAAAGTTAATGAATTTATTTTCAAATTCTATTCACCACGTTGGCTTATCAATCACGATAAAAAAATATTTGCTTTAAAAATTTTCAATTTTAATGCTTTTTAAAATGATGATAAATTTAAATATAAATTTTATGAAACTAAAATCTGGTTGATTTAAATGAAAAATTTTTTAATGTTAACTGGCAAATTAATTCTAATCATAGTCTAAAATATAATTTTGATAAGTTTTTAAATATTTTTTAAATAATTGGTTACCTCTGTTCCACGCTCTTTATGTAAATTAAACTCCCATTCTCCCTGGTCGAATGTAAGGTTGCGTAGATTAAAAAATGCAAAAGTACCGATTTTAAAATTTACCAAAAGACTAAAAGCCAAGTTGATTTTTTTTACTATATCCTCACCTTCAAAAAGAGTATGTATTCTTGTCTAATTATTGGTTTAGTAACTATGTACAAACAACAGAAAGAAATCTCAAGCTAAATTCGAAAAGTTTTTGGAACTTTATCAATTTCAAACGTAAATCAATTGGTTTTCCATCATCAATGGTTTACAATAACGATAAATCTAGTGATCCTAAAACAATTGTAGACTGGTTAGCGAATAACTTCCAGAATATTAATAACACTTGCGACTTAATTGTTGGAAATAATTATGATGTCATTTCTTCATTGCCAATGACTGATTGCTGTCTTTTGCATTGTGGTATAGAATGCAATGCATGAACTGGACGCCTCTACTTATCCTGGTTTTCATGGGATATTTCCAATTGTTTTTAAACATTGCTCTGAAGCCTTGACCATTCCACTACAAATTCTGTTTAATCAGCCTTTATCTAGTGGTGTATTTTTACAGGAATGGAAAGTTTCATATATCATCCCGACTTTTAAGTCTGGAGATAAAAGAAACATAGTGAATTATCAAAGGAACTTTTTAAGGTATGCTTTAAAGAAATTTTCTTTAACTGGTAATATTAATCTTAATTACAATAGCAGATGTTTGTCACTAGGAATGCAAACTTTGAATCAAGGCGTAAAATGTATAGTGTTTTGTTTATTCGTGACATTCTTTGCTACGATATTGATTGTGAAGTTTTACTTTATTCATTAAATATTCATGCACCAAGAAGAACATTGCGAATGAGGCAATTTATTTTCGAAATACCCCATTATACTAATTATGAACAGCGTGAGCTGTGGGTTTTAATATGTACTACAATTATCTTGATGGTTTTTTTTTACCTAGATGCGAGTATCAATTTAAATGGAATTTCACATATCTTATCCAAAATTCATTGTAACTTATTATTATTTACATTAAATTTAAACTTTTGTATTTTAAGCAAAGTCTGTGGATGTAATAACGTAGATTTGAATAAATAAATAAATATGTAAATAAACATAATCATTCCGAATGTAATTAATTTTCATCATTAAAAGAATAAGCACATGTTAGTAGGGTCAATTATACAGGGAGATTCGCATAAGCAGTAGCAAAAAGCTAGAGTGTGTAGTTTTAGTCTCCCGGGGTGTATTTTCCCCTGTTTAGGGGAGGGAGTCAATTTTCTAAAAAAATAAACTTGAAATACACTTGTGAAAAAATTAAGGGAATAACAAAAGTTTCACGTTTTTTTTAGTCTTTTTCTTTGAAGAGCTGTGTCTCTGTCGAAAGTGATGTGGAAAGTGATCGGATTGAGATGAAACAAAAAGCATTCTAAAGCTTCATGTTTCTTGTGTTGAAAAATTTTAACAAATGATTATTTAAAGTACCGTTACTCCACAATCATAAGAAACAGTACGAGCAAAAAATTTTAATTTTTTTGAAGAGTGTCATTTTCGTTGAAAAATTTTGATAAGCCAGATAAATGTATTGATTCGATAGCTTGTTTATTTAACTTTAATGTCATCTTTTTTCGGCACTCTAATTTTTTTTGTCAAAAGGATATGTGGCTTTGAATGAACAAAGAGACTTTTGACTTTGGTTACCAATATCTCAGCAAAGAATGGCCGACATGGAAAATTTGAGGGCAGTTTTGAAAACTTGAAATAATAAAAGAAAAAACTGGAAAATCCAGTTTGTACAGCAAAGAATGCAACGCAAAGACCCCAATTTAGATCACCAATTCACAATCTCGGGATTCTGTATATTACTATTCATCTTTGAAATACTTGTTTGTCGAAATACGATTTTACTTTTTCTTTTTCTCGGGGAGACGACTGAACAACGCAGATAACTTTATCCACGAATTCGTGAATCTATACATTACTTTTCATAAGTTAAAACATCATCGTATGACTTAATTAACTGAAATTGTACACTGATTTGTAAGCATTGAATTCAGTTGTATTTTCGTACCAAGTAAACGAAAGGGTAGATAGTATGAAAATAATGAATTGATGAAAAAGACGACTAGCTTTTTCTAATGAAATCATTACATGCTGTTCTTCTATAAAAGTAGTCAATAAATTCCTTGTTCTATTGACCTAAATTTTTCATTCATTTCCTGCTGGGATCACTTTCCACAGAGATACACTAAAACACTAAACAAATGTGAATTTTTTTTTTGTTGCCTTATTTTTTTCGACAAGTGTATAGTTTATCCAACATAAATAGGCAGTACATGTCTTATGGGAAAAATTTTTCAAAATCAGTAGCGTGCCATATTTTTGCACCATACTAAATTGAAAGAACTCCTCCATTAAAAAGTGTTTAGAACTCCTCCATTAAAGTGTTTTAGAGCTTTAAAAAAAGTTTTTAATGATAAGTGCTACCATGGTATCGCGGAGTGTTTCCATCTCTTGCATTTCTTTTAATGTGTGGAAAATACGTTAGTGCAGTTACAAAATGTTAAGCTATTTTCTTTGAAGAAGAACATTATTTGCGTAGAATTAATTGAAAGGGTTTTTGTGTGAGAATACACGCGCAGTGTAGGCTGCAAAGCTTTGGCACCATCATATTAATATTTAAGATTTGAATGAAAGAACAACAACTTGAGTGAGCTACCATCAAGTTTTATGCGTTGATTTTCGTAGCATAATGGTGTGGAAAAAGATAAATGTGTTTTTTTAATTTTTATAAATAAAACAATTAAATGAAAATTTCTATCTAAAAAAAGGGCGGTAACCCTACATACTATCCTTTCATATTTGGGTCCATTTAAAATAAAAACTACGACAACCATGTGAGAGCTTTAATGAAGGATAGATTTATGCAATCCACTTTAACCAGAATTAGAGGCAAACGTCCTATCTTGCCTATACTGCCTATTATAGTTGGATAAAGTATAGAATTATATCATTAAAAAACAACGGCAACACTTAAAATGTCATGCTGTACTATTTTTGAAAGCTAGAAGTCTGTTTGTTTATTTTGTTTTTAATTTAAATTACTTTAGATACTTGTTTTTGAAAAGTTTGTTTTAAAATTCAAAATTTTGAAAAAATAATGAAAAAAAGCATTGTGTCCAAATTAATTTTGTTCAAAATTTTACGTTATTGAGTAGTATTTTTGTTTTTAATGCTCCTTTAAATTTCTAGTCAAACACTAAGAACCAGGTTTTTATCTTTGACGTCAAAATTTTTAATTTAATTATTTCGAATTGCAGCTGCAATCCCTAATAAGTTTCAGCTGTGTTTTTAGAACCATTAAGAGGAATTGGCTTAAGATAAATTGAACTCTCCTAAGGCTTGTTTCACACATATTCGGTTTCATTCGGTTCGGTCTGTTTTCGGTTCATTTTCGGTAGCACCTGATAAGTGTGAACCGATGAAAACGGCAAGAATTAAAACCTAATAGAAACCGAATAGCACCGAACGGCCCCTCAACACGAATCAGTTTCATTCGGTTTCAGAACGGCAAGTATTCGGGTCTGAGCCAGCGTTGCCGAAGTGGCACGATCGTGTTTTTTTGACACGATAATTTCCTCGTGGCACGGTGGCACGAAAAAGTTCAATATGGCACGATTTTTTATTTTCATAATTTTACTTAAAATGACGCAAATTTCAACAAAATTTAATGAAAATTTGTCCAAATTCCGTAAAAAAATTGACAATGCACGAAAAGACCAAATGATTTCCTTCGATTTTGTTTGATGTACCACACCCCGTAATAAAATTAATTACGTTAATTTTTTGTCGGGCGGCAACGTTGGTCTGAGCACACAAAGTAATCGTAGCGTTCACACACATACGGCTTGTATTCGATTTAGTTTTGTTTTATTTTGACTTGTCAATATCGTGCTGATGTTTGTTGTTATTTTTTGTATTAAAAATGAGCAGTTTACCTGATATGAAACTTGTGTGTGTGAAAAATCTTAACTGCGACCGAAAACGAAACGAATACAGACCGAACGGAATAAAACCGAATACGTGTGAAACAAGCCTTACGAATTACGGTTCAATCGAACAAAGAATAAAAAATAATATAAATGTATTCTAAACTTAACTTTAATTTTGCTTGATTTAGGAGAGTTTCGTTATCATTAGAAATTTGCAAAAGAAACATGCTTGTTTCTACAACTATCTGTCGTATTTATAAACCTTGCGTTGTCTAACTTAAGACAGCCGTCCAAGTTAGAAATAAACATTTTTAAATGTTGCTAAAGTAATAAAACTTTTTATTTTTTTTAGACAACGGAGTTGTCTAAACCTTGACAAATGTAGTATTTATTGTATTACTTAAACACCCTCTAACTAGTCAGAAATCTAATAAATATCTTAACCTGTAAAACATGATTTTATCAAATGATTACCTATGTCCCAATATATCTCATAAATTATAAAATGTTAGGAAATAATAAACTTGTAATTTTATAATAATTTTAATTCTCTTACGTACTTTCTGGAAAACATTTTTCTTACCAACCTAAAAAGTATGTCTTAAAAAGGTCAAAAAGTTATACCGACAAAGTTTATCCATGCCTTGTCGTTATATTTCCAACAGCCATTATAAATAAAAAAATTTTCCACTTTACTTTTCAGACATAAACCTATTTCATTTACAACTGAAATATTTCTCATCATAAATATCTTCGTTACGTACCTAAATTTTGAAATATTTATATATTATATTGCTCAGCGTTTAGTTCTCGCCAAGTTTTGTCATCAATGTCGTTCAAAAGAAAATACTTCCGTGTTAATTAAAAGCCTTATAAGTAAAATAAAACGTTGAATTACCAAATGTGATTTTATTTAAGTACAAAATAGCATAAGATATACAAACAAATTCCAAGTATTAAACTTTTCTCAAAGAAATTCCATAAAAAGCGAAAATTAAGTCCATACAAAATTAAAAAAAAAAACCAAACGCCCTTAAATGGCAACAAATTGTGAAGTTATCGATTCCCTGAAAAATGGAAAATTTTCTCCATCGCCAACCGCGGAATCCCGTGAAAACGAAGAAAGACCACAGCAGCAACGCCAAGCACCATTGGCTATTGCTGAAGACATCTTTGATAATAACTTAGAAGGTGAACTAGATCAAGATGGTTACGAATCGGATTCGGAAAGTGGTGGTGAAGAACCTTCGACAAGTGAAGTCACTGGTTCCCGTGCCATCTGCTTTCCGCCTTACAGTCGTAATTCAGTCGAATACGCGAGTAGTAGTGATAGCGATGGTGAGGACGAACTTATTTCGGCGATCAACTTGTCGCCGAATTCAATAACTAAGGAGTCTAGTAATATTGACTTCCTTGCGACACGACCGTTCCTCTTGCCTTTCACCGAAAGACGACGACTGTCTCAGTGTAAGGAAGAAGATGAGGAGGATGGTGATAAACTGACACCCAACGGAGACCTTAAATTAGAGAAGCCTTTTTTGCCAACTCCACCTCCTCCTCCGCCATTACCGCACAGAGATAGTGGCGATATCGAAAAGTTTCGTGAACTTGAACGCCTAAGGCAACAGTTCATGCAAAAGATTGACATAATAAATACCAGTAATATTCAAGCTATTATGGATGTTATGGACAGACGGTCTCCCACTCCACCCCCACCGCCTCCGCCAGTTCCGGCAATCTTACCACCCGAAGTGATGGCACAACTTATGCCATCCAAAGAGGAACCCGAGAAAATCAATGAAGATCCTATTTTTGACCTTAGAATCAATGAAGAAGAAACACCTCCAAAATCCCCCAGTCCCGAAAAGACTATTTACCGCGGTAAGTTCACCGTTACCAAAGCCCTAGAAAATCAAGATATTCTAAAGCTCAAGCCGGAAGCTGAAAAGTTAAAGAACATGGATGCTAAGTTAAATGCACACACAATTAGTTTCCCATGTACGTCGGGGGGCTACTCCTCCGTACAAACACTATTTGCCCAGAGAAGTTCGGGAAGATTTCCTCATATGGATAAAAAGTTCTTCGATACATCAGTGGTTGAAATACGTTCGCCAGTGATAAGTAGTAGTTCACTCGAAAACTGTGATAGTAGTTCTATGAAATCACCTGGAGGTTTCATTAGCCATCTTGATGATGTTTGGATTAAAAGACCGGTTTCACCTCAATCGGTTAAAGATGATACAACAGAGGCCCCATCAGAAGAGGATGTAAGTTTTTTGTTTTACTAATTTACTTAATTAATTCTATGATAAACATTTGTTTATTTTTTAGCAAAAGCGATAAGTTTATGAAAAGTAGAAACATTTGAGAAAAAAAAAGTCAAAAATTCTCTAAAAAAAGGGGCAAAAAATCATGAAAATGGGAGTTTTCAGTAAATATCTCAAAAATGGTTTGTCATAGAAAAATATTACTCCCCGATCTTATAGCTCATGTAATTTCCAATAAAGGTGACCCTTCACTTTTTTCGTAGCATTGTTCGTTAACAAGTTACAGCACATCGAAAAGTCAAAAACTTTCTAAAAAAAATGGTCAAAAAGTCATGAAAATGGGAGTTTTTGGTAAATATCTCAAAAATGATTTGTGCAAGAGAAAATTTATCCCCCAATCTTGTAGTTCATGTAATTTTCAACAAAAATAGCCTTTCTTTTTGTTCGTAACACAAACCGTAAAAAAGTTAAAACAGTTCAAAAAGTTAGTTACGAGGGGCCATTGTTAATAAAAATGAGTTTTTTTGCAAATATCTCAAGTATCTCAAAAACTGTTGGTAAATTGTTCATGCTTATATAACATTTTTTTTTTCTGGCAGCAGAACCTCTTGTTAATAAATAATTGAGAGCTATCTGACTGATTTGATTCAAATCAAGTTATCTTCTCCTCGTTCTCTGGATAAATTTTTAAACTCTGAATAGCTCTCACGTCAAATTATAGAACTTCTTACGAGAAAGCTAGTCAACGCGTTAGATTTTGTTTATTTTTCAATGTGTTTTGTGTTTGTTGTGTTAGTGATTCTGAAAAAATATTCTTATTCGTGTCTCAGTTTTATGTATTTATCCGATCGTGCTGTGCAAGTGGCCCTAAGCGTTTTTCTGAATTTTCAGATGCTAGAGGCAGCAAAGTTGACACCTTTAATGTTGACTTGCGGCTAAACTAAGTGACCTAGCTACTTCAAAAAATGCATTTTCGTGATCTAGGAAGTGCGTGTTGGTAACAAATTTTACGAAAAGGAAAACCATGGTTACCACATTGTTAAGTTTCTAGCATTTCTTTTTATTTGTTAATTTAATATAGTTTTGAAATATTGCTAAACAAACAATAAAAGTAAATATGAAAATTATACAGTTAACATGTAAAAAAGAGAATATCTTAACATTTCGTGGCAATGTGCACATTTCATTTTTTTTTAACAAATTCATATTTTTCAACTATTCAGAGAGCGTTCTTTATTTTGAGCTTAACATTTGTATCCCAATTTCAAGCATTATTTGATTTTCCTTAATTTTTGACATGTTCCCTTTAGCCCATTTGTAATAATGTTGTCACTTTAATTACTATTTTTCTAAAAATTTGGAATTTATTCTTCACTTATTAATTATCACAAAAAATTCACATTTTCTCTTTAATTATAATTCTTCTTAAAACTAGAAATTGACATTTTCCTTCTAGTTGTGTAATATCAATTTTTCTAAAAATTAGAAATTTTTTCTTAAAGTGTTTTGTTTAACTAACTTTTTTGAAATAAGTAATTTTTTCTTTAGATATTATTGTCCTAATTTTCTTTAAAAAAATAATTTTTACTTTAATTATCTTTTTTCTTTGATATTTTCTTTTCAGTAAAATTGTTTCTTTTCCTTAAAATTTGACATTTTCCCTTTAAAACAAAAACAAATATGATTCTTTTATTTGTGTTTTCCTTCTTCTTAACTTCATTTTCTCTTTAATTATAAATCTTCCTAAAAATAAATTTTTTTTCTTTAAATATTACTTAATTTTTTTTTAATTAAGTGCACTTTAGTTATTGATTTTTCTAAATATTGAAATATAATTTTCCAATAAAATAATTACTGATTTTATTTTAAACGAAAATACTGTAACGTTTTACCACGGTTCGATATAAAACTTATATCTTTTTAACTGCCAACCGTCAATTATTTCCTTTTTAAATTAAACACACTTTATTTCACTTCAAATATTTTATTAATCATCAATCTCAATAGTATGCAACTCAAATTCACTTCCTGATACTTTTAACTTCGAACTTTACACTTTCGCTTTCAAAAATAAACTGTCCCTGTCAATTAAATTTTGTTTTATTGAACATAATATATACAATTTGGCTTATAACTAATATGATACTATGATAAATTTACATTTGTTGGCACATAAGGGGCCTAACGTTATACAATGTCTTAAGTTTAACAAATTATAGATATATAAATTACATGTCAAAAAAAAAAAATTTAATTAAGGGCCAGTTGTACAAATATTTGATCCGTGGTTCAGGAATTTTAACTCACCAATTTCGGCGGATTAACTGTGGTTCAACGATGGTTCAGGCATGTAATTGGCTTTTAGTGCATATTAGAACCTTGAACCATCGTTGAACCTCAGTTAACCCGCCGAAATCGGCGAGTTAAAATTCATGAACCACGGATCAAAATTTAAACCACGATTGTACAACTGGCACTAAAAGTCGGCTGACTTAATCGTCCTCAGGGTGTTCATTCCCGGTTGTCAATGATGTTTTTGGTGTAGGTTGGGGGGAAGTGGGTTTTAGCCGCGGTAGAAGGCTGACCCAATGTCAGCGTAGAACGAGACTGCTTCCTCGTTGTCCATGATTATGTTGTCATCAAGAGTTTCCATCACACTGAGGTACCTTGGCTCTGGATGTCGTTGTTCAGTGGTCATCCTTCTCATTAGCTGATTCGGGTGGTCGATGATGTTCCGTACTAGTCTCTTCGCTGAAAGGACTAGGTATTTGTCCAGCGGGATTATGTTGGCTTCAGAGTAGAGATGTTCGTTCCTGTAGTGTTTCCGCCGCTGCCGGTCGAAGTACAGGCCGGTGCAAATTCTGAGAATCTTCTTTTCGAATACTTGAAGCTCCTTCATGGCTGTCTTCGAGATTGAAAACCAGACTGGGAAAGAGTAGCTTATGACTGGTCGTAAGAGCTGCTTGTAGATCAGTAACTTCGTTGGTTGACTTAGTCCTGTTCTTTTCTTCATCAATGGGTGTAAGCGGTGAAAGGCCCAGCTGGCTTTTCTGAGTACATTTCTTGAGTGTGGGTTGAACCTCAGCAACTCATTGAAGTGGATTCCCGGGTACTTTACATTCTGTTTGGCAGCTATGGTGGATCCGTCAGGGAGTCTCAAGACCAGGTTTCTGCAATTGGCAACATGTTTGGTCAAAAGAACTCTAAAGCTTTTTGGAGTTTTTTATAAATACAAAAAAGAAATCAGCGGCTATTTCATCAACTATGAGCTATAACGGGTAGTTAGTAATGATCCTAGTCAAATTTGCAATTATTTTGCAAGTTACTTTGAATCTAATTTTGTGTCGGAATCTTGTGATCTTCAATTAAGTTATGAAATCAGTTCTGATGTTGATCTGGGATTAATGTCCATTTCAGAAGAAGAGATACTAACTGAACTATACATATGTATCGTCTCTTGAAGACTCTAAGCCGTTCACCTGAAAATATTCCTTCCATGTTTTTGAAAAAAATTAAATCATAATTTATAGTTCCTCTTCACATGATTTTTAACCTTTCTCTTAAGCTGGCCATTCATGATCGAGCCAAATGGCTCGGTGCCAATTGAACAGGTGGATTTATAACCTGCTGAAAGTCCAAATGACACGGGCGAACCCATTTACATAATGCAATTTGGCTCGGCCGAGCCATTTAGAACTATCAGGCCAGCTTTAGAGAAGGCATATTTTTGGGGTTTCTATTCGAAAGTCTTAAATTGGATTGAAAGCATCTAAATAATCGAACTCAAATTGTCAAAATAGGAAGCATTTCGTCCAAAACTATTCATATACTTACTCAGGTGTGCCTCAAGAAAGCCACCTTGGTCCACTCCTCTTTTTTTCATTTTTATGAACGACTTGCCTTCTGTTTTTTTTGTTTGCTGAAAGCTATTATTTGCAGATGACTTTAAGATTTTTTCAGTGGTAAAATCGTAGTTAGATTGTTCTCAATTACAACGCGATATTCAAAATAAAACTAATTGTTGTAACAAGAATTTCCTGCTTCTAAATATTTATAAATGTTAAATTATACTAGGTTGTATAAACAAAAAGATTTGGGGGTTGTTTTTGACCCTGAAAATTTTATAATTTGCCAGTTTTAGTCCGGAAAGTACACGAACAAACCTATGTGATGAAAATGTGTTTGATGTTGGATTGCTTGTCAGATAAGGCTAGTTGTGAGGAGGGTCACCTCGAAGAATTTAAATTTTAAATATGGCGTATAAGGTTTGATTTTGAAAAAAAATTTAACTAAATTAATTGTGTATGTACCTAGTAATTCGTTTTCATTTATCTTCTTTTAAGCTAAAAGTTCTGGGGTTTTAGTTGATTAACTAATAAGGCGCTAATACATAGTTGTTTTTGTTTTTAGTTACAAAAAATGAAACAGGTTCCATTTTTAGAGCGACTTTTTATTCGCAACTTAGGGCGTTAGGGCCCTTCACACCATCGGTAACATTAACGTTTTTTTATCAGGTGACATTTATGGAAATAAGCCTCCACACGTATCAATGAACATTTACATTTATTGTGCCTTTCTTTACGACTAAATTGTGTTTCTCACTCATTTTCTCGTAAATTCAGATCAGGGCTGGTGAAATTCTTCTTCTTCTGCTCCCGACTTTTAAGAGGTGTTTTTTTATTCTGCCCGAAAAATTGATCTCAGATTGTTAATTTAATCTTTATTATTGAGGCATTTTAATAAACTTCTGTAAGCTTTTGTTCGGATAAATAAATAAATTTGTATTATTATTAGTTGCACGAGGCTGGGGATTGAACCTAGACCTCTGGCACGATTGTCCATCGCACTAACCATCATTCCACGGCTACTACTTATTCATACATATATTTTATTATATAATTTTATTATTATATTATAATATTATAATATAATTATAATTTCACTTAAAAAATCCCGACTGCATGTCGTAGCAACTGCATGTTTGTAGCAACGACACAAAATCACAAGTGCGTTCCTAGCCTTAAACAAAAAAAATACCTCTTCGTTATTAAATCACCACTCTCTCTCTCTCTCTTTCTCTAAGCATGAATTAAATCAATTCGTGTTTACGAATGGGTTTCTAAGATTGTAGTTTATACCTATAACATTTTTAATCGATGTGTATGTATCCGTCTTATTTCTTAAACCCTCAGATTATTTTATATTTCAGGAACATGATGGAAAAACTCCTGGAGGATCTAGGCCAGCAAGTGCTCCAGCGGAACCAAACTCTAAAGAAGCCCGCAGGACTGCAAAAAAAATGGAAAAAGAAGCGAGGCGCCAAGAGAAAGAGCTGCGTCGAAACGAAAAAGAAGTTCGTAAAATTGAACGTGAAACGGCACGTCGTCTGGAACGGGAAGCCGCCAAACTCGAGAAGTTCAATCGCAATCAGGAAAAAATGACACGTAGTACCGAACGGGTAGCACCCCGATCAGGGTCTCTGGAGCGAAGGCGAAGTGGTGAAGATTCTCCAGTCTTAAATCAGTCGACAGTGCATGGAATTGCAAGTCCTAATCGTCGGCCAACTATATTCGATGTATTCCGACCTCGAGGCAGGTCAGAATCTAAAAAAATTAAAGACGTGACTCTGACTGCTCCATCGTCCACGGCCGGGAGCAAACCAGTCAGTGGCTCGGAACGTGACAACAGCAGTACCGGAAGCAATCATAGTGGTTCTGGAGCCGGTGGTGGCATAATGGCAACAATGAAGACAGCAATGCAAAACACAGGATTGATTGGGCACAGACATCCGCCTCAAACGCCAAAGTTGAAGGATGGCTCAGCGCATCCTCACCAAGGAAGTGACGCACAGGTAAGCCCTTAGTGGAAGTGTAAGAAATGGAATACCAAAAATATAAAATCATATCTCGAAAACCCAAGAACCAATTCCTCATCCAATATTTTTAGTTGGTATGAATGAAAATACCTACGTAATAAAAAAAATGGCTTAAATAAATAATGTATTAAAATCCAATTAGAATCATGTGCATGAAATGAAACGGTAGAAATGACTGACACATTATGTACTTTATGTTGGTTCCAGAAATTTCAATATTCTTTATGCAGAAAGTACCTATTCCATTTTAAGTACACTTCCTCTAATTGTTTTATATTGCATCCGTATCTTTTCCTTACCGATAATTACTTTGTTTTTAGTACTACCACACAGTGACCGCAGTTCGTCGAGTTGATGTTACACGCTCTCCAATGACTAAGGTGATGGATTTGTTCAGACATCGGTCTAATTCAGCGGTATCGGAGGCTGATAAACGTAAAGCGGTAAGTGACAGTTGAATTTATTTTGAATCAAAATTTAAAGTAGTCGTTGAAATTTTCGGAGTAAAAGCTTTTGCTCATATCGGTAAGAGTCTTAGGTTGAAAGCTATTGCCTATAGCACGTACATAAACCATGTGAGAACCTTCAATGCATATAGTTCCAAAATTAATAGGATGGCGCTGCTCTTCTACAACACTAAAGCGGGAACCACAATGGCCAATGTGGAGTCGTGTGTCGCTATCGCTGCAAATGTTTTTCATATATGCAATCACATTTATCTCGGGGATGTGTTGTAGAGTGGTGTGTAGTGTCGGAATCTATTTTGTTACGAGTGCACCATACCATGCTGTGTCGCAGACATTTTCTTTAGGGGGCAGGGAATTAATGAGGAAATTATAAAAATGTATCATAGACGCGTTTTTTCTTTAACTATGTATATAGGGCGCCTTCAGCTGGCAATCTTAAGCTATCTGAATAGGTAGAAAACAGTTCAATAATACAAAAAAATAAAAGGTAGCTGAGCTATGAATATTAAAGGTACCTATTCTATATTATAATTTGAAAAATAAATATAAATAAAATTCCATAGCAATTAACCTTTATACAGTAGTTTATTTAACTTTCACCATTGTTCTAATTTTAGGTATAACTTAATCTTATTTTCTTTAAAACTTAATTATAAAAAAAACATCGTGCGAAACGACGCACGAAAGTGTAACCACTAAACTATTGAAATCTTAAAGCAAATAGCGAAGTAATTCACATCAGATAAGCAGCTCAGACTAAAAGTGCACATATAGTTTTCGTACGAGTTCACGTAAACTTCACCAAATTAATAGTCGTAAGAGTGACCTTAGAATTAAGATGTTTTGCGGAAACAGATACAACCCAAAAAATAATAAGAGCACCGACTGAAGTGCACAGAAAACTTCACCCAAATCGAATGACGATGGGGATGGCGGATGAATACTTACTGTACTGTAGGTATAATTAGAAAATCTTGGAAGAATTTATGTGACAAAATAAGTACACAGCGTGGCTTCGTACGATTTTATTTTATTTTTCTTTTTAATTTCACCCAACGATGAAAATAAAGAAAAATTATGAAGGTTAAATAATATTATGTCTCTGTGTAGGCTGTGTTTTAGTATTATAAGTTTATGTTATTGGGCATTTTGTGTGTTATAGGTAACGTTGGATGACGGTTTTTTTTTGTCGCTGGATCAGTTAGATCAATGCACACACTGACGAGACGCGACTGACAAATTGGTATCCATTTTTATACACACAGTTCCATGACTTAAACCTTGATAGATATCAATATAAAGAATTGTAACGTATTCATTCTCTTCAGGTTCAATTTTATATGTATGTATGTATGTAAGTACCTAAAATCAAATAAAAAATAAATTTGATGGCACAACAGCTCATGAAGAACCTGGGCCTAGTGACTTACAACTCTCAACCATTCCTGGTGTGCGTGTATGAAGGAATGGAGGAGACCTACAGTTTATTGCCGACCCCGAACGGCTAATGTGAGCGTCACTTTTCTTTGAAAAGAGATAAGAGAGGTTTTGTTTATTCCTCGCAAGAGGCAGTAGCCGTTTTATTTTTAAAAATTATTAGGTGGCAAGGCGTCGGATCGAACTTAGATAATACCTAGGTATTTGAAATTAGGATAAGATTTCTGGAAAAATGGCATGTTTTTGTGCAGTTTTCAGTGGGGAAAAAATTGTCAAATAATCATAGAAAAATCACCCGCATAAAAATACTTTATAACCACCATAAAACAAAATTAAAGTGTAAATTTAGTTTTTTATTTTTTATTCAAAATTTCTTGAGATTTTGTATTGCAAAATTAAGCAAGTAGACTTTTAGGTGGAAGGTCACAGGGTGGAAAATCAAATAAAACAATAATTTTTAAAATTTGTTACATAACTGGCGAAGCTCTAGCTAATACTGTACCTATCTATGGAAAACTTTCTAGAACCTCAATTTAAATTAACAAATATTTATGTATTCATACAATAACTACATCTGTATGTCAGTGTAAGTCAAATAAAATCTAATTTGTTTCATCTTGAAACATAACGTATTATTTACTTCCGATATAAGTAAGATAAAATATTTGTTTTGGGCTTCGCAATCAGAGCATCGACCCATCAAGGAAGGCTGTGTAGAATTTTTGAACTTTGCACGTATAATTTGCTATTAATACTGTTACTTTTATTTGTACTAAAGTATAAATATGTATGTATATGTGCCCCTTTTAGGAGGACATCCCCGAAAACTAGAAAAAGGCCGGAAATTACCTTTATTAAAAATCTTAAATTTTGTTTCAATCATTTAAAATTGTCACCTAAGTGTGGAAAATTATTAAAATAGTAGGAAAAACCTATGACCTGCCATTAGAAATAAAAATAGTAACTAATGCCGTGTTTTATTAAATACGAATCAGGATCATGATCAACATTCCAATGTAATTTCAGCATCAGCCGAAAAGAGCGAACCGATTTACTTCAATTTTATTCAGAGCATTATAGAGCATAGAGCTCTGTCTTAAAATATTAAAGTGAGGGTTTATCACCGAATTTAGTTAGCCAAAAGATCATTGTAGAATTTTGCCTGTAGACATACATATGTAGGTATTGGAGAACTAATTGAAATTTTCTTTAGACATTGAGAAACAAGCCTTAAGCAAATTTGCACAGGTATCTATGTATTTATAGAACAAAAAATGCATATACTGGTAAATATGAAGAACACTTTCTAATTTGTTGGTTTGTTCTTTTTTATAGCAGTCCATGTCTTTCCGAAGATCTTCAGGGAATGAGTGGGTGTGGTGGCATCTGTCACGTGTTGAGGTACTATAACATTATACCTTTAGAACTTATTTCAAAAAAGAAGTATGCTACAAGTCAAGTAAAGATCCATTAAAATTGAATCTTCAGTATTTTTTTAAGTAACTGCATATACAAGGTGATTCGCATAAACTGTGACAAAGAACTAGGATATGTAGGTTGCGTTGAGATAAGATAAAACGTATGTGAGGGGGTAAGGGGGAGTCAATAATAACCAAATCTACTTTACTTATTACTGAGTGCAAAATTATTCTTTGGATCAACAAAATAACGGATTGAAAAACTTCGTTTGTTATTCTCAATTTTCTCGAAAAATAAGACATTTAAGCATCCGGTTTTGATATGAGCATTGAATATTAAAAACAAAAATACTACATAATAAGGTAAAATTTTGAACGGAATTAATCTAAACACAATTTTAAAGTTAATTGAATTGAATTGAAAAAAGAAGAACGAACTTTTGGTTTAAAAAACAAAGTATATCATGACATTGTAAGTGTTTTTGTTTTCTACTGATTTTGTTCTATTCCTCCCCCCCCCCCCCCCTTCCCGTCTAAACGGGGGAAAATAGACCCCCTCCCATACGATTTTTTTCTTGACTGGACTCAACTTATATCTACGTTCAAGTTATTTGTCACGCCTTATGCGAATCACCCAGTATAGTTCATTGGTTGAAAGCTGTTACTCAATTTATCATATATAAAATGCATAATTTCTAGTGTAATTTTGAAATCAAATACTGCGGTGTCATTTTTATCAAATAGAACAGCTGATTTACAGTATTATATAGTTAAGTTTTCAACAAATGTTAAGTTCATATTGTACTGTAGTAAATTGAGAATGATAATAATTTCAATCATTCATTTAAAAAGTGTGCATATCTTTTTATTAGATTATATCTTTTTATCTAAAATATACCGTTTGATTGCGAAAAAAAATAAATATGTTCATTTGACTTAGTCTGAAATTCTTAGAGAGTGAATTTGTTCTCAAAGAATTGTCAAATCTGTCAAATTACATGAAAATTGTATGAAGTCGGCCGCACTCAGTTTTTTACTCCGTTTGCTCAGTTATTTTAAGAAGACGGAATCTTATACGAGAAAAAAGAACAACTACATTTTAGTAACAACCTACAAAATGTGAAGTTCTCTTCAAAGCTGACATTGAATAATTCTAATTCCTATACATTAAGGCCCTTTCGCTTTTAAATGGCGAGATTATTCTGCTGTGTTCTTGTAGAGACTAGAGAGATTGGAAAAATGGAAAGAACGGAAAAATATTCTATGGTTTAAAAAAGATTTATTTAACAATTTACTCTCTCATCCACTGCCAAAGCGTTTTATACCCGGAACGAAAAAGTGTATCGATTTTTTGTAGACTTTTAAGCGGCCTTTGGGCTCGACAACAGAAATCCCCTCTTCTATAAGCTCTCACAACCTGGAATATCTTCAAAATTCATTCAAATGCAGCAGTTTGCAATAACACGTATTCCTTAATGGTTTGGAACTAATAAAGGTGTATAGCAAGATTGTGTTCTCAGGGCGTTGTTATTTTCTTTGTTTATAAAGAAATAGGAGATGTCAGATGATCTTCCCGGAAGAATAGGAATTTCTTATTCTACCTTTAATGTGTTATTGTATGCAGATGAACTCGTCATAAATTGCTTGTGGAAGCGAGAAGTAATTTTTGAAAGGAAATGGTGTTACTACAGTTAATCTTTTGAAGAATATCCTAAAAACATGACGTCGCCAAAAAATTGCTTCTTCAATTAAGTTCTATTACCCAAATGCCCTCATTCTCCCAAATTTCAACCTTTACATATATTAAATGACTTTGAAATCTTGGAATTTTCAGTAATATTAAGAGATAGTTTGCCTCTTCTTTTAACTGGCATTTCCTATTTCTTGAAGATGAACACCCAGTGATGGAAATCGACTTTTCTTGATAGTACTGAAAGCTGAAAAAAAATAGTACTGAAAATGGTCAAATAGTACTGAAATTTTTCCAGTCGTGAATTCTACAGGAATTTAATATTTTATTGGTTGTCATCGTTAGAAGAAGGTTTGGTTTGAGTATTCTGCCATCGACCCCTTGCAGCCATCTTGACTTGTAGATCAAATACTGGTCGATATATTTTTTAAATGTAACATACATACATATATATCGACAAATATTGAAAAATGTAAAATCGTAAAGGCTTAACTGCATTCAAGACTTTTTGCAAAAAGTACAAAAGTGAAAAACTAAAATATGCGCTAGGAATGCCTGAGTGCGAAAAAACTTGCGGAAAAAGTGTTTGATATGTCATTTCAGATTGATGCTGCAGTTTTTTTTACCTCATTATGATTATATAATCTCAAAGGCCAATGCTATGTTAGGATTTATCAGAAGAAACTCTCAGGATTTTTCTGATCCTCACGCGTTGAAATCTATGTATACATCCTTAGTGAGATCAGTCTTAAAGTATTGTGGTGTGATATGGGATCCACATTATGTATGTCACAGTTCTAAAATTGAAAACATTCAAAAGAGATTCACACGCTATGCTATTGGAAAACTGGATTGGGATTTCGCTACCTCTTATATAGATCGATGTAATCTTCTTGGGTTAATGAATCTTCAAAGCAGAAGTAAATATTTTTTAATAATGTTTGCTAGAGATATTCTTATGAACCATATTGTATGTCCTCCTCTTCTTTCTCTATTTAATATTTATGCTCCTATAAGATCCAAAAACTTTTTTTATGTTGATTATCATAGAACAAATTATGGTCGTAGTGACACTTGTCAAATCTTGTACCGCTTACAATTCTATTTGCAATGTAATCGACCTTACTTAATTAAGATCAATTTTTAAACAGAATGTTCTTAACATAATTTAACTGGTGCTTACACTTAGGTATTTAATTATTATGTCTGGAATGTATTTTGTGTATACATATTATATTTACTATAACTTTTTGTTTTTTTGTATTATAGTTTTTTTTTTATTGTCAATGTTAATCTGATAGATGTAAGTCGACGGATGATATAAATAAATAAATAAATAAATAAATAAATAAAAACAACATCTCTAAGAATATTTTGATGAATATTTGAGGAATATTTGGTTTACTTGTTTTTTTGCGGAGAGAATTTTTTAAAAACATATTTTTTTCGAGAGAAAATTTTAATCATTTTTTTTATACTATACATACCTATATTTTTTCATATTTGGAATTATTATTTTTGAAAAACGTTGACATTTTTTTAGGAAAAAATACTTTTGTTTTTTCATACAAGGTGTACCTTAAAACGTGGACTATGCTTTGAGGGATGATTCCTGGGGTCATTCTAAGAAGCATAAAATTTATGGGGGGAAAGTTCAATCCCCCCTTTCTTTCTTAGTTCTTAAGAAATAAACATAAAGGGAAAAAATTTTAGACGATTTAGTATGATGTTAAAACATTTTTAGTATGATGCTAAGATAAAAAGAGCATTTTCGAAATTTTAAACGAGTTACAATTTTACTAAAGTTAAAATATCATACTAACTCCAAATGTCACTTTGACAATTATTATAAATGTCAAAATGGCGTGATATGTAACTATTTTAGGTGTGTTAAGCTGGATTTTATTGAAGAAACTGGTTTAGTATGATACTAGTTAAAAAATATTTAAAACTATAAGAACATTTTAGCTTTAAAGTTAGAAAATTGTTAAATAGTATGATGTTTACCTCAATATCAGTTTCTTGATTTTAAACAATTTTTTAACTAGTATCATACTTAACCTATTTCCTAAATTAAATCCAGCTTAACTTATTTTTAAAATGCTTAAAAGATAATATGATTCGAACTCGTTTAAAATTTGAAAAATCCTCTGCTAGGGTAGCATCATACTAAAAATGCTTTAACATCATACTAACTCGTCTACAATTTTGAGCCAAACTTTTTATATTTGTTGTTTGTTTTGTTAGGTTTATGTCGCAAAAATATTATTCATAATTAAAACCCTTTTTTTCGTTGTTTATTTTTTATCCATTCATAATTTTTTTTTTTAGAAATTTAATTTCTCAAAAACATTCACTGAAACAACATGAAATATAAGATTTAGGCCCATTTGCTGAAACGAAACTTAAATATTTATGTTCAACTTAAACTCTTATGTTCTACTTTTTCCTCAGCGTAAACTGTCACATAAGCTCTTATGTTGAACATAAATATTTAAGTTTCATTTCAGCAAACGGGCCTTAATAAAATATTTTCAATTTTTCAGAAACTGCCTCATTTTGTTTAAAAAAGTTTTACAAAATTTATTATTTTCCTTAATTTTTTAGATACGAAAAATATTTGTTAACTATGTATAGCTATGAAAAACTGATCAAACCCCGCATCAAACATCTACATTCGAAATGTACCTACATTTTTTAAATTTTCGATTTGTAAGAAAATCTCGATTTTTTTGCAAGAAATCATTATGTTGAGTTTCATCAGACTTAAACCAAAAGCACTTGAGTGATTTTAGTATTGGTGTTTTTCCAATAATTGAAATAGTACTGAAAGTTGAAAAGTGGTACTTACGTACTGGGAAAATAAAATAGTACAAAATTCAGTACAATAGTAAGCCCTTTTCCAACCGTGACACAGACTGTATTTCCAATACATTCCCTTTAAGAATCGTGCCGTCGATTTTTTACTCTTCAACAGGTAGGTACAACAACAACAATTTTATGAGAGAGCTACTTGTGATTAACTTATCATTAGGCTAATGCTGGAAAAAAATAGGCAAATGATTTCTGAAAAAAAAAAATACATATTAATTAAGAAGCCTGGTCTAGAAAATAGAGCAGCTGTCCAATTAAAACGCTTATTTATCATTGTGAACTAAAGATTTCAAGAAAAACAGTCTTTTCTTAATTTTGTTTATTATTTTGAAGAAACTAGCACGTAAATCTAATACTTTAATTGATTTGTTTAGCTTACAACAACTTGTACCTACGTGTTTAATATTGTTTTTTTTCACAAAACAAAAAATTTTTGCGAAAATATATCCAGAATATTTATTAGGTACAAACAAATAATAACTAGTTACCAGAGCTAGCAACGTGCGTCGTCGTCGTTAAAAAATTGTGTATTTTCCCGAATAAATTTATTAATTCCAGATATTTCTGCCGCACTAACAATTGTGTCGGACAGTTGTTTTATAAATCAAGAATAATAAAAGATAGGATATAAACATACTTGTTATAAAATCCGTTTACACAAATTTTTCAGTTATTTCTATGTAAATTCGTAATAGCTTTTCCTTAACAACAAAATTAAGTTTTATCAGTTACGGCTCCAAAATCACGTTTTTATATTTTAAACTAGCGGAGCTCGGCGAACGTTGTATTGCCCTCAAAATAAAGTTGTTGCCGTATTCTTTCCAGGTACTATTCATGTTAACTTTAAAAAATTATTTATCTCTAAAGTCATCCTCTATTTATAATATTTTAAAGAAGAAATAATTTTCAAAATCGGGCTATGATTTCTGAGTTTAGTCCGAATATGCATATGCACTCCTGCAACTTATTGGCAAACTGAAAGACATATTAAAAAAAAAACAACGCATAGGAACATTCTTGGACTCCTTTAATTTTTAGCAAAATCTGACCGTGTTTTTTTTTATATTACTTCGAAAATGCATGCGTTGCTGCACCTCTTTTGCAGACGGCCAGACCAATTTTTAATAAAGATTAACACATTTAAGATTTTTTTGAATTATGAACAAAATATGAACATGTTTTCAAAAATTAGTACGAAAATGCATTGCGCTGCTGCATTGTTGGCAAACTGCTAGCCAATCTTGACACATTTTTTTAGTTCAAAGTCGCAGCTTGTTCTCTGAAATTATTCCAAAAATGTATGCGTTGCAGCACCTTGTTGGCTAGACCGACGACTTTCGTACGTGATTACGTACCACTTCAGGTCTATAAAAATTCGTTTTGTTTAATATTTATTTTTATTTAATATATAATATTACATTAGATATAAATACTTACACTTTAACTGGCCTATCAAATTTTATAACTAAAACTGATTTTTATCTGTGTCTTATGAGCTTCTATTAGTCAATTATATCAGAGTTGGGAAGTAATGATAAAAAATAAATTCAATTACAATTACATTTAAATGTATTTGAAGAAATTCAATTACCAATTAGATGTAATTGAAAAGTGTCAATTACTTGAAATTCCATTCCATTATTGTAATTGAAAACAAAAGAATTCATCAAAAAAGCTGTAATGATTCCTTTTTTCAGTAATCATTACACAAAAATGTAATTAATGTATTGTTTTTGCCAATTACATTTAACGTGATATTGCACAAAATGTTTCTTATAGCGTTAAGTTTTGTACGTGTGTTGTTTTCAGACTCTTCTGACATCACTGGTAAACCTATTAGTGCATCGGATTGGGAGTTTTGAAGCTTTTTGCTAGATGAAGAAACGTTTCTCGACTTTAGAAAATATCCATTGGTGTCACAAGTGTTTAAAAAGTCAAATACTCCGTTGACATCCTCGACACTCGTTGAGAGACTTTTTTCTTCTTGCGGGAATCATAGCCACTCCTCGACGACAAAACCTCATCGACACTAATTTTAAAATTTTAGTGCTGTTGAAGGCTAATCAACTGTTCTGCCAATAGTACAACCAAATCATGCTTTAAGTACAAAAATCATGAACAACGTTTAATTTTTATTTTATGTAGCAGTTCAAAATGAATATGAGGTATATTAGTTTTCTATTAAAATACGCTTAACTTACTTTTAATGGCATTATTATAATTTTTAATTAATAAAAACATGTAATGAATTACAATCCAAGAAATTAATTAATCCAAATGTAATTAACGCAGTACTTTCTTTCACTTACTTGTTGTTTTTTTAATTTGTAATTGAATTTTCTCAATTATAATTACAAGTAATAGAAATGGATGTTTTTTTTCAATTACCATTATGTGTAATTGTAATGGAAAAGTTCAATTACTAATAACGTGTAATTGAAATGAAAGATGAAATAAGTTATAAAAAGTAATCATTATTTCCGAACTCTGAATGATATTATTGTTCATTTAGCATTTGAAGTCTTGTAAAGACGTTTCAAATTATCATAATTTAAACAGTAATAAAATTTGTTCAAAATATTTTATTTTAAAATAAATTCCAAATAAATTATATTTTCAAAACCTTCTCATCAAAAACAAGTTAAACATAATATACATGTACTACATTATATTATTTTACTGTCTATTTATGAATTGACCATACATAGTGCTAAGTCCTTCACACTCCGAACGACTATTAACTGTATTTTCAGTATTTTAAATATGTAGCATTACTATTATCATTCTTTTATTATAATGTTTTTCCGTCTCTAAAATTTCAGCATTTTTAAAATCAGGTCTATGTCCTTTATCTATACAAGTAGCCCAACGCATTGGACTAAAGGTCGCAAAAAATCTTCCATTTGAATTTAATTCAATACAGTCCACTAAAACAATAACAAAAATAATTTTCTTTTGTTTTTGTTTATTCTTTTCTTCTTTATACAATGTAATGCTAAAGCTGTTTTTTGTGAATTTCCGTTATTGATATCGGATTTATGATCTGATATACGGTTTTGGAGTTTTTGCATAGATGTTCCCACATAAACAGAAAAACAACCTAATATTCCATCCCCTAGACATTTTATTTTATAGTTAATGTTAGATTATCTTTAATTAATTAATCAGAATCAATATAATATATGATGAGCCCACTATCGCACCTGGGCGAAACGCATGGAGTTGAGGTCACTTGAACTTTTAAATTGAAATTAATTCATTCCGCCGTAACAAAAAAATTCTTTATTTATTTCTTCATTTTCGTTGTACATATATAAAATATAAGAATAATTAAAATTGTTATATATCACAGTATCTTTGCTTATCATCAATTAGGCGATTAAGTATAATATTTTGCATAATAGTCTTATTTTGCTTTATTTTTAATTTAACTTGAAAAAAAATTATGAATATAATTTTGTTCAAATTTATTTCTTATGAAATTTTGTGTGAATCTGAATAATGCAATGAGCAATAGGCTTCGACTTCACAAGCAAAATTGATTTGTTTGTATATCTTTTTTTTACGATTGCTACATACATATATGCACTGACCAGGATAGAACTCCAGATTTTGTTGTGTACTTACCTAATAAAAACCCGTTCCAATGATATTAAAGGCAATAATACATTATCATATACATAAATATGGCAACTTTTCCAAATAAATATGGCTCAAAAATGTCATATCAGTCTGATAGTCAAATTTAGGACGCCGTATAGGTATGTATGTGGCAATTAATTCTAATTTAAAAAAATATGATTCAATAAAAAAAAGTTTCAAACACGTACATTGTACACATTTTTTTTAAACATTTTATTTTTCGTAGATAGTGTGTCATAGTGAACAAAAATCGACAGACAAAGCTTTCAATTATCGTATACGATCATACTTATACATATGTACATAGTCTAAGGGCGATTTTGTTCACTATTGTTCAACTTGCTGGAAAATCCCAAGTTGGCCAACTTTGGAGTTGGTATAAACTCGAGATTTGATCGCCAAGTTTAAAATTTATTTTGTTCACTACTTCAACTCCCTATTTAGAATTTAAAACTCAAAAGTTTGCCAACTTTCAGTTTTGAAAATTTCCCTAGGATATTTATGACAGATTATAAAATAATTTGTCAGTTTCAACTTTTGATTTTGAAATAACGTGTTATTTACCGGCATTGAAAAATTGTTACGTTCTTAAAATTTTTAATACCGAAAATGGAAAAAGCAACGGAATAAAAAAAAGTTGCGCAAATAGTGTACACACCTATCGGAAACAAAAATACAGGCGGTGCTACCAATCATGACAAGAATAAAGCATGGGATGCAAATGCATTCAATGTTGCACCGCCTGACAAAATAAGTAGTCGTTATACACAATTTGTGTTCTTTGATATTATTATTTTTGTCTCTTTATTCTGCGAAAAACGAGCGAAAAATATATTAACAAAAATTAAACAGAACGTTGAAGGATCGTGCAGAATTGGATCGATTCAATAAACTTTCTATGTATAATAATATGTAAACTGTTTTTTTTTTTTTTTTAATTATGATTTATATTTTGATTTATTTGCGACAACTAAAGTCAAGAGAAAGCAGGCGATAACTAGAGTGAATAAACAAAAATCAAACAAATTCCCAAGTTTGCTCCTTTAACGCCTAGAATTTCGAGAAGTTGAGAAATTCTAAAGTTGATCAACTCATAAGTTGAAAGTCTAAAGTTAAAAATGTCAACCTAGTGTGAATAAAAACAAATTTACAAGTTGAAAATAAAAATCCTTAAATTATGTTCAACTTTTAGTGAACAAAATCGGCCTAATAATACTTGTCATACATATATTGTGCTATATTTTACATATCCATAAATATATATGTACATATATATATAATATATATACAGTCAAACTTCGATAACTCGAACTTCTATTATCCACATTGTATGTATTTAGTGATTTGGGTCTGAGAATAGTTTTTTTGATTGTTTTTTCTCAAGAAAAAAATTCTAATTTTCTTTAAAGCTCCATAAGTTTTACCTGTTGTATCGTCACAAGTTTGCAATTATAAATTCAAAAATTTCCTAATGCAGGTGCTAAAACACGCTTCGAGGGCTGTTGCATGAAGTCCTCTACCGAAGTCTTGTCTTCAATTTGTATATCAGTTTAAGTCGGATTTGGAGCTATAGAGCTCAATAATGTCGTCTGTAGTAAAGGCCGATGTGCAAATGTCGTTATCTACCTCCATATAATCTTCAAGAGGTAGGTAAGGTTAGATTAGGTTAGCGTGGCTATCAGCATAAGTGCTTGACACACTTAGACCATAAGTTGGTCCATTGTGATACCACATGAATCAAGAAGAAGTTCCACCTACTCATTTAACTACTTAAGCCTAGTACGCAGATCGGGAAAAGACAAATTTTATCTCTACAATTCTAATCCTTACAAAAACGTTGGAAAAATCGAAAAATTTTTGTAAAATTATCGATAAATAATAGTTGATCATGTTTATCGTGCAAAATTATTGACCTGTCAAAATTTTTCCCGCAAAAAAATTCTTCGGACATTATTTTTCCTGGCAAAATTTAGAGGAGACTTCACCCTACAGCGGGTACAAACGTCACAATTTTGCGCGTGAACTGCGTACTGCCTGGAAAAGAACTGAAGACAAAATTTGTCCTGGGAAAAATGCACACAAAAGAAAAATTTTCCCCGATCTGCGTACTAGGCTTTAGAGCTTCTTACAATATACCTCTTTAAGAGGTATACAATATACCTCTTTAAGAGGTATATTTGTTGCTATTAATTTGCCTCATCCCTTTATCATATTCAGCTTCCATTAAAAATCGATCTTCATCAACGTTATTGTAGAAAACTATAGGAATGTCGTTTTCTTCTTACTATTGGCCAAAACCAGACAGTCTTGAATCAATTTTCTATCGTTTGACTTTTGACGTGTACTCAAAACTTCTAACCAATAACGAAACATGTAGCTAATAATAAAAGCCAAGTTTCGCAAACCTACAAATATTCCCTTCAAAAATTCGATTTTCGAATGCATACATACGTGATGTTATTACTTCTCTTAAAATGGAAATTCTCCTAAAAATTTCGACTTGTTTCAGGCATATGCCATTTTTTTGTTCGAGTTAAAAAGAGAATCGAATTATAAAAGTTCGAGTTATCAGGGAAAAAAATATGGAATTTGATCTCTAAACGCTGCTGCCACATAAATTTGTTCGAGTTATAAAAAAATCGAGCTATCGAAGTTTGACTGTATATATAAGCTAATGTAACACCGACTGTAACCCACTTGCTATAACCCTGGAATTTTGTGCAAAACTTCTTAATTTTGGTAATAGGTTTGAAATTTTGTAGGGTTGTAGTTTAAAAAGAAGTATTTGAGGAATTATCCCCGCTTCTAACTGTTGAGGAATACCTGCAATCAGTTAAAAAAATAGGTTGAAAAAAATATTACGGTAAATTCTAAAAAGTTCCGAAACATGTCAAATAATTGAAAATTAAATTTCTTATAAGATTTAAAATTTTTTTTTTTGTATATAGTACCCTTAGGGCCACTTGCACAGAAGTTTTTTTGACAGCAGTAACTCCTGATTTATAAATAATAAGAGCTATCTGACTGATTTGAATCAAATCATGTTAGCAAAATATTTTTTCTCTATCCAAGTTTAAAAAGTTATCTTCCCCTCGTTCTCTGGATAAATATTTAAACTTTGAATAACTCTCACGTCAAATTATAGAATTTCTTACGAAAAAGCAAGTCAAAGCGTTAGAGTTTGTTTATTTTTCAATGTGTTTTGTGTTTGTTGTGTTGGTGATTCTGAGAAAATACTCTTATCCGCTTGTTATTTATTTTCCATTCGTGTAATTAAAACACGAGAAGTTTTTATTTATTCATTTAAACTGGGATAGTTATCCTCAGTTTTACGTATTTATCCGTTCGTTCTGTGCAAGTGGCCCTTAAGTTGGGAAATTCTTAATTTTAAAAATAATTTTAATTTAATCCATACATGAATTTGAAAAAAAAAAAAAATAGTTCAAAAAATTAATAAAAAAAATATAACGGTATATGTTAAAAATTTACAAAATTCTCAAATGATACAAAATTTATTAAGGCATAATATAGTATACAATTTTTTTGTATATTATGCCCTGAAACTGTTAAAATTATTAGTAAGCGTTGAAGAAGGCTGTGTGATCTTCGCACCCCATACATACATGGGGTTTTCAGAAAAAAGTATGCAGTCTAAAAGGTCAGTAATTGGTCATTAGTTTCGGAAATTGGTCAGGCTTAGAAAATTTTTAATTCAGGGTTGACGTTTTTTAAGGTCACCCGCGATTTTTGGTACCTTTTTTATGCCATATTCGCAAAAAAAGTGTACCACTTGAAGGGGCACTGGACTTGACAGTGACAAAAGGTAAGGTAATTTCAGTAATTGGTCAGGCATAGGTTTTTTTTTTAAATTAATTTTTAAAGTTTTTTCAAGGTCACAGTAAGAGACTTTTAGCTCTTCATTAGTGGAATTTTAGAAAAAACAAGTATGCTTTTCAAAATGTCAGTAAAAGGTCATAAAAGGTCAGGTGGTGTCAGTAATTGGTTAGGCATAGATTTTTTTTTATATTTTTTAAATAATTTTTTAAAGTTTTTTTTCAAGGTAATTACACGGTCACTTGAACTTTTAGCACCTCATTTATGGGATATTCGAAAAAGTATACCTACACCATCTAAAAAGTATACCTACACCATCTAAAAAGTTACTTATTCCTTATAAAAGGTCAGGTAGTTTTAGAAATTGATCGGCTGTAGATTTTCAGTTATGAGTTTAACAAAAAAAAAAAATGGAAGGTCATTGACCTTTACCTTGAATTTTTTTTATAAAAATTATAAAAAATAATCTACATATGCCTGACCAATTTCAGAAACAAAAGCTGACCTTTTTGGACCAGGGCTAAAATTTGTACGGGGGTGAAAGGGGTTGAATTTCAGTTTTTCGCTAATTTCTCAAAAACTATCAGTGTTTTTAAAAAAAAATGTGAAGGCAAAAGTTGTAGCTTATGTAATTTTACATTAAAAATGTTATGACACTTTTTTTCGTACAATCAATAGGTTTTGAGAAAAACTTGCACAAACTTTATAGTGTACTGGATTTATTGAAAAAAATTTATTGAAGTTGCATGTTTTAACGGGCAAATATTTTTTTATGGTATGTGTTTGGGAACATCTCCACATTATAAAAAAAGATCGTCGGGGTGGTAGGGGCTAGGAAAAAGCGGCCATATTGAAACAGCTCGCCAACAATATCACTCGATGTTGAATTATTTTTCATTAATTTTCACTTCAGCAATAATTCAAAATAGAGCAGTATGGTTGACTTTCGAAGCTATAACTTTCGTCCTATGTAGTAATCGGATCTTCAAGGTTGGAGTCTTTTAATTAAGCCAAAATATCAGGCTACATTCTTGAATACAAATTTTTGAAAAGGGGTAACAAATTTTGCACGAGAGTGGTGTTTAAAATCGCCATCAATGATTGGTCATTAGTTTCGGAAATTGGTCAGGCTTAGAAAATTTTTAATTCAGGGTTGACGTTTTTTAAGGTCACCCGCGATTTTTGGTACCTTTTTTATGCCATATTCGCAAAAAAAGTGTACCACTTGAAGGGGCACTGGACTTGACAGTGACAAAAGGTAAGGTAATTTCAGTAATTGGTCAGGCATAGGTTTTTTTTTAAATTAATTTTTAAAGTTTTTTCAAGGTCACAGTAAGAGACTTTTAGCTCTTCATTAGTGGAATTTTAGAAAAAACAAGTATGCTTTTCAAAATGTCAGTAAAAGGTCATAAAAGGTCAGGTGGTGTCAGTAATTGGTTAGGCATAGATTTTTTTTTATATTTTTTAAATAATTTTTTAAAGTTTTTTTCAAGGTAATTACACGGTCACTTGAACTTTTAGCACCTCATTTATGGGATATTCGAAAAAGTATACCTACACCATCTAAAAAGTATACCTACACCATCTAAAAAGTTACTTATTCCTTATAAAAGGTCAGGTAGTTTTAGAAATTGATCGGCTGTAGATTTTCAGTTATGAGTTTAACAAAAAAAAAAAATGGAAGGTCATTGACCTTTACCTTGAATTTTTTTTATAAAAATTATAAAAAATAATCTACATATGCCTGACCAATTTCAGAAACAAAAGCTGACCTTTTTGGACCAGGGCTAAAATTTGTACGGGGGTGAAAGGGGTTGAATTTCAGTTTTTCGCTAATTTCTCAAAAACTATCAGTGTTTTTAAAAAAAAATGTGAAGGCAAAAGTTGTAGCTTATGTAATTTTACATTAAAAATGTTATGACACTTTTTTTCGTACAATCAATAGGTTTTGAGAAAAACTTGCACAAACTTTATAGTGTACTGGATTTATTGAAAAAAATTTATTGAAGTTGCATGTTTTAACGGGCAAATATTTTTTTATGGTATGTGTTTGGGAACATCTCCACATTATAAAAAAAGATCGTCGGGGTGGTAGGGGCTAGGAAAAAGCGGCCATATTGAAACAGCTCGCCAACAATATCACTCGATGTTGAATTATTTTTCATTAATTTTCACTTCAGCAATAATTCAAAATAGAGCAGTATGGTTGACTTTCGAAGCTATAACTTTCGTCCTATGTAGTAATCGGATCTTCAAGGTTGGAGTCTTTTAATTAAGCCAAAATATCAGGCTACATTCTTGAATACAAATTTTTGAAAAGGGGTAACAAATTTTGCACGAGAGTGGTGTTTAAAATCGCCATCAATGAAATTTTCGATTTATTTTTTTTTTCCAATATTCATATCAACAAAAGAACTAAAGAACATAGACATGAACGAACATACTAAACCAAAAACAGTCAAGAAGTTTTAGATTAATAACTCCTGTCCCCCTACCATTAAAAAGAGACTGATTTATATTGCTTTTATTAATTTCTAAAAGGCTTAACAATCATTTATTTAAAATATTTTCCCTAACGAGGGACTGGGTCCTGTCATGTTTTTTCTCAAACTCATTCAGATTTTCCCTGTTAAAAAATCAGTACTGCCCTCAACTTAATTAGATAGAACTTGTTATTTTTCCTTTGACAAAAAAGTATTTTAGAATCTAAGATGATAAAAACGTCTCACATAATAAAACACAAAATAGCTTATCTAAGAAATGTTAATATGTTAAGAAATGTTAATATGGCCATTCATTATTAAGAAACTTACTCCCGGCGTGCTCCCAAATCGGGTCATAAAATGCAACCAAACTACCCTATTCAAAAATTTTGAAATACGTTATGTATACAGTGTACATTTGCAGAGAAGCCAAATACAAAATGCCTTTAACCGTCTGTCTTCCATCAAATGTTTATCATAAGAAGTCGCATGCGATGCGTGAGAAACTAAAGCATACACAAATACATACATTCTATAAAAAGCTCAAGTTTACAGGGTGATCAAAGTGTGATGGCAAACAAAAAGATTTAAAACAAATTTTAGAAAATTCAATTACATCCTCCTGTGGGTCAATTTCAATCGCACACTGAGTGAGTAAAACATTGTTGTTCTTCATCAGATTAAGATTAGAAAATATTTGTTTGCACACAAATTTGGCAGTCGTAAGTAATTCTATCGCACAATTTTTTTTGACATGTGATAATACAATATGGGATGGTTTGGAAGAGCTTTAAGTTGAAGACTACTAAAACCTGATTTAAGCAAGCGACTAAGAATTTTATAATTGATAATTGATTATAATTGGTTCAAATTAAACTGAATAACCCGAGCTAGAAAACCATTGCTTTTGTTTTATATTCTCGGAAAATACTCATTTTAGACTTTAATTATTAGTCAAAGGGCTTAATTATTTTTTAGTTTCTAGTATGTACTGTACATATACTATACATACTTTCTCATTAAAAAATAACTTGCTCCTTTGTTTCCTAATCGATTCTACCTTCCAAACTTATGGTGAAGTTATACGAATAAAAATTAAAACACCTTATTGATTTGGATGCAATTCTATCTTTTATCGTAAAACATCTATTTAACCTGATAGCCAAGCTTTTTCTATCTTTGATAAGAAAGTTCATTTTAAAGTACTACATTTTTTTTGGTTTGTTTTGTTGCTTTGTTGTGAGTCAACTGTAGTAGACCCTTTTGGAATTCGTGAAACAATGAAAGCTTTAATTTTTAATCAGTTTTTGTTTTGTTTTCTGATTGTGATCAGAGGTATGTACTATGAACGATTAAAGCTTGAAGCTTATTCTACATATATGTTCACTCAGTAGTTTACTGGTTCACCGATATCGTCAGACCATTAACGGAGCTAAGATAAAAAAAAAAGTTTAAGGTGCCATAGGTGTTCTGGTCGAAAATCGGGAAGAGAAATTGGATTTTCTACGTTAGATTAAACATTTTGACAAAAGATTATTTATATGTTAATTATTATCGTTAAATACTAACGTAACAAGTTCCTAAAAATCAAATAATTATTCTTCTAATGTGTAAAAAAATAAATTTTAAGATGCAATTTATCCAAAGTGCGTACCTTAAATAAAGTTTTATTAATGTCCATATCCAAAATGAAAATAATCAAATAATTTCTTAAGTGTTTGCTATCGTCATAATCGATTGACTAGTTACTTTAAAAAGCTCAGTGTCATGTGAATAAATTCAAGCATTTTCGTTCTTAATCGGTTGTTACCTCTCATAGTCAGTCAGTTATGTAGCATCTGAATCCGTGAGATGCGTTTCCACAGAAAAATTACCTCATTTTTGTTCGTTTGTATTTGCCGTTATTCACAAAAATAAATTAATTGTTTCCAAAATACCTTAAACATATTTACCTTAATGTTAGATGTGGGTTTTTACTGCGAATTTTTTTTTTTATTTTTTATTCGGAGTGCAGTTTGTTTTAATTGTTCTTTAGTCGTGTTGCTTCTTAAATCGGTTCTGATGTTGACATTTTATTTAGTGATAAAACTGTTCAAGATTACCCATATTTAATTTTGAAAGGAGTACCGTAGTGTTAATATCTTCTAGAACCAATGAAGACCTATAATCTATCGGGTTACGTTCCGATAGGTTTGTGTATCCGTGGTTTGTGTCATTCAATAAATACAACGTCCTGGACATGAAATACCCGATTCAGGTTTTTTTGAGAAAAAAAACGTTGTTCGATCTTAACTTAAAATTATCGCGATGATATAAATTCTTTTTGTAATATTTTTTAAAATATTATAACCAAAAATGTATCTGAAAATCTAGATTAATTTTCCATTGCTTTAATAAATATAAATTTTGTGGGGCACCCGGGCCTAGTAACTTACAGTTTTTAACCATTCCTCAAATTTTCTACCAAATACGAATGTCTAGGTAATTAATCATGACTAGAGGTAATCTTGAAGAATATATCAATTCCTCGCTTTTGTTTTAGGTTCGATCGCGAACCTCAGGCTGCTGCAAACGCAAATGGGCAGAACTTAATAATTGCATAGGTATACATAAGTAAATATACCATGTATGATTTATATATCAAAACGGTAAACACGAATTTTGTGGTACAATTTTCGCGGTCTATAAAAGCCGAAGGTTTATAAATTAAAAAGGGTGTCCAGCGCGAATTTTTCAACTTTAAATTGCGATTATCGAAATACTAGCGGGTTGTGGTAAGCTGGAAGGGTATCATTCAAAGAGCAGAATTTGCGGAATTGTTTGTCGCCATGAGTCACTTTTCGGGGGCGCACCGCGCGTTTGCGGTGGAGCAATTACGTGCGCGTCGCGCTTTTTGTACTCATTTTAATATTCGACGACTAAGTGATGGGCCGAGCACGCAACTTATGTGGTTGTGGGTACAAAGATTCAGGCAAGAAGGCACAATGGTCAAATTGACCTATTCCTGGACAATCAACGTCAGCAACAACGCCAGAACATTCGTCTCAGGTTCAAAATGAAATTATTCGAAATCCACGTAAATCGATAAGAAAGATTGCGGCCTCCACAGGAATAAAAAAAATCAACAGTGCATGTTATTTTGAAAAAGAAATTCAAGCTCCACCCCTACAAAATGCAAATTGTTCAGTTTCTTAACGAAAGTGACTATCCTTTGCGAGAATCCTTCCCAAGAACAATGCTGGAACGTTTTCGGACAGCACTAACACTTGGAAACATTTTATTCAGTGACGAAGAACATTTTCATATTGATGGATATGTTAAAAAGCAAAATATGCGATACTGGTTCCCCAACAACCCTAGAGAACGCCTTCAAAAACGTTTACATTGTTTAAAAGCGACAGTTTGGAGTACAAAAACCGCGACGGGCACGTACCAATGATTCATCGCACTTCAAATATTGCTCCACCGACTAACTATTCCGCAAATCCTGCGCTTTGAATGATACCCCTCCTGCTTACATCAACCCGCTAGTATTTCGATAATAGCAATTCAAAGTTGAAAAATTCCCGCTGGACACCCTTTATATCGTTAGTAAGGTTTTTTGCACAGAAGTGCATAATGCGAAAATTTTTAAATAATGGCACCAAAAAAAAAAGAAAATTGCATAGTAAGCTCACGACAATTTAAAATTCACTCTATAAAAACAAAATACAAATAAAACAGTTGAAGCAAATGAATAAAACAAAAGATAAAATAATAATAGCTAATTTCAGTTTATGTAAATTTTGTTTTTATTTGTTGTAACCTAAATGTGACGTTTCGATTTTTCAACCCACCAAGTTACCAATTTTCCAACAGTGACTGGAACGATTATTGGAATATCAGATGGCAGTATTCAGAAAATAATAATAATGAAATGCAATGAAATTAAGGGTGGGACACAAGTCTGCCGTGAATTTTCTTGGGATGATCTGTTAAATTAAGAGTAAGTGCTTTCAAAAAGTGGAAAGAAAATCATGTATTAAATATAAAATTTCACCCCACATGACTTGACAACCCATCTTTGACATGTTCGTGACATGACATGAACATTTTAGGATTAATTTTGAAACCATGATACATTCCATTCCATTTGGGCGTTCGAAGTTATGGTGAAATTGATTTGTTTGGATGCAAGTTTCGAAGTAAAAAACTCCTGTAGGTACAATTTTCGAGGAGCAAGAACATAGAGAGTGTGTTTCTTTATTTATTCCGGATAAGGAAAAGAATGGATGGAATAGACGAAATGTTTATCCAGAATATCCAGAATGGAATGAATAAAAAAACAAAACTAGAAAAAAAAAGAATGGCAATCCAGTTGTTCGGTGAAATGTCAAAACAAATGAAGAAATAAATGTTTTTATTTTGGATATTTATGTATTCTCAAAGTCAAAAGTTTAGTAAATTTTACATTAAATGCATAAAATTATACTCTGGCACATTAATTCGCGGTATTATGTTGTTTTTAAATAATTAACACCAATGTGAATCTGCCATAATTGTGGTTAAGAACGTCAATTATACTGAACGCGCCCAGTATTCTTTTTCTATTCTTTTTATTCCACACTTCACATGGAATAAAAAGAATGCATTCCATTCATTCATTGCGGAATGAATAAAGAAACAACGGAATGTTCCGTGGAATAAAGAAACTCAAAACTGGTATTCCGAATATTTTGGACATACCGGAATGAATAAATAAATACACTCAGAAAGTTTTCAAAATATTTTGAAAACCAAACAAAATCGTTGGCAAGCGGTTGTTTTTACATTTCAATGATCTAGCCATGTTGTCAAACATGCAAATTCATGTGAACCCTTCTAATGATCGAACATCAGTAGTTGTCAAGCCATACTGTCAAACATGCTAATCCCCCTATTGGAAGAAAGTGAAAGAGAGAAAATATTGGTAAAAGAAAACCGGGTTTATCATCCACGGATGAGCTTCAGCGGAGAATCCCCACGAAATACCTAAAAAAAAAAAAGCTTACGTCAATTATACTTTAGCCGTGAATAGGACATCAAAAAAAAAAAAGTTATAGGGGTAGGTCCAAAATTGATACGTTTGTAACTTTATTTCTTCTTTATATTTTTGGTATTCCTCTTCACCCGGAAGAGATACAGTGCTATTCATGTTTTGGTTAAAAGTATCTGAGCTATGAATGGTTTTTGTTTTTTTTTTCTTAAATTAAGTCATTTCTGTTAAATTTCATGGTGGAGCTAGTAGTAACATTTTTGTGGAGTAAGTTGTAACACATAAAAACAGACTTCGTTCATATTTTCAAACACATTTTTGGGAACTAAGACGATGGAAAATGATTTTCGATGTTTGTATTTCGTTTTGGTTATTTTTTTTTATTTTGAGATAGAAAGAAAAAAGTCTATTTGACTGTTATCGTTATCAAGGAAAGGTTGATGAGAAAAGAGGTCGCCATGTGTTTTCCTGGATTGTAATTAGTTAAATTCTTATTCATTCATATATATAACACTCATTTTTAACTACTTAATTACATTTCTAATCTTTTTGTGACTAAACTCAGTTTTTTTTTTTTTTTTTTTTTTCAAAAAAATGAATATTATACGAAGATTTTTTAATAATACAAATTCTATATACTACTTAAATAAATCAGCCAAGTAGAAGACTTATCACTATTTAATTGGACTTGTTGAATTATTAATTCAAAAAAGCTTTTAACGGCATTTGGTAAATGAAAATTGGCGTTTCGTCCCGGCGATCTCACTTGGACTCATCAGTTGACTAGTGAGGGCCTTGTCAATACGCAATTTCCATTAAGTTCAGTTCATCTTACATGGATTTTATGAGGAATACCTAGTGTGAACTTTCTAACCAGATTAGAATTCCTAATCATTAAAGCTAGAAGTTTTTTGTGCCCGTGGCCTGGCAATGTTTATATATACGAAGATTTTTTAATAATACAAATTATATATACTACTGAAATAAATCAGCCAAGTTTGGTCGCCGGGACGAAACGCCAAAGCTAAAAGCTATTTTGAATCAAAAAAAATGAATATTGATTTTGTGTAGCAACTTTAAAAATGTATTAATTAATTAAATAAGTAAATTAATATTATAATTTTTAAACTTTAATATTAGTTTTATAAGTTTTACTGGTGTATGTGCTATATTTTTTGTTGTTTATCTTGTTTATAAATTGATATTTTTCTTAAAAAAAGATAATACAGTTTTTGTTACAATTTACCCCAGTATATATTACAAATTTCCCCGCATATTGGGTAAGTCCTAACAACACGTTTATATTTGTCTAAATATTATGGCGCAAAATTTTAAACAGCCTGATGTTAACGTATTAGCATGATACTACTTAACAATTTTCTAACTTTTAAACTCTTAACTAAAATATTGTGAGTTTTAAACATTTTCTAACTAGTATCATACTAAACGTATTTTTCTAGCTGAACACGCCTAAAATAGTGACAGTTCAACCCATTTTTGCAATTTTAGCTGCCAAAGTGGCACTTGGATTTAGTATGATACTAAAAAATAAAATAGGCATTTGGCGATTTTAACTTTAGTAAAATGTTAAAAAGATAATACGATGCTAACTCGTTTGAAATTTTGAAAGGCCTGTTTAGAACTAAAAATGCTTTAACATCATATTAAGTCGTCTAAAATTTTGCGCTTATATTTTTAAAAATTCCAATTAGTGTTTTTTTTTCCTTTTTTTGTTGGATTTCGTAGCTGAAATACTGCTCTATCAAAAGAAAAAGTTTTGGCTAACTCATTTTCAAAATCTTAGGAAACAGCATCAATTTTAGTAAAAAGTATTACTTTTAGCCCCACTCTCCCCTACTTGATGTTATATAGTATCAAAAGATATACCGATGACATTGTCCGATAGGCAGAATAGTCCAGTCTTAATAAGTGACCTAACGAAATCTATGTTAACATAGAATAAGCTATTTAATATAAAGAAGAACTAATCTTAAACTATACTTTTTCAGAAGTTGCGCACAAAATACAAAAACTGAAATGTAACCATAGTTAGTGACTGACGTATAAAATTTGTATATGTTAAATTGAAATTGATTTTAGAAACTTAAAGTAATATTTATAATAATTCAATGAATAGAACGATAACTGAAGCTTATTAATTTTTGTCTCTTCACGAAAAATTTGTTTTAAAAATTTTATCTACCTAAAAAAAATTATTATTTTAAGAGACACTTCCCTCCCATCTAAAAGAGTTTTAATTCCGTCCTCTAATTTTTAGCTATTTTTTAATAAATTGTCAATATACGTATGTAACTTGGTAGTTTAAGTTCAATGATTGTGATCAAGTCGTAATATGTGCATGTGCAATTTCATTGAATGATGATGCCACCACAGAGTAAACAATTCAAGAGTATAAAGTCAAATACGTTGACCTTATTTTCGTATAAAATGCATAATCCACATAGGAATACAATTTAGCAATACCTACCGAACCAAAGTTTCAAGAACAAAATAAGTTCCATAACAATAAGACTCAATTGGATCTTACGTCATTTCAATCTTGAAAGTAAATGTATGCATTCACGTGATAATCTTAATAACAAAAACAATAAATTTTAACATTCTTAAGTGCAATTAAAAAAAAAGTGTGTGATATACAATCGTAACCTTTTTTTGTATTAACACCACAAGACGAAGATTTAGGAAGCGTTTTAGCCGAAATTTGCAGCTAAAAAACTAAAATTATTTGTCAAAGCTAAATTCTAAAAATGAAATTTTGTGTCAAGAATGCTTTGTAAAAATATAAATTGAATTGGAGGAATATTTAAGATAAATTGATTTATATCAAGCGAGAGAATTAATCTTATTTGACTGAATTCAGTTCAAATAATAGAAACATGATTATTGAAATGGTTTAACATATTCACTTTTCACATCCTGCACACCTTCTTAAGCCAAAATGTATCTTTGGTGATGTTTGAACTTAGGATGAGAGGAAAGTCCAAAAAAAAATTACAAATTTCAACTTTAACCTAGAACGCTGTGGATGCGAAAAAAAAATCCATATAAAAAATAAATACCTAGCCAAAATCATAAACGAAAATTTCGGTTCGGCTGGGAATCGAACTCAGACCTCTAGCATGAAAAACTATGGAAAAACATTGATTTTTTCATAGGATGACCTACATAATATATGGATCATCTGCGATTTAAAAAAATGCGGCTAACTATCCTATCATTAAAGTGAAAGCTTGGAAATTACGAGAATGGCACAAATATATGATGCTAGGATAAAGACTCTGAAAGGCGTTTTATTAGAATTAAATCGAAATTATTTATGGGTTATTCCTTTGTAAAATGAAGATATCTGCCTTAAATTTGATTTTTTTTCGTGGCGAATGGAATACGATTTCAGATTTAATTTTTTTTTGTTGGAACATATTAGTGTGTATTCGTGTCTGTGGACCTTATATTGTCAAACTGGCAGCTGTCAATTGTACTCTGGTATAATTGTGTTAGTAAAAGGAGGTGTAAATCTGCCGAAGAATTTCGATTTGCAATTTTGATTTTAAATCACAAAGAAATTTATTTATTTTGCCCAATGGAATGAAAAAAAAGGGGAAATTGTCTTTTTGACACATCCAAATAAAAGATAAATTGATTTTTTTCACCAATGGAAATCCCCATTAATATTGTAAAAAATGAAATTTAAAACAATTCACTCTTTTGTTTATTCAAGAATAAGTCTTTCACGTTTCCTATCAGTTTTTCACAAAAACACTCAAAAAGAAATTTGTATAGGTCCACATTTTATGCTTTTAAACAACACTATGTTTTAAAATAGTTGCCAATAACTTTATTTCACTTTTGTTATCTCTAAAAAAAATAAAATGAAACTCGACATAAAATATACATTAAGAAATGTCGCTAACGTAAACTGTTTTTTGCTCTAACTCGTGAAGCCGGATCTAGGCGGATATGATTTTTTTGCTGGGGTCGTCAACATTAAAATCATCCATAACCAAGGCTTGTTGTCGTTTCGGAACCGAAACCTTTTTCCGTGTTTGGGAAGTTACCCCGACGCACAACCCCCTTGCCTGGAGGACCAGACACATTTTTTGCATTCAATAAATTTCACTAACCCCCCAAGTAGTGTGATAGAAAGTCTGTGATGGTGTTAAAAACAATCGTAAAAATGATCATGTATTAACATATGTCGAATTGCGTGAGATGAGTTGTCAAGTCGTTTAGGATGAAATTTCATATTTTCTTTCGTCACTATTACTATTAACTTCCCACTTTTCTGAATTGTGTTTTTACACGATGGTGTGGAATCGATTTTTGGACCGAGTGAATCGGAAAAGTGAGATCAATGCCTGAGAGCGAATGTGAACCATTTATGCGATTCACTTTTTCACAGAACAGAATCAGCCCCTACTTTGTAAAAGCGGTTTCTGATTTGTTTAATTTATTTGCGTTATGAAAGTTTAAGTTTAACTTTAGATTCCTGAGTGAGAAGGGCACTACGTATGTGTGCGTTCAATCAAGGTGCTTTAAAAGGAAAATACAGAAGATCTACGATTTTGTTTCTTCGTGTGAAAGGTACCTATAAGAGAGTTTTAAGGAAATTAAGAGAAAACTTCAACAAAACCTTCAGCAAATTGTTTCTTCATTTGGAAGGAAACGACGAAATATAATTTGGACTATAATAGTTTAGGAACACAAGTCCCTTGTCTTGTGTTTACTTTTTTCTGCTGTTTTCCTTTTTGCTCCAAATTGTCACTTGACTTGCACAATTCACGCAAAACCTGCAATAAATCTACATGCATATAAAAATAAAAAAATAAAAACAAATAAATTTGGTGGCACAACGGCTCATGAATAACCAGGGCCTAGTTACTTACAACTCTCAAACATTCCTGTGTGCGTGTGTGCAAGAATGGAGGGGACCTACATTTCATTGCCGAATCCGAACGGCTAAGGTAAGTGGCACTTTTCTATGACAAGAGATACTATTGGAGGATTTGTCACTTCCTCGCAAGAGGCAGTAGCCCTGAAAAATACTTAAGGTGGAAGCGGCTGGTATTGAACCCAGATCTCTGGCTTGACAGTCCAACGCACTAATCATTTCGCCACGGGCTACTACATGCATATAAAAATGATGAATCCATATAAAAATGAATCCATTTTTCCTTTGGTCACAAATCGACAAAACCTCCAAGAGTATCTCCTGTCATAGAAAAGTGCCGCTCACATTAGCGCTTGCATGTAGTTGGCCCCCCGACTTTCAAGTTGGGCAAAACTGTTAATGGCAATCGTTTGTACAGCGTTTGTACACGTTTGTACAACTTTTAGAATAATTTGTACACGCACCGATTTTTTTTTACAGGCAATTTAAATAAACGGACGGTAGTTGGCCCCAAAAAAAATTTTGTTTAATGTTTTGAAAAATTTTGAAATGTAATTCGATAGATAATCGATTGTACACGTTTGTACAAAAAATATTTTCGTTTGTACACGTCCCAATTTTTTTTACAAATTTTTTTTTTCAAAAAATGTGTCTCGAAATTTTGAAAAGTATGCAATCGTTTGTACATTTTTTATGATGATTTGTCATGGTATTAGTTTTTTTGAATTTAATTTTCTTTCTATTTTTAATTAATTATTCAAAATTTTGGGACATGTAGTTGGCCCCATTTCAATTTTTTTTTTACAATTCGAAAAATCTGAAAATGCAATTCGATGGATAATCGTTTGTACACGTTTGAACAAAAAATATTTTCGTTTGTACACGTCCCAATTTTTTTTTACAAAATTTTTTTTTTCAAAAAATGTGTCTCGATATTTTGAAAAGTATGCAATCGTTTGTACATTTTTTAAGATGATTTTTCATGGTATTAGTTTTTTTGAATTTAATTTTCTTTCTATTTTTAATTAATTATTCAAAATTTTGGGACATGTAGTTGGCCCCATTTCGATTTTTTTTTTACAATTCAAAAAAATTGAAAATGCAGTTCGATGGACAATCGTTTGTACAAAAAATATTTTCGTTTGTACACTTCCCAATTGGATTTTACACACAAATTTTTTTTTTTAAACTTCTGTACAAATTTCGAAAAATATGCAATCGTTTGTACATTTTTTATGATGATTGTTCATGCTGTTAATATTTTAAATTTGATTAACTTTCTATTTTTAATTAATTATTCAAAATTTTGGTGCATGTAGTTGGCCCCATTTCGATTTTTTTTTACAATTCGAAAAATCTGAAATCGTTTGTACAAAACATATTTTCGTTTGTACACTTTCCAATTGGATTCTACACACAAATTTTTTTTAAAAAACTTCTGTACAAATTTCGAAAAATATGCAATCATTTGTAAATTTTTTAGGATAATTTTGCATGATATTAATATTATAAATCTGATAAAGTTTCTATTTTTAATTAATTATTCAAAATTTTGGTGCATGTAGTTACTCTAAATTCAATAAAATGCTTAGATAGGTAGGTATGTAGGTACGTAAACTAATATCTATGTGTACCTATAAACTTTTTGTTTTCAAACTTTCTTTGAAATAGGTATCTACCTTCCTACCAAATAATTATATAACTCTACCTATTGGTACCTACTTAAGATACCTACAAAAATGACGAATAAATGTATCCATTTTACTGGAGCTTACATACCTAGCTCTTCTTTTGGTACCTACCTACCTATATTTTGTACATAAACTACCTACATATTAAGTTTAGTGAAACAATGAAACTGGCATTAAATACATAACTATACTAATTTTTATGTGTTTATATTTCTGCCTATGTACCTACCAGAGAATAAAACGAGTCGAGTACTGTTCACGAACATCGAATACTCACTCGAAAAAAGCGAGTTCAAACAAACAGAGTCAACCCAAAAGAGATGTTCACGAGTTTTCCTGTTCACGAGTATAATGACTCGTGATTCACGATAAATACTGAACAAGTATGAACGAGCATACCTTGCAACCGAGTTAAAAGCGTTCGAATAAAAACGAGTCAAGCGCTCGTGAACAAAATGATCACGATCAATGTGCTCGGATGTACTCGACCCGTAAGATGTGTATCCGAGGTTGGTGGTTGATGGGAATTGGGCTAGCTAAACTCTTTGGTGCAGCTGGCATATCGAATTGAATTTTTGAATCTTTTGAAGCTAAGGAATATTAAAGAAAACTTTTATTTTTTGTTTGTATTTTAACAATTCAAGAGCGGTGTTTTCCCACATAAAAACAAAATAGTCATCCTTTTTATGCATTTACCTAATTCAAGCACTTACAGACATCTATAATTTGCATAGTTATGTAACTAACTACATCTTCTTTTTCTTTTCAATACAATAGCAAACAAAATACAGAATCCAGTTTAACTTCTTTCCACAAACCACCAACCATAAAAACGATAAATACACAAAAATACCTAAAATCTACCTACCCTACAACAACGAACAACCATATTATGTACCCATCCGCAAACAAAATGTTCACGATATTCACTTTATTCACGATCACCTATTTTGGTTCGAGTATACTCGCTTTGTTTTGGGTACTCGAAAATATTTCCAACTGTTTACGACCATTTTGCTCGTGGGTATACAAGTGCGAGAAGTGCACGAGTTCGAACAATTTATTTGTCTTTACTTGTGAGTATTTTAACTCGTGGATAGCATTACTCGTGAGCATAGAAGCAGAACGATCGATTATGAACGAACCTAAGGAAAAAGTGGAATTGTTCGAACATATTCGAACATGCTCTTTTTAATCTCTGGTACCTACATACCTACTAAAAAGTAGGTAGGTAATATTCCCTCGCATTAGTTTCTGCATCAGCAAAAAAAAGAACTCAACAAAAATAAAATAATGCAGTTTACATTTTCGATAACTTTTTTCCTTAATTAAAAAAGCTCAACATTTTTGAATAACAAACCTATTTATTACATTATCGGTTTCACGATGCGCTGCAACAAGCCTAGTAAAATTGCAAATTTTAATTTTTTTTTTGTAGGTAGGTATACCCAAATATTGAACGCACTTTTGCTATTTCGTTGTTACATTGCAGAAAATACAACTAACACTATCAAAAAATACTTACACGGGCCCTAATTTTATAATCTTGTAATTTTCTGTTGCAATGGGGTACGTACCCATAGTAAAATTGTTGCAATACTGTCTTAAATATAATGTGACTACTTTACCTATAGGATAGCTACATACCTACCTAACAACATTATAAACATTGGTTAATGCCTTCCTCTTAATACCCTTGATCAAATAACACTGGTCGACAAAATAAAATTATTTTTTTGTTATAACAATCAAACTGCACTTTTCAATAGGTTTTAGGTGTGCTGAATCCGAACATGAAATTAGAAATATTCTATCACGTTACGTTTTTGAGATATTCCCGTTTGAAAATAAAAAACATCGGTTTTTTGCGTTTCCCAGGTTACGTTAAACCGTGAGGTAATTTGTTTCAACATAATTTGTAACGGTTTCTAAAAGCACTACTTAGTGTTATTTTTTTTAAATTCCATTTAAATCTCTTCGATATCTCTTTCCTTCCCCCCGAAATCTTGATTTAGTTGTAAGCTTTCATCCTTTAAAATTTGAAAAGTCGATAGAGGAAGATCACGCCATAGAACGACGTACCCTCATCGAGGTACCAGATAATAAGTATACAGTTTTTTAGGTAGTGTCTAACCAAACATTTTGCGCAAGGATTGTCTAGCGTAAGGTGGTTAAGTCATAGGGTTGCCACGCTTTAAAGGTAATTTTTCGGTTTTTTACAATTATCTGACACAGCTAAGAGGGTATGTCTCACAACTACATGCACCAAAATTTTGAATAATTAATTAAAAATAGAAAGTTAATCAAAAAAAAAATCATCATAAAAAATGTACAAACGATTGCATATTTTTCGAAATTTGTACAGAAGTTTTAAAAAAAAATTTGTGTGTAAAATCCAATTGGAAAGTGTACAAACGAAAATATTTTTTGTACAAACGTGTACAAACGATTTTCCATCGAACTGCATTTTCAATTTTTTTTCGAATTGTTAAAAAAAATCGAAATGGGGCCAACTACATGTCCCAAAATTTTGAATAATTAATTAAAAATAGAAAGAAAACTAAATTCAAAAAACTAATACCATGAAAAATCATCATAAAAAATGTACAAACGATTGCATACTTTTCAAAATTTCGAGACACATTTTAAAAAAAAATTTTTTTTGTAAAAAAAATTTGTGACGTGTACAAACGTGTACAAACGATTATCTATCGAATTGCATTTCAAAATTTTTCAAAACATTAAAACAAATTTTTTTTGGGGCCGCCTGTAAAAAAAAAATTGCCAAATTGCCTGTAAAAAAAAAACGGTGCCTGTACAAATTATTCTAAAAGTTGTACAAACGTGTACAAACGATTGCCATTAACAGTTTTGCCCAACTTGAAAGTCGGGAGCCAACTACATGCAAGCCACATTAGCCGTTCGGATTCGGCAATAAATTAGGTCCCCTCCATTCCGGTGTGCCTCTGATTTAGAAATAATTGAGAACTTACTGACTGATTTGACTCAAATCACGCTGTAAATAAATATTTTTTCTCTATTTATGTTTAAAAAGTTCTATCCTCCTCGTTCTCTGGATAAATATTTAAACTCTAAATAACTCTTCCGTTAAATTTTAGAAAGCAAGTCAAAGCGTAAGAGTTTGTATTTTTTCAATGTGTTTTGTGTTTGTTGTGTTGGTGATTCTGAAAAAGTATTCTTATCCGGGTGTTAAGCATTTTCTATTCTTGCCATTTAAAAACGAGAAACGTTTGTTTATTTATCTAAGCTTGCATAGTTATCCTCTGTTTTATGTATTTATACGTTTGATTTGTGCAATTAGCCCTAAGAAAATAACTTATTTTTTTATTGATGTAGAATTTTGGGTAGTAATTCATAAAATTGCGACCAAAAAACCCTCTTGTTTCACTGAAAAACAACTATTGCTCTCAATTTAATTGACATGCATGAATGTTTATGATATCGTTAAAACACCGGAACCATATGCTTTAAAACAAGGTTAAAAACATATCAAACACTTTGGAATTTCAAGAGATAATAGTCATAATTGAAGCATGTAAGAAAAAATAAAGTGAATGTACCTATAACAGGTAGTAGCTCAAAAATTTAACATTTACGACATAATTAAGCAAACTTTATTTTTTTCAGTATCTTGTATCACTCCGCCAAAGCTCTGATTACAGCTTATAAACAATTTTTCATTGACCTGGTGGGTTTCTTGACTGTCTCTTGCGGTATTCTTTACCATTCGTCTACCAGTGCCGCTTTCAGTTCATTAATTGTTTTGGCTCTAACCCTTCGCTTAAGCTCGTCTAAAGCGGTCCCTAGACGCTCAATATTATTGTGCAATATTTAGTATTGCACAATATTATTGTCCGTCTATGGATAATATTGCAAGATTGTGCAATATATTGAAAAAAATCAAAACCCTTTTTTGATATTTATTGCACAATGCAAAAATATTGATCGTCTGTGGGTACAGTTGCACAATATTTGTTTATTTAATTTTCAAGTGTGAAGAGCAAACACCTCCGCGAGTGATTTTAATAAGTAAAAATGTCAAATACAAAAGAGGATGAGAGAAAATTTATTTTAGAATCAGCTGTCAACTAAATTATTGGTTAAAATATTGAACCGTCTGGGGCGCATAGCCAATAATATTGTACACAATAATATTGAGCGTCTAGGGACCGCTTAACAAATACTTGATAGCGTTAAAGTCTGGGCTTAGCGCCAGCCAATCCATCGTGGCAATACCAACTTCCCTAAGGAATCCGACTGTTCCCCGCCCAGTGTTGCATCGAACGTTATCAAGCTTTACCGATCTGCATTTAAACCTTCCCTCGACCACCATACCAGTCACAAAAACCAGCTTACTTTTCCTTCAATTCAAATGCCTGCCTGGGTCCCGTGGCAGGTCGTTTCGGGATAATATCTGCTTCTTTAAGTCATCGCCTACCTGTCCATTCACTAGCAATTCTTACTCGTACCTGTTCTAGCTGTTGTTGTCAATTGACGATTTTGGAGAGAAGTCATTGCGATGAATCTTTCATATATCTAAGTGTTACACCGGTGACGTCTTGATTTTGGCTTTCGCACAAACTCTCAAGTTTTCTTGAACGTTACTTAACTTCATACCTCTTAACAATGATCAAAAGACAAACAAATATTTGTGCCGAAGGAAGTAAAATTATTGGGATAAAATTTGCAATCGATTTTAATTTTTTAAACAACATACTCTGACTTAACTCACATAAATACTTGTTGTGATTGAAGAGGGGTTTGCTATACAAAATTAACTGTAAAGCTGCGAAGAGATAGAACAAGAAGAAGGAAAACACAAATAAAAGAATTATTTTTGATGCATGGTATAATGTATAAGTAGATTTTTAAAACTAACTAATATGTATATGCTGATAAAAAAGTACGTATACGCCACAGTGGCTCTGCTAATGCTTGTTTTGTGTTATTTATTTTATAGAGTGTAATGATTTATGTATACAGGGTGTCCGCGGTCAGCGATGCAGATGAAAACCATCCCAGAAATCATCCCCAAAAATATCAAGCACGAATTAGGGGATGATTTCTGGGATTATTCTAAGAAAAAAAAATTGTACAAGCAAAAAATTCTTTGAACAATATTTGAAATTAATGAAATTAATGAATGTTAAGCACTGACGTTGTAGTAGCCGTGGCGTGATGGTTAATGCGATGGACTGTCATGCCGGAGGTCTAAGGTTCGATCCCCAGCCTCGCCACCTATTTATTTTAAAGAAAAAACGGCTACTGCCTCTTGCGAGGAATTGACAAATCCTCCAAGAGTATCTCCTGTCACAGAAAAGTGCCGCTCGTTAGCTGTTCGGATTCGGCAATAAACTGTAGGTCCCCTCCATTCCTGCAGACACGTACACAGGAATGGTTGAGAGTTGTAAGTCACTAGGCCCTAGTTCTTCATGAGCTGTGTTGTGCCATAAAATTTATTTATTTATTTTAAGCACTGACGTGCTCAGCAAATATTCCATTCTTTAATAAACTTTTCAAATCAAGTTCTTTAAATGAACAGTTTTTTAAAAATCAAAATTTCAAAGTTGAAATTTTTGAAAAAAATATTATTTTTTTCCAGTTAGTTTTTTTAAAATTTTGCGTAATTAAGAGCCACTGTTGTTTTTTTTTATTTCAGTTGTAGGTAAAAATCTTTTTTAGTTTTTGTGAAATTAAAAAAAAACCAAAGGTACTAACATTTGGGTCATAGTCAAGGCTAACAAACATTTGATGACCCGTCCATAATCAAGGAATACAATTAGGCATTGTGGAGACGGTGGAAATAAAAATCAAGCTCTTACAACTGGCCTTCATAAATATAAAGAAAATTAAGCTTCAACTGTTTTAAAAACATAAATTGCAAAGAACTTATTCAATCAAAATAATTCGATAAACGAAATGGATAAATTGCTAAAGTAAAAGTTATAATTTATACGGAGATGTTTATCGCCGCTAACTAAGCGGATAAAGAATTTCATTGTTCTTCTTGTTATGTACACATGGAAATCATCCATCATTAAATTCATCACACATCTTTCAAATTTGAGTGTTTGAAGAGTACCTATGTATATCTGAAAATCATTTTAAAATAATTATCCTTTTATTTATGTATACCTCAAGCTGTATAACTGTGATCTACTGTTTTGAAATCGTCGCGCAATTTATTTTATCTAAAAGCTAGAGATGTGTTTTTTCTGAACTTTTCTCCATTATAAAATTTAACAAAATATAAGCATCTGCTCATTAAAAGCTCAGAATTATGCCCAAGTTATTCAAAAAAGCTGTAACATGTAAATACCGAAAAGAATAAGACAAAAGTTCAAGCGACAGACACTAAAAAGTTGTTTATAATTATATTTTCCTTTCAAATTTCAAATGCAACATGAAATAGTGCGCTAGTGTTCATAGAATATTTAAGTTAAACAAAAATAAATTAAAACATGTCGGCCGTCAAAAGATGGATACGCGGTACAACGTCACCTTCATCGGCTGGACAATCAACAAAGATGCAGCGTGGACGTAGTCAATCACTTGATGTTCAAGCATTACAACGGAGTGGAGTCCGGACGTTGTTGCAAAACGTAAATAAGTATTTTGTCTATATTTTTTTTATCAGCCGCATATGAACACATGTTTATATCTATACTCTGAGTGCAAATAACAAAAATCACGCGCCTAATTAGTTCCTAGATGCAAAAGAACCTTGAAAATTACAGAACATACTCGTATGTTAAGGTGCTTTTCTCTTTTTAATATTAGCAAAAGGAACTTCCTATTGGAAGGTCGAAAGTAGATAAATAATTTATTTATAAACCTAGCATTAAGGAGGATTAACCACTACCTACTACCTATGTAACCGAAATAACGTACAGTATTTTACAAAGGTATAGTAGGTAAATGCCTGTCTTCCTTTATTTCAAAAATAATTTTAGAAGTATTTGTTTCTGCATTCAGTGGGCTAATTATCTTATAAAATTTTATTTGGAATCATGTCGGCGCGGAGCAAACACCGGATTATTCGCGCTATCACCACACGTACGTCGCATCTCGATGTACGTACCTTTCCTTGAATAGCAAAACGAAGATCAAGTTTTTAGAAAATGGCTGCCAATTAAACTTTAAAATTTATATTCACATTTATTTCTTCTACGAAGACAAGATAAAAATGAAGAATTATATGTCTGTAGTAGGTAAATGACACATACCTGGTAGTGATTTATTTTTAGTGGAGGAGGATAAAGCTGGCCATACACGAGCGCGCCAAGCGGCTCGACTCGGCCAAATTGGATTTTCAGGAATAAATCCAATTGGCTCCAAATGGCTCGATCGTTGTGAATTTTCGACTTGCTGAAAATCCAAATAGCTCGACCGAACCAAATCACATACGATGCCATTTGACTCGCTTGTTAATGTCCGCCTTTGAGTACCTATCGTCTATATGCTATCGGGACAACATTTTTTAGATAATTTAGTCCAGTCAATAAAGGTTTTCAGCTGGAAAAAAATCTAGCAGTTTTGAAACATGGCCCACTTATTAAAAGAGGCCTAAAGATGAAGTGTGCAAGATGAACCCGAGGCGAGCTCTAGCGGCGGGAAAGTGTAACATGTCGTTTTTTTTCGAGTTTTCTTGTTTATCTTAGGAACTGTTTGTCCTTTCAAAAAATAATCCGAGCCAAAAAAATTGCTAGCAAAATTCTCTACAAAATGGATTATGACAAAATTTTTCGTATCCGCCATATTTATATTATTATATATCGTCACCTGAGTGCAAGAACTAGGTAACTCGCATTTTTCATATTTCGAGTTATCAGCAAAAACGTTATTAAGAATATTTTACTTGACTCTTTTTCCAATGTAATCCGAACACAGCAACATAGTTTTTTTTTACGTGATAAGGATATTCGTGATCTATAAGATATCGAATAAATCATTATTATTTTTGTTATTTTACCAGAAATATAAAATAATTAGTGAAACAGTAGGTAGTTATCCAATTCTTGCACCATTTTGTTTGCTGATTCTTAATTAAAATCATTTTACTTTTCTGAGATAAAGGCCTTCATTATGAATAGCGAATCGAACTTGAAACTTTGCGAATTCGTTAATTTCGTATTATGAATAGCGATTCGCTTAAATTAAGTTCGCTTCAAATGTCAAAACACCATTGCACTATTGGTAATGAAGCGAATGTCTAAGCTCGTTAACGATAATACCTTCAAAAAAGAAGTTCGCTTAAAAAATCGAATATAGTCGAACGTTCGTTTCGCTATTCATAATGAGGGCAAACAATTCTTAACTTCATTGAAAATTGTATGTACATAAGTCTGAAACCACACAGACATCGGAGACAGCTACCGTCTAACTAAAGCCTTTTTTCAAGATCTGAAATAACTATTTTCGCGGTTGAGCACCTAGCTATATTCCTAAAAAAAATCTTGCATGTTTTAAGAAAATGCCTTTTTGTGAATTTTTTGCGTACGATACTTAGCTCGGGTAATCATTTTTATTTTTACTAAAACATCACTTTAATTTTAAAATTCGTGAAGAAATATAAATAAATTAAATACGATCACATCGAACGCAATAGTTTTTTCAGATTTAATGAAAAGCTTTTTTTTGCTGTGTAACCAAGTGCATAATACGGTAAATTATGTATTATCTTAAACCACATTGTCAGTAGAATTATCCATATTGTTTGATACATTTTATGTAGCTGCTGTTTGAATGGGTATACAGTAGTTGTAAAAAAATCATATAGGTACATAGGTATTTATACTTAAATTTTTTTTTATTACTTTTTCGCTTTGGTTCAGTTTTTGAATTTTTTATTAGACTTTACGGGTCTTACTTGAGTTGCAGCTGATTATGCGAGCCAAGTGTTCAAATTAGATAACTTAAATTACCTGATTAAGATCACCCAAAAATTTCATATCGCAGATACCTACTTCTTGCACTGAAAATTCTTGCGTTATTTTAGTTGTCTAGTTTTTTCATTACTCTATATATAGTAGCAGAGAGGGAATTAGACTCAAATATATATTTCATTAAATGGTAGCTACCGTAAGATACCTTAAAATCATATTATCTCAAAAAAGACAAAAATGTAGTTACCTAGTTCTTGCATTCAGGTGGCGATATTATATTATATTTAGTCAAATACTAAAAACCAGATGTCAAAATGTCTTTTAGTTTTTGAGAAAATTAAAAATAACAAAAGTAAGTTTCCCTTAAATTCGACTTCAATTCCTTATTTTGGTGCTCCAAAGATCCTATTTCCACTAAAACAACTTTATTTTCAAACAATCTAAAAGAAGAAACTTTTGGCTCTAGAAAAAGGTATAGCATGACATCGTAAGAGTTACCGTTGTTTTTTAATTATTTTTTTTTCAGTTTTGAGTCAGTTTCTTAAAAAATCGCCCCTGCTGGATAAACGGGGGAAATAGACCCCCCACCCACCCATACGATTTTTTTTTGTCTCGACACAATATATATAGACTAAGAGCCCACAGCAATTTTTGGGTGTGAAGTATAGCAAAAATTCAGTGATGCAGTTCGATAGGTCTTTACTTTCTATTCTCAAATATGCAAGTCTTGCAAGCTGTGGTTGGGGCGTTGCTTCATTAAAAATGCATTTCTTTCTGAAAGCCCAGATAAAAGGTATACCATTAAAACAACTCTACTTAATAAAAGAGCTGAATACCATAGACATGAATATGGGGGTACAAGACCTCACATAATCAAAACAATTTTTTTTGAATACAGTATTTTGTAAAGCAGAATATTGAAATAAAGAATTTTACTCATACAGAATTATTTAAATACAGAAGAACATTTAAAGCTTGAATTAAATGAAATCTTATATACAAAAATTTTCCTTGTACCTACTGTCTAAATTTCTATTAAATTGTAAGGAAAACAAAATTCGGAAAATTGCTACACTCAAGCCATGAAATTTGGCCCTAATGAAAAATAACCCTAAACAAAATATAATAAATATCCTCAAAATTGAAAAAATTACCCCATTTTCAAAATGGAAAAATGACCAAACTAAATGAAAAAAAGCCATATTCCATAGTGAAATTAAACCGACAAACTAAAAAATGAAAAGAAGCCCCAAAGCAATGAAAAATGACCCCAATTCATAAAACGTTATCAATTTTTTGTTGTTGTTGCTTTTTATATAAATTTTTGGGGAAATTTTCGTTTTTTTGTTTGGGGCTATTTTATAATGGGACCAAATTTCATGTAGCTATTTTGGAACTATAATTTAAAATTGATCATATTAAGATGTCAATGTTAAACCTCAAAATACTCAAATTCTATAAAGAATTTAGCAAATGAAACATTTCGGACTTGTACCAACATTGCTGAAGAATTCAAAGTTTCATCGTTAAATTCTACAATTTCAACATTATAGAGGTTTAACAGAAATAGATTCACGAAAATAGTTTTAATAAAATGTTGGCTACAAATAAGTCGTTTACTCGTTTTTAAAGAGATCGTACTTGAATGAATTTTTGAACAAGTAAATGCAAAAAATTCTATTTGTACTTGTACGTGCTTAACAATGATATTGAAAAAGTTGAAAAAGTTGGACATAACCAGCAAAAATTTTGCACTTACAGCATTTTGGATGTACAGATATTTGGATATACAGTATTTTTAAATACAGAATTCTGAAATACAGAGTTTTGGTCGTACAGTATTTTCGAAAATAAAATAAACAGGATTTTGGTCATACAGAATTTTGAAACCCAGAATTTTGACCCGCTCCCTTTAGTTTTGTATAGATACTAACAAGTGAGGCTAGCAAGGGTTTCATTAGGAATAATCTAGTCTAGACCCTCACCAGTTATTTAACATTTTGCTTTGAGAGACAAAAATATAAAAATTGGTTTATTTGAGATTCGATTCTGGGACCTTCCGCTTAAAAGTGGTTAATAAACCAACAACTGCAACATAAAATAAAATTTTAATATGAAAAGCTTTATATCTTATTTAGTTTTTCAAACTAAGGGCCTTATTGCGAATCAATAGAATCAAAGTCGAATAGAATTAAAGTTAACTATCGTTTCTCTTAATATATTTCTATTTGATTTTTATTATGTTTTTTTTTTATTTGAAAGAAATTTCAAAAATTTTGATCGGCTTTTGTCGAATAGACTCTCGCAACAAGCTCTTAACTATGATTTTTATTAAAATTTTTAAAATTTAGTTTTTCCTGTTAGGTATTTCTTAATACTTGCCCACTAACTTTTTACTAGCAAGGGCCTTACTTGGCTAAAACTTGCCATTCCCATAAATATAGGAACTCAAAAAAAAAAAAAAAAAACAAAGAGAAATGTAAGGAAAAATACACTGTAAGTACTGCATTTCTTTTGAGCGTGAGGTTTTCATAAGTGATGATTTCTTTTGTTGAACAGTATAATAATCCAGTAACTTTATACATGAAAGTTTGCGTTATTTCCGGTAGTTCTGATTTTTTGCTGTGTCATTTATGATATTGACCTCATGAAAAACCCAAGTTCTCGAACACGAGCGAGGAAGCATCATGGTATTTTTCATAGTGAATGCAAACACTGTAGCAAATAAATTAAATTAGGAAATTCTAACCTTCGCCACCTGTTTTAACCCCATAAACTCCCTTCCAAATCATCAATGGAATAATTTTGAATACATATACTTATTTTTTCTGTTATTTCTAGATAAAATTGATCTAGAAACACTAAATTTTGTAGGCTAATGACCGATTTTTTAGATTTCTTGACATTTCTCCACCCCGCATCTTCCTTAGTGTTGCTCCAAGCGAAAACTTAAATAAAACATTTTTTGTAGGAAATTTAATTTACTTTAATTCCTTGGTTTAGACTTTTTCAGTTAAGCCCTTGGTTTTCGAAATATTCGCGAAAAACTAAAAAAGGGGACCTTTAACCCCCTCTCCAGGCTTAAGCTCGCGGCCCTGGGCTGGGGACTTTTGGTATGTTGGACCTGAGGGTCACCCCTACCACTTAAAAAAATAAACTAGACTACACGATTTATTTCATTTATTTTTCCTTCGTTGACTGGACTATAACACAAAATTTTATTAAAAAAAACTAATTTTTATAAAAAACATTTTTTTTTTCAAAATTTTGAGTTTAAAAATAAATTTTTCAAAGACTCACTTGAAATAAGTTTATTTAAAATGAAAATTGAACAAGGGATTTCTGGCCTTGTCAAAAGGTATAGGATTTTATTCCAAATATTCGGCCCTATCGAGGTATCCGTCGGAGCGGAAAATTCTCCGATTCCATACGAATCGGAGGATATTTGCTTCGATTTTTTTTTCCGAACGACTGTTCGGAACATTTTTCCGAAATTATGGAACGCAAACCGGTGTTTTGCGTTGCATTGTGATGAGGTGCGTCTTTGAGTGACATTTTTGTCGGATTCATTCCGACATCGCGCAGAATTTTCCGCTCCGACGGAGTACCTCGATAGGGCCGAATGTCTGTGGACTTTTATGAGTCTTTTTCTATTTCCAGTCAATTTTTTGAAAAATTATCCCTCCCAATTAAACAGGGGGGATATAGACTACCCTCTCCAAAGGAATTTTTTTCTTCTTTTAACCCAACTTTTACGCTCTAGTATTTTTATGTATCTTGTGCCAAGAACTATCTTTTTAAAAGTAGTACTAAAAATAGTACTACTTGTTATAAATTTGTTTTCGCTAGTAGCCGTGGCCTGATGGTTAGTGCGATGGACTGTCATGCCGGAGGTCTAAGGTTCGAGCCCCAGCCTCCGCCACCTATTTATTTAAAAAAAACGGCTACTGCCTCTTGCGAGGAATTGACAAATCCTCCAAGAGTATCTCCTGTCACAGAAAAGTGCCGCTCGTTAGCCGTTCGGATTCGGCAATAAACTGTAGGTCCCCTCCATTCCTGCAGACACGCACACAGGAATGGTTGAGAGTTGTAAGTCACTAGGCCCTAGTTCTTCATGAGCTGTTGTGCCATCAAATTTATTTATTTTTTTTATATTTTGAATATCTGTACTTTCGAAACTGTTGGGTCCGCACAGATGGTTCTGGGCTCAAATTAGAGAAAATGTAATTACTTTGAAATTATACAGCGAAATTATAGTTAAAACAGCCATGGCAGATTCAAACTTGCACGAAGTAACCTCTGATATATGCCCAAGTAATCGAGCGCTGTCAGATGTTTCCTCCATCTAAATTTAAATACTAACCTCGTTCTCTGGATAAATATTTTGAACTCTGAATAGTTCTTACGTCAAATTTAGGAATTTTTAACAAAAAATTGTTATGTTTTTGTTGTTGATTGTAAAAAAAATATTCATGTTCGTGTTATCAAAATGAGAAGCCTTCTTTTATATTTACATACATATCAAAAATAACTTCGTGCTAGTGGCTCTTAAAATACACTAAGTCGTTAAAATTTTTGCGAAACCATGAACTCATTTATTTCTCTTTTGTTAAAATTACAAGACACCCTTTAATAAAAAGCTTTCCATGTGTTCACTTTTTTTGTTGACTCAAATGCTTAATCAGAAAATCAAGATTTCTTCTATATGCATATTTTGTAGGTATACATAGGCATTAATTCGCATGTAGGTACAGAGTGTTTATAAACTTGAACCTTGAAGTTTATCTATGTTAGTAATTTTTGTAATAACCTAAGTTATTTATTTTTCACCGCTAAAGCTTTTTTCAATGACTAGAATATGTTGTTACAAAACTTTACTTAAATTCTAATACCTATTTTTTTTTAATCAACAGCGAGCTGCAGCGCATCAACAACAACTTGCCGTTCAAAGTGAGTATACATTGTGTGTTTATTTTTGTTCAATGGATTGCATTTATATTGACCAGCAAGTACCAAGAATATAATTTTATAAATTTTTTAAAGTTTAAAAATCTTGTTTTTAATTTATAATATTGCTTTTTCAGTTGAATAGTCTTTGGATACGTCAGTAACTTATGTGATCACTTTGTGTGAACAAATGTGTACATATATGGTAAACGTAGTTTTATTTTATCAGAGATTATTACTTTAATTTTTAACATACATATACATATATCGTTATTCCTATGTAGTATTATTCTTAGAAATATTCAATTTTTAATATTTTTAGAAATTGAATTTTTCATTTAATTAATATTTTTTTTCCAGGATTACTCTATGTTGTATCATTTTAACATACAAACGAATTGCTAGAGTCACAGACTATTTACTGAGACCTTACCAAACAACAAATCGCTACTATGATTTAACCATTCTAACTTGTCTTAAGTTTACAATACTTCAGTTAAAAACGTTATAATAAGGTGACAACTGGTTCAAATTCCAGTTACGTTTTGGCCAAGATTTTTATCTTCTGCTCAAATAAAACGGCAATTTGTGCTTAGCTACGCAGCTTTTACGACAGAATTTGCGTCGAAATTCTAGAACGCGTCATAAAAAATTTGAACTCCAGAATGGACAGCAGATACCGTTAAAGTTTGAGAGAAATTGTCTTTTAAAAATACAAGTCAAGAATGGATCATCTCATCTCTGTCGGAAGATTTCTTAATTCTAGTCCGTTTTTAATTTTTCTTTGCCGGATCTGAACATTTACAACATTATTTAGGTTTAATCCTATTATAAAATTATAAATGTGAAAGTTTGTTTCTCTGTCTGTTTGTACCTCTTAATCTCAGAAAATACCATAGTGATTGTAATGAGAATTGGTAGAGCGACATGAAGATGGCCATAGGCTATTTTTTTTTAATCTTACCAATTAACAAAAAAAATAATAAAATATACATACAAAAAAAAAGTGATTTAAATGAAAAATGAAAAAGTTTTTAACTAATGCGAAGCAAGCGAACATGGGTTTTTCGATAAGGATGAGAACTTTTTGCTGAACATACAGAATTTCAATTTTTTTTCCGAAAATAAATCTCGTACCAAAACTGCTGAATGTCATTTTGATGAGTTCTCGGTTGAAAACCGTTCCATAGATTTTTTTTTATAATGTTAAGATGCGGAAACTTAATCATGTTGTCACCAACTATTACGAATTCTTCCATATTCCAATAGCTTGAATGGTAATTGAGGGCGCATTTGCAGTTGTATATCTGGCGTTGAAGGCAATGGACAAATATTTTCCCCGGGTCCAATGCGTTTAACCTTCATTTCATTGCTCCAAAGTACTCTTTTCGAAAATTGTTGGTACAGCTTTAATTTATTTGGTTTCAGACACCGTGGTCCGGCCTTTGCTTTTGCTGAAGTGTACATCTGATTCTTTTTCTACCAAGTCTTCTTGAGATATCAACTTCAAATTTTCCATTGATATCATGCCCAATGAACCACAGTATTTGAAAGATTCACACAATCTTTTCCTACCGTTGTTCCTAAGGCCGTTGTATGAAAACCATTTTACGGCATTTATGTATGTACAGTAAAACCGGAATAAGTGCCTATCGCATATGTAAGTACCTTTAATTTTTAGAACCAAAATTTTGATAATTTTTCATATAAAACTCATCTAATGAGTACCTTTCGCTTAACTGCCTTTTATTCTTTTATTGACATTTAGCTGAACAAAATTCTTTTAAGTACACAATTGAAATCAGCAGAAAAAGACAGAAGTTTTTTTTCATCTAGCGCTTCCTTTTTAAAATGTTACCGATACTAGCCAGTTGATGTAATGCTATTTTTTATTTTTTAAATATCATTAAACGTTTTTTTGTTATCATTTTTTTTTATTTTTGTAAATATAGAGATGAGTGCTTATGCGAACCTAAGCGGGTTTTTTTTATAACTGTCCAACCCACATGAGTACCTCCCAAAACGAGACATTTATGGTGAGGCACTTATCCGGGTTTTACTGTATACGACAATTTCTGAGACAGTCAAAAGTTAGTTTTTCGAAAGTTGTCATGGTAACTTTATACGGGTAATTTTATTACTAGGTAGGTATTTTTTTTTTCCAAAATCTGGATCGGCTTTCACTAAATTAACGGCAATATAAACCATTTTTAAATTAAACTGTTTGAAGTAATTAGTACCCTTTTTAAGTATCTATTTTTAGAACATTTTTTCAACAAAAAACAATAAATTTTGTTTGAAACGCCATTATCGCATCAGGTAATTTACACAATAACAAACGGTAACAAATTTAATAATCAGTGTTTAAGAGCAAGTCCATGCGACCCCCGCAGACTTTTTCACAACGAGTTTACTACGCATTTTCAAAAGCAGATGCTGTTACAAAAATAATACACTAGCAGAGCACCGATTAGCTTACTTTACTAGTAATAAGAATTGAGTAAGCAACAGAGAGAGGAAGATACAGAATAATAAAAATAAAACAAGAACACCCCATAGCTTTAAAAGCGAGTGGTGTATAAAAAAAGAATGTAATGTGAAAAATAAACAACACATAAATTGGCCTTGACATTGGTATTATTTCTTATTCCTTAATAGTGAGGAGAATTTGTAGGGGAAATGTAAAAAAAAAAACAAGTTTCACAATCGTTCGTTGTAAAAGAAACTAGTTTCAAGTGTTTGTATTATGTATGTTGGTATGAACCGTAGGTGTATTGTATGTAATATTTCTGTTGTGAAACGAAAATTGAAAGTGAAAAAAAAAATGTTATTGCTTAGTCTGGATTTATGTTGCCTTTTGTTTTTGTAATCGTGTGGGATTTCCAATTTCACACGATTTTTCCATTCGACAGTGGAAAAATCGGTCAATGTACACATAGGTATCCCTCCCGAGTATATGTCGATATTTTCGTTTACATTCTTCTCAAAACTTCTGGGATTAAAAACAATTTTATTTTTTATATATGAACTTTGACAGAATTTTGAACTAAAATTGGTAGAAATTGGCAGTTTTGGCAAGTAAAAGGTAATGTTTCGTATAAAAAGTACCATTTCTTTTTACAATATTACCATATACCTATCCACACAACTTTGGAATGTGTAAGGCTTAGTTCACACTATAACTAATGCCTATGCTATGCCGATACAGTCTCGATACAGAATACGCTCTTGCTAAGATAAAAACTTACACTTGAACACAATGGAATCTAACCGCTATATCACAAGCTGTTATTAAAATCGCTCACTGATGTTGCAAAAACGCAACACTAGTGTTGCTGTAGTGCAATTACCAACGACTAAACTGCGTTAAGAAGGGAAAAGTGTTGAACGGTCCGATATGCAATCTCAAATGCTTGCTGCAAGCTTAAAAGTTGAGTAAACTTCTGCTGCAACTACTTTTCTTGCTGCAGCTTCACATTGTAGCGCTGTAATATTTTTTTGTACCTTTCAACTTTGAAAGTGCTACAGCAGCTGCTACGCCATTGTGTTTAGCCAGTAAAGCACCATCAGTCAAAGTATCGTCGAGAACAAAAATATGACCCTGACATATCGACTCAAAACATTTTCTTTTTGTTCCCACAGCAACAACAGCAATTTGAAGACTTTGGACTTTACCTGTGTTGAACAATTGAAATAAATTGGCTCTCAATTACTGGCGGCTTTCAGACAAAAAAAATAAACATGAATAAAAATTTAGCGTTTTTAAAAAATTGTAAGTTTAAAATTGTTGCCCTAAAAACTAGTTTTTACTACAAAAGCTAATTTTTGAATGTTCAAAAATTGCCAAAGCAATTTTCTGTTTGTTAATCGCAATCAAAAACGCAAAATTGTTTTCTCAAACATAAATTTAACCGTAATATAAAGTTAGCATCACAACTTTCGAAAAAGTTACTTTTGACTTCAATTCTTCATATAAAGTTAGCATGAAACTTTTAAAAATTTGGTCAAAAATAACTTCTGAATATGCCATATAGTTGAAATTATTTGCCGTAGATATGCCGTGAAAAGAAAAAAATTGCCGCGACAGTATACGAAGATTTTTTTAATAATACAAATTCTATAGTGAAATAAAACAGCCAAGTAGAAGACTTAGCACTATTTAATTGGACTTGTTGAATTATTGATTCAAAATAGCTTTTAATGGCCGTTAGTCCATACAAATTGGCGTTTCGTCCCGGAGATCTCACTTGGACTCATCAGTTGACTAGTGAAGCCCTGGTCAATACGCAATTTGTATCAAATTCAGTTCATCCTACATAGATTTCACGATGAATACCTAGTGTGAACTATATCCAACCAGACTAGAATTTCTAATCATTAAAGCTGCAAGTTTTTTTTTTTGTGCCCGTGGCGACAGTGGTTTTCCCAAAATAAATAACATTTATACTAATTTTGTTTTGAAAATCTTATCGTGACTATTTTTCTACTTGGTTATTCAAATGTGTACTGGTTGTTTTATTCTGAATAGACTCCCGAAAAAAGCCCAATATTGACCAAATTATTGTAGTCCTTTTTTTTCAATTTTAATGCGACAAACTGTTAAGTTGTGATGTACAGATTTTTAAATCTAACTAATATATGCTGATAAAAAAGTAAGTATACGCCGCAGTGACTCCGCTAATGTTTATTTTGTATTATTTATTTTATAGGGTCTGTGAAGTTATACATAGGTACTAAAAAAAGGGAAAGATCTATAAAGAGAATTTTTTCACCTTATTCACTTGTTATATTCTCATGTAATAGGTTACAAATGTCCCAAAAAAAATGGAAATATGAAAATTTATCAGTTTGTTACACGTAACATTTAGTTATTTCCTTCTTCATTTGATAGTTAATCCTCTATAAGTAGGTACCCACTTTTTTATTATTATCTATTCCATTTCGAATTGAAAATATTCACAGCTAAGACGGGACAGCTAGTTATATATAAAATTAAATGTTTTCAATCAAATGAATACCTTATTCTCAACAAAAGATTCTTCGAAAACGGTCTCTTAAATAATTAGAATTAAAAAAAAAAATGAAAAAAAAAGAAAACAAATAAAATAACGGACTTCCAGCTTTAAAAAAGAATATATCATGATATTGTTAGTGTTGCCGTTGTTTCTTTTCTATTTCTTGTCGTTTTTTTATACGATTTTTGTCTTGTTTCGACTAAAGAAATCTAAAAACCGTAACTCTACCAATTGATTTATTTTGAAACCTTTTTATCATGGGTATCGCCAAAATTAATTTCCCGCAGCAAATCACTCAATGCAAGTAAAATGCACGACTGGATCGCACGAACTTGCTCTTGTAGTAAATTAGACCATGCCACGACTAGTACAGACAAAAATTTAAAAAAAAATCGTTAGAGCCGTTTTTGAGATAAATAATTTTTTTTAAATAGTCATGGCAAGTACCGTTATTTTTTTAGCTATAAAAAAATCTCGTTTTTCCCTAGGGAATCACCCAAAAATCTTATGCTACAAAATCTTATGCTCTTGAAGAAAATCGCTTCAGTGGTTTAGGTTGTAGGCCGAGGTACAGACAGACATACATAAATACAGACAGACCCACAGGACCCACTTTTTTCGTTTTCTCTATCATCGTGATCAATGATGCAACATGGAAACAAAAAAAAAATCCCTACACCATGTAAAAAAAAAATCCCCACGCCCACAAAATCCATAAAATATTACATAACACCACTTAAAAAGTTAAGATATTGGTTTTGTTTTTAGTTTTATACAGACTTGGATATAAAAATAAAAAAATAGACACAAAATTAATAGGTTTGTACATACAAAAAATACGTAAACTCTGGTGATCATAGATGCTCAATCCAAATTTTAATCTTGTAATGATGATCTGATAATACAAATCGAGTTTAAGTTTGGTCTTTCTCAAACAAATCTTATAGTAAGATATCCCAAATAGCCGTATCTCAGGAGTCCTGACATGAATCATGATTTTTTTTCGAAATTTAATTATTGCGAAGTCAAAATTCGATGCCAATTTCGAAAAGAGAAATGACTTCCTCTTGAGGCACTTTGTAATGCGCCACATTTATTGAAGGTTTACTTCGAATCTGACGTAAGAAATAAAATGTTGGAAACAGATTATTGAATTAAGGGTTTGTGGTAGGATGTTTTAAAAGAAAAATATTTTGGGATACAATTTCTGCTTGGTGTGTGGCACGATTTTAAAAAGAAAAATTATTTAGTTATTAAATTGTAAAAGTACCTATGCTTTCATAGAAAATTGTAATACATCAAAAATCCGTGTGGCACCACTGATCGTGATGTCAAGTTTGATTGTTATCTCGAGTTCGGTTTTTTGCCCGAATCTATAACTTGCCCTATAGTAACAAGATGTTTTTTTTTTTTTTTTTTTTAGCAAATATGAAAATGTATTGAATACGAAAATAGTTTTGTAAAGCGGAATATAATGCAAAAGAGAAATTTGAAAACAAAACATTGGAACAATTTTCATTTGAATTCAGTTTCACTCAGTTGCGGGGTGCCATCTAGTGTGATGCCTAAAACCTGTGCCTAGTAGGACTAAGGGTAAATTCAGGCCTGTCTGAGCGATTTCGTGATGAAATGTCAAACAATACCTTGCAAAAATACATGACTATTTAAAATTATCATATCGTTAATCTCTACTTAAAAGTACTAGGTGAATGAATAACAAATTAAATATTTATACCAAGTTTCATTGACGGATTGGGTAATATTTAAGTGCTGTACTGTACTGAAAATATATTCATCTTTACATTTTAAAAACTTGGTCATGAAATTCAGCATTAGAAATGTGCCAATTTTATTTTTTCCGAATCACTTAAACCTCCCATTTTCTTCCATTAAAGTACGCAATATATATACATAGGGATATAGACTTTTCATTTTCATTCTCATGATAATTGACCAAGTTTCATGAGAGAGGATTTTGTTTAAAGGGTTTCGTGTACCTAGTATTTGAACAGTACCTACTACTAAAGTTGTGAAGGACAAAACGTTATGTAACAAATTTGGCAGTAATGTACACTCATAACCCGTTTTGGTCAACTCAAAACCCGGATTTTTTTATATCACCCAATAAATTTGTCTTTTTAACTTATCTCAAATTTGATCAAATTGTGAACTTAGTGGGTTTACATATTCTTTGCCAGCGATTTGTTATACCTATCTTAGTTAGTTCGAAACAAGGGTTCTCCTTGTTGAAATGAGTTGTTATGTACAGTTTTGTTTTCTTTGAATGATTTTTCAAATCGTTTTGTTGTAATAATTTAAAAATCTGCCAGCGTATGCACTTTATGTGCATACACTGTATGTACCTAAGTTCTTTTATTTAAAAACCTCTTCATTTCTGAAACTAAAATTTGATTGAATAAATTAAAATACCTATATAATGAAACCCATACGTACGGCCATACCTCTTAGTGTGAGTAAGATTAAATGTTTGTTTTTATTAGTTTTGTTTTGATTCCTATAATTCTTTCCGCCTGGTACCTAGGTAGTGTAGGATAGGGACATGCGCACAACATTGCACTTTTTTATCGTTTTTATTATAAAAATTCTGAAAACAGCGCAGCCTCTTTAGTCCTGCAGGACGTGATGGAGTACACGTAACAACAACGTTCAAGGTCAAATGAGGGTTACAAAATTAATGAATGCGAGAGCGTCCTTCCTTAACCGATTCAATTCTCATCCGGAATTCTCATTTTTTTCCTATCATTACCTATTTGTTTTCCTTGCAAAAAGCCTCAATAGGCTTAATGAACTGTATGCTTCATATGTATATACATACATACATATATTCATACATAGGTACATATATATGGACATACATATGTAGGTATACCTACCTAATTTTTTGTATAAAGTGTAGGATGTATTTATGTTGAAGTGGATACTGGCTTCTCATTCACTAGTTAACATAGGCACCTACTACATACATATATTAAATTGAATATGTTTTAAACTAATAATATAAATAAACAAAGAAAGGTCAGTTAGTTAGAATGAGTAGTCAATGTCAATGAAGCTTATTCGATTTCCCCATTAAATATACAGTTGTAGGTACATACACCTGCCTAGTTATGTTAGTTTTCAATGTAATATGCACTAGTTTACTTTATTTCTAAAAGCTACGTGACGTTTACCACATTTTTGTTTCTAGAGCGAAAAATGTCTAGAAAAAAGTGACAATAATTGACAAATAGGTACACGAAATTCTTACTTCTGATAAAAAAATAAATAAATTGATGCAATCAGTTTGAAAAGCATACATACCTACCTACCTACAATTGAATTAAATTCATTCCAAAAAACGTTTTTGGATTAAACAAAAATGAAAAATAATATACCTACCTAGGTACTCGGTACAGAAAATTGTTGAATTGTAAGAGAAACTTTATTCAATTATTGAAATTAGTTGTTTGTTCGTTGAGATTTGATAATCAAAATAAATTTTATGATAAAACACAGTATGAGTTGGATGAGGTGTAGAATTTGTTTGACGGTTTTTATAGTCTTAAAAAACAGTGATGTCACTACAACGCTACACACATTGTTCACTAAAAATAGTAATTTATGAGATTCAACCAAAAGTTTAAGTTTGTTGTTGAAATAGTCTAAGTCCAAAATTTCAAAATTTGCAATTTTTACATCTAAAGTCCAGTTGCATTTCAGTGTGATAACCTAACCGTATACATATATAGTACCTAATACTAAACTACTGCCGCCCTATTTGAACCAAATTAATGTTGTAGGTACCTATTCAGTGACTCATCATCAAGTATAGGGCACAAGAAGTAACTAACATCGATCTTAAGTGATCGCCGTTGACTATGCTAATCCCAGATTGGCTTTGAAAGAAGTAGATACTGACCAATGATCCCGCCAGGCTAAAATCTGCATCAAACAGTTATGTCATGCATTTTGAATAAAGTACTATGTAGCTACATATCTTGTGTGGATTGGCATCTTTCCAAGTCACACACATTCGAAAATTAGGTTCGTACCTAAAAATGATATATTTGCCGAAGAAACATTTCGCGAACAGAAATGATGCCATGATAAACTGCCAGTGCCACTCCGCTGAATACTGAACAATGAACAATTAAATTTTACAGATGAGCTGCTTTATTAAACATATAATCTTAAATTTTCGAACGTCCCTTTTGAAAGAGCTTTTTGATTTACCTAGTGCGTGTTATGTAATTGTCTGAAGTAAATACACATTATTAAACGGAATGTTATTTCATATGTTACGAAGCAAAAGGACTGAAAACTTGGTTTCCTACCAAACAAAAGTATTATTTTTTTTAATTTCATATTAAAGAATTAAAAGATCCATTGGAATCACTTATAGCATCGCCATGTCCATAACATGATCGTTAAAAACTAGCTAAATTGTCTGGCGATTTTACTTTCTGTTTGAATTTTTTAAAAAACAGACTTACAAAACATTACCTACCTTATTTTAAATTCATGTTTTGGTTTTTTCATTGCTACTGGTGTGACAATAATAGAGTTGGGTTTTAATCATTAGGTACCTATAAAAAATTCAATTGCGAATTAATGTAATTTTTAATTGAAAACCTTTTTCTTGTAATAATTACACCAAAATGTAATTAAATATATATTTTTTGCTAACTTATGTTCTTTAATGTAGGATTATTGTTGAAATTTCATTCATTGATCATTGATAAAAAAATGCATATTAAAGTTAAATATACCAAACAATAAATAACAGCTAAATTATTAAAATAAAAAAGGGTTAAAACGTAAAAAGTTGAACCCTGCATATGTTGATAGGGTAGATTCTTTAATGTAATTAGTTAAAATTTAAATGTCATTGATATTTTTTGTACCTACTTAAGCCCAGTATGCAGATCGGGAAAACACAAATTTTATCTCTACAATTCTAATCTCTACAAAAACGTTAGAAAAGTCACGCAAAATTATTGTTTTTATTGTTTTGTTTTCTTTTTGTAAAATTATCAAAGAAAAATAATTGATCGTACTTATGGTGCAAAATGATTGACCTGTCAACATTTTTCCCGCAAAATAATGCTTCGAACATTATTTTTCCTGGCAAAATTTAGTGGAGACTTCACCTACAACGGGTACAAACGTCAGAATATTTCGCGTGAACTGCGTACTGCCTGGAAAAGAACTGAAGACAAAATTTGTCCTGGGAAAAATTTTGTATGGAAAGAAAAATTTTTCCCGATCTGCGTACTAGGCTTTAATTAAAATTTATATAGGTAATCAAATACTCAAAAATTAATCAAATTTTTCTATTACATATACAGGGTGTCCCGAAACTCAACGTCAAGCGGGTACCGGGTGATAGGGCTAGTTGTGCCCGTTCTGGGATAAGTATGAAAAAATAATCCATCTCGCTTGGTTTGGTAATTATAGCAATATTAAGAAAAATATTGAAAATCGATACCCTAGCTCACGTTTTTAGATACAGTGGTCACAAATTTTTAATTTTTGCTGTGTTTTCTTTTTTTACGTAATCCTTAATAACCATGCTTTTGATCGCAATCACAAATCTGAGAATTGATATTGTCAGTTTTGTAAGAAAAATAAAGTTTGACTGAGTCATTGTTCAGAAAAATTTTGTAAGGTAACTTTGACACTTCATATTTTTAAAAAAATGTACCACACTACCCTCGGCAAGTTATTTAAAAAAATGGCCCGTTTCATCAAGATTTCAAAATGATGCAACACTTGCTACTTATTTACTCGTAAAAAATACGATTGCTTTTTTATATGCAAGAGGACCTCAGTTCACTTCATATCACTTTTACGTAAATAATGCTTTTTTGTGCTCGAAAATCGGTTTTACCGAGGTGTATGTCAGATAAACAGAGGCACTAGAATAAGACACTGTTTGCAGTAAGTTCTAGTGAGACAGATCAACATTACACACGGTACGCTACGATCTACGTTCTGTGGGCTACGTTCCTGCTTTTACTAGCAACTTCTCGAAATTGGGCGCCTTTGTGTTACCTTGGACTCGATTAGTGTTGTGGAAATTATGTTAGTTACTATCTAGTACTAGGTACTAAATACCTCTCGCGCATGGCGTATTTGTACACAGCTTAAGAGTATGAGAACATCAATGCTAGTCCATTAAATGTTACATTAGCCTGGCATTTTATACAGGACTAATTTTTTTTTATTTATGTTTAGGAAGGATAAGTGTTAGTGTAAAAAGGAATTTTGGAATAGGGGGCCTTAAAAGTTATTCGCTATATTTTGAGAACCATGCATCTTACAAAGAAATTTTAAGCACATTTGTGTACGCAATTGAATTCTGTACAATAAATGTTGGGGTACTTTTTATCGTAAAATTGATAACAAAAAAGGTTAAAATTAAAAACAGACGAAAGTTTTAAGAACTTTTAATGGACTAATATGGATGTTCTCATATTCTTGAGCTATGTACAAATACGCTATTCGCGAAAGGCTTTTAGTACCTACTTATTACTACATAATAAGTAACATAATTTTCACAACACATATCGAGTCTAGGGTAACACAAAGGCGCATACTTACGAGAAGTTGCGGGTAAAAGCACGAACGTAGCGTACCGAATGTAGATCGTAGCGTTCCGTATGTAATGTTGATCTGTCTTACTCTAATTTACGACAAACAGTGTTTTATTCAAGTGCTTCTGTTTTCTTACAAACAACACCGGTAAAACCGATATTTTAGTACAAAAAAGCATTATTTACGTAAAAGCGATATGAAGTCAACTGAGGTCCTTTGGCAAATAAAGAAGCAATAATATTTTTTACGAATAAATAAGTAGCAAGTATTGTACCATTTTGAAATCTTAATGAAACTGGCCACTTTTTTAAATAACTTGCCGAGGGTAGTCTGGTACATTTTTTTAAAAATATGAAGTGTCAAAGTTAACTTACAAAATTTTTTTGAACAATGACTCAGTCAAACTTTATTTTTCTTATAAAACTGACAATATTAATTCTCGGATTTGTGATTGAGATCAATAGCATGGTTATTAAGGACTACGTAAAAAAAGAGAACACCGCAAAAATTAAAAATTTGTGACCACTGTATCTAAAAACGTGAGCTAGGGTATCGATTTTCAATATTTTTCTTAATATTGCTATAATTACCAAACCAAGCGAGATGGATTATTTTTTCATACTTTTCAAAAAGAACGGGCACAACCTGCCCTATCACCCGGTACCCGCTTGACGTTGAGTTTCGGGACACCCTGTATACCTACATTAAATACTATTACTTTTTTTCAATTAGGTACATGTAATTATTAATTTAAAATGTTCAATTAATAATTACTAATTTTAATTGAACTTTTTCAATTACAATTACATGTAGGTAAAACATGTTTACTATTAAAACTAGATAAGCCTTGTTGCACTGTGTTAGGAAATGTTATTGTTCCATGGTTATATAGTAAGTATTTCATACAAGTGGCAACTCCATTTTCAATTGAACAAGCATTGTTTGAGTTGGCTTCATACAAATTGTCAATCAGCCTTCAACCAGCTCTAGAAAAAAGAATGCATTTTTGATTTAAATGCAAAAAATGTAGGTACCGACCTACCTAAAATGTTATAATTTTAATTATACCGTCTTTGATTACGTAATATGTAGGTATTAAATAGGTAATTCGTTTACAACATTTCCCATAAGTTGTTTCTTATATGTTATCTTTTCTGTTTTCTTGCCTACTCAGATACCTTTGCATAAAAACAAATAGGTATACTGCATACCTATATAATAACATACATATTTGTTTAAAAAAAAATAATACCTATAACTTATTATCAACGCATGACATGGGGCCTTCTCTTTATCTTATTGTTCTTGTTTTTGTTTTTCTTTTATCATTGTTTTTTTTTTTTTTTATTTTAATTCACACCATCACAAACACAAATCTAGAGGGTGTGTTTTACTACAGCTTCAAACATGACAGTATTTTTTCAATTCTTCAGTTTACTTTCATCCGCCGGCTAGTTTAGATGCTGTTTTGTCTCAATGTATCGAATTTACACGTGTCGGCTTAAAAAAAAATATGCAAAAGAAAAGAATGAATTGGGAATGATTTGTGAATAATTGTGAGTTGTTCTTTTGAGAAAGTAATAAGTGCTAAAAACAAACTGTTTTGTAAAGAGAAGACTATAGTACTGTTTATTGAGTGTTTGTTTTTTTAAGGCTTGTCTATGTATGTAAGATTAAGATAAAAATTAAAGAATCAGGTTTTTCAAGTGTCTTAAAATACCTATTATACATATTTTGAAGTGGTTTCACGTTCTACGGATTCAGTTACTGAGCAACTCAATGGATTGTGTTTGCCTCTAAAATTTCAAGGTGTTCTAAAATTGTATGCCAGACCTAAGAAATAAAATTTATACTATTACTTTATATCCGACACAATCGGTGAGTACCTTACTTACCTAGCTATTCATTTTTTCTATTTCGTAAAAATAAAAAAACATCGTCTTATTGTAACTCTTGGTGGCAGGTATAATTATGTAGGTGTATATTCTTGTTGACATTTTTATTTTCTTTATTTTTGTTTGAAAATATTTACCGCTTATCCCCTATTCTCGCTCTTTGTCGTGTTCTTATAATATTTTTGACAGCGGGGAGAACGAAATCCATTGGAATTGGAATTGGACTAAAAATAAATGCGCAGTTCTTTTTCCAACTTAATCACGCTGTTTCAGCATTCTGTATCATACATTGTCCGTCACACAGAGGATTGTTTAAACTAAAAAGTTGGCCAAAATTCTCTTTGTTCGAATTAGAATTTCAATTTTTCAATTCACTTCCTTGATGATAATAAATGTAGGTAGGTGTATGTCGTTATTTCTTCTATACCTATTAAGTTTTTCATGTTACGCAGGTTGAACATTTAAATTTATTTTGTTTAACTTTATTCGCCTAGTGCAGTTAGTTTTAGTCGAAAGTCGATTTTTTATAAAATTGTAGGTTTGAATATTCTTTCAATTTTTTGAGGTATTTAATTTTTTTGAAATTTCGTCCAACAGTTTCATTAAAATATTTCTCTGTTCGATCAAGTTCAGGAAAATACATTTTAATGACATAGCGGGAGTTAGATAACTCGATGAGGTGCAAAGTTGCAGCTAAGAAGTAGGTAGGTAGGTATACCTATTTACCTACAATATGTTTTTTCGGGGTTGTTTTTTATTGCTTTGATATTTTTTGTTGTGAGGTGGAATCATATTACAGCCTAAGAACTCGGAACATGGAAGAAACTCAGCAAAGAATAAAGAGTTCAAACTCAAGTTGAAAACTAAAAGGCTAGATGTGTGCATCAAAATGACGCAGTTTTTAAAAGTGAATAGGTACCTTAAGTAAGTAGGTATGTATGTTCGTACCTATTAACCCTAGGGTTATTGATGTAGGTAGGTATCTACATACTGAATTAAAAACTTAAATTTATGTACTTTCATAAGGTCAGGTTTTTGAGAAATTATAATTTATAACGAGATTGGGCCTTACCAATAAGCAAATTTGGTTATGACAGTTATTGCAGTGAAATTAACCATAACATTAACCATACATTACCTATATTCTCAATTTTTTGGAGTTAATTCGATATAGGTATGGTTCATTTTTTATAGTTCAAATAAATATTTAGGTAATACCATGCAGGTTTTATTATTTAGAGCCCATTCCATTATGGTCCATTTATAACTGAAATATTTAAGTCGTAACTAAATTTGTTTATTGGTAGAGCCCATTATGTTACATCCCTCTATATCCTAAATGCTCGAACTGTGTTGTTAAAACATTAAAAGGGTATTAATAAACTCCATGAGTGCGCGAAATTATAAAAAAAATATATTCAGCGCGGTACCCAACGACTAGCTTGCGTAAGAGTTGAACAACATTATGCCATCTCAAATGCAGCTTTTACCGAGTAAAAAAGTTAAAGTAGAGGAAAATTTTGCTGCACCACCGACTTTTCTTGTTGCAGCTGCAAATTCACATTGTAGCCCTGTTTAGTATTTTCGTATCTTTTAACTTTGACAATGCAACAAGCTGCAGTTTTTGTAATTAATTTTTTTGAACTAACCTGTAGTTTACTTTTCTCTGATGTTTATAAAACACGGTAAGGTTTTTTTAATTTTTTTTATACGAACTGTTAAAACATGGGTTATAAAGCCTAAAATAATCGAAATTTATATAGGTAGGTACATACCTGTAAAATATGTACCTAGCATTTTAGATAATAAAAATATAAACAAACTTCCTATAACGTGAAGCAATAAAAACGGTAGATACCTACTCAGTTAAGATAAATAACAATGGCATAGCTAAAATTATTTAAAAAATATTAAAAAATGTAGTATGCCTACATAAAAAGTTTTTTTTTTTTTTTAAGAATAGGTAAACCTTACTGATATCTTCCATTTGTTTCCGGTTTAGAAAATAAACTCGTTTCTTTGTTTGTAAAAGGCCCCCGATTGAACTGTTCGTATCGTTTTAAGGTACCTACCTATTTTGAGACTAACAATTATTGTACAAAATAAGTGAAAAAAAACATCATACAAAATTCCCTTTTACTTGAAATGATTTTCAAATAGGAGTTGTTGTTAAAAAATAATTTCTTGTAGCAATTTAATATTGTGTTATCCTGCTTTAAATGAATTGATAATCAAATTTTTCCAGCCATACGAATTTAGATCAATAAAATTGCAAAATGGAACGATACATTTATTTACTCTCCAAAATTTCTTTTCATGCTGATCATCTATTTTTATTAATTAAATTAAAAGTTTGGTTCTTTTAATCTTTTTTAATTGAATAAAAAGGGTTACGAAAAGATTTTTTTAAATTCCCAGTTATAGCTACAGTTATAGCCAGTTATAGCTACATATCATTGAAAACGATCAAATTTTAATTGTGAGTTTTGAGCCGTTTAGAAAGCTTAATTTGTGTTTTTTTTGTAAACCAAAATTAAGGTTAGGACTCAGTTATTATTTCTAGCTAAAAAAAAATTTTCATTTTGGCTAAACCTTTCACATAAAATGACTTTTATTATTTCAATGATTGAACTACCTACTTTACCAATATTAAAATTCAAATTGATTTTATGTTGAAGTTTGGGCCGGAATTAAATTTTTTTTTGACTAAAATAATAACTCAAGTCATGGCCTATATCTTGGCATCAAAATTTTTATCGATTTGACTTTCTAAATGTCCCAAAATTAACAATTAAAATTTTCAATAATGGTTTTCAATGACAGCTATAACTGGCCTCTAATTTCCTCAAGATTTAACAAATTTCCTTTGATGTCAAAAATAAACGAATATAAATTCCAAGAACCGAACGACACAATTGAAAACAAATGTGAAAAAGGATAAAATAATTTTTGTTAGGGATGCAAACAAAATGTTTTTTTTTTTGAAATAAAAAAATATTGAGGGTTATTACGAAAAATTTCCCTTCGAAAGTTGGGAATGTGAATTATGCACGGGATTTCTTGGTATCCGGAATAAATTTCAGGGGAATTTGAAAGTCATTACTTTGGATTTATATCCGAGTGAAATTCACTCCGCGGGATATTCACAATATAAGAAGAAATTTCTAGGGAATAAAATTCTCCGGGAGAAACAAACTCCTGTCAAGATTTCCCATAGGGGCCATCTATCGCCAAAGAGTATTATTTAATCTGCACTGCACATACACTTTATCACAAAGTGCAAATTTTTTCATTGAGCGTTTCAGTTCCGATTTATATTTTCAACATAATATAAATTTTTATGAAAATTTTCCGCTTTACGAGAGCAGTCGATAATACAGTTAAGATTTTTATACATAGAATAATTATACATACTCACAAACATCATCTGCTCGATGCGGAGAATAGTCCACAATGAACTTAAGACTCACTTGGGTGGGTGTCCACAAATCAAATGAGAACTTTTAAATCACACTGATGGGCCGAAAGTAGAGCTGTGTCAATCGTTCATTTTCAAAGATCGAATCAATGAAGGATTGATTGCTTCAAAGATTCGGTCTTTTCAATCAATCATTGTTTCCAATCATTACGGTCAAGGATTGAATCGTTCACTATGTCAGTCAGATTGATTTGGTGTTTGTGATTGTGATACGTTACTTCCGCCAATGGATCCCAAATTTCAATCGTTCAAATAAACGATAAACAATTCGTTCTTTCTAATCATTCTCAATCAAATCATTTTACAAGGCAGACACTGGAACATTGCCCATGTCCTACCCATATATATAGATAAACAGAAAAGAGACAAATAAAGACAAATCAAAAAATAAGAAGAAGGGGTCAAAAGTCATAAAAATGAGTTTTTTTGCGAATATCTCGGAAACGGTTTGTGCTAGAGAAAAATTCTACAATTTTGTAGCTGAGGCAATTTTCCACAAAAATGGGATATATAATTTTGTCTTAGCATTAACCGTTTAAAAGTTACAGTACATTTTCAAGACCTTTGGCCCCTTTTAAGAGATTTTTTTACTCTTTGATTTGCTGTAACTTTTTAACGGTTTTTGCTACGAAAAAACCGAAAAGACCATTTTTATAGGAAATCGTCTCAGCTACAAGATTTAAGAATTAATTTTTTCTCTATCACAACCTGTTTTTAAGATATTTGCAAAAAAAACTCATTTTTAGACCCTTGGACCCCTAATAACCGACCTAGCGGTCATCGGATCGATGAGGAACTCTCTCAGTTTTTAAAGAGTCCCAACGTCTATGCCTCAGCCTCTTACTAATTATTTCCTTTCTTTGGCATTTTTCGTCTATTCTTACTGGACTAATGCACAGATTTGGTGAAAAATTGTTTTGAAAATTTTGATCTGTTTTTCTCATGTGAAATGTAAACAAGGTTTAAAAGGGAACATTTTGTTGAACTGTGGGTGCGTTTATCTTGATGTTTTTGCTTGGCTTCTGTTTGCATGTTCGATTTTGATGGTGTTGGTAAAACTCATAGTCGTGCTATGTGGGCTTTAACTCTTTGGGCGGCTGCTAAGAATGGGGATTAAGATTTGGCATACATATTTATGCAAGAGAATCGTAGGGAAATAGGTGGTTCTGTGCATTTCCAGATTAAGGCTGGTTGAATGTGTCGATGTTCGATAGAAATAGTTCTAGTTTGGATCCTTGAACACCTTCCCTGAATCGCTGATTGTCCTCATTGTTTATTAGGAGTTTCCTATCTGGAGGAAGAAAGATCTGGAATACATAATTTTTTTTTTAGTGAATTAGAGAATCTTAGTTAGTAAAGCTTATGAATAAGTCCTTGGATCCATACACTATTGAATGCTTTTTCAATGTCGAGAAAGAAACGAAATTCTTCAGCAAAAAAAAAACAATATTTTTGACTTTTGAACAATGAATTTTGAAGAACGTTAGACGACAAAAGTTAATGATTTCTTATATAAGGCCACATAGTGCTCAAACTTTGCATAAATATGTTTTCAAAACAACACACTGTTTAGAAGCTATGTGTGAAAAACCGACATTTGCCATTTTAAATTTCTTGACAAAGCCATATCTTCTAAACGATAAGTGGGAAGAAGAAAAATGTCATAACTTGTTCTATAGAAAATCTCATGCTCTAAAAGCTTTTCATCAAATACTATTTCCGTCAAAAAATTATAGATAAGTCTGTATTTTCGACATAAATACCGTAATAACTGTGTATGCAAACCAGTATCAACAATGGACTTTTTAGGCAGTATTTCTTATGCCAAAATAAAGGTAGTTGCGTTTAAAAATCTTCACTTGCATTTCTCCCGCAGTAAAAATAACATTTTGCTTGGGCTAGCAGTACACTATTCAAACCCGTCTGCCGCGGTGTTAGCCTCTACTTTTTCGTCTACGATTTTAGATTTTGCTTTCTAGATACATATATACATAAGTATTAGGTAAAATAATCGGTATATGTTATGTATACCTTATGGTTTTTTGTTTATTAATTTTCCGTAAGTTTAGCGTCGTCTGCCGGCAACTAGGCCTTTCGCAAACCATTTACCATGTACCATCTCCCACATTTTAGTAAATAACTTTAAAGTGGAAAATTGTTAAAAAGTACCATGCTAACACCTTAATATCAGGCTGTTTAAAAATTTGCGCCATTATTTTTTAAAAGTTCATTATTTATTTGTTGTTCTTATTTTTTGCTTGTAAACTAATGATATTATTTAGCCAGTTCACATTTCTCATGATCTCTGAGATCTCAGTAATTTCAGAAAAATCTAATCGTAATTTCTCAGTTAAATTCTTTACTTTTGCTATCAAAAACCTGTGGCACTCATTTTTTGGATACGCTTAAAGTGTAGTGGTACATCTTACCGGCGCGGGTTGTTTGTTTGATACCTATATGTATCGTGGTTTTCAATAAGAGCGCTACAAAAGTTTTTTTTAAATAAAACAAAAACAGTTTTGGATATCAATGAAATTCTTTATTCCTGTGAAAGTACGTTGCCATTATGTATGGAACTCGATTTCCTTTTCATGGCCACCACGGGCACGCTTGCAGAAGTCCAGACGCTGAACCCAATTTTCGACGGTTTTCAAGCATAAATCGGCCGCAATTGCAATTTCACGTTCGATATTCGTACGAAGTTCATCAATCGTCGCTGGCTTGTTGGCATAGACCATAGACTTGACGTAGCCCCACAGGAAATAGTCTAACGGCGTCAAATCGCACGACCGATGCGGCCAAGCGACTGGACCATTTCGTGAGATAACACGTTCTCCAAACTTCGTTTCCAATAAATTGTTTGTGACATTCGCTGTGTGGCTTGTGGCGCCGTCCTGTTGGAACCACATGTCCTCCAAGTCAATATCATCCAATTGGGGCCAAAAATATTCGGTTATCATTGAATCATTCGCAACAACGACGTCACAGAGATGCCCAACGCTTGAGAACGACGTGTGAGAGACACATTTGGGCTTTCTGCAGCAATATTCTCGACACTACAGGTACTTCTTTTACTCACTGGCACGGGAACTATTTGTACTGTGCCTGTGGATTCAAATTTTTCCACTAGACGCTCAATTGTTGATCTGCTAGGACGATTATGACGACCATAAATTGGACGTAGCGCTCTTAACGTTGAGGCCATTGACTCCGAATTTCGGTAGTAAATTTTAATAATTTCGACTCGTTGTTGGCTCGTATATCTTTCCATCATGAAATTGCAAACCTTACTGAAGAGAAATGTCAGAAATATGGCGTCGTTTGCTGTCCCTGTCGCTCTACCTTTGTAGCGTCCCTGTTGAAAAACCCTTTATATGTCACTGTGAACCTAACTCACTAATTTTCCTCTCTACAAAAAAAAAACTATTTCTATTATTTAATTCTTATATGAATTGGAAAAGTGGGTTAAATATACGAAGCATTAAAATCTATTGATGATAAACCATTATGTATTTAAGTATTAAATTGGCAACAACAAATTCGTGCGACACAGTCGTATACTTAATTTTATTAAAAACAAAACAAAAAAACCAAAACAGTAGGTACACACATATATATTTAAAAAACACAAGAAAATTGTCAACACTAAAGTTTATAAACAGTAAAGCAAGGCCAAAGTTTCAAAATAGATTGACTCAGTTGTTACAGCCTGTACCTACTTGCTGCTAGACTTTTCAATAGAAACAACTATTGTCACATTGAAGTTGTGTGAAAATAAAAATGTAAAGATGCATAGAAGATCTATTTATTATATGTATTGTACATTTATTTATTTTCTTTTTTCATCAAATAAGAGAAGGGACTTCTATGTTTTCAATAAATAAGCTTTATGTCTAAATTTGTTTTTTTTCTTTTTTGAATTGTATAATATTAGTTCTGTTTGTTTTGCAAGTTTTTGTTTTTTTTATTTAAATCAAAATAAGTTTGTATATTTTTCATTTAATCTTGAATTGTATTCTCGGATTTGTTAAAAAATTGAAATAATTTTTCATTAAACAATTTCCATAAAAATACAGTTTATACTTGAAGAACCTTTGATATGAATACTTGTAAATCACATGTTTTGTTAAATAATAGAACTGGTTAAGATTTAATGTTAATTGAATCATAGTTCTCAGTTCCCACATAACAACTTTATTAAATTATCATAATAATTAATTTGTTAATTACTCGATTGCACGTGATGATGGGTTTGCTAAAAATGTCATCGTCTTTTGGACCGTATTAAACAACGTAATTATCTTAAATAACAGAGAAATTTAGTCAAATACCATACATTATAGTGCATTACTCTAACATGTATATGAAATTCTTTAATTTATATGTATTTAAAAATAAAGCAGCAGTGCTTATTGATGTAAACATTAATAAAAGAAAAGTAATATAGACCTATGTAATACAAGTCGTCAGTTGTTTATTTATTTAAATGTTTGTTTTTATGAAAGGAAATTAACTTATACAGCCTTATTCATTAGATTGCGCTAAGCAGATGAATAGTTATGAACTGCATAAGGTTTTATGTAGCCTCAATGCAACGTGCATACATTCCTATTCATAAAACATTTTCCTACCCATTATAGTTAATAAAAAATTCATGTTTGATTTTTTGAAAGAATTCCATTCATTCACAGATTGTTTTCATTGAAATAATATATATCCACTAAGGTGGCGCTTATTTGGTAATGTTTGAAATTCTTCTGCTACCCCTCATATAGTGGACAAAAACTATTAATCTGCGGATACATCTTAAATAAATACTATAATGAGTCGAAAAATATAATTCCACGAAAGAGGTAGTACAAAAATATTTCTATTTTTATGTGGCAGAGATTGGAATTCGAACCCTAAACCTTTGGCATTACTACGTCAGCCGAATTCGGGTAATTTTTGTTTTATTTGGATACATAATTATGTACCTTGATAACTATTATAGGTTGAAGAAAAAACAAATATAAGCACCACCCTAATATCTAAGTACATATTTTATTATTGTGTGTGTCAAAGTGACATTTCTATACTAAAATATCTTTATATAGGCACTATTCAACCTCCAAACGCGTTTAGCTTATAATTCTTCTATTCAACATTGCATAAGTTTTATGAATAACATTTTGGCGTTTAGAGGCATTATAAACTCGTTATAATTAGCTTATGAATAAGGCTGATAGTCTATGAGGCTACTGTAAAATAACTTATTTCATGTGGCTATTGAAAGGAGGATTCCGCGTATAGCTTAAGTCCAAGCATTTACAAAAGCGCGGATGGTCGGCCAAGCTTTGGTTATAAAATGCATTTAAGCCGGTCAATCCTAGAGCACCCAGCATTACGGCGTATAAACTGTGGTTTGTTGGGGTGGCATGCTTACATATATACAGTGCTAGCACCTAGAATCACGACGTATAAACATTGTGGTATAGTGCTTGGAGCACCATAGGATTTGGGACAGGGACATTGATATCTATAATACACAGCGCATCCATACAAGAAAGTTGAATCCATTTGAAGAATTGTTATAATGTTGAGCTGTCCATTTTTTTTTGTATAACAGTATAACTGTATAACATAATGAAATGAAAAAGTGACAACTTGAAATATTATAGGCAGGTTCAGATTTCTGAGATTACAGTGATGCTTAGGCTAGGCGCGCACATGCAACTTTTCCGAAACTGAATAGTTTAATTACTATACTAGTTGAACGATGATCGCGCACATAAGCAACTTTTAAATCAATTAATTAAGACACAGATAACATTTATACAGTTATGTTTTCTCTCAATTTCTATTCCTTTCAGTTCCTTAAGCTAAGGAACGAAAGGGATAATGTGCAATGTTTGAACAAAAAAATGAAAAACAATATAAGAACAACAATTACTAGGTTTGTTCCAGACCTTAACCAAAACTGCCAATTGTCACAATTTGTCAACAATTGTTGCCAAATCCTGTTCCACACTTCAAAAATTCGCCAGTTTCGGGAAAGAGAGAGCGCTCACGAGAGAGTAAAACATTTTCCCTTCCTGACAATTTCTGCCCAAGAAATTTCTTTGGGCAGAAATTGGCAAGTTTGAGTTCTGTCAAAAATGGCAGTTTCAATTCAAATAAATTCAATATGCTGTTGACTAAGGGTTGCCCAAGTGTTATTTTTAATTTTATTTTAGTTTTGGTAGATGTGTTTTTATTTGTATCGTTTTATCACTCTATTAATTAGTAAATTTATGTTCATAAAATTAACTATTCGTTTACCAAAAGTAATTCTGAAGAAAAAAATGTAATTAAAAATAATGAATTTCTTTTTTGAGATACTCTTCTACAGAAAAATAAATTTAAATTTTATAATTTAATGTTGAATTGTTGTTTTTTCATAGATAAGGTTATGTTCTACAAGTTTATTAATACTTGGCAAATTTTTTTTATTGTGGTTATACTTTTTTGGTATTTTCCATAATTAATTATCATTGATCCATGGCAACTCTACTTGATTCTTGTGTTTGACGATTAAAAAATGGCAGAAATTGTTTGCCCAAAAAACATTCCGAACTTTTTTCTCTCTCTGAGAGAATTTCATCCCCACTCCTCAAAATTTGATAAATTGCCCAAAACTTCTCAAAAAAGTTGGGAACAAACCTACTATTCAGAATTACCTGCAAACGTCAGAGTGAATAACCAAAAAACGCAAATGTAAGAAAAAAAATGGCAGCCAATCTGGAATGTAGAAAAATTAAAATTCTGTTTAAAGGCGCGAATAGTGAAAACAAATGATTGTGCTATAAAATTAATATTTATTCGAATATATCAGTTGGCTATCAACTAAAAAATAATAATATTAACAATTTACAGCTCAAAACTTTTTTTGTATTTGTAAAAATGCCTACTGGCTGCTGTCTTTAGGTTGCAAAAATTATGCTTCAATTTTACTTATTAAAACTCGACCGAATATTTTAATAATATGTTCTTTATTCATAAATGATCCACAAACGAATCAAACGCACGCAAACATTTTTATTTTAATAAATTTAATCAGAAAAATATTTTTCATCCACCTTATATCTCTAGCCAAACAAAAATAAAACGAATTAAAATACCTAAAATTCATTCGTAAGCAATTGGTGGTAGTACCTTTAAGTTGTTGTTCAAAATCTCAATGAAAAGAGCATTTGTTTTCTACATTTCAGGATATTTTTTTTTTTTTTTTTTTTTTTTCTTATTGTTTTTGTTTTAACTGTCAAAATAAGAAAGAGAAAAGACAAAGACAATTTTTTAAAAAGCTCTCAAATCAAAGCGAACAAATGAGAAGAATTTTTTTTATGCGTGTATACTACTTAGCTCCTCACACTTAAAAAAACATGGGAATGAAATACACATCGCCGATAAACATTTTAGTTGCATGTGCGCGCATCTACATTTAATCACATAGGATACACTAATTTTTTTCAGTTGGAACAACAGTTTAATCTTCGCAAACAGACGTTCCCTCTGAATTTCAGTTGAAAGGAAAATATTGACTGCAGCGACTTTCTCTCTTGCACTCAAAGGAAAAAGTTCAACTATTTGGCCGTGTGTAAATTGAATTAAAATTTAAAAAAATTATTCTTCGGATAAAATTTAACGCAATTTTAACCCAATTCACACACGGCCTTAAATTCTCAAAATCCTATACGTAACATTTCCCCATTTTACAAAATGTCAACTTCAATATTTTAAATTTACTTTAACAATTGTTTTAAATTACATAAAATCAAATTTACAAACAAGTTATAATTCTCTTGCTTTTTTTTCTGAGAAATTCTTCGAATTTTTGAGATCTCAGCAACTTGAACTGACCTTCTTGTCATTTAATTGAGATTACTTTTTTTTGTATCAGTGTAACAGCCTCCCTGAACAACATACAAAAAATATTACAACAAAAAATAAAAAATGAAATAAAAACAAGCTCAGGTGTCTACAAAATCAAATGCGACAACTGTGACAAGTTCTACATCGGGCAAACAGGTAGAACTTTTTACGACAGATTTCTAGAACACAAACCTAAACCCAACACAAGATCTACATTTGCACAGCACCTCATCGACGACAATCACAACTATACAAACTTCGAGACCAACTTAACTCCTATGCATTTATGCAAAAAAGGAACAACACTAGACGCGTTGGAAGAATACGAAATTTATAAAGCCAATAAAACGGATAAAGACAAAATATTAAACGACAAATTGACAATCAAGCAAAATGCACTATATGACACAGCGATCGAATACCAGAACAAAAACAAAAGACAGAGACAAATATAATTCTTCGATTACTACTAACTAAAATAAAATACATACATACTAAACAACAAATACACTTGGCTAATTAACACCATAGTTCAACAAATTGAAGCCCGAAGATGGATTAACATATCCGAAACGCGTCGCTATCATAATTTTATTTAATTAACAATTAATGTTGTGAAAATTTCAAAGTTTAATTTATTAATAAAATTAAATTATATTTTAATAATCTAATTTTTATTTTTATTTCATTATACCTAAAGTGTTGAATTGCCTACGTACTTGTCATCTTCATTTGGAATCAGAAAAACTGTTATATTTTGTAGGGAATCCACTATTATAGAGATCAGTGGTGCGTTCTTGTATGTTACTGTGGTTGACTATAGTTAACTATAGTTAACTTCGGTCGTTCCTTTAATTCAGAAAAGTTACTTCAAGTAACTTTATGACGTCATAAGATCGTTCCTAAATTCCAAAGTAAAAGTGTCAAAAAGTAACTTTTTGTAACTTTTTCCAACTCATCTCCTCGATATGAATTGAAATAGTTGATCTGTCAAACACAGCTGAAATGCAATGGAGGATGTTTTGTTTACTTTTTGCCCTTTTGATTTGGAATTGTTTTTAATATTTAAAATATGTTTTTATCAATTTAATCGATTTTTTTTTGTTGAATTTGATTTTTGGAATAGTTTTCTTTTATTTTCTGATGCATTTTCTTTCTGTCGGAATTTTCTTCTTTATATATGGTTAATTTTTCATCAAAAAATTCTGTGCCATAAGCAATGAAGAAAATTGCACTTATTTTCTGTTCGATTTATACAAAACTGAGTGTAAAGAAATTTAATTTGGAAATATTACACATGTTATTTTGAATTCCTAATAATTATTTTTGCAATAAATTTAATGCAATCATATTTTTTCTTAGTTATTCATTCCAAATACAATTCAATTTTTTTTTGTCAACCCCTTTCGTTTGACAGATTAACTATTGTTAACTCTGGTCGTTCCTAAATGAAAAAGTTGCCAAGAGTAACTTCATCATCAACTTTTATTTTTGACACATTAACCATAGTTAACCACAGTAACATAAAAGAACGCACTTCAGTGGATTTGGGATAGATGCGAGGTTGGGTGTATGTAAAGTTTCTTTTGCGTTCAAAGAATCTGGGTTTAAAGAAACTTTGAATGTATCCTATATACAAACAGTGAGTTATGGGATTTACCGGTAAATTCTTGAATTTTATTATTTCGGCCTTTTACGGTAACATATGTACAAGTACATATATATATATCTATCCCATGCGAGCCTTTTATAAATAGGGTATTAATAATGAAAACTAAGGCTGTCATCTTTACGAATTCAGCAATCGGACTCTTAATGGTTTTTGGGGCGAGTAAATAACTTTAACGTGTTATAGCACTTTTATAAAAATGGCGGGACAGCGCAGAAAAGATTTTAGAAAAAAATTCTTACATATCTCTTTTTGTAGATATTTTGCATAATTTTTAATAATTTAACTTGGCTGTAACCATTTTATCTACACGTAAAGATTTTATTGGGTGTAAATAAAAAACTTAAAAAAAAATCAGGAAACTTCCAACAAAGCTGAATTTTGGAACACAGCTTTACTTTTATATCTTTCGCAGTTTTTGAAAAAGGTCCCTGGTATAACCAGGGACCACCTATTTATTTTTTCGAACGTAGAAATTGCAGCATATGCAATTCTTTTGCGTAAGATGAGCAATAGAATTGGAGAATAACTTGCTCACACTTAACTGTTGCCGAAAGGAAATTTACTCAAATTTAATTCAAAAAATTTAATTTCTTTGATATCTTTTGTTATTTTAGGTATATTTTTTTCACTTTTGCATTTCGGATTATGCCGCTGCAGCCAAATTTCAATTTTAAAAGTCTTAGTAGAAAAAGTTGACAGGTTATTCGGGTTGTGATTACTTGTTTTGCAAAGGTATTGCCGGATTTGACGCAACACTTACAGTATCATATTTTTTACGTTTTAATGTAAAATGTTTTAATGTAAAGTGTTTTAAATGCATTCATAAAACAATTTGTGTGTGAGATATCCAATCTTTTTATGTGAAAGAAAATTTAATGACATTTAATGCCTGTATGAGGCTGATTGATGCAAGACGTAAAATCCCATACAAAAATAACGCAACGAAATAATACACTACAAATTTCATTCTACTATTCGTTAGTGCTGTACACTGTTCGACGAGTGGGATTAAAATTAATAATAGCAGATTATTTGGAGAGTTCTTCGCTCTTTTTTTGGCACAGAATTAATTGGTCGGCTCATTAATTGTGCGAACAAAAGTGACATTTTAGCTTTATTCGTGTTTTTAAAACATTCTCTTACATGGCACTGAGGAAGCACAAAAACATCATTGAATTCGAAAGAATGTTGTTGCGTTTTAGCTTTGTCATTTTGTAAAAGAATTTAAGTAAGTAACTAAGAAAAAAGGTAATGTGTGTGCGGAATTCAGATAAGGTGAAAAATGATTTGACTTTTGAGTACGACTTTGACAATTGATGTAGTTGTAAATTGAAACATTATGATGAAACGATGCTTCATCTGATACTTCCATCAGATCCAAGTACTTTCATTCGATACTTACCTGGTGTCGCAACTGTATCGATGCCAAAAGTACTTGGTATCGAAACAAAAGTATTGAATATGCTCTTGTATTTACTTGTAGCGATTCATCCCTACGATGACGCACGCCATGTTAGCCAGTGTTTGGTCTCAATATAGACGATCTTTATTGTTCATCGTCTTGATCAAGACATAATAGACGGAGAGGGCAACATAAATAAGTTTGTCATCGGTACACGATTTATTTTTATTGGAAACAATCATTCAGAGTAGCTGAGCACGGATTTGCACATCTGCCAGCGAGATTCAGAGGCTTGATGAGGGGGCGGGGCACAGTGGTTTGGTTTATGGGAGAGCGGAAAAAATTCTGTTAATTCTGAACTATTGAATAAATTTAAATGAAATTTGGCACAATAAGGCCCGAGAATAAAATGAAGATTTTGTTAGAATGAAAACTCTCGGCTTAATTTTTGAAAATTAAAGTGTAACTTACCCCGGAATAAATATCACCAAAATTTATTTTGGGATATACATAAGATACTATCAAAATCCTCAACCGATAGAAAAATGTTACAGGATGGATGCGCAAACCGCACAGTTCCACCGGTGCGGCGCCTACGCGCAACATTTCCAATATTAACTCAGAAAAAAAAGAGTCTTCTGTTTAGTTTAGACTATTTAAATAAAAAATCCATTGAAATACTTATCTAACTCAATACATTTACCTTCCTCGAAAAGCTCTTAAAATATAAATTAACAAGCATCTTTAAGTTCAGAAAAACGGACTTAGCAATCTCCTTAAAAAATTACATTTGAAAACACCACACCTTTTTTTTTTCCTTTATCAGATCGCAACTTAGGGCGCTTCGATCTTTTTTTTAATGTCTAAAACATTTCAACGCGACCTTCACCTCAATAAATAATACCAACAAAGCAAAGTTAGAAAAAAAAAATGATAAGAAAACTAATTATGTGTTCGATGCTGATGATGCGTCTGTTCTGATTAAAATATGTCTGAGAATCTACGAGTAGAATAATAAGTGAGAAAACTGCATGTATGGACGTCTAGATTGGTTTGTTAGTCATTCAGTGTGTTGTTTTTAAGGAACACTCATGACAAAAAACGAAATAGAGATACCATAAATTCGATCTACGTTATTCAAAACTCTTTATTCTTCATCTTTGGAATTAATCTACATATTTTTTTATTCCGATAATATTTTTGGTGTGTATGGCAGCTGGCAGAAAATTTTGTTTGTAAATAGACGATTATAATCTAATCGAAGTCAATGGCTTGTTTATTGCAATTTTGAGGTCAGATAGTGATAAGAAAAGTGAAAATATCATTATAATTGCACTGTATTTTGTATATGAATTTACGAATTAAGCTTGCTTAAGACTAAAAAAAATTTGCGATTGTTTTCGTTGGGAAATTTTCAATTTTTGTTTTCATATTTCCAATATCAACGGTTAATTCGTTAAGTTTTATATCGAGTTTCCAAAAAAAAATAATATAATATAATTTTAATAGCTTATTTATTAAATAGTCATACGAAACCTATTGCAATTAAGCTCGACTTCTAAAAGGTGCAAAAACAAACAATAATTTGGTTAAAAATGCTCAAAAAATGGGTGTAGCAAAAAAATTTACAGTGTGAATTGTTTCAAATTTTATTAACTAAAAATTCTAAATAAAACACAACCTCTTTCATGGAAATAGTGACAGAATATCTACTGAAAGACAAAATTTCAAAAGACAAAGGTTCTTAGGATAAAATTTCGAAAAGACAAAGTACCGAAAGACAAAGTTTCGAAAAGACAAATTTCCGGAAGACAAAGTTACGAAAGACAGGTTCAAAAAAACAAAAGGTTCGAAATTTCAATTTTTTGAAAAAATGTTTCTAAGAATGCTCCAGCTTATTTTCGTTTTAAATAGTATATTCGTAAAATAGAGATGATCAAACTCAGATAAAAATATTTCGCTGATACACTAATTCAAGTACAAAGCCATATCGCAATTTTTATTTTGTCTCCGTTTAATAAAGTCATATGCTAATGAACTTACAAAAAAGCCTGTAGCCGAAATGGACTTTTTATAAACTGATGAGCAGTTCTTATAATTTTAGTGGGGTATAATTATCCCGACCATAAATAATTGCTACGGCAACGAAATCTCATGAGTATAACCGAATTCTGGTTTGGCCGAATTTAATTTTTATTGACCAGAAATATTAGTTAAGCCATAAGCTTTAATTTTAACATCAAAATAACCATAGATCTTGCACCCTAAATCTAAATCCTAAATCTCTGTTTTATATTTATTCAAATGAAAAGAAATCGTCCGTAGCATTCTTAGATAATTTTATTTTACAAAAATTTGAAATTTCTAACCTTTTGTTTTTCGAACCTTTGTTTTTCGATACTTTGTCTTTCGGAAATTGTCTTTTCGAAACTTTGTCTTTTCGAACCTTTGTCTTTCCATACTTTGTCTTTTCGAAATTTTATTTTTTCGAACATTTATCCTTCAATTCAAACCTTTGCCTTTCGAGAGTTTGTTTTTCGAAACGACGAATTTCCTTTTTCTTGGGCCATATGCATAAACGGTAGTAAATGCTTTTGCTGGTAAATTTCCGTAGCATTTACTATAAATCATATTCATAAAAACAAAGTAAATGCTGAAAAACTAGTATTTACTGGAGGAAATAGTATTTACTGGTTTTGAATGAATTTTTAAAAAAAATTATTTTGCATACAAAATAGCAAGAAATATTTTTTGTATAGTATTTACTGCAAATTTTTTAAGTTTGTAAAAATCAATTTGAATTTTTTCTATAGTAAATACTTTTGCATGATTATGATTGATTTCAACATTCAAGTTCGTAAATCTTATTTTCAAGCACTCTGTTCACTTTTTCATTCAAACATTGGTCATTTTATAGTTACATAATATAATACAATAAGAAGAAGGAAAATACAAATAAAAGAATAATTTTTGTTTTAGTGGACTGTATACAGGGTGTCCCGAAACTCAGTGTCAAGCGGGTACCGGGTGATAGGGTAGGTTGTACCTGTTCTGGAAAAAGTAAGAAAAAAAATCATCTCCTGGTTATGTAACAATTGCAATATTAAGAAAAATAATGAAAATCGATACCCTAGCTCATATTTTTAGATACAGTGGTCACAAATTTTCAAATTTTGCAGTGTTTCCTTTTTTTACGTAATGCTTAATAACCATGCTATTGATCGCAATTATAAACCCAAGAATAAATATTGTCAGTTTCTTAAGAGAAATAAAGTTTGGCTCAGTCATGGTTCAACAAATTTTTTTTTTAGGTATCTTTGACCCTTCATATTTAAAAAAAAATGTACTACATTCCCCTTTGGCAAGTTATTTAAAAAAATGGTCTATTTCCCAAAGATTTTCAGCCCAATTCTAAATGAAACATTTCCCCGGGAATAAATCATTTTTCTTCTACATTTTGATTTATGTGTCAAATACTGAAAAAAGCTGTTTGTATCATTCAGAACTCTCATTCCCACTATCAAGGGTAAACAAATTCAACCGGGGAATTCGGAATCGGAGTATTTTACACCCGAAAGTGCGTCTCCCGGGGAGTTTTTTCCCGGGGAATATTTAGAATTGGGTTGTTTAAAATATTACAACACTTACTATGTACTTATTTATTCGTAAAAAATATGATTGCTTTTTTATTTGCAAAAGGACCTCTGTTTACTATATATCACTTTTACGTAAATAATGCTTTTATGTGCTCAAATATCGGTTTTACCGAGTTGTATGTACGATAAAGAGAGGCATTTGAATAAAACACTGTATGCCCTTAATTAGAGTGACACATATCAACATTACATACGGTACGCTACGATCTAGGTTCGGTACGCTACGTTCCTGCTTTTGTTCGCAACTTCTTGTAGTTGTGCCCCTTTGTGTTACAATGGACTCGATACGTGTTGTGAAAATTATGTTAGTTATAGGTACTAAAAACCTATTGCGAATAGCGTAATTGTACACAGCTCAAGAATATGAGAACATCCGTACTAGCCCATTAAATGTTACATTAGCCTTGCATTTTGTACAGGACAAAATGTTTTTTGGTTGTTGTTGAAATTGACGGAATTAAGAATGGTCAAGACTAATAAACTGACATTCTAGTATGAATAATACAATAAATAATAATAATGATTTTTAGTTATATTTCTTTTCGGTCAGGAATGTAAGAACATGTGTAGCTGGTAAAACAAGATTACGATTTTTATCTTCTCAGAATTACTTACGCACGTTTACAGGAACACGGCAACTGGTAATAAACCTAAAGTTTATTAATTAAAGTGATGTTTTTTTTAATATGTGATAAAATTAAAAGTGAACATAATAAAATCAACTTAAATCGTTGAAAAATAACTGCACTACGGGCGCTCAACGGATATGACCGCCTTGCCCACACCAATAAAAAATAATACGACCCTGGACGAGAATTTCTAATTTTGACAGGAGAAGTTTATTTTCAATGACGGCGCTGAGTTTCTTTGTTTATTTTTTCTTTTTTTTTTTTTTTTAATTTTTGCGGCCCCACTCACATACACTATGGGCCTTTTTCTTTTTTAGTTCAGAGTTGGTTCAGAGCAGAGCACTGAATAGACCCTGAGCGAACGGAGTAAACTCTAAGCAGAGTATGTTCAGAGCACTCCGATTTAATTACGAAACACACCCGATCACTCACTCAATCATATCTGTCAAATTATACGGAAACTGTATGAAGTTGGCCGCGCTCAGGTTTTTACTCGGTGTGCTCAGTTATTTTATACCGAGCTAATAGAGCGCGCTCTGAACACGCTCTGAACGAGAAAAGAAACACAAATTTGAACTGTTATACACTTTGAGCTAAAAAAGAAACACAATTTTTTGTTTGACAGTTCAGCCTCTACTCTGAACTAAAAAAGAAAAACCCCCTGTATACGTGATATACACCCGTTCCTCTACTTCTTATTCAAAGCAGAGGACCAAGTTGGGAAGATTAAAGTCCTCGATAAAAATTATTTCATCAGTTGGAGCAGTCTTCTAAAATATAGTTTTTTGGGAATTGTACAAATTTTCATAAATTTCGTTGTTGGAACTGGGCGGAATATAGTGTCACGACTACATAAATGTAACCAGATGGCATTTTTATTTTTACACAAGCGAGGACTGCAAAAAATCGTCAACAAGTGAACAAACAAGAGAGGTTTTTACTTCTATCAATAAGCCTCCTCCAACAGTAGCTGCATCATTAAGAGTGTGTCGATTAGCTCAGTATCAACAAAAGATGAGTTTAACCATGTTTCAGTTAACACAATAACGTTATGAGGGATATAATTTATATTTCTATAAACCTTACTGATTTTTGTCCTAAGTCCGTTGACATTTTTGTAGTATATTAGTACTTCTTGTAGCTGCTTCAATGGGAATTTCGCATTGTCAGATTTTATGGAAATTTTTTGTGCTGATTTTTCGAGGACCTGTTTTTAAATTGGTGCACAATAATACCTTTAGGCCAAAAGGGCGATGAATTTTAAAGGTAGAATGTGGAATCTGGGACTTTTATTTTGAACGATGAGTATTTAGAGTAATTACGCGAATCATTTTTTCCACGGATAAATAACGAGTTGGCCAATAGTCCAGTCATATTAGACATTTGACTTCAAAAAAATCGCCGGAAAGCTGGATTTCCGGCGATTTTTCCGTAATTTGGTTGTTTTTATGTCTAATATGACTGGACTACAATTTTTTTTTGTATACCTATAGCTCTTAATATCTACATCTAGGGCATTAGTCTTGGGGTCTTTTTCCCCTTCAACTATTTTCAGTCCGGATTCAATAGGAGATAAACATTTAATTTGAGTTAACGTGGGTAAAATTTGATTCGCAGAAACCCAAGAAATCGTGTTTTTATTGGATAGTATTGTGTTTGTAGAAGTCAATCAGAGAGTTTCCTTCTCTGATAAAAAGACGACACAAAAAAAATTAATAAATAAATTTGGTGGCACAACAGTTCATGAAGAACTAAGGCCTAGTGACTTACAAATCTCAACCATTCCTGTAAGCGTGTCTGAAGGAATGGAGGCGACTTACAGTTTACTGTCAAATTCTATGAATTCTATGACAAGAGATACTCTTGGAGTTTTGTCAGTTCCTCGCAAGACACAAAACAATCCTTTAAAAAGAATAATGGAAGTGGAAAGTAAATAAATTTAATCAACCGGCATTTGTTAGCCTATAATGCATCACTACCAAGAGCAAGGCAAATTTTTAATACTGAACTAAAAATATGAACTATTATTTTTATTTTCCATTTCTACGTTTATACATATTTGTTTTATAATTTGCTCTTTCCTTTTTACATCTTTGACTTACTTTCAGGCCATTCAACCAAACCCCACTACCGCAGCTTACACCACATCATCAATTACTGTCAAAGAGGGTATTCGTTGTCATTGTCGGTATATGTATTCACATTTGTGGTTTATACTTTATAGTACGTACATACCTATTGATTGAAGATAATCTGCAAACAGTTGCTGATTTTCAGTGATTAAAGAAAATTTAAAAAATGTGACTTTTGTCAGTGTTAAGTAAAAAGAAGTTCAACAGAAGACGATTATCAAGTTTTAGTTAAATAAAACAATATAAACTAAAATTAATAGAACACCTTAACCTACAATGCATGGGATAACGCACCTGTATCGACAACATGCGGTCGAAAAACAACTCAGTGCAGATCGTTGGCAGCAATCTCCGCCGTGTAGTCATAGCTACGGTATTTCTAATAATGATTCAAATGAAGGTCCTGAACGACTAAGCAGTTTAGGATCAGATTCGTCGTCAAGTTCGTCAAAATCATCAAAGTCCCCTAATTGGTCTCATGGTGAGTAAATATTCATGCTGAAGTGTGAAGATTTGAGAAACGTTATTAAAACTTTCAGAGCTCTTATATCCACATGAATTCTTTTCATGGATGACTATTATAATGGGATCCGTTGTTTTTTTTCCTTGAAAACAAAAATAGGTGTTCGATATGAAAAGTTATAATATGTACAATTTACATGTGCATAGTGCTACATTAATTTGATTCGTAAACAAAATTATTGAATTGAATATACACAGTGATTCATTCAATAACTTGATATTACAATGTCATGCTATAGTTTTTTTTTTAAAAGCCAGAAGTCCGCTCTTTTATTTTGTTTTTAATTCAAATTATTTGAGAGAATATTTTTTGAAAAATTAATTTTCAAACCCAAAATTTTAAAAAAATAGTTGAAGGTTTGAATGAAAAAGGAACAACTTGAGTGAGCTACCACCGAGTTTTATAGGCTGGAGTTACAGCAATCTCACGTTCGCCAGGCCGATCATCAGAGATCAGACTCCTTTAGTGGTGCTTTCTGTCGTCACTGGGACATGAACCATACACCATGCATCAAGTGTCTCCGGGCCAAATGCATTACGCTCTGCGCTACCGAATGTCACGCATTTAAATCAAAAAGCAGGGCATTACTGGCTGTTCAAAAAGGTATAACATGCCGTTGGTGTTGTAACGATTACCGTTGTTTTTATTAATATTTTTTCTGTTTTAAGTCAAGATTGAAAAGAGTTTAAAAACGAATTTTAAAAAATCTGCTTTTGAAACTTAACTTATTTAAAATCTGTTTATAAACTTATTTGCAGAGCTTTCTATGCTAAATTCAAAATACTGAGCTTTAAAATTTTTTATAAATTCAGCTTAGAAAGCTCTGCAAATAATCAAAACAAATTGCGCGGTTTCAGAAGTTTTAAAAACGAAATAAGACCCGAGGGGCATTATTTCGCACCAATAATTGAAATAAAGCCACACGGACACGACTAATGAGGCCTTTTTCCATTATTTAGAAATGGAAGTAAAGCCACATGTGGCTTTATTTCGTGGGGCGTTTTTTCACGTCACCAGAGGAGCTCTCTCAGTATATAAGGAGTTTCATTATTAATACTCGTGCCACGTTTCAGTCGCTAACTAATTTCTTAATTTATAAACAATTTATAAACAAATTAAAAAAACATTCGGATGAAGGTGTTGTGCCCACATTCCGCCCCCCCCCCCCCCCCCCCCCCCCCCGTAAAAATTGATAGCTCTGGCATAAGTTTTGTTGCTTATGATGGTCTTAAGCGGAACTGCCCACACAAATTTGTTGTTTCGCACCTTCTTGTGTTGGGAAATTTCTTAAATCAGAAGATGTTTACTGAAATTAAAAAAAAAAAACAACGCCAGTGGAAAAACTATCAGTGCTTAATAGCTGTTTAAATTTTAAGCTGCTGCAGTAATAAAAATATCAGATAAGTTTGGAAAAACTCATAAATCTATAGCAAAATTAACGAATAATTTTCGGACTGAAAAAAAAAACATAATTGCTTGACTATAAACAAAATAAAATAAAAAGTTATTTTTTGTTATACATATTTTTTGTATTTCTAGATAAAGGGTCGGTAAAATTGGCCTCACTACCTCAACCAGTGCCAGATTATGGCTTCAATCATAGCAGAAACTCATCAAACTCAACTTACTGCCGTAGTTCTTACGAAAGTTATGGCGGTGGCAGTTTTCGTCGCGGTACCCCATCAACGCGTCGAAACTGCTTTGAAAGAAGCAACAGCCCCGGCTTTTACAATGTATACATAAAATAAGATCATAATTTTTGTTGTTTTTTTTTATAACACCCCTTTTCCAGAGCATTCGCAGATATACTCGTAGCGAAAGCTGTGACTCCCCTCCGATACCAGCTGGTTTCTTTCCCCACGATCTCGATGACATATACGAAGGTGGTACTCAGTATTTCACTCACACAGGTGCCTGCCAATCACGCCGTGACGAACGCCCTTCCATTAATTCCATATTTCACCGGGTCGGAGCTGCCTATTCGTTGGATGAATATAAAATTTCGCAAGCAGATGGGAATGGGATCTTAAGTCCATGTTATCGACATAGGTTCGATAACAGTAGTTTTGTCAAAAGCATCAGCAGCGAGGAGCATTCTTCACCAAAGTCTCATAAACCTCACCACAACCATCATAATCATCATAATCATCATTCAATTCAGGAGATTCTAAAGCATTTCGGTAAGAAGGTGCACATTTGGCCGCGAAAATCTCATGACTCGTCGACTAGTGCATGCACGTCACCGCTTAATGATCCACAGGAGAACTTCCGAATGCGATCGAAGAGTCTTGATGCAAACCTGATAAGTCGCAACAAGATTCTGAACGATTGCGAGGCCACCTATAAAATTTACGAGAAAATTGTCAAAGAAGGTAAACAAGGTGACATAGTCTGATCCTCGCTAGATTGCAATGTTCGTTTTCCGTTTTCTGTTTTATTTATTTAATATTCTGCACGTCATCTCAATTATTATTAGCATTGACGTGAGTTTGAACAGGTTCAAATATTTAATTTATATTCTTGGTACTTATACTTTTAATTCAGAACAAATATAATTATGGATTAACAAAAAAAATATATATTGATATATTTATATTGATTACCTTTGTTTTTTCCCCTCATATAGGTGCTCATATGCGACGTGCCTCTGCTGATTTAGAGAAAAGACGTGCATCGCTTGGAGCTAGTCGAGGTTTGAGAGGCGATGGTACGTTGGATCCATATCATGCGGCCATTTTGTTTCGAGATTCAAGGGGTGTAAGTATTTTGTTTCTTTTACACTTCACACGTGTATTTGTTATTTCAAAATTTAAGTCTTTCAGTAAAACCATAAAACTACCTTGAGTTTGCTGAAATGAAATAAATGAACTACAAGCAAAAATGTCTGCAAAGTTAAAAATTAAAATTTATTACTTAAAGCCCTTCCACGCTATCCCATCGAGTATTAATACATGTAAAAAAAAAGTGTGATATGCCGGAAACAGATGCGCAGCTTTTCCCCATGCAACGAAATTAGAAATAAACACATCGTGCAGCGAAGGCTGCATGCAGACCCTGAAATATGTCAGCCCTCATATTCGCTGCATTGGAAAATGCTACATATCTGTTTTCGGCAATAGAATTACCCCGAGTTCGTAAAAGTAAACATGCTCAATCACAGCTAAAAACAATTGCAGAAAAATGGTAGTAGTTATGTACATTTTGGCAAAATTTCATTGCTTCAGTGAAAACAATTTGAAACAGGCTGAATATGGATGCAGAAATGCGACTTGAATGTGGCAGTGTTGCCGAAGTTTTTCTTTTACGAACTCGACCTTGCTTACGATTGCCAAATTTGTGTGAAGAAACCGATTTTCATATTTTGCTTCCACATTTGCATCAAAAAATCAATTCACCATAACCTCAAACCCCCAAGTGGGATAGAATGTGTGATGGTTTTAGAACCAATCCTAAAAATTTTCATGTATTAACACATGTCAAATTGTGTGAGATGGGCTGTCAAGTCGTGTGGGATGAAATTTCATATTTTTTTTTTCCACACTATTATACCTGATTTACTTCCCACTTTTTTGACATGTGTTAATACTCAGTGGGATCGTGTGGAAGGCCTTTTATCAAAAAGATGTTTATCTCACAGCCCGATTTTCGCACTTTGTGGAGGAGTCCCAAGGTCTTGTGGCTATTGCTTGTAAAGATTTTAGTGATTCGATAACATTTCTCGAATTCTAGCGCTTTTTTCAGTTATTGGCGATTTAAACCCTAAAGTTCATACTAGTTTTTCGACTATAACTTCGCTCTACGATTTCAAAGTAATTAAATTTTATTCAATTTAAGCCATCTGTGTAGACCCAACAGTTTCTAAAATACAGCTATTTAAAACTTAGCAATAATAAATTTATAACAACAAGTAGTATAATCTGCGGTATAATAGTACAAAAAAATGGTGTTTGGCACAAGATGCACAAAAACACTACAGCGAAAAAAGAAATAAATTGTGTGGAAAGGTTAGGGAAATTTTCCAAAAAAATTACTTGCAACAGAAATAGACCCTTTAAAATCCAACGACAATATCTGGAAAAAAAATCTTATAACTTTTCTTGCAGCCAGAAATCTATTCTTCAATTTTCTTTTTAAAAAAAGTTTATTTTATTGATAATCTTTGAATAATTTAATTCAAAACCTAAAATTTTGAAAAATATTAATGTTTTTTTTTAAAATAACATTTTACGTTATTGAGCACCTGTGTTGTTTTCAAAATTCAATGCTATTATCAATTCTAAGTCAAATACCAAAAACAAAAAGCCTAAATGACTCAGAGTTCTTGAGAAAATTCAAAATAACATAACATACTTTAATACTTATTAATTGATAAAGATCTTTGAAGGTTGAAGCTACTAAAATAAAGTATTGAAATCGAATTAAAGAAAAATATAATATCTTAGTTATTTTTGATTTTTTCAGAGTTATTGAGGCATTTTGTTTTTGCTATTTGACTTAGATTGAATTTTTGACCATTCTGCGTTCGGCGCTTGAGTTCGAAAACTTGGATTTTTCATGAGGCCAATATCATAGGTATAAAACTCAGAAAAAATCAAAACTACCGGACCTAATGCAAGGTCTCAGAACTTTGTTGGAACACAATTTTTTCATTTTATTTTTCAAAAATTTGAGTTTGAAAATTAATTTTTCAAAAACTATTCACTGAAACGATTTGAACTAAAAACTAAAAAAGAAAGGATTGTTGGCTTTACAAACGTAGTCTTTTTTCCAAAAGCAGGAAAACCTTCCCACGTTAACCCTAAAGATCTACGACCAATTAGCCTATCATCCTTCTTTCTTAAGACCCTGGAAAGATTGATAGAAATTCACATCAGACATAACTTAAAACCATGTCTCATTTCCACAGCTCAACATGCGTACTCTAGAGAAAATCAGTAGAAACAGCACTTCATTCACTGGTGCGTAGCATTGACTATTCCCTCAAATACAAAGAATACAACCTAGTGGCTTTCCTTGATATCGAAGGAGCATTCAATAACGTCAGCTACCAGGCGATTACAACAGCAATGGACAAACTAAAAATAGAGAAATCACTCATTGATCTAATAAGTCTCATGCTTAACAGCAGGACAATAATTTCCAACATGAGGAGCTTTACCACCACCAGATTGGTGAATCGAGGAACCCCCCAAGGTGGGGTCCTTTCGCCTCTTTTATGGAACATGGTGGTAAACGACCTCTTAACATCATTGGAAGCAGAGGGTTTCAAAGTGATTGCCTATGCTGACGACGTTGCAATATCAGTATCTGGGAAACACCCACAAGTTCTTTCGGAACTCTTACAAAATGCCTTAAACAGGCTCACCAATTGGGCAAAGCATTGTGGATTGGACGTCAACCCACATAAAACGGAACTAGTACTCTTTACGCGAAGGTACAAAATTCCTCAAATTAGCCCACCCACAATTAAAGGAATACCCCTAAACTTCTCCGACCAAGCCAAATATTTAGGCCTTACTTTAGACAAAAAACTAAATTGGAAGGCAAATATTGATGAAAGAGTAAAGAAGGCTACTGTAGCACTCTTTACATGTAAAAAGGCCATAGGCTCAAAGTGGGGTTTTTCCCCAAAAATAACCCACTGGCTATATACCTCGGTAATCAGACCGATACTCACTTATGGAGTTGTCGTATGGTGGACCGCACTGGACAAAATGGTAAATTTGAATAAACTCATTAAAGTCCAGCGGTCAGCAGGTATGTGCATCACGGGAGCACTTCGCTCAACACCAACAGCAGCTTTAGAAGTACTTCTAAACCTAACACCTCTTGACATCTTCTCCAAAATGGTGGCAGCAAACTCATGCGTGAGGCTTAGAGCTACCTCTCAATGGATCAGTAACAACACTGGTCATACTACTATTTTAGACAATTTCAGATCTATCCCAGATCGCTTAGACTATACCACCCCAAAAATGGTATTCGACAATAACTTCCATATTTCTATCCCCTCAAGATCCTTTTTGGGAAGAAGGAGGACCTCAAGAAGAAAACACGATACACTTCTATACAGACGGTTCAAAGACCGACGACGGCGTTGGAAGTGGCATCTACTCGAAACAACTGAATCTCAGTCTATCATATAGACTTCCCAATCAATGTAGTGTGTTCCAAGCAGAAGTAATGGCGATAAAAGAGGCATTATCCTGGCTCAAAGAAAACGTTATATCTTGTAAGGATATACGTATCTTCTCAGACAGCCAAGCCGCTCTCAAATCTCTCGCGTCTGTCTCCACAAACTCTATCATAGTCCACGACTGTCGATCATCTCTGAATGAGATGACAGAACAGTTTAACATTCACCTCATCTGGGTGCCGGGCCACAGGGACATTCCGGGAAATTGTAAAGCTGATGAGCTCGCCAAAAACGGAACACTTCTGCCCACTGTTAGACAAAAACACAACATAGGAACACCACTTGCTACATGCAAACACCTCTTCAAACAATATGCTCTAGAATCAACAAGTGCTAGATGGTCACAGGGTACCACCTGCCTAGCAACTAAACAAATATGGCCATACATAGACCTGAAGCGGTCAAAAGGCTTGATTTCCCTGAGCAGACAAAGCTTAAGCTCCACAATTGGAGTCATAACAGGACACTGCCTCATAGGTAGACATGCTAAGAGGCTAGGGGTCTACACTAATGACTTCTGCAGAAGCTGCATGGACGAGGAAGAAGAGGAGTCAATCCAACATCTTCTATGTACATGTCCGGCACTCTCCAATAGAAGGAACACCTACCTAGGTAGCCCCTTCTTTGATAATACCAGTGAACTGGCAACGATCGACACAAAATGTCTCTCAAACTTCATTAAAAGTACAAAATGGTTTGATTAATTTCATACTCTCCCATGAGTAACTTTCCTTAGTGGTACCACAATGGACCCTTAGGGTCTAAGTGAGTCAACAACATCTAGACGGCCACTCTAACCTAACCTAACCTAACCTTTACAAACAGGTATAGCTTGACATTGTTTTTACATGATCTTTTAAATCGATTTTTTGGAAGGAGGACCCTGACCCTGCAAAGTATATTTACAATCTAAATTGTTATAAATATGCATAACTAGGTCACTTTGATAAAAAATGTTCTTAAATCTTTGTGAATCAACACGAGAACTGGTCTGCTAGTTATTTCTGAAATCAATTTTCAAATTCAATATTCAACTAAACTTGCGAGCAAAAAAATGGAATCACTACTTTGCGCCTTTTCAAAAGCACCAATCTCTGTGGTTACAATATTTATGCTTTAATGTTAATGTTCACGTTTTAAAGTTTGAACTGCAAACTTTAAATTGGAGGTAAAATTATAAAAATCCATTGGATAGTTTTTGCGTTACGTGCTAAAATAACGAAAATAAGAAATTATACTAAAAAAGGAAGCACGAGTAGAAAACATATACGCAATATACGCCCATTTTTAGTTTTTGTTCATCGGTGTGCTGTTAAAAGTGAATTGTAGTGAGACAACTTAAAGAAGAAGACCTTATCCCGAAACGACCTGCCACGGGACCCAAGTTGACTGCAAATCATCGACAAGCTCGACCTCGATTTTCTCTAGCGATTGGAAAATTGAGCTATGGAGGAGAATTAGGTTCTCGGATGAGTGCAGAATGAGCCTGCAGGGAAGTGATCGTAGGGGCAGAATACACACGACCTGGCGAGCGATTTGAACAAAGCTGTTTTGTCGAAACCGTGGCTTACGGGGGAGGGTTTTGTATGATACAGTAGGCATTTGAATTGAAGGAAAAGTAAGCTGGTTTTTGTGACTGGCTGTGATCGAGGGAAGGTTTAAATGCAGATCGGTACATCTACTATATTCTGTTCCATCACGTCGTTCCTTATGTTGGATGTATTGCCAAAGATTTCGTACTAATGCTTGATAACGTTCGATGCAACACTGGGCGGGGAACAGTCGGATTCCTTAGGGAAGTTGGTATTGCCACGATGGATTGTCTGGCGCTAAGCCCAGACTTAAACCCTATTAAGCATTTGTAAGCGAAGGGTAAGAGCCAGAAATCCAGCTCCTGAAACAATTAATGAACTGAAAGCGGAACTGGTAGACGAATGGGAAAGACTACTGCAAGAGACAGTGAAGAAACGCATCCAGTGCCTACGTTCTGTAACTCTCACATCGAAAAAATCAGTCGAGAAACGCTGAAAAATGGAACAAAACTCATGTATTTTGTTTCAGTTTTCATCGTTTTCTCGACCAGTTTTATGCATGTGAGAATTACAGAACGTAGGCACAGGTTAATAAATAACCGTTTAGAAGCTGTATGTGGAGGTAAGGTGGGTAATTCAAGATACTGAAAGAATAAATTACGCTTAATTTTGTTGTAAATGTTAAATTTTCGAGCTACTACCTGTTTTAATTTCACTTTATTTTTCCTTACATGCTTCAACTATGACGATTACCTCCTAAAATCCCGAAGTGATTGTTACGTTTTTAACCTTAATTTAAAGCTTATGGTTCCAGCTTTTTAACAATACCATAAGCAATCATGCATGTCAATTACATTGAGAGCAATTATTGTCTTTACGTGAAGCAAGAGGGTGATTCTTTTTTTTTGCTCGCAAGTGTATCTTATTTCAGTGAGGTACAAGAAAAGGTACCTACTGAAACTTTTAATTACTAAATTGTGTCGTCAATTTTTGTTCATATAACAAGAATGAGTTAAGACGTTCACAGCCAAATTATTGACTTGTTTAAAAACTAGTTTTAGGTCAAAACAGTTTTATGGGTTTCGAGTTTTAAGTTTTTCACAAATCATTATTATTCAAACACATTCAAAATATTCATACATACATACATATCTATTTTTAAATTATGTTTGTATAAAGATGATTTTTGAAAATCTTAAAACTTGAAACCTTTATATGGAACTAGTTTTGCCGTAAGACTAGTTTTGAAGCAAGTCGATAACTGTAAAAGCAGATAGTGCAAGAAACTTTAAAAACGAGATCTTTTCGTCTTTATATATTTTTTTTACAAACAAATAATTTTTGAACTATTCAGTCATGACTTATATTTATTTTGGAGATGAAGAGCAGTAAACAATTCGTGCAGCGATGAGGACAAAGTTGAGAAAGCTTTACAACAATATAAACAATAATAAAAAGGACGAGACTAGATAAATTCCAATTTATAATAGTTTTATAACAGTATTTTGCCATTTAAAATAGGTTAGCCTCTGTGAATTCGTGGGAATCGAAAAAAAAATATTGGGTGTCCGAAGTATGCCCATCGGCTGAATACCCTGGGCCCTCCGGTCCTGCATAAACAGTACTTTTATTAACAAAACTGTTATGTGTACATACATTGGCATATGTAAAGTCATTTCCTTATAGGAAATATACAATGTAAAGATTTATATGGGCTCAGATCGCGTAAGATGATTCGATTGAACGATAATCGTTTTGACGATTGCTCTCTCTATATTTCACCTCATATGTGATAGAGAAAGCTATTGCCAAAACGATGATCGTTCAATCGAATTGTCTTACACGATCTAGGCCCAGATTTACTCACATCACAAAACACCTTATACATCATCAGCCCTATTAATAAAAAGTCACTATCCGTTCCTTAACACACGTGTTAGCTAGCACACGTGTTATTTTCTTATTTAAGAAAAGTTGTTTTAGTGAAAAGTTTTAAAAAAAATAATTTTCAAACTCAAAATTCAGTCAAACTAATTTTGTTCAAATTTTTTTCTTATTAAGAAGTATTTTTGTGCTTAATATTCAAGGCTCCTACCAATTTTTACTCAAACACTAAAATCAAAATGTCTTCTAGTTTTTTATATAATTGAAAATAACAAAAGTAACTTTTTCTTAAATTCGACTTCAATCCCTTATTTTGGTGATCCAAAGATCCTATTTCCACCACGAAAGTAATAAAGTAGATATTGTTATTTTCCTTAAAAACTAGAAGACATTTTGACATCTGGTTTTTAGTGTTTTACTTAAATTCAAAGGAGCATTAAATATTAAAAACAAAAACAGTCCTTAATAACGTAAAATTTTTAACAAAATCAGTTTGGACACCATTTTAAAAATTTTTGTATTCAAAATTTTGAGTTTAAAAATTAATTTTTCAAAAACTGTTAACAAAAAACTCATACAAAAAAAAATAATATGGCATTGTGAGTGCAACCATTGTTTTTAAATAATTTTTGTTTTCTGTTTTACCTAAGTAAATTTTTTTTTGAAAATAGAAATATACCCCTCCTCTCCCATACGAATTTTTTCTTGTATCGACCTAACCTATACGCTCTAACTTTTTGTCACACCTTATGGGAATCACCCTGTATGATTTGTACATACATATATATGTATACTTTTAAGAAAAACGAATTCCTCTTTCCCAATCACCGAATTAATTATGCGTCAATGCGCTCTGAATTCTATTAACACCATTTCTGTTGAATTATGCAACAAAAATAACCTTTAAAGGTTCTATGGAAATGAGCGCATTTTTTTTTTTTTTGCAACTTTGAATGACACAAGTCACATTTTGTTTATACGAATTTATCTTCGTTCTATGAAATAGAAATTTTTAATAATTAAAGCAAATAAAAATGTAGCTGTAGTACAATGAACTTACTTTTAAAAGTTTAAAACTAGTTGTAAGTTATGCTGCTTAAAAAATAAACCGACCAGACAGAGGAAATTGTAATAAGTTTTTTTTTTTTTTATTAGCGTGGCTCTTTGTCCGCTCTTTTTGTATCGGTATTCGGTTTAAAAGCAAGTAAGTTCATATATATTTCTCAGTCGATTTGCGAAACAAAATTCAACCAGATGGTGTTGATGAGGTTAATCGGGCTCTCGTGATGAATACTCACTAAACAAATTAAACCAGTTGCATTTATAATCCGCTGATGGTTAGACGTGCGTTCCGTGTGTTCCGCTTCCAACAAGTTTTTTTTTGAATTGTTGGTTGTGTCCACGCTCAACCGAATAGTCAAAATGATTCGCCGATATTCTTTAGTTGATTCCTCACCATCAATATCAAGATTGTCAGTTCTAACAAAGAACCTGCAGCAACGAGCACCTCCGCCGAATATTGTTGTCGATCATGTTCCACTTTCCGAAGTGACACCTCCTCAGAGGAAATCGCGATCTTTACACTCTTCGCCGGTTTACCGTAAAAAAGACTCTTCTCCCAATGGCTTAAAATTCACTCAAAAAGAAATTCCTTTAACGAATGCCAGCTATACTGGTGCGGGAAATTCCTCAGAAGCCCGTCGGTTTTCTCGAGTGACTCACCATAATAATCATCGTTCGTCACTTTCGAACCACTTAACAGTTCAAACAGTACACGAATGTTTATTAATGCGAAAGCGAGAACAATTTGTAAGTCGATGTAAATCAAAGCTTTAAAAGTTTTCTGGAATACCATTAAAACGGGTTTTAGTTGATTATTAACATGAGTATAAGTAATAATTGACTCAAGACAATTTTTTGTGGGGAGGCAAAATTTTTTTTTGTATATGTATGTGCGTGTGACAGGCTTCGAAAGCATTCCATAAGATGTTAAAAATAATTTATTAAGTGAATGTAAACAATATTTAGATATCGATTGCTAGTGACTTAAATTTTCACTTTGTGTTTATACTTGAAGGTATATTTTAATACCCCGTAAGGTAATTGTTAGAGTATTATAGTATCACGCCGCCGCCGCACAGTGGTTCCTAACTGGAAAAATATTGAAATAATTTGCACAATAAAGTTAATATAATTTTTCAAATCTACATACATATAATTAAACAAAATACTTATTTTTTTATTTGTATGAGATTTAGATTCGCAATAAAGTAAACCCAAAGAGGCTTCGTTCTCATTTTCCAAAAATTGAAGGTTTTTTGTAGCCGTTTTTATTGCCTATTATTTTTAAAAGGACAATTTTTGTTTGAAGAAAAAGTGTTTACTTCATCAATGACATATTTGGCATTATTATAAAATTTACCGTTTCTTAAATTGATCAACAAATTTTAAACGTATGGGCCATAACCGGAGCCACCTCTGAAACTATTTATTCTTGCTATTTAATGGCCTATACAAAAGATGCTAAACGTTGCTAACAGTTAGCTCCAAAGCTAATACTATATACTGTTTGTCATGTAAAAACGAAGGGTCACTTTCGCCGCAATAAGCTTTTAAGTGTAACCAACATGTGTTTTTTGAACACCACTTGAAATCGACTTCTGGTATTACCGTTGCTAATTTCACAGCTAGTTTTGGTTAAATTTGTTGTTTCCATAATAATAGTTCAATAAAATGAATGTTGCAGTTGCATTTGAGCTTTGGTTGCGATTAAATTAATTGAAGTGTCAGAGGGTAATTTTGTGAAAGAAAAAATGTGCTGGGAAAATTCTTAGTCAAATACTGAAAACTAGATATAAAATCTTTGTCAGTTTTTTAAAAATTAAAAAGATACTTCTAAAAAAACCGGAAAAACAGGTTTAAATTATGATTTGTTCTTTTTTGCGTTATAAGCAAACATGAAAATCATTAAAGCCCAACAAAACCAACAATTAAAGAATTTATTATATGATCAATCAACATAACACATGAAAATCTTTCGTTTTTTTTTTTTTTATTTTGAATTTTTTGAATTCATGAAACATCCCCTAAAATATAATGCACGAATTAGGGGATACCCTGTATATAGCACGTAAAGAATGTTGTTTTTTTTTTTAAAATAATGTTGGTTAGTGCACTTATTTTTTCGAGTCAATATTGCAATATTGAGAATTTGTCTCATTCAAACCACATGCCAAATATTAATAATATTGGTGAATATGTTTAATTGTTATGGATTTTTTTTCCACTTGGTCCATAAATAGAAACCACTGTGCGCCTGCGCCGCCGCAGCTGAATCTTTGTTAACCGAATCACTGCCAAATCTTATAGTCCATTAGAAGTGTTACACAATTTTGGCCGAACCTTGCATTTTGTACAGGAAGACAAGTGTCATTATCTTCTTTTATTTATTTAATATCCTCTTTAATATAAATTTCTGGAACGGTCATCTTTTTTTTAAATTATTTTGTTTATATTTTTTTTCTTTTTTGTAATTTAAAATACTGATACACATACAATTTACTTTGCTCTGATTTATTTACCAATAATTTTTTTACTTCAAAGACGGCGTCGTTTATGGTCTTGCTACCCAGATGCCTTGTTTAAATAATTTGTAAATTTATTTTGTAAATTATTTGATTAAATAAATAAATAAATAATATGTGAAACTTAATTGTATGAGTTCTCATATAGAAAGGGATAGAAAAAGAAGTATTTCTTAAGCTACGGTTATACAGGCAACGTAAACGGCCAACTTTCTGAAGTCACCAGTAAATTGATTAACAACACTGTCAATGCACTGTCAACGATGACAATCACACGAATGTGCTAAATGTGTCAACGGGGTTCTTACAAGAGCTTTTGATCTCCAGATATCCTAAACGGACCCGTAACCAGAATCAGATATCCGAACTATGTGTCGGATATCTGGATCTAGATCTAGGATTTAAGATTCGAAACTATCCGTACAGTATCGGATACCCGGATTCATATCCGGATCTAGTTTGAAGTTATTTAAGATGTTTTCACAAAAATGTGTACAGGGTGGAATGTTTTGTTTGAGATGTTGGGGAATCTGGATGTGAATCTGGACCCGGCTATCTGAGACTATATGGGCAGTTTCGAATCTCAACTATCTCATTTAGCTTTCCAGATATCAGTTTGATTACACGATACAAAAAAAAATAGCCAACGAGTTGGTCATAAAAGTTGTGTCAACAGAACCATCCGCGTTAAACATCACACTTGACAATTTTAGACAGAGTTTACGTTAGAGAGCGAACGCGTTGCCCATTTTTTGTGAACATCTAATCGCAGCTTTATTCTCATACAAATTGTTTGCTTTTGTTTCTAACAAACGTTTTGCAGAAATAGTTCAATAGCAACATTGAAAATTATATATATTTTTTAATTTACAATAAAAATTAATGATATTTTTTTTTTTTTTTTCAAATTAATCTTATCTTATATTAATAAATGTTAATATTATATAATATTATGAATCTATTTTACCTTCTACCATAATAGAAAACTTTAGACTTATTGGGAAAATGAAAATTTTAACTATACGCCATCCATCAAGCAAAAGTATTTATCTTTATTTGTCTATAATGTAAACTAATTAATTAAAACCTAATAAACTTGTAAATGTCACATTTTTTTATGAGAATATTCAATGGCCTTATTATTTTACCCCAAACTTGGTGCGATTTTTCCATACACATTATGTAAATGGGCTTTGTCATAGATTTTGCATTTCAAAATGTAACTGTAGAGCAATTCAATCACTTGTGTGCAAGTGGCGAATGTTCTTTATTTACCTTTACTGGCTTCTTCCTAGGTTATGACGTTTTCCAATGATACAGGGTGTACGGTATAAGGTGCACCAAAAAGCTAGAGCGAGTAGGTTGGGTTAAGACAAGGAAAAAATCGTGTGGGAGGGGTCTATTTCCTCCCGCTTAGAAGGAGGGCAGTTTAAAAAAAAAAAATCGGCTTGAAATAGAAAAAAAAAATATTTAAAAACAACGGCAACACGTATAATGTCATGTTATAAATCCATTCTTTTATTTTGTTTTATATTTGAGTTACTAGGGAGAACAGTTTTTGAAAAATTAATGTTCAGACTCAAAATTTTAAAAAAATAATGAAAAAAAAAAATTGTATTCAAACTATTTTTTTTTTTTTTATTTTACGTAATTAAGTAATAGTTTTGTTTTAAATATTCGATGCTCCTGTCAATTTCTAGTCAAATACAAAAAAGGAAAATAATCAAGTGTCTTTTTGTTTTTGAGAAAATTAAAAATAACGGGATGGGAAATTTTCTAAAAAAATGACTTAAGAATGATGACTTATTTTATTTTATTTTTTTTTATTTTATTTTATTTTATTTTATTTTATTTTATTTTATTTTATTTTATTTTATTTTATTTTATTTTATTTTATTTTTAAAATATTTTATTTAAGTGAACAGTTTTTCAAAAATTAATTTTCAAACTTAAATTTTTGGAAAATAAAAATGTTCAAACTAACCCCGCTTAAGTGAAAAAATATTGCACTTTTTATATAAAACTGAAAATATGTTTCAGGTATGCGGGTTTTTCACTTAAGCGAGTTTCGTTTAAGCGGAGTGTTTTAAAGGTAATTGGTCGAAAAATACTCGGGGATGAAAAAAGTGTTTCAGATAAGCGGGTTTTTCTCTTATGCGGGTTTTACTATATTTTTATTTTCAATTTTCTCAAAAACTAAAAAACATTTAAGAATCCGATTTTTAGGTTTGGACTGGAAATTAATAGGAGCATCGAATATCAAAACGAAAATACTACTTAGCGACGTAAAATTTAAAAAAAAAAATAGTTTGAACACATTTTTTTTCATTATTTTTTCAACATTTTAAGTTTATAAATTAATTTTTCAAAAACTATAATAGACCATACACACATACCTACTAAACGTCAATCGAGATTTAGTTTTTGTATAATGCTTTAGCCAGTTCAGGTTTCTCAAGCTCACTGAGATCTCCTCAGAGATCTCAGCAATCTCAGAAATCTGAACGTAATTTTTCAGTGAGATTCCTCACTTTTGCTGTCAAAAAACTGAGACTGATATTTTTTGGATTCGCTTGCTCAATTATTTTTTGTCGCAGTTGATTAATTAATAAAAAAGAGATGGAAATTGGTTTTGACTTCTAGCGGAGAAATTTTGTTCATGTTTCTCCTTCTGCTCAGTGGAGCTGACGGAGCTTGCTCAGTGAGATCTCAGTGAGATCTTAGAAACGTGAACTGGCTACTTGTAATTTTTTTGTGTACGATTACTTACTGTATTCATTTGATTTTTGTTTGTTAGGTAGACTATACGAAATTTCTTTTTCTGTAAATTGTTGGGAAGGATGTGCTGAATCCATTAAGATCCGCAGATCAGTTATTGAGTTTTACATAAAATCAGTTCCATTTTTACCAGGGCGGCAAATTTTGAAAGGCGGCAAATTTTCAAAAACCCTGTAAATTTTGTTTTTAATGAACCATAAGATGTTTAGGTGATTCCCTAAATAGTCCAGTAACCTTGTCATCTCATAGGAGGGCGACCTTGCGTTAAATCCGGGTTTTCTGAGTCGTTTATGATATTGACCTCTTGAAAAACCCAAATTTCCGAACTCGAGCGCCGAACGCAATTTAAACCCCAAAGGACTAGTTTTTCGACTATAACTTCGCTGTACGATTTCAAAGTAATTCAATTTTAGTTTGTTACCGATTTTCCAACCTCTCCCTTTGATACGTTCTACGAATTGTAGTCTATCTAAATAAGGTATGGAGAAAAATGCAGGCGGAGCAAGCATACTTAATAAAAGTGCGTATAAAAATGCTGATGCTCCAAATGCATTTGATAAACAAACCTCACATCTCGACCTGTGACGTCAGTGGTCATCAGTAGCGGAATGCGTAGTGCATACGGCTGACGGAAGACTGAGTAAATCTGATGCGTGGGTTCGCATGATGTAGAAAGTTTTTCATAATAACATTGGATTGGAGCTCAGCACCACTAAAAAGGAGACTGATGATAGGGCTTGGCACCTCTTGAAATAGCTATGAGGCTTATTGCGAGAGTCTTTTCGACAAAAGTCGATCAAAATTCTTGATAGAATTGAAATTTCTTTCAAATAGAAAAAAATATTAAATATTCAGTACAAATATTAAAAGTCAAATAGAAAAATATTAACGAATAGAATTTTAAAATAACGATAGTAGACTTTAATTCTATTCGACAAGATTCTATTTCATCTGCAATAAGCCCCTATATCTCCAGCCAAACAAAAATAAAACGAATTAAAAATACTTAAACAAAAATTAATTCGTAAAAAATTGGTGGTAGCGCCTTTAAGTTGTTGTTGTTGTTCACAAATTCAATCAATTTTCTTCAATTTGAGCCGTCTGTGTAAACCCATCAGTTTCGAAAATACAGATATTCAAAATTTAGCAATAATAAATTTTTAACAAGTAGTATAATTTTCAGTATAATAAAAAAATGGTTCTTGGCACAAAGTGCTTAAAAATAGAAGAGCGTATAAGTTGGGTCTTACTTTACTTAGAAAAAAATCCAGTCTTTATGCCCCCGTTTAATTGGGAGGGACAATTTTTCAAAAAACTAACTTGAAATAGAAAAAGACTCATAAACAAATCCAATAAAATCCTATACCTTTTCTTCTAGCCAGAAATCCATTCTTCAATCTTCTTTTTCAATCAAACTTAAAATTTTGAAAATGTATTTTTTTAACTATTTTTTTAAATAAAATTTTACGTTATTAAGCACTTATTTTGTTTCCAAAATTAATTGCATGATGCCTAAATTACTTAAGTTTTGAGTTTTTGTTGTTATAAATTTATTATGGCTAAGTTTTAAATAGCTGCATTTAAGAAACTGTTATATGTCTACACAGATGGCTCAAACTGAATTACTTTGAAATTGTAGAGCGAAGTTATAGCCGAGACCCTAGTCCTTTAGGGTTGAAATCTCCCAGACCTGAAAAAAGCGCGAATCTCTGGCTCTAGCTACATAAGGCGCCAGTTGTAGCTTTCACTGAAATTCATCATTGAAAATTTTAATCATGTATTTTAAGACGTTTAGGATGCCAAATTTATGTGTATTTTAATGCCAAAATAAAGATTATGACTTAATTAATATATCTGGCCAAAAAAAAAATTCATTGCGGCCCAACCGTTCTCATGAAATGTCTTTTATTTTTTCAATGATCATTGATAAGGCCGATTAATATGAAAGGTTGGACTCAAATGAATTTTTTTTTGGCAACAAATATTAAAAGAGTCGTCAGCTTCATGTTGGGATCATAATAAATACTAATTTTGCTTTTTAAATGCCTGAAAACTTAAATTACAAATTTTCAATGATGAGTTTCAATGAAAGCTATAACTGGCGCCTTAGTCTCAAAATCGTATTTTTCTTTTAATTTCCTTCAGCCTTGGAAAAAAACACAGCTAGTGTTATTCAAGATCGATACATACATATCAACAATATTTTAATATTTCTTAGACAATATTACTTCTAATGTTTATTGTTTTTTTTTTTCTTTTTTTTCACAGTTGCCTGTTGCTGATCCGTTTCTAGAAAAGGTTAATTTATCTGATTTAGGTAAGCAATAAGTACAATATATTTAATAAACATTTACTATTTATAAAATAATTTGAGCGATTGTCGAAGAGAATTTCAATTTTAAAAAGTTTCTCTAGCTTAAGAAAAAAAATGATTTAAAAAAATTTGGGTTCGTAAGGGATTCCAAAATGTCCAAAGCTACGCCAACCCAAAATCCATGGTGACAAATCTCATAATGGATTGTTATGCTACGAATCATCAAACATTGCCTTAAATCTCAATGAAATCATTCAAAGTTGTAACAGCCATATTAGAAGTGTTTTTATTATCTACGGGTCTGTGTCGGGGTTACTTTTTAACATGTAATACAAACATTGGATCTACTAGGTTTCTATCTGGGTTTCATTCAAGGACCCAAAAAATTGTTCTAATCGGATGGGTAGATGGCGTTGTGCCTGCTGCAAATGCGAAGGCAGTGTAAAATTCAGTGTAAAGAAAAGAGACAGGTAAATACATGAAAAGTCAACAAACATACAAAAAGTGGTGGGTATACAGCACTGTTGTCATTTGGTTCTGTATCGTTTTATTTTTTCGGGGTTATTGGTGATAATCTGATAATTAAACGCACCTATTATTATTCACGTCAGGTTTAGTTTGGGTTTACATGAATTTTATACCCGTCCATTTAATCCGCGTTTTTTAAACCCGACAATTTGCACTTATGTGCATAATATTCATTTAAAAAAAATTCAGCAAACTCGGTGGATTAAAAACGAGTAAAACCTAGGTTAAACTATTTAGACTTAACTGAAAGCTCATTTAAAAGCTGCGTAATCTATATATAAATAGGCTTATATAAATTTTGTGGTACCATTTTCTCAAAAAGTATTTGAGCGATTTCGATAAATTTTATATGGTTGGAAAGCCACAATTGCGGAGATTCGCAGAATATACTTGAGACAAGCATTTACACACTGTGGGTCATTTTTGTTTTTGTACTGTCGAACACTGTGCTCATTTCAAAAAAATAAATAAATAAAAAAAAAATGTTTTTTCCTTCAATATTTTCAAACAAATTGTTTGCGAAATTGAAAGTGTCGAATTTCGACACAGGACGCCTGTTTGCATCGCGTCGGCCGGTTACTTTTTTTGTTAACTAATATGCATTTTAATGTATATCCTAGGGTGGCGCTTTTTTTTCAATGCTCGAATTTCTGTCGTCCTAAACCCACTATTTTGGACTTCTCAATTTCGCGTCAATTTTGATCTAGAATTTTTTTGCACGAAACCATAGACACTTGCCCTATAGTTATGGTGACCATCCGTCCATGGTTTCCCAGGATTGTCCCGTATTTAAAAAACCTGTCCCTGCCACGGGGCACTTGCCGTATTTAGTTACTTGGCCCGTATTTGCACATATTCTGATGTTCAAAATTGTAAATGACATTTTTTCTGCAAAGAAGTATTAAATAAAAAGAAAAAAAATTAACTTATTAACTTGGCTTCACCGCTTCATGTGCATTACATGGTGCATCCACGAGAAAGATTTCATAGAATACTGTATTGCATGCTAGGAAAATTGCTCATGGAGTATTCTATATAAAATTTCTTGCCACATATATGTACATATTGCTTTGCTCATAGAAAGCTATAAGTAGTATTCTATGAAGAAGCAAATTTCCCTTTGACATCTGTGGGTTTCTTTCAATTTTTATTTGTTTTGTAAGTAATTAATTAATTGCAGGTGCCAAAAGGAAGTTTTGGTCTTTTATGGATTTAAGCAAAATTAACAATGAATCAATTCTTTTAAATGTTTGAACTTCATAACTTTGCCCTGTGAAATTTTTGAGACAAATGAAATAGAAAGCTATTAAAATGCCCAACCAACATTTTATGGTATACTATCGCTCTTTCTTTCTATCGCAAGTGACAGATAGTAATCTATAAAATATTTCAGATGGAGACACCGTGTTAGGGAATACCTGAAACAGAAGGGTGAATTATTTTAACTAGTATCGTCCCGTGGCAGAAACTCGGCCAACAAAAACAAACAATTTTATGAAAATATTGAAGGAAAAAAAATTTAGTCTTAATCTTATTTGTTTTTTTTTTTTAAGATGCACAGTGTTCGACAGAGCAAAAACAAAAATTACCCACAGTGTGTAAATGCGTGCCTCAAGTACATTATGCACATCTCCGCAGTTGTGGCTTTCCAACAATATACAATTTATCGCAATCGGTCAAAAACTTTTTGAGAAAATGGTACCACAAAATGTATTTAAGGCTATTTATATGTAGATAATGAAATTAAAAATGTTAATGTTTAATTTTTTTTATAGTTCCGTTGTTTTTATGAATTTCTCTTAGAAATATGGTCACTGTACCTAGAGTAGAGCAAGTAAAAAGGTACCAATATCGAAAACATAAATAAAAAATATACTGAAAATAGTTGTAGTCTAAAAATTTCTCGTGTTGGGAATTTTATTTATTTGTACAGCAGTTTCAGATTCGAAAAAAGTACTTCAAGTGAAAAGAATACAAATTTCCTGTTTCGTATGATCCTATCTACAAAATAAAGTGGAAAATTATTTTTATGATGTTTTTTTATCTAACACTTCCCTTATAATATATTTTCCCTTTATAGATTGTTTATAGTTCATTATTATTTACTTAAATGATCACTACACCTTAAATGACTTTTTATCTTTACTGTACCCGTACTTCTATTTCTCTTTATTATACAAATACAAAAGTTTGTTTCTCTCAATTTGGGGCTCGTTGTGTTCTTCTCAGCATTTCGCAAACACAGCCAAATGTTCTTCTTTTAAATTTAAAGAAAATTTATTTCGACTGTTTAGTTTGTGAAAAAATTTCGAACGATTTAGTCTCTTAACATAAAAATGTTCAACGTATAAAACTAAAAAAAAAAAAAAAAACGAAATAAAATATTTAATGAGAAAATATATCTCTTGTAGCAACGTGTCGGCGTCGGTATAAATAGTTTTGAATTAAAGTTTTCAGGCGGTATATAACCTTCCGTACAGGTTCAAAATATAGCCTTTAAGGCTAGCGCCATTTATATTAATATCTTCGTCATCTGTGCGCTAGATGTCTTTATTAATTTCAACAAAATGACACACCCCCAAAACAAATTTCCAATTGTGTAATGCAAAGTTATTTCGTCAAAACAATCTTAGCATTTTATTTAAAATTAAAGTCTTTTGATTTGTGGCTAGACAAATTTAATAGAAAGTTAACACTTAGTAAGAAGTAACAAAAACAACGTCAATGCTAGTACTTAAAAAACTCATAGACTTGTTTTGCTTTGGTTGTCAGTCTATATTTAAACAGGAATATTGGTTTTAATTTGTTTTCTTTTTTTTTTGTTGTTGTTGGTGGGGATGACAGCTGCTACTAACGGTAGCGACGAATAAAGTGTATCTGTTATATTGCATTTTAAACAGAATCCTTGGGACGGACGCAACGCGCGCCGCCGCCAACGCGAGAGATATCTATTAATGATGGATAGAAATTAGCGCTAGAATAGCAAATGTTTTTGTTGACATGTGCAAACCGAGCAGAGACGGTTTAATTTAAATGACACAATCCTCTATAGATGTATGTAGTTGAGTTGGTTCTAGGACGGTGTGGTGAACGATAAATTATACTAGCGCTAAATTTAGTCTTGATCTTGTTCTCTCATATGACTCTGACTAAAAGTATGCTTATGTACATAATGAATGTATGTATTTATATAGGTACATACATTTACATATATATATGTTGGTACCAATTTGTTATTGGGTGTTTCCAAGTAAAAAAATAGTCCGAAAAATATTGAGTAGACAAACCGGTAGTTCATCGATTCTTTTTATGCATTTAAAGTTTTGGATTACTAGTACTTCTGTTGGATTCCTCTCGTCTGGGATAGCTCTCGTGTGGAAAATATGAGGTTTTTAGTACAATTTAACATTGCGAATAGATATCCTTAAGCCAAAACAAAAAGATAACTTACTCTAATTCCATTCAGTAAAATCTGAAGCAAACATGTAATACGCAATTGTCTTGATTTGTTTTAAATATCAAAGATATCAAGCTAGTTCAGTTTTCAATAATTTTAAATTCTCTTGTAGATTGAAGATTTATATAACCAGTTAGTTTATTATGTAAGAACCTGAATGTTGTTATTGAAAATACCGCACAGTGGTGCATTTTATTTTGGAGAGAGAAAGAAACTCCTTGCAAACGATTTTGATCCAGGCATGATTATTGATTATGAGTAATATGAAAAATCAACACAATTCTTCAGATTATCCATTTCATCATTAATTTTTATATTTTGGTATTATTGCAGTATGTATAGTTAGAATCTATCAAAAAATTGTATAGGTAGTTAATTTTGAGCCAAAAAATAAATTTAAAAAAATTCATGTATATACATATGTATAAGTAACCTATCAGTGTTATCTCCGTAAGCTGAAGACGAAATACAAATACAACCGACTGGGCTTGATTAGATTTAATAGTTTAATATGCATCGAAAATTTGGGTTCGTGGAAAAAAAGGGCAGGTATTCCCTAGACTACTAATATCTTAAACTTTTAATTTAAAATAATAATCAGCTATCAATTTTATATTGATAAATATTAAAATTCGATATTAAGAAAACCAAATGACAAAAGTTTCGATCATTGGCAATTATGCCGATCGTTATGAATAAGAAGAAAGTTAATAATTATAAAATACGAGGTGATGATTAAGTTTTATTAAGAGAGTGGTCCTAGAACAACCTGACCCTAACAAAGAAAACAAAATTAAACCTTATTTCTCTACGTAGTCCCCTTTTAGTGCAACAACAAGTCTCAAATTGTTCATTGTTGGTGAAGCTCGTGCCATTTTTTAAGTTTCGAAACAGAAAATAATCTGAGGGGGTTAAGTCTGGTCAATGGGATGCGTGAGGAAGCAATTCAAATATTAATTCATCGATTTTTGCCTTCGCGAAAACAAATGCGAACGTTGTTTTGATAGAACGAAACCTTTTTTTTCCTCGAATGCGGCCGTTTGATCTTTATTTCTTAACTTAACGCTGCAACAAGTTCGCATAGTATTCTCCGTTTATTGTTCTTCCTTTTTCCAGATAGTCGACGAAAGTTAATACACGCGCATCCCAAGAAACAGACGCAATGACCTTCCCTACACATGAAACAGTTTACACCTTGGGAACTGATTCTTCCCTTCCAGTCCATTGTTTTGACTGCTGTTTCGTCTCAATTGTAAAATGATGGACACATGTTTCTTCTAGTAGTAAAGAGATGCAAGAATTCCGCTTCATTACTGCAGAAACACTCGGTTGAAACACCTCAAATTCATATTTTTGTCCCAGTAAAAAAGAAAAATCAAATACCTACAGAGAAAGCAAACAACTACAATATATTTAAAGATAAAAAGACTTAGGCTGTCCCTCTAAGTCGTGCATTATATTTTGGGGGATGATTCTTGGGATCATTTTTAGAATAAAATTGTATGGGAAAAAAAAGTAAAAAATTTTTACTACGAAATAAAATATCTCAAAAAATATTAATTTAAATAACTTGATTTAAAAAGCAAATAAAATAATGGAATATTTGCTTTCAAAAAAGCTACAGCGGATTATTTTATGTATACTTTCACTCGTTTTCAATAAGTTTTTACTCATTTTAAGGCAAAATTATAGAAATTATCCCTCGTCGCCTCAGCAAGGGGGTTGATAGGTTTATTGCCCCTACAGTTTTATTCTAAGAATTAACCAAGAAATCATCCTCCACAATATAATGCATGCGTTACGGGAAACACCCTGTATCTTTAAACTGGAATTAGCCATTGACTATTGTTACTTCTTCATATATATGTTCATTACATACATTAATTATAAAGAGTGAGAATAAATTTTGCAAGAATGTTAAAAGGTTGCATGAACATTTTCATCGCAATAGAGTGGCAGAATCGACCAATAGGAAAAGACTTTATGAAATAGCAAAATTGCTGGTCACGGATATTAAAACCAACATATATGTTACAACTGCACTTTTATTCTAATCATGCTGGACGATTGGTGCTCAGTAGTGGAAACGCCGACCGTGTTGCAATACCTAAAGATTGTTGGTGGGATATTGATAGATATCCTTTGGAAAGTATAAAGGAGTTCGAACAAGTATCCGAAGGATGGAAACGATTTTTAGCTAAATTGTTGAAAAGTGGTAAGGGAAGTTGGATTAATTTTTTTAAATTTTTTAATCAAGATTATATTAATTCGAAAAATATTTGTTTTTTACTGAGGCCCCATTATGTTCACTCTTCTTTTAAACAATGGGGAACTATCCTTATCTTTAAATGACATAGGTACTTGCTCCGGTTTTTTATACGCATTACGCCTAAATTAGAATTACCTAATAAAACGCGCATAATTTTTTATCGACACTAACTAATTGTTTAAACAAACTGTGCTTAAAGTCATGAGGTGAAGATGAAAATTACATTTCAAAATCATAGCGTTTTTATATCTTATAAATAAATGAAATTTATTTAATAAAAAAAACTTCACTTAATTAATGAGGTAGCAAAATTAATGCTTTTTTTTTTTTGCACAAACCAATCTTTACTCTTCCGAAATTTGTTGGTAACTCGAATCCGAATTCATCTCACCTCACGTTTTTGATAAATATTCTCCTTTAAGAAAATCATAAGAAATGTAATATGTTATTATTTTCAATGCTAACTTATAAACTGTCATAAAAAAAAAACCAATGGATAAAAAAGGCTACCAAGAAGAATTAAATACAATTAATTAAATTAAATATAACAAAAGCTAAATAATTTAATCACTTTCAAAATGGAAGAGTTTAAAAATAATGCCGACCAACTTTTGGCAATGATCATTAGTATTTTTAATAATAACAACGAACAACTTAATTTAGTTGTAGACAATTTTGAAAGCTGCAACCGCTTAGAAAAGAAGTATGAAGGCAAAATTAGTCCAATACGGTTAACTTTTAGAAGCTGTGAGAAAAAAAACTGAGAATAATTAAAGAAAAACAAAAAATCTCAGGTTAATTTTTTCAGTTTCGCAAGACCTTCCGAAATCAATTTTCCAAGCATGAAAACCACTCATCGCTCATATCAAGAAACAAGAAGAAAAAGCTTACTTTAAACTCTTAGTCCAAGGCAAAGTTTGGATTGATAAGCCAGAAAACGAAATGGAATAAAAACAAGAGAAATAAATGAAAGATAATAAATTTTGAAACACAAATCAAATCTCGCAAACAAATGATTTTAGTTATCCTGGTTGTAGTGTATCAACTATATCACAATAGCAAACCATATCTTACAAATACATTAAATAAAGACTCCAACAAATAGAAAAGACTCCAAAACATACTAGCACTTTAATTTAAAACACCAATCGTCCCCAACCTGGCCGATCACCGTGGAGAGAGAAGATCAAAACCCCAAAACAAAACACCGTTATACATATACAGGGTGATTCTCCTAAGGTGTGATAAAAAGTTAGAGCGTGTAAGTTGGGTCGAGATAAGAAATGGGGAGGGGGGGTCTATTTCCTTCTGTTTAGCTGGGAGGGGCTATTTTCTAAACAATTGACTTAAAACAGAAAAAATTATTAAAAAACAACGGTTACACTTGCAATGCCAAGATATACTTTTTTGTTAAGTCAGAAGTCTCTTCTTTTATTTAATTTTTAAATAAATCTGTTTTAGGGAATAGTTTTTAAAATATTAATTTGAAAACTTAAATCAAAATTTTGAACAAAAAATTCAAACTGATTTTTTCAAAATTTTACTTAATCAGGTATTAATTTTGTTTTCGAAATTCAATGCTCTTATTAGTTTTTAATCAAAGACAACTAAACGCTAAAATGTGTTTTAGTTTTTCAGAAAATTAAAAATAATGGGAAGGACAATTTTCTGAAAGAAACAGAAAAATTTTGAACAAAATTAGTTTGAACACACTTTTTTTTTATTTTTGTTTTCATTAATTTAAGCTTGAACTTTGATTTTGGAAAAACAGTTTATTAAAAATCTTTTTTAAAAACAAAATACAAGCAGAGATTTCTGGCTTCTTTTCTTTCTTTTTGTGTAGGTATTTCTAAAGTTTCTTTGCGGAATATTAAAATTTATTCGGGACAAAAGGTAAAAACATTTTATATTTCCATTAATTATTTGTCTGTTCTCAAGACTTGGCAAGCCTATAATGTTTAGTCTATTGTTTATGCGGGAAGCTCTTAGAGATTTTCATAGCCTAAGCCTCTTAAGGCAAACCACAGAAATCTTTTTTAAACACCTTCCAATCTTGTTATATGGCACTCATAATGAGGTGACCAAACTTGACAAGCATATTCAAGAACAGTTTGGACAAAAGTCAAGCTGTTTCGAAACATAGGGATCTGAAAATTGCCGCGACTCTCTTCTCTTTAAATCCATCTAAACAGTTAATTGGCTCATTTAACTTGATTAAGTGAAGTTCGCAGAGTGAACGACGAATTGAAATAAAACATACTCGAAATATAAGGAAACACACACCAATTTTGTCTACCAACGCCACCATACGTCTCTTGCCTGCGTGCTTAAAAATAGCAAGGAAAAATTGGATAGTTCATGAAGGAGTCTATTATGATTGAAATAAAAAACGAAAGGGCTATTTTGATTTAGAAAACGCTTTAAACAAATAAAATGAGAAAATGTTGGCCTGAAACCAAAATGTTTGATGAAAAGCTAATAAAAAAGAAGAACGGTAATCAATTTGGATTTAAAAGAGATACGAAAACGGAGTTGGATTTTCACTAAACAAAAAATTGAGAAACAAAGTTGAGGAAATGAAAGGCTATTAACGCAGTGCTGTCACTTTAACACAATAGTGGATCATCAACTTTTCTCCAAGATTTCCATAATCTACCATTTCTACCCCCGACGCACGTCAAAAAATCAATCACTATTTGCGCATTCTTAACAAAAAATTTAAGTACATATGTCAATAGTCCAGTAACCACGTGCACGTCGTCTCATAACATGGCGTGTATGCGTTAGATCCGGCAGTTCTGATTTTTTGCTGAGTCGTTTGTGATATTAACTTCATTTAAAAACCAAAGTTTTCGAACTCGAGCGCCGAACGCTCAAAAACCAAAAAAACGCTAAATTTTCGCGTTTTTCAGTTATTGGCAATTGTAACCCAAAAGAACTAGTTTTTGGACTATAACTTCGCTCGACGATTTCAAAGTAATTTTCTTAAGTACCATTTTTATATTAAATATTAAATGCCCTTATTAATTTTGAATCAAACACTGAAAACAAAATGCGTAAATGTCTTCTAGCCTTGGAAATAACCAAAAATAACAAAATCTAGGTACTTAACTAATTACAACCCAGTAATCTTGTTCTCTGAAAGAGAGGCGCCTTGTATTAAATCCGGTAGTTTTGATTTTTTGCTGAGTTGTTTATGGTGCATGTGTTATGAATAACCCGGTTTCGACCTCGAGCACCCAACGCAACATTGTCAAAAATCGAAAAAACCGCGAAAATTTCGCATTTTTTCCCTTACTGCCGATTTTAATCCCGAAGTAGTCCCTTTCTACTTTAAATACACTTTACTATTTAAAGTAACAAATTAGTAAAGAAGATTTTGTTATTTTTGGTTATTTACAAAACTATTTTTTTTTCCGCTATAGGGGTTGCAATCGAATTTTAATTAACTCAAAGCATAGCGGAAAAAATTTTGACGAAGATAAGATCAATTCGCGAGAATTTTTAATTTTCTTTTATTTAAAATTGATCTTCTCTTCGGCGGCTACGCTTTGAGTGAACTAAAATTCGAACACACAATTTTATGTTATTATGAATAGTGTTTTAAATTTCTTAAAATACGCTATTTTAAGAAAAAGTGTTTGGCCAAGAGAAGATAAAAAAATCGATAGATTTTGCTTGAATCTTTTTTACTCTTATAAGTTCTAATGCCCGTAATATTCACGCCGTTTAAAATCGGTTTAAATTCAGAAGTCGGTTTAGAATTTTTAAACCGACTAATCGGTAATATTCACTCACTTAAACCAACGTTAACCACAATTTTTAACCGAATGATCGGTTTAACTACGATAAACCGACTCAAACTTAAACGAGGCATTTTCATGTCGTTTAGGTACGGTTTAAATGGTTTTAGCTAATATTCAGCATTTTATCGGTTCTTTCAGCCAATACAAAATATTCAATCATGTGATTTTTGGCGATGCTGGCTATTAGAACACATCATATTTGTGCACGTTATTCACACATCGGGGTACAGTTGACCAATTAACCGGAAAAGGCTAATAGACCGAGAGCTGGTGGACGATTTGCTCAAAGTGTTTTATATCGCTACAAAAGTTGTGAGCATGGCATTTGTACCAGCGCCAACTACATGCCATAGACCTTTCAGCGATATCGCGGCCCTAAGTCCAATGTAATGCACTTTCAAAATTCAAAAAAATTAGTGATTTTAAAGTGTTTTATAACTATTTTGTTGTTAGGAAACTGAATTATGGTAGCGGAATGTTCACGGTATCGCACGGTATTGAAAGTGCATTATGGTAGTGTTTGGTCCGCGGTAGCGCTGTCAGACCGATGGAATAATGTTTGCACAGAAAATAATTACATATGCACAAATTTGAAGCGGTTAAAAAAAACTTTTGTTGATTTTAAAAGTGCATTATGGAGGTGTTAGGGCCACGGTATCGCTGCCAGACCGATAGCATTTTATTTGGACACATACATATAAACATTATGCTCACAACTTTTGGAGCGATATAAAACACTGAGCAATTGGTTTCGCAGCTCTCGGTCTATTACCAAAAATCATTCTTGACGACACGCAATTCGGTCGAGCGTTCGTATGGTGTTCTATAAAGAGCCTGTTTTCCATTCTCATTAAGACATACCATATGACATCCAGGTTCAATAAGTTGCAATCTTACCAAATTTATCGCATTTTGTGGCATCTTTCTTGATCTAATGTGATAGATATGGGAACCGCATTAAAACCCGGCGCAGAACTGCAACGAGATCAAGAAAAATTCAACTCGCAACAAATTGTTCAAGGAATATCTGGATGACGCAATGCAGTGGACGGTATTGTTCACATTTTTGCCCAACGTCAAAAACGGTAAGGAAAATGAAAGACATTTCTAATGCGTATTTGTGTTTGACACGAATTAATAAATTTATTTTATTTAAATATAAAATGACAATTCGAAAAATAAATGTCAAAAAAAGCCTTTTTTAGTTTTTTCATACTTGCGATTCAATGAGACGTTCGGTTTAAATCACAAATTTAAACCGACGTAAACCGAATGGAATTTTTTTCTTAAACGGAGTGAATATTACCGATTTAAACGAGATTTTGTCGTTTAAATTCTGTTGGTTTAGTTCGGTTAAAGGTAGTCGGTTTAAGGGCTTTTAAACCGAGATTTAAACGGCGTGAATATTACGACGGTAAGTATTTCCATTATTATAAAGGAAAAGCTAAGTCTAACAAAACTGTCAAAAACAAAATAATTTTTTTTTTCGTACCGCGAGTATCAAAATTGTTGATTTGATTTCCATATTTTGTTTTCTCCTTTTTCGGTTAATAATTACGGGGGTTTATACAGGTTCTATTGAACAATTGGAGAAATGTATCAAAATATAAAAAATCATTAAAATTTTACGTCCTATCAATTTATTGACAGAAAATTACATTATTTTAAAAACATTTTTTTTTATTTTATTGCATTTGCAGAAGAGGACGAATCACAAATCTTTGTCAAATTTTTCCGTTTTCATAAGTGCTATGATTTAATACCAACTTCGGCTAAATTGGTTGTATTCGATACACAATTGCTAGTGAAGAAGGCATTTTATGCGCTCGTTTATAACGGTGTCAGAGCAGCTCCATTGTGGGATTCGCAGAAACAACAATTTGTTGGGATGTTGACTATAACAGATTTCATCAAAATCCTACAAATGTATTACACGTCACCGAACTCATCGATGGATCAATTAGAAGAGCACAAGTTAGATACATGGAGAAGTAAGTTATTTTCCACACATCTTTCTTCAAAACAATCCATTTCGATAAACCTTCTGTTTTATTTTAAGTTCTATTTATCTAAAACGGTACTCAGAAAACTGTTTCAACTCGTTTTCCGACTTTGAATACATACATTTTAAGATATTGTTTAATTTGTTGAAATTCTCAATCCTATCTTTTGAACTTACATTTAAGAAAGTTTACTTCAATCTTTATTATATTTAAACTTGAACTTGGAAAGATCGACATTTTCAAAAATCAGTTAAGACAGTTTACCGAGTATCATTCATTTGTCATTTGAGAAGGATTACCCATCAACGTACCGTCTTTCCGTATAACTTAAGAGGTCATTATGGATGTACTTTAAAATTTTCTATACATGTTTATCTATATTTTTTTTGTAACCATACAAGTTTTAACCTTAAATTAAAAAAAAAAAAAGAGGGATCCCAATTTTTTTTTATTTTTTTTGTGATTTAATGCTGTAACTTCATGAAAAATGGTCGTATTGATTAGAAAATAATACCAAAGATGGACGTCTTCTTTTAAAATCTTGAGATAAACAAAATAAAAATTCAAAAAATCAATAAGAAAAAAAGCAGGGAGAATGGGCACTTCTGACTGAAGCTAAAGATCGGAATAACCGATCTCTTTTTCCTTTTATTAATTATCTTGTAAAATTTTAAATACCAAAATGTTCGACGCAAATTTCTAGGTACGATGGCCGTTCCTTTTTGTTTTTTACTAACTTTTAAATTAATTTTTGTTTGTTTTTATATATTACTAGCGGAGCCCGGTAAACGTTGTATCGCTCTCAAATAAAATTGTTGGCGTATTTGTTTTTTTGGTGCTATTTTGCAGCTTCTTTGGAAGTAAAAACTCTGACTGGAACTTGTCCAATTCGTGATTCATGTTATTTCTTTCTTTGTTATATTTACCAATTCTTATGATTTTATTTAATTTTCAAATAACAACTTTTTGAAAATACTTGTTTGTCCAAAATATTAATTGAAAATTTAACAAACCGAGAGTGTATACAGTCTCAAAAATAGGCTTCTTTGAATTGGAGTTCCCTAAGGTTCGATTCTTAGACTATTATCATCATTACTATTACATATGATTTTACAAATTCCGTACATACATGATTGTCATATTTTTAGACTTTTAGTAAAGCCTAGTATTCTGCTGATACAAAACAAAAAATCCCATACAAAAATGACAACGAAATCCTAAACGTAAAATTTCGTTCTGCCTTATTCCTCTGCATGCCGTATTCTTTCATTACAATATGGCTTTCTGAGCTTTTTGTGATTTTTTGTTTGTTTTTTCAATTAGAGAAACTTTTAGAGGGTAGATATTTCTTCAATGTGGTTTTCGTAACCCCTTAAACACAATGGAAAGTAGCTGCAGCTAAAAGAATCGCTGCAGCACAAGATGTCTTTGAAGTCGCTCACTCTTGTCGCAAAGAACATCTACAATTGTGTGATTTCCAACTTGTGTTAGAAAGATAAATGTGTTGAAACATCCATATGTCATCTCAAGGCCAGCTTGTAGCGAGTAGAAAAGTTAAAGTTGAATCAACTTTTGCTTCAGCGATTTTTCTAGCTAGCTGCAGCTCCATTGTAGTGCTGTGACAGTGCTATATTCTGCCGTTTTAGAGTCCATCCAAAATTTTCGTTTCGCATCAGCAGGGTACTAGGTTTAAGAGTAGAGTGTAATTTTAGTATTTTAAAAAGTCTCCAAATTAGCTTACTAACTTACATGTGCATATTAAAATTTCTTTTTAAAGGTGTTCTCCTGAACCAAGTAATGCCTTTAGTTAGTATCGGACCTGATGCATCGCTATATGATGCTATAAAAATTTTAATACACAATAGAATTCATCGACTACCAGTTATTGATCCAATGACAGGAAATGTTTTGTACATATTGACACATAAGAGAATCCTTAGGTTCCTGTTTTTATATGTAAGTATTTTATACATTTTTATTTAGACATTACCATCTCTTATTTGTTTTTATATTAGATAAATGAATTACCAAAGCCATCGTATATGCAAAAGAAGTTGAGTGATCTGAAAATTGGCACTTATGATAATATTGAGACTGCTGATGAAAATACAAGTATAATTATGGCCCTTAAAAAATTTGTAGAAAGGAGAGTATCAGCATTGCCATTGGTGGATAACGAAGGAAGATTAGTTGACATTTACGCAAAATTCGATGTAATTGTAAGTATTATTTTATTTTATGATATAATTTCGCTAGGACAGCAATGCAATTCGAATAAAACGCTATATCCAGTATTAAATCGTCACAAAGTTGGTATCCGTGTCAAAATCAGCTTACACCGAAAAGAAAATTTGCTTCCAAACAGAATAGAAATAAAAATTAGTCTTTTATTCGGACTTTCATTGCTGCGCCTGTACTATAATTTTTATTATTTTATGAACATATGTAAATATGTACTTTGTATCATAATTTAATATAATAATTTTAACGATAAAGTTATAAATCTTAAATAAATGGAGAAAATTTTAAAAGCTTGTCACTTTTCGGTTGTTTATTGTCAAAAGCCTGCCTATACACACCGGATCGGAATCTAAATTTCGAGCAAAAAGCACAAATTCCCATCAAAATCAAGAGTTCCCATACATATCCAATCCAGATTTCATAATCTATTGTAGATCACTGCAAAATCTTCACAGCAGTTTTTGGGAAAGAGAAGTGAGGTTGTTTTCATCCTTCACTTCTCTTACACACTAACTGTCGTGATTCCGGCCTCAATTTTTCCAATCTAAACAGGGTCTATGAATATGAAACAAACACACTCATTTTTCTCTCCAGTTAAACAGTCCAGCCACAAAAAAAGAAGCGATGAAAAAATATTTTTTCAGCAGAAAAAGAGAGACAAAAATTAAATGTGTGTCTTTGAACTTTTATTTGAATGGCAATGGATATTATTTTTTTAACTTCTATCAACTGAGAATTGTTCGAAATGTAAAACAAAATCTAGTTTTTTTCCGGTGTGAACGATTCAATGAGATTTGGTAATATTGCTGCCGAAATCCGAGATTTCGATTCGGTGTAAAAACTAAAGCCTTCGATTCCAAGCGTGTATTTAGCTACACGTGTATTCGTGTCACGTGTATACGTGCAGTAAAAATATTTACACGTGTAGGCGTGTAGTTTCTAAATACAAGTGTAAATATTAATACACGTGTTATTATAATTCTTTTTTAAAACCGATCGGGGTGTCATGTAATTATCAAAAAAGTATTTGCGCAAAAAATATAAGCGATTTCCCATGCGGGAATTGGATTAAATTCTGTATGATTATACGTTTCCACCAAAAAAAATTAGCTTTGGATAAACCATCCGAAAATCGATTTTCAATTAATTACACGTGTAACAATAAATACACGTGTAAATATAAATACACGTGTTCACACACGGATAATTTAATTACACGTGTATACACGTGCAATAAGGGGCTCTAGTGAAAACCGTCTATTTTGTGTAGTTGATTATACCCGCCTGGAAAAATGGCAAGTTTAGGCGAGGCCCTGGCAGGTTTTCGGCAAAGAAAACATGGACGAGAAAAACAAGACAGACCCCTATTAGTGCCTCGCTGAGAACATTTATTTAATAAAGTACTGGTGAGGTTCTTCATGGTAACTACCTATTTGAAATCATTTTACGCAAATTAATAAAAGCATATGTATATCGTAATAAAAATCTTTGTGTGTTAATTAACTCTGCAAATTTCAAATTATGATTGGAAATCAGTGTGTAAAATAGTAAAATCGCAACTGCAGACAAAACAGAAAAAGACAGAACCACAACTGATTTTGACATTTCTCAGAAATCTGTTCTCAGTTGTTCTACCTAAAAAGCAAGTACAAACAGACTCACTGAACAGCAAGCCATAACAGTTTAGAACAAAAAATTTCTCATTGAACTTGTTCTTTTCTGTTCTAAACTGTTTCGAACAGCCTCACTAAACATACACACACCAAAGTAAAATGTTGCTCCTCATCGATTGGGAAATAACTGAATTTTATCATCTAGGACAAGTACACAAAGTCGATGATATTCCGCAAGGAGCCATCCTTCCATGGACATGGACTGGACTGCACACGACAAACACACGAGGAACTGGATATCTATCTACATTAAAATATTATAGAGCGACTGACAGCTTCTAGCTTTGGCCCCCATATCTGAAATGGTTAAATGGAAAACCATGTAAAACGAAATATGTGGAACAAATCTAGTCTTTACTAGTCAGGGCTTAGGCAGAATTTAACTGACGAGGCAAAAGAGTTCATAACTGGTGGAGGCCTAGCGAATGCCTATATTAACCCTTGTTAGATTCTTGTTAGTAACTATGAAAAACTTGCCAGCGCCTTATTGAAAACTGGATTGTTTTTCCAGGCGGGTATGAATTCTCAATAGTATTCCTACGTTACTCCACGTTGCCAAAACCACTGCCTGCTCAATCTACTCTATCTATCCTAATTTTCAGGACACTTTCCGCAGTAATAGAAAACAGCGTTTTCCAACCAGCCGCAGCCCCTAAAGAAGGTGATCGCTTTTCACCCTCTAATTAAATACCAATTTACTGACGTCAGCTCTTGCCAGGGACATGGAATCGTTCAACCCAAGTTGATGGTTTTCTGTGATTCCCCGAATCTTTTTCTCATTTTTATAAAAATGTACAGATTTCGCTTATAGAGTAACTATTGCATTACCTGATGTTTGAAAATAGTATGAGATGAATACTCATTCAGGAACAAGCACACAGAGCACTGTACTCACGAAGAATGAGTAATCATTTGTGAACTCATAGTTTCACTCTAGTGTACCCGCAAATTATTGGTATTGGTACCCCTTTGTGAGTACTCATAATTTATATCAGGTGGACTTGAGAAAATAGCGGGTATCTATTTACGCGCACAGCGTAAGTTGATCTGTGATCTCGGACAAAACTAACTTTTCTTATTATCTGAGAGCAGAACGGGTTCAGTAGTTCAGTTGCAGGCTCGTTTTTTTCTCTTTCATTGGTTCTCGCACAAAATGAAATGTGTGCAATTATTTCGCTCAACAGTACATTGAATATTCATTATGGAGTTTGGGTATTCATAAAATGAATTTGAATGAATGAGTACTCATTTAAATTTCTACGAGTACCCACGAAAAGAAAAAGAAACAAGTACTGTACTCGTTTTGTTATCAGAAAATGAATGCTGTACTCGTTTTGTTTCTTTCTGTGAGTACCATTTTGTGAGTGCAATTGCTGAAATAAATAAAAATAATAGGGATCGAATCCCAACCTAAAATAAAATTTTTTGTGTAAACCCCTTCGGATGAACTACCCGCCTGGAAAAAGAATCTAGTTTTCATTAAGGCCCTGGCAAGTTTTTCATTGTTACTAACAAGGGTCTAGCAAGGGTTACAATAGGCATTCGCTAGGCTCTCACCAGCTATGAACCTTTTTGCCTCGTCAGATAAATTCTGCCTAAGCCCTGACAAGTAAAAACAAGATTTGTTCCACATATATTCTCCATGGTTTTTATTTCAAGAGACACTTCTTGTTGTGTTGCTTCGAAGACTTCAGTGTACTCACCACGTTTCAGCTTGCCGATGAACTGGTGGTCATCCTGGTTGGACCTGTTTCCAACATAATTCTCATGGTACCTATCCTGCCGTTTGTGGCATTTACGTGTCGGTTTTAAAACGTGCAGCGTCCGGTAGTGTCATCGTTTGTGATTCTGCGGTGATGCGCTTTCTGTTGCTTATATTGGGAGGTTTGGAGGTATTCAAAACACGTTTTTTCTTGTTTAAGATAATAAAAGTTGACTAATTTCACGAATTAACCGCGAATCCATTTTTTTTTAAATTTTATTTTATTATAAAACACTGACACTAAAAAATTTTTGCACTTGCTTTTTAGGTAGAACAACCTAGAACAGATTTCTAATAAATGAATGTCAAAATCAGTTGTGATTCTGTCTTATTCTGTTTTGTCTGCAGATGCCTAAGCCCTGACAAGTAAAAACTAGATTTGTTCCGCATATATTCGCCATGGTTTTTATTTCAAGAGGCACTTCTTGTTGTTGTGTTGCTTCGAAGACTTCAGTGTACTCATCACGTTTCAGCTTGCCGATGAACTGGTGGTCATCCTGCTTGGTCCTGTCTACAGCTCTACAGCATAGTTATCATAGTCCCTTCCCTATATTCCTGCCGTTTGGTGCATACACGTGTCGGTTTAAAAGCGTGCAGCGTCCGGTACGGTAGTGTCATCGTTTGTGATTCTGCGGTGGTGCGCTTTCTGTTGCTTATATTGGGAGATTGGGAGGTATTCAAATCACGTTTTTTCTTGTTTAAGATAATAAAAGTTCACTAATTGCACTAATTAACCGCGAATCCATTTTTATTTTTTTATTATAAAACACTGACCACTAAAAAATTCTTGCGCGTGCAAAATTGAATATTTAAACTGACGTTTATTTAATGTCATTTACTTAGGTGTGTGTGTGTGTGTGCAAGTATGTGTGAAAAGCTGAAAGTATGTTCAGTGAGGCTGTTCAGAACAGTTTAGAACAGAAAAGAACAAGTTCGATGAGAAATGTTCTGTTTTAAACTGTTCTGACTTGCTGTTCTGTGCTGTGCTGTGAGTTTGTTTGCAATTGCTTTTTACGTACAACAACTTAGAACAGATTTCTGATAAATATCAAAATCAGTTGTGATTCTGTCTTATTCTGTTTTGACTGCAGTTGCGATTTTACTACTTGACACACCGATTCACAGTCATTATTTGAAATTTTGACAGTTCACACAAAGATTTTTACTACGATATAATAAGATCCTGCTCTTATTAATTTTAGTAAAATGATTTATAGTTAGTTGACATCAAGATCCTCACCAGTTCTTTTTTTTAAATAAACGTTCTCAGCGAGGCACTAATTGGGGACTGTCATGTTTTCCTCTTCCATGTTTTCCTTACAGAAAACTTGTCGGGGCCTTACCTAAACTAACCAAAAACTTGCCATTTTTCCAGGCGGGAAACAATGCGAAAATAAGCGCCGCCCAACTCAAATTACACAAAGAACAATAATTACAAGAATATTAAGATTTCTTACGAACAGCTGGGCTTTAGTTGTCAACTTTTGTGGAGGTAAAACGTAATAGATTTCCCATTTTTTGTCCTTTATTTGACATAAGCGCTTTATAACTATAAATGGGTAGGAAAATGTTTTATGAATAGGAATTTATGCAACGTTGCATAGAGGCTACATAAAACCTTATGCAGTGCATAACTATTCATCTGTTTAGCCCAATCTAATGAATACGACTGTAAATTTTAGTGTTTAAAATACTATTTAACAACGTAAAATTTTGAGAAAAAATCAGTTTTAACACATTTTTTTATTTTTTTTTCTCGAAAATTTAAGTTTTAAAACAAATTTTTGAAAAATTATTCACTAAAATAATTTAGTTTAAAAAGAAAATGAAAGAATAGGGTACGTTACGCCAAGGCAAACGTTTTTTACTTTGGACTTTATCCAATATTATGCACAGATTAGGTGGAACATTGTTTTAAAAATGTCGATTTTTTTTCGCATGAGAACTGTAAAATAGGCTCAAAGCCACATAACTCTACTGATGTTTCCAACAACATACAAAAACAGTTAAATTTGCATTTTCTACATATACGGAACATCGAAAAATAGCATAAGTGCACCTGAAAAGTGCTCCGCGACTAAAAAAGATTGGAAACCGCTGATCTAACGTATTGTTAGACAATAAGTCCCCTTTCACACGAAGAAACTGAGTTTCCAGCAGCATTAAGTTCATTGTCTAGAAGGGCAGGAAGAAAGAGGGGTAAACAAAATCTCCCCGGTCAACAAATTCAGGAGATTTTTTTGACGTTCCTCTTCACACTACGTTTGTGTGCGTTCAACCAAGGTAGTTTAAAAGGAAGATACAGTAAATCTCTTCCCATTTTGTAAAAGGTACAAGATGTTGTTAATGAGATTAAAAGAAAACATCAATAAAATATCCAGCAACTTGTTTCTTCGTGTGAAAGGGGACTAAGGGCCAATTACACGAACGTTTTCTGATAGCACTAACCTCTGATTTTGTATAAATAATTGAGAGCTATCTGACTGATTTGAATCAAATCACGTTGCAGCAAAACATTTTATTTTTCTATTTACGTTTAAAAAGTTATCCTCTCCTCATTCTCTATTTAAACTCTACGTCAAATTTAAGAATTTCTCATAAGAAAGAAAGTCAAAGCATTAAGCTGGCCATTCACGATCGAGTCAAATGGCTCGGTGCCAATTGGACTGGTGGATTTATAACCTGCCGGAAGTCCAAATGACTCGACCGAACTTGTTTACATGATGCAATTTGGCTCGGACGAGCCTGGGTCTATCGTGTATGGCCAGCTTTAGAGTTTGTTTATTTTTCACTGTGTCTGTGTTTGTTGTGTTGTTGATTCTGAAAAAAATATTCTTTTCCGATTGCTAATTATTTTCCATTCGTGTAGTTGAAAAACGAAAAGCGTTTATTTATTTACTTATATAAAAGGCTCTCCCAAACCATAGCGAACATTCGGCGCGACGAATGAAAATAACAATAACAACACCTGCTTGCCAAACAAAATAACACGTTGTTATTATTATTTTCGTTCGTCGCACCAAATATTCGCGTTGGTTTGGGAGAGCCTAAACGCGGAAAAAAAAACTGCGTGCCTTAAGTATGTCCACAGGCGCACAATTATATTATTGATTAGAATTTTTCTAAGTATTTATTTCCACAGCAATTTAAAGTAGCTTTTTGTGTTGAGCAGTTTTGAAAATTCTTGCGCACAAAAACATAAAACGAAAAGAAAATAGAAGTTTGGGAAGAAAATCATTAATAACTGTGTGGAAACAGAATATGAAATATTAATCTCGCTTAACATGACATTTTTATTATGATTGATTCCAAAAATATCACACTCTACATCCCACTTGGGGGTTTAAGTTTATGGTGAAATTAATTTGTTTGGATCATTTTTTCACACAAATTTTGCAGTTGTAAATAATTCTATCCCACCTGTTACATGCGTTAATACTCAATGGGATAGTATGATAGTGAATTTGATTTATGTAGGCAACGTGACTGAAAATAATTGAGCAACGAAACAAAATATTACAGAAAAAGAAAGCTCTTTCTTATTCACACTGCGTGTTACAGGAATATTCTAAACATAATCCTACAAGTAGGTCATATTTAATAGATTTTTCACTGTTTAAACAGTATCTCTAATGTCGAGTCATTTAAAAAAAATCGATTTTTTTCTAAACAGAATCGGTTTTTTTTTTTCAATAGTCCATTGAAATGTTACAAAATTTTGACCGAACCTTTTGACCGAACCTTGCATTTTGTACAGGACAAAATTTTTTTTGATGGATCTGTAGGAGGGATCAGTGTGACTGTAAAAACGAGTTTTCGGGGTTAAACTCCCCCCATTTGGCCACCATTTTAAAAAAGGGGGCGTAAAAAGGTCCTCGCGTTATATTGAGAACCATACATCGCACAAACAAAATTTTACCATATTTGTGTAGAAATTTAAATTCTCTACAAATTATGTTAATGCACTTTTTTTTCGTAAAATTTAAAACAAAAAAGTTATAATCGAAAAAAGATGACCATTGTCAAGAAAAGTATCATCTTCTTTATTTATTTTCTATCCCCTTTAAAAAAAATTTCTTAGAACGATCATCTTTTTTTTTGGTTATAAACTTTTTTATTTTCAATTTTAGAGAATTTAATTCTCTATACAAATATGGTAAAGTTTTGTTTGTGCGATGTATGGATCAAAAAAAATCGCGAAGACCTTTTTACGCCCCCTTTTCCAAAATGGCGGCCAAATGGGGGGGAGTTCAGCCCCGAAAACTCGTTTTTACATTCACACTGATCCCTTCTACAGATCCATCAAATAAAATTTTGTCCTGTATGAAATTCAAGGTTAATGTAACATTTCAATGGACTAAGAATGAATTTGTCCAGAATATTGGTTTTTTTCTTCTAGACAAATCGATTTTTTTGTTGAAAGGAATTCGACATAAGTATTTCGAAATTAAAAAAAATATTACATTTGTAAAACTTTAGATGATCGTTTACGTTGGCTAAAGTGAAATAAAAAGTTAAAACACTTTAGCAGCAATTAAAAATGTTTATTAAAAACTTGGGCAGACAATGTTTTTAAATACTTTTATAATACTTTTTGTTTTTGATCTTGTTTTTTCTTCGCATTGTGAATGAAATTTGTTAGAAGTTTTTTTACTGAACAAATCTGACATTTAATACAAGCTATGTACTTGGCATATTCACAAACGTCATCTTTCATTATTTTTGTTTGGCTTTGAGCAGAAATGTTTAAAATTATTATTTTTCTCGTTTAATAGAACTTAGCAGCTGAGAAAACCTATAATGATCTAGATGTTTCCCTGCGGAAGGCAAACGAGCACCGCAACGAATGGTTCGAAGGTGTTCAAAAATGCAGCCTTGACGAAACCCTCTATACAGTTATGGAACGTATCGTTCGGGCCGAGGTTCATCGGTTGGTTGTCACCGATGATAATCAGAAGGTCATAGGAATTATTTCCCTGTCAGATATCCTACTATATTTAGTGTTAAGACCTAGTGGCGAAGGTGTTGGTGGGTTGGAACAATCTCTTCGAGCGTCTGATCCAGTCTTGCAAAGTAAATCATCGGAAAATGAAGATGTTGATAAATCCAACTCTGGCTCTGGTAGCCGATCCCTAATCGAAGATATTGTAGAAGAAGAAATACTTGATAGCAATCAAGCCAATGAAAATATAAATAGCAACAACAACAACGAAAATGAAAAACCATCTGGCGTTGAAGGAAGTATTGTTGATGGCATTAAAGATGATGATATTTCTGAAACAAAAGAGGAAGCATCTAGTGTAAATTTTAAAAACAACCAAAATAACTCAAACCCACGCCTTAGTGAACAGGAACTGGACGATGACGTGATTATAAAAAAAGATACGAGAAAATCGTCTTCCGGATCGATATCAGGCGATGGAGACACGTCAAGTTTTAATTCAGCGACGCTAAATAGTGCTGTAACTACGACGAGAGAAGTGGCATTTGTGAGCGAATAAAGAAAAAGTTTTATTTTTTATATATGTATATTTGTATGGTATTCAAAAAATCTTTTCTTTATTAAAAAAATAACAAATTGTTAAATTCGTATATTATAATGTAAGAAATTTTTGTTTCAATATAAAGTAAAGTATTTGTATTTTTGATTTCTTTTTATATCACAGTAGTAAGTTACTCTTTATGATCGGTTAACTAATGCAAATATAAATTTCATTTATTTATGGGACAAGTTTAAAAATTGTTTTGAGCAGTGTTCATTTATTCTTGAAAGGATTTTACTGAAACCTTGATTCATTTTGGGAACGTGGCGTGTTTTTGGAGGTTATGAGTAAAACAATTTTGTTGAGGAAAATATATAAACCCCTACCAGTCCATCTGTTAAAAGCGGGAGACTTTTTGCCACTTGCCACTTTTTATTAAATTGTTGATATAAATTCGCCCGTTAATGTCATTCGCTGATAGATAACATCTTTATTAAATACATTTATCTATTTTAAGATTAAGCCTTATTGGCTCTAAATAAGAGTGGCAAGTTTCAAGACTGAGCAAATTATTTGAAAAAAGATTTTCTTCTTATGACTTGAGCACCTCCTTTGGGGGGACCTTAACATACCCAAAGTCGACGAGTAAAAAAAGGTAACAAACTCTGTTTTCATAAAATTAAAATGGTATTATTTGTTATTGTGGAAGTTGCAGGGGGACAGCATGCAGCCATACATACCTCACTGTTTATACGCCGCCGTAATGCTGAGTGCTAGCACTGTATTTATCTAGGATTTACCCAGAAATTCTAGAATTTCATTATTTCGGCTTTTTACGGTAACAAAAAAAAAACATAAAATTAAATAAAGAACTAATTTTCACTGCTCTATGAAAATCAGATCATCAAAATTACAATTATTATAATTTTGTTCTTGTTGCACTTCCCTTTCGGCGAATAAGTTAATTTTATTTTGGTACAATTTGGTACTGATTTTTTCTTCATTTTGTTTGTTCAACTCTCACTCTTAAGAGTAGGTTCCCTTCAGAAGCAAACTTAGATTTCATGTAGATGCATTTGAAAATATTAGTGAAAGAATTAATTTCCCTTTTCTTCAAAGTCAGTCATTTTTGTGAAAAAATTACTCTATTTTCTCTCAAAACCAGAGTCATGCACATACGAAACGCATAAGCAGAAACAGTTCTGCTAGAAGTAGTTAGACAAGAACAAGAAAATGCAAAAAAGGCACTATATATAAAAAGGAAATTAATTGCTCTGAGAGTCAGAGACAGAGTTAAGCCGAAAACAGATGTGCAGCTTTTTCCCATGCAGCGAAATTAGAAATAAGCTGATAACAGATGTGCAGCTTTTTACCATGCAGCGAAATTAGAAAGTCTGCATTTACATTGTTCAACTTTTCCAGTTCCGATCGATTGTTCCTGGGTGAGCGGCGTAAGAAGTGAGGGGGATGAAACAAATCGGTTGTTCCTCGAAAACATACGATTTTTCCAGCCTATTTTGGTTCTCTTTCACCTCCTTTCCAGTTTCTTGTGTGTGTTTAGTATACATGTGCCGTTTATTTGATGGTGTGAGTAAATCTTAATGAAAAATGAAGAGGAAAGCAATAAGACCGATGAGTGCAACAACAGAAATTCTCATTGGAAAAATCGGACAATATGAACATTTCACCCGATTTCTGCAAAAAACTTATGGGAAAAGTTGAACAATGTAAATCCAGACAAATAGAGATATCGTGCAGCAAAGTCTGCATTTACATTGTTCAACTTTTCCAGTTCCGATCGATTGTTCCTGGGTGAGCGGCGTAAGAAGTGAGGGGGATGAAACAAATCGGTTGTTCCTCGAAAACTCATACGATTTTTCCAGCCTATTTTGGTTCTCTTTCACCTCCTTTCCAGTTTCTTGTGTGTGTTTAGTATACATGTGCCGTTTATTTGATGGTGTGAGTAAATCTTAATGAAAAATGAAGAGGAAAGCAATAAGACCGATGAGTGCAACAACAGAAATTCTCATTGGAAAAATCGGACAATATGAACATTTCACCCGATTTCTGGAAAAAACTTATGGGAAAAGTTGAACAATGTAAATCCAGACTAAGAACCTGTGTAAATTTATTTTCGCTGCATTGAAAAAAGCTGCACATTTGTTTTCGGCATTACGCACATACGCATCGCACAAGCAGAATGCACGAGAAGTAGCAAGACAAGATCAAAGAACACAAAAAACATTCTGTACGCGTACTCTACATAGCTAGCATAGCAATATGTGTACTGTGAGCTAAAGCAGTAAGACAGAAGGTAATTCTGCTGAGATTTATTGGCGGTTAAAGGAACGAAAGGAACAGCATTTTTTTGTTTTTATTCCCAAGTATTTTGTTGTTTTCTTTTAGGTTTGGTGGCGAAATTTTTTGTTTTTGTATGTTTTGGATACAGGTAAATACCTACTTTCGTTCGTTCGAGGTCATTTCTTATTTTTTATAAATGTACCTAGTTTTTATTATTATTATTGTACTTTTCATACTAGAATGTGAGTTTATTAGACTTGACCATTCTTTATTCCGTCAATTTTATTGAATTTTTGAACAACAACAACAACAACTTAAAGGCGCTACCACCAATTGCTTACGAATTAATTTTTGTATTTATTTTTAATTCGTTTTATTTTTGTTTGGCTGGAGATATAAAGATAAAAGTGCTTAGAAAACTGCTGATGCTCCAAATGCATTCGATAAACAAACCTCACATCTCGACCTGTGACGTCAGTGGTCCTCAGTAGCGGAATGCGTAGTGCATACGGCTTCGAAGACTGAGCAAATCTGATGCGTGGGTTCAAATCTCGCATGATGTAGAAAGTTTTTCACAGTAATAAAATTGGATTAAAGCTCGGCACCACTAAAAAGGAGACTGATGATAGGGCTTGGCATCCTAGTCCAGTCAACGTAAGAAAAATAAATGAAATAAACCGTGTAGTCTAGATTATTTTTTTAAGTGGTAGGGGTGACCCCCAGGTACAACATACTAAAAGTCCCCAGCCCAGGCCATCGAGCTTTCGATAGGGGGGGGGGGGGGGGGGTAAAGGTCCCCTTTTGTACTATTTCGTAAATATTTTGAAAACTAAGAGTATTAGCGGAAAAGCTTACACCTAAATATGAAAGTTAATTAAATATTCTTCAAAATATGTTTTCTTCATATTTTTGCTAGAAGCAATACTAAGAGAGATATGGGGGTACAAATGTCAGAAAATCTGAAAAACCATGTTAATGCGTTAAAAATTTAACATTTTTATTTTTTATTTTAGTCAAAAGTTTTTCAAAAAAAATTAAATAAATTAAAAAAAAAAAAAAAAATGTTATGATAGTTTTTTTTCAAAATTTTTTGTTATAAAGTACTAGATTTTCGTTTAGTATTTGATACTGTTTTTAATCCTTAGGTGAACACTGAAAACTAGATGGCTGTAAGTCTTTTAGTTTAAGAGAAAATTGAAAATTATGAAAGCTACTACTTTTTTTAGAAAATTATTTCTGTAGAGTAATTAGTACATTGAAACGGTCAGTGTTGTAACGAATACAAAATAAGTTAAAAAATCATGTTGTCTGGATTATTTTTTTAAGTGGTAGGGATGACCCCCAGGTACAACATACTAAAAGTCCCCAGCCCAGGAGAGGGGGGGTAAAGGTCCCCTTTTGTACTATTTCGTAAATATTTCAAAAACCAAGCGTTTAAGAAAAGTGTACAACACAAAATGAAAGTAAATTAAATTTGCTACAGAAAAGGTTTGTTCATAATTCGCTAGAAGTGATACTAATGGAGATTTGGGGATTAGAAATTCAACAAATCTATAAAAAAATCGGTAATTGCTCTCTACAAATTTAATTTTTATCGATCAACTTACCCAGAAATAACAGTATCACTTCTAGAGAAAATATATGAACAAACATTTTCTGTAGCAAATTTAATTTACTTTCATTTTGTGCTGTACACTTTTCTTAAACGCTTGATTTTCGAAATATTTACGAAATAATACAAAAGGGGACCTTTTCCCCCCCTCTCCTGGCTAAAGCTCGCGGGCCTGGGCTGGGGACTTTTAGTATGTTGTACCTGGGTGTCACCCCTACCACTTAAAAAAATAATCCAGACTACACGATTTATTTCATTTATTTTATGAGATTGAGTCTTCGTTGACTGGACTATCCCTTCAAATAGCTATATCTCCAGCCAAACAAAAAACGAATTAAAAATTCCTAAAAAAAATTAATTCGTAAGCATTTGGTGGTAGCGCCTTTAAGTTGTCGTTGTTGTACCTAGTTTTGTTTTATTTTTTTCAGGTTCGGGATGGCACAATGTAAATTGGTAGACATTATTTTGATGCAATATAGATTTTTCAAGTGACGTAGGTATATAAATGGATAATGGATTGCATTCGTAAAGTCAACGTTTAGTTAGATACATACCATGTATACAAGTTACCTATATTACATACCTAAGGTGTGCGTAAGAGTATGTATGTAGATGGTCGAGATAAAACAAAAATCTTATAGGAGGGGTCCATTATCCCCGATTTAGCCGGTATGGGCAGTTTTCTAAAAAAGGGTGATGAATAAAAGCTAGAGCATATAAGTTGGGTCGAGACTCGGGACAAGAAAAAAAAATTTATAGGAGTGAGGGTTCCTGACATTAATATCAGTTCAGTACACACTTTTTTACATTATCAAATTGAAAGTTTGAATGAAATGAAATCTTATATTACAACAATGTTCCTTGTACTGTTTAAATTTCTATTAAATTGTAAGGAAAAAAATATTCGGAAAGTTGCTGCACTCAAGCCTCATTATACATATTATGTACGGCTACATGAAACTTGGTCATAATGAAAAATTTACCTAAACAAACTACATATAATAAATATCCCAAAAATTGGAGAAATTACCGCATTTTCAAAATCAAAAAATGACCCCAACTAAATGAAAAAAAGCCATTTTTCATACTGAAATTTAACCGAAAAATTTAAAAAATGAAAAGACGCACTAAAACAAAATGACCCCAATTCATAAAATATCAATTTTTTGTTTTTGTTGCTTTTATATAAATTTTTAGGGAAAATTTTTATTTTTTGTTTGCGGCTATTTTTCAATGGGGCCAAATTTCATATAGTTATTTTTTACCTTTAATTAAAAACTGATCATATTAAGGTCAATGTAAAACCTCCTCAAAATACTCAAATTATATAATGAATTTTGCAAATAAAACATTTCAGACTTGTACCAACATTGCTGAAGAATTCTAAGTTTCATCGTTAAATTCTACAATTTCCACATATAGAGGTTTAATAGAAATATATTCACGAAAATAGAGTTAATAAAACGTTGGTAACAAATAAGTCTTTTACTCGTTTTTAAAGAGATCGTACTTGAATGAATTTTTGTACAAGTAAATGCAAAAAATTCTATTTGTACTTGTACGTGCTTAACAATGATATTGCAAAAAAGTTTTTTCTTCAAAATATAGAACTTGGAAATAACCAGCATTTTGGAAAACAGAATTTTACACTTACAGCATTTTTAATATACAGAATACAGATATTTGGATAAACAGAATTTTGAAATACAGAATCTGAAAAACAGAATTTTGGTCGTACAGTATATTCAAAAAAAGAAAAGACTGAATTTTGGTCATACAGGATTTTGATAGCCAGAATTTTGATAGCGAGAATTTTGACCCGCTCCCCTTTCTATTGAAAGTGACAGATATTTATCTATAAAATATTTCAGGTGGAGACGCGGTGTTATGTTTTTTGAAAAGCTGTTTTCTATTAAAAGTTGTTAAAATCAAAGTTTGAAGTTGTGAGATTTTTTTGTCAATATCGTAACATTGTAAAATAGCACGTTATTTCTGAAGAGTAAGGAAAAATGATTAAATTTTCAGTTGAACCTATGAATCAGTTAACTTTTTTTTTTATTAAATTTGATATTTTTGTTGGCAATTCTGAGCCAAAATTTCGGTCAGATATCTAATTCTGATGAATTATTTTCGCTTTCTTAGCAAATAAATCACAAATGCAAGACCATTTCAAGAGTTTATAAAGTTTCATCGTTTGTTTGAACAAAATAAGAAAATATTGTTTTCATCTACCGCTCCTTTACAAATATTGATTAGCTCATTTTTCCAATTTAAGGATTAAGAAAAATTTACAATCAATGTTTCACTCGACAAGAAATTATTTTTGCATGCCAGCTCAGGTGAACCGAGAAAAAAGTTATTTTTTGTGCACGGAAAACTTCACAACAATTTGTCCTAAAAATTTTCAAACCAAAAGACTCCTTTTCACTGATTCAAATGTCTTGACTATAAGGACCAAAAAGAAGTATCACATCAAACATTAAACATTGGTTAAACTTAAATCATTTTTCCTAACCCCCATGGACTTTTAAGAAAAAAATGGGAACATAGATTCCGGGAAATATTTTGTATGATTGCGAAATAACGGTGTTTTAAACAATTTGCTATAAATCTCAGAACATAAAACTTCATATCGGTTGACATTTTTAACCGGGATACAGCTGTTCAAAAGTAATAAAAAAAAACATTCGGCCCTATCGAGGTAACCGTCGGAGCGGAATTCTCTCCGATTTCCTACGAATCGGAGACATTTTGCTTCGAGGTAGTTCTCCGACCAGCAAAATGTCTCCGATTCGTAGGAAATCGGAGAGTTCCGCTCCGGCGGTTACCCCGATAGGGCCGATTAAGTGGCAGTTAAGCAAACGTGGTTCAATATTTAACCCGTGGTTTAGCAATTTTAACTCGTCGATTTCGGCGGATTAACCAACAATGGTTCAAGTATTTGACAATAGCCAACGATGCCTAAAACATCACTGAACCTCTGTTAATTCACCGAAATCGGTGAATTAAGATTCCTGATCAATCAATATGATCATTGAACCACGGTTGTACCTACAACTGATCCTACACTAAATTTTTGTTCCTAAAATTTTTTATAATATTTCTCAGACGTACTGCTATGTACTGTTTTTTCTTTCTTGAAGTACTGCTTTTTTAAAAAATGAAACGACAGCCCTGGTTGGAGTGGTTGACGTGCCGCCACAGATATGCATTGATTTCGTCAGCAACTTTTGATCTCAGAATGACGGGAAGTGTTTGTCGAAAATCACCGGCCAGCAATATAACTATACCACCGCAAAGACGCTGATTTCTACGTAGATCTTGCAGTTATCGATTCAAGGCTTCCAATGATTTTTAATAAATAAATAAATTCGTTCCTCTGGATATTTTGCAAACAGCATATCAACCGAATTTAAATTATGGACCTTTTTGCAATCAACATAGCAACCAAATAAACAAAATGTAAAAATAAACAATTTGCATAGAAGAACCTATTAAAGAGTTAATTTTTGAAAAAATTCTTAGCTAAGAACCTTCCACAGAAAATGCCAAACATAATGCAAAAAAAATCATCGTGAGTGATGTGGTTACAAACGAAAACCATTTATTTTGTATATACATACACACAGGGTGTCCAGTAAATAATGGATAACCTTGCAACCAGACATAGCAGGCCTTAAGACCTTTCAGAAAATAGAATACAAAAAAAATATTTACCTTGTGGTCTCCATGGTATAACATTTTTTCAAAAAAATTACGTCTCGAATACCTTAACAGTAGGACGACCAATGAATGATTTTTGTTATTTTTATAATTTTCTTGAATAATTATTCTAATAGACAGATACTGAAACTAAACACTTGTTGTTGCATTTTTTTAATTATAATTTTTTAAAATTAGTGTTTTAATACAAAAATTACAAAATATTTATTTTTACAAAAGTTTGACCGTCTGTAAAACAGTAAAAATGTATGATAACATCTGTGGCCAATTAAGTTAAAAAGTTGCCTGTTTAATGTACTTTTCAAAATGGTACAACAAATGTCTTAGCCTACAACCAGGGTCGGACCAAACATATGTGCAAGATGTGCAAATGCACAGGGCGCAAAGTTTTGGGGCGCATTATCAGGAGCAAGAAAATGTAATCTGATCCGTTCCGATCGGATACTATGATAGGGCTGATTAATATTAATTTGATTTGTTAGTAATTTGTTTATTAATAACATAAGAAAAGTTTGTTTTTGAACTCAAAATGAACAAAAATTGAAAGCAAAACAAAAAAACATTAGGCAAACTGCAATTGTTTGACATTTCAGTTTGAAATCCTTAGTGCTTCTGAGTGGATTCTTACTTCAGATCGAGATGCAAAATTCTCTTCTCAGAATCAGCGGTTGACCGTTTTTTTTCCAATGGAATGGTGTTAGAAGATTTTTTTTTATTTCGAACGCTTCCACATGGAAAACGACATAAGTTAATGACCGTTGTAACGACTAATTTTGCTGTATCTGCTCTGGTGCAGATGGACTTAATTGTTTTTTGGCTTCGTCGATTAAGGTTAAATAAATATCAGTTTTTAATAGAAGTGATGTGTTTTTTGTGGAAGTAATTATTTATTAGAGAAAAATAAATTGTATCTTGTGTTTCCGTTTTTTTTTTCAATATAGACAAAAAAGTCTACCTCTTGGGTAATGTGGAAAAGGCTTATGCATGTGTATCAGTGTAGTATGTACTTGTACATATGTGTGTAATTATGAAACGAGGCGCTTTCTACAAATCTTGCACAGTGCTCAAGTTTGGCTTGGGCCGGCGCTGACTACAACAATAACTAATAAAATTTACTGTTAATCAACTAAAGGAACTCTTCCCAAATTTCTGAAATGTGAATGTAAACAGTTCTTAGTTCGTAACTCATCAAAATGCTACCGAATTGGGTTGCCCCAAAACGGCAGGTCAGTTGAATCTTTGAAACTTAAGCCTTCGCACCACGGCAAGGTTATTGCCGCACGAAGGTACCTGGTCATGTACTTTTCCTTTTATGTAAATTATATTCCTTTTCCTTTATTGCCATATCCAGATCCTTTTCCCATCCCTATACTTTTTCTGGCACGATATTTTTGTTTGTTGAGTCGGAGATGTGTGATGTGAGGACAAGAACCACCCCACATTCTTCGAGCTAGGTTAAGCTACAGCAAGCGTGCCGTGCGTGCCCCTCTTCAACATCAAAGAAACACCTCCGTGGTAGACCGGAACTCACAACACACTTTTTGATTGTTTCTATACACGGGCAATTTGCGCCCGTGTATTCGATGGCAAGCCAAACGCCATTATTACTGTCAGTATTAAAAATAAAAATTCGTGTGTGCATTTTTGCAGTGTGTAACGTTCACGATCTGCTAAAAAAATTGCAATTTTACTAGACTTATTGCACCGGATCGTAGATGCCTCTATTGTCTTGCATTGACTCTGATAACGATATTAATTTTGAATTTTTTGGAATTTTAAGCAAACGGTCAAACTTTTTTTAAGTGTTAAATTTCAGTATCTGTCTATTAGAATAGTTTTTCAAGAAAATTATAAAAAGAAAAAAACAACAAAAATCATTCATTGGTGGTCCTACTGTTAAGGTATTCGAGGAGAGACGTATTTTTTTAATTTTTTTTTTTTTTTGAAAAAATGTTATACCATGGAGACCACAAGGTAAATATTTTTGTGTATGCTATTTTCTGAAAGGTCTTAAGGCCTGCTATGTCTGGCTGCAAGGTTATCCATTATTTACTGGACACCCTGTATATAGATAAATTAAAAAAATCAAATAAAACATAAAAAAAATATTTTTGTTTCATTTATCTATTTATTAAAATTGAATTTCATTCATCACACAACCTGGAGAAAAAAAGCAACAAATATGCATATGACATAAGTTTTATATTGTTGAGAAATGTTTGAAGTAGGCCCAGATTCCATACAAAAGTGCCCATGGTCCTTTAAACTGTCGATAGTATTATATTGTGCGCGAAATGAATGCTCACAATAAGAGAAATTTTTGGAACGTGAAATATTTTTCGGGTGAAACTCACAGTAGGCGAAAAATTTGTCTGGGTGGAATGTTTTTCGGGTGAAACTCACAATAAGGCTGATTATTAATATTTGAAAAGAGGTATTAAACTTTTAGTCATGTTAACTATTTGTCTCAAACTTCAGCCCCCCACAGCCAAATCCTAGTTCCGCTACTGTACATGGACAACTTGGGTCTTTTTATCATTTATGTTTTTGGTATGATTTCACTACTTCTTTTCTTAACACAAAATCTTAAATTTTCAATTTTTGTATGCACTTGAGCTCTAACACTAACAACTTCAATCATTGTACAACAACCACAAAAGCTCCATATAATAATAATAATTCTGGGAAAGTAGGAGGATGTCACGCCTCTTGAAGGATAAACCCCAAATTTTTAATTTTTCCTTTGCATGCATTATAAATCCTACCGCTCTTCCGAAATTCATACTAATTCTACAACAATCAGAAGTACTTCATATATGGCGTTCTTCTTTCTTAGTTCAGAGCATAGAAGAAGAAATATGAGGAACTGGCATATCGTGGAAAAATTGAGGCTTTTTTCAAAGTAGTGTGAGTTGCACAAACACAAATGCATTCACGCAAGGGCGCCCAAATGATTTTTAGTTATCGGCCTTATTCTCTTATTTTTTCACGTGAAATTTTGTATTCTGCTATCCGTCGGAAAGGAATAATTGTCTTAAAAACAAATAAGACGCGCATAAATTGCGATTAAGAATAAATTTATGCTTAGGAGAATTTCAAAAATAAACAACTGTAACATTTTGAACTCAATAGAGAGAAGATCTAAAGATGTGATTTGAACCAAATTGTAGGAAGGATTCACGTGAACCAAAATTTCCGATCGAATCGAATAGCAGAATAGGGCTGTATATTTCTTTTCGGTCAGGAAAGTAGGAACATATGTAGCTGGTAAAACTAGATTACGAATTTTATCTTCTCAGAAGTAGTTAGGCAACTTTAAAGGAACAAGGCAGGTTAATGAACCTGTAAAACAAAAAATTTGGATATTTATCCGATTAAATAAATAATTGAATGAGTCATGTTTTTTTTTTTAATGGTTACTTAAATCGTTGCGCACTACGGGCGCTCAACGGATTTTACCGCCTTGCCATCACCAACAAAAACGAATACGTCCCTGGACGAGAATTTATAATTTTGACAGAGGAGCAGTATGTTTTAGAAATGTATTTTAATTTTAAACCAATTTGCTTTTACATAGCAAAATTCCACGAAACATCATTATTCAAGTATTCTAGGAAAATGTATTTATCTAAAAAAACATAACTTTACATTAATTTATGTAACATATGAGTCAAAATATACTTGTGAAAAGAAAACTTTGTGCATTCCTTATATTTGCGTTTTTACACGATTTCACACAGCACCGCATGTTGTTTTTATCGAATATGTTAATTATTCACCCTTGTTTCACGTTTTTTTTAGTTTTACTATTTTGATTTCTTTTTTTTACACAATCCGAAATCTCATACACGTTTCAAGACGTCGCACACATTTTTCCAAAACTATGAAAAAAAAATTTCCAGTTTGTTGTTTTTTTTTTTAATGCAAAGTTGGTCTCAAATAGTGTGAGATTCAAACCTCGTTGATCATAGGATGCAGATTATAACGGTTTAATCAGTCGATGCTTTGAAAGTGCCAACTTCAACGAGTGCAGTAGCAAGTTTGGTCTGTGATAAGAGGTTGCTTTGGTTTGCTTTTCTTTTCATTTTTTGTTTATGCTTTGTAAAATAATTAAACCTGGATTCTGTTGCTAGTGATATGTAATATCGAGAATGGTTGTTTTTTTGCAATATTTTAAGTGTATAGTTAATTTTGAAGCCTATCTTCAGTAATGTAAAAGTAATGTGATGTGCTGTTTGTTTATCAAATGCATTTGATGCATAATAACTTAATTGTCTGGTTTGTTACCGATCTTCCAACCTCTCCCCCTTTGATACGTACTACGAATTGTAGTCTATCAAATAAGGTACGGAGATAAATGGAGGCGGAACAAGACAGCATACTTAAAGGGGCTTATAAAAATGCTGATGCTCCAAATGCATTTGATAAACAAACAGCACATCTCGACCTGTGACGTCAGTGGTCAGCAGAGGTGCGTTCTTTTATGTTACTGTGGTTAACTATAGTTAATGTGTCAAAAACAAAAGTTGATCTGCCATAGTTAAGAAAGTTACTCTTGGTAACTTTTTCATTTAGGAACGACCAGAGTTAACAATAGTTAATCTGTCAAACGAAAGGGGTTGAAAAAAAAATTGAATTGTATATTTGGAATGAATAACCAAGAAAAAATGTGATTGCATTAAATTTATTGCAGAAATAATTATTAGGAATTCAAAATAACATGTGCAATTTTCTTCATTGCTTATGGCACAGAATTTTTTGATGAAAAATTAACCAAATATAAAGAAGAAAATGCCGACAGTAAGAAAATGCATCAGAAAATAAAAGAAAACCATTCCAAAAATCAAATTCGACAAAAAAATCGATTAAATTGATAAAAATATATTTTAAATATTGAAAACAATTCCAAATCAAAAGGGCAAAAAGTAAACAAAACATCCACCATTGCATTTCAGCTGTGTTTGACAGATCAACTATTTCAATTCATATCGAGGAGATGAGTTGGAAAAAGTTACAAAAAGTTACTTTTTGACACTTTTACTTTGGAATTTAGGAACGATTTTATGACGTCATAAAGTTACTCGAAGTAACTTTTCTGAATTAAAGGAACGACCGAAGTTAACTATAGTTAACTATAGTTAACCACAGTAACATAAAAGAACGCACCACAGTAGCAGAGTACGTAGTGTACACAGCTTCGAAGACTGACCAAAAATCTGATGCGCGGGTTCAAATACCGCATGATGTGTAGAAATTTTTTCAAATAAAATTGGATTAAAGCTCAGCACCACTATAAAGGAGACTGATGATAGGGCTTGGCACCCCTTGAAATATCTCCAGCCAAACAAAAATAAAACGAATTAAAATACCTAAAATTAATTCGTAAGCAATTGTTGTTGTTGTTCAAAAATTCAATGAAATTGACGGAATAAAGAATGGTCAAGTCTAATAAACTGACATTCTAGTATGAATAATACAATACAAATAATAATAATATTGGTTATATTATGTATAATTTGTTTATTGATATCTTATAATAAATTTGGTTATTTATATTATACTTAGTTATCTCTTTTTAAACAATTTTTTTGTATAAATATTGTATTAAAAATTGTTCAATGCAAGAAATCCTATGCCTTTTAGTCTTATGAGAAAACACCAAATTTCAGAAATACAATTTGTATCCTTTTTGCATTCTTTTGGTCGGATTTGGTTCTATATTTAGTTGACATTTTTTTTTCCCTTTGAACTAACTGTTTTTAATGTTTTCATGCAATAATAAATTGAAAATACAGAAAAAATAATTTTGGCCACGTTTTTGGGAAAATTTACCTGTGTGCGTCGGCAAAATGACAGCTCTGAGTCTAGTTTGTTTTTTTTCTTTTTTTTTTGAGTTCAGAGCTCGTTCAGAGCGTGCTCCATGAGCTCAGAATAAAATAACCGAGCAGACGGAGTACAAACTGAGCTCGGCCAACTTCATACAGTTTCCATGTAATTTTACAGATAATATATGACAATTGAGTGCTCAGGTGTGTTTCATAATTAAATCGGAGTGCTCTGCACGTACTCTGCTCAGAGTTTACTCCGTTCGCTCAGATTCTACTTATAGTCCAGTCGAAATGTCATTTGAAATGGAAAAAATTAGATAGGGTTTTTTTTTTATTTTAATCGTTAGGGGGGCTTATTAGGAGTCGTTTTTTCATCTGTTAAGCGCGTTAGTTAACATTTTTTGAATTAAAAACAAAAAGACAGTACATTTTTTTTAATCGTTAGGAAGGGGCCTAAAGGGCATATATTGAAATTTTCGACCAATTTCCTTTTTAACTGTGGCCGCCATCTTGAATTCAATTTTTTAAATGTTAAATGTTAAATATTTTAATCACTTTCAACTTTTAAACATAAATTAATAGGTATAAAGAATGTTTTTTTTTTTTCTTTGATGATGGACCTTTAAATATATACCCTTTAGGCCTCTTCCTAACGATTAACAAAAAAATGTACTGTCTTTTTGTTTTTAATTCAAAAAATGTTAACTAACGCGCTTAACAGATGAAAAACGATTGTAATTGTATTTTCCGGATTAATTGGAAAAATATCAATCCTAGGAAAAAAACTAAACAACTGAACTTTTGTTAAGTGCATTTTTAGTCAAAAGTTGAAAATAAACGAGTTATTCAACGAAAACGAATTTTCCTTAAATTCAAGATGGCGGCCAACGCAATGGAGCTAGGCGGTCGATAACTTAAATTTAGACTCCTTATAAGCCCCCTAACGATTAAAATCAAAAAAAAACCCTATCTAATTTTTTCCATTTCAGGCCTATTTCTTCTCTAATTCGACTGGACTATTAGTGCTCTGCTCTGCTCTGAACAAAATCGGAACTAAAAAAGAAAAACATCTTAAATTGAATTGATAATTAGGGTTGATGGTACGCCCCTAAATGTCAAATCTCAAATTTTCAATTTTTTTCCTTTGCATGCATTTGGTGCGTTCTTTTATGTTACTGTGGTTAACTATAGTTAACTTCGGTCGTTCCTTTAATTCAGAAAAGTTACTTCGAGTAACTTTATGACGTCATAAAATCGTTCCTAAATTCCAAAGTAAAAGTGTCAAAAAGTAACTTTTTCCAACTCATCTCCGCGATATGAATTGAAATAGTTGATCGGAGGTGCATTCTTTTATGTTACTGTGGTTAACTATGGTTAATGTGTCAAAAATAAAAGTTGATGTGCCATAGTTAAGAAAGTTAAGAATTAATTCCAAATACAATTCAATTTTTTTGTTCAACCACTTTCGTTTGACAGATTAACTATTGTTAACTCTGGTCGTTCCTAAATGAAAAAGTTGCCAAGAGTAACTTTCTTAACTATGGCACATCAACTTTTATTTTTGACACATTAACCATAGTTAACCATAGTAGAACGCACCAATTGCAAACCAAACTTCCATTATTCTACAACAATCAGCAGTGCTCCATATAATTAATAACTTTTCTCATAAAAAGTTGGTGGATTCCACGCCCCCTAAATGAAAAATCTCAAATTTTAGTTCTAAGGTGTAACAAAAAGTAAGCGTATATATAGGTTGAGTCGAGACAAGGGGTACGTTCAGAAGACAGGGAACTTCATGTGTAGTCAACTACGTTCGTTGAACGCAAATTTTGACACCTAGTTGATGACTAGAGATGTCATTAGAAGTGTTCAGTGAGGCTGTTCCGAACAGTTTGGAACAGTTTAGAACAGGTTTTTGCTGTTCAGTGAGAAATTTTCTGTTCTAAACTGTTCTGATTTGCTGTTCGGAGTCTGTTTGGAACAGTTAAAAGCAGGATTTTCTGTACTTGCTTTTAACTACGTTTTCACTTCAAGTTAATCTCGTTGAGATTTCATAAATCCCAAGTAGTGTTTTCACCAGAAAAAAAGATTAAAAAATAGATTAATTTTGACAGAACCTTTCAAAATGCAGATGGTGGGTCATTTTTCTTATGAAGTGGAAGTGAGATTGCAAGTTTGCTTTAGCAGCTTGTATTGCGCTGAATAGGGGAATAGGTCTGTTCGAATTTCACCTATGAAGATTTAAATGAGATTTATTTTAAATCTTGATTTGAGGAGATTAAAATTTGTATGGTAAATCACGGGATTTGTGAAGAGATTTGTGGTAAATCTACCTAAATCTCGGTTTAGTGGTCGGTGAAAACGTAGTATTTGAGGTAGAACAACTTAGAAGGGATTAGAACAGAGATTTGTGAGAAATGTCAAAATCAGTTGTTGTTGTTCTGTTCTGATATTTCTTCACTGAATAAAGCTATTAATGCCAAACTACGAACTTTACTTCAAACCTTCACCTTCCGTTGATAGGAAGAAAGTACTTTTAATAATATTTTTATCCGAAAATCACTTCACACAAGGCAGTACTCAGTTAAGAATTTTGTAATATTATTTGTAAACTTTTCTTACTAATGATACATTTTCTAAATCGAATCTTTATTTATTTATTTCAAACTGTTAAAATAAACGTGAAAAAAAGTCACGGAAGAATAAAGCTCAGCTTGCTGTTTAATGACAAAATATAAGACACAAATGCACTTGACTAGAAATGTAGGGAGATATTTTTCACCTAGCTCTCCAGCCATTGGATGTCTTCTGAAAAAAATCGTATAGGAGGGGGGTCTATTTTGCCTCCTTTAAATTTTCTAAAAAATCGTCTTAAATAGAAAAAAAACAACGGACAATGTCTAACTTTACTTTTTTTTTTAAGTCAAAAGTCCGTTCTTTTATTATGTATTTAATTCAAATTATTAAAGGAAATATTTTTTGAAAAATTATTTTTCAAACTCAAAATTTTTAAAAAAATTACGTTATTAACTAGTAATTTTGTTTGTAATATTCGATTATTCTACACCAAAAACTGGATGCCTAAACACCTTTTGGATTTTGAGAAAAATTTACGAAATCTACTTTACTACTTAATTCGTAGATATAGGATCTTTGGAGCAAAAAACACTTATTTTTGTTATTTGTTGTAGCCCGTGGCTACTGTAACTTATGCAAAATTGTGAAAAAAGTGAACAGAAATTGTTCTTTTCCTTTCCATTTTTATGACGATTTCACAATATTTATGAACCATAAAATTTGTTTCTTTAATAGGTTTGTAAAAACTTTGATCATTGTACGGGAAAAACAGTTCAATGGATCGAATTGAAACTGTACAGGTATACTGGTAGGGTAGTCTAAAGTTCTTCAAATTGTCTTACCAAATTAAGTTCTGCAATCAATATTTGTAAACCAGTGAAAGATTAACTAAAAATATCGTATCGTCGTTTTGAAAAACTACTATCGTAAAATGCAATCGCAACTTAACGATAACGAATCGTAATACGGGCCCAGAATTCATGTTCACGTAATAATATAATGGGGATTATCGCGAACAAAGATTTCCATGGGAATGTTTCCCTCCTTCAAAAATTCGGAACGTAATGATGCTAAAAAGTTTCCCTCCGAATTTATTGGTATCGTGAATAAATTTAAACTGTCATTATACTGGATTTTTGGTTGAAGGAAATTAATTCTGGGGAGATTCACGATTGCAGATAAATATTCGAGGGAATAAAATATTCCAAGGGAAACAAAATTTCCCCCGAAATAATATTGCCGATTGGGCCCGATGATGATTCCTTATGCCAACATGCAGTAAAAGTATATTTTTCCCTGGCTACATTGTTGCATACCACTGCTGATATTGATGATGGGAACGAAAATAGTAATATATGAACAATGGTTATTAAGTGTTTATTTTCAATATTTTATTCGTTTTATTTTAACATGCTTATTTAATTTTTTGTTTTCTTTATTTTTTATAACTTTATTTGCTTAATAATTATCGTTATTTCTATAACTATACTGCTGTATATATAAAAAAATATCAAAAAATGTTTTATTGGAACTATGGAGTCTAGATTGTTTTTTTTTTTTTTTTTTTTTTTGTGTCGTGTTTTTTTTTGTTTCTTTATTTACCCTTAATAAATCATTTTACATATTTATATTTTATTAAAAAAGGAAAACATTTTGAAGCAGAGCTCTCAAGTATACAAAAAAAATTTATTCTTTATAAAATAATAACAAAAACACGAGTCGTACGCAAAAAAATAATGCTTTGTTTAATGTAAATGTATGCGCTTCGCTTTTTTTTTTTCAAAATGTTAATAGTAAAAATAATAGCACTAATAAGTTGTTAGTTGTTGTTTCTTTTTATTTTCTTTCTTTGCTATTAATTGTATCCAATCTAAAATATTTAATCATTATCTTCGTGTTATGAATTTATTTCTTTTATTTTACCTTTTTATCGCAAAGCTCAATGTTGCTTCCTTTACTTACTTTTTTTTTTAAATTAAATATAGAATATAAAATATATTTAGCTTTTAATATTTGTTTAGTTTAATTTTACTCATAAATGTTTTTTTGTTTGTTATAATTTTTTAACTGCAAATATGCTGTTGGCTTTGTGTGCTTTTTTTAGTTAAGTCTATTGCATCGATGTGAGCCCTGTTGAACTACTGATGTGAGCGGACGTACCCAATGTTGATGCCATATCTTGGTAGCTGAACTATAAAAAGAAAAGTGTAAAGAGAATTAACTGTTAGATTAACTTAAATTTACTTTTATTCTAATAACACTTTACATTCAATTCAATTTATTTTTTACAAAAATAGTTTACCTTCATCCTAAAATTACTTATAATTTACCGAAGTGATATAATTATTCTCAAAAGTAACATAATAGATTGTTAATTAAAAGTGTTTTTCCATCAATATAACTTTATAGAAGAAAAAAAAACATTTTGTTGTCTTATGACAAGTGTCGAATACACCTCATTAAAAAAAAAAAATTAAAAGAAAAAATTAAAAAAAAAAATTAATAAACAAGAATATTAATAACAATTTTAAATATACTTTACAAATGTAATATTGTGGGGTAGGATAACGAGAAATTATAAAATAAAATGCACGACTGGATCGCACGATCTTGCTCTTGTAGTAAAATAGTACAGTCAAATTAGGAAATCAAATTGCATTTGTTTGTGTAAGCCTCCTAAGTATAAAACCGAGTTTTTGGGATTTCTGGGGTTAGGGAAGAGCCGCCATCTTGAAAAAGAGATTGGTTTGGTTTTTATCGAATAACTGGTCCCCATTTTATATTACAACAAAATGTCTAACTAAAACCTAATAGCGAATTAAATTATCTGCCCATAAAGTCATGCTCATAAATTCATTTGTAGTAGGTACTTTTAATTGCCTACTAGTACTTTTAATTACCTACCAATCTATATTATCGGCCAGGTATTGTGTGGTCAATCCAACGCAAAAGTTCACACTGCATGATTTAGAAGCGAAAAATAAATACATTTTAACATTGAAAATGTTTATAGGATCGTTTTGACAGAGTTGTGGTGTTACTAAAATGATTACATGAGATAAATTCAAAAAATCAAAAATGAACTCCAGCGTATCACAACGAAATTTTTGGTTGGTGTTACTAAGAAAATGACCGAAATGATTGAAATGAACACATGAATTTAGAATATGAAAAATGAACTCCAGCGTATATGGGGACAACTAACAAATTTTTGGTTGGTGTTACTAAATCATTACTAGAATGATAAAAATAAACAAACGAACACAAGCGATGAATTACAGCAGGCGTAGCGGCAGGTATACGGGGAAAAAACGAAGAAAATTATTGTTCGTCGTCAACAGGCAAGCTTCAGTGGAGAATGGTCATGAAGAATATTCACAAAGAGAAAAAAACAACAACAAGTACAAGTATTTGGAAAAAGTCAAATGAACAGACAAGGCAACCAAAAAAAGTGGATAGGTAGATTTTTGTATGTTGTATATGTGTATATGCATCTACATAGTTACGGAGGTAGATAGGTTGTGATTTTGTGAAAATGAAAATGATAGGTATTTATTTTTATTTCCTATACAGAATACAATGCGGTCTTATAAGAAAGGCCAGTGATGCAGTTGAGTGTGCAAGCAGGGGTAGAGCTTGCTTGAAAACGATATATATACGTATACATACCTACATTTATGTAATATTTTGGACAGCCAAAAATATGCCAGAGCATATTTTTTTCTAGCAACAATATTAAGACGAGACCAGGGGCCTATTTCACCAAACACTTTTCTCTTTTCACTTTGCAACTTTTCACTTTGACTTTGCAAAATTCGTTTCACCAAACGCAAATTTGCAAAGAGGAAATTATTGAAATGAAAAGTTTTCCTCTTTGCAAATTACGTTTCACCAAACGCAAATTTGCAAAGTGAAAAGTTCTTTTCTGCAAAGTGAAAAGTTTTATTAATTTGAAAAAAATATTGTACTTTTCGTTTCACCAAACAAACAAAACTTTGCAAATTGTATTTAGAATTTTGAAAAGTTCTTCAGTAATATGCAAAGAGAAATTTTCAGTTGCAAATAAGCGTTTTTTATGAAAAGTCGTCGGAAAATAATAATAAAAAATAAAAATAACCATTTTGAGAACGAAGAAGTATAAATAATAGTAATCAAAGAGTAGTTAAGTTAAGAATTATCTTTGATGTCGGAAATAATTTTTCGACAAAAGAGAGTTTTTTTTTAATTGGTAATAAACTACAATTATACAGTCAAAGAAATATGGGCTTAAGTCACTTCCAACAACTTTTGTGTGCATAAAAGTTGGCCGGTAATAAAGCCCAATAGTAAGGTGTTGCATCTGTGCACGGAATAAGAAAATTTTTTCGCTGCAGAGTAGTTCATCAAGCGTCGAACGTAATCATTGATGAACTTCTCCTAAACACCATTTGCTGGACAAATAATTCTCTTCGAGGATTTCTTTGTGTAGCGGGATGTATTGACGGTACAATTCACCAATACTGAAAACAACATTTTGTCAGCAGGCATAGAAAGCATGCTTTGGTGGTTTGTGGCCCAGATCGGTCTTTATATGCTGTAAACGTAAGCTGGCCAGCTAGCGTACCGTACAATGCAGTTTGCTTAAAGTCGTATGTTTGAAAATATATCAAAAGCAGTGCAGCTGGTGCAATAAAAAAGCGTCTCAAATATATCCGATGCAGGACGATTTTTAAGTTCCAATGATGATATCGACAATCCCCTAATGCGGTGTTAATAACACCACTAAGGACAAATTCTGCAGAACAGAGATTGAACAGGGGTTAATGTAAATGATTTTTTTAAATGCATAATTGATCCAAATGTATCAATTTATCAAGTTTTACTTTGCAACTTTGCAAAATACGAATTTAAATGCAAAGTTTCTTTTTTAATTTGGTGAAACACTTTTACTTTTCACTTTTCAAAAATAGTCTGAAAAATTGAAAAGTGAAAAGTCTTTTCACTTTGCAAATTTTGTGAAACACTTCGCACTTTTACTTTGTAGGAAATTATTTTTTTGCAAAGTTGCAAAGTGAAAAGTGAAAAGTGTTTGGTGAAATAGGCCCCAGGTTAGAAATCCGTTTTATAAGAAATACCTACTGGCCTTTAAGCGCCATGTTTCGTCGAAAAAGCATATTTTTTGTATATTTACGTTTAACGTGCATATTTTGCCGTATTTTTGTATATCTTTCATTAAAATCATAATTTGTTCGGTGTCTTCTAATGTTATCTATACTATTATATAAAAGAGTAACTTTTTTTGTTTGTCAGTTTGGCTGTATGTATGCACTAAACTCACAAACAAACAAAAAAACACTTTTAAAAAATAGATATAATACAAATTTCACTTATCTGGTATGCTATAGGATACAGCAGAAAAGAAAATTTTTGTTTAATACCGAATAATAAACAAATTAAAAACTTACCACAAAAAAAATCGTATGGAAATTTTCTAAAATCAAGCATGTAGGTATTTTCCTTGCAAAATTCTGTTTTATAGATTTTCAACTCACATTTACTTCAAGCTCAATTATTTATAAGCAGGAGTTGTTTTGCCATGGAAAATTGCCTTTTGTGGCATGTGGGATTGTGGGGTTGGGGATTTGACTGGTTCCGGTGTAATCCGGTTCGTGGAGCGAGAATCGTGTTGATATTTTTGTTTAATAGGAAAAGTTTGCTACTGAAATTGTTTGGTTTGGTGGTGGGTGTTTGCTGGATATGGTAAATGGAAACGAAATTATAGGCAAGGGGCGTGCACAAGGAGGGGTAATGGGCATTTAATGCACCCCTAATAAAAGTTATTTTTAATTTTTTTTCTGAGTAAATTAAACAATCAAGGGCGCACGTAAATACGATGGGGGGTGCTTATAAATCGGCTTAGTTAATTCACAACTCGAGTTCTAATTGTTGGATTTTCAGGTAAGACTGAAATTGGTTGGTTTGGCGGTGGGTGGTTGGTTTTTTAATACTTTATTTAGGTTAGGTACAAATTTTTTCATGAGGATAAGTGATGGTGGGGTGGTAAAAATATGTATGCAGGTTTTTTGGCAGCGAATTATTCTTCATCGTCAAAAAATAAAAAAAAAAAAAAACAATTCAAACCATGTACACTGTGCCTTGGTAGGTGGGAGCGAGATAGTGAGTAGAGTTGACTGTTTTCGCGTTTCGCCGTCGACGAATCGTGGTGATATTTTTGTGTATAGGAAGGTATGGTAAAACAAAACAAAACATAAACAGTCGGTAGGTATTCTCTATAGTGTAGTAAGAAATGAGTGGAGTAGGTATAGGTATGAGTAGGTAGGTATAATAGGTATTTGCAGCAGAAAAAAAATGTTTGTAGGTATCTAATCTACTAAAATTGGTTGGATTAGCGGTGGGTGGTTGGTGATGGTGAATGGAATCGAACTTATTTAGAGGCAAAGGCGTGCACAAGGAGGGGTAAGGGGGCATTTGCGCCCCTTATACAAATTATTTTCAATTTTTTTTTCTGAGTTATTACACAATCAAGGGCGCACGTAAATAGGATAGAGGGATGCTTATTACATGAAAATCGACTAAATTTACAACGTGAGTTCTAATTGTTGGATTTTAAGGTAAGACTGAAATTTTTGTTGGTTTGGAGGTTGGTGGTTGGTGAATGGAAAGGAACTTATTTAGTGGCAAGCGCGTGCACAATAAGGGGTAAGGGGGCACTTGAATCACTAATACATTTGGTTTTCTAATTCATTTTGTTGAGTAACTACACAGTCAAGGGCGTAGGTAAGCAAAGGTGATGTGGGGGTGCTTATTACGTTCAAATCAGCAAAATTTACACCTTGAGTTCTAATGATCGGATTTTCAAGGTTCGAGATTTTAAATGAAGATTAAATGTAATGTGGGAACACAAGAAGACAAGAACGTGCGCAAGGAGGGATCTGGTTTCCAGAATCGGCTCAAAATTTTTTTTTTTTAGGTAATGTATTGTATGTATTATTGTATGTATTATATGTATTTTTATTTTAATAGGTAGGTACCTACTTTATTTAGGTAGTACAAGTGGTAAAATTTTTTTTATGTTGATAAGTGATGGGTGGGGTGGTAAAAAATGTATTCCGGTTTTTTGGCACGGAATTATTTTTCGTAGACGGCAATAACCCTTGCTGGGAAAAAATGCTTCGTTTTAAGAATATGGTAGGTATATGGTAGAGAAGAAGAAAAAATTTAACATTCCATTGATATTATTAATTTCTTTGTCAAGTGGTTACTAACAAAATTCACGGTCGTTCGTTCCTTAGGGGGTAATGGGAGGTAGGTATAACATAACATACAAATAGTCTGATTTTCAAAGTTTTCTTAAAATTACACTATAGGCAGGCAGGTAGGTGCATAATTAGGTGCATTACATTTTTATTCAAATGCAAGCCCACACAACCCACACACATAATTTTAGGAAAATAATTGTCAATGTTCATTAATACGTGTGGAGGCTTATTTTCAATGTTACCTGACAAAAAAAACGTCAGTGTTGCCTGACAAGTAACATGGATGGTGTGTAGCGCTCTTTAAGCTGAACATTTTTCGAGTGCTGATTTTAAATCATCTTTTTGGTCGATATTTGGTTGTCATAAGGTTTTACTAAAGAAGACCCGGGCAACGCCGGGTTTTATCGGCTAGTAAATTATAAAGGTCTAAATTCAGGTTATGTCGAAAAATTTCGCATAATGGAAATTTGGGTTGGAGTTTTTTTTTTTTTTTTAGAAAATTAACCTTTTTTTTAGGTTATGGTTAAATCGACTCGAACGATTTTATTCAATTTTAGAATCTAGTGCTTCAAATATTTTAAGGCCGTGTTTGAATTGAATAAAAATTTCTATTAAATTGTATCCGAAATTAAATTTTGAAGTTTCTACGTATACCTATAGATTCACCTCGCTAGTGTCAAAAATTAAATTAACCTTCGGATAACATTTAACGCATTTTAACCCAATTCCCACACGGCCTAAACAATAGGTACAGATAGCTTTTGAAAATTTAGAAAATATTAACCTAAAATTAAAAAAAATCATGTTCCCAGTAATTCTGACTTTTTAACATTTCTTTCGTTTAAAGGTAGGTACCAAAATGTTTGTTAGCCACGAGAGCAAGCTCCTGGGACTCACTCGTGTAAATTTTTTTTTTTGGTATAATTAACAGGGTAACCATGTCTTGAACTAGTTCCGTAGCCCAATTAAAACATTTTTGTAGCCCAAAATCGGAGCCGAAAAAAGTAGCCCAAATAGTAGCCCAATACCAATAAAAAAAAACATTTCTGATAACTTCAATCGCAATTTATTTTTATTTAAAAAATCAACGAATAATAAAATAAATTAGTTCATAAGAAAAAGGAAGAGTTAACAATATCAGATTAACTGCTGAAAATCAGTCTATAAATGTGATATCCTCATCAAAATTATTGTCATTGTCATCCTCGTGGTCATTGTTATCACAATGGAAAATTGTTTAGTTCAATTTACTTATCATTTCTTTTAAGGTTGAAAAATTTTTACAGCAAATTTTTTAAACCCTAGCATCGATACGCAAAACGCATAATTGTATCGAGCGATGCTGTATAGTAAATCGATTTCTTGGCTATGCAAAGTTAACAGTTGTATTACGTAATACGCCAAATACCCTAAAACTAATTTATCCGAAATATTTTTGACGTTAAGAGCCAATTCAGTTCAAAATTCTTCCAAATTTGTTTCCAGGGAGAAAAGTGTTTTATTTATATAATTTCTTTGTATGATAAAATATAGCCCAAGATTAAATTTGGGCTATTTATAGCCCAATTATGATTGGGCTGTCATACTGAAATTGTTGTCGGCAATTTTGGAAAAAGAAAGCCCAATTTCCGATGAATAGCCCAATCTGGCAAGCCTGATAATTAATGTCTTAAATAAGCCCATGTAGATGAATTTAAACGATTCACCGTTATAAAAAAAATGCATGTACGAATTTCAAATACGTTTTAATAGCTTTTTGCCCAAGCAACGTTATGTTCAACCATAAGTTCAACAATCTCACTTGTACACTACTTACATATTTTTTTTTGTTTTTATAGATTTAGCGTCTATAAAGCTAGCATATACACATTAGCATAATCAATTAAAACCATAACTAGAATTTTGTGCTATTTATGTGTTAAAGTCTCGATTTTTGTGGTAGCATAGTATTTGTTTTATGTAAATCTATGCTACCTTAATATTAAGCTAGCAACACTCCTAAACCGCTCAACATAATCAATTGAAATAAAAACTAGAATTTTGTGCTATTTTTATGCTATTATTGTGTGGCAGTCCCGATTTTTGTAGCAAAACTTCTAAACCGCCCAGCATAATCACTTGAAATAAAAACTAAAATTATATAAAAAAATAGCACAAAAAGAGCACAAAATTCTGGTTATGGTTTCAATTGATTATGCTTATATATGCTAGCTTTATAGACGTTTAGATTTATGTCGTTCTTTTTAGTGCAGTTTTTAAAAATACATTACATAGGTATACATTCTTACATAGAATATATTTTAACAAGCAATATTGAACATATTTGTAGGGCATATAATCATATAATTATAATTATTTGTTAAGGGCATAGGTATAATTGGTTTTTAAGGGCAAATTATAAGCGCTTAAAACTGTTTTTAGTGCATATTTTTGTTTATCCTAATAGTTATGTATATGAGTTTTGATATCAGATTTAAAAAAAAAAGAAACGATTTTTTTGGTTGACTGGAAAAGAATGATGGTGTTAGTTAAAGAAAATTAACAAGATTTATTTTTTGCCAAATGGAAAGTGGCATTAAATACTAGAAACTTCAGAACCTATAATGGTATCTAAAACAGCTTAAGATTAGTCATGTGTTTTGTTTATCTAGCAAAATAAAGTCATTTTCAATGTCCCCATGGTTACTCAATGAGTGAAATCTGTAAATTTTTTTTTTTTTTTTGAAAATGTTTGAAATAGCTGCAACCTAATTTATTTTTTTCACAACAGCAATATTAACTAAACAAAAATATGATCCGTTGAGTTACATCCGCTACACCACACAGAACGCCTCGGTGCAGGTCACGAAACTGAATTCGTTTTTCCCCCGCCATGAGCGCTATGTAAAATTTTTCTCACTACTGTAGTCTCGTATACTTTTTGTAGAGTACCATTTTTTTTTGTTTCTGAAGAAAAACATTTGAATAATGGTGCCCATATTCAGTCAATAAAACAAGAACATGACAGAATCATGCAGATAAGTTTCTTTAATGGTTGTAGTTGTAGTAAGAAAATCAACATCACCTTTGTCCTGGAGAACCGCGAAACCTTTGTCTTGCAATTTTTTTTTGAGAAGTTGAATGAACTTATTTTTGGTCTGCTCTTTAGAAAAGAATGGTTCTTAGTTTTGGCTGTTGTTGAGACTGTAGCAGCTTTGAAATTCATAAACACATAGTTTTTTTTGTTGTTCTTCGCAATCTTTCCAATGTTTTGGTATCTGAAATTGCAGGATCATCGGAGTACGAGTCAAAAACTATGGTAGTGTGATTTTCTAAGTAATTGAAAAATCTCACCGAAAGTCGATTTTGTGTCCCAAACAACTTTGTGAAGAAGGAATCCTTCATCTGTCACAAATTACTTATCTTGAAGATTATTATATGAATATTAGTAAATTATTATTATTCCTTTTTTCGTGACCTTTTTAGATTAAAATCTTCTAGTCCTTCTAAAATAAACGACGTTTCGTACCTGACTACGTACTTTATCTCTAAAGAAATTTTAATTAATATTAATTTTTATTGATAATATATCACTGCTTTCACTTTAATAGGGGGGTTCACATTCAACGACATGTTGATCAACATGTATCTAGTCGGCAGTTTTTTGTAATGTGAACAGCAGTCGAACGACCGTCGATCGACTTGTTGTGTAGTTCAAATTTTTTAATATTTTGCTCGGTCGGTCGACCGTTGTAGTAAATGTGAACACTAGTTGAACGACCGATGATTTTAATTTTGTAGCTTTTTTCTATTTTTTTATGTAAGATTTAATTAGCACGCGTTGAAATCGAAGTTAAACAATAAATAGAAACGCGAAAAATCAAAAATAGTGCGGTTATATTGGTGTAAGAAATTAAATACGCGTAATGTTTGCTCATTGAAATTTTGTTTTCAAATGAAGTCGGCGAAACGGTCGTAGAATGTGAACGCTAGCAAAACGACTCGGGTCGGTCGACACGTCGTTGAATGTGAACCCCCCGGTCTATCAAATTTTGAAATTAAAATTGATTTTTATGGGTGTTTTTAGAGTTTTTAATAGTGTATTATTATTATTGTTCATTAAATATTTGAAGTCTTGAAAAAGACTTCACAATTGTTTAAATTTTGATACAAATTTTCTCAAATATTTTATTTGAAAATAAATCCAAAATAAAATATATTTTCGTCCGAACGTCTCTTAACTGTATTATCAGTATTTAAAATATGTAGCATTTCTATTATCATTATTTTATTACACTGGTTGTCATGGCTGACATGGGAAGCACCTTGTTTTTTCGAATGTTTTTAAAAGTAAGTGCCGACCTATTTCACTGATACAATATGGCAGTTGATGGTGCTATCAGGGAAAACAACTCATTTCCTTCCAGAAAAGGTTGGTGAATCACGAGCCAAATGTCAATTTTGTCAATGTCTTTTCTGTCCCTCATAGTTCGTGAACTTCTTTGGTCGATGTGCTGATCTGAAGTATAAAAGTCCACATCACAATAAATCTCGACTTGATCAATAACTTCTCGCAGTACAACGGCTCCCAGAATCCACGGTTCACCAATGACGTTCTGTGTCGCAGATGTAAATCAAAGGAACATTCATTAGGTAATTTATACTGCAGGCCTATTCCAGAAAGCGCAGCGGATCGGATTAAAAGCGATAACTCAATTTCGACCATCTTCGCTTTGGGTTATTCTCAAAAGCGAACAAGGGCGAAAACGATCCTTCCAGTTTCTCTCACTTTATGCTCAAATTTTCCAGGCCACTCCCATTTTTACTTCCACTCTTCTCATTTAATTGTCAGTTTTTTCCAAAAATTTGACAGTAGGTAGCTGTTTGCCGTCCAAAGAAGTTGTTTTTTTTTTGTGCTTATTTGTAATATTGCAATGTTGTTGCTCTTAACAAAAAAAAAATTAAAACATTTTGATGGAATAGTGTGTTTTTATTTGCCGAAATTGAAGAAGACACATAAATATTTGCAAATAATTTATGTATTTACATTTTCTTTCAATCCGCTACCTAGACACCTATCGCTTTCAAACCCAAAATGACATGTAGTGAGAACTTTCGCTTTGGCATGAAAAGCGAATCGCTTTTGAGAATAGGAAAATTCAAATCCGCCATCAAAAGCGATCCGCCGCGCATTTGAGAATAACCCCCTGCTGTTGTGGACAACATTCACAGTATTGTCGTTTTTTGTACGATTAATCGGAAAATACTTACGAAAAAAAAAACTTATTTTTCGCTTCTAACTTATGCAGTGTTAACTTTGTCGTTGGATTTACCACACAATATTTGGCCAATAATATCGATTGAGGTCTTAATTGATTTTTAACTAAAAGTGCTACAAATGACTCTCAAAAAAATTCAAAGGTGAGTTAACTCAAGTAAAGTCGAACCACCCCCAAAACGTGATGCATAGGTTAACTTTGACCCGCTCTTACTTAAAGATGAAACAACGGACAGTCGTTAATATCTTATTTTGTAGATAATTTAATTATCTATTAGGTTTTAGTTGGACATTTTGTTTTGTTTTGTTGTAATATAAAATGGGAACGAGTTATTCGATAAAAAACAAACCAATCTCTTTTTCAAGATGGCGGCACTTCCCTAACCCAAAAAACCCAAAAACTCGGTTTTATACTTAGAAGGCTTACCCAAACAGATACCACCATTAATAAAATTTTGTCCATCGAAAAATGCAATTTCATGCCCTTTTTTCGACTAATTTTACTGTACCATAACTGGCTGAACAGAATAGAATGACGGAACTGGAGCCGCAGACGGAACTGGAAGAGCTGTCAAAAAGTGTCGTACGTTATTTTTTTTACATGTCCACAATGGAGCTGTACAGCTTTGAAAGTATTTTGAAGAAAAACAAAAGAATATTCTTGTGTACAAGCTCAGAATTCACATTTTTTGTTTCCAATAATTTTTCTTTTAATAAATAATTTTTTTCGCGATGCAAATAACCACAATATTTTTTTCCGACCCAAAAAGTTGTTTTTTTCTTCATACAATTTGAAACGTCAAAAGTGCCGTACGTGAAAAGTTAAAGTTAACTCTTCCGTCTGCGTCTGCAGCTCCGTATGCGTCGTCTACGTTCCGTTGTGTTCGCAACATTGAATTTGCGTGTATTCAATAATTTGACAGCTATTCCAGCTCCGGCTCCAGTTCCGTCTGCGTCACCATTCTGTTCAGCCAGTAAGTGTCTTTGAATTTTAAAGATTTACTGCCTTATTTATAAACAAAAAATGGTTATTTCAGCTCTTGTTTTCAGGGTAACAACACCATGGAATAAGAATTTTCTGTGTCCTCCGACTATCGAACTAAAGATGTCCCCCTTTCCTATCTTGGCGTTGAATTCATCAAGAATAACCTTGACATCGTACTTGGGGCACCTATCATACGGATTCTCGAGGAGACATTGAATTCTTCCTTGGTTGAGACATCTTTTTCATCCGCTGTGGCATGGGCTCTTTTGAGCATATTTAAGGTAAAATGTTCTATTCATTCTCAGTGGTAAAAGAAATTCTGCTTAAATCAAGATTCAAAAAGTCAATATGATCCACTGTGCGACGATTGAAAACGTCTATGTTTTGACAGATGAGTCAAATCCACAACTACACGAAATATTCGAAGAACAAATAAATATTTAATTAAACCGCAAGAAGACAAAAGGAAAAGTCGATTTGAATTTCATGAATTTCAAAATGAACAATGTTCAACCAGGTCGTCTAACAACATAGGAATACATAAAATAGAAACACATTTAGGATCCGGTTAATGCGATCAGTTAATTTTTCCTAATTGCTATCATCGCTATTACAGGCCAGACTGTTTATTTAGTTCGAGGTTTTTCGTTTTTTGAACCCGCTTAACTATTAAGTTCTAGATGTACTAACAAACTACGGCTTAAAAACGCTCAAAAAAGTTAATTTAAATGGATAACTTACTTGTGGGAAAAGAGGTTCTTCTTGAATTGCTCCCAAGGGACCAGTTGGATCTGGTGGCGTCAGTTCAACACTTTCCCCGGTAAACTCCGAATCGAAATATCGTGTATCTGTATCTGAAGTGACCTGAGGTTTGAACGGTGGTGGAATCTAAAAAAATGTAGTGCTGTGTCAGTTTACATTAAATTCTGTACACATTTCAATAAGAGATACCTTTTTCTGTACTAATTCAGTCCAATTAATACTAGAAAAAAATGCATGCGCTTGTATCTCTCTCACATCTTCTTGGCCACCTCCAAGTCTTTTATTTGGATCTTTCGCCAGCAAGCCACTTAAAAGATTTTTCGCTTCTTCGGATATCGTTCGGGGGAATCGAACATCTTCTAGCAGAATCAATGTGAAGAGAACATCATGATCACGATTATAAAACGGAAGTCGACCACATATCTGTAATGAATGAGATCAAAAATAAAGAATGTTATTTAGAATTATTACAAATTTCCGCAAATTATAAATTGCGTGTAAGCTCACCATTTCATACATAACCACTCCGGTGCCCCACCAATCCACTGCATGACCATAGTCGTTGTCTTCTAAGACTTCAGGCGCCAGATATTCTGGCGTGCCACAGAAAGTTTTCGTCGTGCGTCCATATGTGATGTCCTCTTTACATAAACCAAAGTCAGCTATTTTAATATGACCGTCCTTATCCAAGAGAAGATTCTCCAACTTCAAGTCACGATAGATGATTCCCTGCGAATGAAGATAACCCAAGGCCGATATTATTTCTGCTCCATAGAATCGGGTGCGTTCTTCCGTAAATACACGTTCACGACTTAGATGGAAGAAGAGTTCACCACCGTTGACGTATTGCATAACGAAGCATAGGCGATCATTGGTTTGAAATGAATATTTTAATGACTAAATCGGGGAGAAAATTTGTTAGTTTGTGATATAACGCTTGGTTGTCCCTACTTGCAATTAAAAACGGGTGATTTGTTGTTTGAAGAACTCTGCTCTCGGTTAGAGTGTGTGCTACTTCATCCTTCTGTATTATGACTTCTTTTTTGAGAATTTTGATAGCGTAAAGTTTAGCTGTTGACTTTTCACGACATAGAATCACTTTTCCGAAAGTACCTTTGCCTAAGACTTTCAAGAACTCGAAATTTTCAAGTGTCTGTGGAAAGTTAATTTAAAGTATTGACATTATTTAATAATGAAAAAGAAAATTATTTATCAAAAATAAAATGAATTTGTGCATTGACATTATACGAGGCTAATCTTGTGTTTTAAAGGCATACAGTGGATAAGCGTTGAAGACCTAAGGAATTTGTTTTTAAATACAATGAATGCAGTTTCAGTTTCAGTTTCAGTTCTCTTTGTGTAGCCGTCTTTTTTGTATTCTGCTACATTTTTGTCTTTAAATTTAATTAATTTAATGTTGAAATCCCTAATAATTTTGTTTGTTCTTAATCTTTTACTGGCGGTATAGGTACCATAGGGCAAGTTATGGATTCGTGAAAAGAATCGAGATAACAATGAAACTTGACATTACGATGATAGAGAGAGAACCCGAAAAAGTGGGTCCCGCAATTCCGTCTGTCTGTATGTCTGTCTGTACCTCGGCCTACAGCCTAAGCCACTGAAGCGATTTTCTTCAAATTCGGAGAATAAGGTTTTTGGGTGATTCCCTAGAGGGGAAATCGAGATTTTTTTTCAGCTCAAAAAATAACGGTACTTGCCATGCAACCGTTTTGAAAAAAGTAATTTATCTCAAAAGCGACTCTAACGATTTTTTTTTTTAATTTTTGTGTTTACTAGTGGTGGTATGATCTACATTTTGATGAAAACAAAATTTACCAAAAAACGTTATTAAAGGTACCTGCCATATAATTCGAATTTCTTGTTAAACGCTCAACCGATTTTGATAAAAAAAAATTACTCTGGAGGTCCTATCAATTGTAAATAATACTGCATACAAATATTTTCAAAAAAAAAAATTTTTTTTCAGTTTTTCACTTCTTTCTACTAAGTTGCTCTCGGTTTTTAGAGTTTTAAGGGAGGTGTTTCAAGTGTTTTTCTTATGGATAATAGGTCATCCTACAAAAAGAAATGAAATCCCACCAAAAACATTTCATGTCGCCAAGACTCACAAGATCATAACGCTTTCGCTATGAAAAAGTTATGAGATCTCATGAAGAGCCAAGCCCCTAACTCTACCAGGCCTAACTCACCAAGCCCTAACTCTACAAACCCTAAATCGTCGTCAAAAAGTATGGCTTGGCCGTTTCCCATAGATTTATTGTAAAATGAAGTCTGCTATGCAAAACTCCTATATGTGACACGACCAAGACATAATTTTGGCAGACGGCATTGCGATGCTATACTTGATTTTGTTATTATACATACATATACATGATTTAAATTAGAAAATAAAATCAATTTACTACTACTACTTACATATATAATAATCTTCGTCAAGGTAAGTACGTTGTGATGGATGGGGGGTTTCTTTTTCACAAAGTTGTTTGCAATTTCAGCACAAAACCGATTTTTGGTGAGATTTTTCAAAATATGTCAATTACGTAGAAATTAACTATGGCTTGAATGCTACCAAAGTACCATAGTTTTTGACTGGTACTCCGATGATCCTGCAATTTTAGGTACCAAAACATGGCAAAGAAACCGAAAAACAAAAAAAAAAAAACAAAAAAACGGTCTGTTGATGTGAATTTCAATGCTGCTAGTCTCAACAACAGCCAACAAGAACCATTGCTTTTTAACGAGCGGAACTAAAATAAGTTCAACTCCTTAAAAAGAAACTGCTAGACAAAAGTTTTGGGGTTCTCCAGGGAAAGGTGATGTTGGTTTTATTATTGTAACTACAGTCATCAAAGAATGTTATCTACATGGTTTTGTAACAGTCGTTTCCGAGGACATTGATGCATCATTCAAATGATTTCCTTCAGAAACCAAAAAATCGCACGCACCAGATAAATGGTACTCTACAAAATGTATCAAATACGAGACTACAGTATCAGGCATTTTGTTTTTACACACATTTTCTGTCTGTGGTACAGCGTCATCAACGTACTTTGAAATTTATTACCAGCATGGAAAAATATGCCAGCAACTTTGCTTTTTCCATGGAAATTATTGCAGAAGGGGAAAAATTTTACATAGCACTCTATGGTGCAAGAAAAACGAGTTCGATTTCGTCATTTCGTGACCACGGGGACGTTCTGTGAGGCGTAGCGGATGCAACTTAACGGATCATATTGTTGAATTAATATTGCTGTTGTAAAAAAAAATTGTAGGTTACAGCTTTTTCATACAGTGTGAACTTTGGCGTTGGATTGACCACACAACATTTGACCAATAATGTCGAATAAAGGGCTCGTTTGATAGGTAATTAAGGGCCATTTTTTTCACTATTGCTCAACTTGAGGCAAACTCTCAAGTTGATCAACTCAAGAGTTTACTATAACTCGAGAGTTGAAACACAAATTTGAATTTCTTTTTATTCACTTGTTTTTTTCTCAACTCCCCAGTTGAATAATATCCTTGGGATATTTGTGAAAATAAAACAGAACTGTCATTTTAAACTTTAATTTTGATTTATTGTGTTATTAATTTGAAGTTTTTCAATATTATTTGTGTGTTATTTAGTGGTAAATTGTGTATTGTGACATTATACCACGAAACGAAACATGGACAAATCGTCGGAGAAAATCGCGAATGCATTTACTGCCCAAAGAAATTGATGGCAAATTTCCAAAAAGAATTGCTTCCGAGCATTTCCTGATTTATTTTTTTCCTTTTGTTGTCCGTAATCTGCTTTTGTTACAAAATTTAAATGACAAAACAACATTTTTATGTAAACTCTCAAGTTTGCTCGGTCAACTTCTACTTTTTCCGGGAGTTAGAAAATCTAAAGTTGATCAACTCTAGAGTTGAAAATCGAAAGTTAAAAACGTCAACTTTGTGTGAATAAAAACAAATTCACAAGTTGAGAACAGAACTCCTCAAGTTATGTTCAACTTTAAGTGAATAAAATCGGCCTAAAAGTACTACAAATGACTTTATAAGCATTATCCCCCGAAAAATCAAAGGTAAGCGAATTATCTCAAGTAAAGTCGCACCTTCCCCACAACGTGATGCATAGGCGAACTTTGACCCGCTATAACTTAAAGGTGAAGGAACTCACAGTAGTCGTTTATATCTTGTTTTGTAGATAATTTAATTCCGTATGCGGTTTTAGTTGGACATTTTGTTATAAAATAAAATGGGAACGAGTTATTCGATAAAAAGCAAACCAATCTCTTTTTCAAGACGGCTCTTCCCTAACGCCAAAAATCCCAAAAACTCGGGTTTATACTTAGGAGGTGTACCCGAACAGATCCCATAAATAAAATGTTGTCCATTGAAAAATGCAATTTGATTTCCTAATTTGACTGTACTATTATGGAAGGACTTACATACATAAACAAATGGAAACCAAGTCATATGAGTAAGTTTTAAAATTATGCTCTCTGTACAATTTTGACGAAAAAGTATTTTAGAGACAAGAATAGAACAGGTCAAACATTTTCAACGCAAAATAACTCAACTGCCGGTGTTTCTTAAAATAAATTTAAATGGAGTTTTTATTGCAAATTGTATTTACTTTAATTTTGCACTAGTATGTATTTTAAAAACGCTAAGAACTTAGATAAATCGAATCGATTTTTATTAAAAGAAAACATTTTTTTTTGTATTTTTACCGTTATTTCAAAGGAAGCGCGCCATATATCCATGGGAATTCTCTAGATTAACAAAAGAGGTTATAAAGAAAGTATATGCCAAAATTCAGCTTAATAGGTTGTTTTCGGAGTTGATACCTTATTTTGACTTAACAAATAGATTATAAAACAATCTCAAAAACAAATTAATATAATAAAAATTAATTTTTAAAAAATAATGTTAAAAGCCAGGCCCATTTTTGTGCCAATATGACTCTAATTTTTCTAATTATATATTTTAAGATAGCTAGTGTTAAGCGATAAAATATTAACTGTTCAATAAAATTAACTTTAACCTTAATGTGATCGAAACAAAATGAAAATGTGGAAAAATTTCATACAGAAAAACATACGTGACCGCTTCCCAAATTTCCTGACATTCGAATCGTACTTACTGGATCGTAGACATCGAGTGTTAAATCGCCAGTATCAGATCTTTTCATCGCAAAGCCTGATGTGCCTCAAGGGAGTCACCTAGGCCATATTCTTTTTATCCCGTAAATTAGCGACGTGGAATCCGTTATTAAATATTCGGAATTTTCGACTTACGCTGATGACATGAAAATTTTTAGATTTATTTGTTCACCTGAAGATGCTTTACTTTTGCAGAAAGACAAACAATTTTGTTTTGTTTGGTGTGAGAACAACTATTTAGAACTTAATGTTGGTAAATGCCAATCAATGAAATATTCTCGTAAACGTTTCAGTCCACCATGGCGGGACTACTATATTTATAACGTTCTAGTTTCCAGGCTCACCACAATTCGTGATTTAGGTGTTTTTTTTATGTATAGATTCTTATTAAGACAACACAGTGGCTAGAGCTAACTCTGGTCTTGGTTTTGTCAAGCGTTTGCCCAGGGAGTTTTCAGATGTTACGTAATCTCTCTATACAACATTTGTCCGGCCTTTACTGGAATATGCTAGCCAAGTTTGGCCCCCATATCACCATGTTCGTAATAAGAGAATCGAAGAGATTCAAGGTAGAATTCTGCGTTTTGCTCTAAGGCGACTTCTATGGGTTGAAAACTACAACTTCAGCCATATCGAGATCAGGGCTGCCAAAGTGAGTACTAAGGGCGTATTTGTAAAAGTAAAGATTGCATCTCAAATTCCATCTGGTGTGTTCAACCCTAAAACGGCAGCTCTGATCGAGATCGGTTGAGGCAAATTGGTTTGCAGCTTCTCGAAAAACTCCGCGAAGTAGCTGATATCATTTCTGTTCATCAAATTTTGTCGGGCGTGATTTGATTGAATCTTCTCACCTTCTTGAGCAACTCACATTCACCTAGATCAGTACCCCAAATTAATTAAGCTCCTTACAGAACTGATTACGGTAGAAATGAACCTTTTACTAGAATGCTGAAAGACTTAAATGTTAACGCTAATATTTTTGACTTAATCATAGCAGGTCCACACAAAGGAAACTTCTATTCTTAGTCCGTGTGATATTATAAATAAATAAATTTGATGGCACAACAGCTCAAGAAGAACTAGGGCCTAGTGACTTACAACTCTCAACCATTCCTGTGTGCGTGTCTGCAGAAATGGAGGGGACCTACAGTTTATTGCCGAATCCGAACAGTTTCTGTGACAGGAGATACTCTTGGAGGATTTGTCAATTCCTCGCAAGAGGCAGTAGCCGTTTTTTCTTTTAAATAAATAGGTGGCGAGGCTGGGGATCGAACCTTAGACCTCCGGCATGACAGTCCATCGCACCGTGTGATATTATGACTAAAAAATATAATCCTCAGAGAAACTGAAACTAAATACATATTCAATTTTAACAAATGCTTTAGCATACTCTTGTCTTTAATTTTTATTTTAATTTTAATTTTTTTTATTTTATTTTGAATTTTTTTTAAATGTAACTCTTACTTTTTTTTTATTAATATTTTTATGCTTTAACTTTTTACTTTTAAGATCTTTATATATAAAAAAGATCTTTGAAGTAAAAAGACGAAATTCAGTTGTAAGATCTAACTCGAACTGGAAGGTCGATGGACGAAAGATAAAATAATACAGTGGTTTTTTAATTTATTTTCCACTGAATCTTGTGTTTATTCTGACGGAATTATTTATTTTAATATAGCGGTGGACGATTACCGACCAGGGAGTCCGGGTTGTATGGTTTTTATTTTAAAAAACAATAACTGAGCTAAGATACAAGAGCCTTGAAAAATTCCTACAGACTTATAATTCTACATCGAATCGTGACGTGGCTAATTTTAAATCACCTGCAGAAATATTCCTAGGTCGCAAAATAAGAAATTTAGTGGATTTATTAAGAGAAAAGAAAATATGTAAATACTTCTGCAACATGCAATAAATAACAAAATCTCTAGTACAATATACAAGAAAAGGCATTTAACTTCCGGCATTGTCTAATAATAAAGAGCATTGGGCACCAGGGGCCTGTAACACAACGTGACAAGTACTTGTAGAACAATTGAAAAGCGACAAACTTGTCCTAAATCCTGTAACACAAAGCGTCAAGTCTATGAAAGATAGTTGGACAAGTGGATTAAGACTTGTCAACTTGTCACGTTGTGTTATAGGCCCCAGGAACCATTATCGAACGTAAAAGAACAGTCAATGTTTTCTTATCATACTCATACGAATCAAATCAAGACCAGATACTTTCAAGACATCGAAAACATCTTTTTAGATTCAATGGATATGTTCCAAATTAATAAGCAACCTAACTTGATACAGCCGACTTCGAAGATGCTATAAGAAGGATGAATTTCAGAAATTTCTAACTTTTTAGGTTTTCCTTCAAGAACCCAAACTCCTCAGCTAAGACAAGTAACTTCATCAGGGGCCCAATTCCGCAAATCCATGTGCATATCAAATTTTGCGATTCCGCAAGAGTGAAGTGAACAAAAAGGAAGACCTGTACTTGCGCCTTCCTGGATGAAGGACTACCAAATCTCTAAGTAAAAGATGTGTTGCAGTAATGAGAATTTCATCATTCGACAACTAGATGACCTTACTGAGACCATACCTGTACTAACGTTGGCTGGCTTCGTTCTACACTCACTCAAGTTTTGGTTTCTGCGAACCCCCTTTTGATATTCTTTATAAAATAAAACCGCTTCTTTAATATACATATATATTAACTGTTATTAAATCTTTTATATCATATTATGTCACTCACGGACATATCAGTTAAGATAGAAGGGTAGTAGAGGGTAAAAGTAGAGCTTGGCCAAATACGGTCTTTTGGTTTTATTTCAAAATGCTTAAACAGACATAATAAGAATTTTTTTTTTGTCAAATGTTGTTATGACATGAGATATAAATAAAGTTTGCTTCTAGACAAAAGAACTACCTATTAGTAAACACAAGTAAAACCCACGTTGCACTAACACCCAATTTTACAGTGAAATTTTAAACTTAAGTTCAGCTCCTTGGGTTTCACAGCATAAACAGAACCTTAGTTCTATTAAACGAACTAAATTACCAAACTACCTAAGCGTTTTCTCAGAAGCGTATGCGCAGTTAACGCAAATCTCGCGATAATCTTATGAAGAATTTTTGGAAGAGCTTCAATTTAAACGGCAGAATACAAGCGTGTTTAACTTAAACTGCAGATTGAACTCAGTTCAGATTTAAACGTATACACTGTGAAACAAATTAAGCTTAAAAAAAAAGGAGTTTAAACTTACACTATGAAATTGGCCATAAACTAAATTACAAAGATAAACCACTTTAAAAAAAAAAACTTGGAGATTCGTCAAGAAATTTGGTATTAAAGAATACTTACAACTTTTTTTTTTCCACTGATCTTTCCTGTGGAAGTGCCTTGAACAGAGAACTTTTCTGATAATTCTACTTCGGCTATGGAAGCCATATCAACATCTGTCATGTCTTCTGACGTAGATGGGGACATCGCAGTCTCACCCATTTCACTCAAGCGACTAGCTACCGTTCTGAAAAAATAATTAACAATACATTTTTATATTTTCATTCTGCGTGAATATGAGCTTTTTTTCGTGTTTGTATTTGTTACTGTGCTATGTTACAACGAAATAGAAATATTGCAATAGTAATCTACTAAAAAAAAAAAATTAAAATTTTACTAGGCTTGTTGGACCTGATCGTGAATAATGTGCCTTCAGCATTAATTAATTTTAATAAAATAAATGTATTTGCCCGATTTCCCGATTTTTATTAATTCAGCATGATTGAAATAGTAAATTTTTTATGTGAAAATCATTGGCATACTATACAAGGTGTCCCCCAATTCCTGCATGATATTTTGGGGGATGATTCCTGGGATCATCCCACTAAGAAATTAAATTGTATGGGCAAAACAAAAATCCTTTATCCCTTCTGAGGTGGGGAGAGGCAATTTCTAAAAAATCGACTTTAAATGGAAAAAAAATACATATTAAACATTAACCAAAATATATACAATGATGTGGTATAACTTTTTTGAAAGAAAATATTATTTGAAGGGTCCAGGGGGAAAACGGCACAAGTCCATTCAAAATGATTCCGAGAAAAGTGAAATATAAGTTAACTTACTTATATACGCTAAATTGAAAGGGAAATTAAAAATTCAAAAAAGCTCTTCTGTAATACAGGGGACTCATTCCGTAAAACGATTATCACCCGACGATAACGTTTCGACGATAGTCTTACTTCACGTAACCCTAAAAATGCATATCGTCTGGACGATCACGTTTTGACGATCAAATATTTGCTTCACGTAAGTCGATTATCATCAAAACGCTATCGTCAAAACGATGGCTTTTGGACGATACCTAAATAGGTATCGTTTCGCATTTGTTTTCATGATTGTATGTAAAGTTTGTACGCGACTATAGTTAAATGAGTGAAATAATTTACTTATTTTGCAAAATGGCAACAAACATTTGAGAAAAATACAAATTATATGAAAATTAAAAAAAAAAAAACGTGTCGCCAGCATGTATCGAACGCCGAACCTCTCGGTTAAGAAGCAAGTACCTATTCCATTGCGCCACCATCTTATGTAAATTTCTGCCGATTTATTGGGCTTACAAACAAACCATGCACTAAAGAACTTCGTTCTAATAACTCAAATTGTTATTATGACATTTCAATGATGGTTTGACAATCTCTGGAAAAACGATAGACGAGGAGATAGTGTTTGAATTACGTGAAGCAAATTATTGACGATCACGTCAGTGATAATCGTTTTGATGATTATCGTTTTGAAAATTACGGAATGACCCCCCAGAATGATTTAAGACCTATAACATAATTTTATTTTTATTTCATAAATATTTACATTTAATATAATTATTTTAGGTAATATAATATGTGACTTGTGCCATTTTTCCATTGTAATCAGTGTTAAATTACTATACTAAAAAATGTTTTGCATAAAACGCAACGAAAGCCCAGGACGTAAAGGCTTAGTCGAGATAAGAAAAAAAAATCGTACAGAAGGGGAGTCTATTTCCCCCCGTTTAGGCGGGAGGGCCAGTTTTCTAAAAAAAAAAAATTGACTTAAAATAAAAAAAAATCATTGAAAAACAACGGTAACACGTACAATGTCATGATGTGCTATATTTTGAAGCCAAAAATCCATTCTTATATTCTGTTTGTATTTCAAATTATTTGAGTGAACAGTTTTTGAAAAAATGAGTTTCAAACTCCAAATTTTAGAAAAAAAATTCAAAAATTGTGTTCAGACTAATTTATTTCAAAAATTTACGCTATTAGGTAGTATTTTGTGTCTAATATTCAATGCTCCTATTAATTTTTAGTTAAGTACTAAAAACCAAATACTTAAATATGCTTTTTTGTATTCTTGTTTTTGAAAAAATTGAAATGAAGTCTATGGACTTGTGCCATTCTTCCATACAATATTTTGGACTTGTATCGTTCTTCCGCAGCACGACATTTCTTTTTGACGGATTTTCTTGTAGAATAACCATTTTTTTTATCAAAAAGTTATTAGGGCATCATATAGTACGCATAAAAGGCTACAAAAAGCCATCATTAGTTTAATTTTGAAAAAAAAAATGGACTTGTCCCGTTTTTCCCCTGGACCTTTCATTTTGTTTTCATTTTACAACAATAAGCTCTTCAAATGAATAAAAATCTACAACTCGAGATATGAACGTTTGAAAGAAAAAATGTTAGAAATAGACGTTGGGGGAAAAAAAGTACTTTAAATCAGCGTTATGTTTTCTGCAAAATAAATTTTATATTTTTAAAAAGACAATAAGAAATAAATTGACCCGTATTTGTCAAATTTTTGATTTTTTGCTAAGTGAATTTTTGAATAATATCTATACATGTTTTTCATCAATTTTCGGCGGTTTTGATTTCTTTTCAATTTTACGCGCATATGTATTTTTATTAAAAACAGTATGAGTGCAAGGACACATTAATTAGGAGTACGATTATACTATGTATGTTGTTTCCAAAAATTGATGGTGCTTTGTCATTTTTCCTAAGTCTCAAGACCTCAACCTTGAGCATCCGATCAATAGAACCCAAGATATAAGCATTTTAAGTAAACTACATTAGTTGGTTTTACTACCCAAATAAAAAAAGACGCTATCATGAGAAATAAATATAAACTAAAAAACTATAAAGACGCAATAATTTACATAAAAGACGACTTGATGAAAGAAGATGTTAACAGTACCATAAAAGAAAACATGACAACATCCAAATCAAAAACTGACAATAAAAAAACTCCCAACACACATTCAGAAGAAAGAACTAAAGCAAATCCAAAAAAAAGAATATATGAGAATGAAGTTAACATAAACAATGAAAAACCAACTTTCTCTAGAACTAAAAAACACAAACAAAATAACGACCAGAAAAATTACGAACAAAGTCCAAGGACTAGCATCTACCAATTTTTTAAATCGAACCCTAAAGAAAATAGAAATGAAACTAATCAAAAAGAACAATAGCAACAAAGTAAATATAATGTGACTTTACATAAAGAAGACAAAAATAACCATTTAATTCGATTGACATCTTCCTCAAGCCGGTTAGCCACCGTGAGGAATGTAGGCTCAACCCCCCAACCAGCCCTGACAAAATCAAAATTAAAGACATCAAATAAACCAAAGATGAATAAGAACAATTTTCTAAATATATGTACACTTAACACGAGAACTCTTTCTACAGAAGAACGACAACAAGAACTAAATATAGCAACATCTGACTTAAACTGGGACATAATCGGCTTAGCTGAAACGAGATTATTCGGAAAAAAAATTATAGAATCTGACAACAAAATTTTCTGCTATGTAGGAGAGTCCAAAGGCCTTTATGGAGTTGGTTTTCTCGTACAAAAAAGCCTGAAAAATGACATATTAAATATTCGATTTTTCAACGAGAGGATCTGCTCTATCACCATAAGAATCCAAAATACCAAACTAACAATCATTCAAGTATACGCACCCACAGAAAACGCTACAGACGAGGAAATTGAAACATTTTATAACAATCTGGACTATGCATATCAAGAGACAAAAACTGAAATAATGTACATAATAGGTGATTTCAATGCTAAACTTGGGACAAAAAAAGACGGAGAAGAAAACATCTTCGGAAACTTCGGCTACGGAAAACGAAACAAAAGAGGAGATCGACTTGCAATGTGGCTACAGGAAATGAACCTTGCCTTCGGAAACTCGTTTTTCAAAAAGAAAGAAAAAAACAAATGGACATGGAGATCACCAGATGGAAAAACAAAAAACGAAATTGACTTAATTTTAACGAATAAAATGACTACAATATTGGACGTTTCAGTTATAAATAACTTTAAATTTGACAGTGATCACAGAATCGTAAGAACAAAAATAAAAATCGACCATAAAACTTTGCAACGAAACAAGCAAAAAATGATAATGCCAAAAACTATCTCTAATGAAAACTTACAGTATTACAACGAATTGCTATCGAAAAGACTTAGAGAACTTATCAACTTTAACGACTTCAATAATGATATTCAAACAGCTTATAACAATCTTGAAAAAACTATAATTATTACAGCCAAAGAAGCAATAATGACCCCAAAATCCTTTAAAAACGACAAAATCTCCTCCGATACTAAACTACTTATTAACTTAAGAGAAACTCTTAGAACTAAACCAACTTTAACAGATGAAGAAAAAATAGAACTATCAAATTTAAGGAAAACAATCAAAATAAAAACAAGGAGTGACATTCAGAACTATAACGAAACAACAATTAAAAACATACTTGAAAATACAAAGTCAATTAAAAAGACAAAAACATACCTGAATAACCAAAGGGAATGGATTATTTCAATGAAGAAAAATACAAAAACAACCACGAAAAGAAAAGACATAAACGAAGTAGCGACGAATTTTTTTGAATCCCTGTTTGACTCAAAATGTGACGCAGACAATTATCTCAGCTCGAGTTCAACTTTAAATAACGAAAATATGACAACATCAATAAATGTATATAAGTTTAAGGACAATGACATCTTAGAATCTATTAACAACTTAAAGAATGAAAAGAGTGCAGGAAATGACGGAATTGAGGCCGAAATGCTCAAATATGGGAAAGAAACTCTAACACCAATACTAACAACTATATTTAACGCAATTTTAAGAACCCAACAAATACCACAACAATGGAAGCAGAGCACAATAATATTAATACACAAAAAAGGAGAGCAGGACGACATTAATAATTACAGACCCATCAGCCTAATATCAACAATATACAAGCTATTCTCGAAATCTTTATACAAAATAATGAAACAACAACTAAATGATAAACAACCTCGGGAACAAGCTGGGTTCAGAGTAGGCTTCTCAACTTCCGACCATCTGCAGACGATAAATCAGCTCATTGAAAAACACAATGAATATAAAAAACCACTTTATCTTATGTTTATTGACTTCACAAAAGCTTTCGATACAGTAGAACACAACTACATTTGGACAGCACTAAGTAATCAAAACATCCACCCGACGTTCATAAATACAATGAGAAACATTTACAAAAACAATACGGCCAAAGTTAAAACAGACAAAATCGGAAAGGAATTTTGTATCAAAAGAGGAGTTAGACAAGGAGATCCATTATCACCACCACTATTCTCTGCAGTGCTAGAAGACATTTTCAAACAACTCAACTGGAACGACAAATACGGACTTAATATCTGGGGACAAAATCTAAATAATCTAAGATTTGCAGATGACGTGGTTCTTATATCCGATTCACCGGACGACACACAAGCAATGTTAACTGAGCTTGCTTCCGCCAGCAAACTTTATGGACTATGCCTAAATTTGACAAAAACAAAGATTATGACAAACCACTTTAAAAAGGACATCATTCTAAATGACACCAAATTGGACTATGTAGAAGATTATATATATCTAGGACAGTTGAAATCCTTTGCAAACCAAGAACAAAAAGAAGTCGCCCGACGAATAAGCAACACCTGGAAGCAATATTGGAATATTAAAGAAATTTTAAACTCTAAGCTAAACGACGATATGAAAAAGTATATACTAGACTCCACACTTCTACCAGTAATGACATATGGACTAGAAACACTAGGACTATCATCAATGTGTCACGAGAAACTGAGGATTTGTCAGACAAAAATAGAACGAAAATTGCTGAACATAAGACAAATACAAAGAATAAGAAACGAAGAAATAAGAAAAAGAACAAGAATAGTCGACGTGATACAAAGAACGAAAACTTTAAAATGGAGCTGGGCTGGACACGTATCAAGAATAGAGGACCAAAGGTGGACAAAACTAGTAACCAAATGGATACCCTTAGACGAAAAAAGACCAAAAGGACGACCAAAAAAGCGATGGGCCGATGACCTCACACAATTTAATAGAAATTGGTATAACGATGCGAAGAGCAGAGACGTATGGGCAGCATTGGGGGAGGCTTATGCCGGACAATAACTCGTATCATGACAGAAATTATATTTCTAAAATATTAAATAGAACTTAATCGTTATTACTTTATATTATATTTTAATGTAATTTGAACTAAATTTATAATGTTTGTAATTTAATTGGTAAATAAAGCTTCAAATAATAATAATAATAATAATAACATATGCATATGGGCTCCTTTTTGTAGATTTTTTTTCAGTTGTTTGCCTTATACAAAATTTCCAACGATTCGCTTGGAAAGCTTATAATAATAAATTGGAAAAATCGCCATTTTAAACTCCCGATATCCACCACAAGCTTCAAAAAAAAACTTACAGATTGTTGTATTATTCATCATGACACTTGTACCTATTGACCCCTGTACTGACATTTTGGTTATACTTAACCTTCCCAAATTTGTTGTCACCTCTCTGAGACTATCAAAGTCTTTTCCTCTAACACATTAAGAAATTTCAAAATATCGATAGTTGAAAGTTCGGCGAATTTGACATCGGGTGCCTAGTACCTTTAACTGAAGATGGGGTTCCAATCCCTGTGGACAGTTTTAGGTGGCAGCAAATGAGAGAAGGGTGGAGGAGTGCTCCCACTAAGCCACTTCTCCTTCTTCCAGGCGGCAGAGGCAGAATTCCTTAGATGGAATTAATGGTGGCGTCTACAGTTCCAGTTTGGTTGAAATACTTAGTGAACACCTTGTAAGGGCTACTACGACGTATTCGTAGCTCAGGACTATAAGGAGCGGTTTATCCGGCTCCCTGTCCTTGGAGTTATAATAAGGATCTGGTCCTCCAGGCTTGGGGGTTGTGGGTCGGGATGACTTCCCTACCACGAAAAAAGTGTCGGTTCCGAAACGACAACAAGCCTCGGATATGGATGATTTTAATGTTGATGACCCCAGCAAACGAAACAAGGACAATGAAGTTCGTGCAGCCAAACAATTAGTGGAGAACCTGGATAGGCTAAGGGCTGATGTGACAGCCATCCAGGAAGTGCAATGGGATGGAGAGGCATCCGAAGGATAAAAACAAATTTTTTATAATTTTTTTTATGAACACACGTCTGGTAAGGAGAAAATTGCAATATAATAAAAATTTACAGATTTCACTCATAGAGTAACCATGGGGACATTGAAAATGACACCTGACTAATCTTTTCAATTTAAATTAATTAAAACGTAATAAGCTGTTTCAGACAACATTATAGGTTCTGAAGTTTCTAGGTTTCTATGCAAATTATGTATTTAATGTCACTTTCCATTTGGCAAAAAATAAATTTTGTTAATTTTCTTAAACAACCTATCAACTTTCCTGTTCAACCAAAAAAATCGTTTTTTTAAGATCTGATATCAAAACTCATATTATATGTAAATATTAGGGCAAACACAAATATGCCCTAAAAAAACTGTTTTAAGCGCTTATAATTATGCCCTTAAAAATCAATTACAAACATATATGCCCTTAATAAATTATTATATTATGCTCATATTATATGCCCTAAAAATATTGCTTAATAAATAGGCTAAAATAAATTTTGTGGTTCCATTTTCTCAAAAAGTATTTGACTGATTTCGATAAATTTTATATGTATAAAACTTTAAACTATTCTTTTCGCGGACATTAATCACTTACGCATGTAGAAAGTTTTTCACAATAACATTGGATTAAGGCTCAGCATCACTATAAAAGTAGACTTGGCACCCCCTGAAATAGCTATATCTCCAGCCAAACAGAAATAAAACAAATTAAAATACCTAAAATAAATTTCTAAACAATTGGTGGTAGCGCCTTTAAGCTGTTGTTGTTTGTTTTTCAAAAATTCAATGAAATTGACGCAATAAAGAATGATCAAGTCTAATAAACTGACATTCTAGTATGAATAATACAATAAATAATAATTATAACTGAACAAACTCTGTTTTTTTTATGAAAAATATAGGTACCTAAACAAAATTGTCATGCCAAAATATGCACGTAAATCGTAAATATAAAAAAAATATGCATTTACTTATAAAACGGATTTCTAATTTAGTCTCGTCTTAATAGTGTTACTAAAAAAAATATGCTGTAGCATATTTTTGGTTGTCCTACATATGCATACATACATAAATCGATTTCAAGCAAGCTTAACTCCGGCTTTCACACTCAACTGCATCACTGACCTTTCTTATAGGACCGAATTGTATTCTGTATCGAATAAAAATAAATACCTATCATTTTCAATTTCAAAAAATCACAACCTACCTACATAAATAATTATGTTGATATATATACTGATATATATACCTACACTACATACAAAAATCTGGCAAAGTACCTATAGATACATACACTTTTGTTGTTTTTTTCTCTTTTTGAATATTCTTCATTGAATATTCTTCCACTGAAGCTTGTCTGTTGACGACGACTTTTCTTCGTTTTTTCCCCGTATACCTATTGCCTACGCCTGCTGTAATTCATCGCTTGTGTTCGTTTGTTTATTTTTATCATTCTAGTAATGATTTAGTAACACCAACCAAAAATTTGATAGTTGTCCTCCTATACGCTGGAGTTCATTTTTCATATTCTAAATTCATGTGTTCATTTCAATCATTTCGGTCATTTCTTTAGTAACACCAACCAAAAATTTCGTTGTGATGCCCTATACGCTAGAGTTCATTTCTGATTTATTGAATTTATTTCATTTAATCATTTTAGTAACACCACAACTCTATCAAAACGATCCTATAAACATTTTCAATGTTAAAAAAAAAAGAGCCTGTGTGTGACCCACACTGATAACATCAATATCCGATGTTATTTTTTTATAAAAAAAAAGGACTATGTAATTCAAAATCTTATATATGTCACACGAAAAATATTTTTTTTTATTTTTTAACAGTTTCTTTTATAGTTTTGTCAAAATTGTCAATTGAAATTTTTTTACAAATTCTACAAATCATCAACTATGGTATTGTGTACCAATAGAATAATATAAGAACGAAGTCAATATCTTTGTGTGTTCTCAAGATATTCGAGCAGAAAATCATTTTTAACAATTTTTAGCAGGTTTTCTTAATAAATATTCTACAATTCAGCCATTTTACAACTTTTTTAATTACTGTAATAAGTACAATTTTTTACACTGTATGTCCTTATCTATACTATTATATAAAAGAGTAACTTTTTTTGTTTGTCAGTTTGGCTGTATGTATGCACTAAACTCACAAACAAACAAAAAAACTCTTTTAAAAAATAGATATAATACAAATTTCACTTATCTGGTATGCTATAGGACAACAGAAAAGAAAATTTTTGTTAAATACAGAATAATAAACAAATTAAAAACTTACCACAAAAAAAATCGTATGGAAATTTTCTAAAATCAAGCATTTTGGTATTTTCCTTGCAAAATTCTGTTTTATAGATTTTCAACTCACATTTACTTCAAGCTCAATTATTTATAAGGAGGAGTTGTTTTGCCATGGAAAATTGCCTTTTGTGGCATGTGGGGTGGGGGATGATCGGGGATTTGACTGGTTCCGGTGTAATCCGGTTCGTCGAATCAAATTTTTGGTGGCGGTGGGCTGATTTCTGGAATCGGCTCAAAAAAAAAGTTGTTTTTTAGGTAGGGTAATATTTTTGTTTTTTTTTTTTTAGGGAAAATTTTTGATGAAAATAAGTAATGGGTAGTTAAAAATCTTCATCGAAAAAAAAAACAATTCAAATATTGTGCCTTGGTAGGTGGGAGCGAGATAGTGAGTAGAGTTGTTTTCACCGGCAACGAATCGTGTTGATATTTTTGTTTAATAGGAAAAGTTCAAATAAAAAAAAACATCAACGGTAGGGATTTTCTCTATAGTAAGAAATGAGTGGAGTAGAGTATATATGTATATGAGTAAGGTAGGTATAATATTTGCAGCAGAAATAAATGTTTGCTACTGAAATTGTTTGGTTTGGTGGTGGGTGTTTGCTGGATATGGTAAATGGAAACGAACTTATAGGCAAGGGGCGTGCACAAGGAGGGGTAATGGGCATTTAATGCACCCCTAATAAAAATTATTTTTAATTTTTTTTCTGAGTAAATTAAACAATCAAAGGCGCACGTAAATATGATGGGGGGTGCTTATAAATCGGCTTAGTTAATTCACAACTTGAGTTCTAATTGTTGGATTTTAAGGTAAGACTGAAATTGGTTGGTTTGGCGGTGGGTGGTTGGTTTTTTAATACTTTATTTAGGTTAGGTACAAATTTTTTCATGAGGATAAGTGATGGTGGGGTGGTAAAAATATGTATGCAGGTTTTTTGGCAGCGAATTATTCTTCATCGTCAAAAAATAAAAAAAAAAACAATTCAAACCATGTGCACTGTGCCTTGGTAGGTGCAGGTGTGATCGAGATAGTGAGTAGAGTTGACTGTTTTCGCGTTTCGCCGTCGACGAATCGTGGTGATATTTTTGTGTATAGGAAGGTATGGTAAAACAAAACAAAACATAAACAGTCGGTAGGTATAGGTATGAGTAGGTAGGTATAATAGGTATTTGCAGCAGAAAAAAAATGTTTGTAGGTATCTAATCTACTAAAATTGGTTGGTTTAGCGGTGGGTGGTTGGTGATAGTGAATGGAATCGAACTTATTTAGAGGCAAAGGCGTGCACAAGGAGGGGTAAGGGGGCATTTGCGCCCCTTATACAAATTATTTTCAATTTTTTTTTCTGAGTAATTACACAATCAAGGGCGCACGTAAATAGGATAGGGGGATGCTTATTACATGAAAATCGACTAAATTTACAACGTGAGTTCTAATTGTTGGATTTTAAGGTAAGACTGAAATTTTTGTTGGTTTGGAGGTTGGTGGTTAGTGACGGTGAATGGAAACGAACTTATTTAGTTGCAAGAGCGTGCACAATAAGGGTTAAGGGGGCACTTGACTCACTAATACATTTGTTTTTCTAATTCTTTTTGTTGAGTAACTACACAGTCAAGGGCATAGGTAAGCAAAGGTGATGTGGGGGTGCTTATTACGTTCAAATCAGCAAAATTTACACCTTGAGTTCTAATGATCGGATTTTCAAGGTTCGAGATTTTAAATGAAGATTAAATGTAATGTGGAAACACAAGAAGACAAGAACGTGCGCAAGGAGGGATCTGGTTTCCAGAATCGGCTCAAAATTTTTTTTTAGGTAATACCTACCTACATAATGTATTTTTATTTTAATAGGTAGGTACCTACTTTATTTAGTGGTAAAATTTTTTTGATGTTGATAAGTGATGCGTGGGGTGGTAAAAAATGTATTCCGGTTTTTTGGCACGGAATTATTCTTTATAGACGGCAATAACCCTTGCTGGGAAAAAATGCTTCGAATATGGTAGGTATATGGTAGAGAAGAAGAAAAAATTTAACATTTCATTGATAAATTATTAATTTCTTTATCAAGTGGTTACTAACAAAATTCACGGTCGTTCGATCCTTAGGGGGTAATGGGAGGTAGGTATAACATAACATACAAATAGTCTGATTTTCAAAGTTATCTTAAAATTACACTATAGGCAGGCAGGTAGGTACATAATTAGGGTCATTACATTTTTATTCAAATGCAAGCCCACACAACCCACACACATAATTGTCAATGTTCATTGATACGTGTGGAGGCTTATTTTCAATGTTACCTGACAAAAAAAACGTCAATGTTACCTGACAAGTAACATGGATGGTGTGTAGGGCTCTTTAAGCTGAACATTTTTCGAGTGCTGATTTTAAATCATCTTTTTGGTCGATATTTGGTTGTCATAAGGTTTTACTAAAGAAGACCCGGGCAACGCCGGGTTTTATCGGCTAGTTATCAATATAATAAACTTTATTATTGATGTCGATACCTTTATTTGTTCTCAAGATATCGTCGACGAAAAAAGATCACGAACGTACGTATACACACTACTACATAGGCATCTCTAACTATCGATGAATTTGTAGGTATTCCAGAGCTGGAAACGTGAAGAAATGTTCAAATTTTCGATTCAACAAATCGGACTAATTAGAATAATTTCCAATGAAAAGTTAAAAAGAATATATAATTTTACCATGGCGTAGAAGCAGAGATCAGAAATAACTGTTGACCTTTATTTTCAATTGGTTTCTCTCTGAGAGTTACCACATTTCCTTAAGAAGATTTCGGTTACGGTTTGAGATTTATTTATTGAAAAACAAAATATCGGTTATCGGTTGAAATTTATTTTTTATTTTTTAAAATATCTCTCAATGGTTGAGTTTTTTACGAAAAAATTAATGGAAAAGGTCAACCTTTAACCTTTGTCGTAGAAAATAAATCAAAAATGGTTAATTCGAACAAAAAATTTTAATAATATAACTAAGCGACCTAGCGACTTCAAAATGCATATTCGTAATCTAGGAAGTGCCACCTTTTCAATTGATGTATGTCATTATATGAAAAATCGACATTTATCTTTAAATACGATTTGCGCCTAACCTGGACGTGCTAGAGGCATCAAAGTTTGCATCTTTAAACTTCACTTGCGGCTAAACTAAGCGACCTATCGACTTCAAAAATACATATTCGTGATCTAGGTAGCGCCAGTAGTTCTAAAAAATCAATAAAAAAGTTGGTAAAAAAAGTTTGTTTTTTTTCAAGAACTTTCAAAAAAGGCCGGGCAAGGTGCTTTTAATAAAAAAGATTGTAAAGAGAAATTAAATTTTTGGTTAATGAGTATTTTGGTCAAGAAAACTGTTCACATCGGCGCCTGCCTGGCGACTGATAACCCCCTAAGCGGAGCAACGGATTTTTAAGTTTTTTTTTTATTTATGGTATTAAATTTCGCTAATGATAAACTCTCAAGGTTTTTTTGACCCAAGATTGTCCTTTTTTGTCACTAAAAATAAAATTTTAAGATGAAAATTCCCTTTCAATTTTGAAATCAGTCGCTGGGACGCCAAGCAAATATGTCAGGAAACTTGACGATGATGACTAAAAAGCCTAATAAGCTGCATTTCAGCATGCAGTGCTAACGAAAAACTAAGGGTCATACTAAGAGACATTCTGATTGATAAAATTGTAGATGAGATTTATTTTTTTCTCTCAGCGATTTCTCTCACGGGTTGACCGTAACATAAAAAAAAAAACAAAATAAAGGTTTCGCTCAGACCTTGACCGAAAAACTTTTTTTTTAGAATAAAGGTTATTTTGTGACTTTTATTGAAAATAGCAACAAATAAGAGTTATTAAGGGACCTTTTAAAAGGTTGAGATTTATTTCTGATCTCTGCGTAGAAGTCAAGCAAATTTGCCCAATCATGAGGCAAACTTCACTGTATACCTACATAAATACGTTACGTACCTACTAATAATCAACCTATCTTTAAAACTGTATTCAAATTTTGTGTACGTCAAATATTTTTTATAGATTTCCCTATTTTCTTTAAAAAATCCCCATTGAAAAAATAAATGATAGATACCTTACTAACTTCCTACCTACCTATACAAATTTCTTCATTTTTTTGCAGCCACGAACAATTTTATTAAAAACATTTTCAGAATTACTAATTTCCTTATTCTTATCCTGCCTCAAAAAATCTTGGGTGTATACCATCCGGATAGAACGACACAAAGACATAATGTAACCATGCATCCATTCATAAGTAAAAAAGCAACCTCAAGTTAGCTTAGCAAAATTACACATAAGTCTTTTCCATCACGTCATTAAAAATATATATTACCTAACTGCACACAGTTAAAAAAATTGTGTGTATATTTTCTGTAAGATGAGAGATCATTGAAGAAGAAGTCAACACAAAAAAAAAATACAGGAGAGTGACAGCGAATATGGTAAATTTTTCTTGCAAATGACCCGCGCTGATGGAGCGGAATTCTTGTGAACTGCAAGCTTCTTTGTGTGCGTATGCAAGGAAATTTGTTGTTAAAAAATGCGAAATAGAACTTTTTTCTATCATTTTAATAAAAAAAAGTTATGCAAGTAATTTCTGTTTTTGTCCTCGAAACTAGTTAAAAAATATTGAAAAAAATAATAAAAATAACTAAAAATTGAGTAAGCTATCCTTTCTTCACAACAACGTTTCAAATGTCGATAAATAAAATTGCATTTTAAATTATGTTATGAACAAAAAATAAGAACATTTTGACGGAATTGATTTATTAAATATATTTTCTTTAAAACATAAATAATTTCAAAAAAGAAAAAAATAGCAAGACTTTGCCCCAGGATCTTGAAAAAAATATTACCAAAAAAACGTATTTTCTTTGTTTTTGACCTAAGATCACTTTTATAAATATTTTTAAAAAATTGAAAAAAATTTAAATAACACACCATATTTATTGACTTTGAAATATACCTGATTTGAGATCGTTAGCTTCAAAACTTTTGAAGTTTTGTTAAATCGCGTAACTATATTACCTCGTAAATTCGCTTTTTGCATATTTTTTTTTCGGGAATAAATTATAAAATTATTAAACAAAAAAGGACGGATTGAACTTTGAACATTTATTTTCTTACAAAAAAAAAATAAAAAAAAAAAATGATTTCTTAAATATGCCCCAGTGATTCTTCCAAACCCTTTGGTAAAATTGTGGATATTTTATTTTCTGTAGCGGATTTGAGGTACAAAGAATTTTTTTTTTTAATTTTTAAAGTAAACAAATATTTTTGACTAATATTTCTCAATAAAAATCCATTTGTTTCAATAAAATATTTGAAAAATTGTGGATGCTATACAGCTAAACGTGAAGTTCCCACCAATTTTCTTGAGGGAAACCTCCCCTTAAAGCAAAGTTCCAAAACATCACGTTGATCTGTGCCCATGCCCCAACGGAAGAAAAAGATGACGTAACCAAGGAGGAATTCTACGATCTCCTCGAGGATACGTATGATAGGTGCCCCAAGTACGACCGACGTCAAGATTATTCTTGGCGACTTCAACGCCAAGATCGGAAAGGAGGGCATCTTTGGTTCGACAGTCGGAGGACACAGCCTGCACGACAACACTTCCGGTAATGGACGCAGGCTGATTGACTTTGCGGCGGGGCGAAATACCATCATAGCAAGCACTCGATTCCCACACCTCAATATACACAAAGGGACCTGGGGTCTCCGGATCAACGAACCGTCAACCAGATTGATCATGTCGCTATAGACGCCAGACATGCTTCCAGTGTCCTGGATGTCCGAACGTTCCCAGGTGCCAACATAGACTCGGATCACTACTTGGTGGTAGCTCAAGTACGTATGCTGATATCCATGACGCCACAACGACGAGCGGATGCTGTAAAACGATTTAACGTCGCGAAGCTAAAATCGCAAGAGATAGCCAGGACTTTTGCAGGCCACGTATCTCTTAAATTCTCAGCAAGCCCCCCACAAGCATCATCTGTAGAGGACCAGTCGAAACACTGCCAAAATGCCATCAGAAGTGCCGCTACTGATGTGCTGGGTTTTACTAGGCCACCACAACGAAACCCCTGGTTCGATGAGGAATGCAGGCTGACGCATACAGCAAAGAATGAGGCTGAGAGGGCAGCCCAAAGGCTCTACGGGAAAAAACGAAGGGAGGAACTTCGACTTCTCAGGAGAGAGAGAATGCAAAGTGGGTGGTCGAGTATATTGAGGACTGTAGCGGCAGGGGGGATGTTCGGAAGTTCTACCGAAGGGTGAAGCAATCTACCCAGGGTTAAAAGGCCAGAACGGAAGCCTGCCGAGATGAGAGTGGTAATATGGTGGTGGACACACAGTCGGTGCTGAGGATCTGGAAACCACACTTTTCTAGACTGCTAAACGGCGGAAATGGCCAAAATTCCGCTGTAAGACAGAACACTCCATTCAACGATGATGGTCAAAATTTCCGTCCACCCGACCTAAATGAAGTGCGTTTAGCGATAGCCAAGCTTAAAGCAGGAGGACATGACTTGGTAGGGAGCAGTGGCGTGGCGTGGATTATTTCAAATGGTATCTCGAAGAAAAATTAATCACCCACAAACGTTAAGTTAGGAATGTCTACCTGAAAAATAATGTTTATTGCATATCTACTTTCCACGTTCAATAAGTAAAGCAATTCAAACCAATTTTTATATAATAAAAGTGCCTTCTAAAGAAACTGTTTTTGGCAGATGCAAATGCTACCTTAAAGAAAGTTTAAATTCACGTTATAAAGAAAAAAATAAGGAACTTCACAAATGAAAGAGTAGAGTGTCCTATTTCTATAACTTTTTTTCTGTTTAATAAAATTCAACATACTGAATCATTTGATTCCTCCAAAAGAAAATCAGTTAAGCAACAATCTACATTTATTAATGCCATTTTCAGCTAGCAATAATTTGAAATTAGGTAATAAACTATAATTGCAAATATATTTCAATAAACAAACTTTTCCCTTTTCACTGTTCTTATTTGATTTTGTTTTTAATTTAAAGCAAGAACATTAAAATTCACTTCAAATTACGCATCGCAATCTGCTTGCTAACTAAATCTTTCAAACAGAAACAGAATTCACCTGTCCTGCTTAAGACTTAATAAACATAGCGCAGTGAATTAGACACACAAAATTCACCAATTTGACGGGAAAAAGCGTGTTATCTTTCGAATTAAACTAAAATTTCAAACAGAAACCAATAATGTACCTCCACAAACAGTAAACATATTTGTATGTGCCTCTACCTGCCCTGCTCAATGAACTTCATACAGCAGCGCAGCGAGATACATACAAAATTCCCTCTACTCCAACCAACTTCAGATACAACACAAAAACAAATAGAACTTCAACTTATCTCTTGCTGGATAGAACAAATTCGCTCTCTTTGCTCTTGTTCCCTTTTGCATTCATTCGCATACAAAATAAGACGCAAGAAACCGAGTTATTATTTTGCATAAGAAAGCGTGTATTGAACAGAGAGCGTGACACCTCTCTGTTCATACATGCTTTCTTATGGGAAAAAGTAACACGGTTTCTTGCGTCTTTATGACGGATTTTTTTTCTGTGAATGAATAATAGGGAACAAAAGCAAAGAGAACAAATTTGTACTATCCTATCCAGTTCCAGCAGAAAGTAGGGTTTTTTGATGTAGTATGTTGATTGTGGAGTTGGAGAAGAGAGACATTATACTTTTTTTTTTGATGATTTGTGTTTGCGTGCGTTGAGTAGAACAACAGTTGGCATATTGATTATTGTGTTTGACTGTTCGTGTTATGGTTGGATTGGCGGGTAAAATGTCGCGTGCGTGTGCTGGTGTGAGGAATGGACACATATTGTGTATTCGTTTAGATTCATGTTGCTCGTTATTTTACTAACGTGGTTAAATGTTTAAAGTTAGAATTTCAAAAGGTAACTCGATAGGAATCGTGTTATATGGACGCCACGCCACTGGTAGGGAGTATACACCATCCACAAGAAAGGAGTTGCTCTGAGATGTGCCAACTACAGAGGTATAAGTCTCCTCAACGTCGCATACAAAATCCTGTCATTTGTACTGTGTAATCGCTTAAAACCGTTTGTCAACAATCTGATCGGCCCCTATCAGTGTGGTTTTTGGCCCGGCAAATCAAATGTTCACACTCCGACAGATTTTAGAAAAAACCCAGGAGTTTCAAATCGATACACACCACCTCTTCATCGATTTCAAAGTCGCATATGATAGCGTAGACAGAGACGAGCTATATAGAGCCATGTCGCATCTTGGCATCCCTGCCAAACTCGTCCGCTTGTGCAGGATGACGATGGAGATATCTCGCTGCTTCGTCAAAGTTGGCAAGAACACCACGGATCCCTTTTATTATTTATTTAATTTATTTATTTATTTTATTATTTAATTGTACGCAACTCGCAAGTTAACAACAGAGGTACAATTTTTCAAAAGTCTGTTCAACTGCTTATGCAGATGATATTGACATCATTGAGAGAACGAAGCGAGCTTTTACCGGCGCGTTTGCAAGTATTGAATCGGAGGCGGCGAAAATAGGTTTGGCTGTTAATGAGGACAAGACGAAGTATATGCTATCATCGAGAAAGGAATCTCAACATCGTCGGCTCGGGCAAAACGATGGATAGATACAACTTCGAAAACGTCAAGGAATTTGTCTACCTGGCCCAAGCAGATTCTCATCCGTTTTTACAGGGTCCATGCTTCTGCCCCATATAGCAAGACCGGGATGATCAAGGTCTCCTTGGTTCTCTGAGAGAGATTACTCAAATGCCTTCTTAGCACGAAGAAACAGCGATTGGGAAGAGTAATTCTTCGTTTGGTCTCTGCGCTGATGTCATTTTGCGATGTTATAGTGGCGCGCTTTGAAAGGAATTCTTCGAGTGATCTTCGGTCCAGTGTGTATCGATGGAGTATAGAGGAGAAGATTTAACAACGAGATTTACGGGCTTTACATGGGACACGTGGAGCGTATGGACACCAACGCACCAGCCTGACGAGTCTTCAAATCTACGAGAACGACCTCAACCAACTTGGAGTGCGTAACTGGAAGCAGCTAGCTAGGAACCGAGCTGGATGAAGGGGCTTGTTGGTTGAGGTCGTAGTCCATCCTGGGCTGTAACCGCCATCTAAAGTAAGTAAGTATTTTATATAAAAATGCGATATCCAGGAGGCTCTAAAATGAAATATAATTATTAAAAATTAACTCAAATATCTATGTGAATGATTAAATGCTTTTTGTAAAATATTTAGTTACACCAAAATTTAAGTTTGAAGAATTTTTTAATTCCAAACATTTGATTTAATAGTAAGTTAAATCTATAAGGAAATAGGTTTTTTGTGATGAGAAACTTTCATTGTTTACAAAATAATTACTAACTAAAATTTCTTCACTTTTTATTGTCTTATTCCCTATTTCAAACCAAAAAAAAAATTATTTTTGAATGCAGACATAACTAAGATAATCCACATGTAAACTTATGCATTTGAAAATTGAGGAACATACCTGATAGCATCCGTCCACTCTTGGCGGTCGCTCTCTTTCTCTACATGAAAAGTTCTCTCGATCACAGTGGTCCACTGGAGGCCTCGTATAATGAATGTGTATGGCTTTGGTCTATCAACTGTCATTATTTGGCATCCTTTCACTGTGAAATTATTCAACCTTTCCGACGGTGTTGTGTTTTCCGGCTTGTTCCGGTAGCCCATTAAAGTGCCATCATCTCGCAGAACAAAGTATCGGGAGCGCCATGTTTTTATGTGTTCACCGCGTTTATATAACCAGCCCTCCTTTACAATAGAAGCCTGTGCAGAGCCGTAAGTCTCAAAAGTCGAGGACATTTTTTAAACAATTGCTACTGTTACTGTTCCTATAGGCAGTGCAGCAAGTAAATGCGTTTTGGGGGCAGAATAGTGAAGGCTCGAAGCCGCTGGCACTTTGTTGAATCGTAAAAAAACGTCTAGATTGTTTATGATATCTTTAAAATTGTGTGCAACTAAAATGAAATAAAAAAGATAATGGTTACCATATTAGTATATACTTGTACGTATTGAAATGCAAAATTGTGCTCACCAAGTGAGCTGTCTAAGATTTAAAATAGCACAATGGGCCGGTTTTATTCAGTCAAGGTTAAACACAACTTGTTGATTTTTATGGTCAACTTCAGAAATTGTACTTATAGTCCAGTCAACGAAGACTTAAAATGACAAAATAAATGCAAAAAATCATGTAGTCTGGTTATTTTTTAAGTGATAGCGGTGACCCAACATACTAAAAGTCCCAGTCCCCATTTAGATAGCACTAGCTACAAAAGTTTTCCACTCAAAATTTAATATAATTATTATAATAACTTAAACACTCACAGGCACATTTAACCGCCCACCTCGGACACGTCTTTTAAGGTTGTCCCAAAGATGATCAATAGGTCTGAGATCTGGACCGCAAGATGGACATGGCAAAACTGGAATCCCGACCTCATTTAGGTAGTTAGTTCCAGAATTAGCGGTATGGCAGAGTGCGTTGTCATGCATTAACCGAAAGTGTTCACCAAAAATTGTTGCGAAAGGCATCACATTGTCTTGCAAAACGTTTTCCACGAATATCTGAGCGTTCACACTGCCTCTATCGAACACAACAAGGCCCGTGCGAGCTTCATAGCTGATGCCTCTTCAAACCATTATAGACCCTCCTTGGTAACCCACTGTTTCGGTTATCGTGCATGAAACAAACCTTTCGTTTTTTCGCCTATAGACACGCTGACGTCCATCTGGATCTCGTAGACCTATTCTGCTTTCGTCTGAGGTTAACACGTCCCTTCCTTCCTCTGCAGTCCAGTTAACACATTCTCGCGCAAAACGAAGTCTTGCTGTACGGTGCTATGGGAGCAATTTGGGGCGCGCGCTGGTCGGGAAGCTCTGAAATTTAATTCTGCCAACTTTTTTCTGATGGCACGTTCACTTACACCAACATTCCTCACCTTTAAAACACGTGTACGAGCTTCAGTAGCGATGCAAAACCGGTTTCCAGTATGTAATTAACTGCAACGATATTAAAATCGCCTAAATTGCAAAAAATGCTTCGATGACAATTTTATCGGGCGAAATAAGGGTTTTAGTTTTTTGTTTCTTGCGAAAATATCCGCTAAACAAAAAACAAATCAGCAGATAAATTGTTGTGAACTTAAAGAGTTAGGGTGACGAAAAATGCAGGTGGACGGATAATTGTGCCTGTGAGTGTATAATTAATTTATTGATATGAAGGTATTTATGTATCTATCTTTAAAATATTTTCAATATTAAATGTTTTTAGAAACGAATAAATGATGTTACTGCAGGATGGGCAACGAGGTGGGTTTTACTTCCTCAGGAGGTGTTGGTGGGTTAAAGTGCTGTGCCCTTATCAAAGACGAATGAAATTGGATATTGCCGCTCTGGATATCGATGATCAGTGTTTATTTTGCTATATTGATTTTCGTAACTTCTCCAACTAAAAATTTTTTTCTGTATTTGATCGATGTGTCTATGAATATCTTTTTTTGAAAACGTATCAAAAGTAAAAACAGGTGATTCATTGCAAAGCTTTGCTTCTTTATCGACAAATTTGTTACCCGGTATACCGATATGACTGGGAACCCACATTAGTTTTAAACTCGTTGGGTGTTTTATAAGAAGTTCCCTTTTATTGTTGATTAGCCTGGGATTGTGGTTTTGGTTGGCTACAGCTTTGAGCACAGATAGGCTGTCGGAGCATGTTACCAATTTGAGATCGGGTTGTACTACCATTTTGGTGGCTTCAAAAACGGCTAGTGCTTCAGTGGTAAAAGTAGACGAGTATTCCCTTAAAATTCCTGCCCTTAACAAAGTGCTATTTTCTTGGGTTACAGCAAATAAGGTATTGGGAGTTGATTTAGACCCATCCGTAAATATAGGTGCCCAACCAAGTTTTATATTTTGTGTGATTTCAACAAAATTTGAATGGTAAACTCTATCATTTGTGTTTTCTTTGTTGTAGGTGGGTAGTAGAAATGGCGGCCAACGAACAAGCTAGCTCGCTGACCCAATTAGCGCAAAAAAAAAGGCGCAATTTTGATACAATAAACTCGTTGGAACCTATTTATAGAAGAGTGAAGTAGAACCTGGCGGGAAGGCATCCACAAACGCTCCGAGTCAGACTAGCCACTACATTGCCAGACTCAGATGGGGTTGTGGATTGTGTTAAAATTATGTAATATTGAGTAACAATTGAAGATGACTCAGACACTTGTTCAGAAGAATCACCCTCTGCATCGGAGACCATTTTCAGAGTGCTATACTAGGTACTTGTAGTAGCCCGTGGCGTAATGGTTAGTGCGTTGGGCTGTCATGCCAGAGGTTTGGGGTTCAATACCAGCCGCTTCCACCTTAGGTGCCGATTATAGCGATCAGAAAAAACGCATCAGAAAAAAATTCTTTTTGATAATTTAATGTTTTATCATAGGATTTGAAATATAAAAAGGATACAAATCGATGATAAATCATTTAAAATATTTATTTCATAAAAAAAATTTCTTTGGAGGAAATATTTGTCCTACAAAAAGCATTTTCTGATAGAAACTCGTTTTTCGTACGGAATTTCCATCAGAAAAATGAATAAGTACTTTTCTTAGAGAAAGTATTTCCTCCAACAAAAATTTTTTTTATGAAATAAATATTTTAAGTGGTTTTCAATCGATTTAAATTCTTTTTATATATAAAATCGTATGATAAAACATTAAATTATCCGGCCCCTTAAGTTTTTTTCGGAGCTACTACCTCTTGCGAGGAAGTCACAAATCGTCCAAGAGTATCTCTTGTCATAGAAAAGTGCCGCTCACCTTAGCCGTTCGGATTCGGCAATAAACTGTATGTCCCAGACACGCACACAGGAATGGTTGAGAGTTGTAAGCCGCTAGGCCCTGGTTCTTCATGAGCCGTTTGTGCCACCAAATTTATTTTTTTTTTTTTACTAGGCACTTGTTGGCTGGCACCCTTTGTTGTACTTTGATAAAGTAAGTTCAAACCACTTTGGGCTTATATTCCACGATGGAAGGGAAGTATTGTTCCCTTTGACAACACGTGTGAACGGTAGATTCATTTGTTTCGCAGTTGATAAAGTTTTGGCGATGGTAGATGGAAAACGCATATTTGTTTTTAGTTTTTTCGTTGAGTCGATATCTTTGTCAATGATGGAGTTGTTGGAAAATAAAAGCTTTGCGAGGATTTTCATTGCACATTCGCATTGCCGCTGTTCCAAAGTAGGAAGTGCAGCCTCGACCATAATATTTTCAATTCTAGTTGTGCGATAAGCGTTGATGCTTCTTCTTGGTGATACGTTGATTTTAGAATGTTTAGACTACTACTTGGACATTTACCATAAATATAAAAACTATAATCTATCTTACTTAAAATTAAGGATTTTGTTATGCTACAAAGAGTATTTACGTGAACATTAAGTTTTGTATTAGATAAATAACTAGCCGATAATACCCGGCGTTGCCCAGATCTTCTTCAGTAAAACTTTATGACAGCCAAATGTCAACCCAAAAAGCTGATTTAAAATCATCACTCGAAAAATTTTCAGCTTAAAGAGCCCTACACACCATCCATGTTACTTGTCAGGTAACATTAACGTTTTTTATTGTCAGGTAACATTGATGAAAATAAGCCTTCACACGTATCAATGAACATTGATTATGATTTTGCTTAAATTATGTTTGTGGGTTGTGTGTGCTTGCATTTGTGTCAACTTCTGTAAGCATTATTCGGAGCTTTTCATAGGATTAAAGTTTTAATCTTTTTTTCCACAAACATTCAATTTCTTGGTATATGTTTATGAATTCACTTAAGAAATCCCGACTTGAAAATCCAACCATTAGAACTCAATAAGTAAATTAGTCCGGATTGCATGTATGTAATAAGCGCCTCCGTATCATCCTTGCGTACGCCCGGCCCTTGACTGTGTAGTTACTCAGCAAAAAAAATAGAAACATAATTTTTATTAGGGGTTAAAATTCCCCTTTCCCCTCCTTTTGCACGCCCTTGCCTTAAATACGTTCGTTTCTATTCACCATCACCAACCACCCACCGCCAAACCAACTAATTTCAGTAGATACAAAAAATTTTTTCTGCTGCAAATATTATACCTACCTACTCCACTCATGTTCTTACTACACTTGCGAGCAAAAAAACAGAATCACTCTCTTGCTTCATGTAAAGACAATAATTGCTCTCAATGTAATTGACACGCATAGTATCGTTAAAAAGCTGCAACCATTATCTTTAAATCAAGGTTAAAAACATAACAATCAGTTAGGGATTTTAAGAGGTAATCGTCATAGTTGAAGCATGTAAGGAAAAATAAAGTGAAATTAAAACAGGTAGCTCGAAAATTTAACATTTACAACAAAATAAAGCGCAATTTGTTGTTTCAGTGTCTTGAATTGTCCACCTTACCTTTAATTACAGCTTCTAAACGATTTTTCATGAACCTGGTGCGTTTCTCGACTGTCTCTTGCGGTATTCTTTCCCATTTGTCTACCAGTCCGCTTTCAGTTAATTGTTTCACGAGCTGGATTTCTGGCTCTAACCTTTCACTTAAGCTCGTCAAACAAATGCTTGTTAAGATTTAAGCCTGGGCCTAGCGCCAGCAAGTCCCCGCGCAGTGTTGCATTGAGCGAAATCCCTGGCAATACATCCAGCATAAGGAACGACGTTATGCATCATAATATAGGAGATGTGCCAATCCGCAGTTAAACAAAAACCAGCTCACTTTTCATTCAATTGAAATGTCTGAATGTATCATACAGGACCCTTTCCATAAGAAAAAACAGCATTTTTTAAATCGCTCGCCAGGTCGTCTCTGCATTCTGCCCCTACGATCACTTCCATGCAGACTCTTCGGTCCCGTGGCGGGTCTGCTTCTTTAAGTCGTCTCCTACCTGTCCATTCACTAGCAACTATTCTTCGTTTATTTTTGCTTTAAAAATGCAAAAGGGAGTGATTCCATTTTTTTGCTCGCAAGTATACATTACAGAGAAATCCCTACCGACTGTTTATGTTTGTTTTTATATGAACTTTTACCTATAACTATAAATAAAAATATCACCAAGATTTGCCGACGGCGATAACAGTGAAATTCTACTCACTATCTCGCTCTCACCCTTACCCAAGGCACATGCACATCATGAATGAAAGATTACGCCATTTCACTTTTTTTCGATTTGTTGTTGTAATTTTTGACAGCTCATATGGCGCAATTGGAGACAAAAAAATGATTTTTTCCTCCTAGATAAAGCCGGGAATAGTTTTTAACTTCAATATTTATTTAATTGTTCTAATTTGAATTAATTAAAAGTGAAGTGTAGTGTAAGGAAAGTGCACAAATTCTGAATTATCTATTCTACTTTACACATTGCCGCTTCATTTGCTTTTTGGCGATTTATTTTAAATGAAAAAACCGTTATTTCAAATGAAAAATATTAATTCGGTATTTATATTTGTATTTTTAAATGAAAACTTTGTTTTTTTAATCTACTAAACGCGCTCGAAAGGAAAAAACACAACCCAACAATCCATTAACTAAACAAACTACTGGCGGCCATATTTGTTTACATATCATTTGTCTCCAATGAGGTAACAAATGGCGCAATCTTGTATTCTTTCATTCATGCATGCACATGGCTTGATTTATTTTTTTTTTTTCGTATATTTTATATTTTCTCATCCTCCCTCGAAAAAGTAAGGTACTCTAAATTTTCAATGGATTTTTGGATTTTTGATAAAATTTTTATATCAGATATTGAACGGACATTTTAAAAATAAAATCCGATAATTAGAACTTTTTACCATTTTTACTACCTAAATAAAGTATTAAAAAATAAAAATATTACCTAAAAAAATTTTTTTTTTGAGCAGATTTTGGAAATCAGTTGCATATATTTGCCTTTTGTACCGAAAAGTGCAATCGGCATCAAAGTCAAAGCAACAACCAAAGATATTGATTTGAACCAGTCAAATCTGACACAAAAGGCAATTTTCCATTTCCATGGTAAAACATAAACAACTCTTCCTTATAAATAATTGAACTTTAAGTAAATGTGAACTAAAAATATATAAAACAGAATTTTGCAAGAAAAGTACCTACATGCCTAATTTTAGAAAATTTCCATACGATTTTTGTTGTGGTAAGTTTGTAAATTTGTTTATTATTCTGTACTTAATAAATATTTTCTTTTCAGCTTGCTCAGAAACATACCAGCTGAGTGGAGCTTTAATTATATCTATTTACTTTTGTTTGTTTGTGAGTTTTGCTGGAATATAGAACCAAAATGAAAATCAAAAAAAGTTACTCTTTTATGTAATAGTAAAGATTTACTATGTTACTTCTTGTAGCTAGGCTCTTTTTAAGGTTTAAACAATGCGGTTCCTAATTATACTCATTATTAAATCTTAGTCCTAAAATATCTAAATTTTCTACGCTTTAAATATTAATGTTATTTATGTCTAAATCAAGTTATGAACATGATAGTTTTTGACAGATATGTAGAACTTTGCATTTATTGGGCCATCTCACACTGGGTCAATTTTGAACCACACTAACCTAAGTAGCTTTTGCCTCAATCGCACACGGAGCAAAGAAATCCGGCGCGAAATTTTGTGTATATGAAACAGTTTTAATTGTATAGAAGTATTTTTTTCAATTTCACGCTAAAAACAACAAAACAATGTTCTGTTCTAAAAAAATAACAATTAAATTCCGCATAACAACAGATTTTTTTGCCTAGAAACAAACAACTTGTATTGGTATTAGTAGTTGAACTTTGATATTCCTCTCACAACAAAGAAAAATAGTTTGGACTTTTCATTCCCCCGCCTACAAGCTTCTATTTCCCCAGGTTGAATTGTAAGCTGATGGACCGATTTTTTTAGATTTCTTGACATTTCTCCACCCCGCATCTCCCTTAGTGTTGCTTCCAGCGAAAATATAAATTAAACATTTTTTGTAGGAAATTTTGGCCGATTTTATTCACTAAAAGTTGAACATAACTTGAGGATTTTTATTCTCATCTTGTGAATTTGTTTTTATTCACTCAAAGTTGACGTTTTTAACTATTGATTTTCAACTCTAGAGCTTACATAAAAATGTTGTTTTGTCATTTAATTTTTGTTCCTTAAGCTTGTTCGCTTCAGATTCCGGACAAAAAAGCTTACAAATACAGGTTATGTTCCGAAGCAATTCTTTTTAGTAAATTGGCCATACATTTCTTTGGGCAGTAAATGCAGTTGGGATTTTCTCCTACGCTTTATCCTTGTTGCGTTTCGGGGTATCATTAGTTTTTTTTTATCATAAATGATGTCATAATTCACAATTTAACACAAAATAACACACAAATTGAAAAAACTTCAAATTAAATTACCAAATAAATCGAATTTAAAATTGAAAATGATAGTTTGCTTTATTTTTCACAAATGTCCCAGGGATATTATTCAACTGAGGAGCTGAAAAAAAAAAGTGAATAAAAAGAAATTTCAACTTGCACTTAAGCTCTCAAGTTGTAGTAAACTCTCGAGTTGATCAACTTGAGAGTTTGCCTCAAGTTGAGCAATAGTGAAAAAGTGTCCCTTAAATTACTTTAATTCTATATAAGGGGACCTTTAAACCCCTCTCCTCTTAAGCTCGCGGACCTGGGCTGGGGACTTGGGTTTTTCCATTGGTAAAATGAATCATTTTATTTTTGTTTGGATCTGTCAAAAAGACAATTTCCCCCTTTTCGGCAGATTTACCCCCCCTTGTACTAATACCAACATAAATCCAGCTGTCAGTTTGTTTTACGTTGATATTTTGATTTTGAAAATTATGTTGAAAAATGTGGAAAATAATTGCTAATAAAGGTAGCAGTTTAAAATGAATCGGCAACTTCATCAAGATGAATGTTTTTTTCAAAATATTGACATAGATGAAATAATGCACAAATACAGTTACAAAAATAAATCAATTTGAAATTGTGTTCCATTCGCCACAAAATAAATCAACTTTTCCATTGAAATCTTAATTTAACAATGGAAAACCCGTTAGTATGTAGGACCTGAGGGTCCCCCACCATTTAAGAAATGGAAACTGGAAAGTTTTCCGTTTAATAATAAATTGGTCAAAATTGTGTACTAAACCTTTCGCCCGATGGTAAGCTTGATTTTGGCGGTACATGAGCGATGATATTTCATGTGTGAACCATGGTCGAGAATATAATAATGAATACAAAATTTCTATTGAATTTTATCCGAGTAAAAATTTTGAGATTTCTACTTACAGATTCACCGCACTAGTGTCAAAAATAATCTTCGGATAAAATTTAACGCTATTTTAACCCAATTCGCACACCGCCTTAATATATAATAATTTTTATTGTTATTAGTTATATCATAATATGTATACGAGTAAATGTAACCACGAGAGCAAAATCTTGCGATTTTATTTGTTATTTAATTATTGCTTCATAACGAATAAAGTTGAAGCACAGATAATAGAGTTACTGCATGCGATATCTATGGAACTATAGTGTCTGTGGTTGAAGTCACTTGTTTAATTAGTGATTTATTTAAAGGGTTCTTCCGGATAAGCAATAGTATACAACTAGTAGTCTTTTCCAATGGTGCTCAAAAAAGCCGAAGTGGAAAGTTTTGGCGTTGGCATTTGTCACATTAGGTGTTTTTTTCTTTTTTAGTTCATAGTTGGTTCAGAGCAGAGCACTGAGTAGAGCCTGAGCGAGCGGAGTAAACTCTGTGCAGAGTGAGCTCAGTGCAGGGTTACCTTTGCCGTTGCAAAAGGGTCCGTTTTGGATCCGCACACGCAGTCAACAAACGTATTGAGGACCCCATGTACGGATCCGCAAAACTGCGTTTGTCGGCTCAAATTAGTATTGAAATTAGAATCACCACTGACCCAATTGCGCATGTATTGTGAGAGGGAGAGTTCACCACACTCAGTGAAAACCGAAACCAAAACGGATCCAAAATGAATCACAAAAAAAGTACTTCTCACTTGAGTTCTAATACCTACAACAAAGCTTTTTTCATTCCAAGTTTCTCCAATCGAGTTTAACTACAACAAACAAACAAAGCTTTTTTTGATGTCAGGACACTTTTATTTTCTTATCGTTGGTCGAAATTCGACCTGTTCAAAAAATAAAATACAAGTAAACACCTACTGAAACGAACACGATAAAAAAAAAGTATTGACATAAGTATATTTTATAACTTATGGTGTATCTGCTATGACTATGATTAATCAAATTATAAGCGAATTCAACAATTCCCTCTCCCCTGGAGCATGGAGTTCATTTTCTATCTTGAATACATAGACACTGCACTTATTGCTGTTGCACACACATACAGAACACAACAAACTCTCCACCTCTTTGATATATACTGCACTCCTCCTTTCACACACAGAAGAGAAATGAATGAGAAAAATGAAGGGATGAGCAATGCCAATTGCCAATGTATAATGAACGATCTTTGTCTAAAGTTGAGTGAGAAGGAATATGGAGCGAAAAATGACAATTCTTTATTTGAGAGTGAAGGCGGACCAAGCAACAGGCCACATTGGTATGGAGTAAAGCACTTATTCAATATGATCAGTTAATTCGCTCCAAATTGTGAAGGGGAAAAATCACCAGATTTTATTTAATTTATTTGCCTGCCTAAACGGATACTTACAAAAATATAAAAACTAAATTGTAGTGGAGCGATCATCGTCACCTTTCAAACAATAAAATTTAATAAAATATGTTGTCATAAGTTAGTTAAAAAGGGGTGGAAAGAATTCTTGTTCACGTATTAATATAATGATGATGATGATACAATTTACAAAACATATTTTTTTGCATTAAAAAGAGACTTCATTTTGTCTCTTTTTAATGCAAAAAAACAGTAATATTTTATTTATTTATGAACTGACCATTTCTCAATTTTTCATAAGAAAATATAAGAAAAGAGAACCAAAAAAAAACTATGCCTTCGCTACTCCAATTGCAAAGATGGACTAAACAAAGGATACAAAGAATTTTGTAGGTGTGCGTTAAACACTCAGCTAAAGTTGGCTGCAATTAGCGTTTGGTAGTTTAAAAGAAATTTGTTTAAAACACACAAAAATAAATAAAATAAATAAATTTGATGGCACAACAGCTCATGAAGAACTAAGGCCTAAGAACTAATTCCTCGCAAGAGGCAGTAGCCGTTTTTTCTTTTAAATAAATAGGTGGCGAGGCTGGGGATCGAACCTTAGACCTCCGGCATGACAGTCCATCGCACTAACCATCACGCCACGGCTACTACCACAAAAATAAATATCGAATTAATATTTTTTATTATATCAGTTGATCAGTTCTGTGATCTTTTTCGGCATCCCTTTAGTAAACTCTTTTCTATTGTGAAAAAATATTATTGTACGAGATTTCGCAGTCTCATTTATCGGAATCGATCTGATGGTGGGCTTTTTGCATGGATGTTCGCTAGATTCTTGTACGATAATTATAGGTGAGCACGTATTTTGATCGGCATTTCGTGAACTGTCGCTACCCTTTTTGTAGTTTTTACCACCGACATCTCCTCAGAATTCTACTTCATTAACAAGGACAACTTAAAAAATGAAATATTCTTAGCAATATGGAACTTATTCTTAGCAATTTGGAACTTATGCGTTGTTGTTGAAAAAAAATCCAGTGGTTGCAAATTTGCAAACTGAAGTTTCTCTTGTTGAAGCTCTCGCTTTGGGAGAAGTTCCCGTCTTTCAGCAAATTGCGCGCAGCAATTTGGCTCCAGCCAAAATAATAAATAGCTCTCTCCATCCCTGGCGTGGCGGACAGTGTTCGGACTTCTACCACTTTAGTGGTATTTCTACCACTTTTTTCTGTTCATGAAAACCTAAAACCTAAAAATCTAATTCTACCACTTTTTGATAGAAAGTATGAATACATTAAAACTACATATAATGAAAAATTTTGTAAAGTCAGAAAATGTTAATATAAACACAAATGTAAGAAACCATGAAAACTATTTACCATATTCTCACTTCACTTTGAAGGTACTCATTAGAAAATGACATTGATGAACAAAAAGTAATAGAAATAAGAAAATTAATGTGCAGAATTATGTTTTCAAATTGGAGAAAGATTTAACTTTTAAAACGATAAATTAAAATTATTAAAATATTTAAATCCAAAAAACTTCATTGATGGAAGTCAGACCTAAAACTGAGGGCATTGTGTTAGGTCTGACTTACTCCAAATTTTTAAAACTGATGACTGTTTTACAATGGCGTTTGATACAAAATTTAAAAGATGGTATGGACAGTTTATTGTTTGAAAACATTTCTTCATGTATGCGGAGGCTTTGTTGCTTACCGCATAGCAGTGCTGCTGCGGAACGCAAATTTTTCGATTTGAAAAATATAAAAAATGATCTTCCAACCTCTCCACCTTTGATAGGTACTACGAATTTTAGTTTATCGAAATAAGGTATGGAGATAAATGGAGGCGGAACAAGAAAGCATACTTAAAGGCGCTTATAAAAGTGCTCAGCACCACTAAAAAGGAGACTGATAATAGGCGGCTCGGCACCCCTTGAAATAGCTCTTCAGCCGGATTCCCAGACTTGGCTCTCCACGTAGAAGTGTCAACCAAAAATTCAATGAAATTGAAGGTATAAAGAATGGTCGTCTAATAAACTGACATTCTGGTATGAATAATACAATAAATAATACCTAATGGAAAAAGAAATAAATTGGAAACAACAACACTGTTCACAACGTTTTAGCTGCAAGGGAAATTTTATTCAAAATTTTAATCCTCCAGAAGCACTAGTAAAATATGCTTCAAGATTAAGATTTACTGATGGTTGATATAAAAAAAATTATTGTAATTTTGAAGTCTGAACTAATTTTAATATTACATAATTCAAACGGCTTGGAACGAGTCTAAAATGAAATTGTATATTTATGCATATGACTTGCTCCCAGATATAATGTGATCTTTGAAACATAAAGGACTGAAATGTTATTTATTTTATATTTGTATTTGATTTATTTTCAATAAATTTATTGAATATTCGATTTGTTACATAAAAATGGCTTTTCTACCACTGTTTTGATACCCACTCTACCACTCTTTGGCTTCTGCGAAGTCCCAACACTGGTGGCGGACATCTATATTGAATCAGCTGAGTGGACAATGTTTGAGTATTATCAATACATTCACCGAAGAAATGGGGACTCATTCCGTAAGACGATTATCACCCGACGATAACTTTTCGACGATAGTCCTCTTTCACGTAACAGAAAAAATTACTATCGCCTGGACGATCACGCTTTTACGATCAAATATTTGCTTAACGTAAGTCGATAATCATCAAAACGGTATCATGAAAACGGTGGCTTTTGGACGATACCTAAATAGGTTTCGTTTTGTATTTGTTTTCATGATTGTATTTAAGTTTGTAAATGAGTGAAATATTTTACTTATTCTGCAAAGTGACAAAAAACATTCCAGAAAAATACAAATTATGTATATGAAAAATTAAAAAAACTTTGTGCCGGCAGGTTACGATCCCCGAACCTTTCGGTTGAGAAGCAAACACCTATTCCATTTCGTCACCATCTAATGTAGAATTCCCGATTTTATAGATTTGCAAAGAAAATGGTTACTGAAGAGCTTCGTTCTAATAAAGCAAATTGTTATTATGCCATTTCAATGATGGTTTGACAATCTCTGAAAAATCTATAGAAGAGAAGATAGTGCTTAATTTACGTGAAGCAAATTATTGACGATCACGTCAACGATAATCGCTTCGTTTAGAAAATTAGGGAATGACCCCCCTGGCTTCTTCGGCAAAGCGGATCTCAATCATGAAGAATGCACCACCTTTTGGTCAGCTTAAGCCTGCTGCGAGTGAGACTTCTGGACGGATTCACCTCAGGCAATACAATGAGACCTATGGCATTCGAAGAATGATGCAAGATCCAGTTCAGCCACCGCAGCCTTAATGCGGTTCATTGGCTCAGCCCACTAATCCATGCGATAGAATCACTGAGGTGTTGGAGAATATCCGAAAAACCATCGATGAAACTGGCAAAGACTGCGTTCTATGCCATTCCAGGTATTTCTTACCTACATATGTCGAGAGCAGGATAGAGCCAAGACTGCTCTTGTTTTATTAAACTCTCTGGCAGTTGTCTGGTTGACTCTGGGATTCATTTTATTTCATTTATCGATGATCAAATCACTTCTTAAACAAAAATTGGAACTGGACAAGTGGAATAATGTGAATTTGAATGGAAAGAAAATGGACCATAATCTTATTACGCTAAAAAATGCCGTTAAGAAGAGTTTGTATCGCAAAAATGTGTGGTCTTTAGAGCTATCAAGAAACGTAGAGAAAAATTGGAGTTTGAAGCCTTAAGTGTGTTCCTGCTTTATTTTTAGTTCATTTATTATTCAGCACGTGTGAGAATTGGGTTAAAAATTCGATTAAAATTTATCCAACATAAAATTTTGACGTTTCCACATACAGAATCACCTCATTAGCGTCAAAAATCAATCTTCGGATAAAATTTAACGCAATTTTAACCCAATTCGCACACGGCCTTATTATTAAATTTTATAAGAATGATTGTTTTTTTTTTATCAAATTGGAGTAGGTATATCCAATACAACACAAACTTTAAGAGTTGATTAAATAAAATGCTTGCCATCTTCCGATTTAGAGATTAAAACATTTTTATTTTTCTCAAAAAATAAACACTACTTTTAAATTAATTTAAATTAGAAATTAGATGTTAAGAAACCTCACCTTTTTCACTTTAAAACAGGCCGACGTTGTACCTATCGCAGCCTCCTGATAGGTACAACCAATTGGTTTGCATTTAGGAGAATAAAATTCGTGTGGGAACTATGCTTACAGTGTGCATTGAAGTCTAATTTTTTAGTGTGACCCATAATGGCCGTGAAAAAAATTGTTTTGACTTCAGATTCGTTTTTAGCGACTCAGAAAACAAAAAGAGAGCTAATAAAATTTGAACTTTCCACTTCAGAGTACCATTAGACTAGGCCTTAGAATAGATTTTTACTTGTTGAACAAATAATAAATTTTTCTACACAAAATTTATTAATTTAAGTTTTTTTAGAAAATGCTCTCAATGGTTAATATTTTCAAGAACACCTATTTGAAGCTGATTTCTTCCCACCAACCCTCGTGGCAACAGATGTAGCTTAAAATCTCGTTTAGAATTGTGAACTACCTTTACCTATTTGCTTTTTTTAATTTTTTTTTGAACTTGGGTTTTAGCATTCTTGATTTTTGTGGTATCGTTTTATGTCATACACCAATTTGATCCTGTTTTTGTGGCTGGCTTTTAAACAAATAAACATTGTTATTACAGTAGGTAGTTTCCACCAGAACTTATTTTAACACTAGTTCTATCCAAACTAACAATATCTTAAAACATTTTCAATATTTGTATTCCTAGTTTTCCTTTTGTGTACTTTTTACCTTTTCTCTTATCTATTTGTCGACAGCAGTGACGGGTCGACGGCTGCTTTGGCGTCTGCTTTGTACACCACCTTCCCTTGTCACTTGTTTTCTTCGTCAATGAAATTTTCAATTACGAAATTGTAAAAATAAAAACTTAACACTGCATACATTCACATTCGCTTGACTTTTTGTTTGTATTCACATGCGAAACGTATGAAATATTTTTTTATTAATAATTCCATTTTTGCAGAAATGCACACGATTAACTCCTTAATTGTTGGATTGAAAATATAATTATGTAGGTATCATACAAAAAAAATATTTCACAAAGTTTTCATACACACGTTATTTTGATAGGGTTAATTTAATTTCTGTTTCAATATTCACGTCCTTTCGTATGTTTCTTTTTTATCACCGCAACTTTATTTTTTTAAGTTCTTTTTTGTGTGAATGTGAAATCTCCGTTTCAACTCGAAGTTTAAAAACGGGTCAAATATAATTTCGATGAGTTTCAAAAACATTCAAAAATATAAAATATAGAAAACGGAAAAAATTATATGTATATGTTGAATTAAAAATGAATTTCTTTTTTGAAAGCAAAAATAAATCGCGGATTTCAGATGACCCCATCCGCCATTTTTTAAAAGAATAGTCTGGCTGCTGTGGTGAATTTTATTCTTTCGTATGGTATGGTTGGCTACACTGTTGTGCGTTCTTTTTCTGCCAAAGTTAACTTTGACACCACATTGCTTTCCACGCCGCCTGCATCTCATATCGTGAACTGCGAGAAGCAAATAAATTATTTTTCGATTTGACGTTCAATTCATATCCCAAGAGAAAACTAAAACAGGTGTGAACAACTATTCTTTTCCCAACTTAGGCTCTCCCAAACCAACGCGATTACTCGGTGCGACAAACGAAAACAACAATTACAACACGTGGTTGTCAAACGAAACAACAAGTTGTTGTTATTCATGTCGATTATGAAATCCGCAGCAGTGAATCCGCAGTGATTCGTTGACCATTGTTCTCTTTTCTTTCCACGTAAAATCGATGAAGAGAAAAGAGAGCACTACACTGCTATTCACTGGGGATTCAGTTTTGCGGATTCCATATAATCGGGATGATTGTTTTCTTTTATCGCGGCGAATAATCGCGTTGGTTTGGGAGAGCTTTTAAACTGCATGTATCTACTATAACACCATATGTGTTTTATTTTTAGAGCGGAATGTTTCTATTTTATATCTGTAGATATTTTTGTGCTCCGCAAATGAAGTGCACCATGACGCCGCCATTTTACATCATTTATACTTACTCTCGAGTATTGACACCAGGGAAATTGATTTCGACACCACCTGCATATCAGCGCGTGAACTACTAGACGGGGATAAAATTTTTTTCGATTTGACATTCAATATATTTCCCATAAGAGAAAATGAAAAAATGGTCTGGAAAATATTAATTTTACTAATTAATTTTATATGAACGGGTACCGGTATTTTAATTGCAATGTAATAATAAAACATGTGAGTTTGTGAATCGAGCTTAAAATATATCGAAACTAAAAACTAGAATGCCTTATTTTATAGATAAAAAGTGTAAACAAGTCACCTTTACAACGAGAAACAACAACAACGATACCCAGTTAAGTAAAAAGCAAGGCAGAAGCGTAGTCAGATTTATTTAAAATATGTTTTTTTTTTTATTTTGTGCTGTGTAAAATGTGTTTTATTATTTTAAAGAAATTTTGCCCATAATTAAGAAAATACATGAAATTATTTTTTAAGGTGAAAGTTTTTTGTTTTTTAAAATCGAATAATGCCAAAAATTATTTTTTATCTTGTTTTGTACTTTTTACAAAATTTAATTTGTATCTAAAGAATGCTAAAAAAACCTTCAAAAGCAAAAAAGAATCAAAAATTTAGCAAGTATAGTAATAAAATTTCAAGTGAATTCTAAATGTGTGCCCTTAACAACCTGTCCTAATTCGTGTTTAAAAATTTATCGTATCTATTAAACATTTAAGTTTTCTTTATATTCTGTTAAAACGTTTGACGTTAAAATGTTCTAAACATAAAACATACCTATTCTCCTATTTCACAAACTAAAATGCAAATACATACATAGGTAAAATATCTATACTTCTATGTTAAAAAATTACTTCAGTTCAATCCATAATTTATTTTGCCCCTAAAACCCTTCCCTCACTACGCACATGATCTCATTTCAACTCGCGACATTCATCCATTTTGAAAAACAACAACAACAATACACGTTTGTTTACATTCTTTATGGGCAAAATAAAGCAAATAAGAAGTTATATTCGGTATATATTCTTCTTGATTAACAAACTAACATACATTGTTAATCTATTGCAATTATTATATGGATACCCGTTCATATAAAATTAATTAGTAAAATTAATGTTTTCCAGACAATTTTTTCGTTTTCTCTTAAAAAAATTTTATCCCCCTCTAGTACATCACGCACTGACTGCCAGGTGCCGTGACTCCTGGTGCCAATACTAATATACACATGTATATGTATATGATATAACAGGCTTGTATTTGCTTCTTTGGTTATCAAATATAATGTAGCTACATTTTAAGGAAAAATATTTAAAAAAAACAAGAAGTCCTATAAAATATTTTTAATTTTTGTTTGTTTTTTTTTTTTGATAAAAAAATTATTTTTTATATTTTTAAATGCAATATTGTTTGAAATATAAGGTAGCAATATATTGAAGGCTATATCAAAATCGGTTGCGCCATTAAAAAGCAACACATTACCAATTTAAAATAATGCCCAAACGCACATGCCAAAGGACAGTATAAAAAAAAACACTTTTTTGGACTTCTACATCATCTTCGAGTCAATTTTGATTCCATTGGTTTTCTTTTTTCCACAAAAAAATCATACATAGGTAAGTTACCCTATAAAACAAGTCAAAATTGATGCAGAAAGTATTGCTGCTTCAATGCTACAAAAATAGATACCACAATGGCCGTGCGGTTAGCGAGCAATGGTGCAATGGGACACGAGTTCAACTCCTAGACAAGTAAGTAATTTTTATAATAAAAATAATTTCTAATCAAATTTGAGATCTCATTTCAGATAACCATTACGAAAAATAACTTTAAGAAACACCAAAGCAAAAATAAAATAAGAAAAAGAAATCAATATTTTTTTTTTAATATGTCGGAATACTCCTATAGCACTTTCATCAAACTACCCATAACATATTCTTCGGAGTAACTTGAACTTACTCCATAAAGGTGCAATAGGATTCAAAAAAGGTCACCTTTTTTACTGTTTGGAGTATTATTCAAAGCGCATATGAGTGAGATAATAAATGATAAGTAGTTTATTTGGATGAATATAGGATACAAATTGTTAGTTGGGGGGTGCTCTACTGGCAAAAACGAAGGGAGGAACGCCGACTAATCAGGAGGAAAAAGAGAAAGCATGCGAAGTGGGCGGTCGAGCCAATTGAGGAATGTAGCGACAGAAGAGATGTTCGAAAGTTCTACCGAAGGGTGAGGCAAACTACCCAGGGTTATAAGACCAGAACGGAAGCCCGCCGAGATGAGAGCGGGAATATGTTGGTAAACACACAACGTTTTTGCTGAGGATCTGAAAACAACACTTTTCTAGACTGCTTAACGGCGAAAATGGCCAAAATTCCGCTGTAAGACAGAACACTCCATGTAACCTGGACGATGATGGTAAAAATTTCCGTCCATCCGACCTAAATGAAGTGCGGATAGCGATAGCCAAGATTACAACGATCTGATCGGCCCCTATATCAGTGTGGTTTTAGGCCCGGCAAATCAACCGTCGATTAAATGTTCATACTCCGACAGATTTTGGAAAAAAAAAACCAATGAGTTTCAAATCGATACACACCACCTCTTTATCGATTTCAAAGTCGCATATGACAGCGTAGACAGAGACGAGCTGTACCGAGCCATGTCGCATCTCGGCATTCCTGCCAAACTCGTCCGCTTGTGCAGGACGACGATGGAGAAATCCCGCTGCTCCATCAAAGTCGGCAAGAACACCACCGAACCCTTTGATGTCGAGAAAGGTTTAAGACAAGGCGACGCAACGCATTTAAGCCCGATGACGGTTATCTAAAACCGAAACGCGTCGCTAAATTCAATTAATTAATGTTGTGATATAATCGAATAAATTTTAATTTATTTAAAATTAAAAAAAACTTTTAAGTTTTTTTAAATTTTATTTTATAACTTTATTTTAACAAGCAATTATACGCCACTCGCAAGTCAACGACAGAGGTACAATTTTTAAAAAAGTCTGTTGAACTACTTGCTTATGCGGATGATATTGACATCATTGGGAGAACGAATGTTGCAGGGCAAGAGGAGAGGAAGAGGTAGGTAAGGCGGTAGGGTAGGAAAAAGGAATAGGTAGGAAAATAGGAAAGGAAGAGGTCGGAAAAAGGGTAGGAATGCTAAGTTCCGGGGACGCGGCCTGCTTGCGTTGCGCAGCTGTTAGCTCGCCGGAATGGGGGGGATCTTGCCCCCGAAACTTAACCTCACCTGCAAGCAAAAACATTAATCAGGCCAGATAAACTTCAGTGACAGCGGACAGACTATCACCGCTTCAAGGGCGCTGCGGACGTTAGTGCAGCGTGGCCATTACCCACCCAACCTAGGAATCCATCGGCCATGTTTGGACTCCCCCAAGGATGGTGGATTATAGCTTTAGGGTCCCCCTACCTTCACCGAATCACTGGAGCTACCACTAGTACCCCTGAAAATTGGGCTTAAAACCTCGTGAAATCTCGTCATTCAAATCAAACACAAAATATCAACAAAAAAAGGCGTGAAATGAAGATTTATTTTAAATTCTATTTAACTTTTCGTTCATTATCATCATTGTCGAAATAACTCTAGTTATAGGTATAAATTTAGATTAATAAACATATTTTCCATTTTACAAAGATAAAGCAAGGTGATTTTGATGTTTCCTACCGGAAGTTCAAAAAAAAAAAGGGCTTGGCCGCCCTCTTGAAGGCAATTGGCCAAGATTGAAAGATCGGACCAAAATTCCCTACCTCAATAGAGCTCTGTGGAGGTGGACTATATATCAAACTAAAGCACAATCTGGAACGCGATGTCCTACCGAGGAAACTATCCTTTTCACTTACATAATTAATTAGTTGAACTATATAAAAGTAGAAAAATGCAACAGTCAAACATTTCAACATTTCCTTTTTTTTTTTTTTTTTTTTTTTTTTTTTTTTTTAAGGCTTTTTCGATCGTGCGGCAATGAAAATTCTCTTACTCAGATCCAAAAGGAACCCGTACGAAAGTATCCCTTGCCTCGGCATCTCAGCGGGCGCTTGCAGCGCTTCCATGATCGATCACGGAACTTCAAAGACGAGGGATTGTTAAAGGACTTCCACCAAGGATCATGTCCAGTAAACCTTTTTCTTCGCTATCGGCAGAAGGTCATCATGGGACAAACAAAAGAACGGTAAATTTGATTACCACCAAATAATCTGGGCGGTCCCAGCGCCAGCGCTGGGCTGACAAACTCGGACCGCCAGAAGATTAAAATAATTTAGAGTTGAAGCAACCTGTAATGGTTCTTCATTCTCAAACCAATATTCACTAAAATAAAATAACTTTCATGACTCACCCTATTATTAATTTACTTTATAATATGTAGGTACATTGACCTTATTAAGCTGATATTAAATCCTTTCGATTTTTAAACACGTGGGGACATTCATACCTATGCATGTGTCCTATATTTGAATAAACCAAAATTAAACCAGTCAATAAACAATAATATAAAAAAAAATATATCGTCACGCACTTGTTTTTTTTTTTTTTCAAATTATAAATCCCGTGTTATTGGAGGTTAAGCTTATAAAGAAACTCTCTGATCAATTTCGTTTTGTTCGAGGTGGGTATAAAAATTAAAAAGGTTATCCGATTTATATTTGCGGGATATGTGACCAAGAACATACAACGTTTCTTTTGCGCATTTCTCCCTCCCACACTATTTGCTTTTACATCATCCGATCAAAACATCCGCTAACTTTTGTTTTTTTTTTTTTTCAATTTTATTTTTTTATTGTTTTATATAAACTGTCAAAGTATTAGTTAAATATATTTATTTACCATTTCTTTTCTTTGACGTTTCGCCAAGTGTCCCTTACATCTTTTCATTTTCAGCTCAAATATGGCACCAGCTAACCACCAAGATCTAAGACCCCGTTTGCATTGGGGTGAATTGAACATTAAAAACACTACCATAATACACTTAAGGGGATGTGCTTGGCGTCCGCAACAAATTTCGTCCTTTTTTTGGATAGATTCCAATTAAAGGACGAAAAAAAAGGTCGCCTATATTTTGGATTTCTGCTCTTGAACCAAAAACTATATTACCTGCCACTCCATTACATCTCCATCCAACTGACAGCTGGGCGAAGTTCACTATTTCACGCTTCACCTATTGGTTAATCTGGAGTCAACTCATTTACATGAAGTCGAGAGTTCGACCAGTTGGAATGTTGTCAAAAGCAAAAATACTCAGAGGAGTTGGATCTATGTGCGTTTGTCGAGCGTTTTTCACACATACTTTGAAAAACTAGTGCATAAGCTGTTTTCCAGAGCTTATAGACAAACCGAAATGTCAGCCTAGGATTGGCATCTTGTATAGAGTGTTTTTGGTCAAAAGCTTTTTGGTTGTGTTTGTCCCCTTTCACACAGGGCAACTGAGTTGCCGGCAACAAATAGTTCATAGGCGAGAAGGGCAGGAAGAAAGAGGGGGAAATGAAATCTCCCCGGTCAACAAATTCAGGAAACTTTTTTGACGTTTCTCTTCACACTACGTTTGTGTGCGTTCAACCAAGGTAGTTTAAAAGGAAAATACAGCAAGTCTCCTCCAACTTTGTATCTGCGTGTGAAAGGTACAGGAGACTGTTAAGGAGATTTAAAGAAAACGTCAAAAAAATCACCAGCAACTAGTATCTTCGTGTGAAAGGGGACTTTGTCCCCTTTCACACGAAGATACTAGTTGCTGGTGATTTTTTTGACGTTTTCTTTAAATCTCCTTAACAATCTCCTGTACCTTTCACACGCAGATACAAAGTTGGAGAAGACTTGCTGTATTTTCCTTTTAAACTACCTTGGTTGAACGCACACAAACGTAGTGTGAAGAGAAACGTCAAAAAAGTTTCCTGAATTTGTTGACCGGGGAGATTTCATTTCCCCCTCTTTCTTCCTGCCCTTCTCGCCAATGAACTATTTGTTGCCGGCAACTCAGTTGCCCTGTGTGAAAGGGGACTTTGTCTCTTCGTATTCGTATTCTCATTAATTGCGGGCATGACTTGACTACCACACAGCACAGCACAGCACATAAAAATGGATCCTAGGCCGGTGAACATTAATGTTTATCATTTCGTTTTCTGTTTTCGTGTAATTTATCTCGAAATAATTCTGAAAAGCATTCACCCCCTGATCGGCTATCCCTTATGATGGGGACGGAAAGTCTATCCATAGAAAAACCCTATGTGGATAAGCTCCGAACAAGAGTCAAAGAACAGGTAGCCTTAACGCCTAGAACTTCATTGTGGGGAGCAACCCACGCTTAAAACGCCGGGCAACACCTAGAACTAGAGTACAAATAAATATAAGCCATCATTCCTAGGTAATAAACTATTAAAAACAAACAAAATTAATATTACCAAAAGTGGAAAAATTGTTAAAGTGCAGTGTTTTATTAATACTAGCAAGGCTTTTTCAAGAAGAAGTTTTATTGCTTCGAGCATAAAAATGCATAATTCAGACGGGCGGCACACAAAGCCACCCGAAAAACCTATTAATACTAGTTCTGCGGGTTTAAAAACCGCGAAAAACAGTGAAAATGTCAAAGTGGTGGCCCCATCCTCCCTTGTAAGAAAAGAAGACTATAAAGAAATTTACGCGGCGGTAGAAAACAACTACTCCGAAAAAATGGATGAGGGTTTGCATAGTGATTCCTCCCAAGCAACGGTAAACAACAACGAAATTGAAAAGACGGCAGCTGCCAGCTCACATAACACACTTGAACATGCACATGGTAAAGTCACCAATACCAATACAATAAAAGTGATGCCAAATAGATCGGAATTAAACCTACGTAGATTGCTAGATAGTGATGCGCTATTCACGCAAGTAAATAAACGAAAACGATTTTCAACGTTGGACACTGAGGGCCCAATGAAAAAAACAAATCAACAGACAGCTTTAAAATCAGCATCAAATGCTATTAACAGAGAAAACAGGTATGCCATATTATCTGAAACAGAAGATGAAACAACAACAACTGGATCTAATTCTAAGAATATTGTAGAAAATAATAACGTAGTAGTAGAAAAGGAGCCCGATTGGTGCCCTCCTATCTTTATTAAAGGGGTGCAATCTAGCACCCTTTTGAAATTCATGAGGGAAAACTTCCCCGATAAGATAAATATTGTCAGATTTCAGAACAGGGGATTCGGAAGAATCAAACTTCTTGTCAAAGATTTAGATCTCCACAATCTATTTATGAATAATTTTAAAACCGCTGAAGTAGAGGCCTTCTCCTTTAAACCTAGGGCCTTAAAAAAAGAAGCCATTCTAATTAAAGGCCTTTCAGGTGGGATGGATTGTAGGGAGGTGGGAGAAGACATCCTAAGGGTAGATCCCTCCATTGAAATTGAAGAGGTAAAAGAATTCACAACAGGGTGGTCAAAAAAGAATCAAATAAGTTTAGATACCTATACATGTATAGTGAAGAACAGGGAAAGTTTAAGCAAGTTGCGAAACATTAAGTACCTTCTTCATCACAAAATTAGGTGGGAGCGCTTTGAAAGGCGAGGCCCTCTCCAGTGCTTCAGATGCCAGAGGTTTGGACATTCCAGCCAGTATTGTGCATACAAAGTCCGCTGCGTAAAATGTTGTGAATTACACGAAGAAGGTAAGTGCAAAATTACAGCAGAAATGGGAAGGGAAAACACTTCTTGTGTGAACTGCGGTGAAGCGGGTCATCCGGCCAGTTTTTCAGGTTGCCCTAAAAGGGCTAGTTACTTCAACAACAAGACTAGTCATATTCAACAAATGCCAAATCAGAGTCTGATTTCACCTAGAATTTCATTCGCTGAAATCACAAGAGGTGGAAACTCAAATCAAAGCCACACCCAAAATATACAAAACAGTTCAAATTTGAACAAAAATGATTTTTCTGCTTTTCTAAACGAATCTATAATTCTTTTCGGAATACCTATTACAGAACTTTTGACTAAAGTCAAACAATTTTGGCCTGAGTACATTAAACTCAAGAAAGATGACAAGCCCCTAGCTTATTTGGGCTTCATAGCCTCCCTTTCTCCGTAAATATGAATATGAACATCATCACTTCAAATATCAATTCTCTCATTGGACATGATAAAGTGGTTGAACTAAATTCCTTTCTAATTGACCTTCAACCTCATTTCCTTTTACTACAAGAAACTCGCCTTTCGCCAAGGTTTAGTCGAAACTTTAAAGAATACGCGTTTGTCAGAAATGACCAAGGCCGTGGCACAGGAATACTGATTAAAAATAACTTACGTTTCACAGTTATACCAATAAACTCTACACTTTTTTCCGCAACAGCTATATCCGTTCCATTCGAAAATGGAACAGGAATTCAAAAAAATCTCACAATAGTATCTTTATATATGCCAGGAGACTTAGGTGCATCGGCAAGCCAAGTGTTAGACTCCCTATTAGCAATATTAAACCACCCAGAGTTCATCATAATTGGAGGAGATTTTAATGCAAGGCATCCTTTCTGGGGTGACGCCAAAACTAACACAAATGGCACACATGTGTACAACTGGTTTTCAAACAGTAATTTTCTCAACTTTAATATTCTTGCAACTGACACGCCTACTTTTCCAAGATCATCGTCATTCATAGACTTTTTCATTGTTTCATCTAACCTTACTAATCTTCCAAATCTTCCGCAAAACTTTTCATGTGTCACCTTAGACCTTATTTCTGACCATCATCCAGTTTTTCTGACAGTAAAATTAAGTGAAATATCTTTCCTACCAGCTATCCCAATACTAACGAAATCGTTTAAGAACACAAACTGGAACGCATTCAATGCAGATTTATCAAGAGCAATACTAAACTTAAATATCCCAATAGACAAAAACCTTTCAAACTTTGAAATAGACCAATACATTTCGGCTTTAAACTCAAACATCACTAACTGTGTCAATACACATACGGAACAAAATGCTAAAAAACAATACAATATACAAATTTCGTCAAACACGCTCAATCTATTTAAAACAAGAAAATTATGGAAAACTCATTTAAAACGCATATTTCATAGAGCGGGAAATAAAACGAATTCTGAGTACCAAGCTCTTTCATCTAGAATTGCATGTCTCAGTAAAATAATAAGAGAATCGGTCAGATTAGAACTAAATGAGAATTTCAAAAAAAGACTAACAAAACTTAAACCCTCAAGTAATGTCTTCAAAGAAATAAACAGCCTTACAGGTAGGAAAAATAACAAACAAGTTAATGACTATGAACCTCTCGTACACCAAGGTATCTCGTATATTACTGATGATGATAAACTTACGGCCTTAGCTGACTACTACTCTAACGTGTATGCACCCAAATCTTCCGTAAATATCTTCTCTACATTAAATGTCAACACATCATACAGCTCGTTCCTTTCATGGCACTCAAACGATACAATATGTCAATTCTCAAGTGTTTCCCCAGCATCTTTGATAGACAGAGATGAATTTGCATCAACTTCCCTGATTTCGAGTATTATACAAACCCTGAATGCTAAAAAGTCTTCAGGCCCGGATGACATCTCAAATTTCCTGATTAAAAAGGCCAATACATCTATCGCCCCGGTTCTTACGATAATAGTGAATAATTGTATAAATAATAGTTACTTTCCACTATCTTGGAAAACGGCCAATTTGATACCGTTAAAAAAATATAAGACCTCTTCCAACCTAGAAGACCTTAGGCCAATATCCCTTCTTTCGAATATAGGGAAAATTCTGGAAAAAATAATACTTGAGAAAATCAGTGATTTTGTATCAGATAACAATATCATCCCGTACTCACAATTTGGCTTTAGAAAGGGACACTCCACGGAGCATGCCCTCATGTTCATTGAAAACACGATTTTGAATAACCTAAGAAATAGACAATGCACAGTTTCATGCTCACTGGACCTGAAAAAGGCATTTGACTCAGTGTGGCATAAAGGCCTAATTACAAAATTAATTTCATTACAGTTCCCAAATAACTTTATTAATATGATTAATAGCTTTCTAACAGACCGAAAACTTAGAATTAAAATGAATTCCGCTGTCTCAAGAGAAGTAAACGTTGAAGCTGGCGTCCCTCAGGGCTCAATTTTGGGCCCATTTCTTTTTAACGTGTTCCTCCACGATTTCCCGACAAGTATAGCAGACAATTCTCTGTCTGTACATTATGCGGACGACACGATGATCCTGGCAAACCACGAAAGACCATTCGAAGCACTTTCAAAGTTGAACTCGCACTTACAGCTTGCATTAAACTATTTCAAAGACTGGGCAATAGAGGTAAATTACAATAAGTGCGAAATAATATGCTTCCGAAAATTAAAATTAATTTCGGATGTCCTTTTTGGCAATCTTTTCATTTTTTTTTTTCTTTTTTAAAGTTTTTGTTTTTTTTTTTTTTTTTTTTTTTTTTTTGTAGACTTTTCTTTTTATCTGTTCTCTTAAAGTTTTTTTGCTTTTCCTTTTTTTTTTTTTTTTTTTTTTTTAAGGCTTTTTCGATCGTGCGGCAATGAAAATTCTCTTATAGTACGTTTTCACCGACCACTTAACCGAGATTTAGGTAGATTTACCACAAATCTCTTCACAAATCCCGTGATTTACCATACAAATTTTAATCTCCTCAAATCAAGATTTAAAATAAATCTCATTTAAATCTTCATAGGTAAAATTCGAACAGACCTATTCCCCTATTCAGCGCAATACAAGCTGCTAAAGCAAACTTGCCATCTCACTTCCACTTCATAAGAAAAATGACCCACCATCTTCATTTTAAAAGGTTCTGTCAAAATTAATCTATTTTTTAATCTTTTTTTCTGGTGAAAACACTATTTGGGATTTATGAAATCTGAACGAGATTAACTTGCAGTGAAAACGTAGTATTACTCAGATCCAAAAGGAACCCGTACGAAAGTATCCCTTGCCTCGGCATCTCAGCGGGCGCTTGCAGCGCTTCCATGATCGATCACGGAACTTCAAAGACGAGGGATTGTTAAAGGACTTCCACCAAGGATCATGTCCAGTAAACCTTTTTCTTCGCTATCGGCAGAAGGTCATCATGGGACAAACAAAAGAACGGTAAATTTGATTACCACCAAATAATCTGGGCGGTCCCAGCGCCAGCGCTGGGCTGACAAACTCGGACCGCCAGAAGATTAAAATAATTTAGAGTTGAAGCAACCTGTAATGGTTCTTCATTCTCAAACCAATATTCACTAAAATAAAATAACTTTCATGACTCACCCTATTATTAATTTACTTTATAATATGTAGGTACATTGACCTTATTAAGCTGATATTAAATCCTTTCGATTTTTAAACACGCGGGGACATTCGTACCTATGCATGTGTCCTATATTTGAATAAACCAAAATTAAACCAGTCAATAAACAATAATATAAAAAAAAATATATCGTCACGCACTTGTTTTTTTTTTTTTCAAATTATAAATCCCGTGTTATTGGAGGTTAAGCTTATAAAGAAACTCTCTGATCAATTTCGTTTTGTTCGAGGTGGGTATAAAAATTAAAAAGGTTATCCGATTTATATTTGCGGGATATGTGACCAAGAACATACAACGTTTCTTTTGCGCATTTCTCCCTCCCACACTATTTGCTTTTACATCATCCGATCAAAACATCCGCTAACTTTTGTTTTTTTTTTTTTTTTCAATTTTATTTTTTTATTGTTTTATATAAACTGTCAAAGTATTAGTTAAATATATTTATTTACCATTTCTTTTCTTTGACGTTTCGCCAAGTGTCCCTTACATCTTTTCATTTTCAGCTCAAATATGGCACCAGCTAACCACCAAGATCTAAGACCCCGTTTGCATTGGGGTGAATTGAACATTAAAAACACTACCATAATACACTTAAGGGGATGTGCTTGGCGTCCGCAACACGAAGCGAGCTGTTACTGCAAGTATTGAATCGGACGAGGCAAAAATGGGTTTGGCTGTTAACGAGGACAAGAAAAGTAATGCTATTATCGAGAAAGGAATCTCAGCATCGTTGACTCGGGCAAAATGTAACGATGTATATTTACAACTTCGAACTCGTCAAAGACTATTGTCGTTTTCGATTGGATTTTCAGAGTGTTTAACTCCTTTTTGATGTCAATGGAAAATGAAAAACTTTCTTCCATAATAATGTGTAGATTAGATTTAGATTTGTTTATTGAACATAAGTAAATACATATATTACAATAAATATGGCATTAACACAAAAGGAAAATTATATCAACAAGCTAAAAGAAAACCACATTCAATTATTATTCTATACATTTTTAGATACTTTCAAAAATTAATAAAAAGAGAAACTTAAAGAAGAAGAAAAATAGGACAAAAGCCACCTCAGCATAAGTGAGATTTACTTTACTCAAAACGTTGGGGTTTTTGTTTTGTTTACACCAAGCGCCCCTATTCGCTCGTTGTTGGCGCTTTGGTGTCTCTAAATTACAAAACACAATTACAGTTATAAAACCATTACAAATTTGAACTTAAATGCGGAATTGAAAGCATTATATGAATTCATTTTTTGTACATAAGAGCATGTTTCGAAAAATTAGGAGATCGTACAGTTCGTGTTGTTCAAGATAGCTATTTCCAAAATGTAGTCTTCTTATTTCTTCAAGTATCGGGCATCTCGCAATAAAATGACAAACATCCTTACGCTCGTCTGCATAGTCTGCATATTTCCGGCAGATCTTCCCTATAAGGGATAAAGTTAAGGTTAATAATTTCTGTTCATAAACGAAAAATCACATTTATTTTATTGATACTCATCTTATCCATGAAATAGTTATTTTTACCTAGCTCCTATGGTTCAAGTTTTTATAAATCAGTCTTGTGTTTGAAGAGGTTGCCAAATTTAAATCTTTCTGATACAAATTTTCATCAACTTTTGCAATCAAGTCATAAAAAGAATTACGCCATTCTTCATGATTTTGTGGTAGACTTAAAACGAAATTATTAGACCTAGCTAGTTCATTCCATTCTTTGAAAATTCCCGAAGTTGTCCTAAGTAGGAACAGCATTGTTTATTTTTGTAAGCAAGAGTTATTCCTTTTCATAGTTTTCATGATGTAGTCACAGCTAGATTTGAGATTTTTTAAATAAATGTTTGGTATCCCTGTCTCTACATATGAATTGCGTATGTTGGTGTTGTTTCCGGCAGTCTGAACAAACGTTTGAAGAAATATCGTTGTAGTTTTTCAAATTCTTCAACGTAAGAGCATCCAAAAACCGCACTCCCGTAACACAGACATGTATTGATGGTGGCGTTAAATACTTTATATTTTGCGGAGGTGCATATTTCTTGTTTACTGTAAAAGGACTTCCATATTGTATTGATAGCTGTTCGTGCATCAGAACATTAAGCCTTGACGTGTTTTTTTTAAATTCAGGTTTTATGATGGATGGAGTTACGCCCAGATACTTATACTCGTCCACCACTTCCATATTTTCATTATTTAAATGTCCATCTTTGCGTTGCTCTTCTTCTGGCATTACTACCAAAAATCAGTACCTTGACTTGGAAGTATTGATTTCTAGATCCCATAATTTGCAATAATTGGACAACTTATTTATCATTAGCTAGAGAGTTGTTGGATTATCTACCATTATTACCAAGTCGTCAGCATAAAGTAGAAATTTTACGAGTATTCCTGCAAAACTCACTCCGTCCGGTAAGAATTGATTTACGTCATCAATAAATAACGCGAACATAATTGGGCTTAAGACGCCCAACATATGTTGGGCATGACTTCTACATGTAGAAGTCTGGAGTTAAAAAACACTCCTAAATCATCACTCCGAACAGCAAATGGAAGGTTTTTGGAGTGTTGGAAAAGAATGCTAGGAGTGACCATTTGTCTACCTGAGCTCCACTATAACATCGTTAAATTACATCAGTGCAGATATCTTTATTTATTTATTTAATCCAACTGCTGACTTATGTCTAAGTTGTTATTAAAGTATGATATATGTATGTAGGTAGAATGTTTATTATATAAGTGTACAGTAATAGCAACAAAAAACATTAGAGAAAAAAAAACAATTAAACAATATTAGGTAGATAACAATTTTTTTTTCAAACTACTTTTATACTGCGTTTTCATTAGAGCTGAAATGAGGTAATTTGGAAAATTACAAAAAAAGTGTTCACATTTCAAATTTGCTAATTTTGTTTGAAGGCCCAAGGCTGTTTCACAATGCGACGAGGAAACGAGACGTGAACGTGACGAGAGCTAGTCGTAGCTGTCAAACCAATTTCAAGCAATGAAAATATACCAGAGTATTCACAATTAAAGCGTTTCTCGTCGTCCCGTCACGCCATGATTTCGAAAAATTGAAAAAAAGACGCGACGAGACGACGATTTTCATTTTGACAATTGAGAAGAGGACACCGAGCGTATCTGTATTTGTATTTATATTTATTAATTGTGTAGATAAATAAATAAAATACCGAAAATGGCGAGCAAATATGTGTTTTTATTTTGCGACTAATTAATTTTGTCTTCATTAACATTCCCACCGTCTTCTTCTGCACACTTTTGGTTTTTTTTGCCTTTTGCTTTTTTGTAAATAAACACTCCCAAAAGTACTAAAAGCATTTTTTTTAACATTATCATTTTCTTTTTTTCAAATTTTGTATTTTATTTCCCAAATTCACTGACAAACACGAATAATTCTACGCTGTCTCTGTGAATAACTCGCTGCATTGTGAATTGAGGAACGAAGTTATAACGAGAAAAAGATGAAAGCGTTTCTCGTCACGCTGACGTCTCGTTTTCTCGTCGCATTGTGAAACAGCCTCCAAATTGTCAATCGCTTGTTTTGTTGTTTTTTACATTGAATTCTGTCATTTCGATTGGGTTCCACTTTGAATGGAATCCATTTGGGTGTGTTCATAAAAGTTTTACGTAATTTCCTACAGAATTTCGTGCAAATTTGGTTAAAATCACCTCATTTGGAAATTTGAATTTGTATGGGAAATGAGATGATTTTGAATTTACTTTGGAAATTTTTCACGAAATTACCTCATTTGCTCTAATAAAAACGCCGTATTAGATAAATTAAAATCAATCTAATAAAAAAAAACGATTAAAATCAATACACATTACATAAGCTTCTTTTAAATCATAGTTAACTCTGGCACATGATGTATAAAAAAGCAGGATTAAGTTAAGTAGGTACAGACGATTGTCAGATCTTAGATATTGTCAGATCTGTCAATGGTCTGACAATAGCGGACAATTAGCTGACAATTTTCTTACAATGTAAAATTGTCCGTTCACACGATTAGGGGGTTCACATTCAACGACAAGTTTATCAACATGTATCTAGTCGGCAATATTTTGTAATGTGAACAGCAGTCGAACGACCGTCGATCGACTTGTTGTGTGGTTCAATTTTTTTAATATTTTGCTCGGTCGGTCGACCGGGTTAGTGAATGTGAACACTAGTCGACAGACCGATGATTTCAATTTTCCAGTTTTTTTCTATTTTTTATGTAAGAATTAAAATAGCAGGCGTTGAAATAGAAGTAAAACAACAACTAGAAACGGAAACAAACCATAATATTGCGGTAATATTAGTGTACAAAAATCAAATAAGCGTTATGTTTGCTCATTGAATTTTTTTTAAAATGAAGTCGGCGGAACGGTCGTAAAGTGAACCGGCCCGTCGGCCCGCGTTCTGTGTGACACGGCCTTAACTGTCAGCTCTTGTCTGACAATTTTCGGACAATTATATATCTGACAATATGACATCTTGAAAATTTTCTGTTCAGGATTTTAAGATCAAACATCTTTTATAGAATTTCCTTTTTTAAAAATGTGAATCCGTATGTATCCACTATCAAGAAGAGGATACTTTCAAAGTGATTTGATGGTAATTCCAAAACAATTGGACGAGCATTTAAAACAATTTAACTACAACTGGACATCGACGACGACTTTACACACTACGAAGGAGAAATATGCCAGAGTTCGTCAAGACGCGCTACGAAGAACAAAAGTCCATATTCTCTATCGATTTATTAAAAAAAAAAAGAATTGAAATAATTTATTTTTTCAAAGACGCAAGAATTAGAAGATCTTACAATAATTTAACTATATTGTTTAGAACAAAAAATAAACCTTTGTGTGCAAAAAATTCAGCTCCAGAGAGCTCGGCTGATTTAGAAAGTGACCTTGAAACTATGTTAGATCTGAGCGAGTTGGCGGCATGCTGCCTGTTGTTACCAAATATTGCTTGAGCTGGTTTTTTTCCAGGTAGTGGTAGTGGCATTCTTCAAATTTATTTGATTGCTCGTATAGTTTCTTGGCCATTTTGAAGTCGAATTTTTTTAACTTTTTGGAATTTGCTGTTCACTTTATTTTCATCGTATTTAATCTTCATTTGAATAGATAAATTTCAATGGTTTTATTTATTCCGAACAAAACTACAGAGCAAAAGGAATTGAATATAAAAGTGAGTCCAGTAGCTTTATAGATGTTTTTATTCAGTTGTAGAAAAACTACAAACATCCTACAAAAATGTTTTTTTTTATTTCTGACAAAATTGTGTGTTCAGACGATTGTAAGACATTTGGGACAATATTTTCACTGACAGATCTGACATCCATTTTCGTAAATCATATTTGGGCCACGTCAGGACTTTCGTTTTTTGGGTATTGTTTGTTTTGCCTTTCGTTTCGTAATTCGTAATACGGGCCCAGGTTTAAAAAAAACAGAGAATTTTATTGCCAGGGTGAGTTCAGGGTTTTCAAAAATGGCTTTGGGGCGACCCCAGGGCGACTTCAGGGCTCAACGAACAAACATATTATCGACATTTTTAGTTCAGTTCGAAACTTTATACTTTTGTCGAAAAAGTTCCCCAAAGCCTCCCAGCAAGGATACATTGATTTAATAAAACAAAGTTGATGCATTTTTTAAAAACCAGTTTTTGAAATTTATTGACTTAAAATCCTTTTAACAGCGAAAATAATAAATGTTAAAAAAAAGTTAATATTAAAATAACAAATGTTTAAAAAAAAAAGTTTATGTAAAAATAATAAATGGTTAAAAAAGTTGATATTATGTATATATTTATTTACATCTTTTGCCTTTTATTTCGTAAACATTTTTTATTATATGTATGAAAGGTTTTTTTCAATTGTAGCATTTTCCTTTCACAATATTATTTCATTCTCATTTTTTTTCTTCGGTCATTTATTATATAATTTTTCAGTAGTAAGATATCATCTCTATCATCTCTGTATGTAAATTGTGCAATCACCATATTGAAATGTATAGTACATTATAGTACAAGGCTATCGCAATAAACACAATAAACAATGCTATTTCGTAAAATTTCAAAATACTTCAAAAAAAAATATATAATATAATTTTCAAAACAGTTGTTATATCTAAGAGATGTAAATATAAATAAATAAATATAAATAAAATATAATATCAACATCTAATACTTAGAAATATTTTTTTTTGTTTTTTAACCTCATAAAGTTATCTATGTGGGAATGATTGGTATATTTCGGGTTAAAGTTAGTTATTTTTTATTTCCCTTTAAGAATTTCAGTTTTCTTTAAAAAACCTACACCCAAAAACAATTCAACAAATATAATACATCTTGAACATAAAATAAAATAAGCGAAGGATACCTGGATTCAAAAAAAAATCTATATGATAATACCGTGATTGCTTTTTTTTAAATAATTCTATAGAAAATTGATCATACCTTTTAAGGAATCAACTTTTATATGACAACAAAATTATGTACATGCTTTAGCGGTTTGTTACATTTTATATGTACTAAAATAATTTAAAACAAATTATTTTTGTTAATATCTAAGCATTTTTAAGAGTGCGGTTGTATTTTGTTCTTCTTTTCAAAGCTATAGCGTGGCATAGGAGATGTTTATTATTCAAATTGTTTATCCTTTCACATAAAAAATGTTCAAAATTAATTTTCAAACCTTAAACTTAGAAAAATATTATTCTTTTTTGAAATAGTATGTTGGCAGCAACAAAATAACTGATTGAAGTCGAATAATAGCCGTTTTTTTTTTGCAAGCCCGAAGGGAATAATGAAAACAAATATGACTGGACTAAACGATTTACGTTTTAAATCAAACAACAACTAATCCGTTCGTGCTTAGCTATGCGCGGTGAGTTCTTGGCGCTTAACTTAAGTACGGAGAAAAAGTGTGTTACCGGCCGCTGCGTGAATTACATATTTTCTATCGATATTTTGTATGGAAACTCCATGTTTTTCTGTGATGGCGTCGGCAATCCCCGATGTCGTTTTTTTTAACAAATCCCTACGGGAGTGCAAAAAATCGCGAATTTTTAACTTATACTGCGTTTTCATTAGAGGTAAAATGAGGTAACTTGGCAAATTACAAAAAAAGTGTTCACATTTCAAATTTGCTAATTTTGTTTGAAGGCCCAGATTGTCAATCGCTTGTTTTTGTTGTTTTTTACATTGAATTCTGTCATTTCAAATGGGGTTCACTTTGAATGGAATCCATTTGGGTGTGTATATAAAAGTTTTACGTAATTTCCTATCGATTTTCGTGCAAATTTGGTTGAAATTACCTCATTTGGAAATTCGAATTTGTATGGAAAATGAGATGATTTTGAATTGAATTTGGAAATTTTGAACGAAATTACCTCATTTGCTCTAATGAAAACGCAGTATTAAACACATTTTTTGTATTTTTTGTTTGAGTTTTAAAATTAAGTTTTCAAAAATTATTCACTAAAATAATTCTAGAATGGATTTCAGGCATTTTTAATAGATTTTTTTTTAATTTCAAGTTTTTCCCATACAATTGTTTTCTTTTCTCGACCAAACCTACACGCACTAGCTTTTTGTGGCACCATATGCAAAATAACCTGTATAGAATATAGAAGATATAAATATACGTACATAGGGGAGAAGAGGGAGACTTGATCTCTTGCAGATTTTGTATCATAACTTTTTATTTATGTTAAAACAAAGACACATTTATGAGCTTTTTTTTTGCATAAAAAGCAGCACTTAGCACTGTTTTAAAAAAAAGGTTAAAACAGTCAAACGGATCAAGTCACCCCAAACTATGGGAGACTTGACCCCCCACTACGGGAGACTGGATCCCTAGGTCTCCCTAATAAATACATAGTTAATTTTGAACATGTAAATAATTTAATAATTCAACTAAAAAAAAACACCGAATTCATTTGATACAAAAGAAAAATCAAAAAGAAAAATCAATTAAAAGAAGTACTTAAAAATTAAGGACCATACAAGAAGGGTACCTACCCTTTTTATCATTTTTGAAGAACCAGTAAATTTGACTTTTAAGTTATTAGTCAATGAAGTATATTATAAAATATATTTGACGATAGCCCAATTATCTCTTATAACGCATACTACGGCTTCTTTACCTTTATCTTTATCTAGAGGAGTATTTTTTGATGGCTTGTTTTTGGCATTTATATTGGTCTTTAAATGGGTGATTTCCAAATTCTAATGAGTGCACTCCCCTAAAAGTCTCCAAATAAATTAAAAAAAAAAGCAAACTGTCGTGAAACCCCCTGCCCTTATCATAATTTTAACACGTTCCACATGAGTTTTTCTCTGTTTTCATTTTTTTGGCGCAGATAGAAACAACACAAACAATTCGGTAAATATATTCTTCTCATCGAAAAATCCTCTACTATTTAGAATTTTTTTTTTGTTTACGAAAAATAAAATGACGGACCCAATATCTCGGTCTGGTCACATGTTCTGTAACTCTCACATCGAAAAAATCAGTCGAGAAACGCTCAAAAATGGAACAAAACTCATGTATTTTGTTTCAGTTTCCATTGTTTCTCGACCGATTTTATGCATGCGAGAATTCACAGAACATGGGTCCTGATTACAAAAAGATTAGATATTTTAGACCGCCATATTAGTTCCGCCATTTTATTTTTCCTAAATGAATGGCCGCGTTCGGGCGGCAATCCAAAGCTATCTGGATAGGTTTGTGTTGTTGTAATCCCTTGTTGAAAAACTTCTGATGGCAGTTAATGCAACAACTGCAGCAATCTGAAAATTTTTGGAATAGGTAGATAGCCGATAGCAAACACTTATAGATAGCCGATCGCAAACACTTATAGATCTACAAATGATAATCATCTTAAGTCACGGGAAAAAACTCTGAATGCAAGACAAGAGTTTCACAATTCAGTAATACTGGGGAGATTTGATCCTGGGATCAAGTCTCCCTTGATCGAGGGGACCAAGTCTCCCAGTTTGGTTTAATTGGGAAAAAATTATGACAATTTATTTTTAGCGCATAATTTAACTTCAGTTGCTTACTTATAAGAAACTTAAAACTATCATGTACTCTCTCTCTGAATTTAATTATGTATGATATAGACGTATTGATATGATTTGAAAAACACTTGTAAATTCTGCCACATGAGCTATTTTAAATCTTGGATCTTGGGTATCAAGCCTCCCTTTTCTCCTCTCAAATAAGCTTCACTATTTGACCGATTCTGCTGAAAAAACAATATTAAGGGTGTATAAAATATTAATTAAGGTTTCAAAAGGTTAAATAATTTAAGCAGGTATCTACGTAGGTATTCAGACACAGCTTGACTCTCATTTAAGCAAGTCGTGTACTTTAGATGATACGGTTTTTTCATAATGGATATAAAATGTGTTCATTGTACCATCTTAGCATAGAAATATTTTTATATTCTATATATTTAATTCTATATAACTAACCTCCGATTGTGATTTGATTTATTGTAAATGTTTTCACTCACCAAAATGTCTCTAACCACAACAAGGGGGTGGGGGTAGAATTTTTGCCTCATAAATTTTTTTTTTCTAAGATTGATCGCAGAAATCATCTCCCAAAGATTTCCTGCACAAATTAGGGGACATCCCCATTATATTAAAATTAATATTCATTTTTCTCCAAATTAACCTGTTTTTCTTCTGGCTCAAGTTCAATGTACATAAATTATCTTTTTCAAAAAAACATATTTTCACACAAGATTAACGGCAAAAATAACAGTACCTTTAGAATTTTAGCGAAACTAAATTTAAACTTATTTGAATTTTCCTTGTCAATTCCGTTCTGGTGCTACAGGTGGAAATTGCATTTCATCGTAGATTTTTGCTGGTGAATTAATGGCGTCACATAAGCTTCGATATTTGGCCGATTCTGCTGAAAAACAATATTAAGAGTGGTTAAAAATATTAATTAAGGTTTAAAAAAGTTAAATAATTTAAGCAGGTATTCAGACACAGCTTGACTCTCATTTAAGCTAGTCGTGTACTTTAGATGCTACGGTTTTTTTTATTGTGGATATAAAATGTTTTCATTGTACCACCCTAAAATGTTGTAACGATAAAATCAGTATTTAACTACTTTCGGAATTAACGAAGAGCCAAGTGTAAACCTTCCCTTAGAGTAATTAGCGAAGAGAACAATCACCTACAAAAATTCCCGAGGAAAAATATTTTGACAACTGGAATAGAACAAATTCCCGAGTGGAGAGAACGCCATCTCTCTCTAAGTAGAGTATGTAGGGGAAATGGTTGACAACTGGAATAGAACTCTCTAGAAAGCTTTTGTGCCAGAACTTTCAAGGAGCCTCGAAGCATTCAGCTCGCTATAAAAGGCGAGCTTTTGAGCGAATTGACACAGTTTAATTTGAAAATCGATTGTGTAAAGTTCGAAGTTAAAAAGTATCCGGAAGTGAACTTAAGTTGCATACTATTGAAATTGATGACTCATAAAACAATTTAAAGTGAAGTAAAGTGTGTTTGAATTGTAAAGGAAATATTTATTGACGTTTAATAGTGATGTGGCACCTGCTGCAGGGTGAAATGCACTCTTGTTTTTTACAGTTGTTTTGGCCATATTTGGCCAATCGAAAAAAAAAATATACACCGCCAAAAGTCATCTTTTTTGTTTAAATCGAAGGTGGAATCTGAAAAAGATCAACTTAACCCCTTTGTTTGATAACGAACGAAAGATTAACACCTAGAAATTGGTAACAAAAGTTTCGAATAATATTCCCAAAGATATAGCACGACGAAAGGAAAACCAAATTATGAAAACTCTTATTATGTTTACCAGTAGCTTTATTAGGTGTTACCCTTATTGCGGTCCAGATCCAAATGGACGAATTATTAATTACAACATTTGATTTGCAGCAATTGTATAACACTTTTTAACAAGAAAGAGTATATAATGACAAATTTAAAGTTTAATGTACAACTAGAGAGTAAGCAAAGTTAAATATAAATTTACAGCTAGAGTAAGCAAAATTAAATAAAATATTACAGCTAGAGAGTATAAGTTACGGTTGAGTATAAGTTACAACAAGAGCAAAAAATAGAAATGATAATTACATTGCAGAAATTTATAGGGTAATTTATGTTCTATTTGCCAACTGAAGCAAATTATTAATAATCTTTGATGTTGAAAAAATAATGCGAGATTTAAACATATAATGTTGAATGCGTTCTCAAACACCCTTAAATGTCTCCTTTTTTTTGGTTGAATCGAAAACCACATTGTAGTTCAAGAGTTGCCATGCGTGTCTGTTCAAAATGGGTCTTACAGTTTTCCAACAAGTTGCAGGAGTGCATGCATTATAATCTCAGAAATAATCGTGCAGATACATTCCAAATACTTTGAAAACAAAAATTAAAATTAAACTGAGCAAATCTGATGCGCGGGTTCAAATACCGCATGATGTGTAGAAAGTTTTTTCAAATAAAATTGGATTAAAGCTCAGCACCGCTATAAAGGAGACTGATGATAGGGCTTGGCACCCCTTGAATTAGCTGTATCTCCAGCCAAACAAAAATAAAAAGAATTAAAATACCTAAAATTAATTCGTAAGCAATTGGTGGTAGCACCTTTAAGTTGTTGTTGTTGTTCAAAACTCAATGAAATTGACGGAATAAAGAATGGTCAAGTCTAATAAACTGACATTCTAGTATGAATAATACAATCCAAATAATAAAAATTAATTTTTTAAATGGTTTATGCGGGCTTTTTTGGTCAATTTGTTATATTATGCAAATAAAACCAAATACATGAATTTTATCCCGACGTTTCGCTGGAGATTCTCAGCATCTTCAGGGGCGTTTATTAATCTACATGATTTATAAATATATATATGTTAACAATTTTTTCTCTTAAATTTTTAAATATTTTTAAATTTTACTATAAACTTACTGTTTTTTTATTGCATTTTTAATCTAAAAATTGCATCGTCCCAACATTTGAAAAAGAAAGTTTTAATAAATTAATATAAATGACAAAATTAAGTTTTACAATAAAACTAAACACTTTAGCACAAAACATAAATATCACAGAATGGCAATGTTGTATACAGAGTTTGTATTGTCTATGTCTTCTTTGAGGTTCATAGAAAATTCTCTTTTCTACTGAATGCGCAGACTCTCTAGTGTATATCTTGTCCTCGTTCGTCTCTCTTTGTCCAATATTTTGACGTTGTCGATGTTAGCTGTGTGTGCAGTTTGCAAGATGTGTTGTGATAGTCCAGTTGATTCTCTTTTGTTTTTTATATCCGCTTTATGTTCTGTCATTCTCTTTGTCAAAGCTCGTTTGGTCGTACCGATGTAGACGAGGTTGAAATTTTCTCCCTTCTTTCCGTTGCAACCGATCTCGTATATCACATTATATGTGTTTGGTCTTTCGGAATTAGTGTTTTGGTATTAGTAAACAGATTGCTATAAGAGTTTCGTTAGATTTATGTGCAAATGTAATGTTGTTTTCTTTTCTAATAATTTGTAAAGATTTTTATTCTCTGTCAGGTTTGGTATAAAAGAAACTCTTGCGAATATTTTAGCGTTGCCGTCTGTTTTTATTAGTTCGTTGTCATTAGATTTTGTATTTTTTTGTCGTTTGTTTTTTATAAGGTTGTTAATAATGTATGGTGGAAAATTATTCATTTTTAGTATCGTAAATATTTTCTGTAAGTTTTCTTCTTGAAATTGTTCATGACTTATGTCGAAGATTTTGTTAATGAAGTTTTATGCTGTGTTTATTTTTTGAGTCATTTGTTGTGTTGAATGGAAGTTTATTAATCGTCCTGATAATGTTTGTTTTGAATACCAGTTGAATATTGCTTTGTTATTTGTTCAAATAAGTAATGTGTTAAGATAAGGAAGTCGCTTATTTTCTTCTATTTCTAAGGTTAATTGAATGTTTTTTTGATATTGGTTCAGAGTTTTTAGAATTTTAGCTTGATGTTTTTGCTGCATTATTGCTATGAACTTGATTTCAATGTTCTCTTTTTTCAATTCTTCAAACGTGTTGTCTAGAAGGTCGTCAAGAACTATGTCCGCTATTGTGGGTGAAAGGGGATTCCCCACGGACAAAGAGAGACGAACGAGGACAAGATATACACCAGAGAGTCTGCGCATCCAGCAGAAAACAGAATTTTCTATGAACCTCAAAGAAGACATAGACAATACAAACTCTGTATACAACATTGCCATTCTGTGATATTTATGTTTTGTGCTAAAGTGTTTAGTTTTATTGTAAAACTTAATTTTGTCATTTATATTAATTTAATAAAACTGTCTTTTTCAAATGTTGAATGTTGGGACGATGCAATAATTAAAAATGCAATAAAAAAACAGTAAGTTTATAGTAAAATTTAAGAATTTAAAAATATTTAAAAATTTAAAAGAAAAAATTGTTAACATATATATATTTATAAATTATGTAGATTAATAAACGCCCCTGAAGATGCTGAGAATCTCCAGCGAAACGTCGGGATAAAATTTATGTATTTGTTTTTATTTGCATAATATAACAAATTGACCAAAAAAGCCCGTATAAACCATTTGAAAAATTAAAATATAAAGAATTGGTCAAATATATAAAATTATAATAAAAATTAAATATAGTTATCGATAAAATTTAAAATAAGTTCAATTTCTGAGTAATGTTTTTCACATCTTTATTTGAGGGCGATACATCGTTCTTCGGGCTACACTATATTACAATAAAATGACATGATTTCAAAATTAGTAGTACCTTTTTCATTGTTTAATTTCGTCGGGCAAGCCCTTGCACCCACCAAATCTGTCTGGCGTGTGTTTTTCATGTTTAAGTCTTCATAAGTTAAAACATATCCAAAAGCCAACTTGACCATTTTTTTGCGATTTCAAAAATCCCGATGGCAACCATGCACCCATGGCAACCCTGCCGGACTGATTTTCTTACTTAACGCGGCCCAAAAAAAAGAATATACAAAGGCTAAACCTTGTATGGAGTGGGTTAATCAAAGTGGCTTTTGGTCTGGCTCTTGAACTATAGTAAGTAAAATGGCGGTTATTTTGACATAGGTTCCACAAATTAAGCTTTTCTTTAAAAAAAATTCTATCTTTTTTTTTAATGATCAGATCTTAGAAACCTAGAAACGTTATGGAGAAACTGTTAAATTTGATTCTAGGTATTTAATTTCAAAAACTGATGAAAAATTACAAAAAATGCAAAAAAATAAGCGAAATTCCTGCCTAAAACCTCATTTACAATATTCTTAGTAGTTTTATATGAATAGATCCAACAAGAGAAGTGGTAGAAGTACTTTAATCAATTGTCCAGCAAAAAAGCATTTTAAAATCAGAAGTTGATGAATACAGATTTTAAAAAAAAAATAATTTCAATGTTACTGACCCAACTCCCTTGTATAAATGTATGTATGTCATGTATATTATAGGCCTAATTACAACAGGAGAGGCAGGAAGCCTTTTTTGGTTTTTATCAAATAATATTCCTTCCGCGCGGACAAAATGAAGGCCATATAACATGAACACATTTTTATACAGGACGATCGTTCAAATGGACAATTATTCGTATATTGGGATTGGGACACTCTCGTGGGTCAAAAGCCTCAGATATTGGTTGAGATTTTGTCTTTTGTTTAAAGGAGAATAGACATGATTGTATTATTAATAACTGTATGTATTAAACCAAAATATGTACGCATGTATTTATTATGAATATGAAATAATTTTTGGCCCATTAATATAATATGTAGAATACCCAAAAAAAACTTGGTAACAGCGCCCTCTATTGGTTACTAGCATATCTTTTGACCATCGTCTAGTATAAATACACTGTGTGAATTGGAGCTCAATCGATCAAGAAATTTCAAGAAGAACAATAAAGATAAGTATATAAATTTAGAAAAAATAAACACTTAAAAGTCTTTGTTTTTATTAAAAAAGCCCAATCAAATTTTCCCTTTTTATAGTGGTAACTAGGATACATTTTAAAAAAGGCTGTTTGCTAGGAAAATTACACGGATCTACGGAACGGATCCTTGGATACACAGATGCACGGGTACACGAAACACATGGATTCAAATCCGGATATTATAAGAACACGTGTACCGGTGTTCTTAGTTATCCGTGTAATAGGAAGCTCTAGTGTAAATAGACCAAAATCTGCCATTATTTTTTTCATAATAATGGCCAAGATGACGTTAAATTTTACCATTAATACTGACATCGTGTAAATGATTTTTTTTATTGAACGAAAAAAAAATCTGAAAGTTCAGTCAAAAGTTATTGTAAGGTGTCAAACTCTTATATTTACTTAAAGAATTTGCATTGAAGCGAAATAAAATATAACTTGAATTATATTTGCTAATTGATAATTTCAAATGAGCTCTGAAGTGTAAATATTATGTAACAAAATTAGCAACAGGCTTTATTAAATTTCATCAAAACTTTTGTTATAATGCAGTAAATTTTTTTTCGGATTTTTAAATGTTTTTACGAGATTTAAAAAACTTTTGTTATAATGCAGTAAATTTTTTTTCGGATTTTTAAATGTTTTTACGAGATTTATATTACACAAAATAATAACAATTTTTAATTTCAATGAAAAATTCTTCTAAAATAATCCGATGGAAAATTATGGGAATACTTTTGTAAAGCTACCCATTCACGATCGAGCCAAATGGTTCGGTGCCAATTGGACTGGTGGATTTATAACCTGCTGAAAGTCCAAATGACACGGCCGAACCCATTCACATGATGCAATTTGGCTCGGCTGAACCATTTGGCACTATCGTGTATGGCCAGCTTAAGACTTTTGGTTCCAAGAATCACTAAACAATTATTAACAATAAGTTCTTTTATTTAAATTAATAAAGGCTTAACTACATTCAAGACTTTTTGGGACAAAAAGTGAAAAAGTGACAATTAAGCTAAGTACAGACGAATGTCAGATCTTACAATATTGTCGGATCTGTCAGTGAAAATACTGTCCCAAATGTCTTACAATCGTCTGTACACACAATTTTGTCTGACAATATTGTCAGAAACGTCATTGTCAGGTAATTGTCAGATGACAATCTGACAAAAAATTGTCAGGTATCTTACAATCGTCTGAACGCACAATTTGTGTCATTGTCAGACGATTAGGACATTGTCAGACTCATTGGTCATTGTCAGATGTTTTCATTAAAAACATCTTACAATTGCTGACAATTTCTTCATTGTTCGAAATGTCAAACGGTTGGAGCCGAGTTGAGAGATAAAAAAAAATATTTTTGCAGGAATTTTGTAGTTTTTCCAAAATTGAATAAAAAAAATCTATAAAGCAACTGGAATCGCTTTTAAATTAAATTCCTTGTGCTTTGTACTTTTGTTCGGAATAAATAAAACCATTGAAAGATATCTACTTAAATGAAGATTAAATACGATGAAAATAATTGGACTTCAAAATGGCCAAGAAACTATACGAGCAATCAAATAAATTTGAAGAATGCCAAAACGAGGGTGGACAGGGACACTACCTGAAAAAAAAAACCAGCTCAAGCAATTGGTAACAATAGGCAGCCTGTCGCCAACTCGCACAGATCTAACATAGTCTCAAGGTCACTTTCTAAATCAGTCGAACTCTCTAGAGTAAGCCTGCTGAATTTTTTGTACGCAAAGGTTTATTTTTTCTTCTAAACAATATAGTTCAATTATTGCAGGATCTTCTCATTCTTGCGTCTTTCAAAAAATAAATGATTTAAAATTTAAATTCTTATTTTTTTTAAATAAATCGATAGAGAATATGGACTTTTGTTCTTCGTAGCGCGTCTTGACGAACTCTGGCATATTTCTCCTTCGTAGTGTGTAAAGTCGTCCTCGATGTCCAGTTGTAGTTAAATTGTTTCGAATGCTCGTCCAATTGTTTTGGAATTACCACTATGATACTAGAATCACTTTGAAAGTATCCTCTTCTTGATAGTGGCTACATACATACATTCTATAAAAGTTGTTTGGTCTTGAAATCCTCAATTGAATTTTTATTGTGACTTTAATTTTTATTGATCTGCCAACCGTGTGAACAGAAAATTTTCAAGCTGACAATATTGTCAGATATATAATTGTCCGAAAATTGTCAGACAAGAGCTGACAAATAAATTGTCAGACTTTGGTACAAAATCTACCAATCGTGTGAACGGACAATTTTACATTGTAACAAATTTGTTAACTGTCAGCTAATTGTTCGCTATTGTCAGACCATTGACAGATCTGACAATATTGTAAGATCTGACAATCGTCTGTACTAAGCTTTAGCTTATTAATGCCTTTGTGAAAAAAATTAGTGTTTGATCTGTGAAATCAACCAGAAATGACATACCGCATGTTTTAGTTTTTCACTTTTGTGCTTTTTGCAAAAAGTTTTGAATACAGTTAAGCCTTTAGTATTACAATTTTATTGCAAAAAAAACTTATGAGCACAAATCAACCAATAACCAAAGTGAAAATAATACAGTTCAACTTTTATATGTAGTACTTCAGCCCTTTTGACACTTACCCCACCACAGCCTTCATCTGAATTTTATTAAAGGAAGTTCACAGAGTAGAAGATGAATTGCAATAAAATATACCTAAGTACGCGAACAATAAAGAGAAACAGAAAGAATTTATTCAACCTCAGCAATTTTGTCTACCCCGGTCACACACACCAAATACGTCCGTCGACAACGTGTTTAAAAATCTCAGAAAATATTTCAGTGTGTAGAAGCGGTAAAATCTGAATTTTCAGATGTTAAACGTAATGCATTGAACGCGGCAAATGAAAAAAAGGTCAGGCGTCAAAATGCAAAGAAATATAATAGATGGCCTTAGTTTCTTTGCCAAAAAATGCTTGTTGATACCAAGTGGCAACAAATGGCTTTTGAATTACTTACTTTTTTTGCCGCTGCGCCACGGAAGCGCTGAATGTGCATAGAATACGTTGAACCAATTTCATTTGCGATTATGTATGTAAATGACACCCGACTAGCAGTCGATATATAATAAGTCAATGGAGTGATCTGATTGATCTATAGCCCACTGGAGGTTTATGTATATTACTATAACGATGAAATCAGTATTTAACTACTTTCGGAATAAACGAACAGCCAAGTGTAAACCTACCCTTACAAATTCGCGAAGATAACAACCACCTACAAAAAATTCCCGCCAAGTGGAGAGAACGCCATCTCTCTCTAATGTACGAGTATGTAGGGGAAATGGGTTGACAACTGAAATAGAACGAATTCCCGAGTGGAGAGAACGCCATCTCTCTCTAAGTAGAGTATGTAGAAACCAGAATTTTCAAGAGGAGTCTCGAGACAACTTTGTATATAAAATCTATAGTACTATCATGGGCAGATATTTTTTAGTAGAACACATGTCCTGTACGCGCGCTGCAACATGGTGAACATTTTTCGGTAGATTTCGTTGCTTGTAGTGGCTTTTGGAAATATTTTTAAGTCGGTGTTTATGGAATCTGTTGGTATTTTCCATGGGGGAAAAGTTGGGTATTTTGTTGAATTGTGTGCCGGAATATTACATTTTTTTGATAGGTTATTATAATGTGTTTGAGAAATTATTTCTCATTCGGCTTTTTTGGTCGTAATGTTGATAAATAAAAATAGCTATTTCATTACGTTTGCCAACATTTCGACGGTTGTTGCCGTCTTCTTCAGGGGATCTTTTTATTAACAAAAAAGAAATGAACATTTTAAACATATGTTTGAACATTTAAGGCAGAACATGATTGGAAACTTACGTTACAGTTTGTTAAGTTTATTTAGACATTAAATATTGCAATAATTTGTAATAGAAAACTGTAAAACGATTTAAACAATTTAGCAAACTATTTTAAAATAATGTTATGAAATTTACTTCTAAATTTGTGTATATAATACAACACTTCGAATGAAGATTAGTCAGCGTTTCTTCCCAGTCACCAGAGAGCTGTACACAGATGAAATGTTTTGGGTGTCTTGTTTGCGGTTCATGTTATTTTTGTTGTTTATTATGTGGAACGTTTCCAAAGTGTATCGTTTTGAAGTATGTCTCTCTGTTTCCAGAATTTCAACTCCGTCAAAGTCAGGTTTATGTCTGCGTTCTATACTATGATGCGCCAGTGCTGTCTTACCAGTATTTTTCAGATTTATGTCGGATTTATGATTGGAAATTCTTTGACGCAGAAGTTGTTTTGTGGTACCAGAGATTAAAAAGAGCATGTTCGAATATGTTCGAACAATTCCACTTTTTCCTTATGTTCGTTCATAATCGATCGTTCTGCTTCTATGCTCACGAGTAATGTTATCCACGAGTTAAAATACTCACAAGTAAAGACAAATAAATTGTTCGAACTCGTGAACTTCTCGCACCCACGAGCAAAATGCTCGTAAGCAATTGGAAATATTTTCGAGTACTCAAAACAAAGCGAGTATACTCGAACCAAAATAGGTGATCGTGAACAAAGTGAATATCGTGAACATTTTGTTTGCGGATGGGTACATAATATGGTCGTTCGTTGTTGTAGGGTAGGTAGATTTTAGGTATTTTTGTGTATTTATCGTTTTTATGGTTGTTGGTTTGTGGAAAGAAGTTAAACTGGATTCTGTATTTTGTTTGCTATTGTATTGAAAAGAAAAAGAAGATGTAGTTACATAACTATGCAAATTATCAATGTCTGTAAGTGCGTGAATTAGGTAAATGCATGAAAAAGATGACTATTTTGTTTTTATGTGGGAAAACACCGCTCTTGAATTGTTAAAATACAAAAAAAAAATAAAAGTTTTCTTTAATATTCCTTAGCTTCAAAAGAAAAATTTAATTTGATATGCCAGCTACACCGAAGAGTTTAGCTAGCCCAATTCCCACCAACCACCAACCTCGGATACACATCTTACGAGTCGAGTACATCCGAGCACATTGATCGTTATCATTTTGTCCACGAGCGCTTGACTCGTTTTTATTCGAACCCTTTCAACTCGGTTGCAAGGTATGCTCGTTCATACTCGTTCAGTATTTATCGTGAATCACGAGTCATTATACTCGTGAACAAGAAAACTCTCTCTTGGGTTGACTCTGTTTGTTTGAACTCGCTTTTTTCGATGTGTATTCGATGTTCGTGAACAGTACTCGACTCGTTTTATTCTCTGGTACCGACATAACGAAGACCACGCTTTTCATCTGCATTGCCAAGGCAGTTTATTTTATAGACAACATCAGTGCGTCTATCTTTTTCTGTTTTTGTTTTCAAATTACTGAAAAGTAGTGCTAAAGTCATGTTGGATTTGTATGCCAGGTTTACATCATTCGTGTTCTTTTTAATAACTTCTTTAAAATTCTCCGACAGTTAAGGGACATACACTATGCTCTTATAGGCACATCTCTTTTTCCAAGCAATTATCCAGAGGAGCTTTATATTTTTGACGAAGTAATAAGCTCCGTATTATATTGATTGGAAATCCATTATCTGTGAGAATTTCAGTGATTATTTTCTCATTTGCGGAGTGGAATTCCCGATCACTCGACGTAAAGACTTTGTGGATTAGATTCGAGGCCGTGTTTATAAGTATGTGTTTTGCTTGGTTAGATCTAAAGTTGACAAGTCTTCCCGAAGCCGTGTCTTTTTGATACCAGTTGAAAGAGAGATGTTCTTTATCACGAATTATTCTTACATCCAAGAACGTTAATGATCTATTTACCTCCCTCTCAACGGTAAACTGAATTCTTTCATTATATTCATTAAGGCATCGTAAAAAATTGTCAACCTCCCCTTTATTCATAACTGCAAATAATGTCGTCAACATATTTGACGATTAGCTTGGGTTTAATATTCTTCGCAATTTGTTCATCTAAAAGATTATCCAAACCCAAGTCGGCGATGGTGGGAGAAAGTGGATTACCCATCGGCATCCCGTGAATCTGTCTGTATAATTCGTTTTTATACTGAAATTGCGGATGGAGAAGAGGTAATAAGATTTGTAAGAGATGAAACGGAGTAAGAGGTGACAAGAGCAAAGTATAGCAACATGATTCACTCTTTTCAACGTCATCATACCAACGACAGATTCGCAAAATATATACTTAGGGGCTTATTGCGAGAGTCTATTCAAAAAAAGTCTATTCGACAAAAGTCGATCAAAATTCTTGATAGAATTGAAATTTTTTTCAAATAGAAAAAATATAAAATTATTCAGTACAAATATTAAAAGTCAAATAGAAAAATATTAACGAATAGAATTTTGAAATAACGATAGTAGACTTTAATTCTATTCGACAAGATTCTATTTCATCCGCAATAAGCCCCTTAAAGTGCATAAAGACTCCGTGGAATTTCTCAAACAAAACAAAAATGTAATTATTGTCTCAGCTGATAAAGGTAACACAACTGTTGCAATGAACCGGGAAGAGTATGACAGGAAAATGAAAGAACTACTCTCTGGTCGTTCTATTTACCGACTTACACGGGGTACCCCTCCTTCTTCCCTTCAAAACAAAAATAATGAACTGATTAAAGGGTTACACACAAATAAGCTAATTGACGATAGACAAAAGACTTTAATGACGACATACACAGCACAAATACCTTCGATTTATGGATTACCGAAAATTCATAAACAAAACATGCCTCTCCGTCCGATAACAGCATCAATTAAAGTGCCATTTTATGAGCTTGCAAAATATTTGGGAATAATATTACAGTGCGTGACACGAGATTCCGTCCGCTCTGTTAAAAACTCTTGAGTTTAAGGAAAAAGCAAAAAATTTAATACTTAATGAAACTGATGTCTTAGTCTCATATGATGTGGTTTCTCTTTTTACTAATGTTCCGGTGCAACTTGCGGTTGGGATTATAAAAAACAAATGGGATATAATAAGTAAAAATACCAGGTTGAGTCAAACCAAATTTTTGGTGTTGCTAGACTTTTGTCTTAGAGAAAATAATTATCTTCAGTATAAAAACGAATTATACCAACAGATTCACGGGATGCCGATGGGTAATCCACTTTCTCCCACCATCGATAATAATCGATTGGATAATATTTATAATTATAATTGCGAAGAATATTAAACCGAAGCTAATCGTCAAATATGTTGACGACATATTTGCAGTTATGAATAAAGGGGAGGTTGACAATTTTTTACGATGCCTTAATGAATATAATGAAAGAATTCAGTTTACCGTTGAGAGGGAGGTAAATAGATCATTAACGTTCTTGGATGTAAGAATAATTCGTGATAAAGAACATCTCTCTTTCAACTGGTATCAAAAAGACACGGCTTCGGGAAGACTTGTCAACTTTAGATCTAACCAAGCAAAACACATACTTATAAACACGGCCTCGAATCTAATCCACAAAGTCTTTACGTCGAGTGATCGGGAATTCCACTCCGCAAATGAGAAAATAATCACTGAAATTCTCACAGATAATGGATTTCCAATCAATATAATACGGAGCTTATTACTTCGTCAAAAATATAAAGCTCCTCTGGATAATTGCTTGGAAAAAGAGATGTGCCTATAAGAGCATAGTGTATGTCCCTTAACTGTCGGAGAATTTTAAAGAAGTTATTAAAAAGAACACGAATGATGTAAACCTGGCATACAAATCCAACATGACTTTAGCACTACTTTTCAGTAATTTGAAAACAAAAACAGAAAAAGATAGACGCACTGATGTTGTCTATAAAATAAACTGCCTTGGCAATGCAGATGAAGTGTGGTCTTTGTTATGTCGGTACCACAAAACAACTTCTGCGTCAAAGAATTTCCAATCATAAATCCGACATAAATCTGAAAAATACTGGTAAGACAGCACTGGCGCACCATAGTATAGAACGCAGACATAAACCTGACTTTGACGGAGTTGAAATTCTGGAAACAGAGAGACAAACTTCAAAATGATACACTTTGGAAACGCTCCACATAATAACCAACAAAAATAACATGAACCGCAAACAAGACACCCAAAACATTTCATCTGTGTACAGCTCTCTGGTGACTGGGAAGAAACGCTGACTAATCTTCATTCGAAGTGTTTTCTTATATACAAAAATTTAGAAGTAAATTTCATAACATTCTTTTAAAATAGTTTGCTAAATTGTTTAAATCGTTTTACAGTTTTCTATTACAAATTATTGCAATATTTAAAGTCTAAATAAACTTAACAAACTGTAACGTAAGTTTCCAATCATGTTCTGCCTTAAATGTTCAAACATATGTTTTAAATGTTCATTTCTTTTTTGTTAATAAAAAGGTCCCCTGAACAACACGGCAACAACCGTCGAAACGTTGGGAAACGAAATTTAATAGCTATTTTCATTTATCAACATGACGACCAAAAAAGCCGAATGAGAAATAATTTCTCAAACACATTATAATTTTTTTGATAGGTTTATCGCGTTAAGTAATGATGATGGATAGTTTTGGTGCTAAGTTCTTTTAAGGATTTTTGTAGCGAGAGGTTGAATAGGTTGTCTGCCAGAGTTGATTTTGAGAAGGATGGACGCGGTGAAGAATTTTATCCGTTCAGGAATAGATGAAAGTCCAGCCTCGGTGAGTATATTTTTGATGGGTGTTGTCCGAAAGGCTTTTATTGCAGTTCTTGTAGCGCTGTGGTAGGATGGTGTGATTAGTTCCAACGATGATTTGGAGCATTTACTGTAGAGGGCGAGTCCGTAGTCTATTTTTGGGAGCAAAACTGATTTAATGACATTGATAAGAGATTTTAAATTACCAAAGCTATGTTTAGAGGCTAGATATCTAACCATGTTGACCCTGGTAGCGAGGCTCTTTTTAATATACATACAATGTGACTTAAAGTTAAATTTATTATCAAATAAGATTCCTAGTATTTTTAAGTTATTTACATTTTCAATTAAATTATTATTTAAGTTAATTATAATGTTTTTTGAGCAGCTGTTTTTTTTACATATATGAAGTATTTTACTTTTTTCTCCAGATATTTCTGTTCCATAATATTCTCCCTATTTAACTATATTCTATAAGTATATTTGAAAAATCAGCTGCCACATTATTTAAGTCTTTGCTTTTGGATAATATAATGAGGTCGTCGGCGTATAGCGAATAATTAATTTTATTGTATTTTTGGAGTATATTGCTTAATTTATTGAAAGCTATGGCGAAGAGCACAACTGAGAGAGGGGATCCTTGTGGGGTGCCGTTATCTAGGTTCTGCACCGAGGAGATTGTATTACTAATTTTTATCCGAAATTTTCTATGTGATAAGAATGCATTTATAAACGTAATTATTTTGGGCTGATTTTCCATACAATCAATTGGCTGATGACAACGTGAATTCCGATTCGGTCGAAAGCTTTTTGGAAGTCAATGAAAAAGAGTGAAATATGATTTTTAGACGAAAGTCCTGAGGCGACAAATTCGTCAATGTATAGCAATGAATCCATTGTACATCTATCTTTTTTAAAGGCCACTTGGTTGATGTCGAGTAAATTGTTTCTTTCTAGGAACCAAGATAGTCTGCGGGATATGATTTTTTCAACGACTTTACTAAGGCATGGGAGCAAGGATATAGGTCGGTAACTGGATATATTTTGAATATCTTTGGTTGGTTTTGGTATAGGCACTACTGTGGCAATTTTCCATATTTGTGGTATAACACCTTGTGTTAGGATCTCGTTGTATAGATTTATAATGCGCTTTTTTACATTAATTGGGGAATTTTTGATCATGGCGAAAGAAATACGATCAAAGCCAGGCGTGTTACCTTTGCATGAGTTGACGCAGCTTTCGAACTCGATGAAGTTAATATTTTCTTCGATTGCAAAACAGCAATTTCACTGATGGTTTCTGGTTGAATTCTTTGGTTCATTATATAATTTTTGTTAACATTTGTTTGGAAGGATCTTTAATTGCTTTGATTGAGCTTTGTTTGTAATTGCCTGTGAGAGAATTGATATCCGACCAAAGTTTTTTGGAAGAGGAGTTTAGGTTAATGTTGGACGTAAATTTCTGAAAACTGTTTAGTTTTGCTGCCTTTCTGAAAACAGCGTTGGATTTTTAAATGCAATCAGGTTGGTTTTAGTTGGGTATTTTTTGAATGTTTTCCAAGCGGTTTGTTTGGTTTGACGAAGATTGCCCAGCTCTTAATTCCACCACGGTACAACGGTTGTGTATGGTACGTTGTTAGTTTGAGGAATTGCTAAGTTGGCTGCGTAGCGAAGAGATCTTTGAATAAGAGCTGACTCTTTATTGATGTTCGGTGATATGACTTTTTTTGATACGAAGTCTGTGATTCTGGATTGAAACAACGGCCAATTTGCTTTGTTTAGTTGAATTTTTTTTTATCGGGTTTTCGTGCTTTGTGTGATTGTTAAGTGTTATTTTGAGGATGGTAGGAAAGTGGTCACTTCCGTGGAGGTTTGGGAGAGCTTTCCAAGTCGTTTTTGGGATAAGTGAGGAAGAAACAAAGGTGAGATCAATGTTATGGGTGAAAAAATGTGTTGGAGAACCGTCGTTTAGAATAGACAGATTGGAGTTGTTTAAAAATTTTTCAATAATTTTACCACGTTTGTTAATGCAGGGGGATCCCCAGATAGGATTCCAAGCGTTGAAGTCACCTGTTACTAGAATCGGTGTTGAAAATTGTTGGGTGATGTCTTCCAATTCGTAATTTGTGAAGTCTTGCTTCGGATGGATGTAAAGAGAAATAACTGTGAATTTTGTATTCAGTTCAATTTCCGCTGCAACTGCTGGGATATTTGTAGGTATATCTATGAATTTGTGTGGAATTGATTTGATTCCTTGCTTGGCGGTAGTGTGATGGTTGTAAAGGTGACATGCGTATTGTTTTGGGGCATGAAAGTTAGAATTTGTGGGGATGTGCGTTTCTTGTAGTGCAATAATAGATGGTTCTAATTCGTTTATTAAAATCTGAAGTTCGTGGAGGTTGTTGAAATAGCCATCCATGTTGAATCATTCGAGCTCACGAGTCATTGATTTTGGAGTCGTTATTAATGTTATTGTTCATAGTCTGTGTCCATATTATTTAGGAAGTAGTTGTTTTCTGAAAGGAGTGTTTTTGTAACATTTGTTAATGGAGAAAGAGATGTTGATGAGTTTAGATTAGGATATGAACTGGGTATTTGGGATTCGTTTCGGGATTGAATAGTAGGGGGCAATTGGGTTGTTGTTTTTTAGATTGTTAGTTGAGTTTTTCTTTTTTGTTTGTGGATCGTTTGTTGTTTCAGTATTTTGTATCGGGTTGTTAGGGTTTGGTTTGATTTTGGGATTAATTTCCTATGAAAGGATTATTTCAGTTGATGGTTGGCTAGAGCGGAGGGGGATAGGAGGTTGATGTGGTTTTGTAGTGGAGGAGGGAGTTAGGTTTGAAGTCGGGGTGTTTAGTTCATTATGAAGTTGCAATTGTTGTGGTGAGTTCTGGTTTGCGGTTCGGATTCTTTTTTTGATGATTTCTGCCATAGATGGCTTGGCATCTTGTTTTCTCTTTGGTGCGGAAAGCTGGTGCAATGCGGGGTCGTCTCTGTAGATCTGCCAAGCTTCGCGGAGAGTGCAACGGCGGTCCGATTTTATTTTGTTGACTGATTTATAGCGAAGGAAAGTTGGACAGGAGGGATCGTAAGAGGTATGACTGTCTACTTGACAATTGATGCAGTATATGCGAGAACATTCTTCATGTGGTGGGGGAACGCAGCATTTCTTGCAAACTTGAGCATTGTTGCAGCGGTTCTTTGTGTGTCCCAATTTTTTCATTTGAGATAAATTCTAAACCGCGATCCAATTTTTCCAGGCTTGAAATCACTAAGTAACGTGGAATATTGTCGGTGGTAAGATTAATTGGAAGTGCTGGGATATGTGGGTCTGTGGATTTGCGTTTGATTTTGGTGGGCTGGTTCAAGGGAGGGATTTTTTTTTTGTTTTGTTAGCAGAAAGAGTTTTGTATATTTACAATAGGGGAATGAAAATTAAGTTAAAAAATTTATAAGCCGCGTGGCGCGAAAGAAAATTTTTTGACAGTACGAATAAATTATAGGGTCGCTCTCTTCTAATATGTCTATGAGATATAGTTTTTGATTTGCACTAATACATAGATTTAAAATCTTTGAAAAGCCGTAGAGAATCTTTAAGCGTTCCTTTTATAAAAGACATACTCAGTGGTAGAATAAAATCTCTAGATTTACTAGTAGCTCAGTAATATTACTTTATAACCTCTTTTGAAAATCTAGAGAGTTCCCCACCACTAGAAGGCGCGCTTCCTAAGTTATAACGGTAAAAATGCCAAATAACGTGTTTTATTTCAAAAAAAATCTATTAAAAGTCCAAATATAAAGCTCATTCTTTTTGCAATAAAAAAAATCCATTGTAGGCCTGTTTTGTTCTCGTCTCAAATAATACACGTAATTACCATATTTTGGGCATTAAATTTCCCTTTAATTGTGTATATCCCTATATAGGGCAATTCTCATAAGCATAATGTGACAAAAAAATTGTTTAGGATGGGGGGGGGGAATCTTTTCCCCATTCAGGCGGGAGGGGAAATTGTTACAGAATCGGCTTGAAATAGAAAAATAAATCATTAAAAAATAACAGCAACACTTACAATGTCATGCTATACTTTTTTGTTAAAGCCAGAAATCCGTTCTTTAATCTTAATAATTAATCTTTAATAAGTAATGTTTAATAATTCAAATTATTTTAGATAACAGTTTTTGAAACATTTTTTTTCAAACTCAAAATTTTGAAAAAAAATGTGGTATTATATATCCATTGATAATATTACATTACCTGTTATTTCGAATTCCTGATTTCCTTTCAGGATTCCAGCGTAAGAGTTATCTTTTTGCTTCTCGGTATTGTCAATCTGAACAGATGTTGCGTCAGACAATTTGTTCATACTTTCAGTAAGATTCAATTCTAAATGATTTAACTTAAAATTATAGAATGTTTAACATATACCAAAGTCCGTACCTATCACTCCCTCAAGCGTACTCCTTAGATCATGAGCACGAATTAGTTTGCAAGTTCCGCCAATCATATCATTAAAGTCGTATATGTACAGAAAACCATCCTCGCACGCGACCATTAGTACCAGTTCCTTTTCCAATTTGGTTAAAACACAAACGTGCTTCAAGCCCGGTTGTGATAGCACGGCCGTTGCGAATGCTCGATCTTGATTAAGGACGTCATAAACGTGGCTAGGAAAATATGAAGATACAGCTTTCGTCAGATAACCCGACCAGCCTCCATCTAGGTTATGTGTCGTGCTTATATCTTCAAGTGAAGAAGTAATAATTATACCATTTTCATCAAGCATCGGAATACGTTTGATCAACTCGACCGCCTTTGCGTCAATTTTGAATATATGAATCGTTTCAGTATTGGAACTGGCGCAGAGGAAATTTGCATTAGTGCTGAACACCAGAGACGCAATCCGCACACATCGTTTCACTCCTCGTCTAAACTCTTGCACACGTTGGCCGTTCTTGACACAAAACACTCGGATAACAGTGCCCCTTTCAGAAGCAGTGGCTATCAGCGCTCCACAAGGGGAAAAACTAATCGCGGACAATGCAGTCTCATGGGCTTTGATTGTTAATCCGGGCTTGAGTTCCCTTGCATTGAACATACGAAATTCACCCGTCATAGCCGAAACTGGATAAGCTAGGTGTGAGTTTAATGATAAGGTACAGAGTCCAAGTTCGTTAGGTGAGATGTTTTCAATTGATTGTAAAATTTTCATATTTTGAATGTCGTGAATGTGGATACTTTCGGCCAAGCAAACCACCAATCGAAACTTATTCATTCGAACACACAAGATCGTAGATGGGTATACACAATTGCAGATTTCAAGTTTTCTCTTAAAATGTAGCATTTTAAGACAGTTCGGCTTGCTTTCAGTCACCAGCACTACCAAACTGCTGTTGAACAGTCGCTCGACAATTCTAATGTTCTCATTTTCTTTGGAATATATTTCGTCAACCCTGTCGACAGATGAGATCGAATACAGGTGGTAGCCAGTGTTGCTCAGCACAGAAATTGATCTGTAAAAAAATGTAGCAGTAAGTAAGATTTTTTGGATAAATATGGGAAAAAGGGCTAGGTTGGGTCGAAACAAAAAAAAAATCGTATATCAGGAGCCTATCTCATGGGAGGGTCAATTTAAAATAAAATGACTTAAATAGAAAAAAAATATTAAAAAAAATAAAAAAGGTAGTAACACTACTTTCATTTCATTTTTAATTTCATTCTTAATAGTCTGGTTTGTTACCGATCTTCCAACCTCCCCCCCTTTGATACGTACTCCGAATTGTAGTATATCGAAACAAGGTATGGGGGAAAATGGAGGCGGAACAAGACAGCATACATAAAAGTGCAAACCTCACATCTCGACCTGTGACGTCAGTGGTCATCAGTGGCGGAATGCGTAGTGCATACGGCTTCGAAGACTGAGCAAATCTGATGCGCGGGTTCAAATCTCGCATGTTGTAGAAAGTTTTTCATAATAAAATTGGATTAAAGCTCAGTACCACTAAAAAGGAGACCGACATCAATGGAGTGAATAACGCGAATGATCTTATGATCGTGAGGTATACAGTAGGGGGAAGCCAGATAGACAGACAGGTAGTAAATTCAACTAAAGAACTAATGAAAAGGGTTAGAGTAATGGGATATAGAAAGATGAAAGGGAGCAGATAGCTAGATGATTGTAAAGAGGATTTTTTAGGAAAAAGGAAAGTTATAATAAAGAACTGAAATGGAAATATTTATTTGAAAAGCTTATGCAAATTCACAATAGTATTTTTTTATGGTAGCAATTGGTTTATGTACGAGATATTTTTGAATGTAAGCTTTATAGGGTAATGAAAAGCCGATAGAATAATTATTTGAATTATTAGAATAATGTTAGTACGAATACAATGAAAATTCATCACATGTACCACTATAGGTGATTGAACCTTTAAGAGTTATCTTCCAATCAGGTTGAATTTAGGCAATGACAAAGAAGATGCACAACGGTTACGAATGATGATACTGTAACGACTTTGTCATCGTCATAGACCCTATCTATTCAACCCAGCTAGAGTCGACATCGTTGCTGGAAGAACTAGAGCACGTCGTCATAGTACAGTACTAGTTTTTTTTTTTTTTGATTTTATTCAATTATTTATTTGTAAAATTATAATCAGTGGTGATAGAAAGTAAAAGTATAGATTAACCACTAACTAAATCCAAGCCTGCGGCGAGATATTTAAGCCCGGAATTCTACATAGTTTTTTTTTTATTATATACATACATATAAAAAGTTCGAGGGGTGAGTTGAGAAAAGTTCATATAGAAGAATATAGTGATATAGTTCGAATTATTTAATTTATAGTGAGGGTGAATATTGGCGGCCAACGACGACGATAAGAGGTCGTGGCCGCAGGGTGATTTCTAGTGTCCAATAAGACCAGGTGCAAAGTGACGAATTAAAGCGAACCAAACCTACAGATATTCCTAGTGCGGAGAGATTTCGTGTTGAAAAGTGAAAAGAGGATTAAGTCTGTGACTGAAACCCAGACAACACAAGTAATATTTTACAAAGAAAAAAGGTATTTTCTTGGGGTACAACTCCTGTAAAAATACGAAGAAAGTGAGGAATTTACCCGCCATTTTAGAGGACTTCATTTGCCCTTGAAACTCCGACTATTCGACCCTCACCTAAGTAAATATTAATCCATAATCAAATACCGCGAATAACTCAACAAAAGAAGATACCAACGTCGGCTGTGTAGCCGTGAACCTAGAAGCAGGCTCCCAAGACGTCATCCGAAGCAGGCTCCAGAATATTCTAAGGAAATAAATTGGCGTGATAGTTTTTTTTATATATATACAGTGCTGCCAAAAACATTCCGGATTTTTTCCCATAGTAATAATTTTCTTAATACCAAGTAGAAAACTAACAACTTTCCATAAGTTTTTTAATAATTTGTAAAGAGTATGAGACAAGTTAATAATAACCTTAAAAATTTAATTTAAATTTACAAGAACAATAAAAAAAAAATTATTTTATAAAGTTACTCAGTAACATGCCTGTGCAAAACTAACCGGATTTCAAGAAGATTGCAAGTCTCGATGTTAAAGTAACGGTTTCTTCGAGTCTTTTGACTCAAGCCGTAGATTAAAACGTTTTAACAAATTGAGAGCTGTGTAAGTTGAAATAATATAGTGCATAAAATGGCTAAAACACCTTATAGCAACGCGATTCGATACGAAATAATAGAAAAGTTCCAAGCCGGTATAAAACAAAAAGTAAACGCTGAAATCTTAAAAATTCCAACGTCAACGGTTTGCGACATCATTAAAAAATTTAAAAGTGGAAAATCAGTAGAAGCAGATCATTTTGGTGGACGCCCTCGCAAAACAACAATTAAAACTGATAGGCGCATAAAGAATTTCGTGCTTAAAGACCCTTTTGCGACTTCAAAGACAATTTGTGATGAACTTAATCTACCCATAGGGTCAAATACGGTCAGGAAGCGTTTAAGAGATTTCGGTCTTTTTGCATTTCGACCAGCTAAAAAACCTCTTCTTACTGCTAAACATCGTAAAAAAAGGTAATCCGTAAAAGGCATTTGGGAAAGACTTAAAATTTCTAATCAAAACATTTAAGCCAGGGTTGAATTTGCAAAAAATCATCTTAACCGGTCTTTAAGCAAATGGAGGAGTGTGCTTTTCAGTGATGAAAGCAAATTCAACTTGTTTTACTCCGATGATGCAAGAACAGTGAGGCGCTCAAAAGGTACGCGATTAAAGCCTGCAAATGTACTCCCTATAGTAAAGCACGGTGGAGCCTCGGTGATGGTTTGGGGCTGTTTTTTCAGGAGCAGGCTGCGGTCCTATACACCAAATCACAGGAATTATGGACCGTTTCCAATATAGAGACATTTTGGAGTCAGTAATGCTTCCATACGCAGAGGAAGAAATGCCTCTGCGTTGGGTTTTTCAGCAGGATAATGACCCCAAACATTCTTCAAAGCTGCTAAAAGAGTGGTTTGTAACTAAAAATATTCGTGTTTTAGAATGGCCATCTCAATCACCCAATTTAAACCCAATAGAAAACTTGTGGGCCATTTTAAAAAGGCGGGTTGGGAAAAAAAAGCACACGTCAACAACTTTTCTTTTTGCAGCTTTAAAAAATGAATGGGAGAATATTCCTGCTTCTGTTTTCGAGAATTTAATCCAGTCAATGCCGAGCTGTGATAAAAAACAGGGGTTACTGGACAAAATATTAAATAAATAATAAAAGTTAATTGCAAAAAAATAAAATCCGGTTAGTTTTTCACATTAAAATTTGGAATTAACTTTAATTTTTTGAATTCTTTTTTGTTTTGATAGATAAAGTTCCATGGTTTTGGTTTCAAATAATAAAATATATTCAATAAAAATGGGAAAAAATTGCAAACATTTGATTTTTTAATTTTTATATCACAAACCAACAATCAATGCAATTTACCAAACAAATCCGGAATGTTTTTCACACCACTGTATGTATACATTTTTTGTTATAGATTTCCATTTTTCTGTTTAACTTTTTGATGAATCAATCTCAAATTCGAATCTTTTACGTATTTTTACTTCAAATTTCACTATTTTTTTATATAAATATTTTTTTTAATTTGTGGTTCTACTCGCGATTGTTAGTTGGCGGAAAGTGAGTCCGTTGCAAGTGATGCCCCGAGTTTCGCTAGCCTTTCACGGATACCGGATCCTCTAGGGACCAGTTATTGAGTAGCAATCTTTTGCGATTCCCTTTTATCTACGTACAAAGAGCTCTCTGTAGGTAGGGAAAAAAAAGGAGGTTAGATTTGTTTAGAGCCCGAACTCTGGGTATTCTTAGAAAGAAAAACTGGGAAATCGAGGACTTGGTCCAAATATTGGTTGGGGACACAAAGTATCGGTGGAATTGCCCTGCAGGTTGAGTACCCACTTTTAGCCCCCTAGTTCGGCGACAGTTCCGTTGTTTCAAATTTAATTCGTTTATAGTTTCGTTTCATATTTTAACCGTTAATTTTATTTTTTGTAAATTTTGAAAGATTTCGTTATTTTTGTTTGTAAATTCATTCCCTTTCGACTTAATATGATAAGAGTTTACAATCATTTTGTTTTCGAATATTTTGAATGTTTTTTTTTTTTTTGATAAATAGAGAGATTTTGTAAATCACGTCAAGATGAACGAAATGAAATTGGTTTTCTCACTGAGCTTCTAAGAGGCTTAATGACTTTTTAAGGACATTTTCAGGGGGTGCAGTACGGCGGGCTAAAACCCCGTAGGTAAAGTATGATTTGACGACAACAGCAGTAAAGAATCCTGAGTTCAGGAAAGGGGAATTCTGAGAACTGGCCAAACGAATTCCAGGTAGGGAGGGACTAGGTCGCGCTACAACGACAACCGTAGCGATCCCAAGATGCGATGTGTTTAAGTGGTGACAGTGTTAGTTTTTTTTGGCATGTACATTTTCTTTTTGAAATAGGCGAGGTCTAGCTACGGGGGCAAGATCCCCCCCTATATCCAGCGAGCTGAGCCGAGCATGCCGTCGCCTCCGTAGCGGACATTCTTTTCCTCCCTTCTCCGTTCCTACTTTATCCTAACCCTCTTCCTATTTTAATTTCTCTATTGCTTCTTTCTATCCCGCTTTCATCCTCCCATATTCTATTCCCCCAAAAACCTTCCTACTGCCTTATTTCACAGTTTATTCTCCTTGTAAGTTCCCAGAACTCGGCAGAATCTCTACTCTGGCTCAAAGTAATGGCCAATTTTTCTTCATGTAACCTCTTTTTTTCTTTGCATATTGTTTAATCAATTATATTATATTGTTTAATCAATTCGTGGTAATCATTTTTAATGCTGGGAATATCATATTTTCTTGTAAGATTTAACATTGCTAGTGCTTTTTTTCTTAATTTTTCACAAGAAGAGTCATTTTTTTCTTAATATTGATTCTTTTTACGACTGCATCCCTGCTTCATATATTGCCTTTTCTAATTCGCAAATTGGTATGTATCCAGTCAAGGATTGACTTTCTATGCTTATTAACTTGTTGTTCAGCTTCGATTGAAACTCATTTTTTGAAGACATTTTACATTTTAGAGTTTTGTTTGTAGGTTGTTTGTTAGTTGGAGAGACAAGTTCTTCATTCCTTCTATTCGTTATGAATATCGGCAGGTGATCAAAATATATGACTTCTCCAATCGCAAAGTCTTTAAACATGGTGCACCAGTCTCCACCAATAAGACCGTAATCAATTACAGAACTTCCCTGTTTTCCAATAAAAGTATGTTCGCCTCCTCTATCACTTTTTGTGCTTCCATTTAAAATGCATAAACCGAAATCATTACATAACTCTATAATTGTTTTCCCTTTTGTGTTTACTTTTCTATCTTTGATGTTGCGTTTTCCAAATTAGATGACGTTCTCCGCCTCCATATCAAGGGCGGATCCAGGGGGGGGGGGGGGGGGTCATGCCAAGTGAATTGTTGTCTCCTTAAAAAATTCTTAAAACAAGAGGGTTCGACTTATGGTATATTTGTTTACCTATTTGGTGAGCATGGTTTTTGTATACTTAAATAATAAAAACAATAATAAGTCAATTTGTAAAGTTACGAATAGGTTTCCAAAAATAAATTGTAACAATTTAACACAAAAATAAATGAGGTTGCAAAGATATTCGCAATCTCAAATCAAAAGTAGCAGTATTTCCAACACAATTTGTCAGTGTTGCAGTTAAATGCACAGTGAAAAAAAGTGGATTCGTCAATTATTCAAATGTTGTTTACAACAAAAGCTTATCCTCCTCAGGTTTAGCTAAGCACCCAGATTTTTTGAGGGCTTAAGGCGTCAGTTATAGCTTTCATTGAAACTCATCATTGAAAATTTTTAATTAAAGTTTTGGGACATTTAAAAGGCAAAATTAGTACATCCCAATATGAAGCTGACGACTTTATTAATATTTATTGCCAAAAAAATATTCATTTAAGGCCAACATTTCATATAAATCGACTTTATACTATGTTTCCACCGAAGGTTTATCTCAGTTTAGATTATATAAATCAATTTGGTGTTTCCACCGCACAAAAAGATTAAAAAGTAGATTTATTTTGACAGTATGCAGATGTTGTTTTACTTTTTCTAACGGAGTTGGGGTGAGGCAGAAAGTTTGATGTATGTCCCCTTTTCAATGAATGCATTCAGTGTGAGAAAATATAGGCCAGTTCGAGTTTTGTAACTATTGGACCTATGAAGATTTAACAAGATTTGTTTCAAATCTTCGAGATTTAGGAAGTAAATTTGTATGGAATTTAAAGAAGATTTAAGGTAAATCTACCTTAATCTCGGTTTTGTGGTCGGTGGAAACGTAGTATTAATTATTTCAATGATTGTACACATTTTTTTGCAATTGCCTGGTCACTAGAAGTTCACGTCTTCACGATTCGTGGCAATACGCCTAGTCAAATTTTGAAAATTTATTTTTGTTTAGTAAGTTGTGAACGAAATTTTTCTATTCTGTAGGAAAAGTCTAGCAAAATCACAGAACTTAATAGAAGAATAAAAGCTGACACTACAAATTACATTTAGCGTGCTTTCAAATACACGAGTGTATAATATACACTAATAATATTATGTATAATATAATATTATTAGACTGATTCAAAAATATTATATTGTCTTCGATTTTTAATGCCACTAGCTTTTTAGTTAGAGTTTAGTGAAATAATAAGCCTGATAAAATTTCAGCCGTTTAGGTTAATATTTAGAGGTCGCTAATTTCTTTTTTTCATAAAAATTGTATGGGAAATTTTCTTTGTTTGCTTCTTTAGTTTATTAATTTACAATCGATTATCGTACGGAAATATTTGAGACGTTTACTTTGTTCTTTAAAATGTCCTTCACTTCTTATCTAATTAGTGCACTCCTTCCGAAGTTATTGAAGGTTAAAGTGGATGGTTTATTCCACAGTTTTTGGGATTCCCTGTTGAAAATATCAGCATTTGAATACCTCTATAACATTTCATTCCAAAATATTACAAATTAAATTTTGTTAGTAGTAACCAAAAAAATGAAAATCATTCCAACTCCCATTACAATCATGATTCAAAAGAGCAAATTCGTTGCAATTGCAAATAATTGATAAAGATAGCACTCCAAGTCAAAATTCAGACCTCAAATACTTTCAAAATTTTTGTAAAATGTGGTGTAGAAATTAATCTTTATAACAAAAAATTACTGAAAGTTTAGTTACATACGAAAAGTCAAGTCATCAATTGCAAAAGGCGGTAGGTGAATTATTAAATTTTTAGCGTGATTGTATTTTGAAGCGTGACCCCCCCCCCCCCCCCCCCCCCCCCTGACTCAAAGTCTGGATCCGCCCTTGCTCCATATCGCCAGTTCTCGCATTTAAGTCTCCCATTATCATAATAATTTGCGTCATTTTGTGAAGTTTACCCCTTCTTGGGAGAAATTTCCCCTTCTTTTAAAATTTGACAGGTTTTGCACAAAATTAAATTTAGTGGAAAAAGATACCAAACATACCTAAGTTTAAAATAGAGCTATTTAACAAACAGCAATATATTTCTGTCTCGTTCATTTTTAAATGTCAAATTAAAATTCTTGACACGACTTTTCTTCCTTATTTTTTTCCTATAGGAGTCATATACTGATTTTGTCTGTACCTTTCTTTCTCAACTAACGGACCGAAGTGCGGTAGTCAAATTAAGGGTTGCTTGAATCAAGTGACATATTTTACCACTTATTATTTGCAAATACTTCTTTTATTAGTCTAATAATTAACTATTCACTGTAACTTGTTTTAAATTTCAGAAAATGGGAAAAAGCTCCTTTAGTTAATTAACAGCAAATTTTATTAGTTATTGTTGTAGGCTAAACCATTTGTTGTACCATTCTGAAAAGTACATTAAACAGGCAACTTTTTAATTTAATTGGCCACAGATGTTCTCATACATTTTTATTTTTTTACAGATGGTCAAACTTTTGTAAAAATAAATATTTTGTAATTTTTGTATTGAAAAACTAATTTTAAAAAATTTTAATAAAAAAATGCAACAACAAGTGTTATATTTTAGTATCTGTTTATTAGAACAGTTATTCAAGAAAATTATAAAAATAAAAAAACAACAAAAATCATTCATTGGTGGTACTAGTGTTAAGGTATTCGAGGAAACGTAATTTTTTAAATTTTTTTGAAAAACTGTTATACCAAGGAGACCACATGGTAAATATTTTTTTGTAGGCTATTTTCTGAATGGTCTAAAGCTGGCCATACACGATAGAGCCAAATGGCTCGTCCGAGCCAAATTGCATCATGTAAATGAGTTCGCCCGAGCCATTTGGACTTTCAGCAGGTTATAAATCTACCAGTCCAATTGGCACCGAGCCAATTGGCTCGATCGTGAATGGCCAGCTTAAGACCTGCTATATCTGGTTGCAAGGTTATCCATTATTTACTGGACACCCTGTATATTATATAAAGATTTTTGTGATCTTTAAATTGAATTTCATTCAATACAGTTTTCTTCCTTCCTATATGTATATCTATGTGTATATATAAAAATGAATTGCTGCTCGTTAGTCTCGCTAAAACTCGAGAACGGCTTGACCGATTTGGCTAATTTTGGTCTTGAATTGTTTGTGGAAGTCCAGAGAAGGTTTAAAAGGTGAGTATATATAAAAGTTGTTAACTATCTTTCAGATTATTTTTATGTAGATTCTTAAATCTTAAGTTTTGTTACTAATTAAATTTCTGAACACAACCATAATATTTGATTGACTGCGACGACCTAAGTCAGGTCGTCTTCTCCTCGGCATCGTACATTGTAATTAATCAAAGTGAGAAAAGTTCTAGCGCACTTAATAGTAAAGTGTCACTATCACAAAAGATCAACAAAAAAAGAGCACATAACTTAAAATGTCACTATCACAAAGGATCACCAAAGTAAAGAAAGTTCTCGCGCACGTAGCGGTAATCGTCACTCACAAAGATAGAAGGATGCGCTCTTTGTCTGAGGTATCGATCGACATAGAGGATGGCTCGACAAATTAGTTGGTTGTCAAATGTCAAATATAATGGTTGCGTTCAGAAAATTTGTGACGAAACTTAAGATTTATCAATCTACATAGTTGATTGTCAAATGTCAAATATTATGGTTGTGTTCAGAAATTTAATTTGCAATAAATTGGATTTACCATTCGATTTTAAACGTTTACAATTTCCAGTACGTCTGGCCTTTGCGATGATCATAAATAATTGAAACCTTATAAATAGCCAGTATTTCAGGAAAACTCTGTTTTGTAAGTAATCAATATCATGTGTAATTAATCGAAAATAATAATAAAACTTCATTCATACTGATCATTTTTTTATTAATTATGGATTCCTTTTGTTTCTTTTAAGTTTATTTTATAGAAAAGTTTAGGTCTTTTATTTATCGATTGAGGCAGTACGAAGTCTGCCGGGTCAGCTAGTACTAAATAATTTATTGAATGCTGTATTGTGTATTCTGGTTAATATTCTTCATTTTAAGAAATAAAATATTACAAAAAGATGATTATGACGTCAACAAAAATGCAAAGATAGCGATTAAGGTGTATATGTACCTTCTATGTTCTGCAACTTACGTTTGACATTGGCCGCGTTCGGGGGGCAAGCCAAACCTATCCGGATAGGTTTGTGTTGTTGTAATCCCTTGTTGAAAAACTTCTGATGTCAGCTGATGCAACAACAACTCAAGGTATCTGAAAATTTTTGGGATAGGTGGATAGCCTATCTCACTACCACCCGAACGCAAGCATTTCAAACGCAAACTGCAACAAGGCGTTTGTTCATAGAAGAAGAAATAAGAGGAACTGTAAGAGGAAAGTAGTGTGAGTTGCACAAACACAAATGCATTCACGCAGGGTCGGCGTGAAATTAAACGGCTAAAAGCTGGGGCGCCCAAATGATTTTTAGTTATATTTCTTTTCGGTCAGGAAAGTAGGCAAATATGTAGCTGGTAAAACTAGATTACGAATTTTATCTTCTCAGAAGTAGTTAGGCAACTTTAAAAGAACAATGCAGGTTAATGAACCTGTTAAAAAAAATGGATAAAATTTATCCGATTAAATAAATAATTGAATGAGCCATGTTTTTTTTTAAATTGTGATAAAATTTAAAGTGAACATAATAATATAAACTTAAATCGTTGAAAAATAACTCTGCACTACAGGCGCTCAACGGATTTTACCGCCTTACCATCACCGACAAAAACTAATACGTCCCTGGACGAGAATTTCTAATTTTGACAGGAGCAGTATATGTTTTAGGAGTGTATTTTAATTTTAAAACAATTTGCTTTTTTGTAGCAAAATTCCACGAAATATCATAAATTCAAGTATTCTAGGAAAATGTATTTATCTAAAAAACATTAATTTATGTAACATACGAGTCCAAATTTACTTGTGAAGAGAAAACTTTGTGCACTCCTTATTATTTGCGTTTTTACACGATTACTATTTTTATTTCACTTTTTTACACAATTTAAAATATCATACACGTTTCAAGACGTCGACAAAATGACAGCTCTGAGTCTAATTTGTTTTTCAATTCTTGCGGCCTCACTCACGTACACTGTATATGTGATATACACCAGTTCCTTTACTTCTTTTTCAATGCGTATGTTAACTTTGAGGCAGGTTTACTCTCTTTGAGAGAGAATTTTCCCCTTCTTTCAAAAATTTGACGGATTTTAAGGGACCTACACACGATCAATGTTCATTGACAATAATTTTTGTGGATCGTTTTTGTCAACGAATATTGATGAAAGATTGCCACCACACGTATCAACAATTATTGACAATAATTCAAAAAAGTCCTTCGGAATTCGGTAGAATTAAAACGTAAATTACACATTTCTCTTATTTACTTTTATTTATTAATTTTTTTGCCTTCAAGTACACAACACAACATCATCATTGAGAACAAACTTTGATTCTGCCATAAAACATCAAAATATTGACAGTTTACATTGATGAAAACCAAATTTATTTTGGTTCTCATCAATGTCGTCAATGTTCATTGACAATGACATTGATGAGCCTACGAACGATCAATATTCAGCAAAAAAAGACTTGTTCAATGAATATTTTCAATAAACATTGATCGTGTGTAGGGCACTTTAGACTTTGTGCTACAAAAGTCTAAGTACAGACGATTGTCAGATCTGTCAGTGAAAATACTGTCCCAAATATCTTACAATCGTCTGTACACACAATTTTGTATGACAATATTGTCAGAAACGTCATTGTCAGGTAATTGTCAGATGATAATCTGACAAAAAATTGTCAGGTATCTTACAATCGTCTGAACGCACAATTTGTGTCATTGTCAGACGATTAGGACATTGTCAGACTCATTGATCATTGTTTTCATTGAAAACATCTTACAATTGCTGACAATTTTTTCATTGTTCGAAATGTCAAACGGTTGGAGCCGAGTTGAGAGATAAAAAAAAAAAATTTTTGTAGGAAATTTGTAGTTTTTCCACAACTGAATAAAAGAAATCTATAAAGCAACTGGACTCGCTTATATATTAAATTCCTCGTGCTGTATATTTTGTTCGGAATAAATAAAACCATTGAAAGATATCTACTCAAATGAAGATTAAATACGATGAAAATAAAGTGAACATCAAATTCCAACGAGTTAAAAAAAATTGGACTTCAAAATGGCCAAGAAACTATACGAACAATCAAATAAATTTGAAGAATGCCAAAACGAGGGTGGACAGGGACACTACCTGGAAAAAAAAACTAGCTCAAGCAATTGATAACAATAGGCAGCCTGTCGCCAACTCGCTCAAACCTAACATAGTCTCAAGGTCACTTTCTAAATCAGCCGAGCTCTCTAGAGTAAGCCTGCTGAATTTTTTGTACGCAAAGGTTTATTTTTTCTTCTAAACAATATAGTTCAATTATTGCAAGATCTTCTCATTCTTGCGTCTTTCTTCGTAGCGCGTCTTGACGACCTCTGGCATATTTCTCCTTCGTAGTGTGTAAAGTCGTCCGTTGCCCTCGATGTCCAGTTGTAAATAAATTGTTTCAAATGCTCGTCCAATTGTTTTGGCATTACCACTATGACACTAGATTTTCAAATCACTTTGAAAGTATCCTCTTCTTGATAGTGGCTACATACATTAAAAAGTGAAATTCTATAAAAGTTTGTTTGATCTTGAAATCCTCAATTGAATTGAATTTTTATTGTGAATTGAATTTTTATTGGTGATTTTCGTTATTGTTGGAGTATGTTTTATTTCAATTCGTCTTCTACACAGTGAACTTCGCTTAATCAAGTGGAGTAAAGAGTGCAGATAGATGAAACCTTTTTACTTACGCAAAGTATAGGAAGATGGAATGAAAAGGAAAAGTGATAAAAAAACGCAGAGATAAAATTTGCAGTGTATAAAAGCGTCTTTGCAATCAGAAGCAAACCAAAAGAGAAATCGCAATAGAATTTTGCAGTGTGTTAAAGCAGTCTGTTGGAGATCGTAAGCTACACTTTCAATTAAGTGTAAGCAGCTTCTACTGTATCAAATATTTTCTATATAGCTGAGACTTTTGTTTTAAAATAATTTTTGTTCAAACTAGAAAATTATTTTTCATTCTGTATTATACTATTCAGTGAACAACATGTTCCTAGAATAAACATTTAATTTTTTACAAATAAGACTGCATTATATTAATTTATCATTGGTCTTACAACAGGTTATGAGCCCAGTAACCATAATGAAGATTAATTAATTTAATATTTTGAAAGGCAATTTTTTTAATAAGATGGATACAAAACTAAGTCTAGAAAAATTAGCTGAGTCTGCAGAAGGGAATGGAAAGTCAAATTATGTATCCTGGAGATTCAAATTGAATTTGTTGTTGCGTATGAAGGACATTTTAAAAATTGCAACTGGTGAAATACCGAAACCAACTGAAGCTGTTGCCAAATCTAATTGGATCAAAAAGGACATAGACACACAAACAATAATTGGTCTGAATGTTGAAGAGAAAATTGCACTGAAAATTACAACATGCAATTCTGCTTCACAAATGATTGGACGACTAGAACAACTTTAAGGTCAGAAAAGTCAGAAATCTACAACAGCATTACAACAACAATTTTTTGTTATAAATATGATGAATTCAAGTCGGTTGCAGAAAATTGTTTACAAATAGATGTTCTTGCACAGGAACTTCGAACAAATGATGAAGAAGTTAAGGATAGTTGGATAATGTCAAGAATTATGAATTCATGGCCAGCAAATTTGATTATTTCCATGCTGCTTGGGAATCAGTTGCAGAAGTCGATAAAACACTTCAAAAATTACGCGATCGTTTTCAACAAGAAGAAATAAGACTGCATTATATTAATTAATCATTGGTCTCACAACACAGTCTAACCAAACAGACCTATTGGGCGCGTTCGGCTGGTAAGCCAAAACTATCCGGATAGGTTTGTTTTGTTGCAACCCTTGTTAAAAAAAATTCTGATTTCAGCTGATACAACAAAGATAGATAACAGATTTTATTTTCAGTAAATTTTTACAATTTTTTTAAATCACAATAACTTTTTAGGTTGCCTGTTAGAAATGCCAAGCATATCTGGGATTTATTCATTGGAAAGGAGAATTTTATTATTTGAATTATATTTATTGGAGAGAAGAATTTAACATTAATTGCTAAAATAAATACTTTAAAAATAAATAAATTTGATGGCACAACAGCTCATGGTAGGTAGTTTTTGAAAAAACAGTAACAGAAACTATAAATTCTATCAATTTTGTTCAAAAACTAAAAGGAAGTATGTATGTATGTATATGTAACTGTACAAAGCCAAAATAATGAAATTCTAGAATTTCCCGGTAAATCCTAGAGCACCCAGCTTAAAGCTTAAAAAAAGTTAATAGGCATACAAACTGAATACACCACTGACTTCAAAATGCGAGTCCCCAGTGACCTTACTAATAATAAAATTTAGTCATGACTTAAATATTGCAGTGAAATCAACCATAACGTTATGGATCCTAAATAATTAACCATACATTATGTTCTCAATATTTTGGAGTCAATTAGATATGTGGGTCATTATCTATAGTCCACGTAAATAATTTTGGTAATATCATGCACGGTTTATTATATAGATCCCATTCCATTATGGTATATTTTACTGAAATATTTAAGTCGTAACTAAATTTTATTATTTTACCGTTGACTGAGGAAAGAAATATTTCTAACATAGATCATAACAGACATGCGCAGAATTTAATACAGAAACTTTTTTTTTCATTGTTTTCATAACAAAGGTAACTAACTAACCTTGTAAAATAAAACTAATACAAAACCAAAGATTAAATAAATCTGTGACCTCACGATACTTGTTATGTTATTCATTACTTTAGCAATAGAAATGCATACAGCTTGTTAAAATATTGCGTCACCATTTTCTGAGTTGTGCTTTAGGTTAGACAAATATTCAAATGGGTAGGTACGTACATACATGAATTCATTGCATTTTTTTAAGTACATACATACATATGCGAAAAACATAATATATAATTCAGTTATTTTGTTTTATACGAGGCAATGAGAATAATAATGGAATAATTCAGCTATGAAATTAGTGAAGATAAATAATTTGTATTGAAAAACAAAACAATCTAAAAAAAAAAACATTTCCCCTGAACAAAAAAAAAGATTATTTTAGCTGGAAGAAACATAAATGAACATTTCCATAGGTATTAAATCTTAGAAAAATCATATAATTTGTTCGCCTGACTAGTTAAACTTGGCTTGTTACAAAAAATATTCAGACTGAAAAAACTTCTCAAGACCCAAGAAAGAATAATTGAATTTTTGAATCAAGTAGTTCGTTTACTCTTGTCCATTTCTGGCAGTTTTGGCGAGTAACGACCTTATTTTATGTTGTGTGTTCAAAATGTCCATTGTATTCAGTTCGGAAAAAACGATACAAATCAATTTTATTTTTCAAAATAGCATAAATGAAAATTTTAATTTTTTTAATACCTTAAAATATAAAAAGCAATAAAATATGTATGTAGATCTTCAAGTTCCAAATATTGTCGTTTCTTTCAATATAGGTATTGCAATTTTAACTTTAGGATGACTTATAAATGTATGTACACATACAGTGATAGATTTTCTTATCGATTGTATTAATTAAATGAACATTTAAAAGAAAAAGAAACACTTACGTGAAATCCTGATTATAACTTATTTTATATTTATTCATCTTTGCTTCCTTCTTTTTCTGTTTTCTGTTTAAATTTACTTAGAATAATATTTTCATAAAACCAAACCGACTGTTTTGTATCGTATCCAAACTCTTTTGTTTTGATTGATGATTGATTGATGAAAACCAAAAATAAAATACCCGACCAAAGATACTGAATTATAAAGATATGAAACCGCGGTTGTCATTCGGTTTGCCAACAAGCTACACCAATCAGCTGATACCACTGATCCACTGATCTCTATAATATACTGGATAGCGCATCCATACAAAAAAGTTGAAGCAAATTGAAGAATTGTTATACTGGCCACTCGTACACCAACTGTCAAAATAGATATAAAAAATATACCAAATATACCAAATATAACAATTTTGTGTTTTCAAGATGAGATGATGTCAAGAACAAAAAAAAAGTTGTTTGAGGTTATTTTTTTTGTGAAACAAACAAAATAAAATAGTCAGTCAGTCTTTTCGTTTGTTTTTATTTTTATATTTTTTTTTTTATATTTTAAACTTGTGAAAAGTGGAAACGAGATCCAGGCACACCGTAAGTTCGTCGAAAAATTTGGGCCTGGTCTGGACGATTATTAACAAGTAGATTTGCAGAACATTCTGCTTATACGAAACCTTCTCAAATGGAAAATAACTATCTTGTTGCAGCCATGGAACAAGATAAATTCATCATTAGAATGTCAAAGGATTCCCACTCAATGTTCAAGAGACACATCCAGGATAAGAAGCTGGACACCCTCGCTCAGATTGTGACAGTATGTCCTAATTGATACTGACGAAGAAACAGCACGCAGCAAGGCTCGGTGCGATGGCACAGCGGGTGCAATAATAGGCGAGGGTCTTCACCAGTACGATAAAGTAATAAGTTTTGTTGCTTTCTCTGTAATTCAATAATGACCTACTACAAGTGTACTCCGAGGTTGAATTTTTGTTATAGAGCTTTGGAATCAAAACTTTTTATGCTCCTTTTAAAGGCATCGAGCGAAGATTCCAAAATGGTATCAACCAGATTTATGGCACTTACCATTCAATAAAGAAACCCAAAACTTTCTTTGAATATTTAAATTTAAAAAAAAACTGAAAAAGGTTTTGGGGTTTCTTTATTGAATGGACAGTGCCACAAATGTGGTTGATACTATTTTGGAATCTGCTCTCGATGCCTTTAAAAGGAGCATAAAAAGTTTTGATTCCAAAGCTCTATAAAAAAAATTCAACCTCGGAGTACACTTGTAGTAGGTCATTATTGAATTACAGAGAAAGCAACAAAACTTAGTACTTTATTGTCCTGGCGAAGAGCTTTGCCTATTATTGCACCCGCTGTGCACTTACTGCTTCGTAAGTATCAATTAGGAGATACTTACTCACAATCTGAGCGAGGATTTCCAGCTTCTTATCCTGGATGTGTCTCTTGAACAGTGAGTGGGAATCCTTTGACATTCTAATGATGAATTTGTCTTGTTCCATGGCTCCAACAATATCGTTGTTCTCATTTCTCATTTGAGAAGGTTTCGTATAAGCAGAATGTTCTGCAAATCCACTTGTTAATAATCGTCCAGACCAGGCCCAAATTTTTCGACGAACTTGCGGCGTGTCTGGATCTGGTTTCCACTTTTGACAAGTTTAAAAAAATATTTTTGGACCAATATCGGATACAACACAAAAAAAAAACGAAAAGACTGACTGACTATTTTATTTTGTTGGTTTCACAAAAAAAAAAAATAACCTCAAACTACTTTTTTTTGTTTCACATAGATGTCAAAATTGGCCACTCAGCCACCTTATGTCATCTTCAATTGGAATGATAAAAACTGTTATACTTGAATGGTATACACTATCCAGTATATTCTAGAGATCAGTGCACTGATCTCTATAAACACTGGATAGTGAATTCTCTATATGTATAACAGTTTTTTTTTTGAAGAAAATTGAATTTGACAGTTCTCGTTCTTCCCACACAGTTTGTGTCTTTTTTAAACAAAAGGAAAGAAAGAGATAGATAGAATTGAAATTGTTTTCGTATTCGTACCACTGATCTCTATAAACACTGGATAGTGAATTCATATACAAATTTTGAAGAAAATTGAAGGAAGATTATAACAGTGGGAAGGACGTGAAACGTCAGATTTTTTTTTTATTATATATAACACTTATAACAGTTATTACAGTTTAGATTGGCCGCGTTCAATCCATTACGTTAACATCTGAAAATTCAGATTTCTGAATTTTTGGAGCTTGATGATGTTAGATGAAGCCTTAACTACATAAGCCAAAAAAGTGAAAAAGTACAGAAGTGAAAATTTTCAAACTCATTTTAGGATAGTGTTTCTCACTAGAAAACTTATAAAAATGATGCAGAAAGCTTAAATTTTGGTTTAAAAAAAAATGTGTGTATTCTTTTTCACAAAACAACTGCGCTAGCGGGAAAAAAAATATTTTTACTTTTGTAATTTTGCAAAAAGTAGCCAATGTAGTTAAGGCTTGACTTTTATGTCGAATTCCTTTTAATAAAAAAATCGATTTGTTTAGAAGAAAAAATCGATTTTTCTGGACAAATTCCTTGTATTGAAAGAAAAAATGGAGTCTGTTTAGAAAAAAAATCGATTATTTTTGGTAAAAGGAATTCGACATTAGTTACGTTTAGTTACGTTTAAGCCTTAACTACATTGGCTACTTTTTGCAAAATTACAAAAGTAAAAATATTTTTTTTCCCGCTAGCGCAGTTGTTTTGTGAAAAAGAATACACACATTTTTTTTTAAACCAAAATTTAGGCTTTCTGCATCATTTTTATAAGTTTTCCTGTGAGAAACACTATCCCAAAATGAGTTTCAAAATTTTCACTTTTGTACTTTTTCGCTTTCTTGGCTTATGTAGTTAAGACTTTATTCGTAAATTTCAGACAAGAAAATTTCGTCTGGAAATTCGGATGACAATTGTTTGTGGTGGGGGAAGTGTAAAAGAGCTGAAGTGCTACAATTAAAAGTTGAATTTCTTACAAAAGTGTTCCCATAATTCTCTAACGGATTATTCTGGAACAATTTTTCATTCAAGTTAAAACAAATTACTGTAAAATAACAAACAATTTTAATGAAATTTAATGTTGCTAATCTTTTTACATAAAATTTCATCTACAAAGCTCCTGCTAAATTATCAATTAAAGAATATATAAAGTTCTCTTTTATTTCGCTTCAATGCATATTCTATAAGTAAATACAGGAATTTGACACAATGGCTTTTGACTAAAATTTCAGATTGTTTTTGCGTTCAACGAAAAAAATCTATCCCAAAACGAAAAAAAATCTGAAATTTCAGATTCTGAAATTTAAGAATTCCTGATGAACGCGGCCATTTTTCTGTTTGGTTATGCGGGTACGAATACGAAAACAATTTCAATTCTATCTATCTCTTTCTTTCCTTTTGTTTAAAAAAGACACAAACTGAGTGGGAAGAACGAGAACTGTCAAATTCAAATTTCTTAAAAAAAAAACTGTTATACATATAGAGAATTCACTATCCAGTGTTTATAGAGATCAGTGTATCTACCTCACAGAAACATATCAACAAGGGCCGCGTTCAATGTATTACGTTTTACATCTAATATTTCAGATTTCTGAATTTTTGAAGCTTCTTATTGGCCAGCTGTCATAAAATGTTAGATGACTTTTAGTAACGTTTAGTTACATTTTATCTGAAACTACAGACAAGAAAATCTCATCTGAAAATTTGTGTTAGGAGAAGTGCCAAAAGAACTGAAGTATATACATACAAGTGGGACCTTTTTGATTTTCGCTCTACTTAGTGGTGAATTTGGATCATGAGTTTTTATAGTAAAATTGTAATACTTACATACTTTAATAAAAAAATTTTTGTAATCTCAAAACATTTGAACACCAGGAACATAATTCAATGCAGAATAACAAGCAGTTTTAATGAAATTTAATAAAACGTATTGCTAATTTCTTTGCATAAAATTTCATCTTTAAAGCTCTTAGCATAAATTATAAAATATAATTAAAGTTCTATTTTATTTCGTTTCAATGCAAATTCTATTAAGTAAATACGAGAATTTGACACAGTGAATTTTGGCTGAAATTTCAGTTTTTCTATTGAAAGTGAAAGTGAACGTTTTGTTTGTTTTTTTTTTTCTGAAGACTAACATTATCTCTTTCTTTCCTTTAGTTTAAGAAAGGGAAAGTCCCTGTGAGGAAGTACAAGCCGTCAAATTCAATTTGCTTCAAAAAGAACTGTTATACATATAGAGAATCCACTATCCACACTGATCTCTATAATACACTGGATAGTGGATTCCCTACAAAGTATAACAGTTATTCTATTTCCAATTGAATATGACAAGTACGTAGGCACTGATCTCTATATTGAAGGAAGATTATAACAGTGGGAAGGACGTGAAACATAAGATTTTTTTATTATATATAAAACCAAAGATACTGAATATTCGTTTCTTTGTATAAAACTTATAACAGTTATTACAGTTTAGATTTACCGCGTTCAATCCATTACGTTAACATCTTAAAATTCAGATTTCTGAATTTTTGGAGCTTCTGATTGGCCAGGTAAGTAGCAAACCAAAGGCCGCGTTCGGGGGGCAAGCCAAACCTATCCGTATAGGTTTGTGTTGTTGTAATCCCATAGGAAAATTCAGCTGATGAACCAAACAGCTGTTGTCAAAAACAAATCTAAAGCTATCCTAAAATTTTCGAGATACTAAACTATCCTATGCGCAATTTGAGGAACAGCTGATTACAGCTGACTTTTGGTTTTCAGGTGACGCTTGAGTAGTTGTTTGTTTTTATTTTTTGTTGTTTGTTTTTGGCTTTTAAACATACAAATACATATACAAATTGTTGCAAAAATAAACAAAAAGAAGATATCTGTCAATTGGAAGGATACAACATACGATTTTAAAGACACAGCAGAGATCTGGGAAAAAATAATTTTTGGTACTTAGGCCGTGTGTGAATTGAGTTAAAATCGCGTTAAATTTTATCCGAAGATTAATTTTTGACACTAGTGAGGTGAATCTGTACGTAGAAATGTCCAAATTTAATCTCGGATAAAATTTAATCGATATTTTAAATGAATTCGCACACGGCCTTACTTGAACTTTTTTCAGCTGTTTTGATTTTTGATAGGTAACCTATCCGGTTCGTTCGAAAACATATCCGATACTTAAGTATCTCAGATAGCCTATCTATGTACCCCCCGAACGCGGCCAAAGTTCTTTGCAAGGCAGAAGGAAAATATCTATTTTCATTCCCAGTAAACCAAGAGAAATAAAAATAACCTTAAAAAATTACTTTGGAAATGACTTCGAGAGATGATGTGGAACTAACACTTCCTACTGACACCCTCTCCATTCTTAATGAATTCCTCCTGGAAAAGGCTAATCGAGAGAGGGAAGAACAAGATCGTATTCTAGCTAAATCAGGAACCAATTTAATGTTTGAAGAAGATTGGGTGAGATAAATTAAAATGATAACATGCATTTTTTATCTAATAACCTTTCTAGCAACTAAGTCAGTTTTGGTATAGTGAGAAGACAAAAACCGCTCTTGGGAAGGTAGTCGAAAAACTCCTCGGACTGGACATAAACGTAGCTCTTCTATCATGTCCATCACTTTATAAGACAATCAAAAATATTCATGACAACGGTACCTAATAATAAGCAAATAGTAAACGAAACAAAAACAGTAAAACTTTTCATTTCAGTAAGAATATTTGAATTTGACAAAAGATTTTCTACATTTGGAGATGATTTCATTTTCTACGACTTCAACGAAGCTTTCCACGAGCCTGAATACTTGGATAAGCATGCCGGCATCTACGACATAATAATAGCCGATCCCCCATTTCTATCAGAGGACTGTATTATAAAAACAGCTCATATTATTAAGAAATTGAAGAAGCCAAGCGCAAAAGTGATTTTTTGTTCAGGGGAAGTTGTTGAACCTTGGGTGACTAAGCACTTGGGTGTCAAACGTTGCAACTTTCGTCCAGAACATAACAGAAACCTCGGAAATGAATTCGTTTCCTATGCAAATTTTAATTTAGATAAACTCTTATAAAAACGATATAATTTCTTAAAACCCTTTTGTCTTCTTATTCGGACTGAGAGGCCTTTGTGCCAGAATCCTTTTTATGTTTCACCAACTCTCGTAGGTTGTCTTCTTGATCCTTCAAACTTTTAGTAAAGAAATCTTTCTTTTTTTGAAGTAATTCGAGAGTTTTTTGGCATTTTTCTTGTTTGGATTTTAGGTCAGCACGCATGTTCTGTACATTAGTCAGAACAAACATTCTACCTACTGAGAGGTAGACTCTGCAATGAAACAAGTACAATCATATGCATTATGATCTTCGTATTTTTCATATTCTTTTGTTTTACCTAGCATCATCAGGTAAATCACTTGTTCCTTTTTCAGTAAGGATATATTTGTGTTTTCCCGTTTTGACCAGGTCGTGCTTTATATCCAGCATATTCATCTTTTTTGTTGTTTCAATACGATTGATTTGCACCTCGGTGAACGCCTACAAATAGAAGCATAGAAGTTAAAATGATAATTTTAGAAAAAATGTAAAAATGACTGACCTTCTTTAATTCCATATCCATTGTTGCCATTTAATTTTTAAAAGAGAAACGAAAAAAACATACAATGAGCTAGTAAAAATACTAATTAACAATAAATCAAACTGCCCAGAAACAAAACGCAAAATTTCGATGTGACCGTACCGTACCGCACCGTCGTGCCAGACCAGGCCTACGCTAGACCAAGACCAAAAATACTGAATATAAAGATAAGAATCTTTCGTACGTTTCCCCCTCCAAAACCCTTTTGTTTACTTTGTTATATTTGTAATTTAATTTTGTGTCGATGAATAGATGTGAAATCCAACAACAGCAGGGTGGTGTGAACACTGATCTCTATAATACACTGGATAGCGCATCCATCACTGATCTCTATAATAGATCTGTATAATAGAGATCAGTGGCTTGTAGCTTGTAGCCAAACTCAAATGACAGCCGAGGATTCATATCTTTATATTCAGTATTTTTGACCGAGACCCAACTCATGTCGAATTCCTTTTAAAAAAAAAATCGATTTGTTTAGAAGAAAAAATCGATTTTTCTGGACAAATTCCTTGTATAGAAAGAAAAAAATGGAGTCTGTTTAGAAAAAAAATCGATTATTTTTGGTAAAAGGAATTCGACATCAGATTCTCGACCAAAAATACTGAATAAGAACGAACCCTGATCATAAAAGACGCGCGCTCAAACGCGCGTATAAGGGCTTTTTACCAAAAAGCAATATATTACCGTCTCAGTCATTTTTAAACGTCAAAATGTTAAAGTGGGGTACACGATCACGTATGACTGTCAGTCAATATCAAAAAAATTTGTGAGCATGAGCTTGCCTAGAGTTTGCCTGTCAAACCATCAAAAAGAGTGTACACACTATCAGTCGTGAGCAAAACTGTCGGGATAGAGTCATACCAAAAAACCGAATGTGTGATGGTGGATTTACATGTACCTTAATGCGAGTTCTGCAAAAAATAAGGGATACAACATACAAAATGCTTGTTTGTTGGATAGAGAGAGAAAAACAAAATGCAGAGATCTTGATTATAGGAACGCAGATGAAGATTATAGCGAAGACGAACACGTTCATCTTCATGGTGGTGCTCTTTCACACATTCGGTTTTTTGGTATCACTCTATCCCGCTCTACTTTTCTTGATGTTTGCAGATGAAGATACATGTAAATCCATCATGAAAGAGCACCACTATGAAGATGAACATATTCGTCTTCGCTATAATCTTCGTCTGCGTTCCTATAATCAAGATCTCTGCATTTTGTTCTTCTCTCTCTATCCAACAAACATACATTTTATATTTTGTATCCCTTATTTTTTGCAGAACTCGCATGAAGATACATGTAAATCCACCATTACTGAAACTTCGTATGAATTCGTACGACGTCGCACAACTTTTCACAAATTCCTGTTTGTTAACTCAAAAAAGTTGCAGAAAGTAGCAAGAAGAAAGCACAACGAGAGAGTAAGAAATTTCCCCTCCTCGCAACTTTCTGCTACAGCAATTTCTTGTTGTAAGGAGTTTAACAACTGTCAAAATCCGTCTGCCCTTTTCTGTTCGTTATTTTCATTTCGCTGTTTTATTTTTCAATTTAAAAATGCAATATGGCGGACAAAGTTTTTAATTGTCAATATATAAATTTTATTAAAAAAAATGTTATTAAATGCTGAGTTCTAAAAAATACTGTTCATTTTAGGAAAGAAATAATACAAAAATATAATTATAACGTCACAAAAATGCAAAGATGGCGACTAGGGTGTATCTAATGAACATTTGAACAATTGTTATATTATGCGCCTGAAAATTCTTTGTATAACTGTATACATGTATAACATATAAAATACCAAAAATACCACTTGGGGGTTTGAGGTTATGGTGAATTGATTTTTTAGATTCAGGTGTGGAAGCAAAATATGAAAATCGTTTTCTTCACACAAATTTGGCAGTCGTAAGTAATTCTATCACACTTTTTTTTTGACATGTATTAATACTCGATGGGATAGTGTGGAACGGCTATTAGGTAAAACGAGTTGCTTTTTTTTTTTTGTAAGAGGTTTAAGCACAACGAAGGCAGTCGAGATGACAGAGATGCGTATAGCACGAAAGCTAGTCGGTGACTGTTTCATATTTTTCCTCCACACTTGTATCTAAACCAGGGCTGCCATGTCTTGAACTAGTTCCATAGCCCAATTTAAAAATATTTGTAGCCCAAAATCGGAGCCGAAAAAGTAGCCCAACTAGTAGCCCAATACCAATAAAAAAAAATGTCTGTAACTTCAATCACATATTGTTTTTATTAAAAAAAAAAAACAACGAATAATAAAATAAATTTTTATTAACGAAAAATAAAATAACCTCGTGGTCATTGTTATAACAATAGCTGCATTTTATTTTCCACTAAATCTGATCCGGATCAGATCATGATAATAAAACAAACTGGATCACAAATTTATTTATTTCTCACAGTTGGCTTTATTTGCACAATAAAATTGACTGATGGAAAATTTTCACAAATCTTGTTTGAAATAATATTTGGTATCTAAGGAAGAGCGAATGTTTAAAAATGGAACATTTTTATTTTTTTAGTTTAATTTCCATTAAGTTAATAGTTTTTATGTATTTTTTCCGTGCCTCGCGACGCGTCGGCTCTATTAAATGAAGAAAAAACTCATAAAAAAAAATTGGAATGATGGCGGCATGTGTTTGATTTCGAGAATTTTTAATTTTATTGAGTTTTTTTGTAAATCTCAGCAGTGGTACCAACCTATAAAATAAAAACATTGCTAGGAAAGTGTTCAGAAAATGGATTTTGAAATCCAAATCCAAAGCAGACCTGGATCTTGTATTGTTTTTGTAATACTTGTATTTATGTTTCCAAATCCAATCCGGATCAGATCTGGGGGAAAATAAAATGCAGCTAATGGTAAATTGTTTTACGAAATACGCCAAATACCCGAAAACTAATTTATCCGAAATATTTTTGACGTTAAGAGCCAATTTAGTTCAAGATTTTTCCAAATTTGTTTGCAAATTTGGAGGGAAAAAACGGACTCCAATAAAATTGAGGGAGCTTATTCCATTGTTCCTCCAAATTTGGAATTTTTTTCAGGGTTTTCTTGCTTTTTGGAATTATCTCCAAGGGAATTATCATTAAGGGTATATTTAGAGGGAGAAAAGTGTTTTATTTATATGATTTCTTTGTATGATAAAATATAGCCCAAGATTAAATTTGGGCTATTTATAGCCCAATTATTATTGGGCTGTCATACTGAAAATGTTGTCGGCAATTTTGGAAAAAAGATAGCCCAATTTCCGATAAATAGCCTGTTGCGGCGGTCAGAGCAACAAAAAATTCCTTGAAAACGTTGCGGCGGGCAAGTGGTGCGTTCTTTTATGTTACTGTGGTTAACTATAGTTAACTATTGGTGGATTTACATGTATCTTCATGCGAGTTCTGCAAAAAATAAGAGATACAAAATACAAAATGTATGTTTGTTGGATGGAGAGAGAAGAACAAAATGCAGAGATCTTGATTATAGGAACGCAGACGAAGATTATAGCGAAGACGAACATGTTCATCTTCATAGTGGTGCTCTTTCACACATTCTGTTTTTTGGTATGACTCTATCCCGCTCTACTTTTCTTGATGTTTGCAGATGAAGATACATGTAAATCCACCATATAGTTAACTTCGGTCGTTCCTTTAATTCAGAAAAGTTAAAAAAAAAGAAAATCGTTCCTAAATTCCGAAGTAAAAGTGTCAAAAAGTTACTTTTTGTAACTTTTTCCAACTCATCTCCTCGATATGAATTGAAATAGTTGATCTGTCAAACACAGCTGAAATGCAATGGTGGATGTTTTGTTTACTTTTTGCCCATTTGATTTGGAATTGTTTTCAATATTTAAAATATATTTTTATCAATTTAATCGATTTTTTTTGTCGAATTTGATTTTTGGAATAGTTTTCTTTTATTTTCTGATGCATTTTCTTTCTGTCGGCATTTTCTTCTTTATATTTGGTTAATTTTTCATCAAAAAATTCTGTGCCATAAGCAATGAAGAAATTTGCACATGTTATTTTGAATTCCTAATAATTATTTTTGCAATAAATTTAATGCAATCACATTTTTTCTTGGTTATTCATTCCAAATATACAATTTAATTTTTTTTCAACCCCTTTCGTTTGACAGATTAACTATTGTTAACTCTGGTCGTTCCTAAATGAAAAAGTTACCAAGAGTAACTTTCTTAACTATGGCAGATCAGCTTTTGTTTTTGACACATTAACTATAGTTAACCACAGCAACATAAAAGAACGCACCTAAGGGCAACCAAATCCAACGTCCGACACAGCGGAATAAACTTTCGACACAATTTTGTATGAATATATCGTTTCGGTTTCGTTTATTCTCTAAAAAATTTACACAAAATAATCTTAATATTAAAATACATTCTTCAGGTGACTTACTCTTTTTTTGCTGCTGGACAAACTACTTCTTAAAAAACAAAATAGCTAATGAGCCGACAAGAAAAAAATTCTTACAAGAAAAAGGCGCAATTACATTTAAAACAGAAAGTGAATAAGATATATACGTTAACTAATAAGTTGGTCCCTTTCTTCGTTGTCTTTTGACTTTGGACGTAATGAATGACAGCATACCAGAGCTGTAAAAGACTGCAGTACTTTGGTAATGCAGTTAATAAACTCGCAGTTAATTAACTTACCTTTTGAATGTAAGTTAATACTGTGAATAAGTACTTTAACTGCGAAACAAGCAGTCAGCAGTCAGTACTAACATTCCGACTGTGCAGTTAAAAAAAAAGTTAATTAACTGTAAGTTAATTAACTGCAGTACTTTTTAACTGCTTTTAGTCTTTTTAGTCAGTAAAATGTCTTTGTACTGCAATGATTTAACTTTTAGTCAGCAAGTCTTTTAACTACAGTCAATTAACTGTAAACGTTTTCTATAGTCTTTTAACTAAAAGAAACAGGATGGAATAAAAAGAAAAGAAATTTAAAAGAAAAAAAAGTTAAAAAAAACTTACAGTTAATTGACTGTAGTTAAAAGACTTGGTGACTAAAAGTTAAATCATCGCAGTACAAAGACTTTTTACTGACTAAAAACAGTTAAAAAGTACTGCAGTTAATTAACTAAAAGTTAATTAAGTTTTTTTTTTAACTGCACAGTCAGAATATTAGTACTGACTGCTGACTGCTCGATTTTAGTTAAAGTATTTTTGTAAGTTAAAAGACTTAGGGCCATTTGCTGAAACGAAACTTAAATATTTATGTTCAACTTAAACGCTTATGTTCTACTTTTTCCTCAGCGTAAACTGTCACATAAGCCCTTATGCTGAACTTAAATATTTAAGTTTCGTTTCAGCAAATGGCCCTTATTGAAATTAGTCTTTTTAGTCAATTAACTGCAGTACCGAAAAGACTGCAGTTTTTACAACTCTGCAGCATACAGTGGGCAACTGCCGAAGGGTCGCGTTCAATTCTTGACATAGCCTAATCTGGCAAGCCTGATCTAAACAAATCAATTCACGATTTACCATAACCTCAAACCCCAAGTGGGATAGAATGTGTAATGGTTTTAGAACCAATCCTAAAAATTTTCGTGTATTTACGCATTTCAAATTGTGTGAGATGCGCTGTCAAGTCGTGTGGGATAAAATTTCATATTTTGTTTCCACACTATTATACATGAGGGGTATTCACGATCCGGTGCAACTGGTCTAGTATCGTTGTAAAAGTGCAAAAGTGTAACATTTTCTTACACTCCAACAACAAAATATACTGAATACAATCTTACAACACTTGCACTTTTACTATACCTCAACCCTATTGCAACAGAAAAATACAACGGTGTAAAATTTGTCAAATGTCAAATGTCATTTTTGCTGTCAGCCGTTCTTCGTGTGTGTATTTTCTGCAGTGTTACAACGGAATAGACAAAGTGCGTTCACCATTGACCTATTATATATATATAATAAGTCAATAGCGTTCACGATCTACTAAAAAAATAAAATTTTGCAATTTTACTAGACTTGTTGCACCGGATCTTGAATACCCCATGATTTACTTCCCACTTTTTTGACATGTGTTAATACTCAGTGGGATAGTATGCAAGGCCTTTTAGCGGTTTTTTTTATTATAGTAATTTAAAAATAACTTGTAAAATGGCTTGTTTCTCGAATATCTCTGGAATAAATAATCGACTTCGGCCTGGTTTCATTCTACGCATAATGACGTAGTGATAAATTAGTAAATTTTTAATAAAAAAAATAAACGATTGAAAATTGTTAAAAAATATCAAAAACCTTGAGAACACGCACAAGGATATTAACTTCGGGTTAATTTTATTTAATACAGAAAGCTATAGTTGATAATCGGTAGCTACTTTGTATAAAAAATCAATTATTGTTTTTCGACTCCAGTCCAATGTCTCGAGCACAACCAATGATATCAACTCCGGGATAATTTTAGTCTATACACAATACTATTACTAGTAATTGATAAGGTTTGTAAAAAAATTCAATTGACAGTTTTTTTTTCTAGACCAAAAAAACTGCAAAAGAAATCGCTAAAAATTGATGAAATTTTTCGTGTCGCATATATTTAGAGCAGACAGCCCAACTTTTGTCTTCCCTTGAGTGCACAACTGATAAGTTTTTCGAAGATTTTTAATTGGTAATTTTCTTATAAAAAATAACATCGGGTGTCGAGTTTCAAAGGGAACTAATGGGAAGTTATCATTGTGGGTCACACCCAGCCTCCTTTTTTTCTATTCGATGGTACAAAACGTTAAAAAAAAAAACACAAATAAAAATCCTGAAAATCAATTTAAAAACTCAATAACCAATCTTCTTAATTTATATTTATACTTGTTTAACAATCCATACACCATAACACAATGTGTTAAAAAAACGTTGTTGACTCCAATCTCCTGTCAGTAATTACATATATAAAATAAAACATATATATATTTGTATTGTATAAACATCGCCTTAGTGCCAAACGATTACACTTTCTTAATTAAAGTCTTTTAGGTCCAATTTCTTGGCAAAATTCTAATACTTAAACGAAACAAAAAAACTCAGTTGTATTAGATAATCTAAATTTGTATGTTTCCATCAACGCAAACCACAACCTCCATTTGCGTTATGTCATATTTTTCAAAAAAAAAAAAATATATTTTTGTTTTTCGTAAAATATAACAAAGTAATTTTTATAATAATTTGTTTGTTATTGTTGTGTTTTAATTAATTTAAAATGGAAAAGAAAAAAAAATTTGAGTTGAAATACTGAAATTCTACATAAAAGAAATGTTCTAATATCCACTAAAAAATTGTCAAGAAATTGGGTGTTAAAGAACTTATTTTGACTTATTTTGTCTTTTCTTTCTAATGTTGGTCTCGTTATAGAAAATTTGCAAAAAAAATTTACTCCCCTATTTTAATACGTTTTAATTAAGTTATTAATTTCATTGTGTTGGAGCTGGTGTTGGCTGTGGTTGCGGACTCAGGCGATTAACAAATCCAATACCAGCGCGTAAAACTTTTCCCACAATTGCTGGTGATAGACTGGCAAGTGATTCTACAGCCATTCTTAGTTCAGAAAAGGCATTCCTTGTGTATGGATTCCGACGTGAGTTGTACCTCATCTGTAAGAAGTGGTAGTATACAAACGGTGTCATAAGGCCAGCTCTTCCCCTAAAAGTTTACATTTTGATTTTTTTTGTTTTAATAGTAATATTTAAGGCAATTATACTTACATAAAGGTAAAAATTATCGCCATCGGCATAATGAAAATCTCCGAAAAGGCAACTGCCTTAAGAATGTTAGTTGCCTGAATTTCAACCAACGATATAAGGAATCTGGCTCCCCACCATGAATTTTGTCCGATTAACTAAAAGCGAAAAATAATTATTCATGTTGATTCAATGTGCACATTTTTTTTATATTTTATTTGGATAACGTTAAATTTAATTTAATCAAATTAAATTAAAATAAATTTGAGTTTAATTTAATTAAGTTAAAATAAATGTGTTTAATTTAATTTAATTTAATTTAATTTAATTTAATTTAATTTAATTTAATTTAATTTAATTTAATTTAATTTAATTTAATTTAATTTAATTTAATTTAATTTAATTTAGTTTAATTTAATTTAATTTAATTTAATTTAATTTAATTTAATTTAATTTAATTTAATTTAATTTAATTTAATTTAATTTAATTTAATTTAATTTAATTTAATTTAATTTAATTTAATTTAATTTAATTTAATTTAATTTAATTTAATTTAATTTAATTTAATTTAATTTTATATTATTTTATTTTATTTTATTTTATTTTATTTTATTTTATTTTATTTTATTTTATTTTATTTTATTTTATTTTATTTTATTTTATTTTATTTTATTTTATATTATTTTATTTGTTGCTTTATACTTACGTCAACGATTTTAAGTGAATAACTCGCAGCATGTAACACTGCAAAAAGAACAATTGGAACCAATATAAACAACGTTGGTTGCACATTAAAGAATATCAAAGAGAACATCAGGTAATGACAAGAATCCTCCGTAAATAGTCTGGCCAGGAACTCTTTAGACAAAGCAAACCTCGGTAGCCGTTGATGTAACCGCAATGCATTTGTTGCAGCGTTGGCTAGAAGCACTTTATTGAATGAGCTCTGGGCAGTTCTGAAATCAGTTAAAATATAATTATATTTGGTTTTTAATCATCAAACATCGCAAAGCAAATTAGTTTACCCAAAAATTGGAAGAATGTAACTAGCTGTGAAAATAATAGCTAACATTCGGGTCGCCCACATGGCAACGTCGATTTTATTTTCTTTTATGTGCTCAATAATTCTACTAGACACATTTTCTTGTGGGGGTGGGGATGAAGGCCTTTCATTTTCTTGTCTCGGTTGTTCTCTTGCGTCGTCTGGCATTTTAATTTATTTGCTGTGGAAAAAGTATTATATATGTTATGTATGTATGATAACACAAAAATACAAAATAAAATAAAAGATATTGTACATAACTCAGTTTATCTTGAAATGTTAAACGTTTTCTGTCATGCACTGTCAAAATTCATGATTTTTAATTACACTAGCTTACTAAAAAATATTTTCTTTTTTCGGAAAATGAATGCCACTACTTTTTTCGTGCGGAACTCGAAAATTCCATTAAAAAGTTAGAAAAGTTATTTTATAGATATGAATCGAAAGCAGTTTTACAATTTAACGGAAAACCGAATCTGGATCAAGTATGGCTTGATTGAACATTATGATATTGCCATTCAAGATCACATACCTTTTTTTTCCTGATAAGTTGATGAGTTTGGATGACAAACTAAAAAATATTGTTCAACAAAACATGAGATATCTATTTTTTAACAAAAAAAAAAATATAAACTTATAAAAAGTAATATGCTTTGAGTTGCGTGTAAAAAAACACAAACGTTTGTCATAATTTTGTTTTTCTTAAGTAGATTTTTTTCTGTAGGCTTTTCTGTTAATAAAATACAGTCAATCAAACTCATATTCGTACAGTAGGCAATATGCATTTCTTTTTGGATTATATCAAAGACCACAGCAAAATCCGAACTATATTTGATTTGAAGTCAAAGGTCTGATAACCATTTAATATAATAGACCAAAAAAATACCTTCCCTTGAAAAATAGAGGACATTTGTTAACAAAATTTCAAGCACTCAGTTGAAAGAAGACAAATTCATATTCGTACACCCAATGTTTCTTTGGTTTTAAACCAAAAATTAACACTTTTTCAATATTTTGTCGAATATACCTTTTTTATGTGCCATGGTATAGTCTATTTGGCAAACATTTTGAATTTTTTGTATCTCTTCTGTTCCAACTTTACCACATTTACTAACAACTTCTTTTCAACATTCTTGCATTTGTTATGGTAACTATCTAAAGTTGCTGGTGGAAATGGCCTTATAAGTTCTGTAAAGGATTAATATCTGCTTAATATGATGGATCTTCTTATCACTTTTGGAGAATAGTAAACAAGCAACACGCAAGTGTTATAAATAGTGTGCATTCGGTTTTTGTTCTTTGAGAAAGTAAATTCTTTGTATACTCAAATTTGTGTGCACTTTCTTAAGAATTTGTTACAAAATGTCGAAACTTTCTCTGCGGTCTAAAATTCTCTTAATGATATCCAGGCTACCTAGCCTAGCAGCCAAGAAAAAACCTCGTGCCAACACCCAGCCTCCGAATACTTCACTCAGAGTGTGTTTCTTTATTCATTCCGGTATGTCCAGAATATTCGGAATACCAGTTTTGCTTTTCTTTATTCCACGGAACATTCCGGATAAACTATTTTGTTGTTTCTTTATTCATTCCGGAACGTTTGGAATGCATTCTTTTTATTCCATGTGAAGTGTGGAATAAAAAGAATACTGGGCGCGTTCAGTATAATTGACGTTCTTAACCTCAATTATGGCAGATTCACATTGGTGTTAATTATTTAAAAACAGCATTTAATGTAAAATTTACTAAACTTTTGACTTTGAGAATACATAAATATCCAAAATAAAAACATTTATTTCTTCAATTGTTTTGACATTTTACCGAACAACTGGATTGCCATTCTTTTTGTTCTAGTTTTGTTTCTTTATTCATTCCATTCTGGATACAAATTTCGTCTATTCCATCCATTCTTTTCCTTATCCGGAATAAATAAAGAAACACACTCTCAATGAAATGCGGATTTTAAAAAGAGATCAGTATTTTGGTTTTTGCCGAACCAATGACTCTGGAATGTGAGATCTTAAAATTTTTATTATGGCTCATAGACGAAAATGCTTCTACTTAAAATCCAAAATTTTGGTATTTTGCTAACTTCCGAAGTTTTACTTTGTTTACATAATAATGATTGTCTTTTTTCGAGCAACTCAACTGTTACATCTATACTTCCATTGACGCATTTGGCTATTTTTCAACGTTTCAAACTTCTTTGCTTTTATACCTTATGTAATTTTCTCTGCAAATTTGATTCAAATATTCGTCGATTTTTGTTATTTCGCGAATTAAGATGCGTTATTTGTACGAGTGGAATATTACTCAAGTGGTTAGATTTGATGTTGCATGCTACAATTGTTTAAAAGCATAATAGCTTATCCACTGTTTCAAGCAGATATTCACCCTTATTCCGAAAGGCGTTTTTCTAAAACGCCAACTGTCGTTTTTGGAGTCGTGTTGTCTTTTTATTGCTTACAAATTGAATAATTTGGTTTTTGAAAATTATATTTGCGTTAATTTGTTTTAAACATAAGAAAAAACTGAAAAATGTAAAGTGTAGCAAGTTATTTTTCTTGGAGCAGCAGTGGCGACGAAGATGAAGCAAGATTTGATACTGATGAGGAGGTGGATTCCATCTAAAGCAATTCATTTTCCATCCATAATTTTTCTCAGAACCTCTTTTAAAATCTCGAGGTGCCCAATTGGGGTGGAGCGTCAATGTATGAAGGAAAAAACAAAGTTGTTCAATCAGTTTCTTCGAATACCTCCAGTTTGTTCATTTAAACGATTAGAATAATTTGACATAAAAAAAAATTATTTGGATAAAATCTTTAGCCCTCTGCCTCAGCTCTAAGCTATGAAAAAGGGTGTTTTTTCATTAAATTCTAAACTTACTTTGAGTTGAGGAAGAGGACTAAAGATTTTATTCAAACAATTGTTTTTGATGTCAAATTATTCAAATAATTTAAATGACCCTCCACCCTAGTGCTCATTTCCCTCCACGAGCTCTATTAGTCGCATTTGAATTTGGGTTGTTATTTTTACCCTAAACAAAGAATTTTAGATTATAAAAAGTAAAATAAGTTTTAAAAAGTCTTAAATTTTTACTCCTGCCGTCAACAAATTTCTCGACGACAGATTTCGACGTTTTTATAGACATTTTTTCTATGGAAACGACTAACGGAATACAGAAAAAAATACAGTGAACGCGTTCCACAAGAGATAATCGAAAAATTGACGATTATTTGGCGTTTAACGCTTTACGTAATACCAAATTCACATTGTCGTTTGTTTTTTGGCGTTCAACGCTTTACAGAATAAAGCTTTCTTTAGAATCTATGGGGCCATTTCAACTTTTGAATTTGGATAGTGACCATAACAAATGCAAGAATGTTGAAAAAGATGTTGTTCCACATTTAGTAAAATTGCAACAGAAGAGATACAAAAATTTCAAAATATTTGCTAAATAGACTATACCATGGCACATAAAAAAAGGTATATTCGACAAAATATTGAAAAAGTGTTAATTTTTGATTTAAAACCAAAGAAACATTGAGTGTACGAATATGAATTTGTCTTCTTTCAACTGAGTGTTTGAAATTTTGTTAACAAATGTCCTCTATTTGTCAAGGGAAGGTATTTTTTTAGGTCTGGTATATTAAATGGTTATCAGACCTTTGACTTCAAATCAAATATCAAATCAAATAATGTAATTCAAAAAGAAATGCATATTTCCTACTGTACGCATATGAGTTTGATTGACTGTATGTAATTTATTCTTTGAATTTGTTTATAAAATATATAATGATTTACTAAAGTATTATTTGTTGTTCTTTCAATAAGATATATTTATTTGTGAAGCAAGAGTTAAAATAAAGTTTTCAAAAGACGGAAAATATTAATTATTAAATACCAAAATAAAACCTTTGAGAAATAGAAGCAAATGTGATGTTTTATTTATACATATCTATACTATACTAGCTGACCCGGCGAACTTCGTTCCACCTATAATTGATTAAATTATTAATGTTCCTTTCGAATTGGAGCAAGCTCCAATTGTTATCAAGACTTTCCGACATTTCCGGGCTAATTTTCAAAATTTTATCTCTGTAGTATGTTTATCTGGTTTAATACCAATCCAATAAATTTGTATACAATTCCATCTAATTTGTATGATATTTAGCCGAGTAATGTGCGTATCAACAAAAAACTAATTCAGATAGTTTGGAATTTCAAGATGTTTTAACCAATTTCTGACTTTGTTGGTTGAATTTTTTAATTCTCCATGCAAATCGAATGATGTCTAGCCGAGTTATGACCGTACAAACACAATCAGCCTTATTGCGATTGTCAATCTTAAATTGAGATTTGACATTTATCAACAACTTTTTTAAAACGCTATTGCGATTGTTATTTTCAACATAGTTTTGATAAACCTATTTTGTATGAGCATCAAATAATTCACATTCATATTGCTAGAATCAATCAGAAAATTATTTGGAATCAAACTCACTTCACAGTTACAAAGATACAAACTGAATCTCAGACAATCAGGTGAATGTTAACAAAAATCAGGTAAGGAATTTTCAAAACTTAATAAACTATAAAACATTAGTTTAGTTTTTAAACTGATAACTAATTTATGTTGAGCAAACCACATTTTAAGTAGACCTAAGTCTGAGTTGATATCAGCAATCAAATCTAAACGACTCTTGGTTCCATAAGAGAACCCTATGTCGTCAGAAAAGCATTCATCTCACCCTTAAATGGAAAATCAAAAAGTGGATTAATATATACCAGGAATAGCAAAGGACTAAGTACTGAGCCTTGGGACACACCCAGTTCAGTTCACTTCTAAATTCCTTTAACTTGACACTTTGAGACTGATTTTTGAGATAAGACACAAAACATCTGAGAATGAAACCTCGAAAGCCCCCAAGTTCTAGTTTATCTAATAAAATTTCATGGTTGACCATATCGAAAGCTTTGGTAATGTCTACAAACAGACCCGCCGTACATTTTTTTTATCTAAATTTTTAAAAACGTTTGAGCAAAAGTTAAGGAGCGCGTTCTCCGTGGATTTATTTTCTTGAAAGACAAACTGGTACGATGAGAAAAAATTTGTTTTATTTAAAAACTTCACGATTCATATTTTTTTTAAAAACTTTACTTTCTGATGAAAGTAACGAGATGGGTCTATAATTAGCCACATTATCACTGGCACTTTTTGTGCCAATTGTGAAATTGAAAATTTTGACATTTCTCGACGTTTCGAGGTCTCTGGAGTCGGATATTATTTTTAGAGAGATATCTGTGTAAGTACGTTCGGAAGATTTTTTTCGCCGACGATATCTCGAGAACGCATAAAGATATCAAATTCAAATAAATTTTATTTTACAAATAAAAAGTAACGTGCAGAAAGGAGTTTCAGAAAAATTCAATTAGCGGTTTTTATTGCAGTAATTTTAAATAAAGTTGTAAAATGGCTTGTTTCTCGAAAACCTCTAGAAAAAAAAATACCCTTGGTAGATTGCCCTTGTAGCACCTACCGAACATGGATTACATGTCTTATGTGCTATAACGTGAATTAACGATATGGGAAATACGCGTAAGGATGCCCTTTTTCAAACCCTTTCGAAAGAGATATCAATGACGTCAGTGGCACTTATGTACATGTTTCCGTGACGGTCCTCTTTTTGCTACATCACAAAATGTCTTTCGGCTCGAATATCTCGAGAACAACCAACCACACAATACCATAATTAGTAACTGATAATGTTTTTAAAAAAAATCCATTGACGGTTTTTTTCTAGGCCGAAAAAATTACAAAAGAAACTGCTAATAATTGTTGAAATTTTTTCATGTCGCATATATTTAGAGCAAACAGCAAACTGCAAAAAAAAACTAAAAATTGTTAAAAAATGTTTTTCGGCTCAAATGTCTCCAGAAAAATCAATGCTATCAACTCCGGAATAATTTTAGTCTACACACAATGCCATAATTAGTAATTGACAAGTTTTTTAAAAAAATTAATTTGCAGGCTTTTTTCTAGGCTGAAAAACTGTAAAAGGAACTGCTAATAATTACAAACAAATAAATGAAAATATAGTTTTATTTATAAAAGTTATAATAAAAAAAACTTTAAACTTTTACACAACTATTAAAATGTTAAATTAAGCGACGCGTTTCAGAATAAATTCCTTCATCGGGCTTACGCAATGAATGATGCTTGTAGAGCTTTTTGTCTTTTTTACTTTTTTCTTCTATTTTCTCTTCTAGCTGTGCTTGCCAATTTTCTGTTTTTGTTGTTGTCTATTTTGGTTATAGTCTATGTCCCCTTTCACACGAAGATACTAGTTGCTGGTGATTTTTTTGACGTTTTCTTTAAATCTCCTTAACAATCTCTTGTACCTTTCACACGCAAGCAACAAAAACCGGGAGAATTTCTTCATTTTCCTTATAAACTACCTTGATTGAACGCACACAAACGTAGTGTGAAGAGAAACGTCTAAAAAATCTCCTGAATTTGTTGACCGGGGAGATTTCATTTCCCCCTCTTTCTTCCTGCCCTTCTCGCCTATGAACTAATTGTTGCCGGCAACTCAGTTGCCCTGTGTGAAAGGGGACTATCGTGTTGTCTATTTTGTAGGCTGGTTTGTTTTAATGTGGCGTAATGGTTAGTGCAATGGACTGTCACGCCAGAGGTCTGGGTTCAATACCAGCCGCTTCCACCTTAAGTTTTTTTCCGAGCTACTACCTCTTGCGAAGAATTGACGAATCCCCTAAGAGTATCTCTTGTCATAGAAAAGTGCCGCTCACCTTAGTCGTTCGGAATTCGGCAATTAACTGTAGATCCCCTCAATTCCTGCAGACACGCACACAGGAATGGTTGAGAGTTGTAAGTCACTAGGCCCTGGTTCTTCATGAGCCGTTGTGCCACCAAATTAATTTTTTTTTGTGTTGTAACCATTTGTTTTTGCTATGTATTTTATGGTGTTTACTTCGTCTTTGTAATCTGTTTCATCCATTGGGATAGTTAATAACCTATTGACAAATGCATTGTATGCTGCCATTTTCAGTGGTGGTTGGTTTTCTGTAGATCTTGAATTTAAGCTTGTTAGTCTACTATTACACGGTGACTCTAGAGTCATGACTCTTTTCAAAAGTAATAAGTGCGAAAGAGAAAAAGAATGAGATAGAAAATCTTTGAACCGGAGAGTCGTGGGCCAAATTTTCGGCGACTCTTTTTGACGTTTTCCTTTTCTCTTGTTCGTTATTTTACCATGTCGCTTCATTTCTGTTCGTTTCTTGTCGAGAGCACATGTATACTTGTATGGTGCGGAGACAAAGAGCATTAACACGGACAACAAAACTAAAAAGAACTGTCAAATTTGAGTCATGAATCGAGAGTCAGCGTGTAATAGCACGCGACTCACAGAATGATTTTTAAAGAGGAATTCGAAAAAAGAGTCATGACTCTAGAGTCAACGTGTAATAGCTGACTTATTGTTCTTTTTTATATTTAAGTCTAAGAAGTTTATCTCATTATCGCTTTCTATTTTTGATCTGAACTTTATTTTATTGTTTATGTTGTTTACGTACTTTTTCAGAATGTCCAGTTGTCTTAGAGTTCCGTCAAATATTATAAAAGTATCATCCACATATCTAGAATATGATATGATTTTTGTGTTACGTGGGTTTCGTTCTGACAATTAATATTTATTTTCAAAGTCATTCAAATAAAAATCAGCTATCAGACCGCTAAAAGGATAGCCCATTGCTAGGCATTCGTCTTGGGTGTAGTATTTGTTGTTAAAAGTTTTGTTTTCAAATTATTTGTAGTAGTTCGATTAACTCATGGATTTGGTTTTTATTTATTTTTGCTGTGGATTCGAGATTGTTTTTTATTATTGTTACTGTTTCCTGTATGTAGTAGTCGTGGCGTGATGGTTAGTGCGATGGACTGTCATGCCGGAGGTCTAAGGTTCGATCCCCAGCCTCGCCACCTATTTATTTAAAAGAAAAAACGGCTACTGCCTCTTGCGAGGAATTGACAAATCCTCCAAGAGTATCTCCTGTCACAGAAAAGTGCCGCTCGTTAGCCGTTCGGATTCGGCAATAAACTGTAGGTCCCCTCCATTCCTGCAGACACGCACACAGGAATGGTTGAGAGTTGTAAGTCACTAGGCCCTAGTTCTTCATGAGCTGTTGTGCCATCAAATTTTTTTTTTTTTTTTTTATTTATTTATTTATTTACTGTTTCCTGTATAGGTATGTTAGTGTACTTATTTGTGACGTCAAACGAGATCATTTTGTAGTTTGATAATATATGTAATGTCTTGGATTTTTTCTATTAGTTTATTGTAATTGTTGATGCTATGGTTGTTTTGTATATTGCAATTGGTTTTAATTAATTTCTGTAGAGTTTTTGCGACTTCAATTATAAAACAGCACCAAGCTACAAAGTCGCACAAACTCTACAAAAATGAATATAAGCTTAAATTCAAGATCTACAGAAAACCAACCACCACTGACACATTACCCTACACGCAAAAAATGGCAGCATACAATGCTGCATACATAGCAAAAACAAATGGTTAAAACACACAAATGATAGACAAAATGATCAATAAAAAAAAAAAAGGAAAATGAAAATGAACAAAAAAACAACAATGCACCACAAGAGCCACCAAAGTACATATCTGCACAATACACCAATCTACTGTCACAAGTATTACAAAATGCATTCAAAAAACAAAATATATTAATATCATTCAAAACTAATAATCATATAACAAAACTTCTTCAACCAAAAACAAATGAATACATCTGTCATACAAAGTTAAATGCGATAATTGTAATAAATATTATATATGTAGGTCATCCAGGAGATCATTCCTAGACAGATTCAACGAACACAGACCGAAAACAAATTCAAAATCAAATTTCGCCATACACCTTATGGAAACTAATCACAAATACACCGACTTTGAAACTAACCTCACCCCCTTGCACCACTGCAAAAAAGGCAAACTTTTGGACGCTGTCGAAGAATTTGAAATTTACAAATCACATAAAACAGAGGAAGACAAACTACTTAATGACAAACTAATATTGAAGACAAATCAACTAGTTAGTTAGTTAATGAAATCTTTATTTATGCATATTTTAATTTAAAATAGATAACAAATGGTTTTAACTTAAGATTAATAGGGTTTGGCATTAAAACAAACCAGCCTACAAAAAAGACAACACGATGGACTATAACCAAAATAGACAACAACAAAGCAGAAAATTGACAAGAACAGCTAGAAGAGAAAAGAGAAGAAAAAATGAAAAAAGACAAAAAGCTCTACAAGCATCATTCAGTTCGTAAGCCCGAAGATGGAATTTATTCCGAAACGCGTCGCTTAATTTAAAATTTTATTTTTATGAATTTTTCAATTAAAATATGAAATTGAATTTGATTTTTTTTCTTTTAATTAAGTTTTTGCTACGAAAAATTAAACGTCAAAAATTGTGCTCATTCACAACTATCAATTTCATTAACAATTAAAATTCCTTCGTCAATTGAGTTACACAATACCGAATTTAAAATTGATTGATAAATGTTGTCAATGTTCAATTGATTGATAATTGACAATGGCAATAAGGGTTGAGCTTCATTTCAGAAATTCTGACATTTCTAGGCGATTTCAAAATTTTCGTACTTCTTCGTACGAACTTTCTAATTTTCGGACAAATATTTCAATTTTCGGTTCCATTGTGTGTTAATCTGATTCAATACAAATACAACAAAAAAGTCCTCAACCAAATCGGATGAAAACAAAAGGGATTCATTTATATAATAAACAGTAATGTATTGCTAACCCGAATTAATTATTGTAAGGGGGTGTTCGGATTAATGAGTACAGGTCCGGAAAGGAAAAGCGTTAATTACACTGGTCAACAAAATTAAATTATTTGTTTGTTACAAAAACCAAACTATACTTTTCCAAAGGTTTTTGGTGTGCTGTGACAGATAATTGTAAAAAGCCGAAAATTGACCTTTAAAACGTGGCAACCCTATGTCTTGACCACTGGCATGGTCTGCCCCTATCGGCTTTTCAAATTTTATAGGATAAAGGCTTACAACTAAATCAGGATTTCCCTGGTTAGGGAAGAGATATCGGAGAGGTTCAAATAGAATTAAAAAAAAGAAAATTAGTGCTTTCAGAAACCGTTACAAATTATGTTGAAACAAATTAACTCACGGTTTAACGTTACCTCGAAAACAGCGAAAAACCGACATTTTTTTATTTTCAAACGGGAATATCTCAAAAACGTGACGTGATAGAATATTTCTGACTTCAGATTTGAATTCAGCACACCTTTGGAAAAGTATAGTTTGGTTTTTGTAACAAAAACCTTGTCGACCAGTGTTATTTAACAAAAAAAAACTGGTTTTTAAGACCAAAAATTGCTTTATGACTTGGTTTACATGGTGAATCCGCAAAATGAAATCTATCCATAGAATACTGTGTTGCATGCTATGAAAATTGGTCATGGAGGCAACTTATTGTAAAGCTATGAATAGGAGCACTCCATGGTCACGTACAGACAAATTCAACTAATTTTCTGTTATTATAAGGCTGTTATTTTCAAAACATTGATTAGATAGGTCATGTACTAATTCAAAAGTTTGTACATTAGTCTTTGATTTTTTGCAAAAACCTTAAAGGTATTCTTTTAAAATTCTTAGAAATAAAAATAAGAAAAGGTGTCACGTACAGACGGGTCGAGTCAACCAATGTTCTACATTATTATCTTAATATTCAGATTTCAGCAAAACTATTAGACATCGATCGAAAATGTAAGAACCGAATAATAAGGAAGAATCAAAGTTAGTATTTATGAGAAAAAAATATTTTAACGGCTCATCCTTATATTTTTAGGAATTTTTTAATGGGTTGTCACGTACAGACAAATTGCGTCACGTGTGTGACAGAGTTGAAATTAACGGTTTTTAAGAGTAGTTATTTAATAGTTAACAACCGTTTTGTCTTCTGAGAGGCTATGAATTCGGTACTGTTCCCTTTTTTTTTGTCAATTTTAATGTATTGGAAAGTCAAAATTCCGGTAGTTGGTTTGGCATTTTTTCCGATTGAAAAAATGTCCTTTTTAGTGTCTTTTTTTGCCAGATATTCATGAGGCTGAAAGAAAAATCATAATTAAAAGTCACCTGATGTTATTACTCCTAAAATATATATGACTAAAACTCAAACAAATCACATTAATTTAATTTTTAATTAAAATTATTGTTTATATGCCGCCATCTTGCTTTAAATGCAATGCAAAACTTTTTAAACAACTATTATCACAGTGTACATATTATTTTTCTCATAATGATAGAGCATAAGCTGCAATAATAGATTTGTTCGTTTACTTTTTGCACTAAATTTGTAATGTCTAGAAAATTTTGAAAAGTGTGTATTAAATTCTCTCAAAAAGAGTAGAATTGCATAAAAGTAAAAGAACGCTTTTTGGACAAAAATTGTTTTGAACGTTAAAAAAAATAAACAAGAGCCTACATATCAAAAATGTAAACAAAGCGACAACAAAAGAATTTTTATTGTAACTGTTATAATTCTTTTTGAAATTTCACTACAGAAACCTTTACAAATTACATAACACTTTATTGAAAAGCCTTATTAATAAATAACATAGCATAACCGACGTCGGCCGCCATTTTGAAATATACGGAAGGAATTTTCACGAACAGGCCTGACTCATTTCCCCACCACCCAAAAAGTAGAGTCAATGGCGCGTTTTTGGATGTGGTGTCTGGTGTATGTCTGCCTGTACCTCGGCCTACAGCCTAATCGAGATTTTTTTTTAAGCTAAAAAAATAACGGTACTTGTCATACAACCGTTTTGAAAAAGGTTGTTTTTTTCTCAAAAACGGCTCTATTTTTTTCCCAGCAAACATTTTCATTCAGAAATTAATCATTAATGGATCACAAAAGTGAAGAAATCGGCCGAAAAAGAATTCACTTATGATTCGATTTGAATCCTTTTACCTGGGCAATTAGACACCGATATGAATCATTTTAGTGAATCATTTATGATCTCAATGTTCTTCATTTAAATGAACGTATATAAGGCTTCTATATATTTATTAAAACGACTGTTTTATGAACCTTTTGTGAATCATAAAAAATGATCCCAATATAATTCATTTAAGTGAGGGAATTATGAGTATAAACCTTCACTTTAATGAATTATTTTGGAATAATTTTTATGATTCCGAAAAGGTGTGACAAAAAGCTGATGTATATAATGTAGTTACTGTATTAATATACGACGCCAACGTAAAAATCCGGTTATACCCATTTTGTTCTTGTTTCTCATAATTTTTTTTATAACACGAGATTTAAACACGTTACTTTTTACTTCAGATATAGTAGGTACTAGGTATAGGGAAAGTTTTGGATTCGTAAAAAAAATTAAATTCGAGATTTCAATCAAACTTGACATTATGATAATAGAGAACCCTAAAAAGTGGGTCCTGCAATTCCGTCTGTATGCCAGTTTTGTCTGTTGTCTGTTTCACAACCTACAGCCTAAATCACAGACGATTTTTTTCTAACTTGGAGCATAATATTTTTAGGTGATTTCCTAGAACGAAAATCGGATTTTTTTAGCTCAAAAAATTACGGTACCTGCCATTCAACCGTTATGAAAAAGGTTATTAATTTAGAAAACGGCTCTAACGGTTTTGGTAAAAAATTTTGTGTCCGCTATTGCAGCCGAGAAAAAAATACTAAAAACTGTTATTAACGGTCCCTGTCACAAAACCGTCTTTTTTTCGACTTTCTCGTTAATGTCTCAACCGATCATAACTTTTTCACTGTCTGGATACTACAGCATTCAAATATTTTCAAAAAAAAATATTCTTTGGATAGAAAAAAGTTCAATTTTTTTTTTTCTGAAAAATCATGAATTTTTTTGAAATTATGATGTTAGTTGTATATTACTAAATTCTTAAAAATGGCATTTAGCCTGGGGAAAAGTGACCTGAACCCAAATTTTCGGTATATATGTATGCACAACACTTTTGTATGGTTTCTATTTAAAAAAAAAAGTGTGGTGAATCCGAAAATACCGGGTATAACTATGAGAACCTTGAGCGTTTTGAGATAAAGGACCTCTGAGAAAAAGGCGGCAACTAGTTTACATTTAAAAAAACGTAGGAGAAATATTAATTTGACACTAAGAAACTCAGATCTTATGAGCTCCCAAATAAAAAAAAAATCATTACCATTTTTTGGGGAAGGGATAACACGTGGGGGAAGGGGGTGGAAAAATTAATGAATCGTTCAACTTCATGGAACTAGGTCTAGTGGATTATCGCTTCCATGTATTTTTTAATGAAGATTCCAATGACTTCATTTAATTTTCTATTGAATTATTAATGTTTTACATATAAAAGGAGCTAAGTTAAAGCGGAATGTTATTTCCTTGTAAGTATTATTGTTAATTTTTGTATAACTTGTTCAAAAGAAGCACATGACACTCTTAGAAATTATAGCTTAACTAATTTACTTAACTTAATTCATATAAAATTCCATTTATTTTATCAAAAACACAAAAGAACGCTATAGAGCTCATTATCATCATCTTCACTATTTGTTTCCCCAAGTCTTTTTGCATGAAGTCAAGTACTCTTCACTTTTAGAACATTTACAAAAAGCGCAACATGAAAGATTAGTAGACACATTTACATGTCTTAAGGTAATAAGTGTCTTAAGTATATGCAATCAAAGTTTCTAAGACGCACATTTGGCGTCCTTCCAGACACAATTGTAGGGTTTAACATTTTTTTCAAATTTTTTTCTGTAGTCGTTTAGGAGCATGGGTGACAAATTCTAACGGGGTATTAAAGTTGGAGGAAGAGCCAAAACAGCGGCAGTGAAAAAAAGCTATTGAGAATAAATGGGGCCTTCGAGGCAAGGCTGTATTTAACTGTGGCTATATAAATTTCGGTTCTTTTAATTCTAATATATGGTGTAGCAGTATGGTGAACTGCTTTGGATATACATACCGAAAAATCACGATAAACTAAGGCCGTGTGCGATTTCGTTTAAAATTTCGATTAAATTTTATCCGGGGTTAAATTTTGACATTTCTACGTACAGATTCACCTCACTAGTATCAAAAATTAGAGGAAGTGTACCAATTATGGAATACGCTCCTAATATGGAATAGTGCAATATCCTGACAACCACGTTATGTATAGATCTGTTTATTCCAGGTAAAGCTTTTAATTTATAACGAAGTGTTACACTTTCGAACCCCGAACCCAATCCCCGAAATTAATATAAATAATCAACGCCGGCCGAACTGCCATCAGCACCCGACATCGTCATTCATTATGCAGAGAAGCTATCCACCAGCAACCTACAATTAAACCCACAATCGCCAAACCTCTCACCACACACTGATACCGCTTTGCGACGGAGAACCAGATCAACAAACTCGACGTCATCACTGAAAGTAATTATGTACACTTCATCATTATTACAATTCACAGTGTGTCGTTACCGCAAATATAACAAGAGGACGTATGAAATGTCAACAATTCGAAGCGGACCATTCCTCTACAGCCTGATGACAAGTGACCAACCTGTTCCAACTGAGTGCGAGTCAATTCTTTCTGCTGACGACTCGCTTTCATACGCCACATCTATGTCCCCTTTGATTGCTGTCAAGAAGGTCGAAGCCCACATCCGCAGACTGTTCCAATACTACAAGCAATGGGGTATCAGGATCAATACATCCAAGTCTGAGCTTATGTGCTTCAGAAGACCCTCCAACGGCAGAGGAAGATCAGCAGCAAACTGCAGAAATCTGAAGCTAGGACTCCCTGACGGATCGACAATAACGGCCAAGGACAACGCAAAGTATTTAGGAGTACACTTCAACAACTTGCTGAAATTCAATCCCCACTCGAGAGCTGTGTTGAGGAAATCGAACTTTGCGTTCCATCGGCTGCACCCTTTGATGAAAAGACAGACTGGACTAAGTCAACCAACAAAACTCCTGATCTACAAGCAGCTTCTGAGGCCAATCATCAGCTACAGTTTTCCTGTATGGTACACCATCTCGAAGTCAGCAATGAAGGAGCTACAACTTTTCGAAAGAAAAATCCTAATGCCCGTAATATTCACGCCGTTTAAAATCGGTTTAGATTCAGAAGTCGGTTTAAAATTTTTAAACAACTAATCGGTAATATTTACTCACTTAAACCGACGTTAACCAAAATTTTAAACCAAATGATCGGTTTAACTACGATAAACCGACTCCAACTTAAACGAGGCATTTTCGTGTCGTTTAGGCACGGTTTAAATGGTTTTAGCCAATATTCAACATTTTATTGGTTTATTAAGTCAGTGCAAATCAATCATATGTGATTTTCGGCGATGCTGGCTATCCGAACACATCATATTTGTGCAATTAACCAGAAAAGGCTTATAGACCGAGAGCTTGTAAACGATTTGGTCAAAGTGTTTTATATCGCTCCAAAACTTGTGGGCATGGCACTTGTGCTAGTGCAAACTACATGCCATAGACCTTTTAGCGATATCGCGGCCCTAAGACCACCGTAATGCACTTTCAAAATACAAAAAAAATTAGTGAAGTTTATGTGTATTATATACCGCTCCAAATTTTGTGATCATAATGTTTATATGTGTCCAAATTAAATGCCATCGGTCTGGCAGCGATACCGTGGCCTTAGCACCTGTATAATGCACTTTCAAAATGCAACCAACAAAATCAGAATAGTTCGTTGTTACTGTCCACTGAATTTCATCAACCTTACAGTAATACCTCATAGCTAGCACCACTATAATGCACCGACCGACGCGGAACTGCAACCAGATCAAGAAGAATTCAACTCGCAACAAATCGTTCATGGAATGTTTGGAAGACGCAATGCAGTGGACGTTATTGTTGACATTTTTTCACAACGTAAAACACGATAAAGAGGAATGAAAGACATCTCTAATGCATATTTGTGTTTGACACGAATTAATTTATTTATTTTATTTAAATATAAAATGACAATTCAAAAAATAAATGTCAAGAAAAGCCTTTTTTAGTTTTTTCATACTTGCGATTCTATGCGACGTTCGGTTTAAATCACAAATTTAAACCGACGTAAACCGATGGAATTTTTTGCTTAAACGGAGTGAATATTACCGATTTAAACGAGATTTTGTCGTTTAAATTCTATCGGTTTAGTTCGGTTAAATGTGGTCGGTTTAAGGGCTTTTAAACCAAGTTTTAAACGGCGTGAATATTACGGCGGTAAGGATCTGCACTGGACTTTTTTTCGACCATCAACGGCAGAAACATTTTAGCAACAAATGACTCTACGAGGAAGCCAAAATCACGACACTGGACAAACATCTGCTTCAATCAGCACTTTTCCTTCATCCAGGCGCCAGCGGAAGAATTCCCCAGATGGAATCAATGGTGGCGTCTACAGTTCCAGTCCGGTTAAACTACTTAGTGAACACCTTATATAGGCGTATGTCTCGTAATGTTAATAAGACTTGATGGCTTTAAGTTTAGAATCGGACTCTCAGCCATCGTTTATGTTTCCGATCGACACTTAGCTGCTGCTACCTAAATAGCCCACTCCGCATTTCAATGTTGTTTCCCTCTTGGCCCAATTGCAAAGGTGAAAAACTATTGATGAGTAAGATTATGCACAGCTATAATGTTTCGACACAGTGCAATGGACTGAAAGGGTTCAACTCAGGTTATGCACAGTGAACTAAATGTAGGGCGTAACATTTCCTCCCCCCGTCGGGGTAACTTCCCCACCACGGAAAAACTAACCGGTTCCGAAACAACAACAAGCCTCGGATATGGATGATTTTAATGTTGACGGCCCTAGCAAACGAAACAAGGACAATGAATTTCGGATCTGCACGTGGAATATCCGGACCCTAAACAGGCCACGCGCAGCCGGACAATTAGTGGAGAACCTGGACAGGCTAAGGGCTGATGTAACAGCCATCCAGGAAGTGCGATGGGATGGAGAGGACATCCGTGTGACCTCTACTTCGGCGAGTGCTGCAAGGAGCGAGTCAGCGGCTCTTTGGTTGTGGTTTTGTTGTAAGGGGAAGACTTAGGCAAGAAGTCTTAGGCTTCAGAAATGTAAGCGAACATCAAAGCCAAGTTCAAAAACATCACGTTGATCTGTGCCCATGCCCCAACGGAAGAAAAAGATGACTCAACCAAAGAATACGATCTCCTCGAGCAAACGTATGATAGGTGCCCCAAGTACGACTTCAAGATTATTCTTGGCGACTTCAACGCCAAGATTGGAAAGGAGGGCATCTTTGGTTCGATAGTTGGAGGACACAGCCTGCACGACAACACTTCCGGCAACGGACTCAGACTGATTTACTTTGCGGCGGGGCGAAATACCATCATAGCAAGCACTCGATCCCCACACCTCAATATACACAAAGGGACCTGGCGGTCTCCGGATCAACGAACCGTCAACCAGATTGATCATGTTGCGATAGACGCCAGACATGCTTCAAGTATCCTGGATGTCCGAACGTTGACTCGGATCACTACTTGGTGGTGGCTCAAGTACGTATGCGGATATCCATGACGCCACAACTACTAGCAGATGATGTTAAACGATATAACGTCGCGAAGCAAAAATCGTAAAGCTAAGAGCAGACGGCATATAAAAAGCCGCAAACGTTTGCGACTCTGACGTCACGTTAAAAGTCGTAAATATGTCGCAAATTCTGTTTCCATTGCAGTGTCCGCACACTTACACATAGGGTGTTCACACGATGAGCAAAAACTGTCCCAAAAGTTGCAAATGCATTTGCGATATAGGTGCTTGCACATCATATGTCCGCAAATATGATCGCAAATGTTTTGGTCTATATGCGGGGTGTTCAGACGGTGTGCTACAAAATCCGCATATGACCCAATTCCAATCATATGCAGGTTTGCGAACACATATTTTCTTTGGTTTGCATATTGCCTTGTGAGTCGCTGTCAGTGGTTTAAAAAATTACCATTGAAGAAACTGATGAAGTGGAGCGCTGCAGTACGTTGGTCTCCAAAAAAATAATCTGGGTAAAGAATTGCCATGACACTGTAGGTGGTTCTGTGCCCTGCCCAGACTTCTTCGTGCGCATCTTTGTTAAATTGGACTTAAAAGAGTCACTCTCAAACAGTCCCACTTGGATTTCGCTTCGTTAATGCTTATTTCAAAGCCGAGGTCATCCACTACCTCACGCCAACCATCAATTTTGAACAGTTTGTAGTCTGGAGCACCAGCATCTCAGAGTCTGGGACGCTTCTCCACCGCACCAATTTATCATATCGATTATGGAATCCGTAAAACCTCATCCGCAATGTATTGCTCTCTTTTCTCTTCATCTATTTGCCGTGAAAAAAGACAACAAAATACTGCGAATCACTGCGGATCGACTAATGCGGATTCCATAATCGACATGAATAAATTAATCTGATCGCGCGTCCAGCCTTGATGCACTCTTCTCGTTCCCGATACAAATTTTCTCTTGCGGCTTGGCTTTGGTTGTGCGGGTTCTATATGTACGTGATCAGTCGATGTTGTTCCCTCAGGCTCACTATCACTCATTTTGTGTAAATGTACCATCACGGTGTATTTTTTTTTTTATTTTTTTTATTTTCTTTTTGAAATCAAAACAAAGCATTTAAAATTTCACATAAATGCTCGCAAATGCGTCAGATATGCAATGTTATTTTTTCAGGCCAACGCAAACGCCTGGGACTATCGCAAATGGTCGCACATTTTCGCAAACTGTCACAAATAATATGCGAGGGTGTTCACACGATATGCAAAAAACTCGCAAACTAATGTGCGATCTACGTGTCGCACATGCTCCGCAAATTGTTCGCGAGCATGTGGGGACTGTCCCATATGGGTGTTCAGACGATGTGCGGCCAAAAGTAGCAAATGATGACGTAAAAATGACGTCACAGTCGCAAACATTTGCGGCTTTTATATGCCGTCTGCTCGTAGCTTAAGAGATAGCCAGGACTCTTGCAGACCACGTATCTCATAAACTCTCAGCAAGCCCCCACAAGCATCATCTGTAGAGGACCAGTGGAAACACTGCCAAAATGCCATCAGAAGTGATGTGCTGGGTTTCACTAGGCCACCACAACGAAACCCCTGGTTCGATGAGGAATGCAGGCTGGCGCATACAGCAAAGAATGAGGCCTACCAAGCAACGCTGCAGACTAAAACCAGAGCTGCTAAGAGAGCAGCCCGGGAGCTCTACGATCAAAAACGAAGGGAGGAATGCCGACTTCTCAGGAGAAAAAAGAGAGAACATGCGAAACGGGCGGGCGAGTCTCGTGAGGTGTGTAGTGTCAGGGCGGGATGTTCGAAAGTTCTACCGAAGGGTCAGGCAATCAACCCAGGGCCACAAGGCCAGAACAGAACCCTGCCGAGACGAGAGTGGGAATATGGTGGTAGACACACAGTCGGTGCTGAGGATCTGGAAACAACACTTTTCTAGACTTCTAAACGGCGAAGATGGCCAAAATGACAGAACACTCCATTCAACCTGGACGATGATGGTCAAAATTTACGTCCACCCGACCATAATGAAGTGCGGTTAGCGATAGCCAAGCTTAAAACGTACAAGGCTGCTGGTGCGGATGGCCTGCCAGCCGAGCTATTCAAAGCAGGGGGAGATGACTTGGTAGGGAGTATACACCAGCTTATCTCCAAAATTTAGCGTAGACAGAGATGAGCTATACAGACTACAGAGCCACGTCGCATCTCGGCATCCCTACCAAACTTGTCCGTTTGTGCAGGATGACGATGGAGAAATCTCGCTGCTCCGTCAAAGTCGGCAAGAACACCACCGAACCCTTTGATGTCTAGAGAGGTTTGAGGCAAGGCGGCCCGATATTTATTAAACAAACTGTGCCCGAAGACATTCGTCTTGAGTACTCTTCACGGTGAATAAATTATCAAATTGGCCTCTCTATCGTTCCGAATTCATTCGAATCATTTTCAATTAACATTGAACACACCATCCCCCAATTAAAAAGCCAATGTAGACTTATTATTTCAAATTGTGAAAAAATCAGTATTCAATTTTTCGTTTTTCAACATTTTTGAGTTTTTTTTTTCGAAAACTATAAACGGTAATAAGTTGATTTAAAAAAGAGTGAAAGAACAAATTCCTGGCTTTCAAAAAAGGTAAAACACCTTTTAGTAAGTGTTTTCATTGTTTTTTTCATTTTAAATCCTTTATTCATAAAATGCGCTAAAACCCCATTTTCGTGCTCGATTTCATTTCAGGCGCCATTTAATTAAATAAAGTACTTTCCATAAGCTTTCATTTGATATAAATTTCATCTTTGTTGAGCAATTTCGAAAATGGGCCCTAAGCCCATAAATAAGAACCCATAGTCCTTTGAGTATTTGGAGTACCTTCAGAAAGGACAAGTCGATACGGTGATCTTAATAGCAATTAACGTACTTTTGTACTTTGATAAAAGAAATGAATTTTTTTTAATTAAGTTTAGTATGTTAGTTAAAAAAAAAAATAAATATACAGTGGTGTGAAAAACATTCCGCATTTTTTTGGTAAACTGCATTGATTGTTGGTTTGTGATATAAAAATGAAAAAATCAAATGTTTGCAATTTTTTCCCATTTTTATTGAACAATTTTATTATTTGAAACAAAAACCATGAAATTTTATCCATCAAAACAAAAATAAATTCAAAAAATTAAAGTTAATTCAAAATTTTAATGTGACAAACTAACCGGATTTTATTTTTTTGCAATTACCTTTTATTATTTATTTAATATTTTTTCCAGTAATCACAGCTCGGCATCGACGAGGCATTGACTGGATTAAATTCTCGAAAACGGAAGCAGGAATATTCTCCCATTCATTTTTCAAAGCTGCAAAAAGAGAAGTTGTTGACGTGTGCTTTTTTTCCCAACCCGCCTTTTTAAAATAGCCCACAAGTTTTCTATTGGGTTTAAATCGGGTGATTGAGATGGCCATTCTAAGACACGAATATTTTTAGTTGTAAACCACTCTTTTAGCAGCTTTGAAGAATGTTTGGGGTCATTATCCTGCCGAAAAACCCAACGCAGAGGCATTTCTTCCTCTGCGTATGGAAGCATTACTGACTCCAAAATGTCCCTATATTGGAAACGGTCCATAATTCCTGTGATTTGGTGTATAGGACCGCAGCTTGCTCCTGAAAAACAGCCCCAAACCATCACCGAGGCTCCACCGTGCTTTACTGTAGGGAAATGTACTCCGCAGGCCTTGATCGCGTACCTTTTGAGCGCCTGACTGTCCTTGCACCATCGGAGTAAAATAAGTTGAATTTGCTTTCATCACTGAAAAGCACACTCCTCCATTTGCTTAAAGACCGGTTAAGATGATTTTTTCAAATTTAACCCTGGGTTAAATGTTTTGATTAAGAATGGTAAGTCTTTCCCAAATACCTTTTACGGATTACCTTTTATTACGATGTTTAGCAGTAAGAAGAGGTTTTTTTAGCTGTCGAAATGCAAAAAGACCGAAATCTCTTAAACGCTTCCTGACCATACTTGGCCCTATGGGTAGATTAAGTTCATCACAAATTGTCTTTGAAGTCGCAAAAGGGTCTTAAAGCACGAAATACTTTATGCGCCTATCAGTTTTAATTGTTGTTTTGTGAGGGCGTCCACCAAAATGATCTGCTTCTACTGATTTTCCACTTTTACTTTATTTCGTATCGAATCGCGTTGCTATAATGTGTTTTAGCCATTTTATGCACTATATAATTTCAACTTACACAGCTCTCAACTTGTAAAAACGTTTTAATCTACGGCTTGAGTCAAAAGACTCGAAAAAACCGTTACTTTAACATCGTGACTCGCAATCTTCTTGAAATCCGGTTAGTTTTGCACTGGCATGTTACTGAGTAACTTTATAAAGTAATTTTTTTTATTGTTCTTGTCATCGTAGCATTACATTTTTAAGGTTATTATTACTTGTCTCATACTCTTTAAATTATTAAAAAACTTATGGAAAGTTGTTAGTTTTCTACTGAGGTATTAAGAAAATCATTACTATGGAAAAAAATCAGGAATGTTTTTGGCAGCACTGTAGATAGTTTGTTTGTGTATTGAAACTCGCAATGCTTAATATAAGCAACCGGATACAGATATAGGGGGGTTCACATTCAGCGACAAGTTGATCAACATGTATCGAGTCGGCAAATTTTTGTAATGTAAACAGCAGTCGAACGACGCTAGCAAAACGACTAGTGTTCTCTACAAACAACGAAAATAAATGAAGCGATTTGCTGAAATAACAAACAAGGAAAGGAATAACGTTAAAAATGAGTCGCCGAAATATGGCCCACGACTCACAGGACAGTTTATTTTCCGTCTCATCTTTCTTCTCTTTCGTACTCATTATGTTCGAAATAAGTCATGACTCTAAAGTCATCATGTAATAGCAGACAATATGATTTGATTCAAATCAGTCAGATAGCTTTAGGCCGATTTTATTCACTCAAAGTTGAACATAACTTAAGGTTTTTTATTATCAACTTGTGAATTTGATGTTATTCACACAATCTTGAGAGTTTACATAAAAATGTTGTTTTGTCGATAAAATTTTTTTATACAAAAACAGATTACGCACAACAAAAGGTAAAAAATAAATCTAGGTAATGTTCCGAAGCAATTTTTTTTGGTAAATTGGCCAACAATTTCTTTGGGCAGTAAATGCATTCGCGATTTTCTCCGACGCTTTTTCCTTGTTGCGTTTAGCTTAGTATGATGTCACAAACACAATTTAACACAAAATAACACGCAAAATATTGAAAAACTTCAAATTAAATAACACAATTAGCCAGTTCACGTTTCTAAGATCTCACTGAGATCTCACTGAGCAAGCTCCGTCAGCTCCACTGAGCAAAAGGAGAAACCTGAACAAAATTTCTCCGCTAAAAGTCAAAACCAATTTCCATCTCTTTTTTATTAATTAATCAACTGCGACAAAAAATAATTGAGCAAGCGAATCCAAAAAATATCAGTCTCATGTCGAATTCCTTTTAATAAAAAAATCGATTTGTTTAGAAGAAAAAATCGATTTTTCTGGACAAATTCCTTGTATTGAAAGAAAAAATGGAGTCTGTTTAGAAAAAAAAATCGATTATTTTTGGTAAAAGGAATTCGACATCAGTTTTTTGACAGCAAAAGTGAGGAATCTCACTGAGGAATTACGTTCAGATTTCTGAGATTGCTGAGATCTTTGAGATCTCAGTGAGCTTGAGAAACCTGAACTGGCTAAATAAATAAAATAATAATAAGATTAAAATTGAAAATGACAGTTCTGTTTTATTTTCAAAAATATCCCAAGGATATTATTCAACTGGGGAGTTTAGAAAAATGAGTGAAAAAAAAGAAATTCAAACTTGTGTTTCAACTCTAGAGTTTTAGTTAACTCTCGAGTTGATCAACTTGAGAGTTTGCCTCAAGTTGAACAATAGTGAAAAAAATGGCCCTTAATGACCCGCCTGGAAAAATGACAAGTTTTTGGCAAGTTAAGGCAAGGCCCTGGCAAGATTTCGGTAAAGAAAGCCTAGACGAGGAAAACATGACAGGCTCCTATTGCTGCCTCGCTGAGAACATTTATTTAATAAAATCCTGGCGAGGTTCTTGATAGTAACTAACTTTGTAAATATAGTGAAAAGCGGGATCTTATTATACCGTAATAAAAATGAATCTGAAAAACCTTTGAAAAAATCGCGCGATTTTTTTGATTATTTGAATTTACAAAACTGAGTTTTAAATGAGCTTTAAAAATTTTGAATAATTCAGTTTTTGTAAATTCAGCTTTTAAAGCTCTACAAAAATAAAAAAACCGCAATTTTACTTTTATTGTTTGCCGAGCTTTCTAAGATGAATATTCAAAAACTATGCATTATTACTACACATGTTATTAGCACTTTCTTTACAAAAATCTTTAGGTATTTTCACAATCCATTCAAGTGTGTCTGACAACTTGGGTATGCCTTTAAGAAAACCACGAGTTTTGGAATACTATATGGGAAACATCAACCTTTGATTTGTATAAAATACATACACGTACAGTACACAACTATTGGCTTAATTATTGGATTTTCTTTGATAGTAGATTCAATTTGAAAGGAAAGGTATTGGACTAATTTAACTTTAAAATTAATCCCCCAAGAGTTCCCCCGACGGTAAAAAAAAAAATCCTAAATCTGGGGTAATATCCCCAAACCTGACAAGCATATTCAATAACAGGTCGGGCAAATGTTATGAAAAGCTATTTTGTAATTCGGGCCTGATTTATGCCACTTTAAACAATTTAAAACAAGAATAATAGGCTTGTGTGACAAAGAGCTTAAAGTTAACCCAAAGCAATACCCTATCTTCTTAAATGTTATCATTTTGACAGTATGATATTAAAGATTATAGACATACGTGAAACAAATATGTACATGTCCAAACGTGATCGTCGGGTTATGTTACTCGAAGACCATGGTAGAAAGTTATCGTCTGGTAATAGTCGAGTTACAGAATGAGTCAATCCGAGTACATATTGGATATTGCCGGTTTTGTCCAATAAAAAAAAATTAAGAACTCTACTTAAAACACATACTGAAGGCATATAAATTAACTACATACTTTGACCTCCTTCATTTTATTTCATTAAAGTAAAGTATTACATGTATTATTAAAAAAACTTTAAATTATCAAATTATTAATCTCACATATTTTATTTATTTAATTATATACATTAATTTTTCAATTGAAACGAGTTCTATCGATTTTCCTTATAGAAGTTTACCCATTAGCCAGTAAAATAGGCTTATCAAAATAAATCGCTTCCCAACCAACAGAAACGAGAAAGTTTCAATTTCCCACGATAATTACTTTAATTCTTTTTTAGTATGTACATCAATATATAAATGAGCTTACTTGTTAAATTTGGTGAGTAAAATTATAATAGATTCTACACCACTTAAATTTATAATAAATTGACGCTTAAATATTTTTTGCGATTACAAAAAAAAATATTAAACTCGGATTTTATTTCTTCGAGAATGCTGCTCAAATCTGACTTGTTAAATTTGTCACAAGCGTGTCACTTGAGTGTTCCATCAACACCAAAGATAAGATAGGATACTGTTCAAAGATACTGACCAAAGATACTGAATTTATAAAGATATGAATCCTCGGCTGTCATTTGAGTTTGCCTACAAGCTTTATCAGATAAGAAATGAGAAGGTATGTGTAAAAATGGCGGTATAAAACTCATACATTCACAGTATTTATCTTCACAACTTACACATTCACAGTACTTATCTTCACACCACCCTGCTATATTGTTGTTGGATTTCACATCTATTCATCGACACAAAATTAAATTACAAATACAACAATGTAAACAAATGGGTTTTGGAGGGTGAAACGTACAAAGGATTCATTTCTTCATATTCAGTTTCTTTGATACTGACACTGGCTGAACAGAATAGACGCGCGGTCGTTCGCGCGGCACTTGAAAAAACGCCCTGTCAAAGTTAAACTGATTAAGGGCCTTCCACACGATCGGAAACAAAATATGAGATTTCATCCATCCCACTTGGTTTGAGCTTATGGTGAATTGATTTTTTGGATGCAAGTGTGGAAGCAAAATATAAAAATCGTTTTCTTCACACAAATTTGGCAGTCGTAAGTAATTCTATCACACTTTTTTGGCATGTATTAATACTCGATGGGATAGTGTGGCTTTCGTTTGAGTGAATACAATTTAATTAATTATAATTTTTAACTTTTGCCGCGCGGCGTTCGACTTTTTCTACCATTAGACACTGACGTATTCTGCGAGTGCCCTATTGTCACTGATCTCTATAAGGCCCGATTCACAAAGAAGTGGCTCATGGTTCTGGTGTGTCATTGGCATGCTTCGGGAGTGGAGTGGGTGTGATGTACTCAATTTACACAGAAGTGACAATGAACCGACATTTTGTCAGAGTGAATTGAAAACGCAGAGTGAATTAATGAATGAATCTATCTGGCTGAACAGAATGGTGACGCAGACGGAGACGGAGCCGGAGCTGGAATATCTGTCAAAATATTGAATACACGCAAATTCAATGTTGCGAACACAACGGAACGTAGACGCACACGGAACTGCAGACGCAGACGGAAGAATTCACCAACTTTTAACTTTTCACGTACGGCACTTTTGACGTTTCAATAGAATAAAAACAACTTTTTGGGTCGGAAAAAAATATTGTGGTTATTTGTATCGCGAAAAAAATTATTTATTAAAAGGAACATTATTGGAAACAAAAAATGTGAATTCTGAGCTTGTACACAAGAATATTCTTTTGTTTTTCTTCAAAATACTTTCAAAGCTGTACAGCTCCATTGTGGACATGTAAAAAAAATAACGTACGACACTTTTTGACAGCTCTTCCAGTTCCGTCTGCGGCTTCAGTTCCGTCATTCTATTCTGTTCAGCCAGTATAATACACTGGATACACTGATCTCTATAATACACTGGATAGCGCATCCATACAAGAAAGCTGATGCCATTTGAGAATTGTTATAATGTTGAGTTGCCCATTTTTTTGTATAACAGTATAATTGTATAACATAATGAAATGCAAAATTTTTTACAAAATTGCAACTAATGTTGAATTCCTTTTAATAAAAAAATCGATTTGTTCAGAAGAAAAAATCGATTTTTCTGAACAAATCCCTTGTATTGAAAGAAAAAAATGGATGCTGTTTAGAAAAAAAATCGATTTTTTTTGGTAAAAGGAATTCGACATAAAATATTTTAAATTCACTTTTACAATTATTTTTAATTAAAAGAAATCAAATTTACAAACAAGAAATTCCACTTTGATTTTTGCCCCTCTTTGGTTGTAGTAGAATTTTTGAGATCTCAGCAAATTTAACTGGCCTTCTCAGCCTCACTGAACATACCTAAAGTGTTGAGTTGCCTCACTTAACATACCTAAAGTGTTGAGTTGCCTACGTACTTGTCATCTTCAATTGGAAGTAGAAAAACTGTTATACTTTGTAGGGAATCCACTATCCAGTGTATTATAGAGATCAGTGACTGGATAGTGGATTCCCTACAAAGTATAACAGTTTTTCTACTTCCAATTGAAGATGACAAGTACGTAGGAAACTCAACACTTTAGGTATATTCAGTTACCCCTAACACACGCCACGAACTACTTCACGGAAGCATATTTTCGGTAAGGTTTTTTTGTCGTGTGAAATGAAAATGTGTCGATACAGCAGTGCGATCTCTGGCAGTCGAAGTAGTATGATATGGCGTGTGAAAAAGAGCGAACTAGTTCGTCGCACTGATCTCTATAATACACTGGATAGTCACTGATCTCTATAAACACTGGATAGTGAATTCATATAAAAATTTTGAAGAAAATTGAAGGAAGATTATTGATGGATTTACATGTATCTTCATCCGCAAACATCAAGAAAAGTAGAGCGGGATAGAGTCATACCAAAAAACCGAATGTGTGAAAGAGCACCACCATGAAGATGAACATGTTCGTCTTCGCTATAATCTTCATCTGCGTTCCTATAATCAAGATCTCTGCATTTTGTTCTTCTCTCTCTATCCAACAAACATACATTTTGTATTTTGTATCTCTTATTTTTTGCAGAACTCACATGAAGATACATGTAAATCCACCATATAACAGTGGGAAGGACGTGAAACGTCAGATTTTTTTTTATTATATATAACACTTATAACAGTTATTACAGTTTAGATTGGCCGCGTTCAATCCATTACGTTAACATCTGAAAATTAAGATTTCTGAATTTTTGGAGCTTCTGATTGGGCAACTGTCATAAAAAGTTAGATGACTTTTAGTTACGTTTAAGCCTTAACTACATTGGCCACTTTTTGCAAAACTACAAAAGTAAAAATATATTTTCCAGCTAGCGCAGTTGTTTTGTGAAAAAGAATATAGGAACACATTTTATTTTTAAACCAAAATTTAGGCTTTCTGCATCATTTTTATAAGTTTTCCTGTGAAAAACACTATCCCAAAATGAGTTTCAAAATTTTCACTTTCGTACTTTTTCACTTTCTTGGCTTATGTAGTTAAGACTTTATTCGTAAATTTCAGACAAGAAAATTTCGTCTGGAAATTCGGATGACAATTGTTTGTGGTGGGGGAAGTGTAAAAGAGCTGAAGTGCTACAATTAAAAGTTGAACTTTATGATTTTCGGTGTGGTGGATTTGTGCTTATAAGTTCTTAAGGCTAGTACGCAGATCGGGAAAAAATTTTCTTTACATACAAAATTTTTCTCAGGACAAATTTTGTCTTCAGTTTTTTTTCCAGGCAGTACGCAGTTCACGCGCAAAATTGTGACGTTTGTACCCGTTGTAGGGTGAAGTCTACACTAAATTTTGCCAGGAAAAATAATGTTCGAAGCATTATTTTGCTGGAAAAAATTTGACAGGTCAATAATTTTGTTCCATAAGCACGATCAACTATTGTTTGTTGAAAATTTTACAAAAAGAAAACAAAAGAAGAAGAATATTAATTTTGCGTGACTTTTCCAACGTTTTTGTAGAGTATAACTTTTTAGGCTTTCGCGGTGATTTATCATAATTAATATCTATTATTTTCGGATTAGCTGCGTATTGAAATTTATGAGAGTGCACTTTTGTACTCACCCCGAACGTTTCGCATCAAATTGCATTGAGCGTGGTCACCGGGAAACTGTTGTGAGATGTTAGATGTTAGATTGACTACGCAAGTTGTAGCGATGCGTAGGTGGTTCTATCACATGATGTTGTTGTTGTTGAGGTGCAGGTTGTTGGGAGCAAACTATACTCACTACATCGCAGGGTGTTTTAAGTTTAATACGGGATGGTGACTGTGAGGTGTTGATTACAGGATCCCAAGATCGAGATAGCTTAAAACTGTCGTCACGATTGAAATTTTGGTGGCGCTTGATTTCAATTGCCTCACGAACTAGCCGTGGGATGTAGTGCTTTTCTTGAGCTAACACCTTGGTTTGATCAAAGTGAATCCAGTGGTGTTCATCTGGATTATCCAAGATGTGTTCACAGATTGCCGACTACCTACAAGTGTATTCCGAGGTTGAATTTTTTTTATAGAGCTTTGGAATCAAAACTTTTTATGCTCCTTTTAAAGACATCGAAAGCAGATTCCAAAATGGTATCAACCACATTTGTAGCACTCTCTATTCAATAAAGAAACTCTAAAACCTTTTTCAGTTTTTTGAGTTTCTTATCAAATGGCCTACAAAGTGTACTCCGAGGTTGAATTTTTTTTAAAGAGCTTTGGAATCAAAACTTTTTATGCTCCTTTTAAAGACATCGAAAGCAGATTCCAAAATGGTATCAACCACATTTGTGGCACTGTCCATTCAATAAAGAAACCCCACTTTCTTTGAATATTTAAATTAAAAAAAAAAACTGAATAAGGTTTTGGAGTTTCATTATTGAATGGACAGTGCCACAAATGTGGTTGATACCATTTTGGAATCTGCTTTCGATGTCTTTAAAAGGAGCATAAAAAGTTTTGATTCCAAAGCTCTTTAAAAAAAATTCAACCTCGGAGTACACTTGTAGGCCATTTGATAAGAAACTCAAAAAACTGAAAAAGGTTTTAGAGTTTCTTTATTGAATGGAGAGTGCCACAAATGTGGTTGATACCATTTTGGAATCTGCTTTCGATTTCTTTAAAAGGAGCATAAAAAGTTTTAATTCCAAAGCTCTATAAAAAAATTCAACCTCGGAATACACTTGTAGGTAGGTTTTTATTGAATTATAGAGAAAGTAACTGTAGGCAATAATTAATATAACCGTGTGTCGTTTTGTCAAACACACTGTAATCTATTGAATTTAAAATATATAAAAGAAGACAGATACATTCAATGAATATAGTGTTGTCTCATGATCGTATGATCCCCCGAAGTAAATGAATCCCGTATTATAACTTTGCTACTGTATGTTAGTATATAGTTTTTCAATTACTGTATCTTGTTGACTTCACTTCCCAATAAATTGTCATCGAGTAAAGACCTTCGTTTTTTTTTTATTTCTTTTGCGAATTTTAGATTTTTAACACCATACAACAAAACTTAATAAGATAAATATATTTCTCTAACTCCTAAAGGTTATTTAAATTTTATATAATTTATTATCAGCGTCCTTAAGTACTGGCAGAGGTACACGATCATGGGCGGCAGCGTTTGGATCGGATTTCGATTTTTTTTTGCTCTGTCAATCTACCTCTTTTTAGAGACCAAAAAACAAGCGTACTTTATTGTCCTGGCGAAGAACCTCGACTATTATTGCACCCTCTGTGCCATCGCACTGAGCCTTGCTGCGTGCTGTTCCTTCGTAATTATCAATTAGAAGATACTTAGTCACAATCTGAGAGATCATTTCCAGCTTCTTATCCTGGATGTGTCTCTTGAACAGTGAGTGGGAATCCCTTGACATTCTAATGATGAATTTGTCTTGTTCCATGGCTGCAACAAGATCGTTCTTTTCCATTTGAGGTTTTGTATAAACAGAATGTTCTGCAAATCTACTTGTTAATAATCGTCCAGACCAGGCCCAAATTTTTCGACGAACTTGCGGTGTGCCTGGATCTCGTTTCCACGAGATATATCGGATACAACACAAAGAAAAAAAAAAAAAAACGAGAAGACTGACAGTTTTATTTTGTTGATTTCACAAAAAAAAATAACCTCAATCTACTTTTTGTTTGTTTCATATAGATGTCAAAATTGGACTCTCAGCCACCTTATGTCATCTTCAATTGGAATGATAAAAACTGTTATACTTGAATGGTGTACACTATCCAGTATAATATAGAGATCAGTGGTTTATACTCGATCGTTCTGCTTCTTTGCTCGCGAGTCATGTTATCCACGAGCTAAAATACTCACAAGTAAAGTCAAACAAATTGTTCGAACTCGTGAACTTCTCGCACTTCTCTACCCACGAGCAAAATGCTCGTATACAATTGGAAATATTTTCGAGTACTCAAAACAAAGCGAATATACTTGAACCAAAATGGGTGATCTTGAACAAAGTGAATATCGTGAACATTTTGCTTGCTAGGGTAGGTAGATTTTAGGTTTTTTTTTTTGTATTTATCGTTTTTATGTTTGCTGCTGGTTTAATCCCAAGAAGTTTCTGTTTTTTTTTGTTGTTGTGGGTATGTATGTATTAATAGGTTATTTGCTTATTGTTTTGTGTAAGTTTGATTGGTTAATAGAATATGTAACAGTGCCGATCATCAATATATTTGACATCCATGACATAGTCAATTTTGGGACAGTGCGGTTGTTGTTAAATTGTTTTAAAAAGGATTGTTCTTTGGTTTTTTTGTACGAAAACAGTGCCTTTAAAAAACTGAAGTTTAAAAAACTTCAAATTGAAGAACAATTTGTAGGGGTATTGCTTAGATAAGTAAATATAAGTAGGTAAGGTTTGTATTATATGTATGATGCGAGTAGGTTATGTATATCTATTTGTATCTATTTAGTGATTTTTTAGAAGAAAACAAACTAGAACTTAGCGGTTGTATGTCATCATAGCAAGCACTCTATTCCCGCACCTCAATATACACAAAGGGACCTGGCGGTCTCCGGATCAACGAACCGTCAACCAGATTGATCATGTTGCGATAGACGCCAGACATGATTTCAGTATCCTGGATGTCCGAACGTTCCGAGGTGCCAACATAGACTCGGATCACTACCTGGTGGTAGCGCAAGTACGTATGCGGGTATCCATGACGCCACAACGACGAGCGGATGCTGTAAAACGATTTAACGTCGCGAAGCTAAAATCGCAAGAGATAGCCAGGACTTTTGCAGACCACGTCTCTCTTAAACTCTCAACAAGCCCGCCACAACGAAACCCCTGGTTCGATGAAGAATGCAGACTGGCGCATGAAGCAAAGAACGAGGCCTACCAAGCCATGCTGCAGGCTAGAACCAGAGCTGCTGAGAGAGCAGCCCGGGAGCTCTACGGGCAAAAACGAAGGGAGGAACGCCGACTTCTCAGGAGGAAAAAGAGAGAGCATGCGAAGCGGGCGGACTGTAGAGGCAGGGGTGATGTTCGGAAGTTCTACCGAAGGGTGAGGCAAACTACCCAGGGTTACAAGGCCAGAACGGAAGCCTGCCGAGACGAGAGTGGCAATATGGTGGTAGACACACAGTCGGTGCTGAGGATCTGGAAACAACACTTCTAGACTGCTAAACGGCGAAGATGGCCAGAATTCCGCTGTAAGACAGAACACTCCATTCAACCTGGACGATGATGGTCAAAACTTCCGTCCACCCGACCTAAATGAAGTGCGGTTAGCGATAGCCAAGCTTAAAACGTACAAGGCTGCTGGTGCGGATGGCCTGCCAGCCGAGCTATTCAAAGCAGGGGGAGATGACTTGGTAGGGAGTATACACCAGCTCATCTCCAAAATTTGGTCGGAGGAAAGTATGCCCGATGAATGGAACCTCGGTATAGTGTGCCCCATCCACAAGAAAGGAGATGCTTTGACCTGTTCCAACTACAGAGGTATAAGTCTCCTCAACGTCGCATACAAAATTTTGTCATCTGTACTGTGTGATCGCTTAAAACCGTTTGTCAACGATCTGATCGGCCCCTATCAGTGTGGTTTTAGGCCCGGCAAATCAACCGTCGATCAAATGTTCACACTCCGACAGATTTTGGAAAAAACCTAGGAGTTTCAAATCGATACACACCACCTCTTTATCGATTTTAAAGTCGCATATGATAGCGTAGACAGAGACGAGCTATACAGAGCCATGGCGCATCTCGGCATCCCTGCCAAACTCGTCCGCTTGTGCAGGATGACGATGGAGAAATCTCGCTGCTCCGTCAAAGTCGGCAAGAACACCACCGAACCCTTTGATGTCGAGAAAGGTTTGAGGCAAGGCGACGCGTTATCATGCAACCTGTTTAACATCGTTCTTGAAGCAATTGTACGCAACTCGCAAGTCAACAACAGAGGTACAATTTTTCAAAAGTCTGTTCAACTACTTGCTTATGCAGATGATATTGACATCATTGGGAGAACGAAGCGAGCTGTTACCGGCGCGATTGCAAGTATTGAATCGGAGGCGGCGAAAATGGGTTTGGCTGTTAATGAGGACAAGACGAAGTATATGCTATCATCGAGAAAGGAATCTCAACATCGTCGGCTCGGGCAAAACGTCACGATGGATAGGTACAACATCGAAGTCGTCAAAGACTTTGTCTACCTGGGCTCCACTATAACATCGCAAAATGACATCAGTGCAGAGATCAAACGAAGAATTACTCTTGCCAATCGCTGCTTCTTCGGGCTAAGAAGGCATTTGAGTAATAAAGCCCTCTCTCAAAGAACCAAGGAGACCTTATATAAGACCCTTATCATCCCGGTCCTGCTGTATGGGCAGAAGCATGGACCCTGACAAAAACGGATGAGAATCTACTTGGGTGCTTTGAAAGGAAGATTCTTCGGGTGATCTTCGGTCCAGTATGTATCGATGGAGTATGGAGGAGAAGATTCAACAACGAGCTTTACGGGCTTTACAGCGAAGTCGACCTGGTCAAAAAGCTTAAAATACAGCGGCTAAGATGGCTGGGACACGTGGAGCGTATGGACACCAACGCACCAGCCCGATGAGTCTTCGAATCTACCCCTGACGGTCTGCGCAGCAGAGGAAGACCCCACTTTAGGTGGCGCACACAAGTGGAGAATGACCTCAACCAACTTGGAGTGCGTAACTGGAGGGAGCTAGCTAGGGACCGAGCTGGCTGGAGGGGCTTGTTGGTTGAGGCCGTAGTCCGTCCTGGGCTGGAAGGGGTAATATGTAGGTAGATATAAAGACAACGCATGTAGGTTTATGATCTTCAAATCCGCGCAGGTGCGTTTATGTAAATTAAGTAGATACATAATTTACTTAACTCTTTTCGTCTGCGTGAATTTTTAACGCGTTTGCAAAATATATATACTTAGAGTATACTTAGAACGTTGAAAATGAAATTTATGAATATTGAAGGTTTGAATGAAAGAACAACAACCAACAAATTTATGAATTTATTTATTTTTTTTTTGTTTTGCTCAATTTTATTTTGTTATTTTAATGTACCTAAAATAAACCAACATATGTACCCAACCTACCTATTCCTAATTTATTCATTCAAATACAATTAAAAAAAAATCGAAAAATAATCCGTTAACATATCTTTCTGCCTCACAAAATGGAACCACCATTGACTGGGAATGCTCATCTCCTCAATCAATACCCATCAACCACTCGAACGAAAATAGGTGATCGTGAACAAAGTGAATATCGTGAACATTTTGCTTGCGATCGGTCGGTCGTTGCTGTAGGTAGATTTTAGGTTTTTTTTTGTATTTATCGTTTTTATGGTTGGTGGTTTATGGCAAGAAGTTAAACTGGTTTCTGTATTTTTTTGCTATTGCATTTAAAAAAAGATGATGTAAATATGCAAATGATTAATATCTGAAAGAGGGTAGATAAGGTACATGCATAAAAAGGATGGCTATTTTATTTTTATGTGTGAAAATAGCGCTTTTGATTTGTTAAAATACAAACAAAAATGAAAGTTGTATTTAATATTCCTTTCCTTCAAAAGAAAAATTCAATTTTTGTAGCCGGCGATATGCAACCACCAATACACACACCGAAGAGTTTAGCTAGCCCAATACCCAAAACCCATCAACCACCAAACTCGGATACACATCTTACGAGTCGAGTACATCCAAGCACATTGATCGTGAACATTTCGTTCACGAGCGCTTGACTCGTTTTTATTCGGACCCATTCAACTCGGTTGCAAGGTATGCTCGTTCATACTCGTTCAGTATTTATCGTGAATCACGAGTCATTATACTCGTGAACAGGAAAACTCGTGAACATCTCTTTTGGGTTGACTCTGTTTGTTTGAACTCGCTTTTTTCGAGTGAGTATTCGATGTTCGTGAACAGTACTCGACTCGTTTTATTCTCTTGTCTGAACCAAAAATACTGAATATAAAGATATGAACCCTTCGTACGTTTCACCCTCCAAAACCCATTTGATTACATTGTTGTTTTTGTAATTTCGGTGCGCGTCGATGAATAGATGAGAATTGCAACAACAATTTAACGGGGAGTTGAACTGAGGAGCTGCTTAAATGTGTGTGTATTATGTGGTTTTTTACCCAAATACTTTGAAATGCTTATGAATCAGCTGATTGCTGTAGCTTGTAGGTAAACCGGAATTACAGCCGAGTATTCATATCTTTATAATTCAGTATCTGGTCCGAACACGAGCTGACTGACTGCCAAAACAAAATCGTAAATCTGAGTCCAATGTGAACCAACGAATGGAGCCAGTTGGTTGAGATTAAAACAAAAAACATTTTTATTGGAAATTTGTAGTTTTTCCACAACTAAGGCCCATTTGCTGAAACGAAACTTAAATATTTATATGTTTAACTTAAACGCTTATGTTCTACTTTTTCCTCAGCATAAAGCGTCACATAAGATCTTATGTTGAACATAAGTATTTAATGTGGAATTCCTTTTACCAAAAATATTCGATTTTTTTTCTAAACAGAATCGATTTTTTTCTTTTATTACAAGGGATTTGTCCAGAAAAGTCGATTTTTTCTTCTAAACAAATCGAATTTTTTTCTTAAAAGTCTGGATTTACATTGTTCAACTTTTCCCATAACTTTTTTCCAGAAATCGGGTGAAATGTTCATATTGTCCGATTTTTCCAATGAGAATTTCTGTTGTTGCACTCTTCGGTCTTATTGCTTTCCTCTTCATTTTTCATTAAGATTTACTCACACCATCAAATAAACGGCACATGTATACTAAACACACACAAGAAACTGGAAAAGAGGTGAAAGAGAACCAAAATAGGCTGGAAAAATCGTATGAGTTTTCGAGGAACAACCGATTTGTTTCATCCCCCTCACTTCTTACGCCGCTCAACCAGGAACAATCGATCGGAACTAGAAAAGTTGAACAATGTAAATGCAGACAAAGTCTGGATTTACATTGTTCAACTTTTCCCATAAGTTTTTTCCAGAAATCGGGTGAAATGTTCATATTGTCAGATTTTTCCAATGTGAATTTCTGTTGTTGCACTCTTCGGTCTTATTGCTTTCCTCTTCATTTTTCATTAAGATTTACTCACACCATCAAATAAACGGCACATGTATACTAAACACACACAAGAAACTGGAAAGGAGGTGAAAGAGAACCAAAATAGGCTGGAAAAAACGTATAAGTTTTCGAGGAACAACCGATTTGTTTCATCCCCTCACTTCTTACGCCGCTCACCCAGGAACAATCGATCGGAACTGGAAAAGTTGAACAATTTAAATGCAGACAAAGGAATGCGATATAATGTCGTTTTCGATTGGATTTTCAGAGTGTTTGTCTGCATTTACATTGTTCAACTTTTCCAGTTCCGATCGATTGTTCCTGGGTGAGCGGCGTAAGAAGTGAGGGGGATGAAACAAATCGGTTGTTCCTCGAAAACTCATACGATTTTTCCAGCCTATTTTGGTTCTCTTTCACCTCCTTTCCAGTTTCTTGTGTGTGTTTAGTATACATGTGCCGTTTATTTGATGGTGTGAGTAAATCTTAATGAAAAATGAAGAGGAAAGCAATAAGACCGAAGAGTGCAACAACAGAAATTCTCATTGGAAAAATCGGACAATATGAACATTTCACCCGATTTCTGGAAAAAACTTATGGGAAAAGTTGAACAATGTAAATCCAGACAATGTAAATGCAGACTTACGGAAGAGAGTTTTTCATATTCCATTGGAATCAAAAAGGAGTGAAAGTCTGGATTTACATTGTTCAACTTTTCCCATAAGTTTTTTCCAGAAATCGGGTGAAATGTTCATATTGTCCGATTTTTCCAATGAGAATTTCTGTTGTTGCACTCTTCGGTATTATTGCTTTCCTCTTCATTTTTCATTAAGATTTACTCACACCATCAAATAAACGGCACATGTATACTAAACACACACAAGAAACTGGAAAGGAGGTGAAAGAGAACCAAAATAGGCTGGAAAAATCGTATGAGTTTTCGAGGAACAACCGATTTGTTTCATCCCCCTCACTTCTTACGCCGCTCACCCAGGAACAATCGATCGGAACTGGAAAAGTTGAACAATGTAAATGCAGACTAAGTCTGGATTTACATTGTTCAACTTTTCCCATAAGTTTTTTCCAGAAATCGGGTGAAATGTTCATATTGTCCGTTTTTTCCAATGAGAATTTCTGATGTTGCACTCTTCGGTCTTATTGCTTTCCTCTTCATTTTTCATTAAGATTTACTCACACCATCAAATAAACGGCACATGTATACTAAACACACACAAGAAACTGGAAAGGAGGTGAAAGAGAACCAAAATAGGCTGGAAAAATCGTATGAGTTTTCGAGGAACAACCGATTTGTTTCATCCCCCTCACTTCTTACGCCGCTCACCCAGGAACAATCGATCGGAACTGGAAAAGTTGAACAATGTAAATGCAGACTAAGACAGAACAATGTAAATCCAGACTAATATGTGTAAGTCTGCATTTACATTGTTCAACTTTTCCAGTTCCGATCACTTGTTCCTGGGTGAGCGGGGTAAGAAGTGAGGGGGATGGACGAAATCGGTTGTTCCGCAAAACTCATCCGATTTTTCCAGCCTATTTTGGTTCTCTTTCACCTCCTTTCCAGTTTCTTGTGTGTGTTTAGTATACATGTGTCATTTATTTGATGGTGTGAGTAAATCTTAATGAAAAATGAAGAGGAAAGCAATAAGACCGAAGAGTGCAACGACAGAAATTCTCATTGGAAAAATCGGACCATATGAACATTTCACCCGATTTCTGGAAAAAACTTATGGGAAAAGTTGAACAATGTAAATCCAGACTTTACATTGTTCAACTTTTCCAGTTCCGATCGATTGTTCCTGGGTGAGCGGCGTAAGTCTGCATTTACATTGTTCAACTTTTCCAGTTCCGATCGATTGTTCCTGGGTGAGCGGCGTAATAAGTGAGGGGGATGAAACAAATCGGTTGTTCCTCGAAAACTCATACGATTTTTCCAGCCTATTTTGGTTCTCTTTCACCTCCTTTCCAGTTTCTTGTGTGTGTTTAGTATACATGTGCCGTTTATTTGATGGTGTGAGTAAATCTTAATGAAAAAGGAAGAGGAAAGCAATAAGACCGAAGAGTGCAACAACAGAAATTCTCATTGGAAAAATCGGACAATATGAACATTTCACCCGATTTCTGGAAAAAACTTATGGGAAAAGTTGAACAATGTAAATCCAGACTAAGAAGTGAAGGGGATGAAACAAATCGGTTGTTCCTCTAAAACTCATACGATTTTTCCAGCCTATTTTGGTTCTCTTTCACCTCCTTTCCAGTTTCTTGTGTGTGTTTAGTATACATGTGCCGTTTATTTGATGGTGTGAGTAAATCTTAATGAAAAATGAAGAGGAAAGCAATAAGACCGAAGAGTGCAACAACAGAAATTCTCATTGGAAAAATCGGACCATATGAACATTTCACCCGATTTCTGGAAAAAACTTATGGTAAAAGTTGAAAAATGTAAATCCAGACTATCTATTTCTGCATTTACATTGTTCAACTTTTCCAGTTTCGATCACTTGTTCCTGGGTGAGCAGGGTAAGAAGTGAGGGGGATGGAAGAAATCGGTTGTTCCGCAAAACTCATCCGATTTTTCCAGCCTATTTTTTCACCTCCTTTCCAGTTTCTTGTGTGTGTTTAGTATACATGTGTCGTTTATTTAATGGTTCAGAAAAGTCGCAAGTCGCAGCGGCAACATTAGGCGTGTTTTTTTGCAAGCACGGTGAAAATTTGTCGAAAAAAACGACATCGGGGTTAACCGGACGCCATAACAGAAAAAACATGGAGTTTCAATACAAACTATCGATAACATGTATGGGAGTCATGTCGGTAACACAGTTTTTCTCCGTGCTTAAGCCTAGTACGCAGATCGCGCTAAAATTTATCTTCCATACAAATTTCCTCCAAAGATAAATTTTAGCGAGGACATTTAGCTAGGCAGTACGCAGTTCACGCGCTAAATTCAAAAAGTCTCCACTTAATTTAGCGCGCGAAATAATGCTCAACTCATTCTTTCACAGATAAATTTTGACATTTGTGCTCTTAGCAAACGATTGTAGAGATAAAATTTAGTTTAGCTTGAACTGCGTACCTGGCTTAAGTTTCACCAAAAATTCTCCGTGCTAGGTATAGACGATTGTCAGATCTTACAATATTGTCAGATCTGTCAGTGAAAATACCGTCCCAAATATCTTACAATCGTCTGTACACACAATTTTGTCTGACAATATTGTCAGAAACGTCATTGTCAGATGACAATCTGACAAAAAATTGTCAGGTATCTTACAATCGTCTGAACGCACAATTTGTGTCATTGTCAGACATTAGGACATTGTCAGACTCATTGGTCATTGTCAGATGTTTTCATTGAAAACATCTTACAATCGCTGACAATTTTTTCATTGTTCGAAATGTCAAACGGTTGGAACCGAGTTGAGAGATAATAAAAAAAAACATTTTTGTAGGAAATTTGCAGTTTTTCCACAACTGAATAAAAGAAATCTATAAAGCAACTGGACTCACTTTTATATTAAATTCCTTGTGCTGTATATTTTGTTCGGAATAAATAAAACAATTGAAAGATATCTACTCAAATGAAGATTAAATATACGATGAAAATAAAATGAACAGCAAATTCCAACAAGTTAAAAAAATATTGGACTTCAAAATGGCCAAGAAACTATACGAGCAATTAAATAAATTTGAAGAATGCCAAAACGAGGGTGGACAGGGACACTACCTGAAAAAAAAAACAGCTCAAGCAATTGGTAACAATAGGCAGCCTGCCGCCAACTCGCTCAGACCTAACATAGTCTCAAGGTCACTTTATAAATCACTCTCTAGAGTAAGCCTGCTGAATTTTTTGTACGCAAAGGTTTATTTTTTCTTCTTAACAATAGGTATAGTTCAATTATTGCAAGAGCTTCTCATTCTTGCGTCTTTCAATTTAAATTCTTTTTTTTTTGTTTAATAATTTGATACATAATATGGACTTTTGTTCTTCGTAGCGCGTCTTGACGACCTCTGGCATATTTCTCCTTCGTAGTGTGTAAAGTCGTCCGTCGCCCCCGATGTCCAGTTGTAGTTAAATTGTTTCAAATGCTCGTCCAATTGTTTTGGCATTACCACTATGACACTAGATTTTTAAATCACTTTGAAAGTATCCTCTTCTTGATAGTGGCTACATACATTAAAAAGTGAAATTCTATAAAAGTTTGTTTGATCTTGAAATCCTCAATTGAATTGAATTTTTATTGGTCTGCCAACCGTGTGAACAGAAAATTTTCAAGCTGACAATATTGTCAGATATATAATTGTCCGAAAATTGTCAGACAAGAGCTGACAATTAAATTGTCAGACTTTGGCACAAAATCTACCAATCGTGTGAACGGACAATTTTACATTGTAAGAAATTTGTCAATTGTCAGCTAATTGTCCGCTATTGTCAGACCTTTGACAGATCTGACAATATTGTAAGGTCTGACAATCGTCTATACCTAGCTTAGTTAAGCCCGCATGGGCTCAGTTGTTGTTGCATTTAACACGTAAACTGTTCAGCGCCGACATCGTTTTTTTCATCCAATTACCTTCGGGCTTAGAAAAAAACACAGCTATTGATAAGTTGGCTAGCCTCCATGAGCAATTTTCATAGCATGCAAAACAGTATTCCATGAAATATTTCTTGTAGAGCCACCATGTTATTTCCCTTCTTACCAAGTCCCTTCACACAAACACAAGTTGCCGGAGAATTTTGTTGATGTTTTCTTTGAATCTCCTTAAAATACATATATGTACATAATCTGTACCTATGGTTTGGAGAAAAAAAGGATAATTCCATTTCTTTTGATTCTTTTTATTTGTTTTCATTTTAAAATAATTTTTTTAAATATTGAATTCTAAAGTCTTAACTACATTGGCCACTTTTTGCAAAATTACAAAAGTAAAAATATTTTTTTTCCCGCTAGCGCAATTGTTTTGTGAAAGAGAATGTATACAATTCTTTTTAAACCAAAATTTAAGCTTCCTGCATCATTTTTATAAGTTTTCCAGTGAGAAAAACTATCCCAAAATGAGTTTGAAAATTTTTACTTTTGTACTTTTTCACTTTTTTGGCTTATGTAGTTAAGCCTTAAATTATAAACTTCATTTTAAAAAGGAAATAAAGATGATTGTGACGTCATCAAAATGCAGAGATGGCGACTTGGGTGTTTCTAATACCTAAGCAGACCTTAAAGCGCACCTTAACGTTCAAGATTTATGTATTTTTCATTTCATTTTTCAAAACATGCGCAAATAAAGCCCGATGCCAAAATAAAATACATGGGATCTAGAACACTTTTTCTTATTCCCAGATTTTTGTTTGGTATTTGCAAAAAGATAAAACTAATATTGTTATTAAAGTAAAAATGAAATTAACTTTGCGACGATATACGTTTTTATTATTTTTTCAACTCACCTTTCTCCTCGCTGATTTGTTTTTAAACAGTTTTTCATATTTGGCCCGTGGTAATAGATTTTTGATGATTTTAATGTTTTTGTGAGTATTATACATATAAACATATTTGTATCTTTTTTCATTGGGCTCTTCATATCTTTAACTTCACATCATATTTATCGTTTTCACAGTTCCAGTGTGAAAAATTAAAATTTGTGCCATTATTCCTGCGATCCAAAGTTACTAAGGTGAATACAGATATATTTTTGCATGATAAACGTTTGTCAATAAAAGGGAAATTAGGCCGCATAAGTTGTGTGGCCTTATTTCAATTATTCGTTACGTATACGGAAACTTTTGAAAATTTACTTTATATTCAGTTAAAAACTGATTTAAGAACAAAATTTTATAATTATTTGCACACAAGTAGAATTTTTACTGGCAATATAGGTATAGGGACCAGAATTTTTTCAAACCAATGCGGGACATTTCGTTTGAAACAAAAATGTTTGATAAAAGAGGAGAAATATACCCACTATTTTTTTTGATTAATAAGAAAAAGTAAAAAAATATTTTATTTATTGGATTTTATCTAGTATAACACATCATGCGGTATTTGAACCCGCGCATCAGATTTGCTCAGTCTTCGGAGCTGTGTACACTACGTACTATGCCACCGTTGACCACTGACGTCACAGGTCTAGATGTGCTGTTTGTTTATCAATTGCATTTGGAGCATAAGCATTTTTATAAGCCCCTTTAAGTATGCTGTCTTGTTCCGCCTCCATTTTTCTCCGAACCTTATTTGATAGACTACAATTCGTAGTACGTATCAAAGGGGGAGAGGTTGGAAGATCGGTAACAAACCAGACTATTAAGTTATTATTATTTGTATTGTATTATTTATACTAGAATGTCAGTTTATTAGACTTGACCATTTTTTATTCCGTCAATTTCATTGAATTTTTGAACAACAACAACAACTTAAAGGTGCTACCACCAATTGCTTACGAATTAATTTTAGGTATTTTAATTCGTTATTATTTTTGTTTGGCTAGAGATATAGCTATTTCAAGGGGTGCCAAGCCCTATCATCAGTCTCCAATTTTATTTGAAAAACTTTCTACACATCATGCGGTATTTGAACCCGCGCATCAGATTTGCTCAGTCTTCGGAGCTGTGTACACTACGTACTATGCCACCGTTGACCACTGACGTCACAGGTCTAGATGTGCTGTTTGTTTATCAATTGCATTTGGAGCATCAGCATTTTTATAAGCCCCTTTAAGAGGCGGAACAAGACAGCATACTTTGCGTACAATTGACAGCTACCAGTTTGACAATATAAGGTCCACAGATACGAATATGCACTAATACCATGACAAAAAAAATAAATCTGAAATCGTACTCCATTCGCCACGCAAAAAATAAAATTTTAGACCGGAATCTGAATTTAAAAATTTAAAGACAAGAAAAAAAGCGTACGTGAGGGAGGTCTATTTTCTAAAAAATCGACTTGAAATAGAAAAAAACTTATTTAAAAACAACGGTAACACAATTTCATGTTAATTTTTTTTTAAGCCAGAAATCCATTCTTTTATTTTGTTGTTAATTCGAGTTACTAGAAAGAACAGTTTTTGAAAAATTAATTTTCAAACTCAACATTTTGAAAAACTAATAAAAAAATTGTGTTCAAACTAATTTTTTTCAAAATTTTACGTTATTAAGTAATATTTTTGTTTTTAATATTCGATATTCCTTAATTTCCACTAAACACTAAAAACCGGATGCCTAAATGTTTTTTTAGTTTATTGATAAAATTGAAAATAAAGATATCTACTTTACTACTTGATTAGTCAAAACAGAATCTTTGGAGCAACAAACTAACCGATCGAAATCAAATTCAAGGAAAATTTGATTTTGTTATTTTCAATTTTCTTAAAAACTGAAATACATTTTGACGTTCTTAAAGCCTGGTCAGACAGAACGCGGTCCGGTAGTATACTAATCTATACTATTATATAAAAGAGTAACTTTTTTTGGTTATCAGTCTGGCTGAATGTATGCACTAAACTCACAAACAAACAAAAAAACTCTTTTAAAAAATAGATATAATACAAATTTCACTTATCTGGTATGCTATAGGATACAGCAGAAAAGAAAATTTTTGTTAAATACCGAATAATAAACAAATTAAAAACTTACCACAAAAAAAATCGTATGGAAATTTTCTAAAATCAAGCATGTAGGTATTTTCCTTGCAAAATACTGCTTTATAGATTTTCAACTCACATTTACTTCAAGCTCAATTATTTATAAGGAGGAGTTGTTTTGCCATGGAAAATTGCCTTTTGTGGCATGTGGATTTGACGATAAATCGTCAAATTCCATATTTTTGGTGGGCTGATTCCTGGAATCGGCTCAAAAAAAGAGTTTTTTTTTTTTTAGGTAGGGTAGTATTTTTGTTTTTTTTCTTTTTTTATTTTTAGGGAACATTTTTGGTGAAAATTAAGTGGTGGGTAGTAAAAAATCTTCATCGAAAAAAAAAAAAACGATTCAAGCCATGTGCAGTATAATGTGCCTTGGTAGGTGGGAGCGAGAAGTGAGTTTTGTTTTCACCGGCGACGAATTGTGTTGATGTTTTTGTGTAATAGGGAAAAGTTCAAATAAAAAAAAAAAAAAAACATCAACGGTAGGGATTTTCTCTTTAGTAAGAAATAGTGGTATGTGAGAGGTAGGTATAATATTTGCAGCAAAAATAAATGTTTACTACTGAAATTGTTTGGTTTGGTGGTGAGTGTTTGCTGGATATGGTAAATGGAAACGAACTATAGGCAAGGGCGTGCACAAGGAGGGGTAATGGGCATTTAATGCACCCCTAATAAAAATTATTTTTAATTTTTTTTCTGAGTAAATTAAACGATCTCAAGAGCGCACGTAAATAGGATGGGGGATGCTTATATTACATGTAAATCGGCTTAGTTAATTCACAACTTGAGTTCAATTTTTGGATTTTAAGGTAAGACTGAAATTGGTTGGTTTGGCGGTGGGTGGTTGGTTTTTTAATACTTTATTTAGGTTAGGTACAAATTTTTTCATGAGAATGGGTGGTAAAAATATGTATGCAGGTTTTTTGGCAGTGAATTATTCTTCATCGTCAAGAAATAAAAAAAAAAACAAATCAAACCATGTGCAATGTGCCTTGGTAGGTGGGAGCGAGATAGTGAGTAGAGTTGACTGTTTTCGCGTTTCGCCGTCGACGAATCGTGGTAATATTTTTGTGTATAGGAAGGTATGGTAAAACAAAACAAAACATAAACAGTCGGTAGGTATTCTCTATAGTGTAGTAAGAAATGATTGGAGTAGGTATAGGTATGAGTAGGTAGGTATAATAGGTATTTGCAGCAGAAAAAAAATGTTGGTTTATTAGCGGTGGGTGGTTGGTGATGGTGAATAGAATCGAACTTATTTAGAGGCAAAGGCGTGAACAAGGAGGGGTAAGGGGGCATTTGCACCCCTTATACAAATTATTTTCATTTTTTTTTTCTGAGTAATTACACAATCAAGGACGCACGTAAATAGGATAGGGGGATGCTTATTACATGAAAATCGACTAAATTTACAACGTGAGTTCTAATTGTTGGATTTTAAGGTAAGACAGAAATTAGTTGGTTTGGCGGTGGGTATTGGTGAAGTTAAATGGAAACGAACCTATTTAGAGGCCAATGTGTGCGCAAGGAGGGGTAAGGGGACACTTGAATCACTAATACATTTGTTTTTCTAATTCATTTTGTTGAGTAACTACACAGTCAAGGGCGTAGGTAAGCAAAGGTGATGTGGGGGTGCTTATTACATTCAAATCAGCAAAATTTACACCTTGAGTTCTAATCATCGGATTTTCAAGGTTCGAGATTTTAAACGAAGATTAAATGTAATGTGGGAACACAAGAAGACAAAAACGTGCGCAAGGAGGGATCTGGTTTCCAGAATCGGCTCAAAATTTTTTTTTTTAGGTAATACCTACCTACCTAAATATGTATTTTTATTTTAATAGGTAGGTACCTACTTTATTTAGGTAGTACAAGTGGTAAAATTTTTTTGATGTTGATAAGTGGTTGGTGGGGTGGTAAAAAATGTATTCCGGTTTTTTGGCACGGAATTATTCTTCATAGACGGCAATAACCCTTGCTGGGAAAAAATGCTTCGTTTTAAGAATATGATAGGTATATGGTAGAGAAGAAGAAAAAATTTATCTTTTCATTGATAAATTATTAATTTCTTTGTCAAGTGGTTACTAACAAAATTCACGGTCGTTCGTTCCTTAGAGGGTAATGGGAGGTAGGTATAACATAACATACAAATAGTCTGATTTTCAAAGTTGTCTTAAAATTACACTATAGGCAGGCAGGTAGGTTCATAATTAGGTGCATTACATTTTTATTCAAATGCAAGCCCACACAACCCACACACATAATTTTAGGAAAATAATTGTCAATGTTCATTGATACGTGTGGAGGCTTATTTTCAATGTTACCTGACAAAAAAAACGTCAATGCTACCTGACAAGTAACATGGATGGTGTGTAGCGCTCTTTAAGCTGAACATTTTTCGAGTGCTGGTTTTAAATCATCTTTTTGGTCGATATTTGGTTGTCAAAGGTTTTACTAAAGAAGACCCGGGCAACGCCGGGTTTTATCGGCTAGTCTTTGTATAAATATATAAACAAAATTTGACCGCCGCGTTCTTTCCCTCTCTGTCTGGCCAGGCCTTTAGTGTTTGGCTGAGAATTGAATAATTGATGTGAGCATTGAATTTAAACACGAAAATGTGACTGACATAAAATTTTGAAAAATATTAGTTTGAACTCAATTTTTTGATTGTTTTATGTCGAATTCCTTTTAAGAAAAAAATCGATTTGTTTAGAAGGAAAAATCGATTTTTCTGGACAAATCCCTTGTATCAAAAGAAAAAATTCGATTCAATTTAGAATAAAAATCAAATATTTTTGGTAAAAGGAATTCGACATTATTTTTTTTCAAAAATTTATTCTCGAATTCCTTTTAACAAAAAATCGATTTATTCAGAAGAAAAATTGTTCACTAAAATAACTTATTTTAAAAAGAAAACAAAAAAAGAGGTTTCTGGCCTTACAAAAAGGTATAACATGCTATTGTAATAATTGTAATAGTTACCGTTTTTTAATAATTTTTTTCTGTCTTAATTCGTTTTTTTAGAAAAATTCCCCTCCCGCTATTTTGAATTTTCTCAAAAACAAAAAGATACTTGAGTATTTTCTTTTCCGTGTTTGACTTAAAATTTACAGGAACATCGAATATTGAAAACAAAATTATTACTTATTACGCAAAATATTGAAAAAAAAAATAGTTTTAACACAATTTTTTTCATTATTTTTACAAAATGTTTAGTTTGAAAATTAATTTAGTATCTCGAATTAAAAAAAAAGTATAACATGACATTGTAAGTGTTACCGTTGTTTTTTAATAATGTTTTTTCTATTTCAAGTCGATTTTTTAGAAAATTGTCCCTCCTGCCTAAACGGGGACAAATAAACCCCTCCTTCTATACGATTTTTTCTTGTCTTACCCCAACTTAATCGCTCTAGCTCTTTGGTGCACCTCATACCGAACACCATGTATAATTGATGAAGATATGTATCTTGAAATTAAAAAAAAAAAGCTTTGTTTGTTTGTTGTAGGTAAACTCGATTGGAGAAACTTGGAATAAAAAAAGAACTCAAATGGATCCGTTTTAGTTTCGGTTTTCGCTGAGTATTGTGAACTCTCACTACCGGCGCAAGTTTCAGTTGTGATTTTAATTTCCATACTAATTTGAGCCGACAAACGCAGTTTTGCGGATCCGTATTTGGATCCTTATGCGGAGTACTCCATACGTTTTTCACTACGTGTGCGGATTCAAAACGGACTCTTGCTTGAAGGGTACTTCAAAACTGCTGTCAAACGGCACCCACACAATCACAAAAAAATTGATTTTTTTTTTACAGATTTGTGAAGGGATGATCACACTAGCGACCACTTATTTAATTATTAATATCCAACCATACTTCGATACTTGGCACTTGCTTTCCATACTATACATTACCTTAAGCACTAGATACATATAATAGGCGTATCCTACCAAGTAAAATCACACTGAGCGCTCAATGTCAATTTAACGGAGGCAGATAATCATTTCGTGGGACAACATTCTTGTAAGATCTTCTTGATCTTAATATAATAAAAATGACTCTTTTAATTTAATAAAGATTAATATTTATTATTTTAATAGATTTACCTACATAAAAATGACCTGCTCGCGTTGGCTTTTACAAAATCAACTCAACTAACCTAACTTAACTACTTAACCTAAGTCCCCTTTCACACAAGGCAACTGAGTTGCCGGCAACAATTAGCTTATTGGCGAGAAGGGCAGGAAGAAAGAGGGGGAAACGAAATCTCCCCGGTCAACAAATTCAGGAGATTTTTTTGACGTTTCTCTTCACAGTACGTTTGTGTGCGTTCAACTAAGGTAGTTCAAAAGGAAAATAAAGAAAATCTCCGGGTTTTTGTTGCTTGCGTGTGAAAGGTACAAGAGATTGTTAAGGAGATTTAAAGAAAACGTCAAAATAATCTTCAGCAACTAGTATCTTCGTGTGAAAGGGGACTAACTTAATGCAACTAAAGGTCTCAAAACAGAGTTGAGTTGAGGCAGAGTTCACATTGGTCTGTATGCTATAATTCTCCACTCAGTAGAGATGTCAGTTTCAAATGACAAATACAAACTTGGCACACTGACAGATGCAATTTGAAAGAAAAAAAGGCGGGCTGATTTGAATTACAAATCAATTTTGTGCACTGATCTCTATAATACACTGGATAGTGGATTCCCTACAAAATATAACAGCTTTTCTACTTCCAATTGAAGATGACAAGTACGTAGGCAACTCAACACTTTAGGTATGTTCAGTGAGGCTGAGAAGGCCAGTTAAAGTTGCTGAGATCTCAAAAATTCTACTGCAACCGAAGAGGGGCAAAAACCAAAGTGGAATTTCTAAGAAAAAAAAGCAAGAGAGCCATCACTTGTTTGTAAATTTGATTTTTTGTAAGTGTAAGTGAATTTAAAATATTTTAGTTGCAATTTTGTAAAAAATTTTGCATTTCATTATGTTATACAGTTATATCGTTATACAAAAAAATAGGCAACTCAACATTATAACAATTCTCAAATGGCTTCAACTTTCTTGTATGGATGTATTATCCAGTGTATTATAGAGATCAGTGATTTTGTGCCATAAAAAGATTAAAATATCTTATTTAAAGTATAAAAACATTTTTACTTGCAAGTTTTCTATAAAAAAAAGGAAAAAAAAAACAATTCCAAATATTTATCGCTGACATCATATCATAAAGATTAAATATCGCGACTCCACAAGACATTTTATGTCACAATGAACATTCTGAGATGAATTATCTCCTGTGGAGTCGGGGTGTTATGTAATCTAAACTGAGATAAACCTTCGGTGGAAACATAATAAAGAAACTATGTGTTATAATTCTCGTACTGAACTTCTGAAAAATCACTTTCAACTTTTTCTTAAAATATTTAATTTTTGAAGCATAAAACTTATAGAAATGAATGAGAAATAATAACAAGTTCAATTAATTTTAGTTTTTATTTACATTCTTTATTTTGTATTTATTTACCACTTTTGCACTTGCGCACCACAACAAAAATTGAATTTGATTGTCAAAAGAACAGCTGTTTTGGCTGAGAAAGAAAACTGAGAAATGAATCCAAAAAATTTTCGTCTCACATATCTCAGTGCTCATGTGAGATTTTTTGTCCCACGAAAAAAAATCTCTGAGCGCTCAGAAATTTTTGTCCCACGAAAAAAAATCTCTGAGCGCTCAGAGATTTTTTTCTTCGTGGAACTGGCCTATTATCGATCACGTATGACAGTCGGCTGGCTGTCAGCCAATATCAAAAAAATTTGTGAGCATGAGGTTGCCTGACAAACCAACAAACAGAGTGTACACACTATCAGTCGTGAGCAAAACTGACATACGTGATCGATAATGTGTACCCCGCTTAAAGGTTTAAGTCGCAGCAAGCACTTGCTAGACAACTTGTTATCTTTTACCAACACCTTAACCCAATTATAACTCAGTTTTATAATCACGCATTACATGAGGTGCGTTCTTTTATGTTACTGTTTAACTATGGTTAATGTGTCAAAAATAAAAGTTGTAGTGCCATAGTTAAGCAAGTTAACTTTGGGTAGCTTTTCATCTAGAAATGACCAAGTTAAATATTATGGTTAATCTGTCAAACGAAAGGGGTTGAAAAAAATCGAATTGCATTTGGAATAAATAACCAAAAAAAATGTGATTGCATTAAATTGGAAAACAATTTATTTAGTGAATTATCAACTTTGTGATTGAAAAGTTATAGTTAATCCTCCGACGAGCAAAGATTTGTGTTTTTTTTAATGACTGCTGACTGCTGAACGTCATCGTCAGAGTGAATCGGTTGTGTTCACATTACTTTGTGTCTGAACACGAGCTGACTGACTTCTGTCAAAAAAATCGTAAATTTGAGTCCAGTGTGAACACCGTCATAAAGTCAACTCGAAGTAACTTTTTTGAATTAAAGGAACGACCAATGGTGACCCTGCCAGGAGGGCAAACACTTCGCAGAATCCTTGCAACAAAAAAAAAAAAGAATCGATTTGAAATTGTTGCATGGACTTCGACATAAATGTCAATCGACGTCAACTGAATTTTTATGACTGCTGGCCAATCAGAAGCTCAGTTCATAACTGTCGAATGTGGTGATTAACGCGGCCATTTACTTTGTGTCTTGTCACGTTAGTTTTTTTAGTTTTAAGGCCTGGTCAAACAGAACGCGGGCCGACGGGACGGTCAATACTTCAACATGGAAGGAAAGAACGCGGCGGGCAGATTTTGTTTGTAATTTCTTACAAAGACCGCCGGACCGCGCTCTGTTTGACACGGCCTTTAGTTTCGTTTAATTTGCGTTCGTTTTAGTTATTGTTTTCGTTGTTTTTGGAAGTTTTATTTGTTTTTGATGTTCGTGGAAATTTCACACAAATTATTATTGTCTTTTCAAGATAAGAATGAGTGTTCGGAAATTATTCCCATTCGAAACTAAGCTGTTGATAATAAATATGTAAAAGGAAAAGGTATAGGTACCATATTGGTTATTGTTATTCAGCCTTATCATCGTACCCGATCGGAACAAAATTTTTTCCCATTTCTACGAAATGTACGAATTTTGTATGATTGTAGCCGTTTCGTTTCGATAGGCCAATCGGACAGACCTACGAAAAAAAAATAATGTGCGTTGAAAATGTCTAATTCGTGCGTTGCATGCCGATGAAATGTCAAAATAGCAGCAACACATCACGAATTCATGCGATATATGAAGATATTTGCTTTCCGATTTCCCCGACGGAAAATTAGATGTGTAAAATTTCCCGTAACCATACGATACGATTACCATGATACGTATACCATGAACAGAAAAAATCGTCCGATCGGAATTTTCTCCGATCGTACATTTCTCCGAAGGGATACTATAATATGGCTGATTGTAACTATATATGCCGACGCACGTTGGTCTATTTATGCTCGAATAATCAGTCTGCATTTTGCTGTCAAACTCCATAGCTAAAAAAAACCAAGTGTGGGAAACTTGGTGAAAATTTCACGTTACTAAACAGAGGTAATATGAACGAAATGGCATATAAGTGGCACTTTTCACAGAGATACAACTCTTCAAAAAGACACTAAAACACCGGAAAAAATGTTGTTCTTTTAATTTTTGAATTGAATATATACAAACTTTTTACATAAATTTACCTATTTTAAACAGAAAAAGATTAATGTTTTATAATCAGGTTTTTAGATTAGATTAGATTAGTATTTATTTAGCAAAAAAAAAGCTATTTTTACATTTTCATTTCGTGTTAAATAAATAAATTTCTTAATAAAATATTATTACAGCTTAATAATTAGTTTTAACAAACTCTAATACTTCATTTTTATATCTAGTTATATTCGTTTCAATTTTTACAATATTTGACAGCCTATTAAATATTTGTATACCCTTATAAAATAACATATTTTGTGTTCGATTGTTTAAAAAAATTGTACATTGAAATTATTATTGTTTCTTAAATTATATGGCTGAGCATCACCTCTTCTAATCAGTCTTCTTTATAGATAGTTTGGCACTAAATTATGTTTAATTTTGAATATAAATAACAGGGTACAAAATATTATTCTTTGTTTAATACTTAGCCATTTCAACATATTAAGCATATGGTGTATTGGTGGGTTGACTAATAAAATATTTCTGTATACATTTGTATCTTCTAGAACGTCTAGAAGTGGAGTGGAGAAATTTAGGATTTATTGTTTTAACGTTGGGGTTAAAAATCGGGGGTAATGGTATCCTTTAAAAAGCATGCTTGTGTGTTAACAGTCCCAATTTATACTGTTATATTTGCAAAGATTTTGCCCCAAAATAGACAAAAAACACTTTCGGAGTTAATTAAAAAATTGTTTCTCGGTTATTTAAACTTAGAATTCCTAAAGTGTGTTGTTTAAAGTATTATATGTATATAATTAGACATAACCCAACGGTTGGCGCATTGTAAATACCAACAAAATTCCTCTTGATTCGCCAATGATTTGCACTGATCCTACTAGTCAAGATGTGCTATTTCTGTTTAATTCGATTGAAGATATTTTCAGAAAAATCTAAACGATGCATGTATTCATAATGTAGGTACATGTGCCATATCAGTTCTTATAAAACTAAGCAGCATTCCGACAATCTACCTCTATACCTGAGTACCTACTCAGTACAAGTTCGCAAAATTCTAGTTCATTAAAAGACTGTGGGGATTGTAATGATTAAGATCTTATGCAGGACACTTCAGGACCACACTTACTCAATCACACAGTGCTCAAAGATCTAGTAAAGGATTTAAGGTGATATTACATTGTCATACATAACCAATGCTAGTCATATAAAATATGGCACAAAATTTGTATATATGACAAGTAGTATTAGACTATGCCATATAAGTATGCCATATACATGATAACAAGCTTTTTCTGTCAATTTTTGTTTAGATATATGACACACTAGCTACGAAAAATAAAATATTTAAAAATATATGATTTATTTGACCAATCACGTTTCATTAAAATCAAATATTTTTTTTAAATTCAAAATAATTCATGAGTGTCATATATATGGAGTCATATATATTTTGTCATATAAATATGACTATCACACTTATATGACTTTTTTGAGCCATATTTATTTGACAAACTTGCCATGTATATATGACAATGTAATACTGCCTTTAGACTTATCCGTCGAGAAACCAAAAAACTGCCTTGATAACATTAAATCCGCCGAATGTTGTGACCAACTAAAAGCGATGCTGGACTGCTGCTGTTAATTGGAATGCAATATGTCATTAAAGCTGATTTAATTTACTCTTATCTTGAGGTTTTTTCTCCGAAAGTATGGGTGCAGCGAGTAACGAACAAAGAGAACGCTTCCGTCAAGATCTTGTTGATGGGAACCTTCTATGCTAGCAGACTACTGTTGGAGCTTCGTCAGGGATACTCCTGAATCCCAGTATAAAAAACATCACCATTCCAGTCATGTATAATCATTAAAAATCAAATAAATCGTGGAGAATAGTTGTTTTTTGTTTAATGTTTTATATCGAAACTGAGATGATCAGAATTTTTTTTTATATATTTCGATTGAGTTAATGGTAAGGAATAATAATACTATAGTGAGATCTCAGATAATTTAAAAAGTTTGAAATTTGTTGAGTAGTGTTATTTGCCCAATGGAAATAAGCATTGAAATATTATTGCATTGATAAAATTAATTAAAATGAATACTATTTTAGGACTCAAGATATATCCATTGTGTTCGCATATGTTTTATTCGGATTCAGTGTTTACTCAACATATGTTTATCAGGTCAGTTATGAAATTTTATTAACATTGTAGTTTTCAACCATTTTATTACAAACTTAGGACCAGTTGTGCAAACTGAATTCAGATATTAATCTGTGGTTCAGCAATATAAATAACCTGAGGACCTGATTTTCGACGATGGTTCAAGATTGAAGTATGTCATAATAGCCAATAATATGCCTGAACCATGGCTGAACCTCAGTTAATCCAACAAAGTCGGTAAGTTAAAATTGCTGAGCCACGGATCAATATTTGACTCACGTTTGCACAATTGGCCCTTAATTAACATTATTTTTGAATGTAATTTTGTAAACAATATTTTCAATGTTTTTAGGCTGGTGTTGTAGAGATCCTTTGCAAAAAGTTTCGTTTACCATTGGCCGCTATAACATTTTACTTCATCCTATCTATAGCTCATCACTTTTGGATTATTCTAAATCATCAAAAACATCTCTATTTTGAACAATGGCCAACAGGACTAACTGCATTATTCATTATACAGCGTTTGTGTGAGTATCCCAACAATGAATCACATATGCACTTAAGGCTTAACTGCCATAAGATTTTTGGCAAAAATGACAAAAAGTGAAAATTTCCACGTTGAGAAAAATATAAAATTCCGCCAAACGTTTGCATGAACGCCTCTTATAAAAACTTGCGTACCTAAATCTGGGAACTGGGAATCAGTCAGCTGTTTGTGAAACGTTAAAGTGAACTCATAAATGTATATGTAATCAATATGGTATTTCTTGTTTTTTTACAGCTTCACACGAAATTTGATTCTGGATGTATGAAAAAAAGTCATAATCTCTTCACGTGATAAAATTTTTATCACAAACAATTTATTCTGTGGGCATGTGGGATGGGACGTGGGTAGAATTAAACCGAGAGAAAAAACAAATTGTATACTTTACTTCCAGACGAGACACGAGAACACACGAAAGGAATTACCTACTTCGTGACGAGAGCACACGAACTGAATTACTCTAAGAGCAGAAAAAGTATACATGAAGCTCCTTTCCTTGTGTTAGTATTATTATTTGATTTTGTATCCCTCATGTGACATATCGCTTGAAAAAGTACAAATTTGTAATGTGAATTAGTTTTCAGTTCGTTTGAAGAGAGAAATTGTGAGAGGACTCTCTCATTTGGTACATTTTAGAACACACATTTATCATATAATGAGTTCCAGAATCGCATAAGTCCCCAAAGCGCCCTGAGAATCAAATTATCTGTTTTTTGAAACCTGAGGTCACCCTGAACTCGCCCTGAGGAAGATCTAGGTTTTTAGCTGGGGCGAGTGTAGATAACGAATAAACTGCCAAAGTGACGTGATTATTTGTTTTTTTTTTTTAATGAAAATTAGATAAAATATAGTACACTAATTGGCTTGCATGTAGTTGGCCCCCCGACTTTCAAGTTGGGCAAAACTGTTAATGGCAATCGTTTGTACATCGTTTGTACACGTTTGTACAACTTTTAGAATAATTTGTACACGCACCGTTTTTTTTTTACAGGCAATTTAAATAAACGGACGGAAGTTGGCCCCAAAAAAATTTTTTTTTAATGTTTTGAAAAATTTTGAAATGCAATTCGATAGATAATCGTTTGTACACGTTTGTACAAAAAATATTTTCGTTTGTACACGTCCCAAATTTTTTTTTCAAAAATTTTTTTTTTTTAAAAATGTGTCTCGAAATTTTGAAAAGTATGCAATCGTTTGTACATTTTTATGATGATTTTTAATGGTATTAATTTTTTGAATTTAATTTTTTTTCTATTTTTAATTAATTATTCAAAATTTTGGGACATGTAGTTGGCCCCATTTCAATTTTTTTTTTACAATTCGAAAAATCTGAAAATGCAATTCGATGGATAATCGTTTGTACACGTTTGTACAAAAAATATTTTCGTTTGTACACGTCCCAATTTTTTTTTCAAAAAATATGTCTCGAAATTTTGAAAAGTATGCAATCGTTTGTACATTTTTTATGATGATTTTTCATGGTATTAGTTTTTTGAATTTAATTTTCTTTTCTATTTTTAATTAATTATTCAAAATTTTGGGACATGTTGGCCCCATTTCGATTTTTTTTTTACAATTCGAAAAATTTGAAAATGCAGTTCGATGGACAATCGTTTGTACACGTTTGTACAAAAAATATTTTCATTTGTACACTTCCCAATTGGATTTTACACACAATTTTTTTTTTAAAAACTTCTGTACAAATTTCGAAAAATATGCAATCGTTTGTACATTTTTTATGATGGTTTTTTATGCTGTTAATATTTTAAATTTGATTAACTTTCTATTTTTAATTAATTATTCAAAATTTTGGTGCATGTAGTTGGCCCAATTTCAATTTTTTTTTTACAATTCGAAAAATCTGAAAATGCAGTTCGATGGATAATCGTTTGTACACGTTTGTACAAAACATATTTTCGTTTGTACACTTTCCAATTGGATTTTACACACAAATTTTTTTTTAAAAAACTTCTGTATAAATTTCGAAAAATATGCAATCGTTTGTACATTTTTTAGGATAATTTTGCATGATATTAATATTATAAATCTGATAAAGTTTCTTTTTTTAATTAATTATTCAAAATTTTGGTGCATGTAGTTACTCTAAATTCAATAAAATGCTCAGGTAGGTAGGTATGTGGGTACGTAAACTAATATCTATGTGTACCTATAAACTTTTTGTTTTCAAACTTTCTTTGAAATAGGTATCTACCTTCCAACCAAATAATTACATAACTCTAGTTTTTGGTACCTACTTAAGATACCTACAAAAATGACGAATAAATATATCCATTTTACTGGAGCTTACATACCTAGCTCTTCTTTTGGTACCTACCTACCTATATTTTGTACATAAACTACCTATTAAGTTTAGTGAAACAACGGAAACTGGCATTAAATCCATAACTATACTAACTTTTATGTGTTTATATTTCTGCCTTTGTAACTACATACCTACTAAAAAGTAGGTAGTTAATATTCCCTCGCATTAGTTTCTGCATCAGCAAAAAAAGAACTCAACAAAAATAAAATAATGCAGTGTACATTTTCGATAACTTTTTTCCTTAATTAAAAAAGCCCAACATTTTTGAATAACAAACTTATTTATTTTCTTAAAAGTTTTACAGAAAAATCAAAGAAAAAACATTATCGGTTTCACGATGCGCTGCAACAAGCCTAGTAAAATTGCAAATTTTAATTTTTTTTGTAGGTAGGTATATCCAAATATTGAACGCACTTTTGCTATTTCGTTGTAACATTGCAGAAAATACAATTAACACTATCAAGAAATACTTACACGGGCCCTAATTTTATAATCTTGTATTTTTCTGTTGCTATGGGGTACGTACCCATAGTAAAATTGTTGCAATACTGTCTTTAATATAATGTGACTACTTTACCTATAGGATAGCTACATAACTACCTAACTACATTATAAACATTGGTTAATACCTACCTCTTAATACCCTTGATCAAATAACACTGGTCGACAAAATAAAATTATTTTTTTGTTACAACAATCAAACTGCACTTTTCAATAGGTTTTAGGTGTGCTGAATCCGAACATGTAATCAGAAATATTCTATCACGTCACGCTTTTGAGATATTCCCGTTTGAAAATAAAAAAACATCGGTTTTTTGCTGTTTTCCAGGTTACGTTAAACCGTGAGGTAATGTTTCAACATAATTTGTAACGGTTTCTGAAAGCACTAGTGTTTTCTAATAATGTACATTTTGTTCATCAATTTGTTGGTGGTTTTTGACTTTTCCCATTTTACCCGCATTGATAGTTTCATTAAAAACTGTATCAGCTTAAAGTGACATTTATTACAAATGCGATACTAATACACTTTTTCCAAAATATAGTACCATCACCGCATGAGCTGTGTCAGATAATTGTAAAAAACCGAAAAATTACCTTTAAAGCGTGGCAACCCTATGACTTAACCACCTTACGCTAGACAACCCTTGCGCAAAATGTTTGGTTACTTATTATCTGGTACCTCGATGAGGTATCTATCGACTTTTCAAATTTTAAAGGATGAAAGCTTACAACTAAATCAGGATTTCGGGGGGAAGGGAAGAGATATCGAAGAGATTTAAATGGAATTTAAAAAAAAACAACACTAGTGCTTTCAGAAACCGTTACAAATTATGTTGAAACATTACCTCACGGTTTAACGTAACCTGGAAAACAGCAAAAAACCGATGTTTTTTATTTTCAAACGGGAATATCTCAAAAGCGTGACGTGATAGAATATTTCTGATTTCATGTTCGGATTCAGCACACCTAAAACCTATTGAAAAGTGCAGTTTGATTGTTGTAACAAAAAAATAATTTTATTTTGTCGACCAGTGTTATTTGATCAAGGGTATTAAGAGGTAGGTATTAACCAATGTTTATAATGTAGTTAGGTAGGTATGTAGCTATCCTATAGGTAAAGTAGTCACATTATATTAAAGACAGTATTGCAACAATTTTACTATGGGTACGTACCCCATTGCAACAGAAAAATACAAGATTATAAAATTAGGTGTAAGTATTTTTTGATATTGTTAGTTGTATTTTCTGCAATTTTACAACGAAATAGCAAAAGTGCGTTCAATATTTGGGTATACCTACCTACAAAAAAAATTAAAATTTGTAATTTTACTAGGCTTGTTGCAGCGCATCGTGAAACCGATAATGTTTTTTCTTTGATTTTTCTGTAAAACTTTTAAGAAAATAAATAAGTTTGTTATTCAAAAATGTTGGGCTTTTTTAATTAAGGAAAAAAGTTATCGAAAATGTAAACTGCATTATTTAATTTTTGTTGAGTTCTTTTTTTTGCTGATGCAGAAACTAATGCGAGGGAATATTAACTACCTACTTTTTAGTAGGTATGTAGGTACAAAGGCAGAAATATAAACACATAAAAATTAGTATAGTTATGGATTTAATGCCAGTTTCCGTTGTTTCACTAAACTTAATAGGTAGTTTATGTACAAAATATAGGTAGGTAGGTACCAAAAGAAAAGCTAGGTATGTATAAGCTCCAGTAAAATGGATATATTTATTCGTCATTTTTGTAGGTATCTTAAGTAGGTACCAAAAACTAGAGTTATGTAATTATTTGGTAGGAAGGTAGATACCTATTTCAAAGAAAGTTTGAAAACAAAAAGTTTATAGGTACACATAGATATTAGTTTACGTACCCACATACCTACCTACCCAAGCATTTTATTGAATTTAGAGTAACTACATGCACCAAAATTTTGAGTAATTAATTAAAAAAAGAAACTTTATCAGATTTATAATATTAATATCATGCAAAATTATCCTAAAAAATGTACAAACGATTGCATATTTTTCGAAATTTATACAGAAGTTTTTTTAAAAAAAATTTGTGTGTAAAATCCAATTGGAAAGTGTACAAACGAAAATATGTTTTGTACAAACGTGTACAAACGATTGTCCATCGAACTGCATTTTCAAATTTTTCGAATTGTAAAAAAAAAAATCGAAATGGGGCCAACTACATGTCCCAAAATTTTGAATAATTAATTAAAAATAGAAAGAAAATTAAATTCAAAAAACTAATACCATGAAAAATCATCATAAAAAATGTACAAACGATTGCATACTTTTCAAAATTTCGAGACATATTTTTTGAAAAAAAAATTGGGACGTGTACAAACGAAAATATTTTTTGTACAAACGTGTACAAACGATTATCCATCGAATTGCATTTTCAGATTTTTCGAATTGTAAAAAAAAAATTGAAATGGGGCCAACTACATGTCCCAAAATTTTGAATAATTAATTAAAAATAGAAAAAAAATTAAATTCAAAAAATTAATACCATTAAAAATCATCATAAAAATGTACAAACGATTGCATACTTTTCAAAATTTCGAGACACATTTTTAAAAAAAAAAATTTTTGAAAAAAAAATTTGGGACGTGTACAAACGAAAATATTTTTTGTACAAACGTGTACAAACGATTATCTATCGAATTGCATTTCAAAATTTTTCAAAACATTAAAAAAAATTTTTTTTGGGGCCAACTTCCGTCCGTTTATTTAAATTGCCTGTAAAAAAAAACGGTGCGTGTACAAATTATTCTAAAAGTTGTACAAACGTGTACAAACGATTGCCATTAACAGTTTTGCCCAGCTTGAAAGTCGGGGAGCCAACTACATGCAAGCCACTAATTGAATAAAATTAAATAGGAAAAGAAAATGGAAACGTTTGAAGTTGTTTTTATTCATTTTGAGTTCAGAGTTAACAAAAAAACGCTTTGGGTCGACCCTAGGGGAACTTCAGGGCTCAACGAACAAACCTATGTCGAATTCCTTTTACCAAAAAAAATCGATTTTTTTTCTAAACTGAATCGATTTTTTTCTTACAATACAAGGAATTTGTGTAGGAAAATCGATTTTTTCTTCTAAACAAATCGATTTTTTTGTTAAAAGGGTTTCGACACTAATTATTCGAATATAGAGATTCTTTCTTGCTTAAAATGTCAACAACACAATTGAGAGCTTGTCACAGTATATTACTTTGTAAACTAAAAGAATTTGGTATCCTTTCAAACCTACTTGAATGGATCAATTTCTTTTTAATAGGTAGGGTCCAAAAAAAGAAAATTTATGAATACACATCTAGATCAATTAAATGTACTTCAGGGGTTCCTCAAGGCAGTCACCTTGGTCCACTCCTATTTATTATATTCATTGATGATATTGTTAACTCAATTAATTTCAGAAAATGTCTTATATATGCTGATGATCTGAAAATATTTTCAAAAATAACGTGTGATAATGACTGTCTTAATCTTCAAATGGATATTGATAATTTAGCTCGCTGGTGTACTCTAAACTGCTTAAATTTTAATGCTAAAAAATGCTTCGTTATATCTCTCACTAGGAAACACTCTACCCATGAGTTTCCATATTCTCTAAAACGCAACCATCTTCAAAAAGCTGTAAAAGTTAAAGATTTAGGTGTCACATTCGACTCCAAGTTTTCTTTTGCTCCACTGTCGACATTATCGTCACCAAAGCTATTTCAATGCTTGGATTTATAAAAAGAAATTCAACTTCACTCTTGTGTCTTTATACACTACCTTAGTTCGGCCTAACCTTGAATATGCATATATCATCTGGAACCCCAGTCAAACAATTTTTTCGGATAGAATTAAAAAAAAATCATGTGCGAGATATTTTGTTATATTACATAGTCTCCTCATTGCTCTCTTTACTTTAGGTATATACTCCAACGAGAACATTGAGGGAAAGAAACCTTCTCTTTCAACATAGACAAAGTATTTATCGAAAGTCAAAACGATCGGACCACGCTGAAATTTCGCACACAGCTTTGATTCTGATGATAGTTTTAATATTGTTTATTCAATATTGTGATAGGCCAATACCCCCAGGTGGCGCCTGACACGCATGTACATAATGGGAACTTCGTTCTTATCGCGGGTGCTTAGGACCCACATCTACTATTTTTATTTTATTAACGCTTTAAGCCTAGTATACAGTTCTTTTGGATAAAAAAAAACTATTGTGGTAAATAAAAAATCTTTTTTTCCGGAAAAAAAATATCTGTGGTGAAACAAAATTGTTTTTAGTCGAATATTACACGGTGCCTCAAGAGTCATGACTATCTGATATTTTGTCTCTTTCATACTCATTTAGGTTCATAAAGAGTCATAACTCTTGAGGCACCGTGTAAGCACAAACTATATTTTTTTGCACAAAACAATGTCACTGACATTGTTTTGCGCGAAAAAGAATCGTGGTGAGTATAATTTTTTATTTCTGGGGATAGTTCACAGTTCAATAAAAAAAACTTTTCAGCATAAAATTTTTTTTTGCGATAAAATCAGTCCCATAAGAAGTACATGTATTTTTTTTTCGAGGAGGAACTGTATACTAGGCTTAACATAAATGTTATAATTTTCAAGATAGAAATTCTATATCGCGATTAAGCCTAGCGGAAGCATAGACGGCTAGTAACCAGAAGGTAGCGGGTTCGAATCTCAAATATACCGGGCGAACTCTTTTCATTTGCATCTTGCCGTATTGAAAATGCTATAAGATTCAATGGGATTAATGATGTTTATGTGACGAAATGAAAATAATCGGCCCTATCGAGGTAACCGTCGGAGCGGAATTCTCTCCGATTTCCTACGAATCGGAGATATTTTGCTTCGAGGTACTTCTCCGACCAGCTAAATGTGTCGGATTCGTAGGAAATCGGAGACTTCAGCTCCGACGGTTACCTTAATAGGGCCGAATAAATGATTTGCAATACACGTTGTGCATGTGGCAAAACAAAAAAAATGAAAAGTTGTCACCAGCAGGATTCGAACGCCGAACCTTTCGGTTAAGAAGCAAACAACTTTTTTTTAAATTCATTTTTATTTTTCATTAAACTTATTAATAACTTAAAGCTAGACAAAAATTCATAAAAAATAGCATACTTATCAATAACTTACAAATAACTTTAACCATTATTATTATTATTATCTTTATTAGTTATAAAATAACTTTAAAATTTTACAATTTTTACAATTTGTTTCATATAAGAAATTAAAGTTAGCATTGTTGGGTTTTTATAAATCTTGTTACAAGGTTTTTAAAGCAATAGAAATTTGATTCATTTTTTATATTCGCTGGCAGGTTGTTGAACAGTTGTAATCTACGGTACATAACTGAGTTTTGTGTGCTGCTGAGGTTACATCTCTCCAATCTGAAGTTATAGGCTTTTCACATCAAACCCAAAACGGGGTTTTCGCCAAAATGTTTACCAAAACTCGAAAATCGTTCACACTAAACATTTACCTGTTTTCGTTTGACATTTCAATTGTTTTGAAATCAGCTGCTATTGGTTTCAGGAAAACACAATGGACGCGACCACGCGACGTACAGGCGTGATGGCGCCGATGCTTTGAAAAGGCGCGGTGCAAAAGTAAGAATATAAACAAACTATACTAACTCTTTAAAGTTTGGTTGAAATGAACGGAATAAAAAAGCAGCGCACATCTGTGACGCTTGATCTTTTATATAAAAAGAAATGAAAAAAAAAAACAACTTATCAGGTTGGATGAAATTCAACTTCTAAAGAATATTTTGTTAATTCGAACAATATCTAACAATAAAATATTATTATAAGCAACAAACAAGATATACAACTGGCAATTTTATAGTGTTAAATAGAATTAAACCCGCTTGTTTCATTATAGTCAGTAGGATTCATGCATTCCGATTCTAAACTTACGGGGCTTCGAAATTCTCTTTCAGTGTCGCACTAAACAATGACATCTTGACATGTTTGCCATATCATACCTTACTATTTTCTTTTGGAATTGTCTACTAAGATTTCTGTACCTATTAATTTATTTTCACTCAATCACATCTTATTAATAAAAACGCTTCTGAATAAAACAATAATTGCAGTAAATAACAAATAAAGCTAAAAGAAAATGGAAAAATCGGATGGAAAAATACCACTTCTTTCGAATCTGTCTATTCCCCACGCGTTTTACCACCTTTTACTTCATTTATTCATGTCCTAACGCAGCAAATTGAATGTGAAAATCCTAGAAATTTAATTTAATTCGAAAGCGTACTGGCTCCGTAGCAATAAAGATGCGCGATCTGACGCCTTGGGTAATGTGTTCAAATTTAGTGGATTTAATTTCTCTTCACAGCATCCAGTCAGCTTAGCTGCAGATCGCTATGGGGACATATTGTATAATTTCTGAAAGATATTCCTGGGACCTGTGCTTGATCTTGAAAATAAAAATAAGAACTTTTAAACAAAGACGTTGTCTAACATTACCTAAGCCATTGCAATGCTTCCAACAAGGAGCGCATGGCTCGGTTCTGTAAAACTTGAAGCCTAGATTTTGTCTCTTCGTTACACATATATAAAATCGAAGCACAATAATCAAAATGAGGAAGAATTATGGTATTATAAATCATAACAGCGTTTTGAAAACTTAAACTTTTTCTAATTCATCCGAAGAAGCCTACTTTTTTACTTATTTTTGAGCAAATATAATTTTATGAAGTTAAAACAATTTAAAGAATTGATTTATTGTTAAATTTACTTAAATCTATAAGAAAAGGCCAAAACTTCCTTTTGGCACCTTCAATAAATTAATTACATTCGAAAAAACACAAAACGAAAAAAAAAATTGAAACAAACCCGCAGATGTCAAAGGGAAAATTGCTTCTTCATAGAATACTATTCATAGCTTTCTATGAGCAAAGCAATATGTGGCAAAAATTTTTTTATAGAATACTATGAGTAGCCTCCATGAGCAATTTTCCTAGCATGCAATACAGTATTCTATGAAATCTTTCTCGTGGAGCCACCATGAAAAGTCTAGAAATACATCTATTATACCTTTTCCTTCATCTACTTGCTTCTTCCATCCATTTATGGTCCCTACTAATGCTGTCTCACACGAGTGGGCCCTCCTGAATCCTGATTGCTCTCTAATTATCAAATTATTTTCGGTCAAGTATTGCACTAGCTGCTGACTCACTACTTTTTCTATTATTTTCTCCAACATTGGCAAAGTATTAATTGGTCGAAAATCTTTTGGATTTATTGAGTTGTCAACCTTTGGTATTGGCACAACAGTCGACATTTTCCAAATATCAGGAAATACTCCACTGTTTTCATTAATTATTTCAATTATTTCGTTTCCAATTACATCATAATTTTCCAGAATTATTTTTGAGTTAAGCCCGTAAGTATCCTTTTTACCTGAATACATTATATTTGAATGGTTTTTAATATAATTATCAACAAAATATAAAATAAACCATAAGTATTCCTTTACAATCATATGAAGGTACCTAATCACACGGATTAAGGTGTTTTTTCTTCACACACATAAGGGTTAATAATGTTTTTGAGTTCTATCATATTTAAATTTTTAAAACGGGAAGTTGTTTCAACTGGTGGTACATTCAACAAAAATGGAACATAAGGCATGGACTGATTAATCTCAACGATACTATTAACAAAAAAACATTAAGTAGGTTAACTATTGCACTTGAATTTCGATGAATGACTCCGTTTATCATTATTTCTTCTATGTCTTTTATATTCGATCTTAAAACTAACTCTTTTATTGCACTCCATAACCCCTTTCGATCATCAGCTTTAGAAGCTATCCTATATTGCACATATTGATTTTTGGCTTCATTAATTTTCAGTCTTATAAATATTGCGTAGTTATATAAATATTCCGGTCTTGAGTTTCCTCACTTATCACAGCTCTTTGGTATAATATCACTTTCGATTTTTTCATATCCATTAGCGATGGGTTAAACCAAGGATTTTTACCGTCACATCTAATGGTTTTTTTATAACTTAACTTATTCATTGTATCAACAACCATGTTATGGAGTAACTCCGCTCTATTATTAACATCACTAAAATTTGTATGCCCATAGTTACTTGTTGTCCACAAATGCCGGAAAGCTTCCTTCGAATAGTTTGATTTTGTTATCGTTTTCATGTAGTTTGTTTTATCTTTTCCACATTGTATCTCTATTCTTACTCCATCATGATCTGATAGATTTATTGATTTGTCTACTTTTACTTTAACTTTATTATTAGTTTAATTTGTTACTACATAATCAATCGAGTACGCGAATTGTTTGTGTTTCTTGTAGGTTCGATTATCAATTGGCTTAAAGATCTACCATCTCAAAATTTACACATTTTTGTTTTATCATTTGAGCCAGTCAAAAAATCTATATTTACATCACCAATAAAAAGTATGTTATCATAGTCATTTACTGGCCCTATGCGGGCGCTCTAAGATAAACTATAATAACTTAATTCTAATGCCTTTCGGCCTAAAATTTAAATTAAGATTAAAATTCATTATCGGTTTTATTTTTTACCAATAACTTACAAAAAAAACTCGGTTTCATATCATTTTTTTTAATTTTATATAAAGACTTACAACTAAATAAAATTAACTTAATGTTACTTAAAACTAGAACAGCCACAGCATGCATTTTCGTTTGTTTTTTTTTTTTTTTTATTTTAGTTTATGTGTTGTATATTTTTTTTTGGTGCTACACCGACTGTCCCTTCTTAAAAATAATACACCTAAACCTATGTAAGTCGGCCAAGACAGAACGACATAGTAAACTTTTAAATATCTGTAAAATTCTCAGTTAGCCAGCAAAACTGGTTCTCCTGCCTAACCCTATCTCTTCGGATACAGTCCTACTGAACCGAAGGCGCTCAGCGCCGCCTTGTGCGAGGACGTCTCGGTTGTAAAGGAGTCGCCTGTCTACAGTTCTACGGCCGACGTCGTAGATTAGCGGAACTGCCAATCTATCCTGTATCAGCCCTCGACTGTCTAAATAGAGGAATGCATCGGGCTGAATAAAGCCACTTAAGCGCACACTCTCGTAGTATTCGTTGTTGGGGTAATAGGCACCAAAAATTAGGCTGTTTGTCGAGGACATCGCTCTTACAATGTGACCCCGAAATAGCTTCAACAAAAAATTATCTATTCTGTTTATGTTGGCCCCGTTGTATGGAGCCTGGTTGGAATAATAATGTTTGTACTCCGACTCTGGTGTTCTGTGTAATCCAAAGCAGCGTCTAAGGCACTGCCTCTCAAACACCCGAATCTTTTCCATTTGAGATGGGGCAACGTTGAACCAAACCGGGCATCCATAGGCAATCATCGGCCGGATGAGGGCCATGTAGCAAATCACCTCCACCCTGGTGTCAAGCCGGCTGCTATAAAACAACCGTTTCGTCAGGGCAAAAGCTCCCCTAGCCCTGATCAAAGCAGCATTTATATGTCTGTCGAAATACAAATACTACACTTTTACTCGCCGGTGGATGCCCATTTGGTCCTACGATCACCAGCTGGCGCCAGTTCTTTCTCGTATCCCTTGTGGCTCCATACAAAGGAGTCCTAAACAGAATAGTTTCTGAATCCTGACAGTTAATTTTTAACTTCCAGTCATCGCAATATCGCTCAATCTTGTCGAAGTCACGCTGCAAAAGAATTCTGATGACCTCGACTTTTCATTCATTCATTTGGGGCCGTTCTGTACGCAATTAGATCGTATCGGTATACGCAATTGCATGAGTTAGACTTCCTATCAGATCGCTGGTGTAATGCTGAATAGAATCGGCGAGTTGACCGCTCCCTGCTGAAGACCATTTTTAACTTCGAAGATTTTGGTGGAAGTTACATTGCCACCTTTGACAACAAACTTTCTACCATTGAGCATGTCATAAAGCATATATAATAGCGGTTTACTTATGCCAAGCCTGGTCAGCTTTAGATAAAGACCTTCTAGCCATACGGTGTCGAAAGCCTTCTCTAAATCAACCAGACAGGCACTCGTACACTGCTTTTTGGATTTGTTCCATTGGATATCAGAAACGAGTTTAGACGCGGCATGAATAATGCTTCGAACATTATTTTTCCTGGCAAAATTTAGTGGAGACTTCACCCTAAAGCGGGTACAACCGTCACAATTTTGCGCGTAACTGCGTACTGTCTGGAAAAAAACTGAACCGTTAAAAAGTTACAGCACATTTTCATGACCTTTCGACCTTTTTAAGAGGTTTTTTGACTTTTCGATTTACTTTAACTTTTTAACGGTAAATGCTACGAAAAAAATTGTGAGGACCATTTTTGTGGGAAATTGCCTCAGCTACAAAATTATGGAACAAAATTTTTCTCTATCACAAACCTTTGAATATTTTCATATATTAGTAATATCTTAGTGAATACTAATATATTAGTCATATCCCTAGTAATCTTCGTCGTCGTCGGTCAACATGTTTATTTGGTTGTTTAAATAACAAATTTAAAACCAAATCGGTTACAAACGGCAGGTTGAAAAAGAGGCAAATTAGTCTTCATAATTCAGCTTATACACGTCCAAAAAGAGATGAATAACAAAAATATGGATAAACTTTTACTAAAACCATTAATAAGCCCTTCCACTCCACACTATCCCATCGAGTATTAATACATGCCAAAAAAAGTGGGATAGAATTACTTACGACTGCCAAATTTGTGTGAAGAAAACGATTTTCATATTTTGCTTCCACACTTGCATCCAAACAAATCAATTCACCATAACCTCAAACCCCCAAGTGGGATAGAATGTGTGATGGTTTTAGAACCAATCCTAAAAAAATTCATGTAGGTATTGACACATGTAAAATTGTGTGAAATGGTCTCTCAAGTCGTGTGAGATGAAATTTCATATTTTGTTTCCAACTATTATACAGGCTTTACCTACTTCCCACTTATTTGACATGTGTTAATACTCAGTAGGATAGTGTGGAAGGCCTTTAATGGGGTTATTTACAGTCAAGTATTGAGTGATTCTTAAAAATTTTATGCAAATCTGAGACATTTTTTCACCACTTTTGTCACGCTAAAATGCCATTTCATCCCACAGTGCTTCGCGTCTTCTGAATCCAACACATCCCATCTCACAACACATCTCATCCATTTTTTCTTGATATCGTTCTACACAACACAGGTAAAAAGTCTTTAATTTTAAGAAATGCATATGTTGAGGGCAACAAAATTTTTCTTTTGTTATTTATCTTTGGTATCTTGAAACTGCAGATAGGGCTTTTTAACAAACAGCAACATATCTCTGTCTCGTTCATATTTAAATGTCAAACTAAAATTCTTGGCACAATGACATTTAAGTGGCAGCCATTTGTTTGGTTTATTTGGGAGTCAAATAAATATTTCGAATTATTTTTTTCCTTTTTTATAGAAAACATGCAAGTAAAAATGTTTTTATACTTTATATAAGATATTTTAATCTTTTTATTGCACAAAATAGAATTTTTTAATTAAAATTAGCCCTCCTTATTTTCTTCTTTCCAATTTCATCTGTCATTGTGCCAAGTTTTTGCTGTCATTTGAAACTGACAATTTGGTAGAGATCTCTATTGAACATATTAGGTTTGTTCGTTGAACTTTACCCAGGGCTGACCCAGATTTTCTTGACAAGCCCAAGAGTTGTCAAAAAAACCTGGGTTTTTCGATTCTCAAAAAACAATTTAGGGCTCTGAATTGTGTTGTTGACATTTTAAGCAAGTAAGAATTTCTGTACTAGAATAATTAGAACTTAAAATACGATTGAAAAATGAATAAAAACAACTTTAAACGTTTCCATTTTCTTTTCCAATTTAATTTTAGTCAATTAGTGCACTATTTTAAATAATTTCCATTAAACAATCACGAATCTTCAACTAAATAAATACTTTAAAATGTATGTCACTTGGCAGTTTATTCGTTACCTCACCTCGCCCCAGCAAAAAACCTAGATCTACTTCAGGGCCAGTTCAGAGCAACCCCAGGTTTCAAAAAACAGATACTACGTTTCCATGTGGTATTTAAGCGAGCTTGAAGCTCACTTAGACCCTTTGTATACCTGCATCGAGTTGAAATGAGCTTGAACCGACTCGATTCCACTTCACGAGCGGAGTCGAGTCGAAATTTGTGTTAAAATACTTGGGTTGAGGACAGTGTTGCCCCCCTAACAGGTTGAGAATGTAGTGTGGCAAATTTTAAATGTAGTAAAATTTAAAACGCGCAAAAACACAACATACTAAATTGTAAATTTTTTCGGAACGACAATATTATTTGTATAAATAATAAAAGGTCTAAATTTGGATTTTATTTCATGCATATTTACATAGCAAAAATATCTGGCTTACAAAAACATTTTTGCAAATTTCCTACTAAAATTTCAAAATCAAGGTGGACACACAACATTATTAGTGCATTTTAATTTTTTTTTATGTCAATTACATTGGTTAATTTATATTTTATTTTGAAAATTGATTTTTTGGTGTCGAATATGATTTCATTGATTAATTTTTTTGTAATTATAATATTTTCCGAGTGATTACTTAAAAAAAAAAGTGAATCACATTATCCACTTTCAGAAACAAGAAATTGATGACTTCTAAAAAAAAATTGGTCGAAAAAAAATATGGCATCGGGGATTACCGACGCCCGCCATCACAGAAAAACATGGAATTTCCATACACACTATCCAAAACGTGTATGTATTTAAATATTGCCGGTAAAACAGTTTTTCGACGTGCTTAAGTTAAGAACCGAGAATTCTCCCTACTGTGCCTAGCTAAACCCGAAGCGAATTAGTTGTTGTTGGATTTAACACGTAAGCCCGAACATCGTTTTCTTCATCCAATTCCTTTCGGGATTGCAAAAAAAAAATCAGCTATTGATAAATAAAATAAAATATTTTTCCAAATGGAAAGTAAGATAAAAATTGTCCTTCTAAATTAGAATTTTATGTTTTTTGAAATTGTAGTGTTTTTGGAATATTTTACGATTGTACGGAGTGAATTTTTCTTAGAAAAAAATGTAGCAAAAACGCTACATTTGTAGTAGGGGGGCAACGCTGGTTGAGGAGTTAACTTGAGAAACACCATATGTCACCTCAACACCATTTCAATTCAACTCAATTTCGAGCTCTCAAATCTGTGAACGAAAAACCTGGGTCGAAAATCCGACACAAATCCAACTCGAGCTCTCGGTCCTGAATATAAACGTAGTAAGAGAATTTGATTGTTAGGGTGAGTTCAGGATTTTCAAAAAACGCTTTGGGGCGACCCCAGGGCTCAACGAACAAACCTATTACTTAAATGAAAATTAAAGAAAATGTTTTAACTCTGACGTTTACTAAACAGCTGACTGGTTTAGAACATTTACGAAAACACTTTTTAAGGGCGTTCAAGAAATGTATATTTTGACAAACCATCGGGGGCCAAGGAGAGATTACCATAACTTTGGCGCCAAAAATTGATAACAGTTTTTCGTGAGGGGTCAAAAACAAGCATTTTTTTTACTATGAGAGGGGGGGTCTATCTCGCCCCGTTTAGGATGTAGGGCCAATTTTTTAAAAAAATTACTTACAATGTAAAATTATAAAAAAAGCCAATTAATTTAAATTAAATTATTTATATCAAAATGTAGTTTAAAAAAAAATTCGCATGCAAACTCAAATTTAAAAAAAAAAAAGACGCCGTAATGCTGATTGCTAGCACTGCAACAACAAAAAACAAAAATCTAATAAAATAGTAGTTTTAGTAATTTCCAATTTTCTCAAAAACTAGTGCACAAACCGTTCGGTTTTTTTTGTTCGATTTAGAATTGATATACGCATTGACCGCAAAAAGCCAATTTAGAACTTCGATTCACAATTTTGAAAAAAAATTGGTTTTTAAAAACTATTGGCATAAACAATATAATTTAAATTAAGGATTAAAGAACAGATTTCTGGCTTTCACACCCGGTATTGTACTTCATTTTAGGTATTGCCGTTCAACCGTGAGTTGAGCTGATATCGGCACAACCGTTGTATGTAGCATACACACAATCTACAAAAGTTTTCTGTACCAGAGGCCGCTTATTTTGTTTTTTTTGTTATTTTTGAAGCCTAGTATGCTGCGGATGCAAAACGAAAAATTCCATATAAAAATGACACAACGAAATCACAAACGACAAATTTCGTTCTGCTTTTCTTTCTGCGGTACGCTGTTCGCGGAGAGTACGATTACTAACGAATTTTTGTAGAGGGGTTTAATACAATCTTATTTTTTTACTATATGGCAGGGGGTATATCTCCCTCCATTTAGGCGGGAGGGTCAATTTTCTAAAAAAGACTTTCAATTTTTTTTTTTTTTAATGTTACTGTTTATTGATTCGAAATTGTGAAATTAAGTACTAAATTTTGTTGTTTTTGGCCCATCGCCCACTAGGCAACTTTTTGTTCCTAGCCCAGCAAATTTTTCTTGCTCCCAATCCAAATACATTAGCTTATATGGGAGAGCGCCCACTAGGCAACTTTTAGTTGCGCAACTTTTTGTTGCTCGGAGTTGCTCGCGGAACTTTTTTCCCGGCAACTTTTTGTTGCTTACCCTCGCTCACAGGGCAACTTTTTGTTGCATGCATCCTTATTTGTCAAAAATATGATGACAAAATGGGGTTTTCGCTTAACATTGTGGATGCCAAAATGGCGTGCATTTCCTTTTTACCCTCTGTCATTTTGGCCAATTTCTGGAAATGGAATGTGCTTTCCTTTTTTTCAACAATGTGAGTACCCTACACACTATAATAATAAATAATATAATATTTTATAATTATAAATATTAATTTATTTCGCATTGCTAGCTTACGATCATATATAGCCAGACAACCGGAAAGCAGCCATCACAAAAAAAAAATGGTGACAAAAGTCAAAGTCTATAGCCCCACAAAGTTGCTCGGAAATTGCCTAGTGGGCGATGGCAAGCAACTTTTGTTGCTCTCTGTTGCCGGCAACTCTGAGCAACAAAAAGTTTCGCAACTAAAAGTTGCCTAATGGGCGATTGGCCTTTATGTCTTCTAGTTTATGAGAAAATTGAAAACTACTTTTTTATTCATTTTTTTTTTTTGGTATAATATGTGAGCTTGGCCAAGTTCATAAATGTAGATATGCAGCAGTCCTGCAAGATTTGCGTTCATAAATGAAAATAGACTGCATTATCTGTGCATGAGAGCAGTTGACTCTTGCGTTCATAAAAGCAACATGACAGTCAAAATGCAATCACCATCACGTTTGCAGTGGTTTTTGTTTTGTTGCCGTGTTGCAGGAGGAATAATTTTAATATCTGCCATAGTTTAGTTTGGTTTTTTTTGCTATGCAGAACTTTTTTTTTTTTATAAATGCATTGAATATATATTGTATGCATTGCATGTGCAAAAATGTTGCAATTATGATCTCAGCCCTTGCTTACATAAATACAGTGCTAGTACCCAGCATTACGGTGTATAAACAGTAAGGTAAGTATGGGGGTCATGCTGTCCCCATGCAACCCCCTGCTAGGGCACACTATAGGATTTTTTGCATTCAAAGAATCTGGATTTAAAGAAACTTTTAATTTATCCTATATATCTGTTACCGTAAAAAGCCGAAATAATGAAATTCTAGAATTTACCGGTAAATCGTACCTCACGTTTATACATAGGATACATTCAAAGTTTCTTTATCCCGATTCTTTAAATGCAATAGAATCTTTGGACACATCGAACTTCGCACCTACCCCAAGTCCTATAGTGGCCAAACTGGCGGTTGCAGTGGGCAGCATGATCCCCATACATTACATACCTCACTGTTCATACGCCATAATGCTGTGTGCTAGCACTGTATTTATGTAAGCTTGCTTGCACTAATTTATGTAAGCAAGCTTACATAAATATCAAAACAATAAAAATTGAATAAAAAAGTAGTTTTGGGAATTTTCAATTTTCTCATAAACTAAAAGACATAAAAACTTCTAGTTTTAGGTGTTCGATTAAGAATTAATAGATGCATCAAATAATTAAAGCCAATTCAGTACTTAATTTCACAATTTTGAATAAATAAACAGTAACATTTTTTTATTTCCTTTTTTTTTGATAAATTTTGAGTTTGAAAGTATTTTTTTTCAAAAACTTTTATACCTTATCCAAATAAAAAAGGCAGTGTAGGCAAGATAGGACGTTTGCCTCTCATTCTGGCTATAGTGAATTGGATAAATCTGTCCTTTATTAAAGCTCTCACAGGGTTGTCGTATTGTTTATTTTGAATGGACCCAAATATGAAAGAATAGTATGCAGGGTTACCGCCTTTTTTTTTTTGGATAGACATTTTCATTTAATTGTTTTATTGATACAAATTAAAACACATTTATCTTTTTCCACACCACCATGAGGTAAGATAATACACGACTTAAAAATACAAATTGCACAAAACTCTAAAAAAACGTACCTCTTCAAAAATACACGAGTGAAAATACAAATTGCACAAGTTAAAGGACGATGAAGAAACGAAGTCTGGTACTGACGAAGGCCCAACAGAAACAGTCGACACTTGAAATATTCTTAAATTTATTTTTAATATACACTTTGGTTAAATGTTTATTCTTTTATTTAACCTTTGTAAATATTACTTGAATTATAATTTATTGCACACACATTTTCAAAAAACTTTACAAACGATTCTTAAAAAACTACCCGTCTTAAAAAGATAAATTGCACAAAACTTAAAAAAAATACACTTTTTAAAAAAATAAATTACATAAAAATACTTTACTTCACATTAATTGACCGCTACGAAAATATACGCAAATAATACTCTTTCAAAGAAAACAGCTTAAAATTTTGTAACTGCATTTCAACGTTGCCAAATGGACATGGGTAACCCTGAATGCACATCAATATTTTATGGGGGTTGAAGTTGAATAGCAGAGCAGAAGCAGCCATAGGCCACAGCAATTCAGTGCGCACTCAGATGTGCGCTCGATAGGACGTTGGATTTGCGTCAGATGATATCAGAAATTTACGGGCGGGCAAACACTTTTTATGAAGGAGTTCTTTCAATTTAGTATGGTGCTAAAATATGGCGCGCTACTGATTTTGAAAAAGCTCTCCCATAAGACATGTACTGCCAATTTATGTTAGATAGACCTTAACACAAATAATTGGATTGTTACAAAAAATACAGTAAAACCCGGATAAGTCCCTACCGCATAAGTACCTTTTATTTTTTAGAACCAAAATTTTTAGGAATTGTTCACTCATCTAATAAGTACATTTCGCTTAACTACCTTCCTCGCTTAACTGCCTTTTATTTTGCATACTTTTATTGAAATTACCTGAAAAAAAAATTCTTTTAAGTACACAATTGAAATCAGCAGAAAAAGACAAAAGCTTCTTTTCATCTAGCGCATCCTTTGTAAAAGGTTACCGATACTAGTCAGTTGATGTAATGTTATTTCTTATTTTTTAAATAACATTAAACGTTTTTCTGTTGTAATTCTTTTTATTTTTACAAATATAGATATAAGTGCTTATGCCCACTTAAGCGGGGTTTTTATAACTGCCTAACCCGCATAAGTGCCTCTCAAAACGAGGCATTTATGGTGAGGCACTTAACCGGGTTTTACTGTAACAGAACAGGTTTCTGGCTTTCAGAAAGTGTTGCCGCTGTTTTTAAAAAAATGCTTGTATTTTACCCTTCTACAAAAATCCGTTATTATTTTGCGGCGCCCCATTTATCGTACTCGTGACCAAATGACGGAAGTGAATTTCGGTATTCCACAATTCGTTAGAAAAGCTAATTGTGAATTGAAAGTTCGAAAATGAAAATTTATGTTCTGCATTTCGGTTTGTTCGGGTTTTTAAATGTATTCAATCCACTTTGTGAATTATTAAGGAATTGCCCCAGTTGCAGTTAGTTTCATGATTTATTGGTGCAAAATGTAAGTAAAATAATATATTTGATTTCTGAATCTGAAACTTACGTTAAAAACTTTCAAAAAATAAAGAATAAACAATTTATCAGAACAATACTTAATAGTTAGGTACTCAAGCTATGTCAGCCAAATCTAATATGTAGATAAAATCTTTCTCGCAAATTTGTTCGTCTATGTTTTTCTGTTTTTTCGTTTAAAGTGCAAATAATATTGAATTAATTTTTATCTGCATTTTCTTTTTACTTTATAAAACAATTAAAAATGGATGCACCTTCAATTTTGACAGTTCGAAGTAATTGCGAAATTTTCGAAAACGAACGAATTGTAGAACATGGAATTTCATTTCACGTGAAATTGAAAATCGATTTCAATTCAATTTCGTCCGAAATGCAGAACATGGGCGTTGGTCTCTACTCGTGTTTGTATTTGTTGTTTCTTTCATCACAACATATGGCTTTATGTATTTATAATGCGTTTGTGCTTGTTTTTTGTTTTTGCAAACGGTGGCACTTTCAAGGGGTAATTTTTCGTTGTGGTTTTCGTAAGCATTTCGTTGGCATGTTGGAGACCAACTAAAAATTTATAGTAGCAATATGGTGCGTTTCTTTTCTGTAAAATGTTAACTATTGTTAACTCTGATCGTTCTTAAACTCGGGAAGTGTAACATTTGTCAACACTATGACGTCATAAAATCGTTCCTAGATTCCAATGTTGATGTGTCACGTAAAGTGCCTACACACGATCAATGTTTATTGACAAAATTCATTGAACATGTCATTTTTCGCTGAATATTGATCGTTCGTAGGCTCTTCAATGTCATTGTCAATGAACATTGATCACATTGATGAGAACCAAAATAAATTTGGTTTTTATTAATGTAACTGTCAATATTTTGATGTGTGGATAAAGAATAGGGTTGCCACGCTTTAAAGGTCATTTTTCGGGTTTTAACAATTAGCTGACACAGCTCAGATGGTATGTCTTAAGGACATAAACAAAATACCATATAGAAGGACATTTAATTTAAAAAATTTCAAATTCAAAGTCGGAAGAACATAGTTTGATTTTGTAGAAAATCTCATATCTACTTTCCTCTAGCTTTTACCATCAAAAAGTTATATAAAAATTGTTTTAAATGCGAGCTTTTAAAGACATTACAAAAATGAAAGACTGGGGATCGAACCTTATACCTCCGGCATGACAGTCCATCGCACTAACCATCACGCCACGGCTACTACAAAATTAGGTTTGATTATAATACCGTTAGGTACCATCTATAAATTCAAATATTTGAATTTAAGTTAATAAATAGTTTTAATAATAATTTAAATTTAAAAATATAGATCTGAAGAAGGGTGCAAACAAACCCGAAACGTGACATTCAACTTTTATTAAAAAGCATCAAAAACTGATCTTTATAGCCAACTAGAGGTTTATACATATTACCAAAAGAAAAGATCACGAAAAAAGGATATAAATTAATAGTACCTACATATGTATATATATTAATCATGTACATATATATATTGATCCAACAAAAAAAAATACAAAAATAAATTATAGACGGGGTGAGTAAAAAAAAACACTCGCTGATCGAAACCTGTTATGATTCCCTTCCAATTCAAGAAATCGGCTTACATTTTATTTATTTTATAATAATAAACATGTTAAATTACTTTATCGCTAAAAAAATATCTTTTAATTGTTTCAATATTACTTATTTTCAGTTTCTCCAGTTTACTACTATCTCTATAAAAGAACCGCATTGCGAATGAGTGATCCTCGGTTTCACGAAAACATGGATTGGATTGCAGAACAGTTATCCATTAAATAAATTTAAGTAAAGTACTTACATTTGTCAATTAAAAAATATTATTCAAATTAAATAAATGTGTGAAGTAAGAAAAAAAAATTAGTTAATTAAAAACAAAAATTGGCGTTTCCTTCGGCGATCTCACTTGGACTCATCTGTTGACTAGTGAGGGTCATTTGTGTACGCAATTTCTATTAAGTTTAGTTCATCCAGTCAACTGATAGGTCCAAGTGAAATCAACGGGACAAAACACAAATTTTTATGGAATAAAGGCTGTTAAAAGCTATTTTAAATCAATAATTCAACAAGTGCAATTAAATAGTGTTCATTCTTGTTATTTCAATTTTATCCTTTATAAGGGAATAGGTGAATGCTCCTATCAGAGTATTCCGAGTTACGGTGGCATGCTAGCTCAGGGAAGGTTCTCGTAAATCAGAAAAACTCGAGAATAACAAATTAAATCATGCCAGGAATGAACATATATGGCATTCTGACAAATGTTAAAAGCGCGGACGGATACTGTAAGTGGATAACCTGATGTTTAATACCCGAAGTACATTGCTCCCACCCTATGAAACGCCATGGCAACAATCGTACTCATATTTTAATAATGCTGCCCATAAACTAACCTTCGTTCGATTTATCTTACTTGACCTATCTACATCTTCAATCACCCCCAAACAAAACATTTTTTTGTTTCTCAATCAAGGCATTTGTTTAAATTTTAATGAATTTACATATAAAAAGCGGTACTGTAAAAGATTAAAAAACTAGATATAATAGAAAAAGTATGAAAGAATGATAGTTATTTAAATTTAAAAATTCTTTGACAAATTGGGTATAAAATAAGCTAAAAAAAGTAATTTTTGAAATAGTCTAAGAGCTGACAGCAAATCAAGAATCTCCTCATTACGAATGCCGGGGTCCCAGACGTTTTAGGTGTAGTAACGTGGCGTGATGGTTAGTGCAATCGACCGTCATGCCGGAGGTCTAAGGTTCGATCCCCAGCCTCGCCACCTATTTATTTAAAAAGAAAAAAAACGGCTACTGCCTATTGCGAGGAATTGACAAATCCTCCAAGAGTATCTCCTGTCACAGAAAAGTGCCGCTCGTTAGCCGTTCGGATTCGGCAATAAACTGTAGGTCCCCTCCATTCCTGCACACACGCACACAGGAATGGTTGAGAGTTGTAAGTCACTCGGCCCTAGTTCTTCATGAGCTGTTGTGCCATCAAATTTATTTATTTTATTTATATTGACGTTTTAAGTTTCGCCAGATGATCCCTAAAATAGTATCAAAATAATTTTATTTTAAATTAAAAAAATGAAAACAAATCAAATAAACAGAAAAACTATACAGTAGACTATCAATTATTCAACGTTCGATTGACTGGGAGTGGGAACCCGATTAAATGGGAATGTTCTCGCTGGACAATTTGGTTATGTAGGTAGTATGCAGAAATCGATTATCGGAATTTCGGTGCATTATCTGCAATATCTATAGCTAGATTTTATTTGATTTCGAGGCACAACAGTTTGAAATGTATATTAGTCCAGTCAACAAAGGCAAACAAATGCCTTCACCTAGAAAAAAATGCAACAGTTTTGAAACTTGGCATACTTAAAGAGAGGCCTAGTGATGATGTGTACAAAAGTCCCCATGAACCCGAGGTGAGCTCTAGCGGCAGGAATCTGTAACATGTCGTTTTTAAAACCGCTAGTCTAGTATATAAAAATATCGTGTCACGGTGTTTGTCGTCGTACTCCTCCGAAACGGCTGGACCGATTTTTATAAATTTTTTTTTGTATATTTGGTAGGTATTTAAATAGGTTTTAAAGTACATTTTATACCGCTAGGTGTTTATACAGAAAAGAAAATTTCTAATTTTTTGAAGCAAGTTTTTTTTTTTTGTTAGATTTAAAATAAAAAAAAAAACCTATAACCCCAAATTTCACCCTCACACCACTTACTTAGTAAAATAGTAAGGGTAAAATAGTACAAAAAAGATGCACACAAACGTGAAAATAGTACCAACTCCAAAATTAAAGAGTACATTTACTTATATTGTCCCAAAATAGAGCAACTTAAAAAATTTATGACTGCATCAAGGGCAAAGGACACTTAAATTAAAAGTATGTCAAATAAATCCATCAACTTCATCAACTTAAGTTATCGTTGATGACAAATAAGTATTGTCTTTCAATATTTTATTAACTTTGTATCGTCAAATATAATACAATATTTTTTAAAAAAATTACAGTTTTCATAAATCCTAATATCGACATGCTAGTATTAAATACCAATATGCACTGCGAGCCACTTGTTTTTCGCGATGTTGTAATTTTTTTATTCATCAGAATTACTTATCCTATTAATGAACTCCAAAAAAGGGCATAAAGATGTAGTTGAAAATTTATATTAAATTTGGTGGCGCAATAGCTCGTAAAGAATCAGGATGTAATGATTTACAACTCTCAACCATTCCTCTTTGCGTTTTGTTAGGTCGAAATGGAGGAGGCGTTCAATTCCTTGTCCGATCAAAACGGCTAAGAAGACAGGCAATTAATTTTTCATGACAAAAGATAATCTTGAAGAATTTGTCACTTTGCAAGAGGCAGTAAATAGGCCTGAAAAACCATTTTAGTTGAAATCACTGCGAATATCGCGTTGCAATAGTTTCCATAATGGTAGAAAAATAGGGTCTGGAATTAATTGCAGATACAAAACACTAAGGAGAGACGCACAACCGAATCAGCCAGATCCCAAGAAAAAAGGTTAATTTAGTTGTTTGCCTTAATACCTACTCAAGCCCCAAAATTACTGTTCGGTGTAATTTTGGACATGTGGCGTTAATTCAGTGACGCATATTACTATATATCTCTTTTTAGCAGTTCATTAACAAATTCTGAGAATTTCCAAGTATATCCCAAACAATTATTTTGGCTTCAAAGAAGTGACTTGCAGTTTACATTTTTTATTACTTTAATGTTTATTAACTCGCTTTGTTTCTAATTGACATGTTCTAATTATTAAACAAAGGTACACCGAACAGCTTTTCCCAAGACTGTCCTATGGCATTAAGGCAACTTTCAGCATTCTCTTTTGTTTCAAATGAACACTTCCACGATTCAGACTTGTTTTTGGTTTCATCATGAAAATTTATGGAAACAATGTTCTCCTCAGGACGTTCAACTTCAACCAGGTTACTCATGAGCTGGGTGAGACCAATTTCAATGCCAGCGTCTGAAACCTGACTAAGCCACGAAGGATTTGATGCAGTAATAAAGAGGCGCGAATCAGTTGTAATAAGACCTGACATGGCAAATCTTTGAACTGTTTCGTGTGATTTCATTTCGCAGCTATTCAGAAGGGAGAACATTTTGAGCTGCTCATCCTCAACAATTCTGGATAGACGATTGAGAACTTTATCTGATATATGATAGTTCAACTCACATTGATCAGGGAGAGCATTTCCTATAAAATATTTGTGTAATCTTTAATATAATTACCATAATAAAGCACTTACTTGTAAAATAAAATAATAGACTATCCGTCCGCAAAATATCTTGCAACAGTAACAGAAATCCACCCCAATCACGCAGTGTAAAACAAAGGCCCACTTTCCATGGAAGCAGCCGTATCGATTCCAGCCGATCAGCTGTTACACTCACAAGCGGACGTAGCCATTTACTTATGTTATCATTTTCTGGTCCAAACTCCTCCATAACATAACATTTAACGGTTGACATCACAACAATTCCATCTATTATTGTTCCAGAGTTTTCATTATATATTTTGCCTCTTACTATCCATTTAAAGTGTTCCGATTGTTCTTCAAATTTCATTTGGTAGAAATAGAATTTGAGTCGATGATCAACATCACTGAAGTCGTCATAGTTAAAATTATACTTCTCAGATTGTATGACTGAAGGTTCAGATTCCATGATTCGCTGTGTGGTACGCGACATAAGCATATTTGTTGATTGCAGAAGACCTAGTGGGAGAAATGTGTTAAATAATCAAAAATTAATGAAGACAAATATGTATGAGTAAAGGAAGAATTCGCAGAGTGCAGCATAATGCGATGAAAACCGTTATAAAAATAAGACGATATCCTATAACTGTTTTTTCTTTGGAAGGGATAAATATATAACCGGTGCGCTTTCATTTTTTGCGATGAATGGATTTTAAATAGCCCAGTGCCGAGATTTAGCTATTTCAGCGAGTGAAGTGAGATGACTCGCCTTACTCGCCGACTCATCTCACTTCATTCGCAAAAGTGATTTAGCTATTAAAGTGAAATGAGTAATTTCGAATCTAGTTTCGAACACATGAAATGTCATAACGAAAGACTATCTTTTAATTTGTTGCCTTTGGTTTTGTTTCTTTGAGGTTTAATTTTACCATTTTGTATTTTTATTTTAATTAAACTTTATCAAAAAACTTAGAAAAATAAAATTTAATCAATGTGTGACTTTAGTGTGAAGTTAGTGTGCCCTATCGACTCCTAAACATTCTTCCAAAGTTTTGTAGTTTGTCCTCACGAATTTGATGGGGTCGTCCTTGCGATGCTGAATTATATTTTTCACTTGTATTAAATAAATGTATACCTACAATTAGAATGTAAATAACAAATTAATAATGTTCATCAAATATCATTTTTACACAAATATATGTTTGTATAAAAATCAAATCTATTATGTGCTGCATACTCATTTTTACATATGTACATACATTGTTGTTTTGCTATTTCATTTCACATACGTGAGTAGATGTTTGAAAATCCTTTGTCCCCTTTCACACAGGGCAACTGAGTTGCCGGCAACAATTAGTTCATAGGCGAGAAGGGCAGGAAGAAAGAGGGGTAAACGAAATCTCCCCAATCAAAAAATTCAGGAGACTTTTTTGACGTTTCTCTTTACACTACGTTTGTGTGCGTTCAACCAAGGTAGTTTTTAAGGAAAATACAGCAAGTCTCCTCCGACTTTGTATCTTCGTGTGAAAGTTCATTTTCCACCTCTTAAATACATTTGGCAAAAAAAAAAAACCTATTGACACCAGGTAAATTGCTTTCGACACCACCTGCATATCAGCGCGTGAACTACTAGAGGGGGATACAAAATTTTTGGATTTGACATTCAATGTATTTCCCATAAGAGAAAACGAAAAAATTATCTGGAAAACATTAATTTTTCTAATTAATTTTATATCGTTGTCGTTCTATGAAAACTCCCTAAGTCCATTTCTTTAGAAACTGAAGAACCTTTCATAAACACGGCATAGTTAATTAAATACCAAAATTTAACTTTTGTAAAAAGTACCCAACTCTTTTGCTACATTTATTCTAAATATAAAATTTATCAAACTCAAAAATTTTCAAGTTATTGTTAGTAAAATTCCATAACAAATGTCAATGTTACAAAATTTAAAAAAATGGACTTAGGGAGTTTTCATAGAACGACGACGATATGAACGGGTATCCGTATTTTAATTGCAATGTAATAATAAAACATGTGAGTTTGTGAATCGAGCTTAAAATAAATCGAAACTAAAAACTAGAATGCCTTATTTTATAGATAAAGTGCCCTACCAATAATCAAATTTAGCTGCGACTTAAATATTTCAGTAAAATGGACCATAAATGAAATGGGCTCTAAATAATTAACCGTTCATGGTATTACCTAAATATTAACGTGGACAATAAATAATGAACCATATATCGAATTGACTCCAAAAAATTGAGAATATAATGTATGGTTAATTATTTAGGATACATAACGTTATTGTTAATTTCACTGCAATATATAAGTCTTAACTAAATTTGATTATTGGTAAGGCCCAAAAAGATTAAAAAATCACATTAACAACGAGAAACAACAACAACGATACCCAGTTATGTAAAAAGCAAGGCAGGAGCGTAGCCAGTTTTATTTAAAATATGTTTTGTTTTTATTTTGTGCTGTGTAAAATGTGTTTGATAATTTTAAAGAAATTTTGCCCATAATTATGAAAATACATGAAATTAATTTTTAAGTTGAAAGTTTTTTGTTTTTTTATAAAAGAATAATGCCGAAAATATTTTTTTATCTTGTTTTGTATTTTTTACAAAATTTAATTTGTATCCAAAGAATGCTAAAAAAAGCTCCCAAAAGCAAAAAAAGAATCAAAAATTTAGCAAGAATAGTAATAAAATTTTAAGTGAATTATAAAGGTGTGCCCTTAAGAAGCTCTTCCAATTCTATGTGTTTAAAAATTTATCGTATCTATTAATTATTTAAGTTTTCTTTTTATTCTGTTAAAACGTTTTACGTTAAAATGTTCTAAACATAAAGCATACCTATTCTCCCCTTTCACATACTAAATGCAAATACATACATAGGTAATATATCCATACTTCTATGTTAAAACATTATTTCAGTTCAAACCATAATTGATTTTGCCCCTTAAAACCCTTCCCTCACTACGCACATGATCTGATTTCAACTGGCGACGTTCATCCATTTTGAAAAACAACAACAACAATACACGTTTGTTTACATTCTTAATGGGCAAAATAAAGCAAATAAGAAGTTATATTCGGTATATATTCTTCTTGATTAACAAACTAACATACATTGTTAATCTATTTCAATTATTATATGGATACCCGTTCATATAAAATTAATTAGTAAAATTAATGTTTTCCAGACTATTTTTTCGTTTTCTCTTATGGGAAATACATTGAATGTCAAATCGAAAAAAATTTTATCCCCCTCTAGTATTTCAGGCACTGACTGCTAGGTGCCGTGACTCCTGGTGCCAATACTGCACTACATTGCTGTTGCACACACACAATACACTATCCAGACCCACCTCTTTAAGTGCCTATTTACATTGTATTTTTGACAAACGGCGCATCCAGTGAGATGGGTAGATTTTGTGTGAGTAAGAAAGAGAAGGGTTAATTCCACCCAAATTACGCCGATGCGCCAGTTTCATTAAATGTTTTCGGATTGAGCAGGAAGAGTTTTTTTTGTGTGAGTGAGAGATAAATGGTTGTTAAGGATGTGAGATAGGGATGGGTAAATTGAAATGAAAGAATTTTTTCTCTATAATGTAAACACGAGGAACATTTTGATGAACGAAAATATGCTTTGTCAAAAATACAATGTAAACAGGCACTAAGAATATATTCCACTCCTCCTTTCCAGGAGAATACCCATTGCCATTTGCCAAAGTATGAAGGCTGTTTCACAATGCGACGAGAAAACGAGACGTCAGCGTGACGAGATCTCTTCGTAGAATCTCTCTCTTAAAAAAGAATTTTAAATTGTGAAATATTACATAATAAAGCATTTCTCGTCGTCTCGTCACGTCGTAAAATTTGAAAAATAGAAAAAAAGACGCAACGTGATGACGAGAAATACTTCATTATGTATTATTTCCTTGTTTGAAACTCGTTTTAAAGAGAGAACAACTGTGAAGAGATCTCGTCACGCTGACGTCTCGTTTTCTCGTCGCATTGTGAAACAGCCTTGAACGATTATTATCTAAGTTGTGTGAGAGGGCGAATATGGAGCGAAAATGACAATTCTTTATTCGAGAGTAGGCGGGCCAAACAGGCCACAGTGACATGGGGTAAAGCGTTTATTCAATATGGTCAGTTTATTCGCTCTTAATTGTGAAGGGGAAATCACCTGATTTAATATAATAGTTCCGTTCCCGAGATTTTGCGGACTAAATCTGGTTAAAATGTCAAATTTGAGGAGTGGGGATGAAATGCTCTCACAGAGAAAGAAAACTGTCAAAATGTCGGGAACGGTTTTCGCACTAATTTGTACCAATAGAGATCTCTACCAAATTGTCAGTTTCAAATGACAGCAAAAACTTGGCACAATGACAGATGAAATTGGAAAGAAAAAAATAAGGAGGGCTAATTTTAATTTCAAAAATCTTGCTATTTTGTGCAATAAAAAGATTAAAATATCTTATATAAAGTATAAAAACATTTTTACTTGCATGTTTTCTATAAAAAAAAGGAAAAAAACAATTCGAAATATTTATTTGCCTCCAAAATAAACCAAACAAATGGCTGCCACTTAAATGTCATTGTGCCAAGAATTTTAGTTTGACATTTAAATATGAACGAGACAGAGATATATTGCTGTTTGTTAAAAAGCCCTATAGGGCTGTCTCGTTCATATTTAAATGTCAAACTAAAATTCTTGGCACAATGACATTTAAGTGGCAGCCATTTGTTTGGTTTATTTTGGAGGCAAATAAATATTTCGAATTGTTTTTTTCCTTTTTTTTATAGAAAACATGCAAGAAAAAATGTTTTTATACTTTATATAAGATATTTTAATCTTTTTATTGCACAAAATAGCAAGATTTTTGTAATTAAAATTAGCCCTCCTTATTTTTTTCTTTCTAATTTCATCTGTCATTGTGCCAAGTTTTTGCTGTCATTTGAAACTGACAATTTGGTAGAGATGTCTATTCTTACCAATTTTTAAACGTCAAAAATATATACTCGAATAGAGTTGCCTTAAATCAACGATGAAAATTTATCAACATTGTGAAGAATCACAACCCAACAAAATAAATTTTAACAAAAAATAAACGTACCTGCTTATATTAAAATATAAAAATTAAAAGATCTTTATTTGTATATTTAATAGGTATACTCTATGCATTTAATCATAAAGCCCAAGTGTGTTTTTCTCCAAAAAAAAAACGCTACGATATATAAGAAGAACCAAATTGATAATTCTATATTTTTTTTTCGAAAATAGTTTTGCTTAGTTACACATATTTTACCAGAATTATTACATTAATTAAAAGATTAACAATATAATAAAAAATATGCCCATGTATCAAAACTGAAATAAAAATAAAATTAGCACTTGGGCAACCCTTATTCAACATGGTTTTTGTTTTTTTTTGTCATCTGACATAAGTCAACCTGACATTTGCCAACTAGTACGAAATAGCCAGAACAAATTCCTCGGACCAAATCTGGTAGGGTGGGGAAATTTTTTACTCTCTCGAGAGCGCTCTCTTTAGCAAGAAACAGCACAATTTTTCACTTGCGGAACGACTTCGGACTAAAAATGACTAAATCTGGCGGTCTGAAACTGTTTGAAACTAGGTACGGAACGCAACTAATTTATTTACCTGCCTAAACGGATACTTATAAACATAAAAACTAAATTGTAAAATTTAAGAAAATATGTTGCCATTAAGTTCTTGTTCACGTATTAATATAATGATTACAATATTATTGACTTACCTCCAAACATTGTAGACAACTTTGACTCTTCTTTTTTTTTAGTATCCTCTGTTGAGAGCTGAGTTTTCATCACATCTCTCTCATCGTCTAATAGGCCTTTAATGGGGGTAACATTCCCTTGATCGTACGTTGTACATACACTATCTGTCACCGAACCGGATGAACTGCTATCAGTTAAATGAACTTGTCCCGAAAGTGTTTTCTTTTTCATTTCTTCTGAATCTTTGATTTCAATATTCTGAGGAATATCTTCCTGGCCATCAGAATAACTTTTAAAATCATTAATAGTTTCGAAATTCGCAGACTGACCAACTCTTTGATCTTCTGAATTTTTTCGGCTCGTATGAATATGATCGAGAACTTCAATACTACTTTGGCTTGGATTACTAATAATATCTACATCGCTTTCGCAGTTTGATTTCAAATAGTTTTCACGATCTGTACCTGAACTACCGGCAATACTTTGATTTGATTCGAAAGAACCCTGTGAGTGGGAAATTTTCGAACACGATGATGATCCATTCAATGAGTTTATAGAACCTATAAAATTAAAAAAAAGAAAAGTTTATAGTGATGTATTGCGCATCGAAGGTGAGCATAATTTTAGAATGATATTAACTTGGTTTGAAGGATTGAATTAAACAGCAACTTAAATTTTTATGAGCTGTTACCCTTGATAATCCTTTAACTGCGAGACGTATGCATGCGGAGAAAAAATGAAAATAAATTATTGAAAAGTGAATTGGTATGTTTAAAAAATGGCAGAATCAAATTAATCCATTTCAAACACCTCTCTCTCAGAACACTCTGTCTCAACATATAATGTTGAATTGAGTCCTTTTTACATTATAATGCGTCGTTGACAACTCTGTCTTTGATTTTAGGAGTTTAAAGGACAAAAATAAACCAGGACTGGGGGACTTTATAAACCAGACGGGCAATAAATGCGTAACAATCAGAAGTATGCTGAAAGATGAGTTCGATCTCAGAGTCCCAGTTAACGAGCCTGAACTTAAATTAGTTTAGAATTTGACTTCGGAAAACAATCCTATAAAGCTGAATTTTGGTAAAAAAAAACTTCTGTTTTCCCTTTTTAATAAATCTAGAGAGTTCTCGACTGACAGTTGGAGCGCTTCCAAGTTATAACGGTAAAAAGACCAAATAACTTGTTTTACTTTAAAAAAATCTACTTATCTCCATTTCTAACACCCCGTCTCCACAGGAAATATTCCTCTCAGAATATTTATTTTGACATGAAATATCTAGTGGATTCGCGTTATTTAACCTTATGATATGATGTCAGCGATCCAACTATGATATTTTATGTTGACATGAGTCTCTGATATGGAATTTGACAGATGGTTGTTTTTGTTGTTTTTTCTTTAAGAAATGTCTTTTTCTGTGTCATTATTTTGTGTTTTTTTTTTTTTTGTGAGTGGTGTCAACCTGGGGTCGCTCCAAAGCGTTTTTTGAAAACCCTGAACTCACCCTGACAATCAAATTCTCTGTTTTTTTGAAACCTTGGGTCGCCCTGTACTCACCCTGAAGTAGATCTAGGTTTTTTGCTGGGGCGACTGGAGGTAACGAATATACTGCCAAAGTGACATAAGTTGTGAATTATTTATTTTGTTGAAGATTCGTGATTGTTTTTTTTTTAAATGGAAATTAGATAAAATAGTACACTATTTGAATAAAATTAATTTTAAGCTTTATTTATTTATATATTTTATTTTAAGTTTTAATTATTCGAGTACAAACATTTTTTTCTTGCTTAAAATGTCAACAACACAATTGAGAGCCATAAAGCGTTTTTTGAGAATCGAAAAACCTATTTTTTTTGACAACTTTTGGGGTTGTCAAGAAAACCTAGGTCAACCCTGGGTAAAGTTCAACGAACAAAGCTATTATCAAAAAATTGAAGGCGTTTATGTAGATAAGTGTTCCTCCTGTCTAAACAAGGGTCAATGGATGTGTTGCCCCAACTAACTATACTAATTAATATGTTATCAGAAAAAAAAAGAATGTGTTGAATTTTTTTTGTTTTGCAATTTTTGCCTTGAGCTTATAAATCTTTTTCTGAAAAAAAAATATTTAATAAATGATTCATAATTAACATTTATATTTTTGTAAGCGCAACGATCTATAACTTCACGAAGAAACTTGCATTAAAATAAAGTAGTGTGCTTACGCATTTTTAATTGAAATTGAATCGTGTGGTACAGGGATGAAACTTTTCCAATTCTGCAGAAAAGTAAGAGAAATTTATTTATTCTAACAAGATTTTAAGGGTCATTTGCTGAAAAGAAATTTAAATATTTATGTTCAACTTAAACGCTTATGTTCTGCTTGTTCCTCAGCGTAAACTGTCACATAAGCTCTTATGTTGAACTTAAATACTTAAGTTTCGTTTCAACAAATGGGCATAAGTAAGTAAGTAAATTTAGATTTTTTTTATAAGTCACTTAATGTTATTCATATAAAAAAAAACTTGAAACTTGACGCGTTCTGTTACAGAAAGATTCAAAACCAAAGGGTTCGATCGCTCATGGATTTGTCGCTTTGTGTTAAAGGATTTAGGACAAGTTGTCGCTTTTTATTTGTCCGACAAGTACTTGTCACGTTGTGTTACAGGCCCAGTTGCACCGGATCGTGAAATCCCCTAAATATAATACCAAGATAATGCATCTAGTGTAAAATTGCGTGGTCAAAGCGCTAGTACTGTGGTGACCCCATCTATGTATTTGTTTTACAATCGTCGATCTGCGGCGAATAAAGGCTTACACAGTAAGCTTGCATTAATTTATTTGTTATGTGAGTAAGCAATGTTTTTTTTTATCTTTGTAATTCTATGAGGGTAGCGCAGTACTGTGGTGACCCCATCTATGTATTTGTTTTACAATCGTCGATCTGCGGCGAATAACGGCTTACACAGTAAGCTTGCATCAATTTATTTGTTATGTGAGTGAGCAATGTTTTTTTTTTATCTTTGTAATTCTAAGAGGGTGAAATCAGCGTTGCCGAAGTACCCGATCATGCTTTCTTGGCACGAAAAAGTTCATTATGGCATACTTTCTTATTTCCATTATTTTAATTAAAATAAAACAACTTTAAAGGCAATTTAATTAAAATTTGTTTCAATTGCGCAAAATCTCCTATTTTTGACAATATGCGAAAAGAGCAAATGATTTATATTGATATCTTTTTTGTTGTATTACAACCCGTAATCACATAGGGCACTACCAATAATAAAATTATAGTTAATTGAAATAGCTACGACTTAAATATTTCAGTAAAATGGACCATAATGAAATGGGCTCTAAATAATAAACCGTGCATGGTATTTACGTGGACTATAAATAATAAACCATATATAGAATTGACTCGAAAAAAAATTGAGAATAATATGTATGGTTAATTATTAAGGATCCATAACGTTATGGTTAATTTAACTGCAATATTCAAGCCAATGAATTATATTTTTTCGAGAAAATAGAAGAATTTGTCGCATTTTTTTCAGAAAATATGTCACGTAATTTTTTTTCGGGCGGCATCGCTGAGACAACACACTTGTCACTGCATGCTAAAGGCTGATTTTTAATGGGGCGTTCGCGTTAGAGACGCTTACGTATACGTTTACAAGCTTTACGAACACGTCGACATGACAGACGAATTGAAGAGAACCTGAAAATCAAAATGAACCTACATAACTGTAATTTCGAATTCCTTTCAACAAACTATTCCATTATTTTTTAAAAAAAATCGATTTTTTTCTTTCAATAAAAGGAATTTGTCCAGAAAAATCGATTTTTTCTTCTAAATAAATCGATTTTTTGTTAAAAGGAATTCGACCATTAGTTTAACTGTCAAAACGCACGCTGAAGTTTATTTTTTTCAACTTTAACGTTGAGGTAGCTTATGTTACGTTGGTTTGTGTACATGCTAATAGGTGCCAAATCGTAACATAATACCCAACGCGTCATTGCAAACAATTTGCTTAAAGGCTGATTTCCAATGGCGCGTTCGCGTTAGAGACGCTTACGTATACGTTTTCAAGCTTTACGAACGCGTCGACATGACAGACGACTTGAAGAGAATCTGAAAATCAAAATGAACCTATATAACTATAATTTCGAATTCCTTTCAACAAACTATTCCATTATTTTTTAAACAAAATCGATTTTTTTCTTTCAATAAAAGGAATTTGTTCAGAAAAACCGAATTTTTCTTATAAATAAATCGATTTTTTTGTTGAAAGGAATTCCACCATTAGTTTAACTGTCAAAACGCACGCTGAAGTTGATTTTTTTCAACTTTAACGTTGAGGTAGCTTATGTTACGTTGGTTTGTGTACATGCTAATAGGTGCCAAATCGTAACATAATACCCAACGCGTCAGTGTAAACAATTTGCTTAAATTGCTATGTGTGAGCTTTCGCGTTGAAAGAAAAATCTGTCAAAGCGACGCCCAACGCGGCATTGGAAATGAGCCTTAAAGGCCGATTTCCAATGGCGCGTTCGCGTTAGAGATGCTTACGTATACGTTAACAAGCTTTACGAACGCGTCGACAAGACAGACGACTTGCAGAGAACCTGAAAATCAAAATGAACCTACATAACTGTAATTTCGAATTCCTTTTAACAAACTATTCCATTATTTTTTAAACAAAATCGATTTTTTTCTTTCAATAAAAGGAATTTGTCCAGAAAACCCGATTTTTTCTTCTAAATAAATCGATTTTTTTGTTGAAAGGAATTCGAACATTAGTTTAACTGTCAAAACGCACGCTAAAGTTGATTTTTTTCAACTTTAACGTCGAGGTAGCTTATGTTACGTTGGTTTGTGTACATGCTAATAGGTGCCAAATCGTAACATAATACCCAACGCGTCATTAGGCTCAGAGCGCTCAGAGATTTTTTTTCGTGGGACAAAAAATCTCACCTGAGCACTGAGATATTTTGCTGAGATATGTGAGATGAAAATTTTTTGGATTCATTTCTCAGTTTTCTTTCTCAGCCAAAACAGCTGTTCTTTTGACAATCAAATTTAAATTTTTTTGTGGTGCGCAAGTGCAAAAGTGGTAAATAAAATATAAAATAAAGACGGAATGTTAATAAAAACTAAAATAAATTGATCTTTTTATTATTTCTCATTCATTTCAATAAGTTTTCTGCTTCAAAAATTAAACATTTTAAGCAAAAGTTGAAAGTGATTTTTTAGAATTTCAGTACGAGAATTATAACACCTGAGTTTTTTACAATTGAGCGGAGAATGTTGTCCCACGAAATGATTTCGCCTCCGTCAAATTGACATTGAGCGCTCACTGAGATTTTTTCTCCGTGGGACTGGCCTATTGTAAACAATTTGCTTAAATTGCTATGTGTGAGCTTTCGCGTTGAAAGACAAATCTGTCAAAGCGACGCCCAACGCGTCATTGCAAACAATTTGCTTAAATTGCTATGTGTGAGCTTTCGCGTTGAAAGAAAAAATCTGTCAAAGCGACGCCCAACGCGGCATTGGAAATCAGCCTTTAAATTGCTATGTCTGAAGCCTGTTTCACAATGCGACGAGGAAACGAGACGTGAACGTGACGAGAACTCGTCGTAGCTGTCAAACCAATTTCAAGTAATGAGAATATACCAGAGTATTCACAATAAAGCGTTTCTCGTCCTCCCGTCACGCCATGAGTTCGAAAAATTGAAAAAAAGACGCGACGCGACGAGACGACGATTTTCATATTGACAATTGAGAACAGGACACGCGAGCGTATCTGTTTTGTATTTATATTTATTGATTGTGTAGATAAATAAATAAAATACCGAAAATGGCGAGCAAATAAGTGTTTTTATTTTGTGACTAATTAAATTTGTCTTTATTAACATTCCCACCGCCATCTTCTGCTCACTTTTGCCTTTTGCTTTTTTGTAAACAAACACCCCCAAAAGTACTAAAAGCATTTCTTTTAACATTTTCATTTTCCTTTTCTTCAAATTTTGTATTTTATTTCCCAAATTCACTGACAAACACGAATAATTCTACGCTGTCGGTGTGAAGAAGTCGCTGCATTGTGAATTGGGGAACGATTTTATAACGAGAAAAGATGAAGGCGTTTCTCGTCACCCTGACGTCTAGTTTTCTCGTCGCATTGTGAAACAGCCTTCAGTTTTGGCGTTGAAAGAAAAATCTGTCAAAGCGACGCCCAACGCGGCATTGGAAATCAGGCTTAATGCTAATGCCAAGAAAGTATTTATTTTTGTGTTTGGTTGATATGCAGTGTCTTGGTATTATTATATGTATGTATATCAAAAACAAAAAAAGAATTCATACTTTTGCTGACAAATGAATAAATGAAAACAATAAATTTTTCTGAAAATCAAAGCTCGTCTACACGCAGATTAATAAGAAATGAAAAAGACAGCCTTACCAAAGCTTCCGTTCATCCTATTTTCGGGTTCTCCACTCGATTCACGTTTGTCTTCGTGTTTCGATGATTTCAGCGGCTCTTCATCTTTGGACACCCTTTTGATTGTTGCAACGGCATCTTTTGGAGATATACTTGAAATTTTTTTAAGGGATGCAGGCAAGTTGTGAATTTCAGTTACGAATGTACTCTTACAATCCGGACAAAAGACATCTAAAAAGTAGCATTTTTATTTTTTAACGAGAACAAACAAAAGTAGAAAGCTTTAACTTACCTGGCTTCCGATGGTTATTTATTGTGTTTTCTTCGGAAAATTGACAACTACAGTTGATGCATCTGTACACTTTTTGATTCATTTCAAAGAGATCTCGCTTCGATAAGATCGCCCGCAACTTTTTTTCAAGTTCCTATACGAATTAATTATAATAATTAATTAGGTTAAAGTTTAATAAAAAAAATATCAAAAGACATTTGATATTTGATTGAATTATAAACAATTCAAAAATGTTTACATTTGCAATAAGAATCCGAAGCGGATTCTATCTTTACTACATTTCATTTTTAATCTGAAAAGCAAAAAGACGCTCATTTTTTGCGTTTCGGTGCAAATGTAGAAAATAGAACCCTACATCCTTTCGTTGTTCATTCAACAAACATTCAACAACATTTTTTCGATTTGTGACTGAAGGAAATTCTCAAGTCAGTCGAAATTATTTATACCGATTTTACACGTATCCTAACAAGTAAGCAATACCTAAGCAACGTAGTGGTGAGGTTGTGCATCATAGTCCCTCCACTAGGATATTGTCCTGATCGAAGAACCTTGGATAGTAAAATTAATGGTTAGGGGACTCAAGACTTCTGGATACTACTCACTGTATGTGACAATAAAGGTGAACCTAGGTCTTGTATACTAGTAAAAAGTAGTAATAATGTATTTTTACTCCCTGAGTTCAGCGATAGAGATATCACCGTCGCTAAGCTAGAAACGACCAAAGGCTCGTACTGGCTGGTGTCGGCATATCTTGGTCATGACTACCTTGGCCCTCTCCCTGGAAATACCCTGGAGAGAGTAATCACTGATGCAGAAAGGCAAAAATTCAGCCTCATCATTGGGAGCGATGCGAACTCCCACCGCACGGGGAAGTACTGATATTAACGATAGAGGTGAATCTCTTTTTGATTTCATCTTAAGTACTAACCTCATAATAAGTAATGTAAGAAATGAACCAACATTTGTTACTAGGAATCGACAGGAAGTTCTGGATATAACTCTTTTCTCCGATAACATTCATCATATGATTGTGGATCGGAAAGTGTCGAAGGAACATTCGGTTTCTGATCATACATTCAATTTTCTCTAAATGATGAACCTCCTAGCCAGCTAGTATTCCGTAACTACAGGAAAACTAACTGAATACAATATAGGAAAACATTTGAAAGCTTAGCAAAACGTATACTTCCAACACAAGTGAACTTGATAGTAAACTCACCTTAGCCCTAAAGAAATCCATAACTTTTTCTTGTCCACTTACTCATGTAAGGCGAAAAAGAAAACCACATTGGTGGAATTCAGGGCTTGAGCCAATTAGGAAAAGTTGCAGGAAACTGTTCAACCGAGCTAAAAGCACAAGAAACGTGTCTCTCTTAAAAAGAATTAAGGAAATCCAAAAGGTTGTCCTGGAGGATCTTCTGTAAAAAAAAATAGAGGAAACATCTGAAGCATCTAGGCTAACAAAAATCCTCTCAACTAATCCAGATATGCCTAGCTTTTTAAAAAATACTGATGGCTCCTGGACCAACTCTAGCGAAGAATCACTCAATGTGCTGCTAGATACTCATTTCCCAGGTAGCTCATTAATTGCGAATAGCACTGACCACTTCAAGTCCAATAATCATTACAGCTTAGCTTATCCACAAGGTCTCATTACAAGGGACAAAATAAAATGGGCTATCAACAGCTGTGAACCATACAAGTCCGCTGGGCCAGACGGCATAATACCAGCCGAACTCCAAATGACTATGGATAGTATTCTGCCAATTCTGGAGATAATTTTTAATAGTTATTTGAGATTGGTACATAATACTTGCGTTATGGAGAGAAGTAAAAAAAAAAAAAAAGCTGACAAATTTCCCATGTAAACCCAAAAGATCCAGACCTGTTAGTCTATCATCATTCCTTCTTAAAACTTTTGAAAGATTGATTGATATCCATTTAAGAACAAGCATTGATACGAGACTTATGTCTACGGCTCAGCATGCATACAGCAAAGGATTTTGGGCCTTAAGTCCTACCCAAATGAGACCCAAGCCTCAAACGAAAATGTTGGGGGTTATGTCCTATAAAATAAGAATTTCCAAATGATAAAACTTGGAGCATTTCAAGACCAAAGAAGCATTTTAATGTCCAGGAGAATCCGCACCTGGTTTTTTAGAATTTAAGAACAGAATCTTGCATGATACAATTCTAGTTTTTTAGAGAATTTGATAAAATTAAAACCCACAATTTTGATTGGATGTATGGGACGAATTCAAAGTTTCTTTAAATGCAAAAGAAACTTTGCATACACCCAAATTCGCTGCTACCCCAAATCCTATAGTGTGCCAAGCAGGGGGGCACACTATATTTTTGTATTGAAATGCGAATTCTCTTCTATGCCTCTAAAAAATTTGCGATTTATGTCCCAGTTTTAACGAAATATATTGGAGGCTTAGGTCTCATTTGGGTGAGAATTAAGGCCCAAGTTCAATTTCGGCTTTATGTCCCTCTCAAGTGAGACATAAGCCCCAAAAATAAAAATTGGGTTTTATGTCCCTGCGTCAAGAAAATTACCAAATAAAAATCTTCGCAATATAATAAAAAAAAGAGCCTAGATGTGACCCACACCGATAAAAACTTCCCATTGGTGCCCTTTGAAGCATAATATCCGAAGTTATTTTTTATAAAAAAAGTACCAATTCAAAATCTTCGAAAACCAAAGTTCGCTCTAAATATACATATGTGACACGAAAAATATTTTTTACACATGCAGTTTTTTTTTGTAGTTTTGTGAACTGTCAATTGAGTTTTTTTTACAAACTACCAATCATCATTGTGTACCTAAAGAATAATATAAGCCCAAAGTAAATATCTTTATGTGTTCTCGAGATATTCGAGCCGAAAATCATTTTTAATAATTTTTAGCAATTTATTTTAATTAAAAAAAGAAAAAAACTGTCGGTTGATTTTTTTAAGTCTTACCAATTGTTCAATACGTCATTCTGTATAATAATGAAACTAGGCTGAAGTCGATAACATAATTTGTTCTTAAGATGTTCAACAATTAAGCCATTCGAGGTAACCGTCGGAGCAGAACTCTCTCCGATTTCCTACGAATCGGAGACATTTTGCTGGTCGGAGAACTACCTCGAAGCAAAATATCACCGATTTGTAGGAAATCGGAGAGAATTCCGCTCCGACGGTTACCTCGATAGGGCCGAATGATCGCATCGAACGAGACAATTCCATATGTAACCATGCATTCCATTCATAAGTAAAAAACAACCTCGAGTTAACTTAACAAAATTATACATATTTCCCATCGTTTTATTAGAATTTATACAAATACAATATACATACATATACAGTTAAAAATTTTTGTCTGCCTAAATCTCACCGCGACCTTCCCTCGACCAAAAAATCGTTTTTTATATATTCTGTTCCTTCCTGTGAGATGAGAGATTATTGAAGAAAAAAACTATTGTAGGAGTCAGCACAAAAAAAAATATGAAAGAAATTTGATTTAACAAAAACAAAAAAAGGCAGGAGAGTGAGAGTGAAATTTGTTGTTAAAAAAACGCTAAATAGATTTTTGTCTATTATTTTTATTTGAAAAAAACGTATTAAAGTAATTTCTGTTTTTGTCCTTCAAACTAGTTAAAATAAAATGCACGACTAGATCGCACAAACTTACTCTTGTAGTAAAAGTTTATTCGAATTTTGAAGATTGAGTGTAATATAAGTATACATATACAGGGTGTCCCGAAACTCAACGTCAAGCGGGTACCGGGTGATAGGGCAGGTTGTGCCCGTTCTTTAATAAGTATGAAAAAATAATCCATCTCGCTTGGTTTAGTAGTTATGGCAATATTAATAAAAATAATGAAAATCGATACCCTAGCTCACATTTTTAGATACAGTGGTTACAAATTTTAAAATTTTGCTGTGTTTTATTTTTTTACGTAATCCTTAATAACCATGCTATTGATCGCAATTACAAATCCAAGAATTAATATTGTCAGTTTCGTAAGAAAAATAAAGTTTGACTGAGTCATTGTTCAAACAAATTTTGTAAGCTAACTTTGACACTTCATATTTTTAAAAAAATGTACTACACTACCCCCGGCAAGTTATTTAAAAAAAATGGCCCGTTTCATCAAGATTTCAAAATGGTACAACACTTGCTCCTTATTTACTCGTAAAAAATACGATTGCTTTTTTATTTGCAAAAGGGCCTCAGTTCACCTCATACACTTTTACGTAAATAATGCTTTTTTGTACTCAAAAATCGGTTTTACCGAGGTGTATGTAAGATAAACAGAGGCACTTGAATAAGGCACTTTTTGCAGTAAATTGGAGTGAGACAGATCAACATTACACACGGTACGCTACGATCAACGATCTGTGGGCTGCGTTCCTGCTTTTACTAGCAACTTCTTGTAGTTGTGCGCCATTGTGTTACCCTGGACTCGATTAGTGTTGTAAATTATGTTAGTTATTATTTGGTAATTCGTAATAAAAGCCTTTCGAGAATAGCGTATTAGTACATGGCTTAAGAATATGAAAACATCCATATTAGTCCATTGAAAGTAACAGTAACCTGGAATTTTATATCCCTTTTCTTAAAACTTTCGTCTGTTTTAAAGTTTAATTTGTTTTCAATTTTATGGTAAAAAGTACCTTACCATTTATTGTACAGAATTCAATTTCATACACAAATGTGCAAAATTATTTTTGTAAGACGCATGGTTCTCAAGATATAGCGAAAAACTTTGAACACCCCATTTTCCATTTCCCATTGAATATGTAAAACATGAAACACTTTATTTAAATTGATAAAACAAGTACTTAAAATGTTTTAATCTCAGAATGAAGAACGCAATCTCAATTGTTGAAAAAATATGAACATATGCTGAAAAAATTGGAGCGGTTTTCTTAAAAAATAATTTTTTATATATAAAATTTCTAGAAAAAAATTTCGTAGGTCATTTTAGAGAATATAACAATATACAGATAAAACCATAATTTCAAAAAAAAAAAATTCATCAACCCGTTTTCAAAAATATGATTTTTCAAAAAAAAAAATGGCTTTTTTTTTTTAAAATCCAAAAAAAACATTTATTTTTGAAAATGTTTGTATGCAGTATTATTCACACTTGAAAGGACCTTCAGCGTTTTGATAAAAATCGGTTGAGCGGTTAACAAGAAAGTCGAAAATAATATAAAAAAAAAAAAAAAAAAAAAAAAAAAAAACGGTTTTACGGCATGTAAGTTACAGTCGAGGTCCCTATAATCCTAACAACAGAGCAACAGCGGCTGACATTACAGAGCCTTTAGGAAGGTTTCATAAGCAACCATCACTTTATGAATTATACTCATCTCATATTTTGTAGACTAAACAAAAACAATCATGTATCCGGAACTAATGCTGAATTGCAAATACATAAACAAAGAAGATCCCACGAGAAGGGGTATCAATGATGAATAAGTCATCATTCTCGACTTCAACAAGTCAGTCACCAGAATACATTTTCGAATAATATAGTCGAATATAGTAGAGCAGTTTTTGAGATAAATAACCTTTTCCAAAACGGTTGTACCATTAGTAAAAAGTCTCAATTTTCCCACTGGGAAATCACCTAGAAATCTTATGCTTCAAGTTTGACGAAAATCGCTTCATTGGTTGTGGACAGACATACAGACGGAATCCTAAACTTGCCCTATAGTACCTACATATATCGCAAATAAAAAGCTCACTACGTATAATATCTGAGATTCGAACTTGCGACCTTCTTAGTCCAGTAACTTTATACATCAGCGTTTGCGTTAGATCCGTTAGTTCTGATTGCTGAGTCGTTTATGATATTGGCCTCATGAAAAACTCAAGTTTTCGAACTCGAGCGCTAAACGCATCATGGTCAAAAATAAAAAAAACCGCAAAATATTAGCGCTTTTTTTAGTTATTGGCAATTTTAACCTCAAAGGATTAGTTTTTCGACTATAACTTCACTCTACAATTTCAAAGTAATTAAATTTTCTTCAATTTGAGTCCAGAACCATCTGAGTAGATCCAACAGTTTCGAAAATACAGATATTCAAAATTTAGCAATAATAAATTTATAAGAACAAGTAGTATAATTTTCAGTATATGTAATTAAAAAAAAAAGATGGTTCTTGGCACAAGATGCATAAAAATACTAGAGCGTATAAGTTGGGTCAAAAAGAAGAAGGGGTAGTCTACATCCCCCGTTTAATTGGGAGGGGTAATTTTTCAAAAAACTGACTTGAAATAGAAAACCACTCATAAAAATCCAATGACATTTTTTAGAACAAAATCCTATAACTTTTGTCAAAGCCAGGAATCCATTCTTAAATTTTCTTTTTAAATAAAGTTGTTTTATTATTATTGTACTCTTTATACTAGAATGTTAGTTTATTAGACTGGACCATTCTTTATTCCGTCAATTTCATTGAATTTTGTGAACAACAACAACTTAAGGGCGCTTACGAATTATTATTATTTTTTTGTATCTTAGTAAGTAAGTAAGTAAGGGAATTTATTTCATCATTGAGTTAGCTTACAATTATTATATTTAGAGACGGAGTAAGGTTACTCCGACTTTACGACACCTCTAATCCTGAAAAATGTATTCATAAAAAAATACACGCGGAATAGAGGCGGAGTAAGCTAAAACTGGTACATAGGCAGCCTTGTTTATTAACTCGTTTTAAAGACAGAGTAAGGTTACTCCGACTTTACGACGCCTCTAATCCTGAAAAATGTATTAATAAAAAAAATACACACGGAATAGAGACGGAATTAGATAAAACTGGTACATAGGAGGAATAAAGCCGGAGTAAAGCCGTTTTAATATCTATATGTCATTTTGACATGATATCCGCAAGGTGTGCCAACAAAATCCAAGTTTTCACACCCTTTTCTTTTATTTTGCTTATCGATTCATTAGATATGTAGGTTAGGTACTTATTTAGATAAAATAAAACTAATAATAATTACTTAAAATGAATAATTTGTGGAAATCAGCCATGTTTATAATAACCAGAGTTTTAGATTTGTCATTTTTTGATAATATATTTTATAAATAAGAATTTGTTTGACGTGGCGTAAAGACGGAGTAAGTGCTTCGACTCGGTTTAACTATTCCGAGGTTGAAACGAGTATTAGTGAAATCTATTAAATAAGGCTGATAGAGTAGACAAATTTTCAGGAGATATATCTTCTGTTGATACTCGGTCCAATTTGTTTCTCAGGTTTTGCTGGTACATAGTGCGTTTCGAGTCATTCCATTTCAATTTCTCTGGCAATAATAAGTTGTCTACGGAACGAGGGTTAGAGTGAGTGTTTATGTAGGCTATGAGGGGCATGTGGTCGGAGTAATGCAATAACTTCACTTCGAAGTCGGTTGTATATTTTAGCCAAGCTTCCCTAATGAGACAAAAGTCAATCGTTGAGCAACCTCTTATAAATGTAAAATTGCCTTCTTTATCACTCTTGCTCCGCCCATTTTACAGAACTAAATCAAACTCTTCGCATAAATCTATGAATTGTTTGCACTTTCGATCAGTTGTTTTATCTTGTGTCATTCTCATCTACAAAGTTCGAATTAAGGAATTTTGTTTGGTTGTTAAGGATTTGAGCTTCACCTATTCTCGTATTGCAGTCACCTATTATCATAATATTTGTATCGTTTAATGTTAGGATTAAGTTATATAATTTCTCGAAATCTTCTGTCCAATTAGAGCAGTTGATATATACTGGAATAATAAGTAGTTTCTCTTTATTCAGGTAGCAATTTACTAAGGCTGTTTCTATATAGTTGTTGACAAACTTGCATACTTTTGAGTCAAATAGTTCCCTTCTAATACCAAATACGCACCACCGCTGGCTTTTCCTCTTGTATGAGATCGAACGGCCGGAATCCAATGTAGAACGAAATTTGGGAACTTATTAACGTAAAGATGGAGGTGTTTATCTTTCACAAAATTTTCATATAAAAAAAAATAAATCATGGCCTAATATACACTCGAAAAAATCTTGAAATAATATCTTATTAGTAATTCCTGATATATTATATGCAACAATTTTTAAAAAACTTGATTTACTTAAACTAATTCTGACGGCAGAATTAATAAAAACAATTTCTATGCGTATTTGAGAATACTTGCTCATCTCTAATAATCATATTGGTTGTACTAGATTTTGATATTTCTGCTGCAATTTCTGGCTGGACGCTGCCATTAATAATTGGCCTCGTTCAGGATTGTATCCAAAGCGATCTGGATAGCTTTGTGTTGTTGTAATCAAAGAAACTGGCCACGTTCAGAAGTCACTAGGATAGCCTATCTTGGATACTCGAGTATCCATATGTGTTTCTGAACGACTAAGGTCAGATAGGTTATATTTGGTATCAAAAATCAGCTGCTCTTGACATTTCTCATAGGATAGATGAGTATACCAGAAATTTTAGGATAGCTTTAGATCTCATTTTTGCAAACTGCTGTTTTGTAATCAGCTGTGTTTTTACTAGGGATTACAACAACACAAAGCTATCCAGATCGCTTTGGATACAATCCTGAACGAGGCCACTGAATATGAAGAAATGAATCCTTCGTACGTTTCACCCTCCAAAACCCATTTGTTTACATTGTTGTATTTGTAATTTAATTTTGTGTCGATGAATAGATGTGAAATCCAACAACAATATAGCAGGGTGGTGTGAAGATAAGTACTGTGAATGTGTAAGTTGTGAAGATAAATACTGTGAATGTATGAGTTTTATACCGCCATTTTTACACATACCTTCTCATTTCTTATCTGATAGAGCTTGTAGGCAAACTCAAATGACAGCCGAGGATTCATTTCTTCATATTCAGTTTCTTTGGTTGTAATCCCTTGTGAAAAAACAGCTGATGCAACAACATCTAAACGAATCTGAAAATTTTTGGATAGGTTGACACCGCCTTGGATAGGTTTCTGAACGCGAGGATTGACGTCGTTGAGTTGTCATCGTCAATCAGCTGAGCTAATGACATTCCACCTGAAGAGTGGCATTTGAGTGTTTTGTTTTCATAATAATAAATATATTCGCCAATATATAATTTTTCGCCGGCGAGTTTTGATTTAACCGTCGGATTTTTTTTTACAATTTGAGTTCGAAGTTTAAAAATATTTCGTCGCCTTTCCCTTGCCGCCTTCGGATAATCTCTATGTATTGATATGCCTGTGCCACGCAGTTTACTGACCGATCGCAAGATTGTTATTGTCGCTTCTTTGCGTTCCATCTCGACGACTATGTTTGCAATTTGTTCGTTATTTGTTGGCAGCAGACGCGCGGTTGAGATATGCGATGGATTGTTTGATTCGAGCATATCTAAGCATAAATCCTTTGCTCTTTGTAAGGGATCCACCCCAGGTTGCGTCGGAATATGCACAATCAAGTTCTTTTCGTTTAAAATCCTCGACAACTGTTCAATTTGTCTTTCAAGTGCTTGGTTTTTTTTCTTCTAAAAGTTGATTGTGTTCTTTAAGAGCCGAGATTTGCGTGTTTATGGATTCTAAGTCTGTTTTTGTCACAACATCTTTCAGTTTTTCGTCTAAGAGGCTAGACAAGCTGAACGTTATAAGGAACATAATATCCTTTGCTGACATGCTAGCAACAGACATTACGTACGATTTTATTGCTGTTTTATTTTTTTTTAATTTTAAGTATGACGTTTCGTTTTGTTTTGTGTATTAATCGCGAATTCGCCGCTTATATACACTGATAGATATATGTATATGAATATGATGGTATCTTTAATTCGTTTTATTTTTGTTTGGCTGGACATATAGCTATTTCAAGGGGTGCCAAGCCCTATCATCAGTCTCCTTTCAGTGGTGCTGAGCTCTAATCCAATTTTATTATGAAAATTTTTCTACATCTTGCGAGATTTGAACCCAGGTATCAGATTTGCTCAGTCATCGAAGCCGTATGCACTGCGCATTCCGCTACTGACGACCACTGACGTCACAGGTCGAGATGTGAGGTTTGTTTATCAAATGCATTTGGAGCATCAGCATTTTTATAAGCACTTTTAAGTAGGTTGTCTTGTTCTGCCTCCATTTTTCTCCATAAAGTTTTTTTTTGTCAACAGTTTTTGAACAACTCCATTTCAAACTCAAATAGAGGCTATGATTGAGCCACACCGATGATAACTTCCTATTGGTTCTCTTTGAAACTCAACACCCAATGTTATTTTATATAAGAAAATTACTTATCAGTTGTGCAATAAAGGGAAGGCTGCTTTGCTCTAAATATATGCGACACAAAAAATTTCAGCAATTATACGTATTATGAACTATAACTTTGTGCATAAAATAAAATTAACTCGAAGTTAATATCTTTGTGTGTTCTCAAGATATTCGATATTTTATTAAAAATTTTTAATGGTTTTCTTAATTAAAAAAAAAACTGTGGGTTGATTTTTTTTTAAGTATTACCAATTTTACGTCATTATGCATAGAATGAAACCAGGCCGAAGTCGATAGCATTATTTTTTCTAGAGATTTTCGAGAAACAAGCCATTTTACAACTTTTTTTTTTAAATTACTGTAATAAAAAAAAACCGCTGATTTAATATTTTTGAAAATCCTTTCTGCACGTTATGGCCTTATTATCTGTAAAATAAAATTTATTTGATATCGATATCTCTATGCGTTCTCTCTGTACGTACACAGACATATCTCTAAAAACAATGTAATTCGACTCCAGAGACCTCGAAACGTCAAGAAATTTCAAAATTTTCAATTTCAAAAATCGGACCGCGAAAGCCTAAAAAGTTAAAACTTAGTTTTTCGGGCTTAACTATTTTTTTTTTAATTTACGTTGATAAGTACCATTTTTATTTTACGCCCTTGTTAATTTTGAGTCAAACACTGAAAACCAAATGCTTAAATGTGTTCTTTTTTCGGAAATAACCAAAAATAACGAAATCTACTTCAAACCTGAACGAATGGCGTTGTCAGAGGATAATTCGAAATTATTCACCTATTGTAGACGCAAATGGAACATAAATTTATTTATTTATTTATTGGAGACCGTTAAATACTAAAGTTATCTCTTAAATCTGGTTATAATCTATTGCTCTTGAAAACATAGTCTTGAATTTTATGCTTTTCAATTTGTCATTTACAGAAAATAAGAGAAAATATAATTTATTATAAATTACAATCAATTGATTTAAAGGACTATTAGCACCATAGTTTGATCTACTGAAAATTTGGCACAAAGGTTGCCTTAATCTTATGCTTGTTTGGCTAAAGTTAAAATTAAGTCTGCAAAGAACTGACAAAGATGAAATCCTTCCATTTATTAAACAAGTAATGAAACAGAATTGGATATATTTTCGATGGTTTTCAAGTGATGGAAGATTTATCAAAACTAACCTGTGCGAGTATAATGGAAGTGCTGTTTCCTGAGACCAAGGAAGAAAACGGAGACAGAATCGCAGAAACCTGCGTTGAACTGCTTCGAGCCCAGTAAGTACGGTGCCCAGACCACACACCCGTACTCAAGAATCGGTCTCAAAAACGAAATATACAGAAGCTTGAGAACATAGGGTGATATGAATAAAACGGAGTAGGTACTCAGAGAAGGTGCTCCATAAGAATCAGAGGAGGTGCTCAATAAAGAAGCACCTGCTCCCGTTGCGTATGAATAAAATTTTACAACAACTAGTGAGAACCTCCTCCTTCATGAAGAGTAGGTGCTCTCATACCTCAAACCAATTTCCTGCCTGAAATGTATTATTTTATTATTTTTATTTTCGTTTCCATAGTTTCTATACTTTTTTGCCATTTTCTCTCGAAATATTTTTTTAAGTTTCATATTAGTTGACATAAATATGTCAAAAATGCTTCAAATAATAATATATTAAAACTAATATAGTAGAGCAACCGAAGTTTTGGGAGTTGGTGCATACATATACAAAATATAAGTGTCAGGGTTTTTCGGCATCATTATAGTAGAACACAAATATCTGGCGTTGTTGCATTCAAAAAGCATTTCTTTCTGAAAGCCCAGATAAAAGGTATAGATATCATTTAAAAAAAAAAAAACTATGTATGTATATTTAATAAAAGAGCTGAATATCCATAGACATGAATATGGGGTGGGGGTATAAGACCTCTTGGGTGGGCCTTCTGTATGCTAGACGCACTATAAAAATTAATTTTTAAGTGCTTCTTGCATACAGAAGGCCCCACCTAAGAGGTCTTGGACCCTTATATTAATTTCTATGGTATTCAGCTCTTTTAATAAATAGAATTTTTTAAGTCCTCTATCATTCTGGGGCTTTCAGAAAAAAATGCATTTTTAATGCAGCATCATCTGCAAACGCCACAACAACGGCTTGCAAGACTTGCATATTTACAAATAAAAAGTAAAGACCTACATATCTTATTGCATCATTAAATTTTTGCTATCATTTACACCCAAAAATTGTTGTTGTTCTCGGTCTATTCTGTTGGTATGTCTCGAGTCCTATTAAACAGATCATTAAGTTTAATGTGTTTAAGCAAAGGTATAATTAAATATCATAATTTCTATTAAAAAAGATGTATTTTAGTGATGAAACGCTATTTATTTCATTGTTGAGCAACCAACTGAGCTTGCTCGCAAATGAGAAGCAGGTGCTCCTCTCGAAGGAGAACGTGCTTCGGTTTATTCATATCTAACAATTGAGTAGGTACTTACCTTTGAGAAGGTGCTCATCAAACATGTAGGTGCTCAATCGTTGAGCACCTCCTCAAGTATTTTATTCATACCAAATGGAGCACGTGCTCGAAAAAGTTGAGTTTTGAGCAGGTGCTCTTTTTTATTCATATCACCCATAGAAATCCTTAAAGTGTTTTAATAAATCTTAATGTTTTATTGGCTTTTTTGATGATGATCTAAATCAGTGTTTCCCAAAGTGTGGTACGCTTACCCCTGGGGGTACGCAAACAGTTTTTCGGGGGTACGCACAGGCTTGTCCTTTATCTGTGTGAAGTTAGCAAGCAGGTTACATTTTTTGATTAGAAAAAAAAAGCAAATAAATAATAGAAAAATATTTTAAATTGTTTTTAATTAGTTTTCATATGCTTTGTATTATCACAATTACTAGTAAAATTTTTCACATCCTTTGAAAGCATCTTGCAGATGCCCGATGGAAATGTCTTGGATCCCCATATTCATATCTAGGGCGCTCAGCTCTTTATCTTTATACCTATATACCTTTTATCTGGGCTTTCGAAATAAACGGATAAAACTTGAGTAACTAATGTACACGACCGGGTGGGTAACGACTTGCCAATTCAGTTTTTACCGCTAGCATGAGTGCTCCCACCAAAGCAAAGGCCGTTTTTGAATTTCAAAAATAAATTCGCAAAATATTTTTAAACACAAACGGCAAATGTCTTTTGTTCGAAAATGCAAATACAAGTTCTACTGCATTAGCACTGTGTTCGTTAATGCAGTTTGCTAAAGTCGCTTGACCGAAAACTTCGACTGCGGTGCAGCAATGCATTAAAAAAGTTGAGGTGACGATGACAGATAAAATGATTTCTTCTTTACTTTTTATCAGATATGTAGGTGTGAGCTGCAAACATTATAATCAAGAATCTGAACTGTTGAAACTATCTCATATGCCTGTTTGTTAACGTTGTACGACGTCGCAGATTTTGCTGTCAAAATTAATAGGAGAAAAAACCCAAGTTTGCGACAGTTGGTGAAAGTTGCAAGTAAGCAAACGGACTGAATGTTGTCCCAGCTTTTGTTCGAAAACGTCAAATGTGCTTGCAAAAATAAAAAATCATTTAATGTTTATCAAAAGGTTTGCTTGCAAGCAGGACGATTGCATATTTGACGATTGCAATGCAACTTCTGCATCATAAATTCCGTTCAAATTGGCTTTGATTTGACGTTTTTAAGCTTGAAACCTTCGAGTATTCAAAGCGTTCACATTACAAAAAAAAACATTTCGTCTTTTTTATATTTTAAAATACTGGTTTTTAATTTCGTTTATAAGCTGCAAAAGTAAACAATAAATATAGTTCTGTAACGGGGGGTACTCAAGGCTACGAAAATTTTAAAAGGGGTACGACAATGTCAAAAGTTTGGGTCTGATCTAAATGATCGTTGAAGGTCAACTTTTAATCTAAAATAATTCCTAGATCTGAGAAATAGTGTTGTCGGTAATGTAGTCGGCAGAACTATAAATGATGTCAGGGACCATGACATGCAGCTCTACGATTAGTGTTGTTGTTGTGTAAGCCGATGAAAACACAGTCACAATGGAATAGAAATGCAGGTATATATCAATCATCCAGGTAGGAAGTTGGGCGTAGCATGAAATGGTAGGCAAATTGTTTGGACTTTGGATACAATGCAGTCTCTAAATGCTTCATAGGCAGAACATATACAAAAGTATCAATCACCGAACAAGTAGGAAAGTAGAAAATCTTCAGCAGGAACGAAGGTAAAATTCATAGAGAGTAGCAGTGTATTCTATTTTTCCATGTACTACGAAGGCGGGAAATGCATGTATGTAGCTAGCAGCAATATAGCTCCGTCCTTCAGTTAGATGGAATTGGTATGAAACGGTAGACAAAATTGTTGTTGTACAGTGCAGTCTCATATGCTTCATAGGCAGAACACATACAAAGATTTCACTCACCGGGGAGAGAAGAAAACAAAGATCTTCAAATGGTGCGAAAAGTCAAATCAATGAAGAGCATCAAGAGTATTCACTATTACTATATATTATGAATATATAGATATATGAATGAATGAATAAATAAATTTTGGGTGTTATTGCACTGCGACGTTAAGATCTATTGTGCCCCCAATCTAGAGTTGTGTGATGAAGTTGCTCATTTACAGCTCAACCTCCAAATTATATTCTTTGAGAAATTTTAGTATTTGGGTTAATTTTAGAGAGGTTAATCTGCTCTCTTCTATCTGGTGATGTCTCAGGTTTATATTAAATTATCATAAATTTATGCTGTTAAACAGATGTCCAAAATAGCAAAATGCACTAAGTTATGTGTAAAAACAACTTGGCAAGCAAAAACACAATAGTTTATATTAAAAATCAGTAAATTTTGTGCAAAACCAAAATACAATATTGGAAAAACAAAACTAAAACCGAACGACAGTAAAAGGCAGTCATTAATAAAAATACGAGTTTCATTTCTAGTAATCGCAATTTAACGAATACGCGGCATTACTTACGATTATCGTTTTACATAATAAGCCCCCTGGTTACAAGCCGTCTATGCTTCCGCTAGGCTAAATCGCGATATAGAGTTTGTATCTTGAAAATTAATAACTTTCATCTTGAGCGTTTCAATAAAAAAAATTTTAAAAAATAAATAAAGAAATTATGTACGTATATTGTCCGTTACTTTCCACTCTTTTTTTTTGCTCGGCCACCCCCTAAATCGAAAGTGTTTGCGCTACGAAAATTTATTGACAAAAAAAATTGTCCTTTTCTTTGGTGATAATCTTGGAGGTTTGTCAATTCCTCGCAAGAGGCAGTAGCCGTTACTCGGACAAAATTTGTTTTGGTCAATAAATTTTTCGTATTGCATAAACTTTCGATTAAGGGGAAATAACGGACACTCTAATGTTTATATTAATAACCGTGCAGCTCTTTTTTATGTGATTTTCATATTTTCTAATCGTTCTGAAGTATCTATCGAAACTCAAAACCAGAAAAAATTGTGTTTTAAAACGAACTCGTCTGTTAAAAAAAAGTGAGCTGTCGTAGGACGGCTGTGAAACCTTTGTATATAAAATCTATAGTACTATCATGGACAGATATTTTTTAGTAGAACCCATGTCCTAGTGGCGCGCTGCAATCGCCACAAATTTGGGTTTGGATACTTGAATAATGGTAGCATATAAAATCAAGATAAAGTAGTTTAGAGAGAGAGGATTATATTCATTCAATTCTTACATACAATAGTTACGACTCGCTTACACCACTACATAATCCGTCGTCGGCCGAAGTATGCTCGGACACCTTCGGTCGGATTCGGACGATTGAACCGAACGTATATGTAAAAGGAGAGAAGCAAATCAGATATTTGAAATTTCAGTGAGCTGTTTGCGTCATCGTCATGTATGTGCATAAAAGGTCAAGCAACTTTAAAAAAAATTTCTTATGAAGTCTGTTGTTTTGGACAAAAATACTGAATGCGTATATATATATGTAATTCAGTGTCTTTGGTTTTGGATTTACCTACAAATTATTTTTTTTAACTTATGGTTTATGCGACTAGGGATAGGGACAAGGAGATAAAAAATTTGTGTGTTTATATGTATGTATGTATGTAGGTAAACATATTACTTGCTCGAAAGACTGCAGTAAGTAGGTAGGTAATTGTATTTAGTTTGTTATTTTCAATTTTATTTCATGAAAAAAGGAATGTTTCTACATTTTACTTTACGGGTTATGCTGCAAATATTTGTCTCGTTTAAATATATGTTGGTATAATGATAATTAGGTACCTACCTATAAAATGTAGGTAGTAATATAGATAGGAATAGTATAATGTACATGTATGTATACCTACAGGACGATTATTCTACGATGTGGCAAATAGCTAGAGTGTGTAGGCTGAGTCAAGACAAGAAAATAATCGTTGGGAAAGGGGGCCGGGGGGTCTATTTCCCACCGTTTAGGCCGGACGGCTAATTTTCTAAAAAAAATTTTAAAAAATCCTGTTTTATGATTTGTCATGTCATACTTTTTTTTTAGCCAGAAGTCCTTTCTTTTATCATGTTTTCAATTAAAATTATTTGAGAGAATAGTTTTTGAAAAATTAATTTTCAAACTCAAAGGACCATGGGCATTTTGGGCCCATTTTTCAACATTGCTCAACAGTGATAAAACTTATTTCATATGAAAGCTAATGGAGAGTAGGTACTTTATTTTATTACATATATGACGGCTTAATTGAAATCGAGCGCGAAAATGGTTTTTTTTACGCATTTTATAAAAAAAAAGTAGGTAGGTACCTATGTATTTAAAATGGAAAAATTTTATAAAAAAATGGCAAAACTTACTAAAAAGCCAAAAGTCTGCTCTTTCATTCCTTTTTTTAAATTAACTTATTTCTGTTTATGGTTTTCGAAAAAATTGCTTCCAATTTAAAAATGTTGCAGAACAAAGAATTGAATATTGATTTTTTTACCATTTTAAATACCTAGGTACTAGGTTCTAAATTGGCTTTTATATTAACCTCTTCGAATTTTGTATTTTAAATTGTAAAAAAAATAGTAGGTATATCCAATTTTTATTTTTCCAACATTTTTTAGTTTTTATTATTATTATTTATTGTACCACCTATTCATATATGTACTAGAATGTCAGTTTATTAGACTTTACCAATATTAATTCCGTCATTTTTTTAGTTGGAAGTATTTTTTTCAAAAACTATAAGCGGAGATAAGTTGGATTAAAAAGGGAATGAAAGAACAGATTTCTGGCTTTCAAAAATGGTAAAAACTTTTTAGTAAGTTTTGCCATTTTTGTATAAAAATTGTCTGTACTTTTTTTTATAAAATGCGTAAAAACACCATTTTCGCGCTTGATTTCAATTAAACCCACCATAGAATAAAATATAGTCCCCTTTCACACGAAGATACTAGTTGCTGGTGATTTTTTTGACGTTTTCTTTAAATCTCCTTAACAATCTCCTGTACCTTTCACACGCAGATACAAAGTTGGAGGAGACTTGCTGTATTTTCCTTTTAAACTACCTTGGTTGAACGCACACAAACGTAGTGTGAAGAGAAACGTCAAAAAAGTTTCCTGAATTTGTTGACCGGGGAAATTTAATTTCCCCCTCTTTCTTCCTGCCCTTCTCACCAATGAACTGTTTGTTGCCGGCAACTCAGTTGCCCTGTGTAAAAGGGGACATAGTACTCTCCATTAGCTTTGATATGAAATAAGTTTTATCACTGTTGAGCAAAGTTAAATGTGGGCCCAAAGTCCATACAAAAGTGCTCATTGTCATTTTTGAAAAAATATTAAACAAAAATGTGTTCAAACTAGTTTTTTTTTTTTATTTGACGTTGTTAAGTAGTATTTTTGTTTTTAATATTCGATCTTCCTATTAATTTTTAGTCACAAACTGAAGAATAGATGCTCAATTTTTTTTTGAATTTTGAGAAAATAAAAAATAACGGGAGGAGAAATTTAATAAAAAAAATTGTTTTAAAACAGAAAAAAAATATTAAAAAAGAACGGTAACCGTTACAAAGGCATGTTATACCTTTTTGTAAAGCTTGAAATCTCTTCTTCGATTTCATTTTTGAATAAATCTATTTTAAGAAATATTTTTTGAAATATTAATTTTCAAACTAGAAATTTTGAAAAAAAAAAATAAAAAAAAATTCAAACTGATTTTTTTCCAAAGTTTTATGAAATTAAGTATTAATTTTGTTTTTAAAATTCAATGCTCATATTAGTTCCAAGTCAAAAATAAAATATCGCAAGCTTAAATGTCTTCTGATTTCTGTGAAAATATAAATATTGAAAACAAAAATACTACTTAATAAAGAAAAATTTTGAACAAAATTAGTTTGAACACAATTATTTTATTATTTTTTCAAAATTTTGAAATTGAAATTTCATTTTTCACAAACCGTTATCTCAAATAATTTTAATTGTAAACATAATAAAATAACGGACTTCTGACTTTAAAAATAAAACGCACGACTGGATCGCATAAACTTGCTCTTGTAGTAGTATTTACGACAATTTTAATCAAAATCGTAGGAGTTGTTTTCGAGAAAATTTATATTTTCTGTAACTGTTTTTTAACATTTATATGGAAGGTACCGTTAATTTTGACTATAAGAAAAATGTTTGTTCAAAATATTTTAGATAATGTTAAAAACCCGCTTGCTACCAAGTTTCATGAAAATGAACCAAGTCGTTTTCCAAATATTTGGTTTTCAAAAAAAAAAATTAAAACTTTTTTTAAAAATCCAAAAAAATTTTTTTTAATATGCAATACTATTTAAATTTTTCGGAAGATTCTCCATAAAAAAAATTATCAAAATCAGTCTATTCCTTTTCGAGAAAAACGAAAACAAAATAAATGGTTCTATGGGAGGTACCATTTAAAACCACTTTTTGGAAAATTAATTTTTACAAAAAGGTAGCATATACCTAATAAAATGTATTGATTTTTTTTAAGAAAAATCCGTCAAGCCATTTTTGAGAAAAATACCGTTATTTTTGGCCCTAAAATGAAAATGAAAAAAAAAAACGTGTCGGGGGAATGTTCCAAAAACACCAAGTTTAACTAAAATCGACCCATGGGCTTAGGCTGTAGGCGAGTCCACAGACAGACAGACAGACGGATGGAATTGCGAGACCCACTTTATTCGTCTTCCCTATCATCGTAATGTCAAGTCTGATCAAAATCTCGAGTTCAATCTTTTTTACGAATCCAAAACTTGTCATTATACATATGTAGTACCTATGTATATATATCGCAAGTAAAAAATATAGCATGGCATTGTAGGTCTTGCCGTTGTTTTTTAATATTTTTTTTTCTATTTTAAGTCGATTTTTTAGAAAATTGCACCTCCCGCCTAACCGGGGTGCAACCTAAAGGTTCTAGTTTTTGTCACACCCTGTATATTTTAATTCTTAAAAATGAAACATTTACAATGCCATGCTATACTTGTTTGTAAAGCCAGATCCTTTCTCTTATCCTGTTTAAAACTCATTTTTTGTAGTGAACAGTTTTTTGAAAATAACTCAAAATTTAAATAAGTAGTACCTATTTACCTAATGCGAATCACCCTGTACCTATAGTAGATACCTACCTAATAAATTAATAATTATTTAATAATTATACCTATACATTCTTCTTGCAAAGGCCTAACTACCTATGTTCAAAAGACATTTCTTTACTAGTAAATTAGACCAGAACTACAAAAGTTCAATTAATTTTTAATGTGAACTTCGTGGAGCAAAACAAAAGGTAGGTAGGTACCTATAACAAATTTTAATTTATTTTTTATTTTTTGTAGGTAGCTTAAAAAAAAAAAACTTCCATTTCGCCCCTACAACTTCTTCTTTAGAATGTAGACCCTGAGTTAAACCCTACTTATTTATGCGCGCGCCTACATAAAATTTTCAATTCATACCAACGGAAATAAGAAATATAGTAAGTAGCTAGGTACCTACCTAATTAATAAGTGAATAGTAAACTAAATCCAACCAATATACCTACCTACAACAACTACATTCATAATACTAAAAGCATACCTACAACTACATACATACCTACACGTAGAACTACCCTGAACAACTAATAAAAAAGCCTAAATATAGCCTTTTGAAATCAATTCCATTTCCTGAATCCCGACACAAAACAAAATACCTTGACACATTTTTTTTCTCTACCTATGAAGGAATAAAATATGTAAACAAGCTCAAAAAAAAAACACACACACATTGTTTTTGTCTTCAGTATTTGTTTTTCAAAAATGTTTTTTTTTTTTCTCTCATTCGAGCTCTCATACATTTAGTATACAGCATTCCCGTTCTTTCGTCGGTAAATGAGGTTTTCATTTATCGACTAGTCGGGACACCTCCGACTAGTCGGGACACCTCCACGAACTGCCTTACGGAAGTAGAACCCATGTCCTGTAGGTGTCGCCACCATCGCCGCTCACCATGATAGTACTATAGATTTTATATACAAAGGTGAAACATCTAAAGGAGAATGTGCATAATTGTATTCAAACGAATTCACTCGCGCCAAAAGTTATTTGTTGCAGATATTAGAGGTCTGCATGAATGTCTTGAAACTACATTGTAATCACAGCTTGATATGTGAATGAATACATTACCTGATGTTTGGAAACAGTATGAGATGAATACTCATTTACCTACAAGCACAGAGAATGAGTACTCATTTGTGAATAAAACTCATAATTTATTCTAGTGCACCCGCAAATTATTACGAGTAGGTATCCATTTGTGAGTACTCGTAAAAATGATTGACCAGAGACCAGAACCAGGCCATGCGCACAGCGTAAGTTGGTCTATGAACAACTTTTCTTATTCTCTGAGAGCAGAAGGGGTCAGTTGCAGGCTTGTTTTTATCTCTTTCTTCGATGGTTGAACAAAATGAAATGTGTGCACTTCTTTCGCCCAGCAGTTCAGTGAACACTCATGATTTAGTTTGGGTATTCATAAAATGTGTTTGAATGAATGAGTACTCATTTAAATTTTACGAGTACCCACGAAAAGGAAAAGAAAGAAGCACTGTACTCGTTCTGTTATCAGAGAATAAATGTACTTGTTTTGCTTCCTTTTGTGAGTACCATATTATGAGTGCAGTTGCTTAAATATGTTTTGTGAATTAAGTATACTGAAGTAGTGCAATAATTCTCAAAAAACAAAAAAAAAATCCTCTTAGAAAAATCGCTCGCACAAATTCACGAACCATTTAGAAAATGAACGAATCAAATGATTCGTGCATTTGATAGTTTAGAAAATTAACGAATCAAATGCACGAACCCTTGAATAATCGAATGCACGACCCATTAATTTCCGAACCTCTATTCTAACCAACGTCGCACGTGCCATATTTTAAACCCATATTTTTACCCGCGGCTAAAGATGTTTCACATCAATAATCGGTATATCGGAAATTTTGCACACAGCTTTGATTCTGATGATGGTTATAATATGTCAACTATTACAGGTTGAATCAAGACTCATGACACTTTTCAAAATTTAAAGCGTGGGAGTGAAAAAAGATATCGGATTTCACCTTCGCACTCCTTTAATTTTGAAAAGAGTCAACGTGTAATAGCCGACTATCGTTTGATTAATATTTAGACTAAGAGCCCACAGCAATTATTGGGTGTGAAGTATAGCAAAAATTCTATGATGCAATTAGATAGGTCTTTACTTTCTAATCGCAAATATGCAAGCCTTGCAAACTGTGGTTGAGGCGTTGCTGCAATAGAAAGGCATTTCTTTCTGAAAGCCCAAATAAAAGGTATACCATTAAAAAATCTATATTTAATAAAAGAGCTGAATACCATAGACATTATTATTGGGGTTCAAGACCTATTTAGGTGGGCCTTCTGTATGCAAGACGCACTAAAAAAATGAATTTTCAAGTGCGTTTTGCATACAGAAGGCCCCACCTAAGAAGTCTTGGACCCTCATATTCATATGTATGGTATTCAGCTCTTTTATTAAATACTAGCCGATAAAACCCGGCGTTGCCCGGGTCTTCTTTAGTAAAACCTTAGACAACCAAATATCTACCAAAAAGATGATTTAAAATCAGCACTCGAAAAATGTTCAGCTTAAAAAACCCTACACACCATCCATGTTACTTGTCAGGTAACATTGACGTTTTTTTTTTGTCAGGTAACATTGAAAATAAGCATCCACACAATTAATTTGCTAAAATTATGTGTGTGGGTTGTGTGGGCTTGCATTTGAATAAAAATATAATGTACCTAACTATTTATCTACCTGCCTGCCTATAGTGTAATTTTAAGACAACTTTGAAAATCAGACTATTTGTATGTATGTTATGTTATACCCCCTAAGGAACGAACGATCGTGAATTTTGTTAGTAACTTGACAAAGAAATTAATAATTTATCAATGAAAAGTTAAATTGTTCCATCTTCTCTTCATATACCTACCCTATATTCTTAAAACGAAGCATTTTTTCCCAGCAAGGGTTATTGCCGTCTATGAAGAATAATTCCCTGCCAAAAAACCGGAATACATTTTTTACCATCCCACCTATCACTTATCAACATCAAAAAAATTTTACCACTTGTACTACCTAAATAAAGTGGGTACCTATTAAAATAAAAATACATATGTAGGTAGGTATTACCTAAAAAAAAATTTTTTGAGCCGATTCTGGAAATCAGATCCCTCCTTGCGCACGTTCTTGTGTTTCTACATTACATTTAATCTTCATTTAAAATCTCTAACCTTGAAAATCCGATCATTAGAACTCAAGCTGTAAATTTTGCTGATTTGAACGTAATAAGCACCACCACATCACCTTTGCTTACCTACGCCCTTAACTGTGTAGTTACTCAACAAAAAGAATTAGAGAAACAAATGTATTAGTGATTCAAGTGCCCCCTTACCCCTTATTATGCACGCGCTTGCCACTAAATAAGTTCGTTTCCATTCACCATCACCAACCACCCACCGCCAAACCAACAAAAATTTCAGTCTTACCTTAAAATCCAACAATTAGAACTCACGTTGTTAATTTAGCATGTAATAAGCACCCCCATCCGATTTATGTACGTGCGCCCTTAATTGTGTACTTAGAAAAAAAATTGAAAAATAATTTGTATTGGATGCAAATGCCCCTGCCCTTACCCCTCCTTGTGCACGCCTTCGCCTCTAAATAAGTTCATTTCCATTCACCATCACAAACCACCCACCCACCGTAAACCAACCAATTTTAGTAGATTAGATACAAACATTTTGTTTCTGCTGCAAATACCTATTATACCTACCTACTCATACCTATACCTACTCCACTCATTTCTTACTACACTATAGAGAACACAGTACACATATTGAAGGTAATATATTGCGCATCTTCGAAAATGTTTGTCAAAGCTAAGATTCAAGGTAAGAAAACTCTTTAACGAGGCTAAGAGAACTGGAGAGTGGCATAACTACTCTGCAGAGTTGACCAAATATAATGGGGAAATAAGAAGAGCTAAAAGGAAAAGTTTTGCAACGTTCTGCGAGGGTATTTCATCTACCCCTGCAGCTGCAAGACTACACAAGGCTCTAGCAAAAGAAAAGGCTTTAACGTCGTTAGCACTTCGTTACCCTGATGGTAGCTGATGGTAGAAAATGAGGAACAAAGGGTCACTCTATTGTTAAACACTCATTTCCCGGGCAGTTTACCTATTATAGGAAATACAAATGAGAGAATACCTCTCAAGCTAAACCGGGACAGCTGGAAGATAGCCTCAACTATCTGTTCAGCTAATAGGATCGATTGGGCATTAAACACCTTTCAACCTTTCAAGTCACCGGGAGTAGATGGCATTTTCCCAGCCCTTTTGCAAAAAGGGAAAGAGGAACTAATGCCCTATCTTATTAGCGTACTTCGAAGTAGTATTGCACTTGGACACGACCTAATCTATGGAGAAGAGCTAAGGTTATTTTTTTTTCCCAAAATTGGGAAAAAGGATACAACACATCCAAAGTCATTCAGGCCAATAAGTTTAACATCCTTTCTACTGAAGACTTTGGAAAAGGTTATTGATAACTTTATTAGATCAGAAGTATTAATAAATATGCCTTTGAACCAACGCCAGCATGCTTACAGAGCGGGAAGATCTACAGAAACCGCCCTGTATGCACTCACAAATACCTTACAGATTACTTTAGAATCCAAAGAAACGGCCTTATGTGCCTTCTTAGATATCGAGGGGGCTTTCGACAACACCTCTCATGAAGCCGTAAATAAAGCTCTAGTAAGGAAGTGCGTTCCCATTACCATCATCAGATGGATAAGTGAAATGCTAGGCACAAGAACGGCGGAAGCATACGCAGGACAATGTGTCCAGAAAGTCATCACAACAAGAGGATGTCCTCAAGGAGGGGTTCTCTTACCCCTGCTGTGGAGTCTTCTTGTAGATGAATTACTAGAAAATCTTTCTTCTCAAAGCATACGATGTATCGGCTTCGCTGATGATATTGTAATATCAGCCTTGGGTAAGTTCGAAGATACTGTCTGCGATATAATACAAAGAGGTCTATCCATTACAAGGAAATGGTGTCTATCAGTGCGATTAAATATAAACCCCACAAAAACAACGATAGTACCGTTTACTAAAAAGAGGCTTCTACCACGCATGAAACCCATCCGGTTGGCGGGAGAAGTAATCGAACCCCACAAGGATGTTAAATATCTAGGAATTACACTAGACAGTAAACTCCTCTGGAACAAACAAGTTGAAATAACTGTCGGGAAAGCCACTAGGGCCCTTATGATATGTAAGAGACTTGCTTGTAAAACATGGGGCTGCAAGCCAAACATCCTGCGATGGATGTACACCATGATGGTAAGACCCATCATTACCTATGGTGCGGTTGCATGGTACAAAAGGACCGAACTAATTACAACCACGAAATCTATGGAAAAGGTACAAAGGCTCGCGTGCTTATGCATTACTGGAGCAATGAGAACATGCCCTACAGCAGCAATGGAGGTAATCCTTCACCTAACCCGGGAACGCGAAACTGTATAGGTCATAGGGAAAGAAATTCGATCAGCAAGTCCGCAGTGACAAACCTCATTGACATTCCAAGAGATGGCATGATTAAAAGGTATGATTTCGTAAAAAACTTTCGAACGGAATTATGTAGCAAAAAAGAATGGGTAGGCGAATCAGTTAACTATACTCTTAGGGCAAATGTCATCAAGTGGTACACTGATGGATCGAGAACAAGTGAAGGGACTGGGGCAGGAATCTTTGGGCCAAGAACCAAACTTTCCTTACCGATGGGGCAGTCTACTAGCATTTTCCAGGCGGAAGTCAACGCCATGGGAAAATGTGCAGAACGTAATCTCGACAGGAACTACCGTAACCAAAACATTGCCATCATGTCAGACAGCCAAGCTGCACTTAAAGCACTGAACTCTTACACCATCAGTTCTAAACTAGTATGTGACTGTGTGTGCAGACTGAATGAACTGGGCAAAAACAACAATGTAACACTTTGTTGGGTACCAGGCCATATTGCTGTCCAAGGCAATGAAGTGGCAGACTCCTTAGCGAAAATAGGTGCAACAACACCCTTAACGCGTCCAGAGCCCTATTGTGGAATAGGAGAAAACGTGATTAAAAATAAAATCAAAACAGATGAGGAGGCTAAAAGACTAAAAATCTGGAAAGAACTCCCCAAGCTAAGACAGGCCAAACTACTACTTGGGAACTACAACCAAGAACGTTTCAAATCCTGTATTAGCTTAAGTAGGAATAACTTAAGAATAGCTACGGGCATCCTCACAGGCCACTGTAAGCTAAGGAGACATCTCAAGATCCTTGGCTTGGTGAGCAGTGCCACATGCAGATTCTGCAACAACCAAGATGAGACACCGGACCACATTTTAGGAAGTTGTGAAGCACTTATGCATCAGAGATACAAATATCTGGGCCGCCACCAGATAGAAGTGAGCGAATTACCCTCCCTGAAAATACTCTAAATACTAAAGTTCCTCAAAGAAACAAATTTGGAGGAAGAGCTGTGAATGAGCAAGCTCATCTGGCTCTAAATGGGGGCATAATAGATCTAAAGGTCGCAGTGCAATTATAAACCCTAATTCATTCATTCATTCATCTTCGAAAAAACAGTGACCTGCCTGTCAGAATTTACAAAAAAAAAAACACAAGAGTTTCCGAATCGCAGTGACCCTCGACCACAATTTACAAAAACAAAATACAAGACATGCGCAGAACTGAACAAAAATGAAAACTCGGAAGATATTACCTTCTATATGTGTATAGAGAATACCTACCGACTTTTTATGTTTTGTTTTGTTTTTTTTATATGAACTTTTACCATACCTTCCTATACACAAAAATATCACCACGATTCGTCGACGGCGAAACGCGAAAACGGTCAACTCCACTCACTATCTCGCTCCCACCTACCAAGGCACATTGCACATGGTTTGAATTGTTTTTTTTTTTTTATTTTTTGACGATGATGAATAATTCGCTGCCAAAAAACCTGCATACATATTTTTACCACCCCACCATCACTTATCCTCATGAAAAAATTTGTACCTAACCTAAATAAAGTATTAAAAAACCAACTACCCACCCACTTAAAATCCAACAATTAGAACTCAAGTTATGAATTAATTAAGCCGATTTACATGTAAAAAGCACCCCCATCCTATTTACGTGCGCCCTTGATTGTGTAATTTACTCAGAAAAAAATTAAAAATAATTTTTATTAAGGGTGCATTAAATGCCCATTACCCCTCCTTGTGCACGCCCCTTGCCTATAAATAAGTTCGTTTCCATTTACCATCCAGCACCCACCACCAACCCAACCAATTTCAGTAGCAAACATTTATTTCTGCTGCAAATATTATACCTACCTTACCTACTCATATACATATATACCCTACTCAACTCATTTTTTCTTACTATAGAGAGAAATCCCTTCCGTTGATGTTTTTTTTTTTTTATATGAACTTTTACTATTACACAAAAATATCACCACGATTCGTCGCCGGCGAAAACAACTCTACTCACTATCCCGCTCCCACCTACCAAGGCACATTATTGCACATGGTTTGAATTTTTTTTTTGATGGTGATTTTTACTACCCATCACTTATTTTCATCAAAAATTTTCCCTAAAGATAAAAAAACAAAAATATTACCCTTCCTAAAACAACTTCTTTTTTGAGCCGATTCCAGAAACCAAAACCAGCCCACCAAAAATATGGATTTGACGAACCGGATAGTTACCGGAACCAGTCAAATCCGCCTTCCGCGCTTCCGCCACAAAAGGCAATTTTCCATGGCAAAACAACTCCTCCTTATAAATAATTGAGCTTGAAGTAAATGTGAGTTGAAAATCTATAAAACAGAATTTTGCAAGGAAAATACCTACATGCTTGATTTTAGAAAATTTCCATACGATTTTTTTTGTGGTAAGTTTTTAATTTGTTTATTATTCTGTATTTAACAAAAATTTTCTTTTCTGCTGTATCCTATAGCATACCAGATAAGTGAAATTTGTATTATATTTAATTTTTAAAAGGGTTTTTTTGTTTGTTAGTGAGTTTAGTGGAAACATACAGCCAAACTGACAAACAAAAAAAGTTACTCTTTTATATAATAGTATAGATAATTTTTTTAAGTGCTGTATCATTTATCTGGACTTTCAGAAAAAAATGCATTTTCAATGCAGCATTACTTGCAAACGCCCAAACACGGCTTGCAAGACTTGCATATTTGTAAATAAAAAGTAAAGACCTATCTTATTGCATTATTGAATTTTTGCTATACTTCACACCCAAATGTCCAAATATTTTAATAAAATCTTCAATTTAATTATTTTTGTATAAAAGATCCCCTAAAGAAGAAGGCAACCAACTTCGATAAGTCGGAAAAGGAAATGAAAAGGTTGTTTCAGTAACTCATCATTACGATCAAAACAGCCGAAGGAGAAAATTTTATAAATTTTCAAACACCTATAATAATTTAAAAAACTTGGTCAAAAAAATCATCGATAAGTAATTACAATAAACGTTTTATGTTTTAAATTGATAAAGAGATCACTTGTTACGATCCAACATTTTAATTTATCGGTTACAAATATTTAACAAATAATTTTTAAACAATTATTGTTTTGTGTTACAGAACGTGAGAATGCATGAAATTTCCGGATTGTTAGAGTTATTAATAAATGATTGTTAATTTATGGTTTTGTGGTTCAATAAATATTGTTAGTTGTTAAAATTAGCTTGTTAAACTATACTTGTTTTTTTGTGGTAAAGACCCCAAAAAAAATAAGTTTAGGCAAGAATATGAGAAAAGTGCCAATTTTAAGTGGTTTTCTTAAGATCCTGAAGGGGTGTTGTTTTTGAAATATTTTTAGTTTTAATCTACCAACCACATTAAAAATTTTGAACTCTTGCAGAGTAACCCCTTTTTTGTCTCTGTTTACTTGACATTTTGTTAAGTTAATTTTTCTAAATATATTTTATTTCTCAAACCTGACATATTCCATCTTCAACTGTATATACTCGTTCTTTTTTGTCCATTTTAATCGTATCAAAATTAATTCGCAACATATTAGACTTCATTCGATCACAACTTTCTAAGATTTTTAAACTCCACTTAGCTTTAGTTCTGTAAAATAAAAACATAAAAATTAAAAAAAAAAACTTACAATAATTATAATTACTTATGATTTGAAGCATGCTTTTCTCGAATGTAATTAGATGAAACTGATAATAAAACAGGTTCCTTCTTTTCCAAAGTATATACAATATAGTCCTCTTCGTCCTCTTCAGGATCAGAAACTGATATATGTATAAAGAAAATTATTTAAAAATTATAGAAACGCTAAATTTATAAGACTCACATGCAAGTTCGTCAATTGTATTGGCATAAACGTTTTCCAAATGGGGAGCGATATCCAATGGTTTATTTTTCTCTTCCTCTTCACCTATAGTCATCGAACACAAATTTTGTTGGTTTTCTTTATCGCTCGCCATACTGACTAAAGCTGAATTGTGCTCGGTAATATTCTTATTTTGCTGATGTTTCTCTGAAATCAATTCCTCTAATGTGCTATCATTCGTTGGAGACGATTTAAAAGTTTTTAAATCAGCATCATCATTAGTGACTTTTGCATTTATTTCACCCAGATAATCACAGAAAATCTGTTGCGCAGTAATTTTTAATTCCGAATTAATTTCTGCGGGCGCATTTGAGGTACTCAATCCCAACATATTATGCACCATCTGGGCATTTTCGTTTTGCAACCATCCAGCACCATATTTGTTTCGAAGAATTTTAAATTGTTTCTTTGTCTCTAAGTGATCTGTATTGCTTTTTACATTTGTTTCTGTATATTTAGAATCTGTTTTTGCATCTGTTCCGTTTACTATTTGGTCAGAACATTCAATTACCACCTGCCGTATTTTGACACGCCTGGATTTCTCTGTATTAGATGATTTTATGTCAATTCCTTCGTCGTCAGCAATAATACTCTGTTGAAAACTATTCGTTGACCCTACACTTGAGGCTGGTGTTTGATTTGAAGATGACTGTTTGAAAGGAGTTGGACGACAGTTTGATTTCACAAGGTATTTCGCGACATATCCGGAATGAGATGTATGTTGGTGAGTTCCGGTCAATGCTTTCTCATTCTTTGACAGAGGTTCATAATCGAGAATAAATTTCACTGTGCATGTATCTTTGTGCAAAAACTGAGCTGTTGCTAATCGATGCTTCGGATGGCAATACAATGGATTTCCATACAAATTAAGATATTTTAAGGTCATTAATGCACTTAGAGGATACAGTGAGTTATGATCTAACAAACAATTATCGGAAAGATCAAGATCTGTCAATAAGTCGAGCTTTGATACCCCAATAAGATCTTCTATAAAATTATTACTTAAATTTAAGAATTGCAATCGCTTTGAAGTCTCCACATGAAAATTAGGTACTGTAGTCAATCGATTGTAGCTAAGATCGAGTGTCTTCAGATTTGGCAGCCATTTGATAGCTTCAACGCTCACTAACTGATTGTGACGTAAATTCAAATGCTGGAGGTACTGTGCAAATTCTAAAGAACAATCAACTGTTTTTAAGTTATTGTAGCTAAAGTCAGCAGTTTTAAGTTCATTCCATACGAATCCATTTGATTTATCGCCGCCGCAGTGAGTGATTATTTCCACCACTGACTGGATACTACGCACACAAACCAATTGCTGTAGTTGAGACCGTAAAGGTTGAATGCCAACAATTTGTTTCACATTAGTCTTTTGTACTTCTAGCCGTTTAAGCGATCGAAATTTTGATATATCAATTACGCCATCGAAGTAATCATCACCGGGATAATGGGTAATGCAGAGAAGAAGAGTTTTTTGCACAAAATCATGCACTAGCTGTAAGTCACGGAAGACATTAGATTTAGAGTTATTGGGTTTGACTACCTGAAACGATTGCTTTGAAGCAAGTTCTGTAGAATCAGCTATAAGAGTAAAGGAGTCATTTAAGGCGCGAAGAAGAGATCCTGAAAAAAGTTAACACAAAATTATTGATTTTAAATTACATATGTATATGAATTATGTATAGAATAGGAAAGATAGATATATAGAAGTGCACAAAGCACAGTACACATATTGAAGTAATATACTCCGCATTTTTGAGAATCTAGGTGACCTGAATTTACAAAAACAAAACAAAACACAAGTGTTTAAGAATCTTGGTGACCCTCGTTCATAATTGACAAAAACAAAATACAAATAAATTGTCTCTTCGAACGTTCTCTTTTGAAAAAGAACAGAACAAAAATGAAAACTCGGAAGATATTACCAGGGGCGAACTGGCCCGCCGGGCACTTGGCAAGAAAAAGCACTTGAAATTCCATTTTTTAAAAGAAAACTTTTTCGTAAAACTCACTCACGAGAGACGTTATAATAAATATAGTGTTTTTTATGAATTCTTGATCAATAATTCGAAACCCACAAGGGTATGGTGCCACAACTCGGTTGCAGGCCCCTTTTGTCAACATTAATCTGTTGTGGCCCCCTATGTATTTTTCGAGGCCCTCAGAATTATGATTGTGGGCCCCCTATGTATTTTTCGAGGCCGTCAGAATTTATGTTTGTGGACCCCCTCTGGATCTTTCGAGGCCCAAAGAATTATGTTTGTGGTACATATAAGGATTTAATTATTAGAAATAATTTTGTGTTGCTATTGCGCAATCACAAGAAATAAAACACAAAAAAATCCAAAAAATAATTGAAGACTCGAATTTACAAAAAAGATACATATATATTTTTTTTAAATCGCACTTCTCTTAATTTTATTCAATGGATCAACGGATCAATGTGAAAATTTGTAAGAATAGTTTCGGTCCATTTTTCTGTTAAACCTAATACCAAAGAATATAAAGTTACCAAGAAGACGCGTCTCATACAAATTTTCTACTGAAAATGGCGGGTTCCAATGTTGGAACCTGGGGCCTAACTCTGTAATTCGATTCGAAAGTAAAAACTGTTCGAAAGTTGTTTCCGATTCTAATTTCAAATGTTACTCTGTATAACTTTCGAATCGAAAGGAAATGTTTCCAAAAACCATTTGCAACTTTCGAATAAATGTTCCTAGACTCGAGCGGAATTTTTGTCAAAAATGGCATTTTAAATTAAACAAAAGTCAAATTATATTCGTTTTTGATTATTTAAATTTTTATTCGTTGATAAATAAATTTCAAAATGGATATGGATTCAGTTGCATTGTGGTTTGATGAAGAAATGTGTGCTGAAGAAAGGATTCAAAGGAAGATAATCAGAGATAATTCTAAATTAATGAGATTGTCAAATAAAAGGCAATGTGATAGAATACAAAATTTAATGGCGAGATGATTTATTTATACAAAATATTTTTTCTATAGTTTTGTTCAAAATTATCGTCTTTCAAAAGATGCATTTGAAATCTGGCATACCGGGAATTGTTGCAGTCGTGGATGGGACACACATTCAAATGGTTAGACCGAGAAACAATGAACATTTGTTTTTCAATCGGAAACTGAAGCACAGCAAGCATAAATGCAATGGTGGTTCAATTTCGTCATCAGTTGTTGTTTCTTTTTCGTTTTCATTTCTTGATCCAAAATCCTTTGTTCATACCATTCCATTGACAGCCTCATCTATCTGCAGCAAAGCTATTACCTTCACGCATTGGTGGACCAGCTGCTTTTAAATCAGTTGATAAACGCTTCCACAGATTACTTGAAGTTCTCCGTGCGTCCGCAGTTTTTAAATAGCCCTTTGATAAATCCGGATGAGAACACATAAAATCAACCATAATTTCAAATTGATTTTGTTTTGTGTTAATATTTTTATTTGTGGTTTCCCTTTAAAATAAAATCATCAAAAATATCTTCAAATTTATATTTATTTTATTGTCTTTAATTAGTTAATAACATTTAATCAAAAAATATTATTTATGTATTTTTTTTAATAAATAGTCATATTTTGGCTTTCATCAAAACTTTTCCGGTTGGTGAATAGATATCGAATGAAATTTAAGAAATTCGAATGTATTTAGCAACGAAAATAGAGTTGCTAAGTACAACATTTCCGATTTTCGAGCAAAGGTGTTAGATAAATGAAATTCGGATTTCAATTTCCGATTTTCAAATAACACAGTACATATTTTCCGAATTCGAACAATTTAACTTTAGAATCGAATTAGATAGTTAGGCCCCTGAACGTTGGCTTTTTTATGGGCTTTTCAATAATTCAATAAAAAAAAGCAAATGCCCTGGGAGCAGGTCGCAATATTGAAAACCCGCCATATAAAAATGTGCAGTAAAAAATTTGTATGAGATGCACAAATAAAACTAGCGAAATCCGCTCTCTTCTCTTTTTTCATTAAACGCTCTTTCGTCGAAGCACTATTTGACAATCATCCATCTGCTTTGACGAGTTCGGAATGTTCACTTGTTCAAGCTCCTTTGAGTCTTCGGATTCATCAGAATATCCTAAGAATTCATCTGATGATGAAGAATCAGTTTCGAAACGATCATCTAGTGGGTTTGAACACTCATTGGTTGAACATCTATGCAAACTTCATTTCCGCTTCCAAAATCTGGGAAAACTAAATCTTAAGTTATAGGATTAATCTTACTCACATCACTTGTTTGCGGTTCCTCAATAAAGAACACATCTCTGCTCTTGACAATTTCTTTCGTATTTGATCGATAGAGTCTGTAACCCTTGGTGTCTTCGCAATATCCAACAATGATGAGCTCTTCACTTTTGGAGTCGAACTTCCTCCTTTTTTCTTTTGGAATATGAGCCATTGCTTTTGAACCAAACACTTTTAAGTGGCCAATGTTAAGTTACTTTCCGATCCAGTTCTCAAACGGTGTTTTATTTGACAAACTTCGATTAGGTGTTCGATTTATAAGATAAACCGCGGTAGACACTGCTTCGGCCCAAAATTTTGTCGGTAGCGATGCATCGAACAATAAACATCTTGTTCGCTCAACTATGGTTCGATTCATTCGCTCGGCGACACCGTTTTGTTCTGGAGTATAGGGATTTGTTGTTTGATGTCTGATACCTCTTTTCGTTGTGAATTCAAGTAGTTCTTTATTGCAGTACTCTGTTCCGTTGTCCGTTCGCAAAATCTTGATATGTTGTCCCGTTTGTTTTTCAACAAAGTTTACAAAGCTTTCAAACCTCTTGAAAACTTCAGATTTTGATTTCAGTATATACACGAAAGTAAATCTTGAAAAATCATCTACGAAAGTTAAGAAGTATTTTGCTCCACCAATAACGTTTATAGGTCCACATAAGTCCGAATGAATCAGCTCTAAAACTTTTGTTGCCCTGGATATTGTTTGAAAGGTAAACGTGTCTGCTTTCCCTTAAGACAGACTATACAGGTTTCTTCAGACTTTCCTGAAAATTCAGCTCCCACTTCCAATCCATCTCGAAGCTTCTTCATGTTTTCATGATTTATATGACCTAATCGTCTGTGCCACAAATTAAAATCCTTGCTGACTGTCGAACTCAAATGGGCTCTTTGTTCTTTTCTATCAAGCCGATACATATTTCCAACTAAAGTTGCCGTCGCTATAAGCTGTCCTTCTTTGTTGTAAACTTTTTGCAACCATTTGAATCGAACTTGACAACGTTCCCATTGGAAATCATTTGACTGACAGATAGCAAATTTGTACACAAGCCAGAAACAAACAAAACATTTCTGACGGTGACTTCATTGAACACTCCATCATCAACAGAAATCATCAGTACATCTCCCACAGCCTTTACTTCAAGACATGAGTTATCGGCTATTAATACTTCTTTTCTTGGTGGTAATCTTACGTTTCTTAAACAATCTTGATCTGAAGTCATATGACTTGACGCACCAGAATCTATATACCAGTCGCTTTGGTTTAGATTTTTCGCCAAAAATGTTGTGCATAAAACTGAGTTGACCTGGTCCTTGACTTTTTTCGTCGAGCAATCCTTTGAAAAATGTGCAAATTTGTTACATGAAAAATAACGAACTTTCTATTCCCATGATCATTGGCATAAATCGTTCCGGAAGTCCAGCTAAGAGAAAAGTCCCAATCCATTCTTCTGAAATCTTCATTCCAATCCCACGAAGTTTATGCGAAGTTGAGATGATAGTATTGACATATTCATCAACGGATTGGCATTTCTCCAGCGATGTTGAAATCAGTGTTCTTAGTAAACCAACTTTACTGCTTATTCCATGGTCCATGAAAGAATTCTCCAATGATTCCCATACTTCTTTTGCAGTTTTTGCTTCGGAAATGTGGGCATAATTTATAGGATCTATCAAAAGAATAATTTTCGCCTCTGCCTTTGTAATTTTCTTTACGTCTTTTTCTGTGCCAAGAACACAATCCCACAGCTCTTTCGAGTTGCAAATAATTTTGAACAGCAAAACGCCATGTATCAAAATTTTCACGTCCTTTGAGCCTTTCAATTAAGGGCACCGGAGTTCCACTGGACATCTCAAAAATTAAATATTACTATAATTTTCTTTAAACAAATTTTCTTCAACCAGAACGTTCTTGGCCCATAACCTATTGGAATTCGTAGAACGTTTTATTTAAAGAAAATAATAACATCCGACTTGTTTCAACGAACAGAACAGAATAATAATGTATTTCATAGAAAATTATATTTACAAAAACCTACTATAACTTCTAAACAGCAAAGTTCTATATTAGTCCAGTCAACGAAGGAAAAATAAATGAAATAAATCGTGTAGTCTAGGTTATTTTTTTAAGTGGTAGGGGTGACCCTCAGGTCCAACATACCAAAAGTCCCCAGTCCAGACCCGCGAGCTTTAGACAGGAGAGGGGTAAAGGTTCTTTAGAAAAAATTTCTAAGGAAGTAGTAGTGTTAGAAATTTTTTCTAAAGAACCTTTACCCCTCTCCTGTCTAAAGCTCGCGGGTCTGGACTGGGGACTTTCAGTATATTATACCTAAACATCACCCCTAACTTATGAAAAAATAATCCGGACTGCATGATTTTTCCTTCGTTGGCAAAGTGACGGTTTTACAAGAGAAATAATTTTCTAAAAAAGTAGTAGTTTCCATAATTTTTGATTTTTTCAAAAACTGAAAGACCTTCAGCTATCTAGTTTTTAGCGTTCGACTAAGAATTAACAACGGCCGTAAATACTGAACTAAAATTTAGCACTTTTTTTTTTCAAAACTTTAAATTTAAGTTCAATTTTTTTAAAAAAAAAAAAAATATTAAATTAAATTTGATGGCACAACAGCTCATGAAGAACTAGGGCCTAGTGACTTACAACTCTCAACCATTCCTGTGTGCGTGTCTGCAGGAATGGAGGGGACCTACAGTTTATTGCCGAATCCGAACGGCTAACGAGCGGCACTTTTCTATGACAGGAGATACTCTTGGAGGATTTGTCAATTCCTCGCAAGAGGCAGTAGCCGTTTTTCTTTTAAATAAATAGGTGACGAGGCTGGGGATCGAACCTTAGACCTCTGGCATGACAGTCCATCGCACTAACCATCACGCCACGGCTACTACAATTTTTTTATAACCAGTTTAATAAAAAAAACTTGTTTTAGCAACAAAATAAAAGAATAGGTCCTCGGATTTTCAAAAACCTATAGTGTTGTATTATAGGTACTTCCATTGATTTTAAATAATTATTAATGCACTTTACGTCAATGCTTTAGAAAATGGTCCCTCCCTTATAAACGAGGGGACATAGACCCCCCTATCCTTAACGATTTTTTTCTTAGTACATGTCTGAAAATTATTTTACAAAGTCATGGTCAGTAACTTGGAAAAATCCATTATACTTTTTACCTTTAAAGAAACAGTATTTTTCATAGTGAATTCAAACACTGTAGCAAATAAATTAAATTAGGAAATTCTAACCTTCGCCACCTGTTTTAACCCCATAAACTCCCTTCCAAATCATCAATGGAATAATTTTGAATACATATACCTTTTTTTTCTGTTATTTCTAGATAAAATTGATCTAGAAACACTAAATTTTGTAGGCTAATGACCGATTTTTTAGATTACTTGACATTTCTCCACCCCGCATCTTCCTTAGTGTTGCTCCAAGCGAAAATATAAATATAACATTTTTTGTAGGAAATTTAATTTACTTTAATTCCTTGGTTCAGACTTTTTCATTTAAGCCCTTGGTTTTCGAAATATTCGCGAAAAACTAAAAAAGGGGACCTTTAACCCCCTCTCCAGGCTTAAGCTCGCGGCCCTGGGCTGGGGACTTTTGGTATGTTGTACCTGAGGGTCACCCCTACCACTTAAAAAATAACCTAGACTACACGATTTATTTCATTTATTTTATGATTTTAGGTCTTCGTTGACTGGACTATATAGCAAAGTATATTATTTGAATTTATAATTTAATATTGGTGATAAAAATCCAAATAGTGCTTTTTTTATTCAAGATAAAAAATTTAAAACCAAAAAATAATCATTTAACTGTGAAAAATCGTCAAATTAAAGCTGAAAAATTGATGAAGTTAATTACTTTACTTACTTTAGATGGCACTCACAGCCCAGGATGGACTACGGCCTCAACCAACAAGCCCGTTCTGCCAGCTCGGTCCCTAGCTAGCTCCCTCCAGTTACGCACTCCAAGTTGGTTGAGGTCGTTCTCCACTTGTGTGCGCCACCTAAGGTGGAGTCTTCCTCTGCTGCGCAGACCGTCAGGGGTAGATTCGAAGACTCGTCGGGCTGGTGCGTCGATGTCCATACGCTCCACGTGTCCCAGCCATCTCAGCCGATGTATTTTCAGCTTCTTGACCAGGTCGACGTCGCTGTAAAGCCCGTAAAGCTAGTTGTTGAATCTTCTCCATACTCCATCGATACAGACTGGACCGAAGAATCTTCCTTTCAAAGCACCCAAGCAGATTCTCATAGGGTCCATGCCTCTGCCCCATATAGCAGGACCGGGATGATTGGGGTCTTATATAAGGTCTCCTTGGTTCTTTGAGAGAGGGCTTTATAACTCAGATGTCTTCTTAGCCCGAAGAAACAGCGATTGGCAAGAGTAATTCTTCGTTTGATCTCTGCGCTGATGTCATTTTGCGATGTTATAGTGGAGCCCAGGTAGACAAAGTCCTTGACGACTTCGAAGTTGTATCTATCCATCGTGACGTTTTGCCCGAGCCGACGATGTTGAGATTCCTTTCTCGATGACAGCATATACTTCGTCTTGTCCTCATTAACAGCCAAACCCATTTTCGCCGCCTCCGATTCAATACTTGCAAACGCACCGGTAACAGCTCACTTCGTTCTTCCAATGATTTCAATATCATCTGCATAAGCAAGTAGTTGAACGGACTTTTGAAAAATTGTACCACTGTTGTTGACTTGCGAGTTGCGTACAATTGCTTCAAGTACTATGTTAAAGAGGTTGCATGATAACGCGTCGCCTTGCCTCAAACCTTTCTCGACATCAAAGGGTTAGGTGGTGTTCTTGCCGACTTTGACGGAGCAGCGAGATTTCTCCATCGTCATCCTGCACAAGCGGACGAGTTTGGCAGGGATGCCGAGATGCGCCAAGGCTCTGTATAGCTCGTCTCTGTCTACGCTATCATATGCGACTTTAAAATCGATAAAGAGGTGGTGTGTATCGATTTGAAGCTCCTGGGTTTTTTCCAAAATCTGTCGGAGTGTGAACATTTGATCGACGGTTGATTTGCCGGGCCTAAAACCACACTGATAGGGGCCGATCAGATCGTTGACAAACGGTTTTAAGCGATCACACAGTACAGATGACAGGATTTATGCGACGTTGAGGAGACTTATACCTCTGTAGTTGAAACAGGTCAGAGCATCTCCTTTCTTGTGGATAGGGCACACTATACCGAGGTTCCATTCATCGGGCATACTTTCCTCCGACCAAATTTTGGAGATAAGCTGGTGTATACTCCCTACCAAGTCATCTCCCCCTGCTTTGAATAGCTCGGCTGGCAGGCCATCCGCACCAGCAGCCTTGTACGTTTTAAGCTTGGCTATCGCTAACCGCACTTCATTTAGGTCGGGTGGACGGAAATTTTGACCATCATCGTCCAGGTTGAATGGAGCGTTCTGTCTTAAAGCGGAATTTTGGCCATCTTCGCCGTTTAGCAGTCTAGAAAAGTGTTGTTTCCAGATCCTCAGCACCGACTGTGTGTCTACCACCATATTCCCACTCTCGTCTCGGCAGGCTTCCGTTCTGGCCTTGTAACCCTGTTTGCCTCACCCTTCGGTAGAACTTCCGAACATCACCCCTGCCGCTACAGTCCTCAATAGACTCGACCGCCCGCTTCGCATGCTCTCTCTTTTCCTCCTGAGAAGTCGGCGTTCCTCCCTTCGTTTTTGCCCGTAGAGCTCCCGGGCTGCTCTCTCAGCAGCTCTGGTTCTAGCCTGCAGCATTGCTTGGTAGGCCTCGTTCTTTGCTTCATGCGCCAGTCTGCATTCTTCATCGAACCAGGCATTTCTTTGTGGTGGCCTAGTGAAACCCAGCACATCAGTAGCGGCACTTTTGATGGCATGTTGGCAGTGCTTCCACTGGTCCTCTACAGATGATGCTTGTGGCGGGCTTGTTGAGAGTTTAAGAGAGACGTGGTCTGCAAAAGTCCTGGCTATCTCTTGCGATTTTAGCTTCGCGACGTTAAATCGTTTTACAGCATCCGCTCGTCGTTGTGGCGTCATGGATATCCGCATACGTACTTGCGCTACCACCAGGTAGTGATCCGAGTCTATGTTGGCACCTCGAAACGTTCGAACATCCAGGTTACTGGAAGCATGTCTGGCGTCTATCACAACATGATCAATCTGGTTGATGGTTCGTTGATCCGGAGACCGCCAGATCACTTTGTGTATATTGAGGTGTGGGAATAGAGTGCTTGCTATAGTGACATTTCGCCCCGCCGCGAAATCAATGAGTCTGAGTCCGTTACGGGAAGTGTTGTCGTGCAGGCTGTATCCTCCGACTATCGAACCAAAGATACCCTCCTTTCCGATCTTGGCGTTGAAGTCGCCAAGAATTATCTTGACGTCGCACTTGGGGCACCTATCATACGTATCCTTGAGGAGATCATAGAATTCTTCTTTGGTGGTTGTAGACATGGGTAACTCAGCAAAAAATCGTGCGCTGATACATTAACTCAAGCGCACCCTACTGCATCAGCGTAACTCAGTAACTCACTTGCGCCAAGGCGCAATTTTTTTTCTTGCTAACTCTGTGGCGCAGGTCGACTATACATTTTTTTTGATTTACGTAGAGAGACTTTGTGTTACTGCGTTGGTGTTCCATGCTTTCGCTATGTGTATAGAGTATAGATCAAAGAAACTGAATATGAAGAAATGAATCCTCGGCTGTCATTTGAGTTTGCCTACAAGCTCTATCAGATAAGAAATGAGAAGAGGTAGGTGTAAAAATGGCGGTATAAAACTCATACATTCACAGTATTTATCTTCACAACTTACACATTCACAGTACTTATCTTCACACCACCCTGCTATATTGTTGTTGGATTTCACATCTATTCATCGACACAAAATTAAATTACAAATACAACAATGTAAACGTTTTGGAGGGTGAAACGTACGAAGGATTCATTTCTTCATATTCAGTTTCTTTGGTATAGATAGTAAGTAGGTTGGTTGACCGATTGTAGAACCTTTTATGTGCACAGTGCAAGTCGCTTGTTTAAAGTCACTCTTTTTACTACGGAATAGTGAAAAGATGTTCTTTGTGCAAAACGGTTGTGAAAAGAGTGGGTGTGAACAAGTGACACACAGTGTATTTGTCATCGGCAACGTTGAGAGTTGAGACATTTGGGGAAGGGTATACAATTGAGAAATTGCTCCTACAAATAGACGTGGATTCTCGTATAGGTGTCTTAAAATATATTGTACATATATACGTATATGTATAATATATTTCAACTGGCTTCTTCGCAAATAGAGTAAAACACACAAAGCATACCAAAATAAGCTACGCAAAAAGCGCTTTTTTCATTTGCTTCATCGTTCATCTTATCTGTGTGTGTTATGTGGCGCAGTCGGCGCTGCGCATCCACAGACAAAAAAAAAACTCATTTTAGTTTTGAGTTGGAGGCTGAGTTGACAAATTGCGCTTTGGCGCTTTTGAGTTATTGAGGTACACATTAATTCATCAGCGCAGATAACTCAGCTGCTGCTTCAACTCACTGCGCCAACTCAGCGCTGAGTTACACATGTCTAGGTGGTTGAGTCATCCTTTTCTTCCGTTGGGGCATGGGCACAGATCAACGTAATGTTTTTGAACTTTGCTTTGATGCGGATTGTGCCCAGGCGCTCGCTTACATTTCGGAAGCCCAAGACTTCTTGCCTAAGTCTTCCCCTTGCCACAAAACCACAACCAAAGAGCCGCTGCTCCTTGCAGCACTCGCCGAAGTAGATGTCACACGATTGCATCCTTCGTATGCCCTCTCCATCCCATCGCACTTCCTGGATGGCTGTTACATCAGCTTTTAGCCTATCCAGGTTCTCTACTAATTGTTCGGCTGCACGTGGCCTGTTTAAGGTCCGGACATTCCACGTGCAGATCCGAAATTCGTTGTCCTTGTTTCGTTTGCTGGGGTCGTCAACATTAAAATCATCCATATCCGAGGCTTGTTGTCGTTTCGGAACCGACATTTTTTCCGTGGTAGGGAAGTCACCCCGACGCACAACCTCCTAGCCTGGAGGACCAGATCCTTATTATAACTCCAAGGACGGGAAGCCGGATAGACCGCTCCTTATAGGCCTGAGCTACGAATACGTCGTAGTAGTCCATATAAGGTGTTCACTAAGTAGTTCAAACTGACTAGAACTGTAGACGCCACCGTTGATTCCATCTGGGGAATTCCTCCGCTGCCGCCTGAAAAAAGGAGAAGTGCCTTAGTGGAAATACTCCCCCCCCCCCTCTCTCGTCTGCTGCCGCCTTAAACCGTCCACAGGGATTGGAACCCCATCTTCAGTTAAAGGTACTAAGCACCCGATGTTCACCACTTGGAGGTGAGAGTAGGAGTTGATAGACAGAGGTTGATTGAGGACGATTGTGTCCTCTTGAATGCACCGCGTTGTCTACCCTTTGAACATGGATTAAGTGTTTTAAAATATTTCGATTGTTGTTCAGCGATGTAGGCATAAGGTTTCAAAATGTCCAAAGCCCTACAAAGACTGTCAACAAAATCATCACTGGGAAGAATTTGAGTGGCTATTGTAAAGTGATTTGTGCCAACCCATGTCTCAAACTGAACACTTGTCACCTGATTTTCATCAAAAATTAATTTTAAATTTTCACGAATTGCGTCTAAGCCAGGGCAAGATTCACAACGTTCATTTGAGGTTCATTTTTCAGTCATTAAATGACAAATAGAAGTCGGATTAGGACACATCATCATTTTCAGGCAATCCTTATAAGATGAGATAGGGGTACCCGTTCCAGCAGTAAGAAAATCGATATTCCCTCCAGTTAACATCAGCTTAACGTTTTGGTGGTAGGTACAAACACAAACGATATGTGTTCCCGAGTCTCCTGCTAAAATACACTGTTTGGGTCTCAGAGTAAAAAATTTTGTTAGGCCCAATTTAATATCTGGGTGTTCATATTTAAACTGCTGATGCAGCTCAGCAATATTACACATAAGGAGTTGTTTTTGTATCTGAGTCCTTTTTCCATTTTCTAATTTCACGGACACGAAATCTTTTTTTCCTGGCATTACCCTACTGATGTCTTCTCTTAAATAAAATGATCTTACCAAATTCAAAGTTTCGGTGGGTATTTTTTGTCCATCCCGTGGATTGGGTGATGTTAAAATCCCGAATTTGCTTAGAAGCTCCTTTGCTTTTTTTGCTTGCCTCCTAAATGTACCGAATTCCTCGGCAACTCTGTTTTCACTCCATGATTTAGGTGCAACAGTAAGAATCTTCATCGAGGTAAGGATCGTCTGGCATATTTTCTAATGTTTCACTAGATTTTTGGCTTAATGAAAAAAAATCGTGATCATGTTCTGAATGCTTTGCACTTAAAAGCCGTTTTACACCGAACACGCGTAAACACTTTTATTAACACCCCACTTTTCTGCTAGAGCCTTAGAAATCTTTCTTAAGTCCTTAGACTTCCTATGAAGAGATATTTTAAATGGATTATAACACCGATCACCGTACCGAACCATGTTTATTAATTATTTATTTAATTGATTTAAAGCTCAAACGCGAAGTTAAAGTTTTGTTCATTTAAACCAAGAACTTAAATTAATCAAAAACAACGGCAAAAGAAAGTGGAGTAAAGTGGCGTCATATATCGATCTTATCATATATGTAGAACATACTAAAGCCATTTTTTCAACATAAGACCTGATATTAAATATTTTTTGAATTAAATTTTTTTAAAACTTGCTTTTTTCGGCACAGCGCTTTCCCGATTAAATCATTCATAACTTTTTACTAGGTTGACGGATTTTATTTTAATAACTTTTTTTCAATTAAGCATAAATAAGCGCTTATTTTCATGTATAAAACATACCCATACATGACTTAATATTTACAATAAATGTTCTTTAAAAAAAAAATTGCGATAAAATATTTTAAATAATTTTCTTGAAAAATGTCTGAAAGAGTTATCATAAATGATCTATAACTTCAGTTATTCTTTTTAAATCTTCCAAAATAAGATTTTAAATGAAATAAAATATATTTAAAAAATTTCAAATTTTATGCAATTGAAATTTCGTGATATTTCAAAGGCGAAAATTGCAAAATTAACGATTCAGCTGTAGAAAATATAAGTCGAGAAATAATACTTTGATTTTTAAAGTTAAGATGTCAATAGATAGGTAAATTTGTCACAAATATAGAAATTATAAAAAAATATACATGATTATACATTTTAAATAAATTAGAGGTTCCAAACGAAAAAAAGGCATGTTTTCAACTTAATTGACAATTTAATACTGATTTTTCATATGACTTTCAACATTATAATTTACAGATATATGTAGATATATATAGAGATACAGAGATATAGAGATATAGAGATATGGAGATATAGAGATATAGAAATATAGAGATAAAGAGATATGTATATAGATATAGAGATAAAGAGATATAAAGATATAGAGATATAGAAATATAGAGATATACAAAATGTTTGGATTTTTAAGTTTCAAGATTTTTAAATGAAAATTAAATGTAATTCAAAACAAGGACGTGTACACAAGGAGGGGTAGGGTAAGGGGGACTTGCACCCCTGATGTAAATTTTTAATTCTCTTTCTTTATTTTTATATGTATAAATTTCGTATATAATGTACAATTTTTATTTATGTATGTAGAATTTTAACATTAAGTAGCCGTGACGTGATGGTTAGTGCGATGGACTGTCATGCCGGAGGTCTAAGGTTCGATCCCCTGCCTCGCCACCTATTTATTTAAAAGAAAAAACGGCTACTGCCTCTTGCGAGGAATTGACAAATTCTCCAAGAGTATCTCCTGTCACAGAAAAGTGCCGCTCGTTAGCCGTTCGGATTCGGTAATAAACTGTAGGTCCCCTCCATTCCTGCAGACACGCACACAGGAATGGTTGAGAGTTGTAAGTCACTAGGCCCAAGTTCTTCATGAGCTGTTGTGCCATCAAATTTATTTATTTATTTTTAGAATTTTAACATATATTCAATTTTTATATATGTAGAATTTAGACATATGTATAAGTAGAATTCTATCCCATCTGTAGAATCAGTTTGCGAAGCAACTGACACGGGTAAATCGGCTATATTTTATAACTATGCGGATAACGACATGACACGTTTCTATTAATCAGGTCATTTCGCACGCGTAAGGTCACGTCACACGCGCCGGTCGCGTCTCAATATGCGCCTAGCCTAAGTATAAGCCCATACCTTAGTATTTGGAAGCTCCTGGCAAATCGATTCATCCCTTGTATTTTTTCTAGTGCGTCCAAAATTGAGGAAGCTTTTCGCTACAATTTTTCAAAAAAGTCAAATCTGCTTTTCTTTTTTGTCAAGTTTAACTTTTATTTTTTACGCTCCTTTAAATTTGGTTTGCAAAAGCCACAACTTATGCTGCCCCACCAGCTGATTTTGACATAAAATAAACTCCTCTAAATAGGCAACATTTTTATTAAACTCAACTGAAAGCAGTTGTCTTCCGTAATACGATTAATTTATTTGGTTGTCTTAAAGTTTAGTTGGCCTGAAGCCAACTCTACTAAGTTGATTTGTCATCCATAATAGGCACGTAAATTTTCACAAGAAGGTAGCACATACCTAATAAATTTTATTGATTTTTTTTTAGAAAAATCTGTCGAGCCATTTTTAAAAAAAAATAAATTTTCCAAAAATGCTAAAAAAATTATATGGCAGGTTCCGTAATTTTTGGTCCTAAAAAGAAAATGAAAAAAATGTGTCGGGGGAATGTCCCAAAAACACTTTATACCAAGTTTAATTAAAATCGAACCATGGGTTTAGGCTCTAGGCGAGTCCTCAGGCAGACAGACATACAGAATTGCGAGATCCACTTTTTTCGTCTTCCCTATAATCGTAATGTAAAGTTTGATCAAAATCTCGAGCTCAATTTTTTTACGAATCCAAAACTTGCCTATACATACATATATCGCAAGTAAAAAGGAATAATCCGCTAATTCAATAATTGACAGAAAAGTGTTTTTCTTGGACAAAAGTACTTTTCATTTTTATTTAATTTCTCAAAAACTAAGATACATTTTAGCATTCGGTTTTATGTTTTTATTGAAAATTAATAAGAGCATTGAGTTTTGAAAACAAAAAATATACCTAATAACATAAATTTTTTTTTTATTTTTTTCAAAATATCGAGGTTGAAAATTAAGTTTTCAAAAACTATTCAAAAAATTATAGAAGAGATTTCTGGCTTTCCAAAACGTATAGCATGGCATTGAGTTTTACCGTTGTTTTTAATTTTTTTTTCTGTTTTAGGTCAATTTTTTTAAAAAACTGCCCCTCCCTCCTAAACGGAAGAAATAGAATATTTCTATACTATTTTTTTCTTGCCTTAACCCAACCTACTTGCTCTAGCTTTTTGGTGCAACTTATACCGATCACCCTGTATAGGTATGTACAATGTACATTGTATATGTATATGTTTATTTTATTGTGAATTTTTTAATCTTCATAAAGATTGACCTTTCCTTTCCTTAAAATGGTTTAAGACAGATTTCTCCACATTATCGGCGATGAAGAAATGTAATGTAAAATCCAAAAAATTATGGTAAAGCTGTAGGAGGAGTATGCCGTTGAGGTAATCAAATATTTCATAATAGGCAAGCAACGTGAACGCATCGTATAATGAATCCGAAATCGTTTTAAAACAAAATTGCCGTATGAGATTGAGCACTGAAACTTTACACAGGTTTTGTCATTCACCTCTGAGCTACATGATGTTTTAAATTTCAATTTATTTGCTCATCGGGAAGATTTTTTATTTTGTTTTTTTCTTATTAAGGTACGGAAGGTAATACAACATTACAAAGTGGGTACATCAAATTAATTTATTTTTCCATAACATTTGCAGACATTCACGAAAATATTATAAGCAACATTACTTTCACTTAAATTCGGATAATATACAATAATTTTTACTCTTTTTTTGGTTAAAGAAAAAATTGTTGACATTTTTATTTATTGAAATAATCTATTCTTTATGTTAAATTCAATTTTCGGCATGTTATTAGTCTTAATTCACCTGTAAGATTCCATCAACTATTCTACTAGTTCTAGGTCTAGCTATACCTATTTAGTTTCTTGAATCAAACTTTAAATAAAGAAACTATTATAATTGAAAAAAGATTTTATTTGAAATTATAATGATGAAACGTGATGTTTTGTGTAGTTAAATTACTAGAATGAAAAATATTCTATATCAAACAAATTACATTAAAAACAAAATAAGATGTTTTTCGAAAACAAAAATGTATAGTGTTTCTTGAATCAAACTTTAAATAAAGAAACTATTATAATTGAAAAAAGATTTTATTTGAAATTATAATGATGAAACGTGATGTTTTGTGTAGTTAAATTACTAGAATGAAAAATATTCTATATCAAACAAATTACATTAAAAACAAAATAAGATGTTTTTCGAAAACAAAAATGTATAGTGTAATTATTAACAAGTGTAACCGCCACACCTACTTGTAGCTTTGAAAGAAATAAGAAATCTACACAATTTCCCACTTGTAGTAAACGTTCACTACACTTGTAAGACTAAAGACTTCCAGTCGACTAGTATTTTCGTGTTACAGAAATTTGTTACACTCTTGTAAGCAAATTTACTTGTACTACAAGCACTTGTAGCTTTTAGTTATAGGCTACAAAAAAATAATAAAGACATAAAATGTAGGAATTTAATCAGCTTTAATTTATCATTTTTGTTTTTTGACTATTTTCGTCGTAAAATAAGTCGAAGCAGATATTGACGAAAACCCGTTTCGGCGGAGCGAGCCACAAGGATACAAAGGCAAAGTGAAAATTCAAAGAGCACCTCAACATCTATAAAAATGCAAATTTTCAAAACTCCTCAAAAACCCTTTTAAAACCAATAGTACATTAAACTGCAGCCTTTGTCTGCTTTATTAATACCTACCTACAAGTTCATTTATCGAAATCATTTCTGGGTCGAATAGTAAGAATTGTGGTTCTAAATAATGTGTAAATATTACTCACCTGTGAGTGTCAACTTAAATTCTGAGTTCAAGACTTTATCACCATTGTTTCGTAATAAATTTGCGAGCTCTGTGATTTTTTGTGGATCCATAACACAGCTTTATTAAATTCACTCAAGCTTATTCTGAAAATATGTATTTTGTAACACTTTGTTGCATAAATTTGATTATGGCTTGCTTTTTATTTTACAAATACATTTTAAAATTCTCTATTTGTGAATCACTGTTCATTGTTTTTGTTTTCTACTTGTCATCTGATCAAGTTTTATTTTTATTTTTATTTTACACACAACGTATTTATCAAAGATACTGAATTATAATCTTTGGCTGTCATTCCGGTTTGCCAACAAGCCACAGCAATCAGCTGACTCCTAAGCTTTTCAAAAGTATGTGTGGGAAAAACTCTGATCCACTGATCTCTATAATACACTAATATTATAGAGATCAGTGCTCTGATCTCACTCACTGATCTCTATAATATACTGGATAGTGTATACCATTCAAGTATAACAGTTTTTTTCATTCCAATTGAAGATGACATAAGGTGGCTGAGAGTCCAATTTTGACATCTATATGAAACAAACAAAAAGTAGATTGAGGTTATTTTTTTTTTGTGAAATCAACAAAATAAAACTGTCAGTCGTCTCGTTTTTTTTTTTTTTCTTTGTGTTGTATCCGATATATCTCGTGGAAACGAGATCCAGGCACACCGCAAGTTCGTCGAAAAATTTGGGCCTGGTCTGGACGATTATTAACAAGTAGATTTGCAGAACATTCTGTTTATACAAAACCTCAAATGGAAAAGAACGATCTTGTTGCAGCCATGGAACAAGACAAATTCATCATTAGAATGTCAAGGGATTCCCACTCACTGTTCAAGAGACACATCCAGGATAAGAAGCTGGAAATGCTCTCTCAGATTGTGACTAAGTATCTCCTAATTGATACTTATAGAGATCAGTGATCTCACTACGTTTATATTCAGGACCGAGAGCTCGAGTTGGATTTGTGTCGGATTTTCAACCCAGGTTTTTCGTTCACAGATTTGAGAGCTCGATATTGAGTTGAATTGAAATGGTGTCGAGATGACATATGGTGTTTTTCAAGTTAACTCCTCAACCCAGGTTTTTTAGCACAAATTTCGACTCAACTCCGCTCCTGAAGTGCAGTCGAGTCGGTTCAAGCTCATTTCAACTCGATGCTGGTAACCAAAGAGTCTAAGTAAGCTTCAAGCTCGCTTAAATACCACATGGAAACGTAGTATATAATCCACTGGATAGCGCATCCATACAAGAAAGTTGATGCCATTTGAGAATTGTTATAATGTTGAGTTGCCTATTTTTTTGTATAACGGTATAACTGTATAACATAATGAAATGCAATTTTTTTTACAAAATTGCAACTAAAATATTTTAAATTCACTTTTACAATTATTTTAAATTACAAAAAATTAAATTTACAAACAAGTGATGGTTCTTTTGCTTTATTTTCTTAAAAATTCCACTTTGGTTTTTAACCCTCTTCAGTTGTAGTAGAATTTTTGAGATCTCAGCAACTTGAACTGGCCTTCTCAGCCTCATAGCCGTTCCACACTATCCCATCGAGTATTAATACATGTCAAAAAAAAAGTGTGATAGAATTACTTACGACTGCCAAATTTGTGTGAAGAAAACGATTTTCATATTTTGCTTCCACACCTGAATCCAAAAAATCAATTCACCATAACCTCAAACCCCCAAGTGGGATAGAATGTGTGATGGTTTTAGAACCAATCCTAAAAATTTTCATGTATTAACACATGTCAAATTGTGTGAGATGGGCTGTCAAGTCGTGTGGGATGTGATTTCATATTTTGTTTCCACACTATTATACACGATTTACTTCCCACTTTTTTGACATGTATTAATACTCAGTGGGATAGTGTGGAAGGCCTTTCACTGAACATACCTAAAGTGTTGAGCAAAGAAACTGAATATGAAGAAATGAATCCTTCGTACGTTTCACCCTCCAAAACCCATTTGTTTACATTGTTGTATTTGTAATTTAATTTTGTGTCGATGAATAGATGTGAAATCCAACAACAATATAGCAGGGTGGTGTGAAGATAAGTACTGTGAATGTGTAAGTTGTGAAGATAAATACTGTGAATGTATGAGTTTTATACCGCCATTTTTACACATAGTCCCCTTTCACACAGGGCAACTGAGTTGCCGGCAACAAACAGTTCATAGGCGAGAAGGGCAGGAAGAAAGAGGGGGAAATGAAATCTCCCCGGTCAACAAATTCAGGAAACTTTTTTGACGTTTCTCTTCACACTACGTTTGTGTGCGTTCAACCAAGGTAGTTTAAAAGGAAAATACAGCAAGTCTCCTCCAACTTTGTATCTGCGTGTGAAAGGTACAGGAGATTGTTAAGGAGATTTAAAGAAAACGTCAAAAAAATCACCAGCAACTAGTATCTTCGTGTAAAAGGGGACATACCTTCTCATTTCTCATCTGATAGAGCCACTGATCTCTATAATACACTGGATAGCGCATCCATACAAGAAAGTTGATGCCATTTGAGAATTGTTATAATGTTGAGTTGCCTATTTTTTTGTATAACGGTATAACTGTATAACATAATGAAATGCAAATTTTTTTATAAAACTGCAACTAAAATATTTTAAATTCACTTTTACAATTATTTTAAGTTACAAAAAATCAAATTTACAAACAAGCGACGTTTCTTTTACTTTTTTTTCTTAAAAATTCCACTTTGGTTTTTGCCAAAGCCTCACTGAACATACCTAAAGTGTTGAGTTGCCTCACTGAACATACCTAAAGTGTTGAGTTGCCTTCGTACTTGTCATCTTCAATTGGAAGTAGAAAAGCTGTTATACTTTGTAGGGAATCCACTATCCAGTGTATTATAGAGATCAGTGGATAGAGCTTGTAGGCAAACTCAAATGACAGCCGAGGATTCATATCTTTATAAATTCAGTATCTTTGGTGTTGAGTTGCCTACGTACTTGTCATCTTCAATTGGAAGTAGAAAAACTGTTATACTTTGTAGGGAATCCACTATCAAGTGAATTATAGAGATCAGTGACTGATCTCTATTATATACTGGATACACTGATCTCTATAATATTTTGGATAGCGTATCCATACAAGAAAGCTGACCCCATTTGAAGAACTGTTTTAGTGGAGCTGCCTACTTTTTTGTATAACAGTATAACTTTATAGTTCTGAATTTACTAAATTTTCGTTAAAAAAATAAACTCCAATAGCCAAGAAATTGATTCACCAATGATAGTGGATCGTAAATGCATTTGTTTAGCAATATTTGGCGATGAAAAATCAACGCATACTCGCTTTTTAATGCATTGCGGTTGCTGGACTCCGTTTTTGAACAAAACTCCAATTGCTATAACTGCATGTATTCTGAAATAATAATTTCAAATTGCATAAAATGAATGTATTTAAAACGATCGATATAAAATAAACTTTTTTAAGATTACCAAATGCATTTTAAACATAATTACCGAACAAATACAACAAGAATTTTAGGGGCCTGTTATAGCGATCAGGAAAACTCATCAGGAAAAATTTTCTTTTTGATAATTTAATGTTTTATTGTACGATTTGAAATATACAAATGATACAAATCGATGATAAATCATTTAAAATATTTATTTCATTAACAAAATTTTCTTTGGAGGAAATATTTATTCTATAAAATTCATTTCCTGACAGAAACTCGTTTTCTGTACGAAATTTCCATCAGAAAAATGAATAATTACTTGTTTTAGACAAGGTATTTCTTCCAAATTAAATTTTTTCAATGAAAAAAACATTTCAATTGGTTTATCATCGATTCGTATCCTTTTTATAATTCAAATCTTATAATAAAGCATTGAAATATACAAAAGAAATTTTTTTCCTGATCCATTTTCCTGATCGCTATAAACTGGCGCCTTACTCAGGGCCATTTGTACAAATATTTGATCCGTGGTTCAGGAATTTTAACTCACCAATTTCGGCGGATTAACTGTGGTCCAACGATGGTTCAGGCATGTAATTGGCTTTTAGTGCATATTAGAACCTTGAACCATCGTTGAACCTCAGTTAACCCGCCGAAATCGGCGAGTTAAAATTCCTGAACCACGGATCAAAATTTAAACCACGATTGTACAAATGGCACTCAGTGTTTACTAGTGTTGGTAAAACATCGATAGTATCGATAGTAAAAAACTATCACGTACATCGATAGTTTTAAAAAACTCGAAAACTATCGATAGTTTCAATAATTTCAAATTCGAGAGGGCCGATTTGCTTTAAATTTGGTCCAGAGCATTTTTATGTGATTTTTTAGGGGGTAAATTCGAATTTTTTTATTTAACTCATCAAGTATCAAATATGTGGAAAACAGAAACCAAAGATAGGTACTTGGAAATGCTCACAGCCACAAAAAAAAATTAATCGAAACTCGTTTGCAATGGCCGCGTTCGGGGGGCAAGCCAAACCTATCCGGATAGGTTTGTGTTGTTGTAATTGCCGCGTTCGGGGGGCAAGCCAAACCTATCCGGATAGGTTTGTGTTGTTGTAATCCCATAGGAAAATTCAGCTGATGAACCAAACAGCTGTTGTCAAAAACAAATCTAAAGCTATCCTAAAATTTTCCGGGATACTAAACTATCCTATGCGCAATTTGAGGAACAGCTGATTACAGCTGACTTTTGGTTTTCGGGTTTCGCTTGAGTAGTTGTTTGTTTTTATTTTATGTTGTTTGTTTTTGGCTTTTAAACATAAAAATACATATACAAATTGTTGCAAAAATAAACAAAATGAAGATATCTATCAATTAGAAGGACACAACATACGTTTTTGAAGACACAGCAGAGATCTGAGAAAAAATAATTTTTGGTACTTATTTTAACTTTTTTCAGCTGTTTTGATTTTTGATAGGTAACCTATCCGGTTCGTTCGAAAACATATCCGATACTAAAGTATCTCAGATAGCCTATCTGTGTACCCCCCGAACGCGGCCAATGCCATAGAAAAATTCAGCTGATGAACCAAACAGCTGTTGTCGAAAACAAATCTAAAGATATCCTAAAATTTTCGGGATACTAAACTATCTGATGTGCAATTTGAGGAACAGCTGATTACAGCTGACTTTTGGCTTTCGGGTGTCACCTCAGTAGTTGTTTGATTTTATTTTTTGTTGTTTGTTTTTGGCTTTTAAACATAAAAATACCTATACAAATTGTTACAAAAATAAACAAAATGAAGATATCTGTTAATTGGAAGGACACAACATATGTTTTTGAAGACACAACAGAGATCTGGTAAAAAATAATTTCTGGTACGTACTAAAACTTTTGTCAGCTGTTTTGATTTTTGATAGGTAACCTATCCGGTTCGTTCGAAAACATATCCGATACTAAAGTATCTCAGATAGCCTATCTGAGTACCCCCCGAACGCGGCCAATGGGCTATGGTTAAATACTTATGGTCTTATTAATAAACATTGTCTAACTTTAGACAGCCGTCCAAGTTTTTAAAAAACCTTTCTAATTTTTGCTAAAGTAATCTATTTTTTTATCTTGCTTTAGACAACCTAATCTATTGTCTAAATCTAGAGAAATGCAACATTTTTTTTTATTAAAAAAGCATATTTCCGACTGTTTCAAAATAATTAGACATAGTTTAAACAGCCAAAAATCTAATTAATAAGACCATTACAGCCTAATTCATAATCGCATTATAACGAGTGCATAATGTTATACACTCTTTATAATGCCTCTGAACGCCAAAATGTTATTCAGAAAACTTATGCAACGTTGCAAAGAGGCATTAAAAGCTAAACGCGTTTGGAGGTTGAATAGTGCCTACATAAGGATATTTTTGTACCGAAATGTCACTTTGACTCACATACAATAATAAAACACAAAGATTTAGGGTGGCGCATATTTTTGTATTTCTTTTTTTTTAGTTTAAAAGTGAGCAAGCTACATAATTATTTATTTGAATAAAACAAAAAATTGGGTAATTTATTTCAAATTCGACTATCGTTTTATCGATAGTTTTTTTTCCAAAACTATCGAAAATGGAAACTATCGATGTTTAAGCATCACAAGTTCTTACTTCAAAATAATTGTGCTCAGAAGATGTCAGAGAGTAGAGCTGCCTTCCCAAATGTCATCTTCAATTGGAGTAAAAAAAACTGCTATACTTTGTAGGGAATACACTATCCAGTGTATTGGGCTTTTCCAGAATCTGACTCAGTCTTTTCTCTTTCTTTCGCGCCTTTAATAGTGTGTTTGTTTGGTGGAAGTTCTCAATTATAGAGATCAGTGAATGGATAGCGCATCCATACAAAAAAGTTGAAGCAAATTGAAGAATTGTTATACTAGCCACTCGTACACCAACTGTCAAAATAGATATAAAAAATATAACAAATATAACAATTTTGTGTTTTCAAGATGACAGTATAACAATTCTTCAATTTGCTTCAACTTTTTTGTTTGGATGCGCTATCCAGTATATAATAGAGATCAGTGTTTTGGAAGTTGGCTTGACCTACTGAGCGTTGCGTCACAAGTTGCCAAGTGGGCGATGGGCCTTAGGCCAGGCGCGCACATGCAACTAAACAATTTGGTTTCGATTTTGAGTACTATAGAATTATATGAGAGTCCGCGCACATAAACCGGCGCGCACTCCCATATAATCCCATTGTGCTCAAAATCGAAACCAAACTGTTTAGTTGCATGTGCGCGCCTGGCCTTAAGGCTGTTTTACAATGCGACGAGAAAACGAGACGTCAGCGTGACGAGAAACGCTTTCATCTTTTTCTCGTTATAAAATCGTTCCCCAATTCACAATGCAGCGAGTTTTTCATACCGACAGAGTAGAATTATTCGTGTTTGGCAGTGAATTTGGGAAATAAAATACAAAATTTGAAAAAAAAAAAGAAAATGAAAATGTTGAAAAATGGTTTTAGTACTTTTGAGTGTTTATTTACAAAAAAAGCATAAGGCAAAAAAATACCAAGTGTGAGCAGAAGAAGACGTTATGTGAGTGTTAATGAAGACAAAATTAATTAGTCGCAAAATAAAAACATTTATTTGCTCGCCATTTTCGGTATTTTATTTATTTATTTACAGAATTAATTAATATAAATACAATTACAGATACGCTCGTCGTCTCGTTGCGTCTTTTTTTTTTCAATTTTTCGAACTCATGGCGTGACGGGACGACGAGAAACGCTTTATTGTAAATACTCTGGTATCACAGTACACAAATATAAGGTATTATCTTGCGCAGGTTGTCAGAATCGAAACTGTCAGAAATTAAAAAATGGTTGCTCGAGTGCTCCCAAAAACTTCACACCGCAATATTAAAAACAACAAAAAATACCGAAATTTGACATGTAAATGGGCACTGGATCCACCATTTTTTATCGATTTTGATAGATGCGCAGAACAGAACAAAAATGAAAACGCTAATGATATACCTTTAATATATGTACCGTGCTCTGGTATATGATGGATTTACATGTATCTGCATCTGCAAACATCAAGAAAAGTAGAGTGGGATAGAGTCATACCAAAAAACCGAAGGTGTGAAAGAGCACCACTATGAAGATGAACATGTTCGTCTTCGCTACAATCTTCATCTGCGTTCCTATAATCAAGATCTATGCATTTTGTTCTTCTCTCTCTATCCAACAAACATACATTTTATATTTTGTATCCCTTATTTTTTGCAGAACTCGCATGAAGATACATGTAAATCCACCAATATTCTCTTGAAATTGGTTTGACAGCTACGAAGAGTTCTAGTCACGCTCACGTCTCGTTTTCTCGTCGCATTGTGAAACAGGCTTACTGTACATTTGAAAAAAGTTATTATTCACTACTAGATGTCACAAAAAACGTAAACGAGAATTAATTTGACAGCTGTCACTGTGCCGCCTCGTCCATTTCCGTTTCTTTTTATTAACAACAACAGCAAGATGAAGTACGTATTTCTAATTATACAAATGAAATTCCAAATTTCCCAAGTAATCCCAACATCTTTTTAAAGGATATCTACCTGAATTCAATCAAAAACAAAAATATTAATGAATTGATCTATAATTTTTCAATATTTCAGAATCGGTTTGTGTTCATTCAGCGGGTATAAAATTTACCCCGGGCATGGGAAAACTATGGTAAAGATTGACGGAAAGGTAAATTAATTTAATATGTAATGAATTCAATGAATTGCTTTACAATAATTTAATTTTTTTTAGAGTTTCACTTTCCTCGATAAGAAATGTGAGCGTTCCTATTTGATGAAACGTAATCCACGTAGAGTGACATGGACTGTCCTCTACAGACGCAAGCACAAGAAGGGTATTGAAGAAGAACTCAAGAAGAAGCGTACCCGTAGAACACAGAAATTCCAACGCGCTATTGTTGGTGCCTCGCTGGCTGAAATTATGGCCAAGCGTAATATGAAACCAGAAGTGCGCAAGGCTCAGCGGGATCAAGCTATCAAAGTTGCCAAGGAACAAAAGCGCGCAACCAAAGCCGCCAAGAAGGCAACAGCTCCAGCACCTGTTAAGGCTAAGTCTGCGCCCAAGCAGAAGGCGGCCAAAGTTTCTCAGAAATCGGCTCCAAGGGTTGGCGGAAAACGATAAAATGTGTTTCCTTTAACCGTCGTCTGAGGTGTTTTTTATGCTAATAATTAAACTAAATAAGGAGTTAAAAATCAATACGAAGTTTTTTTTTATACCAAGCTGTGAGTAGTGTACAATCAGGAATGTGCAAGTGTCGCAATGTTACGTTTTTATATTTCGTTATTTTTTGTGTACTGTTGGATTTATTTTTTAAGTAAGTGTGCTTCTTTATTCATTCTGGATATTCAGAACATTCCCGAAACTAGTTTTTCGTTTCTTTAAAGTATCTTGCTATTAATTCATGTCCAATTCATGCGAAAAGAATACTGGGTGCGTTCAATTTAATTGTTACCTACTCATTCACATTGTTGGTAGACTCACATTGGTGTTTATTAAAAAAAAAAAAACCAACAATGCAATAAAAGTTTAACAGTAATGGTGCTACGAATTTAATGTACAATTTTATAAAATTTTGACTGACAGTACATACATAAATGCCAAAAATAAAAGCATTGTTTTGACATAACCACCAAACCATTGGATTGCATTTCAGTCTAGATAACATTGCGTCTTTTTCATCCATTATACTCGTCCGGAATGAATATAGAAACATACTCATCGGTACCTATAATGGTTAGTTATTCGCCGCAACAATAAATGGTGAAATTCAGCCTTATTTTTGTTGTGAGTTTCGCACGAAGGAAATTATTCTTGGGTGTTTGAGGAGACGAAAAAATAATTTTGTCTGGAAGATTTCTTTTATTTTTTTTTTGTGAAGGATATTGTTCCGTATACCTATGTTGTTGTTATTGGGTAGCAAGTGCATAGAAAATTGATGAGAATTTGAGGACAAGAAAAGTAGGATTTTGTGAGTTTAGTTTTTGTTGTAGGGAGGTAGTAGTTTTGTTTTCATTTTTAACTTCCTATTGGAAGTTGTAATCGGTCCGATTTGTGAAATTGAAAATTTTGAAATTTCTCGACGTTTCGAGGTCTCTAGAGTCGGATAACATTGTTTTTAGAGAGATGTCTGTGTACGTACGTTCGGAAGCTTTTTTCGCTGACGATATCTCAAGAACGCATAGAGATATCAACTTCAAATAAATTTTATTTTACAGATAATGGGCTATCACACACGAGAGCAATTCAACCTGGGGAAATAGAAACTTGTAGGCGAGGGAGTTGAAAAGCGCAGAATGAAAATGGCAAATTATTCTTCCTTGTGAGAGGAATAACAAAGTTCAACTACTAATACAAACACAAGTTGTTTGTTTCTAAGCAAAAAAAACTGTTGTTATGCGGAATTTAATTGTTATTTTTCTAAAACCGAACAATTTTTTGTTGTTCCTAACGTCAAAAAGAAAAAAAAATACTTCTATACAAATAAATTCGTTTCATACACACAATTTTTTGCGCCGATTGAAGCAAAAGCTACCTAGGGGTTATTCTGGTTTAAAATTGACCCAGTGTGAGATGGCCTAATAAGGCCATAACGTGCAGAGAGGATTTTCAGAAAAAATCAATTGGAGGTTATTTTTTATTAGTCATTTTAAAAAATGTAAAATGTCTTCTCGAATATCTCTAGAACAAATAATGCTATCGACATCAGCCTGGTTTCATTCTATGCATAACGACGTAGTAAAAAATTGGTAATACTTAAAAAAAAATCAGCCCAGTTTTTTTTATTAAAAAAACTATCAAAAAAATATCCAATATCTTGAGAACACACAAAGATATTAACTTCGGGTTAATTTTATTTAATACACAAAGTTATATTTGATAATCGGTAGACTTTGTAAAAAAATTCAATTAACGGTTTTTTTCTAGGCCAAAAAAACTGCTAAAAATTGTTTTTCGGCTCGAATATGTCAAAAACAACCAATGATATCAACTCCGAAATAATTTAAGTCTACACACTATGCCATTATTAGTAATTGATAAGGTTTGTAAAAAAATTCAATTGACGGTTTTTTCTAGGCAAAACAAAAACTGCTAAAGAAACTGCTATTAATTGTTGAAAATTTTTGTGTCGCATATATTTAGAGCAAACAGCCTTCCCTTGATTGTACAACTGATAAGTTTTTCGAAGATTTTTAATTGGTAATTTTCTTGTAAAAAATAACATCGGGTGTCAAGTTTCAAAGGGAACCAATGGGATGTTATCAATGTGGATTAAACCCAGCTTCTATTTTTATTTCTGTTTTTTTTTTTTTTGCAAGTGGAAGGGTTTTAAGTTGTTTTTTTGCATTTTAATTCTTTAGACTTCTTGACAAACCTTGAATTCTGCATTTAGGTATGTTATATTGTTTTTTTTCTACCATTCTACATCTGTATATTTCTCTTGTCTGTGGTTCAACCCACTACTTTTACAAAAAATATCATCCTGAAAATTTGAATTATCGAAAAATCGCATTATTTGGACTATAATATCGACGTGTGACAATAACATAAAACTTTTATGATATGTGAAAGACCTTCTCCCTTCTGAGCCTATTCTTAAAAAAATAATTGTATTCGATTCCTGTTAGTTGATGGTAAAAAAGTGATAAAAATGATTAACGCGAATCTGAATATCTTAATTTTCCGGCAATATACCAAACAATTAAAAGTTATTGCCCAAAAAGTTAAAAGGTGTCATATAAAATAAACTAGTACATGCGGGTCCTAAGCGCCCCCGGTAAGAACGAAGTTCCCATTATGTGCATGCGTGTCAGGCGCCACCTGGGGTCAGAATCAAAGCTGTGTGCAAAATTTCAGCGTGATCCGATATACCGATTATTTTTTAACAGACGAGTTCCTTTTAAAACGCAACTTTCGATAAATACTTTAGAGCGATTAGAAAATATGAAAATCACATAAAAAAAGCTACAAAATTATTAATGTATACATACAACATATGTACATAATTTAGCTTATTATGAGTTTCACTCAAACAACATTCCACCCGGAAAATTGTTTCGCCTATTGTTAGATGCACTCGAAAAATATTGCATGTAACGAGAATCACCTAATTGTTAACATCAGTTCAGGCAGAATATAATGCCATTGACAGCTAGAATTTTCACTTATTCATATTTAGTAGGCGAACGATATAGCAATAAGGCGGGAAAGTATGTTTCGAAAGGGCGAAACACACAAAAGCTTTTAAAATTCCAGGCGAAAAAAATTTTAAGGTAAATTTATTTATTTATTTATTTAAAAAAAAATTGTCACCAGCAGGATTCGAACGCCGAACCTTTCGGTTAAGAAGCAAACAACTATACCATTGCGCCACGATGGGTCGAAAACGATCTGTCGTTTTTTGGATTTACCCCCCCCCAACCCTGGGCTAAAGAACTTCGTTCTAATAAAGAAATTTATTGGCACAACAGCTCATGAAAAACTAGGGCCTAGTGACTTTAAACTCTCAACCATTCCTGTGTGGGTGTCAGCAGGAATGGAGGGGGCCTACAGTTCATTGCTGAATCCGAACGGCTAAAGTGAGCGGCACTTTTCTATAACAGGAGATGCTCTTGGAGGATTTTACACTTCAAGACAGTAGCCCTGAAAAAGGTAGCAGAGGCTGGAAATCGAGCCCAAACCTCTGGCGTGGTATTCCAACGCACTAACCATTTCGCCACGGGCTACTTCAAATGTGTCATTGTTCTCCAAAAAAGCTTGTTTAAATTAATTTTAAGTCAATCAAAGCATTGAACTAAAAAAAAATGTGTAGATCTAGAAAAATGAAAATAGGCTTCCACAAATTACTCTTATTCAACACCCCCTCACCTCGACGGCACAAATCTCTTACATCAATATAAAATTAATCACACCAAAAACATAAATGTTAAAAAAAGAGCCAAGTTCTCTAATGAAAAAGTCAGCCGTGAAAAGTAATGAGATCTAAATGTACGTCAATTTCTAAGTTTATGAAGATTTAATTGTAGTAGCCCGCAGCGTAATGGTTAGTGCGATGGACTGTCATGCCAGCGGTCTGGGTTCAATACCAGCCGCTTCCACCTTAAGTTTTTTTTTCCGGGCTACTGCCTCTTGCGAGGAAGTGACAAATTCTCCAAGAGTATCTCTTGTCATGCCGCTAACGTTAGCCGTTCGGATTCGGCAAAAAACTGTAGGTCCCCTCCATTCCTGTAGACACGCACACAGGAATGCGGGTGAGAGTTGTAAGTCACTAGGCCCTGGTTCTTCATGAGCCGTTGTGCCACCAAATTTATTTTTATTTTTTTTTATGAAGATTTAATTTCAAATATTTTAAGTAGAGTAATAAACAGAATGGTGACGCAGACGGATCCGGAGCTGGAATAGCTGTCAAAATATTGAATACACGCAAATTCAATGTTAGTCCCCTTTCACACAGGCCAACTGAGTTGCCGGCAACAATTAGTTCATAGACAAGAAGGGCAGGAAGAAAGAGGGGGAAATGAAATCTCCCCGGTCAACAAATTCAGGAGATTTTTTTGACGTTTCTCTTCACACTACGTTTGTGTGCGTTCAACCAAGGTAGTTTAAAAGGAAAATAAAGAAAATCTGCGGGTTTTTGTTGCTTGCGTGTGAAAGGTACAAGAGATTGTTAAGGAGATTTAAAGAAAACGTCAAAAAAATCACCATCAACTAGTATCTTCGTGTGAAAGGGGACTTAGTCCCCTTTCACACAGGGCAACTGAGTTGCCGGCAACAAATAGTTCATAGGCGAGAAGGGCAGGAAGAAAGAGGGGGAAATGAAATCTCCCCGGTCAACAAATTCAGGAAACTTTTTTGACGTTTCTCTTCACACTACGTTTGTGTGCGTTCAACCAAGGTAGTTTAAAAGGAAATACAGCAAGTCTCCTCCAACTTTGTATCTGCGTGTGAAAGGTACAGGAGATTGTTAAGGAGATTTAAAGAAAACGTGAAAAAAATCACCAGCAACTAGTATCTACGTGTGAAAGGGGACTTACGAACACAACGGAACGTAGACGCATACGGAACACTGATCTCTATAATACACTGGATAGTGGATTCCCTACAAAGTATAACAGCTTTTCTACTTCCAATTGAAGATGACAAGTACGAAGGCAACTCAACACTTTAGGTATGTTCAGTGAGGCAACTCAACACTTTAGGTATGTTCAGTGAGGCTTTGGCAAAAACCAAAGTGGAATTTTTAAGAAAAAAAAGCAAAAGAAACGTCACTTGTTTGTAAATTTGATTTTTTGTAACTTAAAATAATTGTAAAAGTGAATTTAAAATATTTTAGTTGCAGTTTTATAAAAAAATTTGCATTTCATTATGTTATACAGTTATACCGTTATACAAAAAAATAGGCAACTCAACATTATAACAATTCTCAAATGGCATCAACTTTCTTGTATGGATGCGCTATCCAGTGTATTATAGAGATCAGTGATACGGAACTGCAGACGCAGACGGAAGAGTTCACCAACTTTTACCTTTTCACGTACGGCACTTTTGACGTTTCAAATTGTATGAAGAATAAAAACAACTTTTTGGGTCGGAAAAAAATATTGTGGTTATTTGTATCGCGAAAAAAATTATTTTTTAAAAGGAAAATTATTGGAAACAAAAAATGTGAATTCTGAGCTTGTACACAAGAATATTCTTTTGTTTTTCTTCAAAATACTTTCAAAGCTGTTCCTTAATTCACAATGCAGCGAGTTATTCACAGAGACAGCTTAGAATTATTCGTGTTTGTCAGTGAATTTGGGAAATAAAATACAAAATTTGAAAAAAAAGAAAATGAAAATTATTATTATTTGTATTGTATTATTTATACTAGAATGTCAGTTTATTAGACTTGACCATTCTTTATTCTGTAAATTTCATTGAATTTTGAACAACAACAACAACTTAAAGGTGCTACCACCAATTGCTTACGAATTAATTTTGGGTATTTTAATTCGTTTTATTTTTGTTTGGCTAGAGATATAGCTATTTCAAGGGGTGCCAAGCCCTATCATCAGTCTCCTTTTATAGTGGTGCTGAACGAAAATGAAAATGTTAAAAAAATGCTTTTAGTACTTTTGGGAGTGTTTATTGACAAAAAAGCAAAAGGCAAAAAAACCAAAAGTGGGCAGAAGAAGACGGTGGGAATGTTAATGAAGACAAAATTAATTAGTCGCAAAATAAAAACACATATTTGCTCGCCATTTTCGGTATTTTACTTATTTATCTACACAATTAATAAATATAAATACAAATACAGATACGCTCGGTGTCCTGTTCTCAATTGTCAAAATGAAAATCGTCGTCTCGTCGCGTCTTTTTTTCAATTTTTCGAAATCATGGCGTGACGGGACGACGAGAAACGCTTCATTGTGAATACTCTGGTGTATTCTCATTGGTTGAAATTGGTTTGACAGCTACGACCACTGATCTCTATAATACACTGGATAGTGGATTCCCTACAAAATATAACAGTTTTTCTACTTCCAATTGAAGATGACAAGTACGTAGGCAACTCAACACTTTAGGTATGTTCAGTGAGGCAACTCAACACTTTAGGTATGTTCAGTGAGGCTGAGAAGGCCAGTTCAAGTTGCTGAGATCTCAAAAATTCTACTACAACCGAAGAGGGGCAAAAACCAGAGTGGAATTTTTAAGAAAAAAAGCAAAAGAACCATCACTTGTTTGTAAATTTGATTTTTTGTAATTTAAAATAATTGTAAGAGTGAATTTAAAATATTTTAATTGCAATTTTATAAAAAATTTTGCATTTCATTATGTTATACAGTTATACCGTTATACAAAAAAATAGGCAACTCAACATTATAACAATTCTCAAATGGCTTCAACTTTCTTGAATGGATGCGCTATCCAGTGTATTATAGAGATCAGTGGCTACGACGAGCTCTCGTCACGTTCACGTCTCGTTTCCTCGTCGCATTGTGAAACAGCCTTCAGCTCCTTATGCGGCTACGTTCCGTTGTGTTCGCAATGACGGTGTTCACATTGGACTTACTCCTTGGATTTTTTTTGACGTCTATATACTTTTTCTCGTTCCCACTCTGTGGTGAGAAAGAGACAGGCAAGTGAGGCAGGATTTTTTAAATTTTTTAAAAATTTGTGGATTTTTTTTGACGTTTCCTTTTATGACATGTGTTTTGTTAGTATTTAGTTTTTGTTTGGCACTTAAATACTACAGAATTGAAGTTTTTTCAATTGGAAAAATATTTATTTAGTGAAATATTAATTTTGTGATTGAAAAATTTCTAGTTAAATTCTCCGGCGAATAAAAATTTGTGTTTTATTTTAACAACTACTGAACGTCAGAGTGAATCGGTTGTGTGTGTCTGAACACGAGCTGACTGACTTATGCCAAAAAAAATCGTAAATCTGAGTCCAATGTGAACACCGTCAATATTGAATTTGCGTGTATTCAATATTTTGACAGCTATTCTAGCTCCGGCTCCAGTTCCGTTTTCCGATTTCGTCACCATTCTATTAAGCCAGAGGTGCGTTCTTTTATGTTACTGTGGTTAAATATAGTTAATGTGTCAAAAATTAAAGTTGATGTGCCATAGTTAAGAAAGTTACACTTGGTAACTTTTTCATTTAGGAACGACCAGAGTTAACAATAGTTAATCTGTCAAACGAAAGGGGTTGAAAAAAAAAATTGAATTGTATATTTGGAATGAATAATCAAGAAAAAATGTGATTGCATTAAATTTATTGGAAAAATAATTATTAGGAATTCAAAATAACATGTGCAATTTTCTTCATTGCTTATGGCACAGAATTTTTTGATGAAAAATTAACCAAATATAAAGAAGAAAATGCCGTCAGAAAGAAAATGCATCAGAAAATAAAAGAAAACTATTCCAAAAATCAAATTCGACAACAAAAAATCGATTAAATTGATAAAAACATATTTTAAATATTGAAAACAATTCCAAATCAAATGGGCAAAAAGTAAACAAAACATCCACCATTGCATTTCAGCTGTGTTTGACAGATCAACTTTTTCAATTCGTATCGAGGAGATGAGTTGGAAAAAGTTACAAAAAGTTACTTTTTGACACTTTTACTTTAGAATTTAGGAACGATTTTATGACGTCATAAAGTTACTCGAAGTAACTTTTCTGTATTAAAGGAACGACCGAAGTTAACTATAGTTAACCACAGTACATAAAAGAACGCACCACAGGTAAGGCCAGTTCACGGCAAAGAAACTGAATATGAAGAAATGAATCCTTCGTACGTTTCACCCTCCAAAACCCATTTGTTTACATTGTTGTATTTGTAATTTAATTTTGTGTCGATGAATAGATGTGAAATCCAACAACAATATAGCAGGGTGGTGTGAAGATAAGTACTGTGAATGTGTAAGTTGTGAAGATAAATAATGTGAATGTATGAGTTTTATACCGCCATTTTTACACATACCTTCTCATTTCTTATCTGATAGAGCTTGTAGGCAAACTCAAATGACAGCCGAGGATTCATTTCTTCATATTCAGTTTCTTTGGTTCACGGTTGGAAAAAGGCTTACTATTGTACTGAATTTTGCACTATTTAATTTCCCCAGTACGGAAGTACCACTTTTGAACTTTCAGTACTATTTAAAATTTTGTGTTAGAGTTGACTTCAAACTTTTTTCTTTATTCAATTTACACTTCATTCTGCTTTCCCAAAAGACCTTCAATCGCTTGAAATAAGGTATCACTCAAAAAAGTGTTTAATTTGGTTTTTTTTTTTTTTATAAAAATTGACATTAGGATATATCGACCATTTTATATAAAATCTATAGAACCATCTCGTTGACGAACGAACAGGGTGTCACCTAGTGAGGAGGCCGACGTTTTCTCTTTTTTTCCATTGACGGTGTTCACATTGGACTTACTCCTTGGATTTTTTTGACGTCTATATACTTTTTCTCGTTCCCACTCTGTGGTGAGAAAGAGACGGGCAAGTGAGGCAGGATTTTTTAATTTTTTTTTTTTTTTTTTTTTTTTTTTAGTTTTTGTTTGGCACTAAAATACTAAAGAATCGAAGTTTTTTCAATTGGAAAAATAGTTTTTTAGTGAAATATTAATTTTGTGATTGAAAAATTTCTATTTAAATTCTCCGGCGAATATAAATGTGTGTTTTATTTTAACGACTACTGAACGTCAGAGTGAATCGGTTGTGTGTGTCTGAACACGAGCTGACTGACTTCTGTCAAAAAAAATCGTAAATTTGAGTCCAATGTGAACACCGTCATTGCAGACTTTTGTAGGGTTCGTATCTTGAATAGAAGAACGATAACACTGTATACTAAATGTGTGAGTTCGAGGGAGAAAAAAGAACGATTTTGTATAGAATATAACGAGAAGGAAAGTGTAAAATAAATTTTGTATAGAATATAATACCATGAAGGAAATGAAAATAATAGAAGAAGTAGAACATTGTAAACGAATTTATTGAGGGTTCAAAGGGGAAAGATTTTTCTTTTGCTTTTGTATGTTTGTATATGAGCTGTGACCTGTTTTCCTAAATCCTAACTTAATATCAAAACACTATACCTACATTGATATTTACTAAGGGCAATATGCTAGAGAGAATTTTTTCTAGCAACACTTTAAAAAAAACTGTTTGAAATATTTTAAATGAAAAATACTGTTTTTCAAGCGCATATTTCTTCGAAAATGTATGGCATGGCATATTTTTGGTTGCCCTATTCATTACAATCTGCATTGTTTATAGCTTATAGGTATACCGTACACCTAACTCTACTCAGCTCTACTCATCTGATATAAGTAGCAGGAAATATAACAACATAATGTGTGTACTTAAATTTTGGTAGGTAACAAAATTATTTAAAGTCAAGGATAGTGGGTATGATGGGGGTGTTGTATATCTAGGTGCACATAATTTCGAAACATTTCGAAGGCTGAAGACGAAATAAAAAACTGCATACGAGAGAACCAAAGCATAGTGAAACACCTTTCAACACTTCTTCGGTGCTTATCTGCAGGAATGGAGAGGACCTGCAATTTATTCCCGAAAATAACTTCTATTATGACGCCGCCGACGCACAGTGTGGGATTCTGGCAATCTAGCGGAATTTTATTATAAAAATCATTCGCATGAACCAAAGCAAAAATTGGTTTAATATATAGCTAATACCTCCCTGTAAGCAAGTATACCAAAATTTTTATGTGGAGAGCATGTTTTACTGAGAGAATTGATTTTAAAGTGAGAGTTTGTGATTTATTTGAGTCAAGTTTGCGGTGCGAAGGTGTTCGGGGTTTTTCACTTTTAAACGTCTTTTGTGAGTCTTAATTGAAGTTTTTATTTTTTATTTATTTAATACAATATAAGAGAATAAGAAAGTGAGTAAAATTATATTTAAAAGGGTGTTCAGTTTTTTGTTGTTGTGTTCTTAAGTGAAAAAAATGTGTTTTTTTTGTTAATTTTTACATTTATTGGAGAAAATTTAATGTATTCAGGGTTATTCAGGAAGGAAACTATATACGTCTCAAAGGCTGACATTTCACCTTTCATATTGCGTTTTAAGTTGCTGCGCATATCTGCGCACTTGAAAAATTTGCTAATTTTTCTAAACGCTTACCGTCCAAAAAATCATGTTCTGTTTTTCTAATATTATTTGTTCTTATATTTTTTTTAACTTTGAGAAATGTGTTCACTCTTTGCAAACACAATATTAGAGAGAGAGATATTTTGCATACTACAACTTACAGGGTGTTTTATGTTTCAATTAATATATATTTAATACAAAAATTTATTATTTACTTTAAACAAATATGTATTAATAAAATAATACATAATATCAAATTGAGGTATTTTGTATACATATATTATATATGTATTACCACTTACAGGGTGTTTCAGTCAATTATTTATTTAATACAAAAATTTAACATGTTACTTAAAAAAAAATATTTTTTATAAAATAATACTTATAATATAATAAATATAAAAGAAATAAAAATGTACAGGGTGTTTTTCAAATTTAAATACAAATTTAATTATGGCGAACTATTTACGAGAAAAACATCCAGTTTAGAAACAATGAGAGATCTTTTTAACAGGCTTTTGATATCTTCAGACCCTTTCTTAGCAAGTCTAAGGTGCATTCCGAAAAGAAAAAAAAGGTCCAATTGAACAAGAAATTTTGTAGCTTCTTGATGTTCCATCTTAAATTAAAAAATCTGTTCATGTACTTTTTTTTGTTATTAAATGTATTAAATGCTGATGTCGATTTATTTATTACATTTATATTTATGGCAATCAAAAATAAGACTAAAAAATAAAACTTATTGTTTCAGATAAATTCAGATATGTTAATATATATAAAAAACTTGCTTTATTTAATTTTCTGTTTACTTTTTTTTGAATTTAGGAGAAAAAAGTGTATAAAAAGTTCAATATGCGACATGTTATTAATATTTTTCTTGTTGGTAAGGTTAAAACCCTCCCGCCCCCCTTGCCACACATTTTGACCTATTCCAATTGTAATTTATTTTTTTAACATTACATCTGAGCATATTTGTTGCAAAAAGTTATCAAAAAACCAACCCAAGTTTTGTTTTATGCGTGGTATTGATTTTCAGAAAATTAACATTTTTTCATATGAGAGATCGGTCACTTCAAAGCTCGTTTTAAAAAAACTTTGAAGAGATATTACAAAAATTTAAGTTGTATTTGATTCTACGAGCCATTTATATTATATAAGCAGAAAAAAATATAAGAAAAAGTTTAATGCACGAGCGCTATTAATTTAACTCCGCTAGTAAGTGCAATGGACTGTCATGCCGGAGGTATAGGTTCGATCCCCAGCCTCGCCACATACAAATTTAAAAAAAAATAAAAAACAATGGCTACTGCCTCTTGCGAGTAATTGACAAAACCTCCAAAAGTATCTCTTGTCTTGTGTATTTATCCACATAATAAATTGAAGAATATATCGAAAAAAGCGGGCATGGACTGGGTAGCAGTAAGTTGCTCTTACACTGTGGCTTTAAAGTCTGAATACATAAGCCTATTCATCTGATTTTAGGAGACATATTATTTTAATGGGAGCCTAAGTTGACGGTACCTAGTATTTTTGTGAGTATAAAATAATAAACACGTACTATAGCACAATGCACATATACATACATAGCTTATAAAATGTATCTTCATGGAACTTACAAATTGTTTGAGAAAACAGTTTTTAAAAATAAATTTTTAATTAAAAATTTTTAAAAAATAATGAAAAAATGTTTCCTTTCATTTTCGTTTTAAATTTAGCTATTCTAGTGAATAGTTTTCCAAAAATTAATTTTCAAACTTAAATTTTTGAAAAAAATAATTATTAAGCTATATTTTTGTGTTTAATATTCAATGCTCCCATCGATTTTTAGTCGAACACTAAAAACTAGATGTCAAAACGCATCCTAGTTTTTGGGAAAATTGAAAAAAAAAAAGTAAATTTTCCTTATATTCGTCTTCCGTCTGTTATTTTGTTGCCCCCAGGGAAAAGGAACCTATTTCTACTAATTAAATAATAAAGTAGATTTCGTTATTTTCAACTTTATGAAAAACCAAGATAAATTTAGGCAAGTGTTTTACTAGAAATTGATAGGATTCTAATACTAAAAATGGGAGAAAATGGACCCCCTCACAAACGATTTTTTTCTTTTTCTTGACTCAACCTACACAGCTCTATGTCACACCATAGGTGAGTCACCTGTAAATAAAATTTTGTACATTAAAAAAAATTGGCACACCATTTTTTATTATTTATTATAGTTGAATTAAAAATTAAATTAATTATTCCTTTTTCGGGATCTTTTTGAAATTAAATTTTGAAAAAAATCGTCATTCAAAAAAAAAAATTGTACAAAAATCAAAAATTTGTTTTCTTTGTAATTTAAATCGGTTATACAGATAATGAGGTAGTCCAAAATAAAACAAATGGTTGTATGAGAAGTATTGTTAATGATTTTCTGCAAAGGCTTTTTAACAAGGCTTTTTAACGAAAATAAAAAACAATGGTTCTATATAATGGGAGGTACCAAAGCAAGCTGAGAAAATATCTTTTAAACTTATTCGATATCATAGCGCATGTACCTATTAACTAACAAAATCACATTTTGGTTATTTTTAGCTTCCTAAATTAAATTACCTACCTAATTTGTTCTTTGAGACCAGCGACGTTTATTCGAAGGTGCGCAGGTGTTCACCGCACACCCTACCAACATCTTAATTTTCTTTAGTAACTTATCAATACATACGTCAATAAATAATAAAGATCTGTGTACGAACTCAAATAATCCTCAAACAAAAATCAGAACAAATAATTCACTTCCATTCAAAGTAACGAAAAAATTTCTTTTAACTTCAGCGCACCGCAAGCTAAACCCAAATCCACATACAACATATAATTCAAATTACCTACCTACCAAAGAAGTGCCTAATAACAAAAATTTCCTCGTAGGGTGTTCTCCTTACTTCAGCACACTCAGCTAACCCAAATCCACATACAAAAAAATTCAAAAAAAAAGCACAAGAAATCGTTTTCCCTTAGTCCCCTTTCACACGAAGATACTAGTTGCTGGTGATTTTTTTGACGTTTTCTTTAAATCTCCTTAACAATCTCCTATACCTTTCACACGCAGATACAAAGTTGGAGGAGACTTGCTGTATTTTCCTTTTAAACTACCTTGGTTGAACGCACACAAACGTAGTGTGAAGAGAAACGTCAAAAAAGTTTCCTGCATTTGTTGACCGGGGAGATTTCATTTCCCCCTCTTTCTTCCTGCCCTTCTCGCCTATGAACTATTTGTTGCCGGCAACTCAGTTGCCCTGTGTGAAAGGGGACTTTTACAACTCTGCTGTATACTTCTTATCTGGTACCTCGATGAGGGTAGGTCCTTCTATCGTTCTATGGCGGGATCTTAAACTATATAACAGAAGTAGGTACTGACGTGGGCAAACATTTACATATATGTAATTTGAATAGTTAAGTCCACTAATGCATGGGCAGTCGGCTCATCTCCCCAGAAAGAGCTCAAGAGCTATTTCACATAATAAAATTGATAAAAGTAGAAAAAAAAAGCGAGGACGCCAAAAAATTTTATGCTTCAGTGTTCAGTCTAAAAGGACCAATATGTTACTAAATAATGTGATACACTAAGTGACTATCCATCCCGGTTTTCCCGGGACTGTCCCGTATTTATATAGCCTGTGCCGGTCTTTTTTTAAGAAATCCGGGACGTAGAGAGGGGTTTATACATAGTATGTATATGTAGGTATACAAAGAGTTGATTTTCAATAGATTTTACCTTTATAAATTAAGATTTTTAAATAAAATTAAGATTTTGAAAATAAAAAATAACTTTCTCTGAAATGTTACAAAAAAAATAAAAAAATGAACTCTTATTTGACGAAGTAATAAGAATCAAGAAAATAATTCAAGTCTGAATAGCAAATAAAATAATCAAAATATCCTCATCCTTATATATGTAGTTTTGTTCTGTATTTCAATATGGCAAATATAATCGTCAGCGTAGCTTGTAAAAATCATCGTCATATAAACAAAAATAAAATAACACACATTCTTCACATGCCTTTGTAAACTAATTTCAAAACTAAACAGAATATTGAAAATCGTTGTTATGGATACCCATACAAAAAGGAACAATTTAATTAATAAAAATCTCTTATATTTTTATTCAGAGGTTGTTTTTTTTTTTTTTTTTTGTTTATTAATGACGATTATTTCGCATATTGAAATACAGAACAAAAACAAAACTACATATATGAGGATGAGGATTTTTTGTTGATTTATATGTATGTTCAGAGACTTGAATTATTTTCTTGATTCTGATTATCGTCAAATAAAGGTTAATTTTTTTTATTTTTTGTAAAATTTCAGAGAAGGACACCTAAACGCAAAATGTGTTTTTCAGGGCTACTGCCTCTTGCGAGGAAGTGACAAGTCCTCCAAGAGTATCCTGTGTCATAGAAAAGTGCCGCTCACCTTAGCCGTACGGTTACGGCAGTAAACTGAATACAAATTTTTGAGCTGGATTCTGTACTAACTAGGTAGGTACTACACTGGGGCGTCCGTTATTTCTCAAACCAAGTTTTTTGATCAGACACCCCCTAAATCAAAATTTTATGCCCTACAAAAAATTTATTTACAAAAAATTCTGTCATTAACCTGTGCCTTTATGTAAGAGGCAGAAGAAATAATTTTGAAAATATTTTCTATAGATTTTTTTTCTTCCATAAACTTTGAATGATGTTTTTTAAAAGGATGATCATATGTACAATAATAAAAATCAACAAGAAACTAAAGAATATCTGTAAAAATTTGTATGGGAAGACTATGGCTTTAGAGCCACAAGTTAATGAGCTCGGCTAAGTTTTTTTTGGTCGATAAATTTACTGTAGGGAATTAGTTTTTAATCCGCGGGTGTCTTAACCAAAAAAGAAATAAGTTTGGGAAATACGGGACTCTAATATGCAGGCACAATAGGGTGGCGCTTATTTTGGCAATGTTCGAAGTCTTCAAAAATTTTTAAACTTTTTTTTATTATGTATTTGCAGTATTTTGTAAAACAGTGTTTCACAATTTTAAAAATTATATTATGTATTTGTTAATAGAAATACAAAATATAATGGCTTAAAAGTGTTGATTGCTCGGAGTCATGTAATGAAGTTTTTAAATCTTTATAAGAAAAGAAATCTGTGGTCGAGAAATTTGTTGACGACAGGAGTAAAAATGTAAGATTTTTTAAAACTTATTTTAGTTTTTATAACTTAAAATTCTTTGTTTATGCTAAAAATAACAGCCCAAATTCAAATGCGACTAATAGAGCTCGTGGAGGGAAATGAGCACTAGGGTGGAGGGTCAAAGTATGGAGCAGTTTCGAATACATTCAGTTTCTTGCATTTAAATGATTAGAATAATTTGACATCACAAAAATAATTGTTTGGATAAAATCTTTAGTCCTCTTCCTCAACTCAAAGTAAGTTTAGAATTTAATGAAAAAACACCCTTTTTCATAGCTTCGAGCTGTGGTAGAGGGCTAAAGATTTTATCCAAATAATTTTTTTTGTATGTCAAATTATTCTAATCGTTTAAATGAACAAACTGGAGGTATTCGAAGAAACTAATTCAACAACTTTGTTTTTTTCTTCATACATTGACGCTTCACCCTAATTGAGCACCTCGAGATTTTAAAAGAGGCTCTGAGAAAAATTATGGATGGAAAATTAATCATCAGTATCAAATCTTTCTTCATCTTCGTCGCCACTGCTGCGATTTATTTTACGCAAAAATAAATACCCACATAGGTCATAATATACCTAGCTATAAAAGCAAGCAAAAAATCTATTCGTAAATCCATGCAAATCAAACCGAAACCAACACAACCTCACATCTACATATAAACAAATTTTTCTATTTTCTTGCTCACAATTCTTGATATTACAAACATCTCGTTTACTCTCAATATTGTTGTCAGTATCAATAATAAACAACTCACTCGCTCTAATAGCTGTGTCTTCAACCTTTGCACTGAAAATTTGTGGCTACTACAGCGCCTTTTAACGAGAAGGCCGAACGTAAAAAAAATGACTCCATGATAGTACTATAGATTTTATATACAATGTATCGCCAAGTCCAAAAACGTTATTTTTGTTGTACACTTGTTATAATATTTTTTAGGTTTATCAAGAAATAAAAATGACACGTGTTAATAAACTTAAAAGCTACTCCTTCCGTTATTGTATTTTTTTTAAGCGTCTTCATAAAAGGTCAGATAGTTTCAGAAGTTGGTCAGTCATAAATTATTTTTTATGATTTTCTATTAAAAAAATTGCTAGGTGAAGGTCAATGACCTTATATTTTTTTAATTCATAACTAAAAAGCTACAGCTGAACAACTTCTGAAACTGCCCGACCTTTTATAAGGACTAAGAAACTTTTTCAGATGGTACACACTTTTTTCGAATATCCCATAAATAAGGTGTTAAAAATCTATACGACCTTGCAATGACTTTGAAAAAAACTTTACAAAATTATTAAAAAAAAAATCTGTGCCTCAAAATGACTAAAGCTACATGAACTTTTATGACCTTTTAAATTGCATACTTCTTTTTCCTAAATTCCATTAATGAGGTGCAGTCTTGTACTGTGACCTTGAAAAAAACACTAAAAATGAAGCCTACTAAATTTGCCAAATAATTGTTATCTTTTGCTCTCTTTAAACTCATTTATGTAACTTTCTCTCTATTCTTCTTTTTTCAACAAATTAATGATTGTTCATTTATCTTAATTGTCTTTCTTTAGTTTTATTTTAAAGCGTGAAGCTGATGATGGCATGTAAATCATGCCGAAATGCATTTTTGTAAAATTTGTTTAATGTCGTTTAAATGAATTAAAAATATTTGACAAGTGTTTCGTCGAAAATATATTTCGTGTCTTTTATTTATTTAAACGTTATTTAAACAAAAAACTTCTTGTAATCAATAAGGAACTTAACATTAAACATAAAACATGGTATACTTTTATTGCGAATATCCCATAAATTAGGTGCCAAGAATCGCGGATGACCTTGAAAAACTTTAACCCTGGATTAAAAATTTTCAAAGCCTGACCAATTTCTAAAACTACCTGACCTTTTATGACTAATTGCTAACCTTTTAGATTGCATAATTTTTTTGCTAAAATTCCATATATGGGGTACTAAGATCCCACACCCCACTCGTGTACTTAAGAAAAAATAGTTCTTCTAACGAACACTTTTGCTATTTGCAAAAGAATATCAAACAAAACCTATTAGGTTTTCGGTTAGAAAGAAATGTAAATATTAGAGAAAGTAAAATGTTTAGGTACTAAAGTGTGGCATCAAGCGCAAAAATGCTATGTCCTAACATATTTTATTCTATCATGAATAAATTGAAAAGTGGTTGAAGAATTATTTATGTTACATTATTATACTTTTACAAAGGTATCAGGCCATAAAACACTTAAATATCAAAGTCAATGGAGCTGCATTAGTAGAGATATGCACGTAGCAACACTTTAAATTGAGTTTGCCAAAAACAGCAAAAACGGATATAGCACACGTGTGCATTTGATATGAACTAAAATATTTTTCATAAAAAAAAAACTATCTTTCAGCTTTAAAATGACATCTGTAACGTACAGATATCTTGAATAGAAACATTTCAAGAAATAAAAACACTTAAGCATAAAAATAAGGATTTCCTAATGTTTCAAAGGGACAGGGGAGGACCGGAGTTAACGAAAATTAAATAACCTTGGATTTACACTTTTGAAACCCTAGAGACGATCTTCATAAAATTTGAGCAAAATCTTAAATGTGCTGGCTTTTTCGATTAAACAGATTCATATGGAATGACTCTGGTGGCTTTAAAACTAGACAATCAAAAATAGATAGCCTTTAAATACTCAGATAGCTAGTAACCTCTTCCAAACATATTTTCAATTCACAACTTTCGCATCAAAATTATTTAAAGGACTGTATTCTTTTACTTGCTCTTCTTGAACGCTTTGAATTGATATTATTTCTATAGACAGCATACTCAAAGGGGCTTATAAAAATGCTGATGCTCCAAATGCAATTGATAAACAAACAGCACATCTAGACCTGTGACGTCAGTGGTCAGCAGTAGCAGAGTACGTAGTGTACACAGCTTCGAAGACTGAGCAAATCTGATGCGCGGGTTCAAATACCGCATGATGTGTAGAAAGTTTTTCAAATAAAATTAGATTAAAGCTCGGCACCACTTTAAAAGGAGACTGATGATAGGGCTTGGCACCCCTTGAAATAGCTATATCTCTAGCCAAACAAAAATAAAACGAATTAAAATACCCAAAATTAATTTGTAAGCAATTGGTGGTAGCACCTTTAAGTTGTTGTTGTTCAAAATTCAATGATTTTATTTCTATTTGCCATTGAATTTTGTTTTCATAATTTAAATAAAATAAAACCAGTTATGTCCAACTAAAACTGTCCATAAGTCTGCTGCTGAGTTGCGACCTGCTGAGAAACAATCACCATTTGACCCGAAATACCAGAACTTTGTCCTATTGTTCCTGTAATTGTAGTAACATTTTCCGATGTGACAATAGGTTCTCCACCGAACCAATTAATAAGAGAATGTTGCGGCATGGTAACACATTTCCTTTGGTCAGCAATCAGATTCTCCGAATACTTGACATGATTCGTATAAGCCTCTTTCTCGTGCTGCATATCCTTAGACATTCGATGGAGATCTTTGAGAATAGCGCTGCCCCATAGCTGAACGTGAATGTCAGGAATTTTCGAAGCCAATTGCATTGCTGGGGTTACCATGTTCATACTCTCCTTTGAATTTCCAATACTTAGAAAGACATGACTGAGAAGAACCAGTGAACATGACGTAAGACGATTTAGATCCTCGGCATTCGCCATTTTGAGAGTTTCACGAAGAAAGCGTCTAAAAGAAAATAATTTTATTAGAAGGATATAAGAGAAAATAAAATAATATATTTTTTTTCAATTCAAATATTAAATTAAAAATTCATAAAAAAAATAAATAAAATTTGGCTTTGGTTAGATACTGTCTGCCAGATGCCAATTTATTTGTAATTGTTAAATTTCAGTATAATATAAAAGCTATAAGATTTATGACAAATAAAATATTGCATTTCAAACTTTTTTTTTTAATAAGAAAATTTTTAATTTTTGTAGCCCGTGGCGTGATGGTTTTCATTTAGAAACGACGAGAGTTAAAAATTATGGTTAATCTGTCAAACGAAAGGGGTCGAACAAAAAAAATCGAATTGTATTTGGAAAGAATAACCAAGAAAAAATGCGATTGCATTAAATTTATTGCAAAAATAATTATTAGGAATTCAAAATTACATGTGCACAATTTCTAAATAAAATTTCTTTTTTACTCAGTTTACTTTCAAATCGAACAGTGCAATTTGTTTTCATTGCTTATGGCACAGAATTTTTGATTAAAAATCGACAAAATAAAAGAATAAAATACCGACAGAAAGAAAATGAGTCATAAAATAAAAGAAAACTATTCCAAAGATCAAATTCGACAAAAATAAATTAACGAAATTGATAAAAACATATTATAAAAATTGAAAAAAATTCTAAATCAAAAGGAAAAAAAGTAAACAAAAAATCCAGCCACACAATGAAAACATTGCATTTCAGCTGTGTTTGACAGATCAACCATTTCAACTCATATGAAGGAGATGAGTTGGAAAAAGTTACAAAATGTTACTTTTTGACACTTTTTTTTAACTATAGTTAACTTCGGTCGTTCCTTTAATTCAAAAAAGTTACTTTAAGTTAACTTTGTGACGTCATAAAGTTGTTCCTAAATTCAAAATAAAAAGTGTCAGAAAGTAACTTTTTCCAACTCATCTCCTTGATATGATATGTCAAACACATCTGAAATGCAATGTTTTCATTGTGTGGATTTTTTGTTTACCTGTTGGTCTTAGATTTGAAATTTTTTTCAATATTTAAAATATGCTTTTATCAATTTCATTGATTTTTGTCGAATTTGATTTTTGGAATAGTTTTCTTTTATAATTCATTTTATTCTATTTATTTGGTCAATTTTTCGTCAAAAATTCTGTGCCACAAGCAATGAAAAAAATTGCACTTATTTGTGTTCGAACAAAGTCCCGTAATAGGACTCGACCCAACGATGAAGGAACTAAAAACCTTCAGCACTCCATAAAGGCTTCGGCCTCTCTCCTACTCCGTCTATCCAGAACTAGAGAGGATATTGTCCTGACCCAAGAACCTTGGATAGTAAAATCCATGGTTAGGGGACTCAAGGATACTACTCACTGCATGTGACAGATAAAGGTAAACCTAGGTCTTGCATACTATTAAATAGTAGTAATAATGTTGCTGAGTTCAGCGATAGAGATATCACCGTCGCTAAGCTAGAAACGACATTAACGATAGATGTGAATCTCATTGTGATTTCATCTTAAGTACTAACCTCATAATAAGTAATGTAGGAAATAAACCAACATTTGTTACTAGGAATCGACAGGAAATTCTCGATATATCTCTTGTATCCAATAACATTCATCATATGATTGTGGATTGGAAAGTATTGAAGGAAAATTCGTTTTCGGATCATAGACATTCAATTGTCTCTAAATGATGAATCTCCTAGCCAGCTAGTATTCCGTAACTACAAGAAATCTGACAGGGTAAAATATAGGAAAACATTTCAAAGTTTAGAAAAACCTATACTTTTAAGCCCTACTTCAAACACAAGTGAACTTGATAGTAAAGTCATTGAACTCACCCTAGCCCTAAACAAAGCCATGACTGTTTCCTGTCCACTATTCTGTATTCTGCCAATTCTAGAGATAATTTTTAATAGTTGTTTGAGATTGGTCCATATACCTGTGTTATGGAGAGAAGTAAAAGTTGTGTTTATACCCAAAGCTGGAAAGTGTAACCATCCCAAAAGATCTCAAACCTATTAGTCTATCATCATTCCTCCTTAAAACTTTTGAACGATTGATTGATATCCATTTAAGAACAAGCATTGATACGAGACTTATGTCTACGGCTCAACATGCATACTGCAGGGAAATCGGTGGATACAGCTTTGCACTCACTGATGCGAACCATCGAATACTCCTTCCATCATAAAGAATACACTCTGGTTGCCTTTTTAGATATAGAAGGTGCTTTTAGCAAAGTCGACACATCCGCAATCACGTCAGCATTGTCATCTCTGAATGTAGATAGTTCGCTTGTTATTGATTAATGGAATGCTAACCAGCGGGATTACTAACTCAAGACTGGGCGGCTTTTCTGCAAGATGTGCATTAGCCACTCTACTATTCTGAATTCATACAGATCCATACTAAGCAACACAGACTAGACCATTCTTCAATTACAGTTCGATAAAAACTTCGAGGTTACCATACCCTCCAGATCCATCTGGGAAAACTCAACATTCCTGGAAGATGAATCAATTCATTTTTACACTGATGAATCAAAAACTGATGACAGGGTTGGTGCAGGGGTGTACTCCGACCGACTTAGGCCGTGTGTGAATTGGATTAAATTTGATCCCAAAATTAAATTTTGACACTATTGAGGTGAATATAAGACGTCAAAATTTAACATGGTCCCGGGGCACCTTAAGGCCGTGTGTGAATTGGATTAAATTTGATCCCAAAATTAAATTTTGACACTATCGAGGTGAATATAAGACGTCAAAATTTAACATGGTCCGTGGGCACGTTAAATTTGTGCTGCTAGATTAAATTTTGACGTTTACCAGCACCCACGAAACGTTTTGTTTATTTTCATGTGCATAGAAAGAACATATTCAATAAAGGTGTATTAATAGGTAAGTCAAAATATAATTAAATGATTTCACTCTAAAAATATTAAGAAAAAGTTCAAAGCCAATTTGTATAATCTTGTTTCTAGAGCCAAAATGAAGACTACTGGATCCTTGCTTGCAAAGAAGTAGAAGCTAGAAGTAGAAGTAGAATATTGTTTGTTCTCTTGGTTACAACTTCTTTTGCGCTACGAGTTTGAATTGACGCAAAATAGAACCCCGAATCTGGTGGTTAAAATGAAATTCTTAGAAAAACACATCGTTCTGAATGAAAAGTCTCCATACAAAAGGTCATTACATCTCAAAGATGAATGGATTGATCCCCTTTATTCATCTGAAGAACAACATTTGCTAATTGCAGCAATGATAACGAATACTAAATAATTAAATAAAGTTGCCAGCTCAGTGTGACCACCACAAGCGGCCAGAGTTTTTTGCGTCTTGTATTTTTGTTCTGCAGCTGCTTGCAACGGAATACGAACCATAAGCGTTCTTTATAACAGGCCCAGGGTAAGAGCACTCTCTTTGAACTCATTAGAATGGGCGTTTAATTTTTTAACTCGCGAAATTTATTACAAAAAAATGTGTTCTACTTTTTTCCAAAACTCGTGGACGAAAGAAAAATATTAGAATTAAAAAAATCCCATTTAATTGAATTCACACAGCAAAAAGATGAAATTGTTTTCACCACTGAAGAAACGTCAAAATTTAATGTGGGATCAAATTTAATCGAAATTTTAAACGAATTCACACACGGCCTAAATTTCCGCTGCTAGATTAAATTTTGACGTTTACCAGCACTCACGAAAGGTTTTATTTGTTGCAATTCAATGAGATCTTTCTGCATCCAGTGGCCCGCGACGCTCAGTGCCTTAAGATTTTAAAGAACTTGAACAATGATATTTAACCTATCGATGATTTTCGTGGCATAACGCTGGAGAAATTACACGGGCAATTACTTACCTATATTTTTGGGAAATCGAAAGAGCCAAAGCCGGTCAGAAACAAGTTTTCCCAACGCAGTTCCAGAATGTAGAACGGATGCTTTACGATATACTTTGTGCAAATATAACAACCTTGTAACATGAAATTAGATATAAACGCGCCCAAGGCACCAAGCTGTGAAACCCAACAAAGTTTGCACTCATGTACTTTGGTGGAGATGAATAATATACTGCTGGCATAATTTGGAAAGAGTACAACATGGATTTCAACTTGACTAAATGACCAGAAAGCATCGGCACGCAAAGCTCAGCATAAACTATTTTCATTCCAGATTCTTGGGACAATCTTTAAGTCCGGGAGTCGGTGCAGAAGTCCCGTCATCGCGCAATGGGGCGATATATATATCATTTTAAAGATAATTTTACGCTCTTTCAGAAAAACTCTGACTTATATATGTATCTGAAACCTGTTTAAAGGGTTTTGGGTAGGTAATAATAAAAAGCTTTAAGCGTAAAATCTTATTGTGGGCGTTTATTTGTTTAACTTGCGAAATTTATTACAAAAAAATGTGTTCCAATTTTTTCCAAAACATGGACAGAAGAAAAATATGAGAATGAAAAAAATCACATTCACACAGCAAAAAGATGAAATTGTATTCACCACTGAAGAAACGTCAAAATTAAATGTGGGATCAAATTCAATCGAAATTTTAAACGAATTCGCACACGGCCTTAATTTAAGTCTCTCCTTTCGTGTTCCAGGCGATAAGGCTAGGCGCATATTGAGACGCGACCGGCTCGTGTGACGTGACCTGACGCGTGCGACATGACTTGATTAATAGAAACGTGTCTTATCGTTATCCGCATAAAGGCTCTCCCAAACCAACGCGATTTATCGCCGCGATAAAAGAAAACAATAACAACAACGTATTGTTTTGTTTGACAACCACGTGTTGTTATTGTTGTTTTCTTTTGTCGCGGCGATTAATCGCGTTGGTTTGGGAGAGCCTTAATCAATCACGAGTCTCGTGTCAATATTTTATCGAAAACTCCTTACAAGAACATATAAATATAAATTTCATCTTGAATTCAAAATAAAAAAAAACTCACAAAAAACTATAATTGTTCTCGTAATTAGCAAACTATTTTTTATTTTTCAATTTTATCCGACAGTTTGTATTTTTTTTTTGACAGGAAATAAGTAAAAAACGTGCGCGTGCAGTCTCGTAAGGAAAAGTGTGTTTCAATTACTGTGTCACGCGTGATTTGTAAAACGAGTGTCAGCTCATGCCCCGCCGCTCCATCAATATGCGCTGTTCAATTGATTTATATTGGGAAGGTAGGTACATAGGTAGAAACGGCGGCCCCGAGCAGCCTAAGCTCGGTGACCCAATTCGCTGAGGAGCGCCGTTTTGATACCATGACTCGTGTGACCTATATAAAGAACCGGTGTTATAAGAGGGATTCACGGATCAAAATGCCAGTCTAGGCAGATTGTTGGTTTCAGAAGTCCATTTACCACCTCCTTGTAGTCTATGGATTCTGACGGGGGAAATGGTGTAGTAGTAGTAGCTACTTAAAGAATCGTCTTAGAGCCATTTCGACCCGTTGAGAAAGGAGATCAAGTCTTTGATCTTCAGTTCGGAGTGTTCATTATATTGGGAAAGGAAAAAGGCTTTTGAACTGTGCGGACGCCATTACAGGAGCTAAATAATCAAAATTAAAATTTAATTTGTTTTAAAAGTTAAATTTCAAGTATTTTTGAAAAATATAAAAAGAAAAAGTAAAAGAAAAGCAAGCTGTGCTTTTCCCCCCAAGTTTTAAAGTTGGATGCCTGAATTGTCCACGTTTTTTACCTGGATTTATTCAAGCCGACCACTAGACAGCAAGAAGCAACCACGTGCAGACACCTTTATACTGCTTTGGTGTAACCCTTTGTCCCTCCATGAGGCACAATAGTGACAAACTCAAAGGCAAAAAGCCAGTTAAAAAAAAGCTGGCCGCCGCCTACCAACTTTTGGCGCTTAGCAACGCCAACTCCGACAATGGGGTAGAGAAGCGTCCTCCGGACAATCTCTTGCCGCAGCAACATGGATTCAATGAATACACCTGGCTAACCCCACGCAACAAACAAACCTCCCAAACGCAGCCCGGAGCAGGGCGCAGCTCCTTGTGAGAACAAATTCTTGATTCTGGACCTGGGGTTAAAGATTCATTCTTCCAAAAAGGCAAACATGTGCCCCAACTTGGCACACTAATCGAACCAAACAACAATCAACGATGTACCCATCGAAATTGATGACCAAGAGGTACCAAATCCATCGAATCAAGAAGTTAGCAACGCCA